>OV656826.1:10000000-12434375 GCA_927399485.1 Calamotropha paludella | reverse complement strand
GTTGTTATATAGCCTAAAGCCTTCCTCGATAAATGGAGTATCTAACACAAAAATATTTTTTAATAAGAACTGGTAGTTCCTGAGATTAGCGCGTTCAAACAAACAAACTCTTCAGCTTTATAATACTAAGTATAGATTACTTTTTGATCTTTATATTATCCTATTGATTATGATTATGTAATTTCATGACTTGTTGCCAGTGATGATATAAATTGTCAGTGCTGCACACGCGCGTCATAAGTATGTAGGTACACCAGGAAAAATGTTTTCGAGTTGAGTCAAGTATGTTCTTGTTTGTGTACTGTCGGCGTGACTTATGTTAATAAAAAATACACAATCTAATTAATCTATAATCTTAGATCACAGTGGTTTGTGTGTATGTGTGTCCACTCTTTTTCCCGCTCTTTTTCCATTGTATCAATAACGTTACCATAGCAACGCGTTAACCGCAAGTAGTTCGTCTACCGGACGCTAGATGGCGCTAACGTAAAAATATTTAATAATAGAAAATTTTTAAAGAATTTTGTCCACACGTGCGAAGCCGGGACGGGCCGCTAATAATAAATACAAATTTAACCCACAGGGTTAAGCTATTGATCATACTTAAAATGCACGTATTGAATGTCAATATATCTGGCATGGTTGTATTAAGGACAAAGTCTTAAGTCCTCAACAAAGTTTACTAATAATATCTGAAATAAGGAGAAAAAGTCTCATAAAACTCTGCAAGGACTTCTCACTGTAATCATGTGTCATAGAAAAATGTTCATAATCACACAATATTCTTTATAATGCTGAAAATAATTTGAATGGAAAAGTTGTTAGTAAAGGAAAAATACTATATTGAGAATTAAATAAATTAAATTACTTGTATTATAAAAAATAGGAAAAGAAACACCATATCTAAAATTGGTTGACCAAAGTAGTTTGTCTTACCCGAGTCACAATATTGACAGTACAACTTTGTTCGAAGCGAAAAATCTCTATAAAGTTTATCATACTGCAGAAGCTGAATAAAAAAAAGTCGTGAGAGATCCATCATACGACTTTTCTAAGTTTTTTAATGTCTCTGGGAAGATTTTAAATAACGAATCCGTCTTATTTTCTTGTGCTATCTAAAACTTTTGTATAATAATCACATTATCGGAATGTTCGATCATTGTGTTGAAAAGTTAGTATTTATTATAACAAACATAATTTTAAATTTTTTGTGTATAATTTCTCCAAAATATTTTCTTGTCTTTTAGTTGCATTAGTATTATGTCAAAATAAAAAAGGTTGAATCGTAACATATTGTAAAAATAGTAACAAAACATACACAATGTGAAACGTAAAGTGAGGTAAAAAACAAAATAGTAAGATACGGATTTACACTACGTTCCAAGGCAGAACAATAAATAAATTCCCTAAAGACATATCTAAGATTACCTACCCGAGAACTTTGTAAGCAAGCTATTTGTAGACACGAATAGTATGCTAATTTCACCATGTTCTTGTTTGAAAAAAAGCAATGCGAGTGAATATAGGTCTAACAAATGACACACACGCTCTTTAATGGAAAAAGGTACCTATATGAATATATTAAACAGGTATTTTCAATGAAGGTAACTTTTTATTATCATCATCTCAGTTGAAAAATGTTCACGGCTGGATATTTTGGGGGGTTTTGCTTGGCAGGCGGGTGGGAGAAAAAATCTGCCCATTTTGTTGTCTGAGGGTAGGTGTGGTGATTACCTCGTAATAATACCACCCTCTTAGGTATAAAGGGTTGCCGCTATTCTTCTTTGCCGGATACTACACGGCCAACTTAACCTTAATATAACATAATTATACTTGACCAACTACTGGATCGTTAAAGTCCACTGCAAATTACCTGTATTTTGGGCGATAAAATGAATACTTTTTTGAAATGGATATTACAAAATAATCTTCAATAAAACTGAAGTCACATTGCAAAGTTAAAGTACAGAAGAATCATCCTGAAAATACATTTATTATAAACAAAAGCTAATTTCATAATGCGACGATAAAGTATAAAATATCACACCACCCCAGCTCGTGCCTTAACTTTAACAGCGAGTAAATTATTACTACGAGTTTAATCAATTAAAATTAGCAATTAAGAGAGCACCTTATTACCTAACGCGAGAGTTTATTTTACTTTTAGCGTCACAAAATAGCCATGTTTCAGTCTCACCCCGTAGTATTAAGATTTAAAAACTCAATAAAAAGGGTAAATATGGCAGTACAGTGAATTTTATATGTATTCAGAATGTACTAGTCTTTATCGCGCTTCCCCAGAATACCTTCAATTTCGCAGAATAAAAAGTATACTATGTTATAATCCAGATTATATCAGTATGTCAATTTCATTCAAACCGATTTAGTCTGTTGGCGGTTGAGTACAACCGCTAAAAAAATAAACAAACTTTACATTTGTTATTATACGTTATTATATAAGAACCATGTGTTATTATATAAGAAAATATTTATTTAAAAATTTCTTTCAAATTCAAATCTCATAAAATATCTTGCTTTAGTCTACTATAAAATTAATAAACTTAAGAACAGTGTGAACTTATTGACCATGTTTTCCCAGTACTGTCTGTATAGTCTAGTTAAGTTAGGTAAGTCCAACTTCCCGAAGATCATTTTCGTATGAACAGTATTCTGTAAGCTACGAAAAATCTTTGCGTTCAAATTACCGTAACAATACAAGAGAAAAGTATATTTGGTTGACTTGCCTAAAATAAATTAGTATTCATTAATTTTAAACCTTATTTACTACTAATACTGGGAGTATTATATGCTCTGTTAATACATCTCTTTGGTGATTGTGTGTGTGTAACTAAACAGTTGACAAACATCTCATTTCGCTAACATATTTCTTTACAAATAATCACGTGTTTGTATTGTAAAATATAAATGTTCATTTGACTTTATAATTTGTTTGACAGAGCAAGTTCGCTTCGCTCGCTCGTCTCGGCTTTTTTTTTATTTATATACTCATAGTATATAAATAAAAATCGCCACCGGGCGAGCAGTACAAGTTTGTAAGATTTTCCTCCATTCCCCCACCAGGTCTAGTGCCCGATGCAGAATTGGAGGACTGCCACTAAAAAGCAGTATTCACACTCTCACTGGCGTTTCTCCCGCGGGGCCGTGTTAGCTATCGCCGTATGATTTCATACTAAAAAGTAGGTTGGAATTGGTCATATCCCAAGAAATTTATTTTGTCAAATTATAATTTATACATAGCGTTTTTAACTTAATTATATTTTTTTTTTGTAAAATGATATTTCGATATAATGAAATTTTGTCTAATGATTTTCTTTTCAATTTAAAAAGAAAAGTCGATTTATATGATGACAATGAAACAAGTTTACATGAATTGTAAAAGAGAACGTCACATACTTTTCTTTGATATGTATTCTAAATATGAAAGGACCCAACTATATACATTCCCAATATATTTACTTATTTAGGCTTTTAAATCTGGATAATACATACTTCCTATTGTAGTCTATAGATACTGCGATCCATTTTGTGACAAATCACTGAAGTCTGCTACTCAATACCGACTAGGGATAACTCATTTTCGAGATTATCCGTTAAGCTTGCCAGAGCTCGAGAGAACCGCTGAAAGAATTCCAGTTTTTTAGCACTTTTTGTTCAAGACTATAGAATATTTTGTATTTATCGTTTTGAAGCTTTTGTGCTGGGCTAGTTGAATAAAATGTAACTTTATACTACGAATGCACCTGCTTAGAAAGTATGTTATTTC
This sequence comes from Calamotropha paludella, assembly GCA_927399485.1. Classification (NCBI taxonomy): domain Eukaryota; kingdom Metazoa; phylum Arthropoda; class Insecta; order Lepidoptera; family Crambidae; genus Calamotropha; species Calamotropha paludella. The sequence continues at coordinate 12,430,591 of OV656826.1, read as the reverse complement.
TTGAACAAGAATGGATCAGACAGTAGGGGAGACCGGGGCAGAACGGGATACTTAAGAAAAAAATAATCATATTAAGGAAAATTAAACCCTTTATTCAAAAAAAGGTTAACTCCGAAAGCAACATTTGTTATTTAACTTTATATAATCAACTTGATTTATAGGCTAAATTGTTTAATCTTTCGGTAAGTAGGAATAATAATGAGTAATCCTAAATTCCCATAATGCCCCGGTCACGGGGTATAATGGGAAATGATACGGGGCAAAACGAGCATATATTTTATTCAGGCTGGTAGAGTTCACAAATATGAGGATCGTTGTCATCTTCGTCGCTTCCAGTACAAGAATTATTGACCCAACCGTTGCATACACTGCAGATTACCCATCCTTCTGTTGACTGCAAAAATAATTACCCACAATAGTTGCAGACGTAATCGTCACCATCTTCATCTTTTGATGAATTTGTATCGGTCACATTTATTTTGGGTTGCCTAGTTTTGGTTTTATTATGTTTGGATGCATCAAATTTTTCTTTTCTTTGTTTTAGTTTTAGTCTTCTTAGAAAGTTTCTTTTTTCAGTCTTTTGTTCGATTTTTTTTTTATTTAATTTTCTAAAACTATTTATTAGCGATCCAAACTTTTTTTTCGAAATCAGTATCTGTTACTGTGTTTCCATTAATATTATAATCTTATTTAGTTCTTACACTTCCGCGCACAATACACATCAGAATAAAACACTTTTTTACGGATTTTTGCGCATGTTTTATTTTATTTTATATTTAATCCTGAGGTTTCGTTTTTTTTTTTTTTTTTTTTTTTTCCTGTGATCACGACTCCTATAAAGGAGTCGAAACGTCAGGATTAAATATAAAATAAAATAAAACATGCGCAAAAATCCGTAAAAAAGTGTTTTATTCTATTATAATCTTACTCTTTTTTGACACGACACATTCTAGAGTGGATTTAGGCACATTATAATTGCTTGAGGGTCTAAGAAATCGCATTTTCTCAGAAATAACCGCATTAACTCTTCACATTATGTGCGATCTGTTTTTCGTTTATAATTGCGGACCATCTTGATTAAAAAAAGTAAATATTAAAAACAAAAAGGTTATTTTTTTAGTAAAAACAGGGCATGGGATAGTATCCCATTTTGCCCCGATCGTTTTGCCCCAACTAACATATTTTCAAATAAGGTTAGTCGTTTCTAAACTAAAATATAAGAAAAGGTACAAAACATTCATAATTTAAATTCAATATTACAGGAATGGTTTTTGGTTAAAAAAAGTGGTATAAATTGATTACTCACCTAATAGTACTTCGTTATTAGTTACAAAATTTCATAACACAATTAACAAATTCAGTTTTTATTTCGTAAAGAAGCGAAACACGTCGAGACAAATTTGTCTCTGGCTGACTGACGTGAGTCGACTGAAGTTCTTTAGAATGGCGCGTTTGCCGGCACTGTTTCGTGTACAAGAGACACACAACAGCGCATTTCCCGTTCTGCCCCGAACCTCATTTTCCCCGGTCTCCCCTACGTCTTCATTGTCATATAAATACACATTACGTAAAACTTTATGAAAATCCATTACTGGCTTTGCTAGCGCCGGTGGCAAAGTAAGTAATACAAAATTCTTTGCTTCCCTTTTTTCTATTTTGAAAACTATGAAAAGAAAACTCTTAATTAGAAATTTTAACCGTTTTATTTTTAATGTTTAGATTCTATATAAAGTTTTAATAAAATAAAATGAAAGTATTAAAAAGCCCCCAGGAAAAGAAAACGAACATTTAAATTGGGCTTTATAATATTCATTATTGTACAAACCAACCATACATAGTTTGTCGTCGTTTATAAGTGAGAAAGCTGATGACCTTAAAACTGTAATTAGTTTGATTAAATCGAGTCTAAGAACCACCGCCAGAAAAAAATCCGAATAAAATTCGAATAAAAAAACTACATCCATATCGGTTAATCCGTTTATAAGCTACTTCGGTGCCACAGCAGACACAGACACACACATACACACACACACACACACACATACACACACACATACCTTTGCATTCACACACTCACACACTAACAACCTTATTTTTGCCTAAAAAAAATAGAATTATCGACAATTCTTTGGTGCATAATTCATTTCATATTGTCTCTATAACTTCAGTACATATTTAAAACATAATTTAGTCGTGATAGATACCATTTTATAATGACGCCGCCAGAACTAGAAGATAACGACCAAGTAGTCGTTCAAAATTTACTTCTAGAGAAGTCGGTAAGAAAATAAGGTGACGTAATTATGTAGGTAATGGAAAACTTAGAAAAAAATGAGCCTTCATTTTCATACAAACTTATATTAATGGAATTATTTTTTTATTATCTACGTAGGTATATTATAAAGTACTAAATGTATCACTCGCAAGAAAGAGCGATTCGCGAACTCGCGTGCTTTTATAGCCAAATTGGGATTCAAATATCGTCCTAATCGTTAATCAGTCACTTTCCCCCCTCGGTGAACAATGTACTATTATCTTCTTCTTTAGTATAAAAAGTAAAGGCGGCGGATAAGGAAATAAAAAATTGATCCTAATTTCTAGAAGTATATATATATATATATATATATCAATTACATATAAAGAAAGACATATAGATAGTAGTTAGATTTATCAAACAGCTTCTACACTATCATTTTATTTTCATTATAGCTAAGAACAATAACGATTGACATTAATTAAGATAACTGTATTATTGTAGTATGACATTTTATTTGTCATAATCTATAATCTAAGATCACAGTGGTTTGTGTGTTTGTCTGTCCGCTCTTTTCCCCGCCCTTTTTCCATTGTATTAATAACGTTACCATAGCAACGCGTTAACCGCAAGTAGTTTGTGTACCGGACGCTAGATGGCGCTAACGGAAAAATATTAATAATAGAAAAAAAATCAAGAATTTTGTCCACCCGTGCGAAGCCGGTATGGGCTGTTAGTTATTAATTTTATGATTATACTTTTTTAGTTTTAAATTGTTTACATATATATAAGCACGCCTTTTTTCCGCAAGGGTAGGCAGATATCACAGATTGCCACTTTCCTCATCAGACCTTACATACAAGCTTGCCGACCTCTGTGGCCTTTTTTCAGGACATCTTCTACTTGGTTCCTGAAAATTCGCCTTGGTCCGCCTTTACCAACGTGCCCATGCACATTTGCCTCATAAACTTGTTTTGTCAATTTCCTTTCTTCCATCCTTTCTACATGTCCCAACTTTGTAACTATATCTTCTTCCAAACCTCTCTCTTATCACAACATTCCTTATTTTATCCTTTAAATTCACTCTAGCTATTCTCCTTAAATGTCTCATTTCCATTGCATTATTCAGACATTCGTGCTTCTTCTGCTAAACCCAACATTCACTTCCATAAATAAGAGTCGGTACCAACAGGCCTCTATGCACAGCCAGTAGGACCTTTTTTGACAACTTCTAGCTGCTCATAAAAGCCTGCAAATCCCCATTCATTCACTGCATTCACTCTTATATCAATATCACTTCAAGTTGTTTTACTGTACCAGGGTCCATGTAAGTTTTCACGAAAGGAAACTAATTATATAATAATTTTAATTTGAACTAAGCAACAATCCCAGCTATTTTTGAGCAGAAAAAAATACATGAGAAGTCAGACTTTAAAATTTTAATATTATGTATTAATTTATATTAAGACAAAAGACAACTGAGAAATCCTCCAGTTGTGTAATGGCGAATGAAAAGTCTTGTTCTTTCACTGTAATTCACCAAAATAAAGCTTTTATGGCAAATTTAGTATCAAGTTTATTTTTAATAGATATGAATGTTGACATTTTATGGGTTACAGAGCGCTGGTATCATGAATTAAGCGCTTAATTAGATAATCATAGAATTTATTTACTTGAAAGTCTGCTGACCGAGGAGGGTCATTAATAAATGTGAAAAGTGAACTTAAATCTAAACAAAAGAAATGACATTGTAGCGCTCTCTCTCTATCTCTGACTATCAGTGTGGAACTCGACTTTATTCGTTATATGTGTAAAAACTGTCCTCACGGGGAACTATCCACTGTTTAAGTCCGCTGCGGAAGATGTGTTTACACTAGTCGACAAGAAGAATAAGAAAGTAGTTGAGTGGGGTGATTTTAACATCAACATTTGAGTTAAATCCTCAACATCTTAATACTAATAAATAAAATAATAATTTTATTTTTTTTTAAGTCGTCCGAATTCAACTTATACATTTTTTTTTTATATTCAAGTGATTTATATAGGTATGTATAATAGTTTTGTTTTTTCTTTTATCACAGCAGTCTGTTAGCCTCTCTTGGCAAAACTTAGTCTGCACCAATCACTGCGTGCGTACCCCAGGGATCGATTTTGGCCCCATTATTTTTTTTAATTAATACTCATCCTACAAATTCATTTTACAAAACCTTTTGTGAGACGGTACTACTTGTAGATAATATCCCTTTTTGTTTGAAAAACTGTTTAAACTGTGTTCGGACCATGTAGACAGAATTTAGTCTAAAGTAGTGCACTGCTCAAATAAAACTAAGTGTGAAGATTTTCTTTACCTAAAGTAACGCAGGGCAATGCACCAATAAATGTAAACGATGAAGCAGTCCAATTTGTTGATTCCAAAGTTTCTAGGCATCACTTTAGACTCTAGGCTGTAATGAGATGATATGAGTATTCACATCGATTCGTTAACTAAAAATTTTCAATGTCCATAAATTGGACAACCGGTTTAGTTGAGCAGGAGTGAACTTGCCAACGAAGCTAAAATGTTTGATGTACCTAAATAAATCCTTTAGGTTCATAAGGATCACTTTCTAAAATGGCCACTTTCCTAACTTTTGAGTCTCAATAAAGACCAGGCTGTTTGAACTCCCAATTAAAATGAAACATGCGCGCGAAAGTGAAAACGCGTATTAGAGCTATATATATCTATATATCTATATATATCTATAGCTATATATATCCAAACTAACATTTCATAATCACATAATATCCATAGTAAAAGAAAGTTTCAGACGTCTAGGTTTCGTTCTACGAAATTCTCGAGATTTTAGAAATCCTCAATTAATTAAGCTTCTTTATTACGCACTTGTACGTAATAAAATCGAAGCTTGTAGCTCTGTCTGGCATCCCCATGAAAGTACTTATACTCTTATGCTCGAGAAAGTACAGAAGGCATTCCTCAGGTATTTATACAAGCGCTATCACACGTATTATCCTCATTTATATCCGACCTTATTTCTTCTAGGTACTCTTGGCTTTAATTCCCTTAGGACGCGTAGGGCAGCAAACCAAATTTAAACCGGTTTGAAGGTTTTACGTGGCAGTATTGACAACCTTGAGATACACAACCAGTTGTGTAGACTATATGTTCCTGAACGGTACACACGACGACGCGCTGGGCGGCCCCGGCACTTGTTCGTGACGCCGCGCACCCGCACAGCGGCGCGTGCGCAGTCTCCTCTTTGCCGCATACTGATAGAAATTAATTCTTTCCTTGCTGACCAACCCGAGTGTGATGTGTTTGTAGATGATTGGCAGGTTATTTTAAAACGCTGTCTTTCCTATTGTGAAGACTTTGAACCAGAGTCAACCTGTTTATGACTGCTTTTATATATTTGCTTATTTAATTTTATAATACCTTTTGTTTTTTACTATTGTTAATTACTGTAAGTGGTGTTGCCGTTGTAGTTAATTAAATAAATAAATAAAAAAAAAAAAAAAAAATATATGAACTCCCATTTATCGTTAGATGTCGTACCTACTGTGCTGACGTTTCTAGTTCTTTCTATAATATGATTTTCATTACAATCCCAATTCCATAACAGTTAGCAATATATTGGTAATAATTAGGTATCGTTTCAGTCTCTCTCCATCAACACAAAAGGATGTATGACACACACAGTTTGTTGCTACACGTGTAGCACGCGTATTGTGTATCATATGTCATAACTACTGACTTTTAATTATCTAAAATTAATTGTTGTCCATCAATTGTGTTTGGTCATCTTACGTTAAATGTACACTATTAATATGTCACAGCTTCATCAAAAGTCTGTTTACACCCTTATATAGTATATACATATGTTATAATTATTATTTGTTTATAATTATATTTATGGCATAAGATTTAATTATAATGCTTTCATTTACGCAAACGATTCAAATAGAACAACCAATATTAAAAACAATTACTTACTGTTAATGACTATATTGGAAAATATTTATAATTATTCATACTCTTAAAACAGTTCAACTTGGGCAATTACTTGTTGAATTAAATAGGTCAGGCAATATATATTTAAAACTGAATGGCGAACAACTTACTGGGCAACCTGTCGCTTAGGTGGATTGTGGTAATAAAATACAGGCGTATGCAAAAGAGTACGTACGTGATTTATTAGCACTTAGTTATAATAGGTATAATGTTACGTAGTTTTTTCTAAAGTGCGTTGTTGGTCTGCTTTTACATGTAATAATAATAATAATATTTCTTAAATTCACACCAATTAACCTAGCCCAAAGTAAGCACTGTAAAGCTTGTGTTATGGATACTAAGCCAACGGATATATATACAAATATGATATATAAATATGATATAATTATAAATTTATAGATACCCATTACTCGGGTACAAATGCTTGTATTCATCACACAAACATTTGCCCCTTTCGGGACTCGAACCCAGGACCGTTGGTGCGAAAGGCAGAATCGTTTCCATTGCACCAAACGGTCGTCAAATATTAATAATGTATATTGTAGTTTGATTTAAGCAAATAATCTATGAGAGAAAGAAAACAAAGCTGTGATGAAAACAAGCTAGAATTGTAAGTCTCCAGTTATACGGTGCCAATGTTCTCCTCATCCATAATTTTCATAAATTTCAATTTCACGACTTGTTTCGTTAGTTCTTTACAAAACTCTAGCTGACCCGACCACGTGTTGCTGTGGCTCAGTTATTATAATTTGCTGTTTTTTATTATAAATTAAAATGAAACCTATCCTTTGTCCTAAGACAGAACAAATTCAGCAAAATGAAACTAAAATCAACAAATTCGGTTGAGCAGTTTCGGATCATCCCTCGTTTGGGTGGCGCCCTGGATGGTTTAGATTCACAAATCAGCCCGGCAGATGACGCTGCAGTCGGCACAGCAACGCGTGGTCGGGTCAGCTAGTTTATTTACAGATTTTCAAAAATCTATTAAAACAACTTTATAATAATAAGGACAATTGATTTGTTACGAGTACAATGATTAGTTTGTATTGTAAGCAGATATTTTTCTTAGGCACATAGTCGTGGATTGTGTTTTTTAATATTTTGTTTACGCTTTTACGAGATTTTATGGTAGAGGCTTTTCTACTCCATGTTTCGGTTGTAGCGGTAAGCAGGATGTCCGGATCCTGGGCCCTCCATTCCCTAACCTGGGAAATGTTATTAACCTCTAATTAAACTGGTATCCGCTTGGTGGTTGATCAGAGGTAGTACTCGTTTAAATAAGCATTATTTTAATAACAACAATATTTAAAGTAAATAAGCAACTTTTTTATCTTTGACCTAAGATTAACAAAACCCAACCAATGTCTGAGCTTAGCCAGCAGACATATAGTAAGGGGGTGTTTGCGCCCTTGTAAGCTTCGTAGTTTTAGAGGAAACAATAAGTTAATTTTGTTCATGAATGAATGATTTTCTTTATTGCTGAACTAGTTTATTTTTTCATTCCCGATTTTTATCGGTACGCTACTGTTTTTTAATTGTGTATTATGTTGCTGTTTTATTTATTCATTGTTTATTTTTGATTTCTTATTGTTTGATAATTATTTCGAATATTCCATTTCTATAAAAATTCCGTGTCACAGTGTTTGACCGCAATTTATTCCGAAAATATTCAAACCATTTTGCCGTTTTTATTGCTTCTTGCTGGATTTGTTCCGACTAAGAACATAGGATAGGTTTAATTTTAATTTATAACACAGCAACGCGTGGCTGGATCAGCTAGTATATATATTGACCTTCGATTAAATGGAAATATTACTTAATTAATTCCAAATTAATTCTAATTCCAAAGAAACAAAGAAGATAATAGAAGTATTATTTAAAAGCTAGTGGAGTGGTAGTTTTTGGAATCTAAGAAAATAAAAGATTATAAAAAGTGAGGTCATGAAGAACACTGAATCAGCTTATTTTTGGAAGAGTTAATCACATAATTTTTTTTCTCTTGTAGTTAAGAGTGCATCAAGATCATGACAGAGCATAAGACCGTAATGAATAACATATTAACACACTCAACCCACAACTTTGTATGTATGTAAATACGACTGTCTTTTTTTCATGCTTTCAAAATCTTTTTAATGTCGCTAGTATTTAATTGTATTTATGAAATAAATAAAAAATCGATGTCTGTCAGATTTTTTATGGCGGTGGTAAGTTACCTTTCAGTATTTCTTCTACATTAAAATAAAACTATGTGAACACTTGAAAATTGATGAATTATATTTGGTAGTAGTGAATTATATCGTTATAAAATTTTAATACTAATTTTTCCTTTCCTGGATTGCGGAAAGGGTTAATTTTGTTGGATTCAAGGTTTCTTATAAATAAGTTTTAGTTAAAAATTGTTATATTGTGGCCTAAAATATATCTTTATTTCAAACTCTATTGAATATGAAAATTCAGGCTTTATACTATTGTGATTAATAAAATTCATCTGCGTACATTTCTTAACGATACAACGAGACTTAATAAAAAAGAGTTAACTAACCCTGTCCTTGACATTAAAGGGAACAAGTGACGCTCGTTCATTGTCACAGAGCAGCAACTAAATCCGCCATACACGTATAATAGAGCTATAACGTAGTCTGGTAAGGTCGGCCCGCCATTCTAACGCATTTTGAGACATGGATACCAATTTAGGGCGTCATCATGACTATATGTTTATTAATTGGCTATCGGTACGCATAACTACAACGACCATCTAAACGAACGTAAGAAAAATCTTATAGGTAATACGTAACAATCTTTCAAACATAATTGATTTTACAGTACACAATATATTATTTAATAAAAAAAGGGTTAGAAATCAATGAAACTGGGATAAAAACTTGGCCTATACTGTGACACAGTAATAGTTAATAAAATTTTGTTAATGTTTACTGCCGATATTAATCACACTCCCATTGAAAACTAAACAAAATGGTACTATGACAAAAAAATGACATGTCCAATCAATCCAGCCGTACCCGGTCCACGTGGTGAGTAATGTAGTAGCCTATTCTACCTAAGGTTATCAACAGGTGGGCACTGAATCCCAGCAGTATCGATATTAATAGGCTAATAACAACGGCTTTACAGTTTAAGAACTAAAATAATAGAAGAATCAATCACTGTTCATAAACAGAATTCGCAATACAATTCGAATTGGAATCTGTATTCTTCAACGCCTAATCCCTCACAAAGCTCTAATGAATTGGAATTTTAACTTGAATATACAACTCACCTAAGTTCTTACTAAGTTCCAAATAAACGAATTTGTGCAAATTTGTAAAACAACAAGGCGCAATGAACAAAACAATTTGGTAAACAAAAGAGAGGGACACTTGTCTACCCTAATGATATTTATTCACGAACAATCTTATTGGATTATCCACTCAAACAAGCGCTATTTAGAGCAATAGAATAAATTGCATATTTGAAATATAACTTTTAATAACAGATGATCAATACAGAAATACTAAACTTACATTAATTAATACAATAGCGTAGCCATTGTATAGGAAAAATTGAAAATGGCCAACATTTTAATTAATTGACACTATATTGATGAGTATAATCCATTTTAATTAAAACGCTCAAAAGGTAAGCAATCTTGGTTTGCCTTTAATATAAATTTCAAAGGTATCTTTTACCAAATAGAAGTAAAAGATTAGAAAAAAAAAGTATGGAAAAGATAAATTTTAAGATGAATAATTTTCTATGTACAATTTATAAAACTTTTCGTCAAAAAGACGAGTTTCGTTATAAAGTTCGTTTTCCTTATTCCTATTTTTGTTTAAAATAGATTTTATACCCTGTAAAGAAGACCATTTGATTACTTTGTTATATAGTTACAAGTTCAAAGGTCAATCCAACTCTTGTTTTTCACTCACTAATATACAAATTCTCGATCTAAAATAAAATTAATTCGTAAACAGTTTCACGAGAAGTTGAGACCATCAAAGTGTTTATCATAGAAAGCAGATATGAAATTAATAATAATATACACCACTAGATCAACACTCTTTAATACATAAATAGTAAGAAGAAATAAATTAGTTGCAATATTTTAAAAAAAGTTATATTAAGTAAGTGTGCATAGAACAAGGTATCATAAAGAATTTTAAATATTTTTACCACTTCACACAGCATATGGTGTCATATCGACTGTCAAATCTTCTAATTACTTACCTTTTATCTCTTTTCCTGTGATAAATTACGACACAACTCCTGCGAAGTTACTGAAAGTATCAAAAAACTTTTCTTCCTCACAACATTCACCAAACACCATTATTTTATTATTAAACCTAAAAGTTCACATGAAAGTTTAAAAAAAGAAAAGGAAAGTATAATCCAAAAATATAAATTATAACACTCAAACAATACCAAAAAATAAATCAACGGATTCCGAATTTAAATTTCGCGCGTTCGTTTCCGAATGACTCAAACAGTGTCGGGAAAACGGATGAACCGTTGTCAGTGGCGGCGGGCGCTCAACTGACTGAAAACGGGAGTGAATATCTAGAATCGCTTCCGCCGTGAATCTTGCGGATAAGCCATGGTCCTTAGTAATTAAATAATCACATCGCAGCGATTTACCGACATCTGTAGAGTTTTATCAACGTTAAGTTGTCTTAAGTAGTTATCAAGATCCGTTAAATATAAAAGCTTTTTAATGGCTTCCGATCTTGCATTTTTCAAATCTATTTAAGGTAACACAATAAAGTACTTCATGACAAGAACGACACACAATGTCAAGTATTGAAAGAAAGGAAAATTCTAGCTTCCTGTACTTTACCGGTTTATCGATGCTCGATTAATTTTAAGTATCATTTATGACAAAACTATTGCATATCAAAATTTCGACAAAATTATTTAATTTTACAATTATTTGAGTATTATTTTCTAATAACATTATCAACAGTAAGAAAACTGGGATTTTAGCTATGAATGGAAATAGAAGAGACAGGACGCTGTAATCAGCACAGTATTCAATTATGAAGGTCGTCATTTTATTGCCAGTATGAAATGTAGACACAAAATATGCTAAATTTATTCAAGGAAATTAAATTCAGTATATCAGATTGATATTTTTTTATTCTTGCTTATAAAGCTCAAGTATATTTTAAATATTTAATAAATGGATGAATTTCTCAGTGATCGCCTTATAGAGATTATATTATGTTGAACACAATTTGGACAATTTCACCAAAAAAATGTGCGAATTTATATTGGTCGATAATTTATCCATTTGGCTGTGCAAAGTAGAGATGATTTAATGAGAAATCACCACATAGTATAAAACAAAGTCGCTTTCTGCTGTCTGTCCCTATGTATGCTTAGATTTATAAAACTACGCAACGGATTTTGATGTGTTTTCTAAAACATAGATTGATTCAAGAGGATGGTTTGTGTGTATAATACATGCATAATATAGCAGAGCATTGCACCCGTGCGAAGATGGGGCAGGTTTAGGTGATATAGTGGTCTGCACAATAGCAGAGCGAACAGAATGGTTTTAATTCTTACCTGATGTAGTTAGTGTTTTTTAACTTTGATTTATGGAGCTTAAGTTCCTGACGCCCTACAAACAGATACATTAGGGTACACTATAGATGGTCACTTTAACCATTATAACTAGTCTGGCCATAAATACTATTACATAAAACCATTTCTTTTTTTCAACTTTTCAATTATTTTGAATTCAGAACGCTTTTATTATTTAAAAACTTCCCTCGATTTCCCGTCATTTTTACATATTTTTTCGTGTTCATTATCTAATTACAATATGGAATGGGGTTTTAAAGAAAACAGGATTGTAGTGATCGTCTTGCACAAAGTAGCTATGGAGCCGTCGGGCATATTCCAGACAATTGAAAAGCTTGCTATCAGCCGTATGTTCGTATATCATATTAACAGATACAACAACACTTCCTATGTCGAAGACCATAAAAGATCGAGGCGGCCGCGTGCTGTTAGAACTACAAAGGCTGCTAATGCTGTTAAAGCAAGAAATTATCCGGAACCCCATTAGAACGCAAAAAATCTTATATCGAGAAATGAAGATTCCCGCTAGGACTCTGTCGCGTGTTATAAAACAAGACCTGAAGCTCGGTGCTTACCGCCGATATACAGGACACCCCTAAATCAATCTTTACAATTAATGAGAGCGGATCGATCAAAATGCCTTCTGTCACGATACGCAGGTGAAAGGTACAGAAATATCCTGTTTACCGATGAAATAATTTTCACGATTGAAGTGTACGCTCACAGTTCTAAAGAACAAGTCACAAGGCACGAACTACCCAAGCCTGCCTTGAAACCAACGTTCCGGACTTATACTTACTACTAATATACTTACTTATAGGAGCTGAAGACTGGCCCTCATCTAATCCAGACCTCAACCCTTTAGACTAAAAATTATGGTCAGTTTTAGAGGCATGCAAGCAGGCAGAGGCACATGGCCTACTCTAAACAGCACAGCGACATCGAGTCTCTTAAAAAATCTCTGGAGCAAGCAGTGGCGAAATTTCCCATGAAAACAATGCGTATATCCATAGATTCGTGGCCAAACAGTTTAGCAAAGGCCTATGCCTATATACGGGGCTATTCGAAATGCCAAAGGTGGCCATATCGAATAGAATATTTTTTAATTATGCTGAGACTATAACAAATATGTACATATAAGTTTTAGTAATATTACATTACTTCATAAAAAAATGCATTTTCATTTTTAATAGAACTTATGACCGGACAAGATACATTAAACCTTATCAGCAATAAAAAAATACCACGAAATATGTTTAGATTTCTATAGAAGTACAATAATATAAATATGAATTGAATTAGGTCGAATCTAACGTAATACTACCCATAAATTATCCGACTTCCTCAGTAGTGTTTCCGAGGTATAATTCATGATAAATCCTTGCTATGGAACTCTATTTATTGAATTCTACAAATTATAACCTACGAAATTACACAAGTGTTATTTAATCTCAAATAATTATAATGGTACAAAAATATTTCCCCATTAATTTTTCCCAAGAAAACATGTTTTTTCCATAGAAATAGATATAATTTGTCAAGGTAAGACTAGCATAGGAGATGTTGAAACTTCTTTTGATAAACTTTTTTGTTTCAAAAAGAAATGTAATTATTTATGAAAAGAAGTAAATTTTCATTTTTTTCCTCTTGATCAGGTGTGAGTTCTCGTTATCTTGTAAAATTACTAAACAGATTTATATCTTGACGAAATTCATTGTTATAATGGATTTTTATTTAAGATGCCTGAAGACTTTTTAGTTTGGCAGATTATTCTCCAGAGACAAAATTCTGAAGAAGTAATAACTCCACGGGACAAATCTAGTCAGATCATAAACTCTGATTATCAGTGTTAGAAATTTTAAATAATGGAGTGTAACGTCATCTTTAGACATGACAATTTTATGCTTAGTCATGATTATGCGACCATTCTTCACTCTTGAGAGTAAACTGAGGTTTTTAGGTTAATACATATTTGTGGGTACAATAATCTATCAAACAGTTCTCTTTGACAACTATGTCACCATTTTGTCCGCTCCAGTTCTCCACATAATCCTTACTACTAATAATATAGAGTTGATTTTTTTTGTATTATTTTTATTCATAGTCAAATTAAAATTTTACAAGTCTAGAAATAAAGATCATGTCTGACGCACAAGTTCGGACAAAAGACCACGAAAGTCTGTGTAGACCCTAAATGTTTGTAAGAGAGAACCAAGATCTTCTGTTCTTGTTTTTGCCTGTGTCTACCAAATTGCAGGAACTGAAATTGAGAGGCTCAAAAGTAGGTTAAGCATTATTATGTACTTTATCGTCTTGATTTAATGTTGATATTTATAGAACAGAGCAATCCTTTTATACTTATAACGTGGTTTAACTTTATACGGCCATATAAAAACAGAATCAGAAAGGGTTGTTGATCCCTTTTTCTGTGAATTGTGTCCTTAAAAGACACTGATGCAGTATTCAGTAACAAGTGAGGTTCATATATTTTCATAGTCTTTTGTTTCAATACTAATAAAAGCATATGGGTCTGCAGATTCAAGTACTTACACCACAACTAGAAGTTACAGGTCTGAAGTTTCATGGCTAGGTTTCTTAAAGAATATAGAGACATTTCTTTAAACTTTTCATTGCGACAAAGATGCAAGCTATGGTTACTTTTAAAAGATCCAGAAAACGAGTAGCATAGTCTAAGGAATATGTAGAATATATAATTTGTATTTCAATGACTCTATTGTTTCAATTCATCCCATACAGTTCATCAACTGGGAATTGGGAAAAAAATTGGTGAATAACATACAAGAAAAATTGTTATTCGGCTGGAATCTAGCAGATTGCATTGCCATTTCCTAGGCTTGGGTTCGATATCCAGTTGAGTTAATGGATAAAACGAAACTTTCTATATTGTCTCGGGTTTGAGTGGAAGTGGAATCTTGTTTGTCTCTTATTTTTAAAACCAAAGTGTCTTAGCTACTTGAGATTGGGACAATAAATGTATTTCATAGATTTAATTACAAGGAGACGACGTAATAAATATCAATTATTTCCGACAAAATTGACAAATTATGACAAATTGCTATTAAGTGTTAGATTTCTTCTTTAGTATATATTCCGTGAAATTTTACTGTAACGTTAACATTTCAATTATTTAAATAAATATGTGCAGTATACGTTTATAACTGATTAAAATTATACAACTATTCGTGTCTTTGCAAATGAATTCGGTAATACCATTAATTTTTTAAAGTTTTAGATTATAAAAAGCGATCAAAATGTAAGGAAAATCATACCATAGTTGTAAGGCACCCCTTACAAGGAGCCAATTCTATTTGGCCACATTTAATTGACGACACGCGACGCATGGAGGTTTGAGGCGCACACTCGCGACTGTGTTTAGTTTTTTTATTATTTACTTCAATAATCTTTGAATTATCTAAATTATTAATATAAGTTCATAACGTACAATCAATTGCACATACCTATCCAAAAGTATATTGTTTTTGGATTGATTTTCAACTATAAATCCAAATTACAAAATTCGTTATTAACTACACAAAATTATGGTAGGTTGATACTGTTGCTATTGGTACAAATAATCGAGAGGAATAATAGGAACGTGATCTAGATAATACGACTGATATTAAAAGTGACTTATACACCTTTTTTTATCTCTATAAAAGTAGCTTGTGAATATAATAAAACAAATTACGTGAAGAGTGGAGGAACTTTGTAAATTCATCTATTTCATTCATCTATCGTTATCAACTTTGACTTTTAACTAGTCCGCTTTGTTTTTGGCTTTGTTTCAGTTAACGATCAAAGGCAAGTTAACCAACTCAAAACTCAACTTGCTCAACAAATTTGCAATTTAAAATCCAACAAGTAAATTAAAATTTTCATTACAGTAATTTTTATACGTGTTAAATAATATTTTGGTTTACGTAATTAATCGTTCGCTATAGGGAAATATTTTCTTTTTTCTAACTCTAATGAGATTTTATTGTTCGAACTTTGATTATTTATATTTTTGGTTGGTCGGTTTAGTTGTATTAGATGTTAAAAATATTTAAATCTAAAAATTTACTAAACAATTAATAATGTTAGAGAGATAATCAGATCCATATAATGATGTCGGGTGTACGTAGAGTTTTATAAATCTAAAATACATTCTTAGTTGCATACCTACTATGGTTATTCAATATGAAAATTTTATTGAATGAGTAATACCTATAAAGTTCGCTCAAAGGACTTTGCAAATGTAGGAGCGACAAATGGCTTTAATTTCAAGGGGACGAGAACAAAGAGGAACAGTTTGAAGTAATATCAGCGATTTATTAAATTCAATTACATCCCGATTTTTGTCGTATGTGTTATTCTGATTATGTAACAGTAAACCCGTAAAACTTAATTACTAAGGCAATGCTTTTAACATAATATTAATAGATTCATTGCTTTGATTCATACAATATGGGACTTGAATGTAATTCTATATAGTACAGAGACTGCACCGCGATCTTTAATGCGATGCAAATTCGAATGTTAAAGTAAGGTATCGCTATATACGATTTATAGTGGCTCTTCTCTTCACTGTGGAACTTGGGTGATGATGGTAGGGCCTTAGATCACTGAAGGTTTATCTTAAATTGCATTCGTATTTCATTGTATGGGCGCATATTATCTCGAGCTCCTCCGTGCGTCAGTAGGCACTTTAAGCCGTTCGTCCCGGTTGTTTTTACAATCGTTAGCAGCATCCACCAATCCGTAATGGGGTCGGATAGTGGATTACGACCTCTTCTCCCTACAGTGGTCACATCCATACTGCCATCCATTAGCTAAAAGGTCGCTAAATTGTGATTATAAGCGAAAAACGCATAAACTATTTAAAATTAAATTATAAAAACTACTAGCAATAGAGATATGATTCCTTAACAGACGAAAAGAGATTTTTTCATTTTACGTATACGGACTGTATATAACTCAAAATGAGTCTGAAGCTTAACGAACGGCAGCGTAGGAAAGGCCCGTGTCCCAGCTGTGGGGACTTTAATAAGTGATAACGTTGACAAATAACGATATCTTTAAAAATCGATTGAAGCATCTATTAAATTAAATTCATAACGGACGACAGATATTTTTGACCAATAGTGCCATGTAATAGAATTAGGTTAAAATTTTAAATTAATCGATTCATCGATTAATCCAATTAAATCGTTAGGTATTGACTTTATCGTAATGACATACATTCAATACACACGTGCTGCACACAGGCTGTACCAGAATAGTTTTGTTAGTGGGTGCTGATAATGTACCTCAATATCTACAGTTGCTAGTATGTAATAAAGGACATTTCTTCAGAAAATCAGTAAGAAGTAAAAATAAGTGAGAAAATCTAGTACTTTTGAAAAAGAGACTAGTTCCACTTGTAATAGATTCTCCCCTTTGCCACCAAGATTGTATTATTTTTAGAAGAATTATAGGCATAACTTAGATCCATATTATTATTATTAGCAATAATCGAAAATTTAACCAACGAATTACTAACCAATTACCTAATCTTAATGCGGTGTGACATTTTTAATGAAGAAAAACCTATCATAAAAAATTAATTAAGCATAGCATAGCCTGTGTACAATTTTTGACTACATTATAGTAGCCCCTGGCTCGATTCTCAACCCTTTAGATTTGACTTCCTTGTACAAGTCTTTTAGCTATTTGGCTTTCTTAATGCGTCTAAGCAATGTATATTTGAATGTATATATTTGTATATTACACCAAATTTTAAAATCGTTGAGTAGAGTGGCACCAATCGTTTTCACTTAAGGATGTCGTAAAAGGGGAGTTTAATGCTGGAGGTAATTACCATACACTTCGCGTAGACCACAAATCGGGAACAGCATTTTCGAATTAAGGTCTTTTACTGCGACCCCCGACCCGCCTTCTGAGTGTGGAGATTATGGTATTATCTTTTTTTATTGTGGGAGGTCTCTGTCTTGTAAGATACGTGTTTCCGCTGAGATGATGATGACAACACCAAATATAATCAGCAAAACTGTATTAAAATTCTATCTATTTGTTAATAATTTCTTTATATGCTTACGATTATATTTTTATAATAAACTAGTGTTCGCTCGCTGATGCTCTGCCCGGAACGTGCTTGTTGCTGCGTAGAACGGAACATGATTTTTACTCAAAATATTTACGTGAGCGTTCGAAAGTTGAACTTTTTGCAAATTGATACGATGTTAGTAAAAAACTAGCTGACCCGGTAACGCGTTGCTATGGTAATGTTAATCTATAATCTAAGAACACAAATTTGTTGTTTGTCTGCCCGCTCTTTTCCCCGCTCTTTTTCCATTGTATACGCGTTACCATAGCAACTCGTTACCGGGTCAGCAAGTTGATACAATGGAAATAGAGCGGGAAAAAGAGCGGACAGAATAACACTCAAACAACAAATTTGTGTTCTTAGATTATAGATTGATTAAACGATGAATTTACAAAAAAAAATACCTACTTTTACAATACATAACATCAGAGAAGTTATAGAATAACACTTTGAACGTTAAGTGCTTTGATAGGTACTATTATTGCTAGAGCTATTTCTATTAGACAAGTTCGGGATAATTTTAAATTATTAAAAAAAATATGATCACAGTTAGAAATAGTATATTCACTCTCATTTCATAATTATAATATCTTTTATGTGTTGTTATAAAATATAGCGAAGGTAAGAAGGATTTGACAAAATTTTGTAATATAGAATACGTGAATAGAATGGAATAAGAGGTAAATACAAAAAATGGATAGCGAAGATTGATTAACGTTTAATACAGCAATAGTACCTAAACTTGGTCATAAATTAATATTTTATCTTGCGATTTAAAACTTAATGTCTCAACCAAAGAGTTCAATATCAATTGAAATAAATGACATTTTGGTGTAGGTTGATGTGCCATTGTCCGTGCTTGAAAATGATAAAGTGCTTGTAGATATAAAAAGATTAATGAAAATGGAGGCAAAGAAATGTGTCACGATCGTAGCAAGGAGAAATCATTATACTGAATACCTCGTGGAAATAAACGTTTTGCACATATGCATTATGGGATGCCATATGCTACGAAACCATCGCACATGATATTCGTAGCGATTTTTCCCACACGCGTTACGTCGCGTCGTAGCAGATGGAATCTCCATTATGTGTAATATTTACTTGTGCATCAGACGTACATTCCCATAGAGTTTCGTAGCTCTTTTTAGTCATAATGTACCTGATGGTAACATGTCTATTGTTATGCCAAATCAACACGTTAACGATTGTTTGTACAATCGCCATCAATCTATCATTATAAATGGTCGTTAATTTAGTAGACCTCGTAATATTGATATTATTTGAATATGTATATAGAAAAACCATGACACGGGAACATAATTATGTTTAGCACGTAAACATACACTTTATATACATATAGACTGAACCGCTACAATAGCACCATACGTTCCAGTAAAGATTCGATATTATTAGATATTTTGTACAAAGAATGCAGTACTAAAAATCGATTAGGCTTTATAGATAAAGAAACGTGAAATATTTTAATATGAGGTGGGTTACGTTGTTGCGTCGTAAGTGTGTGACTCATTGTAGACGAAATGCAATTAAGGAAGTCGTTATACGATACTGGCCAGTCCGATATCGAAATATAAATGTTTGTTTGCCACCACAATTGACACGAAAAACGGCATCCGAACATTATTACGACGAAGAATTTGCCATTGTTCTGATAAAAGTTTATTATGATTGTTTATGGTGAAAAGAAGTCCCTTTGTAAATTCGATTATTGCCCGTCCAATTGTTTTTAATTGACGATATTTCAGTATTGTAACTGCCAGTTTTATTGTTGTACAAGTACTATACAGGGCGTCCCAAACTTATGGGACATGAAGGGGAAGTACCTTAAATATCGTAGATAGTGAATTTTGCTCAAAGAAGACTTTATGTTATTTTTAAAAGTTAGTAATTCTGCATTCATAGATTTTCTAAAAATTACTTGCTTCGTCTGGGAATCGAACCAACTTAAATGTCAAAAAAAAAATCACCCTACTTTTATGATGCCAATCGAAAGAATAGCTAAAAATAATAAATTAATGTAGTTCTAAAATTTGAAAATGGAACAGTCTGTGCGAGCGTTGAAGGCAAATTTAAAACGAAAATAATGTTGTTCTTAAATTTGAAAATGGAACAGTCTGTGCGAGCGTTTATTTTTCGGATATTGATCTGTTTAGTCTTAATTCACTTACACAAGTGTTATTGTGTTAATTTATTGCGAACATGGCATATCAAGTAAGTTTTGATCTAATGGAAGCATATTTTTTGAATGATAAAGATATCTCTAGAAGTTTGCGGTGGTATAGCGTAAAATATCCTGATAGACAATTACCGTCTCGTAAAGTTTTGAAAAGGCTTGTGAACAATTTGAAAACTCTGGGACGTTTCGATAAACGCCCAAGAGAACCACAGCAAGAAAACCGTACGATCAACGACGAAGAACTTGGTATTTTAATTTACTTTTCGGCTTTTCCGAAAGCATCGGTGAGAGAAGGAGAACATGAAATTGGAGTTTCGAAAAGCAAAATACACCGTGTATTAAAAAAACACGGTTTTAAGAGTTATGTTGAAGGACGATTGGTTCAAAAATTACTTCCGGGCGATACAGAAAGGAGAAGAAATTTCTGTCTTGATATCCAGGCACGCTTGCTCGAAAATCCAAATTTTTTGGATAATATTATTTGGACAGACGAATCTAACTTTAGCAATAACGGTATGTATAACCGCAACAATAATCGTATTTGGTCTAAAGAAAATCCCCTACGAGTCACTGAAACGAATAACCAAGTGCGTTTTTCACTCAACTGTTGGTGCGGACTTTTAAAAAACCGGGTTTTCTTAATCCATTTTTACCAAGGAACCTTGAACACGGAAAAGTATTTAGGAATACTTCAAATTTTAAGGGATAAGATAAGAAATCTTTCCGCGGCGGAGCAAGAAAACTTAATTTTCCAACAAGATGGAGCTCCGGCTCATAATAGTCGGAGAGCAGCAGATTTTCTAAATGAATGTTTTCCTACATGGATTGGTACAAATGGACCGATTAGATGGCCGGCCAGATCCCCGGACCTTACACCATTAGATTTCTTCTTTTGGGGATACGTGAAAGATATGCTATACAAAAAGCGATACGAGAACGTGGGCGAGTTGCAAACAGAATTGTGCCATATCACATCGAGTGTTCACCATAAAATGATAAGAAAATCAACAGGCAGCGGACTCATTAAAAGATTGGAGATTTGCGTAAGACAAGAGGGATCACATTTTGAGCATTTAATTAATTAATTTACAAAAAAATACCTACTTAATTGACTACGGCAGTTTCATGTATGTTTTTAATTTGATTAAAATATTAATTTCACGTTGTTCCTTTCTTTTAAAAAACCATGTAACTTAAGCATAGTTATTATTTTTTAGCTATTCTTTCGATTGGCATCATAAAAGTAGGGTGATTTTTTTTTGACATTTAAGTCGGTTCGATTCCCAGACGAAGCAAGTAATTTTTAGAAAATCTATAAATGCAGAATTACTAACTTTTAAAAATAACATAAAGTCTTCTTTGAGCAAATTTCACTATCTACGATATTTAAGGTACTTCCCCTTCATGTCCCATAAGTTTGGGACGCCCTGTATAGTATTAAGTGTAAAGTAAAAAAGGTAACTTCTATAAAAGTGATGTAATTTTTTTTTTTAATAAATAAACTTCCTAATTTCCTGAACAATTTGGAATTGATGTCTCCAAGTCGAGCATGATAGTCTTTTAGCTCGTAGACATTACAGATTGCATTTCTTGCTTTGCCAATTATTAATAAGCTCTCTGACACTGTATTTATGACTTCAGAATTTGCAAATGACTAAAAATAGTAAACGCAAGAAATGTCATTTTATACTCTAATATTATTAGTTACATAATTTCCAAACGGCTATCAAGTCTCTGTTTCATCTAAAATCAAAATATACTCGTACAGACAATTTTCATAAGATAATAAGATACGAGTATATTTAATTATCCTTAAAGTTATATACTTTTACCACAAAGTAGATAATATACAGAGACACCACTTAGTACAAGAAAATGGTTACACCCTAAAACTGGTTATTCAACTGGCTATATTGCTTTCCTTCTATTTTACGCTAGATGACACTAGTGAGAACACAAATAACACGATACGTATTGCCATCTAGTGAGACACTAAGAATACGGTTATCGCTTGTTGTTGTTAGATGGCGCTTCGTTATAGCCTACTCACAGACGTTGGTGGATGTGTAATCAATCGAAGTTTCGTATGTCAGTAACAGTACCTACATTAAAATATATTTATTCACGGTCGCGGGGTTTAACGTTCCAAAAATATCCCGCGAATATAGAAACTGTGAATATGGAATGGTAATTAGTATGGAATCATAGGGGATGCGTTACAAGTTACAAAATAAAACGAATATTTATAAAAATAAAATCAATTTGAGCTCTAGCATTATAAATTTACCTTTTAAGAGTAAGGCTCCTTTCCATAGATCGATCAGCTTTCATGATCACAAAGTTAATTTGCGTATAAACCTTCACTCAGACTTTTTAAATTTAATGTAGGTATTCCTTACCAAGCGGACCTATGAGTAGTTCGATCCTCGTCGATGTACTACGAACGTAAAACTACTTACTCTATTACCAGGAGGGGTAATATTCTTTTTTTAACTTGCTTTTGTATTGTGTCGGTAAGGTTTGTTTTAATTGACATTAGTCCACTTGGTCAAATCTTTCATGAAAGCCGCCTGGGCATATACCAGAACTGAAATAATGCCGCTACTTTAATAAAAGACTGAATCTCTTTCTATTTACTGTTTTTATCCTCGAATAATGAAATTTTTAGCCGCGAATACAGGAACTGTGTTGCAATTTTTTCTCTCTCGGATAAGGAAACCGTGAATGGGGAACTTTTACTGTATTGACGGAACATTGCGAACGATTTTAGGAAACCACTTTCTTAGCTATTCTAACTATGTATTTTTTACTCATGTTTGGCTCAGGTTTAAGAACGTGTCGCGTATTATACCTATTTGGAAAATTGTTTTTTTGTTTCAAATGAAACTAAAAAAAAAACTCTAGTTTATTCCTTTGTTATCAGGTCAGGGCCAGGTGACGTGATCCTGGAGAAATTGAGGGAAATAAAATATTAGAGGCACACCTATCGAGATTTAGGTATTTTAAATAGTAACTGGTGCAGTTGTTACTGAAAACACCCGTGGCCGTAATAGGTATGGTTGCATTTTATTGACGGACAAAACATTTGTCACTATCACATGTACGTACCTACTTTTCAGTGACTGAGAGTTATTTTATTCGTCGATAAAATGTCGACCATCTTAAAGGGTTTCAGGATTTCATGATTGGGCCTACTATTGTACTTCCGATTGGTCTAACATAGCACAGTGTTTTATGGAACCAAAAAAATTTACACAATACAAATTGAGGTTTTTACATAAATATATTATTTATACCCTAAAAAAGCATGAGTTCAATTCCCAGAAGTCTAACTCCAATACTTTTTGAGAAAAAAAATCATGAACTTATCGTGACCTTTGACCTATGAAATCTAAAATATTTTTTTATAAAATGAATAGAAAGTGAATAGGATAGTAGTTTATGAAATTGGTACATAATGAGGGGTGTAAAACCTAGTTATGTGCAGTTTCATACAATACTTTATCTAATCTCATACATTGAATATATCAAATAAAAGATAGAGATTGATACAGTTTATTTATTGGTTATTGTAAGTGTTAACATTTTGTATATTACAATGACTTTACTGATAGTAGATTAATAGTGACTGCTGCCGCAGTCTAAAATGTCGGGCTGCGTTAAATTTTCTTCACTTTCAGTATCAGATATTTTAATAAACAATAATAATTATCCAGCGAAACACAACAAAGAATTGCAAGAAAACGTATTATGGCGCCAAAATTTCCGATATCACCGCGCATGCGCCAAAGCGTGCTCAGCCACAGATAAAAAATGAAAAAAATGAAACAGTGCTTACGAATTGGCGCAGTATTATATCAATGGTCTGTAATCAAATCGTAATGAAAAAAAAAATATTATAACATTATTTTGTTAGACAAATAGTGTTGTATTATTTTTTTTTAATTTCATTACGATATACTATTTGTAAAGTTCGTCAATATCGTTTTAAGTTTAATATTTTGAATTTTACGATGTGAGAGTAGATAAAAGAATATATATTTTAATAAATACTAGCGACCCGCCCCGGCTTCGCACGGATGCAATGCTCTACTATATTATGCATGTATTATACATATAAACCTTCCTCTTGAATTACTCTATATATTAAAAAAAACCGCATCAAAATCCGTTGCGTTGTTTTAAAGATTTAAGCATACAAAGGGATATAGGGACAGAGAAAGCGACTTTGTTTTATACATGTAGTGATGAGTGAATCGGACATAATCACACGCATATAAACGCGTTTCTTTAGCTTAAAAATCCATTGGTTTGGGAGCAGCATTTTTTTTATTTCGTATTTATTATTTTCTCTCCCTAAAAACGAAAAAGTGGAACCTACAACTTAAATAGAAATATACATAAATGAGCCACGTCCCACTATTGCGGCGATTAGAAGATATTCATTTTAAATTTTTTAAGCTAGGGTTGTCACCGAACTTGATCTCGACGAAAATTTTGAAAATATTAATATGTGTATTATTTTTGAACGAGAACATCGATTTTCGTTTTCGGGTCTGGGTGTTAACTGTTAATTGTTTGTTTTGTGTGTTTCGGAGACCCAATTAGACACAAGTTCATGCCTGCTTGCTTCTAAGGTTTTTTGTTACAAAAATAGGTACATACCTGTTAACCGATTTATGCCCACGACTTTGTACTATGCTTTTATTTTCTGATCGAATGCAATTTTTTTTAAAGATGCGATCAACTGATTAGATTGATTTGTATGAGAAGTTACTTTTTCGCGGGGTCACAGACCCATGGCACCGTATTGCCTCAGCAGGGGCTTACCCAACCTACTGAGAGCCATAGCCAAAGACTATACCTCACCGGGCCCATCTCAGCCACTGGTAAAATTATTAAAGCCTTCACCACTAGTATTTTTTCGAGCGATGTAGAAAGGCACAATAACCCTACTTCTAAAGCGGCAAAGCCACAACCTTATACGCCTAAATAAGCTCTTAATAAACTCGGCGTCAAAAAAATCGCACCTTATAAAAATCTTATTCAAAAATTCCTAAACCTTATATAGAGGATAGTGTTAGGTATCATTAGAAAGGTAACAAAAAGGAGCATCAAACAACAATTAAGTGCAATCTTTTTTTTAATTAAAATTATACAAAAAGCATAAAAATTTGAAAAATAATAAAAAATCTTAATTAAGTCCTAATTAATAATCGATAATTTACAAAAAAAATGTACAAAAAGTGTCTTAAAATTAACTCAAAATCTAGTGTTACCCCCCCTTGCCCTGATGACGGCTTCCATACGGTCCCTCATAGACCTCACCAACTTCAGGAGCTCTTCTTGAGGGATAAGACCCCATTCTTCAATCACCGCGGTTTGGAGTTCCTCTAGAGTCGAAGGAGCCGGATCCCGAGATCGAACCTTACGTTTAAGATGGTCCCAGAGGTGCTCTATCGGATTCAGATCAGGACTTCTCGCTGGCCACTGCATCACAGGAATTTGGGACCTCCGCAGGAAGTCGTTCACGATGGCTGCAGTGTGTGCGCGAGCGTTGTCGTGCATTAATGTGAACCCCTCGCCAAAAGATTCGGCAAAAGGGACCACATGCACATCCAGGATCTCTGTGATATAGCGGCGCGCAGTCAGCGACCCTTGTCCGCGAGCACCTCCGGTCCGGGAGACGCAGACCAGGTCGGTTTTGCCGGCAGCCGACATACCGCCCCAGAACATGCAGGATCCGCCTCCATATTCCACCGTCTCCTGGATGCAGGCTTGAGCGAAACGTTCACCCTGCCTCCGGTATACTCTTCTTCGTCGGTCGTTGCAGAAAAGACACACTCGTGTCTCGTCTGAGAAGAGAACAGCTCCCCACTGCTCAATGGTCCAATCGACGTGGTCGCGAGCAAACTGCAAGCGGGCTCGTCGGTGCGCTGCAGTCAATTTTGGACCTGTAGCAGCTCTGCGGGCTGCTATGTTCTTCTCCTTCAGTCTTCTTCTAACCGTGGATACACTCACGGTGCGTCTGCGAACTGCCTGGAGCTCCTGTTGCAGCTGAACAGCGTTTGAGAAGCGATTTCTCAAAGAGTACGACACAACGAACCGGTCGTCTCTTTCCGAAGTGCAGCGACGTCTACCGGACCCATGTCGCCGGATATAGCCACCGGTCTCTAAAAAGCGCTGGTAGACTCTACGAACCGAAAAACGGCTCAGATTCAGTTGCCGGGCGACATCACACTGCCGCACCCCTGCTTGCAGTAGTGCAACCACTTGAGCGGCCTCATCAGCTGTAGTGTCCATTTTCCAGATGTTCTTTCTTCAGTAAAATCAGTGCGTGTGTCCCCTTCAACGGTTTAATAGCGAATGACCCACATTGAACCCGTGTTGACCTCTTTATACCCACAAAGTTAGCGCAACTCGCGACTCTCCCGAGCAGCAAAATTTCCTTAGAATTTTTGTGACCCTTTATTTGTTGCTTTAGGTTTTATTTGATAATGAAAAATAATGTTTTTTTATTAAGTTAATTAAGTAACCTTTTAAATAAAATTATAATTAATACGACTGCATGTGCATATCCAGAGTTAATGCCATTTGAACGTGATTTTCTTAGAGGTGCGATTTTTTTGACGCCGAGTGTATGATAATAGATAGACAGTTAAGTGACATGTAAACAAATAAGGGCAGATCTTAATAGGAGAGGATACCCAGCCTATCCCTCATTACAAGGCGACTGAGTCCTGAAATAAATTCTGGCGTCAAGTTAAAGTAGACGTGGTGCACTAAAAAGGTGCCGGCAGGTGATGAGATTTACCTAGATCGATTTTAAATGTGAATGAATTTCTAAATCTAAAATTTCATCACAATCGTTAGACCCGTTTCCAAGAAACCAATTACATACCAACATATTTATATAGGTACATGCAAGAATTGCTCGTTTAAAGTATAGGATGTGTGTATATGTGTTAAATTATTTCAATCAACATAGTTTATTTTTTCGACCATTTGGCGTGTAAGGTACAAAATTAAAGATGTGGTCGAACATACATAAGGTATTCCTACATAACCACATCTACATTAGGTAGGTATATTGTATTCGTCTATAAGTGTTGTTAATTTATTCAATTCATTGACGGTATCAATTAACAAACAAAATGAAACATTTTCATTTAACACATAGTTGATCTTTGTGACAACCCCAGATCATGAAAGTTGACCTTTATGTAAATTCTATCATAACTTCTTAAAACCGCAAAAGTGGGATTTTGTTTATAGAACCTTTCTATACTAAATCCAGGTTCCACTTTTGCCGATTTTTGGAGAAAAAAAAAACGTATTAAACGTATTACTCAGAAAGTAGGACACTTATGAATAAAATAAAATTGCGACATTATGCCTCCAATAATTCATTATCAAGTGGCAAATATCTCATGGACAGATATGGAACCTTTTTGGATAGAGGAGAGATGGAAGTCGTTTGAAGAAATTAAATTGTTATTTTTTTATATGCGCAAATTTTAAAAACTTTACTACTTCATATAGTTTTTTACTGAAAAAAGTGATTTGGAAATTGAACTCTTGCCTTTATTAGGGTATAAATAATCGATTTATGCAAAAACCTTAAGGTGTAAATTATTTTGTTTCCATAAAACCCGCCATCTAGCGTTACAATTGCAAAACACTTCGTAAGCCTCATAGCTGAAAAGTAGTCACATGTAGCCTATACTTTCGTATTCTCAATTGATTATTTACGGTGTTTCTTATCTTCAAATTTAGGAGTCGAATTAAGGTTGATGTGAAGTTGTATATATAAAATATGCTAGTCTTTATTTTAATCTCAATATTTTTACTTAATTCGTCTTATTTCTAAACATGTGAAATGTTATAATTTACAAATGTTAATGGTAGTGACATCTATTGCGGTTTTTTAGAATTAAAAATCTTTTGTATGAAATGGTACCCCATGCTTTTACTATGTTTTATAATAAATTATAAAATAACTAATGATCTATGAGTTGCAACATATATTTCAGTTTTTAATTTTTAAATAACTCAATATCTAAGAATATTAGCATTTTTAGGCAATATTGATCTATTGATTTACTTAATATACTAGAGCATTTATCATAGTAAAATCAATTTGCTTTTCAAAATTTTGATAAATATCGAAGAAACAACTATGTAAATATGATATTTTTATAATTTCAGCATTAAGTGCAAAATCTTAATATCTAAAAAATTTATTACTAGAAACATGGGGTACCATTTCATACAAAAGATTTTTAATTCTAAAAAACCGCAATAGATGTCACTACCATTAACATTTGTAAATTATAACATTTCACATGTTTAGAAATAAGACGAATTAAGTAAAAATATTGAGATTAAAATAAAGACTAGCATATTTTATATATACAACTTCACATCAACCTTAATTCGACTCCTAAATTTGAAGATAAGAAACACCGTAAATAATCAATTGAGAATACGAAAGTATAGGCTACATGTGACTACTTTTCAGCTATGAGGCTTACGAAGTGTTTTGCAATTGTAACGCTAGATGGCGGGTTTTATGGAAACAAAATAATTTACACCTTAAGGTTTTTGCATAAATCGATTATTTATACCCTAATAAAGGCAAGAGTTCAATTTCCAAATCACTTTTTTCAGTAAAAAACTATATGAAGTAGTAAAGTTTTTAAAATTTGCGCATATAAAAAAATAACAATTTAATTTCTTCAAACGACTTCCATCTCTCCTCTATCCAAAAAGGTTCCATATCTGTCCATGAGATATTTGCCACTTGATAATGAATTATTGGAGGCATAATGTCGCAATTTTATTTTATTCATAAGTGTCCTACTTTCTGTAATACGTTTAATACGTTTTTGTTTTCTCCAAAAATCGGCAAAAGTGGAACCTGGATTTAGTATAGAAAGGTTCTATAAACAAAATACCACTTTTGCGGTTTTAAGAAGTTATGATAGAATTTACATAAAGGTCAACTTTCATGATCTGGGGTTGTCACAAAGATCAACTATGTGTTAAATGAAAATGTTTCATTTTGTTTGTTAATTGATACCGTCAATGAATTGAATAAATTAACAACACTTATAGACGAATACAATATACCTACCTAATGTAGATGTGGTAATGTAGGAATACCTTATGTATGTTCGACCACATCTTTAATTTTGTACCTTACACGCCAAATGGTCGAAAAAATAAACTATGTTGATTGAAATAATTTAACACATATACACACATCCTATACTTTAAACGAGCAATTCTTGCATGTACCTATATAAATATGTTGGTATGTAATTGGTTTCTTGGAAACGGGTCTAACGATTGTGATGAAATTTTAGATTTAGAAATTCATTCACATTTAAAATCGATCTAGGTAAATCTCATCACCTGCCGGCACCTTTTTAGTGCACCACGTCTACTTTAACTTGACGCCAGAATTTATTTCAGGACTCAGTCGCCTTGTAATGAGGGATAGGCTGGGTATCCTCTCCTATTAAGATCTGCCCTTATTTGTTTACATGTCACTTAACTGTCTATCTATTATCATATTAAGAGCTTATTTAGGCGTATAAGGTTGTGGCTTTGCCGCTTTAGAAGTAGGGTTATTGTGCCTTTCTACATCGCTCGAAAAAATACTAGTGGTGAAGGCTTTAATAATTTTACCAGTGGCTGAGATGGGCCCGGTGAGGTATAGTCTTTGGCTATGGCTCTCAGTAGGTTGGGTAAGCCCCTGCTGAGGCAATACGGTGCCATGGGTCTGTGACCCCGCGAAAAAGTAACTTCTCATACAAATCAATCTAATCAGTTGATCGCATCTTTAAAAAAAATTGCATTCGATCAGAAAATAAAAGCATAGTACAAAGTCGTGGGCATAAATCGGTTAACAGGTATGTACCTATTTTTGTAACAAAAAACCTTAGAAGCAAGCAGGCATGAACTTGTGTCTAATTGGGTCTCCGAAACACACAAAACAAACAATTAACAGTTAACACCCAGACCCGAAAACGAAAATCGATGTTCTCGTTCAAAAATAATACACATATTAATATTTTCAAAATTTTCGTCGAGATCAAGTTCGGTGACAACCCTAGCTTAAAAAATTTAAAATGAATATCTTCTAATCGCCGCAATAGTGGGACGTGGCTCATTTATGTATATTTCTATTTAAGTTGTAGGTTCCACTTTTTCGTTTTTAGGGAGAGAAAATAATAAATACGAAATAAAAAAAATGCTGCTCCCAAACCAATGGATTTTTAAGCTAAAGAAACGCGTTTATATGCGTGTGATTATGTCCGATTCACTCATCACTACATGTATAAAACAAAGTCGCTTTCTCTGTCCCTATATCCCTTTGTATGCTTAAATCTTTAAAACAACGCAACGGATTTTGATGCGGTTTTTTTTAATATATAGAGTAATTCAAGAGGAAGGTTTATATGTATAATACATGCATAATATAGTAGAGCATTGCATCCGTGCGAAGCCGGGGCGGGTCGCTAGTATTTATTAAAATATATATTCTTTTATCTACTCTCACATCGTAAAATTCAAAATATTAAACTTAAAACGATATTGACGAACTTTACAAATAGTATATCGTAATGAAATTAAAAAAAAAATAATACAACACTATTTGTCTAACAAAATAATGTTATAATATTTTTTTTTTCATTACGTTTTGATTACAGACCATTGATATAATACTGCGCCAATTCGTAAGCACTGTTTCATTTTTTTCATTTTTTATCTGTGGCTGAGCACGCTTTGGCGCATGCGCGGTGATATCGGAAATTTTGGCGCCATAATACGTTTTCTTGCAATTCTTTGTTGTGTTTCGCTGGATAATTATTATTGTTTATTAAAATATCTGATACTGAAAGTGAAGAAAATTTAACGCAGCCCGACATTTTAGACTGCGGCAGCAGTCACTATTAATCTACTATCAGTAAAGTCATTGTAATATACAAAATGTTAACACTTACAATAACCAATAAATAAACTGTATCAATCTCTATCTTTTATTTGATATATTCAATGTATGAGATTAGATAAAGTATTGTATGAAACTGCACATAACTAGGTTTTACACCCCTCATTATGTACCAATTTCATAAACTACTATCCTATTCACTTTCTATTCATTTTATAAAAAAATATTTTAGATTTCATAGGTCAAAGGTCACGATAAGTTCATGATTTTTTTTCTCAAAAAGTATTGGAGTTAGACTTCTGGGAATTGAACTCATGCTTTTTTAGGGTATAAATAATATATTTATGTAAAAACCTCAATTTGTATTGTGTAAATTTTTTTGGTTCCATAAAACACTGTGCTATGTTAGACCAATCGGAAGTACAATAGTAGGCCCAATCATGAAATCCTGAAACCCTTTAAGATGGTCGACATTTTATCGACGAATAAAATAACTCTCAGTCACTGAAAAGTAGGTACGTACATGTGATAGTGACAAATGTTTTGTCCGTCAATAAAATGCAACCATACCTATTACGGCCACGGGTGTTTTCAGTAACAACTGCACCAGTTACTATTTAAAATACCTAAATCTCGATAGGTGTGCCTCTAATATTTTATTTCCCTCAATTTCTCCAGGATCACGTCACCTGGCCCTGACCTGATAACAAAGGAATAAACTAGAGTTTTTTTTTTAGTTTCATTTGAAACAAAAAAACAATTTTCCAAATAGGTATAATACGCGACACGTTCTTAAACCTGAGACAAACATGAGTAAAAAATACATAGTTAGAATAGCTAAGAAAGTGGTTTCCTAAAATCGTTCGCAATGTTCCGTCAATACAGTAAAAGTTCCCCATTCACGGTTTCCTTATCCGAGAGAGAAAAAATTGCAACACAGTTCCTGTATTCGCGGCTAAAAATTTCATTATTCGAGGATAAAAACAGTAAATAGAAAGAGATTCAGTCTTTTATTAAAGTAGCGGCATTATTTCAGTTCTGGTATATGCCCAGGCGGCTTTCATGAAAGATTTGACCAAGTGGACTAATGTCAATTAAAACAAACCTTACCGACACAATACAAAAGCAAGTTAAAAAAAGAATATTACCCCTCCTGGTAATAGAGTAAGTAGTTTTACGTTCGTAGTACATCGACGAGGATCGAACTACTCATAGGTCCGCTTGGTAAGGAATACCTACATTAAATTTAAAAAGTCTGAGTGAAGGTTTATACGGGTGATTCTCAGTTAAGAGGTAATCGGTTGTATGGAAGCAGCGGCACAGCAAAAAGTGTTGATATTTATATAACTATACCACTATTTTTATCAAGACAGATGATTTTAATATGATTTTGAGATAATCAGTCATTTTTTTAATTTATTCTCGTGTTACGAGACACCAGGGGAGATACTGAGTACAGGGTAGAGACAAGCGGAACAGGGAAGATACTTTTGTGAGCAGGGAAGAGACTTTAAGGAATAAAAACACATAGTTAATATTATTAATTTATTTATTATTTAAGGTAATCACACTTTTATGAGCTGTGAGATCTCTTTTGAATACAGTTGAATATCACAATAGTAAATCACGGTAAAAAAACATAAAATTCAATCATCAATAGGCAACAATGAAATAAAAAGAAACAAAAACCTCTTATACTTTTAGGAACTATGTACAATAGTGTGTTTGTTTTGAAATCTATACTTAAACATATTGGCGTGTAACAAGTTAAAAAAACTAACTCTAAAAGCCGCGTTCAAAGACATCAATTGGTTCTTTAAAAGCATATGATATGCGTTGACCTTTCATTTTCAAATTAGGCGCAGGTAATTCTTTTATAATTTGATTCCAGGTGATGAAGGAGATATCTTTGTCATTAATTTTAAAGTTCTTTCCAGTATCGTCACAGATTTCACAAAAGACAACCTGAACTTCATCATCTTCTTCAACTCCAGTGCACATTGCAACATAACGATATTCTGTGTTTCTGTTTTGAAGTTTAACTAAAACAAAATCCCCATTGCATAATGTTTTTTTGCCTGATGTTGAGGGCTTTGGGTTATCTTTCAAACCTCTAGTCTTTTTAGCCGCTAACCCTGGATGGTGTACCGATTCTTGTGATTTCTGCATTCGTTTCTTTGATGCTAATATAATTAGTGGTTCGTCATCTGAATCACTAGTGCTATATACTTCATCAACATGGAGACGAGATTCTAGAATAGCTTGTAGAAAGTCCATGGTACCCAATCTAAAATGACTGCATACCTCAGAGTCACAAAAGCAGCTCAAACTTTTCAATATCAAGTAATTGGGTTTAAATACGCAACCGGTAACTTGATGAACTTTTAGTGTGCCTGAAAACGTTTTGATCTCACCAATGGATCCAAGTTTTTCTTCATTTTGCGTGATGTCGGCGTCGTCTATAGTAAAAACTTTAATATGAGGACAGGTCTTCTCAATGGCTGTGGCTAAGTCTTCTAATGATGCAATATCGGAGCCACATGCGACTTGTCTATCAGCCGCACTTTTGCAAGTCGCACCCACTCCATCGACAGCCCCCTTTCCGTGACCTGCTTCGTGATAGTTCCATGTAAAGTTTTGTAGGTTCGGGTAAAATTCTACGAGCATTGTTGCCAAAACCTTTAAATTTGTTACGATTTTGGATAACGGGGCCATCGCTCAGAAAGTGCAAGCTGGTGTGACAGTAGTTGGTAAACTGTCAAGAATGGGCTGCAAATAGGCCCAAATTGCAGGAGGCGAGTGCGACAAATTTTTTGATAAAGAGCAGTAACATTCAGATTTTGGCTCTTCCCCAGCGTTAGTGTAGACTACAACGGTGTGTAGACTTATTTGTCGTCTGGGTTCCTCCAAAATGGAAGAATTGAATTTCCTCAGCATATTTTGTGTGATAATTTTCACTAAAATCGACGTGTATAATGGCGTCATATTCAGTAAGGCATTGTTGTTTTGTTTGCATAGCGTTGTATTGATGCACTTTATTTAGTTCGTGGTGGAAGAACTTTTGCATCTTCGACTCCAAGTCCATAATCAAGTCGCGTGGTTTAATCTGTAATGTGCTTTTAAGCATTTTGTTACTCAAATTGGACGCATATGTATCTCCCCTGGACATTTGGTATCTCCTCTGGCACCATAACAGCCAGGGGAAATATGGCAGAGGGGAGACATTTTCGTTAAAAATCTAAAATTGCCGTAAAACTACTAATTTTACAAAGATTACAAATAAATAAAAGGTTTGCAGCACTATTTAACATAAATGTATATAGATATTGTAGTATTTAAACACATAAATACGAAATAAAACTTACCAGGGTAAATACTTCGATCACTCAACACGGCTGCACTCATCGAGCACTGTTGCGCAAATGGCCAAAAAAATAGTCGCGCGGATGGCTTGTGCAGCGCTTGCTGGTAACTTCACGAGACACTTGGTGTCTTCAAGGTCAAAACTACCACAAACTATGGTAAACAAATACGATTTTCAAACTAAACCTAAGGCCAGGGGGCGAGACACGAAACTCAGAGGACAAAGTTTGCGATTAATATTTTTTATAAAAAGTGCAAATATAAATGAATTTAATGGTTACATACTGTAACTAAGTTATCAGGGTTCATTTTATTACCGATAGAAAAGTAATAATTAAATTTCAATGGACTCAAAATTACTAATTTTATAAAAAAAAACGGTTAGGGGACAGACCAGGGGAGAGATGTTTTTCCGCTTTGTGCTGTTATTGTAAGTAAATTATGCACATTTAGAATATAATTTTAAGTGACAATTTAGAACACATTTAGTTAATTGAAATTATTAATATTTTAGACCATAATTTCCAAATATAGTGATTTTTTTGACTTGGCCGTCGAAAATACCTCTTAACTGAGAATCACCCATACGCAAATTAACTTTGTGATCATGAAAGCTGATCGATCTATGGAAAGGAGCCTTACTCTTAAAAGGTAAATTTATAATGCTAGAGCTCAAATTGATTTTATTTTTATAAATATTCGTTTTATTTTGTAACTTGTAACGCATCCCCTATGATTCCATACTAATTACCATTCCATATTCACAGTTTCTATATTCGCGGCATATTTTTGGAACGTTAAACCCCGCGACCGTGAATAAATATATTTTAATGTAGGTACTGTTACTGACATACGAAACTTCGATTGATTACACATCCACCAACGTCTGTGAGTAGGCTATAACGAAGCGCCATCTAACAACAACAAGCGATAACCGTATTCTTAGTGTCTCACTAGATGGCAATACGTATCGTGTTATTTGTGTTCTCACTAGTGTCATCTATCGTAAAATAGAAGGAAAGCAATATAGCCAGTTGAATAACCAGTTTTAGGGTGTAACCATTTTCTTGTACTAAGTGGTGTCTCTGTTTATTATCTACTTTGTGCTAGAAATAAAAAACTTATCTCAGGACAGACGGGAATCGAACACACATCCCCTCGGTATTGTTAAATAATTGTAAAAATATTACAATGGTTCGATGTTGTAGGTACGATAGATTAGTACCAAGATTATCAAGAGATGGCACTGGCATCATTTTAATAAATACTTGATTTTTTATATTTGTTATGATACCGAGAGGTTTGATCGCTACCGTTACACCAAAGGGAGAAGAAGTGCATAAAGCTAATATATTTATAAAATATGCGTTAGGAAAAGGATAGGAAATTATATTTAATATCATTATAAGATAACTAAACTAACTAAAATGGTGCAGCGACCCAAATTGGGTCTTGGCCTCCGATACCACGAGACGCCATTCGGTACGGTTCTGCACCTTCTCCTGCCACTGGGTGGCATCCTCCTCCACTTGGTATCTCCAGCAGTACCAGGGACTTCCTGGGATATCTAAATCTATTGTTTAATTCTAACTGGAATGTTTGTAGATTCGATTTTGGGTGCTTGCTGTGTACTCCTATAGTCGGCAAAAATATTTGTTCCCTTCCTACTTGAGCATTTAGGTCGCCAATAACAATTTTAACGTCATATTCGGGGATTGAGTCAAATAGCGTCTCTAATTCTTCATAAAAGTTATCTTTAGCTGTGTCATCTGAGGTGTCGGTTGGAGCATACGCATTAACTATGGAATAATTTGTAATACGGATAGTTTGTCGGAGACCGCGTCAAACCTTAATACGTTTTCCAAAATGTTTTTTTAAGCTATAAATCTTGTGCCGTTTACATGATGACCGTTACTTGTTTCGCTATATAAAAGTACCTCCCTATTATCCAAAGTGCACTCTCCATTGCCGGGCCATCAGACTTCCTGAAGAGCTGCTACTCCTATTCGGTATCTTCGCAGCTCCTCCGTTACTTGGTAGATAACGCCGGGTCTATATAAACTCCTAACATTCCATGAAGCTATTCGAAGGTTCATTATTCCTCGCCGTTTGTGGTCGTTATTGGGATCGGATCGTATATTTCTCTGTATCGGTTTCGTAACGTGATTTTTCCACGTGGAAGGAGTGTTAACCTCGCACAACCCCTAATATGCTGGAGGACCGCATCCATCGTTGGTCAGCGGGTCCATCGGACCTAACCTACCTTAAGGCTGTGCTACCGACCACCCCCCATCCGCTACCCGGGGGACACTCCCGTTAAAGGTTAGTTTAGAAACTAAAATTTCCGATACAGTAAAAAAGTATTATTTTAATCTTCATATTTTAAATTTATATTTTAAATTAATTATTATTTATTTTAAAAAGATAGATAAATCAACTGTGTAGCCTCGAGTATAGAAATAAAATCATTAATTAACGATAGGGGCATATATTTATGAGATGAGCACAAGCATTTATTCCGAGTCAAAGTAATTTTTATACTTATTTATGTATTCTATACGTTATTTAGTACCCACACCACAATCTGTGCTAAGTTTGAAACTAAAAAATTGTCGTAAATTCTTCGAAATTTATCTACAAAAACACACTAAAGTATCAACTATCTGACAACAATAAAATACGACAGAACCCAGCAGTCAGCCAGTCAAGACATCTGTCAGTCCATAAGATTATTAGCAGTCCATCGGCTTACTTTAAGCACAAAGTAGATAATATACAGAGACACCACTTAGTACAAGAAAATGGTTACACCCTAAAACTGGTTATTCAACTGGCTATATTGCTTTCCTTCTATTTTACGCTAGATGACACTAGTGAGAACACAAATAACACGATACGTATTGCCATCTAGTGAGACACTAAGAATACGGTTATCGCTTGTTGTTGTTAGATGGCGCTTCGTTATAGCCTACTCACAGACGTTGGTGGATGTGTAATCAATCGAAGTTTCGTATGTCAGTAACAGTACCTACATTAAAATATATTTATTCACGGTCGCGGGGTTTAACGTTCCAAAAATATCCCGCGAATATAGAAACTGTGAATATGGAATGGTAATTAGTATGGAATCATAGGGGATGCGTTACAAGTTACAAAATAAAACGAATATTTATAAAAATAAAATCAATTTGAGCTCTAGCATTATAAATTTACCTTTTAAGAGTAAGGCTCCTTTCCATAGATCGATCAGCTTTCATGATCACAAAGTTAATTTGCGTATAAACCTTCACTCAGACTTTTTAAATTTAATGTAGGTATTCCTTACCAAGCGGACCTATGAGTAGTTCGATCCTCGTCGATGTACTACGAACGTAAAACTACTTACTCTATTACCAGGAGGGGTAATATTCTTTTTTTAACTTGCTTTTGTATTGTGTCGGTAAGGTTTGTTTTAATTGACATTAGTCCACTTGGTCAAATCTTTCATGAAAGCCGCCTGGGCATATACCAGAACTGAAATAATGCCGCTACTTTAATAAAAGACTGAATCTCTTTCTATTTACTGTTTTTATCCTCGAATAATGAAATTTTTAGCCGCGAATACAGGAACTGTGTTGCAATTTTTTCTCTCTCGGATAAGGAAACCGTGAATGGGGAACTTTTACTGTATTGACGGAACATTGCGAACGATTTTAGGAAACCACTTTCTTAGCTATTCTAACTATGTATTTTTTACTCATGTTTGGCTCAGGTTTAAGAACGTGTCGCGTATTATACCTATTTGGAAAATTGTTTTTTTGTTTCAAATGAAACTAAAAAAAAAACTCTAGTTTATTCCTTTGTTATCAGGTCAGGGCCAGGTGACGTGATCCTGGAGAAATTGAGGGAAATAAAATATTAGAGGCACACCTATCGAGATTTAGGTATTTTAAATAGTAACTGGTGCAGTTGTTACTGAAAACACCCGTGGCCGTAATAGGTATGGTTGCATTTTATTGACGGACAAAACATTTGTCACTATCACATGTACGTACCTACTTTTCAGTGACTGAGAGTTATTTTATTCGTCGATAAAATGTCGACCATCTTAAAGGGTTTCAGGATTTCATGATTGGGCCTACTATTGTACTTCCGATTGGTCTAACATAGCACAGTGTTTTATGGAACCAAAAAAATTTACACAATACAAATTGAGGTTTTTACATAAATATATTATTTATACCCTAAAAAAGCATGAGTTCAATTCCCAGAAGTCTAACTCCAATACTTTTTGAGAAAAAAAATCATGAACTTATCGTGACCTTTGACCTATGAAATCTAAAATATTTTTTTATAAAATGAATAGAAAGTGAATAGGATAGTAGTTTATGAAATTGGTACATAATGAGGGGTGTAAAACCTAGTTATGTGCAGTTTCATACAATACTTTATCTAATCTCATACATTGAATATATCAAATAAAAGATAGAGATTGATACAGTTTATTTATTGGTTATTGTAAGTGTTAACATTTTGTATATTAAAATGACTTTACTGATAGTAGATTAATAGTGACTGCTGCCGCAGTCTAAAATGTCGGGCTGCGTTAAATTTTCTTCACTTTCAGTATCAGATATTTTAATAAACAATAATAATTATCCAGCGAAACACAACAAAGAATTGCAAGAAAACGTATTATGGCGCCAAAATTTCCGATATCACCGCGCATGCGCCAAAGCGTGCTCAGCCACAGATAAAAAATGAAAAAAATGAAACAGTGCTTACGAATTGGCGCAGTATTATATCAATGGTCTGTAATCAAATCGTAATGAAAAAAAAAATATTATAACATTATTTTGTTAGACAAATAGTGTTGTATTATTTTTTTTTAATTTCATTACGATATACTATTTGTAAAGTTCGTCAATATCGTTTTAAGTTTAATATTTTGAATTTTACGATGTGAGAGTAGATAAAAGAATATATATTTTAATAAATACTAGCGACCCGCCCCGGCTTCGCACGGATGCAATGCTCTACTATATTATGCATGTATTATACATATAAACCTTCCTCTTGAATTACTCTATATATTAAAAAAAACCGCATCAAAATCCGTTGCGTTGTTTTAAAGATTTAAGCATACAAAGGGATATAGGGACAGAGAAAGCGACTTTGTTTTATACATGTAGTGATGAGTGAATCGGACATAATCACACGCATATAAACGCGTTTCTTTAGCTTAAAAATCCATTGGTTTGGGAGCAGCATTTTTTTTATTTCGTATTTATTATTTTCTCTCCCTAAAAACGAAAAAGTGGAACCTACAACTTAAATAGAAATATACATAAATGAGCCACGTCCCACTATTGCGGCGATTAGAAGATATTCATTTTAAATTTTTTAAGCTAGGGTTGTCACCGAACTTGATCTCGACGAAAATTTTGAAAATATTAATATGTGTATTATTTTTGAACGAGAACATCGATTTTCGTTTTCGGGTCTGGGTGTTAACTGTTAATTGTTTGTTTTGTGTGTTTCGGAGACCCAATTAGACACAAGTTCATGCCTGCTTGCTTCTAAGGTTTTTTGTTACAAAAATAGGTACATACCTGTTAACCGATTTATGCCCACGACTTTGTACTATGCTTTTATTTTCTGATCGAATGCAATTTTTTTTAAAGATGCGATCAACTGATTAGATTGATTTGTATGAGAAGTTACTTTTTCGCGGGGTCACAGACCCATGGCACCGTATTGCCTCAGCAGGGGCTTACCCAACCTACTGAGAGCCATAGCCAAAGACTATACCTCACCGGGCCCATCTCAGCCACTGGTAAAATTATTAAAGCCTTCACCACTAGTATTTTTTCGAGCGATGTAGAAAGGCACAATAACCCTACTTCTAAAGCGGCAAAGCCACAACCTTATACGCCTAAATAAGCTCTTAATATGATAATAGATAGACAGTTAAGTGACATGTAAACAAATAAGGGCAGATCTTAATAGGAGAGGATACCCAGCCTATCCCTCATTACAAGGCGACTGAGTCCTGAAATAAATTCTGGCGTCAAGTTAAAGTAGACGTGGTGCACTAAAAAGGTGCCGGCAGGTGATGAGATTTACCTAGATCGATTTTAAATGTGAATGAATTTCTAAATCTAAAATTTCATCACAATCGTTAGACCCGTTTCCAAGAAACCAATTACATACCAACATATTTATATAGGTACATGCAAGAATTGCTCGTTTAAAGTATAGGATGTGTGTATATGTGTTAAATTATTTCAATCAACATAGTTTATTTTTTCGACCATTTGGCGTGTAAGGTACAAAATTAAAGATGTGGTCGAACATACATAAGGTATTCCTACATTACCACATCTACATTAGGTAGGTATATTGTATTCGTCTATAAGTGTTGTTAATTTATTCAATTCATTGACGGTATCAATTAACAAACAAAATGAAACATTTTCATTTAACACATAGTTGATCTTTGTGACAACCCCAGATCATGAAAGTTGACCTTTATGTAAATTCTATCATAACTTCTTAAAACCGCAAAAGTGGGATTTTGTTTATAGAACCTTTCTATACTAAATCCAGGTTCCACTTTTGCCGATTTTTGGAGAAAAAAAAAACGTATTAAACGTATTACTCAGAAAGTAGGACACTTATGAATAAAATAAAATTGCGACATTATGCCTCCAATAATTCATTATCAAGTGGCAAATATCTCATGGACAGATATGGAACCTTTTTGGATAGAGGAGAGATGGAAGTCGTTTGAAGAAATTAAATTGTTATTTTTTTATATGCGCAAATTTTAAAAACTTTACTACTTCATATAGTTTTTTACTGAAAAAAGTGATTTGGAAATTGAACTCTTGCCTTTATTAGGGTATAAATAATCGATTTATGCAAAAACCTTAAGGTGTAAATTATTTTGTTTCCATAAAACCCGCCATCTAGCGTTACAATTGCAAAACACTTCGTAAGCCTCATAGCTGAAAAGTAGTCACATGTAGCCTATACTTTCGTATTCTCAATTGATTATTTACGGTGTTTCTTATCTTCAAATTTAGGAGTCGAATTAAGGTTGATGTGAAGTTGTATATATAAAATATGCTAGTCTTTATTTTAATCTCAATATTTTTACTTAATTCGTCTTATTTCTAAACATGTGAAATGTTATAATTTACAAATGTTAATGGTAGTGACATCTATTGCGGTTTTTTAGAATTAAAAATCTTTTGTATGAAATGGTACCCCATGCTTTAAGTAATGATATAACTTATTATGAATTACCTAAGTTTTGCTAAATCCATGCCAAGAACCTAAAATTACTTAGGATAATTGCGAACAACTTTCTTAACAATTATTCGGTCATTTGTAATCGTCCCAGGATTTTAGCAATCAATCGATTGGATGACTATTCTGCGATATATATACATATACTAGCTGCCCCGGCCACGCGTTGCTGTGTTATAAATTAAAATCAAATCTATCCTATCTTTTAAGTTGGATCAAATAACAGATAGTTACGAAGTTTGATCAAAATTGGTTAAGTAGTTTAGGAGTCCATTGAGGACAAACATTGTGACACGAGATTTATATATATTAAGATATCCCTTTTACAACATTTTTAATTTAGTTTAATAATATTTTTAAGTTATTTAATATTTATTAGTTTGGTTCGGTTCTTCTCTTTATTTTTTTTTCAGATATTGAGTAAGCTCTGTAAGCACAATACCTATCTAAGTGGTACATACATCTTAGGCAAATTTCAGGAACAATAATTATCAAACTTGCAGAGTAATCTATAACGTGATTTTGGTAAAGATTGATTGAAAGGCTCTCAGTCAGAATTTCTCGTAGAACAAACTACGAGGGACGTATTAAGCCATTGATCCCGGCATCTGGTGGGAATTGCAACCAATATCCAGCAATCCACATCGCGTAGATTGCTATAAACTTTGTAAAAAGTTAATAAAGACGCGTACTTAACAGAATAAAAAAATTGCTACCCAAGCTTGTAGAAAACTAAGTTATCTACACTAATATTATAAAGAGGAAAGATTTGTATTTTTGTATGTTTTGCAATGAATAAACTGAAAAACTACTAAGTCGATTTCAAAAATTCTTTCACCATTGGAAAGCTACATTCACGCTGAGTAACATAGGCTATGTTTAATGCTAGAAAAAAATTAAAGAAATTTGTCCACTCCTGCGAAGCCGGGACGGGCCGCTAGTTGATTAATAAACTAGATATACCACAAAAAATATTGTTTATCACACCTGCAATTGAGTGAATAAAGTTTGCACACAAATATAAAAATAAAATTATACTGACTCGTAAATAACAATTATTATGATATAATAAGTATAAAAAAATTTAACAACCTTCTAAGTATGCGAAACAATTATGTAAAACGGTTTACTAGGATAAGTCTCCAATTATGATTAATAAACAAGTAGCTTACCATATTCATTGTGAATTGTAAATTAAGGGTGCATCTTTTCAAAGAAACTGCAATACGTAGAAGTTTGTCAAGTAGGTAAATATTTATTTGTTATGCGAGGCTGCAAAGTTGAGATTTGGCGCGAGTTACCTCTATTGAAACCCGAGCCAGCAAAGGATTCTAGGATTCAAATATAGAATCCTAAGCATATCGAGGATTTCAAAGGCACGAGACGCTAAAACCTTTGCTGCCTAGCAAAACATAAAATTTTTCACCTCACTACAGCGAAGAAAATTTTTGGTGCAAGAAAAACAGCTTAATTAAAATGGTAAATTGGTTAATTTAAATTAAAAATTTAAAGTAAAATTGCTACAATTAGTAATGTTAAATATCTTTTTTTTTAATTGGTTTCTATTAAATGTGATTTAACTAAGAATACCATAATCACTTTGACAGTTCTTTTTCGGGCGCGGTCCGAAATCCAATCATATGTTATAAAATCTCACCCACCGTACATATAAAATTCTTTTAATAAAATATTATCTTCAAAATAATATTTATTCTTGATTTAATAATTAAACAAACTAAAATCATTCACCAAAACAAAGTGTTAGAGTATAAATTTAAATAAGAATATACTATATACACTACAGCGAGGAAAAGTTTTAGGTGCCAGAAAAATATCTTAAATAAAATGGTCAATAGGTATCTTCGTCGCTGCTTTTTGATATTTATTCTTTCGGATTTAACAAAATTTCAGAAGCCATTTGAAAATACTTTTAAATTGGTTTTTATTCA
The DNA here is from genome assembly GCA_927399485.1 of Calamotropha paludella. Classification (NCBI taxonomy): domain Eukaryota; kingdom Metazoa; phylum Arthropoda; class Insecta; order Lepidoptera; family Crambidae; genus Calamotropha; species Calamotropha paludella. The sequence continues at coordinate 12,386,880 of OV656826.1, read as the reverse complement.
TTGTAAGCTGACAAAGAATACCAGAGATATCCTTGCCAGTTCTTTTTTCGGGTGCGGTCCGTAATCTAATCATATGTTATAAAATTTCACCCACCAGACATTTAAAATGTTTATACTTAACAAATAGTATATACAAAATATTATTTATTCTTGCTGTTTTCATGATTTAAGGAACTAAACTAATTTAATAAAACGGAGTATTACAGTATTAATTTATATAAGTAGTATTGAGATTATAACGACGATTCGGGACGTGTGTGTGTGTTTTTCTTTGAAAAGAAAGGTTATAATTTTAAAACACTTTTCCACGCAGAAATTAAAAGACAAACCAAACTTTTCCGAGCGTGTGATGTGATAAAAATATTATTGTTGTGTTGTTGTATTTAAAAAAATAAGATTAAAATTATAAACCGGTTAAATAAATTAAACTGAGGCTCAATTTGTAGCAAACATTTTTTTAACTCAATAAAGTGTTAAATAAAAAAAAAAATATATCATGCATTACATAATAGTTACCTGCGCCAAATGCCTGTATTAAGGCATTTATTTACGATTTTACTAACAACTACGGAATTCTTGGTGTTAAATTCATTTTTCAAAAGCAAACACTAACAGTTAACAATGGTTGACAGATGACTGTCAACCATTGTTAACAGTTAGTGTATGCTGATCTTCGACTGATTAAAAACGTAACATAACAAAAATTAAAGCACAAATAAAAATGCAGCAGAACTATAAATACCATATTTTTAATTCTAATCAACTCATAAAATTTGAAGTACAGGTACTCGAGTCACGGGCAACATCTAATAAGCTTAAAAGCACACGATCGTTATTAAGGTTTAACCTTCTAATTATTGAAAATAATAAAACCGTTCTCTAACTTTATGAAGAAGTCTTGTATATGCAAAAATCGGTCGGCTACAAGGAAAGTCCATCGACTCGAGTGATTCTGGACGTGGATACAATATTCAATGGACGCCATTTTTCCTTGTTATTCTGAATTTGAAATTGGAACAATTATGCGTAGTAAGTCTGAACTGCAAGTTAATCTAAATTATGCATTTTAAAATTGTTAATATAATTTAAAAGAGAATAAAAAAATACATTTACTTGCTTAAAATTATATGGAACTTATTTAAAGTCTTATTGTAAAGAAGGTCAATTTGAACATTATGCTACAAGTAGTATGTAAAATTTGAGTAAATAGTATATTTCAATAACAACAAAAAATAACAATAAATAAAAGTAAAAGAATCCAATTTGTTCATCCATCATCGCTTTCAGTTCTTTGTTATTTACCTTAGTCATCCTCATGGTTTATTCTTCAAGTCGAAGTTTCCAGTTCGAAAGCGGCTAAACCAAAAACGCACGACGCGTTCATCTAGCCGTATCGTTTCCGAACACAGCATTGATTTTGCGAGCTGTTTTGCTGCATTAGTTCCACGTCGGCATTCGTATTAAAAGTGAACACTGAATCACTCAAAATTTCGCTGTATCCATCTTTAGGTTTAAAGCCAAATGTAGAAACAACAACAAGAAAGCCAAACAATCGATTGTCATTTAAAAAAAATAAGAATGTTGTCTTTTTCGAGGAATTAAAGTTTTTTTTTTTAATATAAGACCATGCAGGTTTTGTTTTAATTCAAAGTGTCCAACACGTTAAAATAGCAATTTCATAATTAATTTAAACCCCTATTATTTTATATGTGAGGCCCTGGCCAATATAATTATTTCAAAAAATTTGATTATTTACAGCTAAATGAAACGTCCGTACCGTACGAACCGTCGTTCGAATTTCTAATATTTCCGTATATATTTTTGATAGCTTAATTGAATTATCGGGTCTCATTGAAAAATCGATTTGCATCGTGAACATTTTCGTGCGATGATTTTTTATGATTTTAAATGTGGCCTAAACCCGTCGTTTGATCGAGTTGAAATGGCATTTATGGATGAAGGCCCTTCTAAAGCAACCATTTACTGCTGGAATAAGGAATTCAATTGGGGTAAAAAGAAAGAAGTGGCCCTTCAATCAACTTCAACGAAGAAAACGTGCAAAGCAGTGGAAAATTATGCCAAAAGAGGCATTTCGTGCGAAAAGATTCAGTATTTATTGCAGATAGAGCGAAATGCGTCCACCAGATTCCACACGAGAAGGATAGTTTTGGACTGAATGCCGCATAATCTCAACGTCCCTCAGAACCAGGGCCACGTTGAATGGTGCCGTGACAGCACTAAATAAATCAATTCAGGCTTACTTTAGGACTTTACCGACATTGTGACAGGTGACAAATCCTGGATTTATAAAAACAAACCATCGCCTAACAAAGTGAAACGATCGAGAATTCAATTACAAAATCAAAGCAGCATTAACGCCGAATGCTATATGCCTGCCAGAAGTTTTCATTGCAATCAGCAAAAAGCGACCGAACACCGGGCGCCGCGGGTTACAGCTTCACCGTGACTATATAACCGCTAAATGAAGGACTTTCTGGATACCACACCAGTCATAGTGGTGGATCACCTAACTTATATCCTTAATCTGGCAAAGTGTAACTTCGTTTTATTCCCTAAAATAAAAAATCAACTGAAGCAGATAAGTGAGTAAAATTATATTAAATGATTATCGTTTTTACAATATAATATAGATATACTATGTCCTTACAAACGTCCCCATTAAAATTACATTAAAATTAAATACTACATGGTATTACATTATTAAGTAACTTAACTTAATCGCATTGAGAACACAAATTAGTGGTTGTAACACCAGCCTGTACACACATGGTATAATACACCTACGCACTTCTAATCTACAGCCTAGTGAAAGTTTTTCGCAACTTTTGTAATCTGCTATTCTGTGTCGATTTGGTATCTAAGTTATTATATTAATATAATAGGGGTTAAAGTATGAAATTGCCGTTTTATTGCAATAGGTTCTTTGAATTGACATAGAATCTTCATGGTTTGAGGTTTTCGAATGAAACTTTTTTTAAATGGTTTCTATGATGTTCTTTTTTTAAAAAATGTAAAACATTTGAATATCGACTTTCAATTGTTTTTGTTATTCAATTTAGACAAGAAAGATGGATACTGCGAAAATTCGAGTTATTTTTGAATACGAGTTCCGACGCGGAACTAACGCGGCAGAAACAGCCCGCAATATCAATGCTGCGTTTGGAGAGGGGTCTACTAATGAACGCACCGTGCGATTTTGGTTTAAACGCTTTCGTGATGGAAATTTCGACTTAAAGAACGAGCCACGAGGAAGACCGCCCACACAGGTAAATAACGATGAATTAAGAGAGATAGTGGAAGCCGATCCTAGTCAAAGTACCCAGGAATTAGCGGCATGGTTTAACGTTACCTTACCCACAATATTGACTCACTTGCGTCAAATCAATAAAATAAAAAAATACGAAAAATGGGTGCCTCATGATTTGACTGATCTGCAGAAAGAAACGCGTGTTGAAACTTGTGTTGCCTTGTTGAACCGGTACAGAAATGAAGGAATATTGGATCGAATTGTAACATGTGATGAAAAGTGGATTCTTTATGATAACCGGAAAAGAAAAATGCAATGGCTGACCCCAGGTCAAATGCCACAACAGTGTCCTAAAGCAAAACTTACCAATAAAAAGGTAATGGTAACTGTTTGGTGGTCTCAGCATGGTGTTATTCACTATAGTTTTCTCCGATCTGGTCAAGCAATAACGGCAGATGTCTATTGTGCCGAACTCCGAACCATGTTGACAAAACTAGCAGTAAAACAGCCCCGACTCATGAATCGATCTTCACCATTATTGCTCCACGACAACGCGAGACCTCACACAGCACGAGAAACCATTTTGACCCTTCAGGAACTGCAGTTAGAAACCATTCGTCATCCTCCGTATTCACCAGACCTTGCTCCAACGGACTACCATTTTTTTCGTGATTTGGACAATTATCTACGTGACAAGAAGTTTTCTTCCCAGGAGGCAGTACAAAATGCTTTCACACAGTTTGTGCAGTCTAGATCGTCGGAATTCTATCGCAAAGGCATTAATGACCTTCCCATTAGATGGCAGCAATGTATAGATAATAATGGCAACTATTTTGATTAAATAAATTTGTTAAAAAATTAAAAAATAAACAATATAGATTTTCAGTACAAATCGGCAATTTCATACTTTAACCCCTAATATCTTGTCTAATAACATAGTAGAGTCGGTAAATATTCGTAGTATAGCTTACGAATAAAATTATCTCACAGTTTTGGAACTAAGATACGTATAGTTAAGTACGTATTACGTACGTAATTAGAAATAAAGATGTCGATGCTTGTAACTCTGATAAGTTTCAGTTACAAACATAATTGAAAATTCATAGCTTACAAAAAGAAAACTAAAAGAAAATCCAAATAGGAAAAATAATTATACAACTTTTAAACAACTTGTAACAATTCACGCCCATTGTGTTTAGTGTTTCTAAAATTTTACAAGACAAAAGTTTGAAAAGTTACATAATTTATAATGTTTGAAGTAACTTCACCGGATTTAGTTAATGGTTCTGTAGAAAATTAAGAATATGTTACCCTTAACAACAAGTTACGTTTACATTTATTTATTTATTTCTTAACTAGCTGGTGCCCGCGACTTCGTCTGCGCAGGATTAGTATTTCGAACAATATGTTTATAAATTGTAGCCTATGTGTTATTCTGATGTATAAGCTATATTGTGGTAAAGTTTCATTCAAATCCATTCAGTAGTTTTTACGTGAAAGAGTAACAAACATCCATACATCCATACTTACAAACTTTCGCCTTTATAATAGTAGTAGGATAAAAAAATAAACAACATGACAATATATACAACACTTTTGTATATATTGTTGGTGTATTTCATTGTTAGTTTTCTAAACAGAATCCTTCTTATGTGTTAGCGTTTAGTATTACTCGTTAATTATCGTTTTGTAACTAAATATCTTTGTAGGTTCAGAATGTTGCCAAAAGTACCTACGTATATTGAGTTTGTGGTATTGTGCGTCGCCGAAAGGAATTTAATATTAATTTTGATTCATCTTCTTACGTAACCTAATACACCCAATCTAATACAAAATGTCATAAAGATGTCTTATCAGTTGACAATATCTTTATCTACAATTTCTTATTTACGCCCTAAGCAGTTTCATATTTTTCGTTTTTTTTCAATAACCCGCGTGTTGTTCCGTAGAGCTCAGTTAAGGTTTCTACAATAAGAAGCCAACTAATTGTATTGAGAGAAATTGCTATAGCTCCAAATTGAGTTTTTATTTAGATCTTCTACACGAATGTCACTCGTTAAGAAGACGGAAATGGAATTTTTTAGGAGAGGCTTTTAACAGCGGATGTCTTTCAGCTTAGATTATGATATGAGTTGAGATTTCTGTTGAAATAAAACATTTAATGAGTCTTTTTTATATATATCTCTTACTAATCAATAAAGCAAAATAACTTGCAGTATCCTCAATCAAAAGACTTGAAAGAAAGTATTTTCTACAATGGTATTAGTTAAGCATTCGTAAGCTTCCAAAAGGTAGTTATTGACGTGACCCTTTCTCAAACATACTCGTGTGTATTGAAAAGGGACTGTTCCTGTATGACATTTTTTATATATCTTCGAATATGCGATATAAAAAGCTGTCCTTTTGATGGATGATGGCCGTCAGCTTTACTTATAACTGAATAACTTTTACCCTAAAATAACTTGTGTGACTTTTTATAAGCTGGTTTTTCCCTAGCTGATTTTTTCGGGTTTTAGTGTACAAAGTTTCAATGGGAAAGATGTCAATAAATACAATATTAGCTTTTATCGCTTTCCTTAAACTTTACCATTCAGTGCTAATTTCTATTCAATCTACTTATCACCATTTTAGCTGAGAAGGTATGAAACTACTATTGAAGCAGGTCCTGGGTTCAAGTCCCGGAAACAGCGGATGTTTATGTGATGAATACGAGTATTTGAAATTGTGTATATTACTTATTCATACGTCATAATACATCATACGGGATAGTGCAAATCCGCATAACTAACATTGGATAATACCGCGTATCTGACAAATGTAGTCAATTTTCAATTTCGCGGGCTTGTTGTTATATAATACTAACTCCTGTATTGAAAACGAAACACCACATGTTACTACATAAATCGATTTAAAGAAAAGGCGCGAAAAATTATTGGAGATTAAAAAAAAATGCAATTAACAGAAAAAGACTAAAGAACTGCCTGAACATTTATTTAATATCAGTTTACCTGAAACGGGAAATCAAGAAGAGCTTACTGAAGAAACTGTAGATTTAGCCAACTGCGACACAACCATTTTCAGTACCTCTTATTCATTAAAATTGCTGGAAATTGGTAATCCAGGCAATGTTTCTGGCTATACTATGACTTCAACTAACAAAGTGGTGCCAAATTTTTCTAAGGAGGATGTATACTGAAGTCAATAATGCACTAAGTGCATTATGGTGTCTTAACTTTTAGAATAAAACTCTTTTTTACGGATTTGTGCGCAAAAATCCTTAAAAAAGTGTTTTATTCTGATGTGTAATGTGCGCGGAAGTGTAAGAACTAAATATGTTAACCAGTACGGGCTGGATATCGCGAACAAAATTCGCCGGTTGGAAGACCTGATGACTAAGCGCGTAAGTTCTTAGTCATTCTTTGAATTTCTTGAAGAGATGCCGTGATCAAGATCTCATCCCGCACTGTGTCCGAATCACTCCTAAGTGTGACATACGTGGGAGCGCCAGGATCTTAAAATGCGCAAAAATCCGTAAAAAAGTGTTTTATCTAATGCGGAAGTAAGAAGAACTAAAAATTTCTTAACTCTTCATCGGATGATTCTGTTGCTGACCCAAATTATTATTATGTTTATTTTATATATGCAGTAATAAGTTTATGTAGATGTGCTACGGACATGGGGTCCACTTCCTCGTAACACAACCTTTTATCTTACGACGAACAGGAGTATTAATAAAATGTCCGACACATTGTTGATATGCTTGTTTTAATTTCTATAGTAGGAAGCTATAACATACTACCTTATTATGGTTTATATAGATACCAATATGTAAATATATATTGTAACGCTGTTGCTCTCATAAATAAATAAGTAGGATTTCAAGTCATCATTATTTCTGACCAGCAGCGCCCGCATTGAGTTTAGTGGCGTCATAATTTTATAAGGAACACGACATACATAACCCATCACGGATGGGGGTTCAATTCGGATCGGTGTTGTTTTTTTTAGTTGTTGTTTATACTTTTTTTAAGTTTAACCCGAACTCGGGCGTATAGCTTTGATTTAACGCTAGTTTTATTTCTGTACTGGCCTTTCATCCAGTATTTAATTTTATTAATCTATCATTTTAATCAAGAATGGAGCTATCAAATTCAAATAGAACCTTTTCAATCCAATTGGTAGTTCCAGAGTGTAATGCGTTCAAACATACAATTTTTTTATGACAAGTCAATTATGTTCTCACTATTCATAACAGTCATTCCTGTGGTTAAAAAACAAACAGGACGTAATACAGTGTGGATTAGTGGTTGTTATCAACTATAGATACGGAGTAATAGTAAATTCCGTGGTCACTCGTCTCGTGACTCGCTCTTGAGAGCTTCTTAACCTCCGTAATCTTAAGCTGGATGCGCTAACCAAGAACATTGAACAACTTATGTTAGTAAAGGTTGAGTAAAATATTAGTTACTCAACCTAATGTAATGTAATGTAATTATGTTGTCTAATATTATATAGTATTAGACAACATAATTACATAAATTGTTCTGAACCCAAATGCACTTGTCTTATGGAAATAAGAAGCAACGACGGTACCACAACACCCAGATTCGTGCTAATATAGAAGAGTTTGTTTTTTACTTTGACCTGGCAGCGAACGAACTCGGGACATCGGAGCGGCGTTATCTTAAAAACCGGTTGGCAAGTCACTTGACCACGGAAGCCGTCAAATATAAGCTGGCAGAGAAACTAATTCACTTAGGCTGAGAAAGAGTCCTTATTCTTCATTTACCGAAGCCCAATCACCTTGAGGACTGTGGACGGTACGGCGTAACTGCAATCGTAATCCTCTTTATCGAAACGCAAGACCTTGTGAAAATAATTGCAGTGTAACTGGTATACTTCTGTATTGTGAAATTATGCAATAAAGTTATTATTATTATTATTATTAAAATGAGAAATCATAATTTTGGTATTCATAACTGTTCAGTTCTATTCACTAGTCGTTTTCAATTACGTATCTTTAGTAAAAGTTAGGCCTACTTTAGTTATTAGGCAACCTTTATTCTATCTCGATATTTTAATAGAAATACTTAAGCAGCAAAACTGTAACAACCCTATCTGTTACTAAGGATATATGTATATCTCATTGAATTTAAAGGAGTTATTCGCATGTTTGAGTGAAAGCTCATAAGCGTAGTTTTATTTGCGAACGCTTAAAATTAATTACCCTCAGTAAGAGATTGGTCGTCTGTTTTGGATTATTTGCTAGGTTATTTCTTTAAATTTAAGAGTAAGGAACAATACTAGGGTAACCTATTTCTTATTAGAGAAATATTATTAAAAATGGCTGTCCCTGTGAGGACGGATTATTGGGAATGGTCAAAGATAAAATTAGAGCCACGAATACTTTCCATCGTTTCAATTATGTTTTTGTAAGAGACCATACTTTATTGAAGAACAAATCGTCATTTTTTTATCTTTTAAGGTGATTAGATCAATTGTCATTTTCGCGCCATCCAATCAATAACACACTTGAGTAATATATGATAAGCACGCAGATTGGTGCTACGTACATTACATAACATCCGGTTCGTCATATAGGCTTTTTAATACATATATGAAAATAAAATTATTTTCTCTCCACTAATTTTTGATAATCCTATTTAGTTTTATATACACTATTCGTAAGTCACAGCTACGTTTAGGCTCTTTTGTAACAATAGAAAATAACGCTAAATTACATAACCTATAGATATAATTAAGGAACCCCATTTCCGTACTGTGCAAGAATTCTATGGAGTCAACGAAAAAATGTAAGCTCCATTCAAATCAATTTTATGAAAAAAGTAAAATCAGGTTCTTCGACATCGAAGACGATAGATGCAATTACTTTAATTTTGCTTGATAGAAAAATAAATTATATCTTTACCTTTTTCAGATGGATGCTTTTATTTTAATTCAAAATTTAAATGGTTTACATTAACTGAGCTGAGATATTTAGGATCCGTATCAGTATCAACTATAATAGTTGATTTCATCAACGTCTTCATTCGTGACGACGATGATATGAAATTAGAACGGAGACCTCATCACACAAACAAACAGTTGCCCCCGCGAGGATTCAAAACCGGGACCATTGGATCAGAAGACAGTATTGCTACCATTGTAACATCATCTTGCAAAGGTATTGGGAAGTAAAACAAAATAGCATATGGTGTCTTTACACGCCCATAATTTCTGAGACCCTGGAGAACAGCGGATTATTTTGTTTTATTAATCAACCACAGACCATCCACCATTTACAATATTTGCTAAAAACTTGACAGTGGCAGAAATAACGTCTATCAGCAACTGCTTAATAGCAGAATAGTTTTTTTACAATTTTTTTCAAAAGAGGGCATTTTGTTAATTTAATTTAAACTATTCTGCTTTGAATACTTAAAATATCTAAGAATAGTTGGGACTTAAGTGTTTAAGCTAATTGTTAAGCAGAGATAGGTACTTTAGATACTCACATGTTCTTTAGATTTTTGTTATGTAGGATGATATGATCACAGCGCCACCTAACGTGTCCAAATTTTAAGTTTAAAGGCTTTTGATAAAAAATAAATGTGTATAATACTTACATAATAAAATCATAGGTCCACTTAATTCTTACCGGGACCTTGTCTATTAAAGTTAATGCTTGTTGTGTATGATATATACACTCGAGAGCAATGAATCCGGGTCACTTAAAGAATGTTAAAAATCTCGGAAACTAAAAATGATAGGTTAATGAAATAAATTGTATTTAATAGACAATGTAATACTCCTTAAATGAAAGTAAAAAAAATATGAGTCACCATACATTTTATTAACACAAAATTACATAAAGAAAAAAACTGCTGATCTCTCCTTAAAACAAAAATAGGAAACATGAAATGTTTGAACTTTATTACGATTTTCTTGAATTTTAATACTTCGTATTGCCTCCTCGTGCTTCCATTACTGCGTTTACGCGGTTCGGCATGCTGTACACCAAGTTCCGTATACGATTTTGGGGAATATTCTCCCATTCCTCTGTGAGAGCAATTTTGAGCTCACGAAGCGTGATTGGGGGAGGGTTTCGTTGTTTTATGCATCTGCCTAGCTCGTCCCAAGCATGCTCGATCGGGTTGATATCCGGGCTGCGCGCTGGCCACTCCATACGAGTAATGTTCATCTCTTGAAGGTAGTCATTCACAATCCTACCTGTATGAGGTCGGGCATTGTCATGCATAAATATAGCATCCTCACCTAAATTGACCATAAATGGACCAACGTGATCATTGAGGATTTCTTCCACATATCTTACGCTAGTTAAAGAGCCGTTTTCTATGATCACCAGCTCTGTGCGACTTTCAGAAGAAATTCCGGCCCACACAAGTACAGACCCACCACCGTAGGCTACTTTTTCTTCGATGCATGCTTGCTTGAATCTTTCCCCTGGTCTTCGATACTCTCTGTGTCTTCCATCGTGCTTGTAGAGCATAAATTTTGATTCGTCGGAGAACATAACTTTTGACCAATCTTCAATACTCCAATTTACGTGGCTCTGGGCATATCTTAGTCTTGAAATACGATGCCCACGCTCCAGTTTAGGGCCGTTTGCAGGTCTAAGGGGTTTTAAGTTAGATTCAGCAAGCCGACGTCTTACTGTCCATGCACTTGGGTTACTTCCTCCGAGGCGTCGAAACTGATTGGTGAGTTCAGTTCCTGTGAGAAAGCGATTTCGAAGCATGGTGTTCACCAAGTATCGGTCTTCTCGTGCTGTGGTACACCTGGTTCTGCCCGTTCCTGGTCTGCGTAGGTTAGAACCAGTTTCTTCGTAACGTCGGAGAACTCTTTGTACTGTTGACAGCGACACACCGTCAGTCCTGGCTGTATCGCGCTGACTCCGGCCGGTTTCCAGCATTGTAAGTATTCTGGTGCATTCTTCAGGCGTAAGCGACATAATTTCAGCTTGAATAATGAATATAGAGCACTATCAACATGGTTTATGTACCCACATAAATGACAGATTACAAACAAAAGCAAAACCAAATGCTGTAATTTCGTAGTTCCATCTTCGAAAGTGGCCCTTTTTCAAATTTGATTTTTTTATGATATAACTTTACAATAACTAAGAAGTTTTAATACCTTCATTTAAGGAGTATTACATTGTCTATTAAATACAATTTATTGCATTAACCTAGCATTTTTATTTTCCGAGATTTTTAGGATTCTTTAAGTGACCCGGATTCATTGCTCTCGAGTGTATGATATGTGGCTGAATTGAGCCTTAGAATTTTTTTAGAAATAATTTAGGATTTTAACAAATATTCTTATTTGGCAAAATCATTATTTCACCGTTAGTAAACTTTTTGTGGATAAAGAAAACCGCCAGAGCGCTGAGGATTTGCTCCTTCCTTTTCCCATTAGAAGCGGATCAACTTCAACCTTCGTGGCTAAAATTCCGCAGTTCTTTACACCTCCATTTTCCGAAGGCATTATATACCGAACAAGTAAAATCTTCTAGAAAAACAGTTACAACCATTGACAGCGCTAATTCAAAACCAATCGTAAATAAAGATAGAAATGGTTATGAAATCAAGTTATCCCCTGTCTAAAAAGGTTTTTTCGCACTCGTCTGCTAAAATTAACGACGGCTGGAGTATACATACGTGGTTAGAACCTTCATACTAGTTTTCCTACGTTTGACCTTGTCGATATAAAATACTACTCGGAGGGCCGATAAGTGCGGAACGGACAACAGCACTTCAACTTACCACAATCTGTCAATTTTTCTCATTCAATATTGAACTCTATTTATTGGATTTTCAGCTGAATATCGTGAGACATTTAACAGTTTTGTAAGGGTTGAGGCGCTGTTGAGCGAATTTAAAAACACCTTATTCAGTACTTATTCTAAACCTAATAGAACCTAATATAAAAGGGTTTATATTTTGCTACCAGTAAAACTGAAATTAAATACTAAATCTATTTTCCTATTAAGCGTGTGGCAAAATATTAATTTATTAACAAAAAGCATTCACGATTTATTAATCAATAAACCAAGCAACATTGAGCTAATTGATTAAACTACTTCAAATACCTACCCTAGAAGTGTTTAGTAATACTACCCACTTTCTTTTTCTTTTCATGTAGTCTCGATGTAATAACTGCCGATCTTGATTTTTAAGATTTTCTAATTTGATAAAAGAATAATTTATCTTTGATATTTGAAATTTAATAAAATAGGCCCTAACGAAATTAATGGAAACTGGTTTTTTTTATATTTGAATGAAATATTCAAAGATTTGTACTGATCTCTAAAAAAGTTCGATACTTTCGCGTTGAGTCGTTAAAAAGGTACTTTAAATAATGATTCGGCTCATTTTGTTAAGACACTGAAAAACATGGCAGCCTATATAACAAAATACTTTTCAAGAGAAAAATCTAAAGATCATGTGAGTATCTAAACTATTTCTGCTTAACAATCAGCTTAAAAACTTAAGTCCCAGTTATTCTTAGATATTTTAACTATTTGAAGCAGAATAGTTTAAATTAAATTAAGGAAATGCCCTCTTTTGAAATAAATTGGAGGAAAACTATTCTGCTATTAAGCAGTTGCTTATAGACGTTATTTCTGCCACAATTAAGTTTTTAGGAAATATTGAAGTTGGATAATGATGATAAAGGCTGATTTAAAAATGATGGATGATTAATAAAAAAATACGTTGATGAAATCTATTATTATAATTGATATAGCTACAGATCTTAAACAGCTCAGCTCAGTTAATGATTTAACTTCCATTTAATTTTTGAATTAAAATAAAAGCATCCATCTGAAAAAGGTAAAAATATAATTTATCATCTATCAAGCAATATTAAAGTAATTGCATCTATCGTCTTAGATGTCGAAGAACGTGATTTTACTTTTTTCATAAAATTTATATGAATGGGGCTTACATTTTTTCGTTGACTCCATAGAATTCTTTCACAGTACGGAAATGGGATTCCTTAATTATATCTATAGGTTATGTAATTTAGCGTTTTTTTCTAGTGGGTGCAAAAGAGCCTAAACGTAACTGTGACTTAGAAATAGTGTATGTAAAACTAAATAGGATTACCAAAAATTTGTGAAGAGAAAATAATTTTATTTTCATATGTGTATTAAAAAAGCCTATAAGACGAACTGGATGTTATGTAATGTACGTAGCACCAACCTGCGTGCGTATCGTATATTACTCAAGTGTTTTATTACTTGGATGGCGCAAAAATGACAATTGATCTAATCATTTTAAAAGATATAAAATGTTGATTTGTTCTTCAATAAAATATGGTCTCTTACAAATAAATCATTGATTTTCTTAGACCATTCCCAACAATCCGTCCTCACAGGAATAGCCATTTTTAATAACATATCTCTGATAAGAGATAGGTTACCCTAGTTTTGTTCCTACTCTTAAATATAAAGAAATAACCTAGCAAATAATCCAAAACAGACGACCAATCTCTTACTGAGGAATCCTTATTGGTGATGGGCTAACTGTGAAATTCAAAATTTTACACAATCTGATAATAACGTTTAATTTCTTGATTTATAAAAAAATAGTAAATTTATTTATTTCTTTCTTTTTTAATTTTAAGCGTTTGCAAATAAAACTACGCTTATGAGCTTTCACTCAAACATGCGAATAACTCATTTAAATTCAATATAGAAAAAGATATATAAGTGAATTTGAAGAAAAATTTTGTCGGTTAGGTGGTATTGTCACTTCGCCTACGATATACATATATCCTTATAGTTTTGCGGCTAAAATATTTCTATTAAGATATCGGGATAGAACAAAGGTTGCCTAACAACTAAAGTAGACCTAACTTTTGCTAAAGATATGTTATTGAAAACTACTAGTGAATAGAACAGAACAGTTGAATGAATATATACCTAATTTTGATTTCTCATTTTCACAAGGTGCTGCGTTTGGATAAGGAGGATTACGATCGCAGCTACGCCGTACCATCTACAGTCCTCAAGGTGATTGGGCTTCGGTTAATGGAGAATAAGGACTCACTCTTAGCAAGGTTAATTGACATACAGCCTTAGTGAATTAGTTTCTCTGCCAGCTTATATTTGACGGCTTCCGTGGTCAAGTGGCTTGCTTACCGGGTTTTTAAGGTAACGCCACTCCGATGTCCTGAGTTCGTTAGCTGCCGGGTCAATGTAAAAAACGGACTTTTCTGTATTAGCTCGGATCTGGGTGTTGCGATACCGTCGTGGTTTCTGATTTTCATAACACTAGTGCATTTGGGTTCAGAGCAATTTATGTTATTATGTTGTCTAATATTGTATTTTATTCAACCTTTACTATCATGAGTATTTCGATGTTCTTGGTTAGCGCATCCAGCTTTAGATTACGGAGGTTAAGGAGCTCCCAAGAGCGAGTCACGAGACGAGTGATCATGGAATTTACTATTATACCGTTACTCCGTATCTATAGTTGTTAACAATCACTAATCCACTAAGGACTGTCACCAAAAGTGAGAACATAATTGACTTGCCATAAAAAAATTTATGTTTGAACGCATTACACTCTGGAACTATCGATTGGCTTGAAAAGGTTCTACTTGAATTTGATAGCTCTATTCTTGATTAAAATGATAGGTTAATAAAATTAAATACTGGATGAAAGGCTAGTACAGAAGCCGTTACTTGAGGACAACTAGCGTTATTTGAAAGCTAAGCACCGTGCTATTTGGATGAAATTTGGAATCCCGGGAAAATTTTAAAGTCCTGAGGGATTATCAAAAAAACAACTTACAGGACGTATTCACGTGTAATTTTTTAAAGTCAACGTGTGTGAAGTCGTAGGTAGAAGCTAGTTTAAAATAAAATATGAATTTCAAAATGTGACCGAAAACACTCATTTGCAGATTCTGTTTCACACCACAGACTCTGCTATGTTACAACAATTGAAAACACAAAATAATAGGTTGAACAAAAACAAGCAAATTAACGGTATCTTCTATATCAAAGCGATCCTAAGTAATTAGAGATTAAAGGACCAAGAATTACCAAAAGAATTATCCGCTAAAGTTCCATTGTTAGAATTTGATTCCGATCTTCGCGGGAATTTCGATAATAGAAAAAAATTACAGAGAAAGATTTTCACCGTTTCGTATTTAATCTTATAGACTTTGTTTTCTTTTTTCCATGATGTTAATTTGTTCCTAATATTGTATTTAAAACAAAGCAACCAAGAGAAAGTAGCACAAGTGAACATTTATAAAACGATAAGTAATAATGTGTCATGCCTCTATTATTTATCGTATTATCAGCCTATTGCCTTCATTGCAGAAACACAAGCTTTCCTTGTAAGTAAAAACGGTAGGGTGAATGGACCATAAGCATAACCTTCAACGGGGGCCTAATACAGACTGGTGGGTTATACATATTCCGAATCACAAAGGTGCCCGAGATAATATATTTTTACTATTCTAGCGACATCTCCGCAATTTCAAGTAGAACGCACTTACCACCACCACTTGTACGCTTTCGATTCGAATAACTCAACTTTAGGCAAATACACACCTCAGATTTCGATCTCTACTCTTTTTTCATTTGTTTCATTAGGAGTTTCCATTTATCGGTCTCAGTGAGTAGGCGCCAAGTCTTAAATTGGGCAGCGCCCACTGACTATTAACCTGATTACATTCGCAGTGAAACCTTTTCGATAACGGTGAAGAACATAAAATGATAATAAAAATAATGTGGGAAGCTTTCTGAGAGAGAATATGAGGGTATTTATATGAAATATGTTACATGTTATCGATATAACAGTTATATGTGTCTTAAAAGCGATCCGATCTCGGTCGGTTCGATATAAGACAAATCTAGCAACGTCTGTTAGTTGGGTGATCAAAACTATGCTATTTTAAGTTCCACCATACTTAGAAAGACATGTTAAACCGTAGATCCTGGCAGTGTCAGAGCAATCCACTTAAGGCTAAGGTTATGATCAATATGAGGGTAATTAATTAGGACAGCATAAATCCCGATATTGATGGATATTATGCGTTATAACGCTGCTTCACGTTTCATACAAATTTTCTAATCCAAATACTTTATTAAAATATATTTGAGCAATATTAATATTACTTTAGTAACAGAGAATTTATTTTAAATATTTAAAATGTTTTTACTCATGTATCTGTATAAAATTTCGTAACAATAAGCTTCCCTATTTTAAAGTATTTGGAATTGGTGGTTTTTGGTGGTTTGGAATGTGCGCGTTAACACACTTTACTATTAATATTTTTTATTCCACTTGAGGAAATGCTTGGCAATTATGTTCATCATCGGTCTAATAATGACCTCCACCCATCCGATTGATGGCCTTTGCGAAAGTTTCTTAACCTCTGTTTCAGACCAAACGTGCTAACGACTGCAATACTCATCATTGAATAAATATTTAGTGAAAATATTTAGCTCTCCTTCGAGTATCTAAAGCGTGGAGAAATAGAAAAAAAAACAAGTAAAAGATACTAAATTGCTATTTCAAACAACAAAAGAAGCGTATTGTATAATACTTAAGATTAAATCTGTTTAAGCTATGTGAATGTTTTTTAACGTAATTAGACTGGCAACCAAGTAAGTAAGTAGGATACGGAATCAGATGTAAAATTAAATAAATCTTATGGAAACGAAGTCCGAACTTATTATTTTCTGGAGAAAAAATGGGAGGGCATTCTTAAAGTGGTATCCAAGATATAAATCCGTAATAGAAAACTTTTAACGACCCGGCCGGGTTCTCAGAAATTGCGACAACAGTACCAACATACTAACCATACAACGGCGATAATCTCCTCAAATAAAAAATCGCGATTGCAAAATTTTGTCATATTTGTAAATGTTAGGAAACTCAGTTTTGACTTGTAAGAAAAGCTCATCATTTTTATTCTTGTTATACAGCATTTGTTGGGACATTTACTACTGGTTCGAGTTCATAAACATATTTGTGGCATTTTGGTTGGAAGGCATTAAGATGTGGCATACTGCAAACAATGCCAGAAGTGGTTCTTTGGAAGATATCGTGGGTTCCTTCAGGATGGTACCGTGCATTGGCTACTTACCACTAAGTAAGTCGTGGATATCTGACGCCCTTTGCAATCTGATACTATTACTCAACTACTTACATTGATGGTGGAATAGCTGGAACAACAAGGTTGTTTTCACTCATAAAATATGCTGAGACTCCCCATAACGTTTCCACCCATATCGAAGGAATGTGTTCTTAGATTAGGGATATCTGTAAGGGAATAAGTTCAGCTTTTGTTCATACTGCCTCTTTTTTCTGTAGACGTGTACACATCTGAATTGATGCGGAATGCTAAAAAGTCGCATTCGCGTTTTATACACCTGTTTTTGTATAGAAAAAAGCTGAATACTGATTCTAATATTGAAGACGTAAGGAAGAAATCGTCAGTGAATTAGTTTTGGTACTTTGCCTGATAATTGTCTATCAGAAAATAATTGTCTCATATTAAAGGTTACTTTTATATTATCAGGCTTGACGAAGACTTACAAAATGAAGCGTACACCTTCGATATATAAGAACACGATTCGCGAACTCAAAGAGATGTTTCCTGAAGGTACTGTTACTGAAGAGGAGTATAAGATAATTCAAACTGCTTTGAGTCGCCTCAATTACGCTAACAAAGGTAAATCGACTTAAACGCTTTTCGATTACGTTTTTACCTGAGAACCCTATATAGAATACAATAGGGTAGAATAGCATTTTATAGAAACAAATTGAATAGAATATTAATAAATAAATTTATTTATAAACACATGGATAAAAAACAAACAAAGAAATTTACTAACTAACCGTTCAAACGGCTTGAAAAAAAACTGTGCCTCTGTTTCTTATAAACATTTCTAAATTAGAAGGATTTCCTATTTTTATAAGGCAAAATCACGACAACCGAGTCGCCGGACGTGTAAGTAGTCTTGATAGAAGACTTAGTGTGATAGTAGTCTATCATTTTACTTTTTAAGTCATCATTTAAATTGTCAACCGTTAGTTAATTCTTAACGTAGCTTCAGTTTCTTCAAACTTATCAAGAAATTAGTTTCTCTCAAGCATTCCGTACAAGGTGTTCACAAAAATGAGCTTTATCTTGTCTCAACTATGTCAGTAAAAGTAATTGACTTCAAGCCACCCGGTCCTGCACTATTACTAGATTCTGAATATTTTACATTAAGTACGGGGTTGAAATTTGAGTGTCAGTACGGAAGTTATAACTTTGAAAATTAGTGTGATAACGAGGTAAATAACAAATGAAAACATTTTGGTCTTTCTTAATCTTTTTTATAAACCACTTAATTTCTGCAGACGACGAATTGTCATCGTTAACGTATTTCACTTTAGGCAAATCGTCAATTCATTATGCATAATCGACGAGACAAAAGATGAAGCATAGACTATTTAAGTAGTTTTGAACGTCCTTTCAGTGGCTACGATAGCTGTTAGTGGAGTGCCGTTAGACTGTAAAATTAGAAAATGAAGGAACCCACAAAACATGCATGGAATTTAAATTTTTTTTTTTTATCAGATTGTTTATATTCTATATAAAAATGTTTACCCATTGAAAATCGTTGCTTTCATCGAAATAAGTAGATTTATTAAAAAATATAGATGCAACGTTCGATGGCGCGCTGTCCGTGTCACCGCAGCATGCGACAAACATAAGAGTAACGGAGAGACAACGATATATCACTATAGTCTTCTCTGTCACTCTCATGGCTCATTCCTGGGAGTTTTGAAGCATTAAATCTTTATTTAAAATTATATAGAACAAATGTTAGTAAAAATTAATTATTTATTTTTCTCCAAAAATATACAAAGTACTTATGCTAAATTAATTTAATTTAAGATATATTAATTACAATTTACATCTTCATCAACGTCGTCAATTTGTACTACAGGAGAAGTGTTTGTACAGCTATTACCATTGCAGTTTATACATGCAACTGAGCAATTAAGGCCACTTTTTCTACACCCACAAGCAGATCCACATCCTGATTTACAAGTACAAAAAATAATTCGCAGTAAATTTTCAGGACCTGGTGGTTTATTCATTATTAAAGGCTTTATGATGCCTGCATCAAATTGCCATCCCCATTTTCCAGGAGAAATGTCATTGCCTAACCTCATTTGTACTTGTAAATAAACTTGTTTAATATGTTCAGAAGCAGAATCTACAGTTGGAGTTAAAGTTGCCAATTGTACGTATCTGTTTTTAGCAGTCGCTTTAATAAATGAATGGTATCGAAATTCATTTAAATCTTTGATACTTTTTGGTACTGAGTACAGAGCTAAGATGCTTTTTAAGCCAGCGTCAATTATTTTATTTTCATCTACATTATAAATACCTTTGCAGCAATGTGTAAATCTTCTCGTTCTTCAAACATTTTTGCAAATTTGATTTTACCTCTTTTATAAAAAGCTGACGTCGTATCACAACCGGTGAATGCATGTAAAAATAAAATATGTTCTTTGCATCTCGGCAATGTTTCATCTAAGCTCAGCGTTGAAAAAAATTTTTGAGCAGTTTTAACTCTTGCTGGTTTCAGGAAAAAAAATTCACGATTTTTCAAGTGCTAAAGCTCTTAATAAGACTAGGACATCGATATCCTCTGAAACGATGAAAACATTTGTTGATTGTAGATTGATAGCAGTTTCTACTATTAATCTATCAGCATCGTCTTCAGCTTGACATGAAAATATTTTATTCTCCGATAAAATACTTACTATTAATTTTAGTTATTCAAACACTATTTACGCTGTTATTAGATAATTGACTTTATATACACTTGACAACGGTAAATTTCACTTTACTTGCGTTTAACAAAATTCCAAACCCGATGGTTGAGAGAACTAATAACACTGAACTAGTCTACGAAAACGGTATTCCGTTGTGCAGGAACATCTGCCGCGCGCCTCCACTTATTTTTACCTGTCCCTTGCTTGTTCAACTATTTTCTATACCTGTTACCGTATAGGTATGTGTACTAGAATATCTATTAATACATATTTTCAATTTAGGATCAAAAATTAAAAATTATTATAAATTTACTTGTAAATAAATTGCAATTGTTTATAAATAAATAAATATAAAAAAGCAACAAATTTATTTGGGTAAACTTTGTTACATAGAGTACAAAAAATAATATTCCGCAAAATTTTTACCTGTTCATTGATTTTACTTGGGTTCCTAGGTATAAATCTAACGACACTCCACTATGTCTAAACTTCAGTTTCAACATCAATTGTTTACAAATACACGATCAAACGCAACCTTCTTACTAAATTTATAGTAGTACCATTATAAAATATGTTTAGATAATAATTCATGTTAACGTTTCGACAGCTTCACGAGATTAATAATTTGCATAAGTTTGCTACTATAAAGTCATATTTTATCTAAGAATTTATGTATCGCATGTAACATCTCATACATAAAAAAAATATAATAAGTACACCATATGACAGACTGCAAGGGCCAGGTCGTAGCAGCGTGAGAGGGTTAGGGCTATACTACACGGGCGGTTCTCCCGCCGCGCGAATTCGCTCGACAAAGCTCCTGCTAACCAGCAAACTACACGGGACGCGGTTTACCGTTGTGTTTTGTGTTCATTTCAACATGGATCCGCCAATGATAACTGCGCTTGCAGCTATTATATTATTAGAATTATTAAAAAATAAAGTAAACCGCAATGTTTGGGTGGAACCAGTGTTAAGTAACAGTTTAACTTCGGGAATATCTCAATGTTTAGTGCACACCGTGAGATGACGAATGACGTGATAGCGGATAACCGCCCGTATAGTTTTAAACGGCGGTTAACAGCGGCGGTTTGACGCTGCATGCGGCGGTCGTATTTCTCCCGCCTGCAAACCGCGGCGGGAAACCGCGCAGTGTATTTTGTAGCATACAACGTCCATATATAATTGAGTCTAGTGCGGTTCAGAAGCGGATTCCCGAGGCGGGAGAACCGCCCGTGTAGTATAGCCCTTACACTATAAGATAATGTTTATCTTAAAAGTAACTTAAACTAATGAGATCAGTAACATTTGAATAGTTTAATAGTAAAATAAGAACATAAAAATAATTGGATATATATACAAAACAAAATAAAATAAACTAAATATTACTCACAAGTGTTAGGTACAAAAAAATTGAGTCAAATGGAATAAAGTTTTAGTAAAGAGATTCCATTACATCAATTTACCTAAAATTCAATTTGTGTATGAATTCATCAAATCATTATACTAAAATGATTCTATTGAATCTATTAATCAAAAATTCAATTTATATTTTAATGCATAAATCTTTAAATATTTGAAATCCTGTGACCTTTAGATTAGGATATAGAGGCCGTGAGCTAGATGGAGTTGAGTACTTTAAAGTCGTGTTGCAACCTATTTTATTTTAATTCAAAAGGTAACACAATTTTAGCTACCTATATGAGGTTTTCTGGTCAGGGTCCGAACGGCCCACGTTTTGAAACATAAATACTATAATCCAAAAAAACTTTATTTCTGAATTCAAAGATATTGTCCGCTTATTTTTTTTCTAAACCTATTCTCCATTTAAAATATAAGAATTGCGTTAATTTTGTTGGTTGACTTTTGTATTTAAATATCGTCTATATAACTGCAATAACCATAAATAAACATCTAAAATGAAATTAATGTTTATAACCCCATCCCCCATATATTGGATATATTATATATTTATATTGGACTTTCAGGTAGACATAGGCTATATAATATCCTACTAAAATAATAGAGCTTTTCATGGAGATTCATTTTACAATTAAAGTCGACGCAATAATCATCAAGCGATGTTTTTTTTACGAACGCTGCTTTAACGGTCATAATTTTGTAAAATGCTGAAACATGTAAATGCTTCCCACTTTTAAAAAACGATAATCTATCATCTTTTTCACCTACATAGGGGTAGGTTGTATTTTCTGAAACGACGAAATACATGTAGATTATTTTAAATATGTTATTTTTTATCTAACGCCTCAAAAATTAATTTTAGGGTAGCTTTATGTTCCCAACTGTCTCTATTTTTTTGCTCTCCGTGGCAATCTTTAATTAAGGGAGAACTTATCGTTGTATACCGGTGATATACCTTGTAACTCTTAGCTCTTAAGGTGTATATTATTTACCTTTTTACCCGACTGCAAGCAAGAGTTTCGAAGTTTACAGTTTATGTATAGTGTGTGTATTTTTTTTAATGGATACGTGCTACTGAAACATAACAGATTTCCATATAACTGAAAATGAAAATAATTTTATTTTTCATTCTGAAAATGAATTTCAAATGGATATAAGTAATATCGGCGCGGGAAATTTTATTTAAATAGACAGCAAGTTTTTTAAGCTTATGTGTTAGTGAGTTTTGCCAAAGATTGCAGAAGTCAAATAACCATCCATTATTATGATCCCATCCTCATCCCATCCTTAAAAAGCCAGCCAAGCGCATAGTTGCAAAAAATATATACAAGTGCTTCGTTAATGGAACTGTGATATCGGTGGTTAATAAATAAATCTCCTGTATTCTGATTTGGTCCACTAACATTCAAATATTTAAGTTGCGAAGATTACATGCGAATTTGAATTCGCATCCTTTTTAAAACTAACAATTAAGTCACACTCAAAGGCACAAAAATAGTACCAATAGAAAATCCTAAGTTATTTCTGTCTTTATAAAGTGGTTGAATTTTAAGTACGAAAAGCATTTATGGTCATTATCATTATTTTAAATATACAGGTGCATATTTATATAGGTAAAAAATCAACTCTTTAATTGTTTTGTTTCGTATGCAGGGTTAAAGCGGGTTTTTTAATTAATCTTTTGTTCAAAAATTTTGTAAGACATACGACAAATTTATTTTTTAAATAAGACTTTATATTTCTACAAAATAATATGGGATATATTATATGGTCGTAGAGTAGGGTATGGAACTAATTCTTTTATTCGTTAGTAGTAACGTCGTCCGACTAAAATGACTAGTTATGTTACTAATATAACCAATACTAGAGCCTACAAATAACTAACAAAACACCTTTATTTCCAGGTTATTACTGGTGGAATAACATAAGTTTATTCCTGTTCCTCGTTGGCTCTTTCCAGACCGGAGTCAAATGGGCAATGGGCCATGACGTATTGCCTATTCTACCCTTCGAGTACTGGTTTCCTTTTGACCCAGCCCAGAGTGTCTTTTGTTTCATGTCGCTCTTGATCTTGCAGATTTGGCACTGTAAGTGGTAAAAACAAAAATATTACTAAAGCGACACATTATTAATATAGGTATTGTTCCTGTCTGTGCCTGTGAAATCAATCTTTCAATCTAACTCGTGTGGATTTCAATAATGTGAATAAGAGGTCTCAGAAAATCTTGGATTTAAATTAATTACTATTAAGAACAACAGTCCTGAATATAGATCTCAACATTTATATTGAAAGCACAACCATTTTTAGAATTGAATATCTTTCTAGCAAAAATCATATGTCATGACAACGTATACTCAGTGGCTTAGCTACCGAAGGGCTATACGATGCTGTGCACCAGAGCCCCCACGCTCAGTGGGCCGTTCGGACCCTGACCAGAAAACCTCATATAGGTAGCTAAAATTGTGTTACCTTTTGAATTAAAATAAAATAGGTTGCAACACGACTTTAAAGTAGTAACTAGTGTTAGTAAGATAGGTACTATTTAAAAATATCTAAAATATTCCATATTAGTAGATTATAGTAATCTAAACTACTTTAATCACGACAACTAGTTTGAAAGACTACAGAAGAAGTCCCTATAAGTTTATTTAGGGCCCCAGTTTTTTTATTGCACCCGGACTTTTGATTATCTATTTACACCGCTGAGTATACTTAGTTACTGAAAGTAACGACTAAAAAATTATTGCAATTTTGTGCTATCCGTAGATGGCCCTTCGGAGGTTAAAGGGCTATTTGATCCCAATTATATTATGACAATACTTTGTGTGTGTGTGTGTGTGTGTGTTTGTTACCATATAAAGTTACCATAGTTACCATAAGCCTAAGAATAAGTTTTTATATTTTTTTATAATACAGTAATGCGAGGCCGGGTCAGCTGTTTTGAATAAAATTAGTAATTATTTATTCTGTGGTGATACTTATTTAAAAATACCAGATTAATTTACCATTCTATTTATGTCTATGATGGAAAAGCAATAAAATTCAGAAATGTGGTTGATTTAAGACCTAACATCCCGGGTTTGAATCTTGGTATATATAGATATATATATGTTCGTATGATGAGCATAAGCATTTGTTTTCGAGGCATGGTCGTCTATATATATATATTTTTTTTTATAGAAAATAGGCATGCGCTTGACCACCATCTCGCCTGATGGTAAGCGTCGATGTGATCTAGGATGTGACGCGCTTGCCTAGAAGGTACCTATTTACTCTTGACTTGAAGACCCCTAAATTGTAATTGTCAGGAAACACAGACTCAGGCAAAGAGTTCCACTCCTTAGCGGTACGTATCACAAAATTGGAACCAAAACGCTTAGTGCGACTCTTTGGTATATCCACCATATAACGGTGTCACCAGTTTGTAAGTCTGGTTGTCCGATGATAAAATGGGGACGGCGGAAGAAGATCGTACAATTCAGCTGCACACTCTCCGAAATGTATCCTATAAAATACGGATAGGCTTGCTACCTTCCGTCTATGCTCAAGGCTTTTGAGCTTTTTATAGAAAAGATCTTCATTGCCGATGAGCCTCTTTGCCCTCCTCTCAATGACGCTTGACGTCTGGAGCTGGTATCGGGCGGAACCGTCCCAAAGATGAGAACAATACTCCATACACGATCGAACTTGTGCTTGGTAAAGGTTGAGCAACTGTTCCGGTGTGAAGTATTTTCTCACCTTCGCCAGAATGCCAAGTTTTTTTGAAGCCACTTGAGCCATGCTCTCAATGAAAGAGCCAAAATTGAGAGTTGGTGACAAAGACATACCTAAAAGCTCAAGATGGTCAGTGATCGGCACGGATACACCTCGGAAAGTAGGAGTCAAGTTGAAAGGACTCCTTTTAGCGGAGAAAAGACACGCCTGGGTCTTTGCCGGATTGAACCCTACTAGATTCGCATCGCCCCATTCGGAGACTGCCTGCAGAGATAGGTTCATGCGGCTAACCATCGCCTCTCTATGACGCTGGATCTGTTCAGCACTGGCTCGTGCATCAGACATATAGGTCTCTACAACAGTGCTGTCATCTGCGTACCCCAAAATACCGGGCAACAGCAGGTCATTTATATGCAGCAGAAAAAGTGTTGCAGAGAGAACGGAACCCTGAGGGACGCCGGCATTGATAGGCAAATGGTCAGACGAGCTGCCGTCAATGACAACTCGTATTGACCGATCTCTCAGGAAGTCCGATATCCAGACACACAAACCAGTGGGAAGACCATATGATGGAAGCTTGCCAATAAGGCCCTCATGCCACACCCTATCAAAAGCCTTCGAGATATCAAGGGAGACGGCAAGCGCCTCACCGTGCCTCTCGATGGCTTCGCTCCATATGTAAGTAGCGTATGCTAGAAGATCTCCAGTAGACCGGTTCCGGCGAAACCCATATTGCCGGTCACTAAGGAGGTCATTTTCTTCTAGATACGACAGGAGCCTGTGGTTCAGTACACGTTCCATTATCTTGCAGAGAATGGACGTGACCGAGATGGGCCTGTAATTGATAGGGTCAGCACGATTTTTCAATATTATTAACGTTTTTAGTATCCATAGTACAAGTTTTACTAAGTTCAGGACAAAATATTTTTTATGAGTTGTCGGGAATTTATTTATTATGGTTAGGTGGTAACCCTTGCCTAACTTAAAAGTCCAACTCAAAAAGTCCGTTATCAAATCGAGTTTCAGATTTTTTTTTATTGTAGAATAATGTGCTGTGTCTGTAAATTTTTGCTTATTAAATGGATACCACACAATACTTAACGCAGCAACAACAAATGAGTCTTAGTTGAAATCGAATTTATATTTCACAGTAAAAGCTTAGGTAGATAATACCAATATGACAAAGTATGATTGTCTTTCTGAAAACTTACACTGTGGTTTTACAAGATGACTCATAATAATATCTGAAGTTTTGATGTGTTTAGTTAAAGACGCGACGTCTTATTAATAATAAAAAACTGAGTTTTTTATATCTTACTTGAAATAGGTCAACAAGTCGTTTTGCCCGAAGATTTTATTTAAGAATTCTTTAAAGACGATTCCATCTTTGAGGTACAACATAAGCAAGAGATTTTTTTATGACGAACTCTCTAAGAGGAGCTCATTTCCGTTTTATAACCGGTAGGTATATGGAATGAATACCTCATGAGATGACAGGGATACACTCTTCGAGCTATATAAAGGACTTTATGCAAATGTCTGTCAGGTAGTTTACTCTGAATTTACACATATTCTGTAGCTTTTTATTAATAAAACACCTACACTTCAGTATAAACAGTCATAATTATCCATTAGAATACTCTATAAGCTCAACGATGACTTGAAATTTCTACGAGACACTTTTAAAAACTGACATCACAATATGCTAAAAAGCTCTTAAAAGAAAATAATAAACTTCATCATCCTGGGTCTATAAATAACTTTAATACTAGGACACGAGCACCTTTTGTGTACATAAGAAAACACGTTACGCATACTCAACCGCAGGTTAACGGCGAAGTTAAATGGGACTGTCCTACCACACGAGCATCACCTACCATATAAGCTCAGCGCTATTTGACGGGTGCTAGATACTGCACAATTGTTTGGCCATCCAAACCATGATCGATCCTTGCGCAAATTGCTTTACCTCAGTGTAACACAAAATGGTGTAACTCAACAGCATCAAAGGTCGTACGTCCATCGCGCTAACCATTGCTCTGTAACTTAACCTCATTCTCTTTTATTCTCAACAAACCTTATAATTATATTATTATTATTAGTTATCTCTATTTATTTGTCTTGCAATAATTATTAAGTAGTAATGAAGTTAATTGCGCCTCTAAATCTATATTAATAAATATTCGCTGTCGCAGTGTTTGACCGCTATGACCTCCGAAACTTAGCCACAACTTAGCCACAGCAAAGCGTGGCCGTGTCAGGTAATATGTAATAAACTTGATATAAAAATATCTATGTGATAAACAATTCAATTGTAGAACAAATCCGTACTAATGCAATGCTACCTGAATGTGCACTGGTATTGCAAAACTCTAAATTATGAATAGTAGATCCGTTGTTAAAATTAATTCTAGCGCTCCTAATAAACTCGTTTCGCCTGTTATTCGTATGAATCTGGAGAAGAATTTAAACTAGATACAATCTAGATACAATCTACAATAAAAACATAAGACCGTTAATGCCACGGCGCAAAGCAAGTGGGAAAAGTCGATATTTTTCCTACAAAATTTGAGTAAGCTTGAAGAATCATAACAGTCCCTAGTGCGGCACGTTCAAGTCGCGAAATATGTCATAACAAGGGTTCCCAATTTATAAATACTCATAAATACCACGGGCAGTTGAGGAAAATAATATTTTTTGCGTTTTAACCTGGGCGAATTCCTTAGCATATCGTGTAATAAATCCGAGGGACATTTATGCCTCTGTTACTAAGTAGAAATAGCTTTGCCAGGATTGCGCCCTTCAGGTAGTGTTGCCAGTAGCCAATAGATAAAAGGAACGGGAGACAGCTCAAAAGCAACTATTTCACGGGAAAAGTAACGTTATCTTATTTTATATAGAAAACTCTAATACTGGAAAACCCCACTAAATTTAACTTGTAGCAAATAGAACGCAAAACAAAATCAAACTCTTCGGCTGTGATGCCTGTTACTTAGCTTGGACTTTCTTATTTATTTCTTGATTCTCTAAAAATATTTACATAGGTACTCATTATTGTTAGCACACACAAGTCAATAACAAGCAAATCACCCATTTTTAAACGAAGCTTTTAAAATATGTTAAAATCTCCACAAAATTAAATCATAGATTTAATTATTTTTGTCTTCAAATCAAAGTTTGTGTAGCTTGTTTTCTATATTTTTCTTAATCTATAATCTAAAATCACAGTGGTATGTGTGTTTATCTGTCCGCTCTTTTTCCCCGCTCTTTTTCCATTGTATCAATTAACGTTACCATAGCAACGCGTTAACGGCAGGTAGTTCGTCCACCGGACGCTAGATGGCGCTAACGGAAAAATATTCAATAATAGAAAAAAAATTAAAGAATTTTGTCCACCCGTGCGAAATCGGGACGGGCCGCTAGTTCTAACTAATTATTTTAAAGTTACATTTAGAGTCGCGTAACATGGAGGTAACATGTTGAAAATTAACGTAAAATGTTACAAAAATAACGTTCTACCAACTGCTGTCAGGGTATAGTCGAACGACAGCAAATTGTGCTAGCGATTAAATGTCAATAAGCAGCACTTACTCGGATTTAAGTACAGATCTACAAATATAATAAAATATATAAAATAAAAAAGAATACTCTTGAACTTGAATGGAAACTTGATCTTAGCTGTCAAAATTTAAGGCGATAGAGAAAGGAACCCTTTAACAATAGGAGCCCTGCTCAGGCGTTCAGCTCTCAGCATTTATCCTTTAATCCAACCACTGTGGTTATTGTTGCAGTTTTTTTGCTATTAAGCTATGAGCTGAGATAATGATTGGTACAGTGATTGCCAGTTCTACATCTACTTGATAAGCTCGTGAGTTAAGTAAAAATATTTTGATTGTATATATTTTTCTGCCTGATTGGTCTATTGCCACAATGTCAAGTTTATTTTCAACATTAGTCCTGTCCGTCATAATTAACCGATGACATTTATTATTTTATTATCCCAACGAAATCAGAAAAACTTTGCTCACATTAAGTTATACCATTTTGTGTAATAGTCATGTTAGTTCTTATGTAATGCCTTTTTTAATATTTTGTAGTATTTAGGTCTTGATTGGGTAGACATAATTAAGTTATACGTATCTACGGATCGAAAAACATGCTCATTGCAAATAGAAACCCAACATCTTGAAATATCGACCTCCTGTTAGCCGTTATTACGTGACTTTTGGAGTTTTGACAAATCTCTAAACTTTCTTTATAGTTTCTTCTGCACGTCGATAAATCAACCTGAAATAACCACCTAAGCTAACAAGTAATTTTTCTTCAAAGTGATTCATCGCCCTCAAACATGTAGTATGTGATATATTTTATTAAAGAAGAATAAGTTCACATTTTTGTTACATTTATTTAAGAATTATTAAAGTTATTTTTAAAATTTGGTTGATTAGTATTTGTGAGGAACGTGTAAAGGAGGGTAGAAGTGATATTTTATCTTTAACAATGAAACGCCATTTTACGCCATCTGTTTGTCTACATATTACAATATTGTTCTGTGCTTATTACCTTTTGAAATTTCAATAATTTTTTGCATTTAATCTTCACACGGGGTTTAAAAACAAGCTTCACCAAGCCGCGACTTATAAATAGTGGTATATGAAACTAAGTTAGATTACCAAAAATGATCGATGGAAAACGACTTTTATATTTATGTATAAGAAATTATACGACTCACACACTATATGACACCACACTATGACTCAAAGAACGCACATTGTAATGCACTTAATAACAGACTGGGAGTATATGTATATTATTTACATATTTTCATAAAAATATAATATGTTATATAATAATAATTATAATAAATTGGGCGATTTCGTTTTCGATAACTTTACAGTATACATTTATAAAGCGTTATCTAATCTACTTGAAATATCTTAGTATTATATTTTTTAAACTTAAAAATGGAAAATAATTATAGAAAATATTTGTTGGAAAAAAGTACTAAGTATTTTTTATTCAGCTCGTGTAAATTTATCTACTAATTTTCGCATAAGAGGCAAAAAAAAAATAGACCTACGTTGACGGAAGGTGCATATATCTTATATCTTATATTTAAGCTGAAAATAGACTAGATTCATACTTATTACCTTGCCTACCGTGTACTCTTCTATAGTACTAGCGGGCCGTCCTGATTTGGCCAAGGTGACTGATAATTTTTATGTAAATGCATCAGAAATAATGTACTTTTCAAATGGTGAAATAGTTTTCTTATATAAATTCAGTGGTTCCAAGAATAACTCTCCATTCAACAAAGTTACAAATTCCGCTCCCTTTCTTTACAATAAGTATTTTTAAAGATTATTCATAACCGTTTATTTAGACCCAGAAACATTATACCCAAACCTAAGACCTTTTAAAGGAGCATTACGTTACGCTTACGTCTTTATAATATTTGTTAACTATATACCACAAAACAAAAGAAGTAATTGTTATCATTAGTTCATCGTTATTTTACTGGACTCATCATTATTTCATTGAAATAAAATTGCTCGAATCCATTTATAAGAAAGCAAATAAAATAAAGCAAAGTCAGATACGTAAGGAACGCCATCCTCAATAGTGGTCTACTCTTTATATAAGAAGATGAAGATATAAGAATAAGTTCAAGCAAGATTCTTCAGTTCTAGTCCATTACTTATAGAGTAATAGTATACCTATGTGTCCAGGATTTCCATATAAGGCAATAACTATCATGATAGTCTCATCAGCTCTATCATGGTCGTGTAGGAAGTTATTTCTGCGTTGTGCAAATTATTTTGATTGGAGATATGTTATTTTTATTGCACAAAATTTATATCAAATGTACTGTTAAGCTGTATTACAAGATTACAATAAATAAGACACATAGAAAGTAATAAATCTAAAGTCCTAACCACAAAATATAATAATATATAAAAAATATTCCATTCTCGACTGAATAACTTATTAAAGAACACAAAATCTAAAAACGTATTACTTATTCGGTATTTCATATTTATAAAATAGCACGCAAATGCAATAAGTATAGTATCAGTTTTGTTAAAATCTAACCATCTGAACATCTCATCGCTATGAAAGTTAACATACTAACATAGGTGTTAGAGTACGGAGAACATTATTTGTATCAACTTGACGAAACTCGCCACCAAACACTTGCATGGCACTGTTTCCCGGATCTCGCTAATGATTTTATAAAACCAAATAAAACCTAAAAACAGAACATGATTAGCTAAAACACATCTATCCTATAAAATTGATACCAACAACTGATGGAAACAGAAATACATTTAGGACTGTTATTAGTCTTACTACTAGTCTAGTCTTAGTCTTACTACTGTATTTGTATACTGTTCCCGTTCGTCGCCAGTGACGAAAACCAACCACACTTACTCACGTTGTAAATTGCACTTTAATACAAGCGTTTACATTACAGCTTTAATAAGCATCTGGTTCTCGATGTGCGGAGATGTGCTGCTATTCACCTTTTTGACTCACATCACGATGCAATTCGACCTCCTCGCGATCAAGATCACAAAATTCATCCATGTTCCAATAGACGAGCAGATTATTCCTGAATACCCTCTAGGTGAGTTACTAAAATGTAACCGTGACATAAAGAGTTGAGATTATTAGGTTATTTTCGCTGTTAGATAGGTCCACACAGACCGAACAGCATCGCATCCAATATAACACATACATATAAGGAATGCCTCTCGACCTCAATCTTTCGAGATCTTGAATTTCGAGAGATCTCAACCTGTTTTCGATATCAAATCAAGGTTTTTTGACTGAAAGTGTTTGTGTTCATTATAGTGCGATGTAACGCGTTGATTCAACTTTTTTTCTTTATTTACTTTCGTCATTTCAAGATAACGTAGTTGTTGTATTTTAATTAGTGGCTTATGTGAAGTGAAATGTACTAGTGAGCCATAATGCTGTTGTAGGCGCTGTCAATTACGAATATATTTCCTTGCTTGAAATATAAATATAGCTTTCAGATTTATTAGTAAAACAGCTTGTTTTATTTACAAAATGTTACAGAAATATGCTAAGTAAAAGTAAATATTCTAAGTAGGTAGTTTTCTATAAGTTTTGTATGGAGATTAAGGGTTTTCTAAATAATTGCGCACATTTAATTAGAGCACATGATCTCGAAATTTTGAATCTCCACACCAGATTTAACAAGAAATTGCATTGCCTACTTAACTACATAGTTAGCACGAAATGCTGTAATGACGCCATAAACTATAGCAATAACAAAAACAATAGGTTTGGTGGCAGATCCCTTGGTTTATTATAGGCAAATAGGGCTGTAAATTAAGACGCTAAGACTGACGGGGTGGACCAACCGAGTTAACCTCTAAATGACCTAATCAGTTACAATCTAATATAACTTTAACAGTTATTTACTTAATATCGATTTAACGAATTAGAGCACAACACAGTGTTGAACATTCTACTTGCTCTTGATCAATTTTATCTCTGCGAGTCGAGAGGGAGAGGCGTTAGGGCCACAGTAGCTTTTTAATTAGAATCGAGTTTAAAAGCTTGAACCCTACATCAGGGCCTGAGTTAACGCGTCGATACTCAATATCTGCGTAAAATATTACTGTCGATCAAAGAACAATATAAGTGGATTTTTGTAGTAATGTCCCTAGGCGTGTGCGAGTTTACGCGTCGTCACTGGGCTAGCCTAAATTAATATGGATTTTTTATATGAGAATCCACTAATCTCCGTAAAAATTCGATCGAGTCGCGCCATTGACAGTATCTTTAAATTTATAAATATGGTATTAGGATTTGATAAACCTTTGGAACATCTCTCTCTAGACAAGCAAAGCAAAATTTTGAGTAAAATAAAAAACTTCTCATAACAAAACAGTGATATAATCCTTTGTATTTTATGTTCAGTAAATACCAATATATTAAAACCCTCTTAATATATTGGATTAATCTTACATTACAATTTTAAGGTGTATATAGCGCAGAAAAAAGCCGCAATATCAGAGAAAGACCGTCGCTTACCGAGGATAATAATGTGAGGGAAGAGCAAATTCAGGATGAACTAAAAACTATCATTAGACGACAGCATGACTTAATAAGGTATTAATATTAATTATATTTAATCGGTTTTGTACACATTAAACATTCATAAAGCCAATACAACAATATCTTATGACGGAAAAGCTTTTTTTTACGTTACATAGGTACTTAATGACATTCAACAGTTACAAATCATAAGCTTAATCATAAGCTTTCATTAGGCTACCTTATATTACTTTTTATTAATTACTTTTCTATTGATGATGAGCTACAGAAATACAAAAATGTTACAATAAAATCAATGGTAAGATCATGGTTAGACTCCCTGTCAGAGCCTCAGAGGGTGTTTCGCCAGTTCTTCTCGGAAGGATTTACCAGTTTGTACATAGAAGTACCTACTGAAAAAAAGTTCTAATTTTTTAAAGCCGTTCAGTCATTAAAGCATAATAATAATAATAACTCAAAAATAACAAAAATCGCGGAACATACACAGGGGTTAAATCGATAGGTATGTCACTCAGCTATCACCCAGTACCGGCTTGACATCTTAAAAGAAACACCTGTATAAACGTATTTCAAAATTCTGCGCTAAATAGGGATTTTCCAAAACGGGTGAGTTTTCCAAAGGGGTAAAACAGGGGTTCAAAGTTTGTATGGAGCACCAAGATCGCTAGGTCAATCTTTTTTCAAAATAAGGAAACACTTGTTTCAAGATTTTTCAAAAATCAACCTTTTAAATGGTAAAATGGGGTAACAAACTCTTAAAAACAATATGGGTATCATTATTGTGATTTTCAGGGCCGCTGGCTACGAAAATGACTTCAGTTTTAATATTCAACAAGGCAGACATGAAATATCATGAACTATCATGATCATTATAAGAAATTAATACTTTGCTCGCGGTACTGGCCCACGTTTTTTGCAAAAAGCATTACACTCTTTGTGCAGTCGGGTAAAAAAGAACCCAATAACCTATCTCGTTACGAATTGCCCTGTAGAATTTCTAAATTAACTGAAACCACTGGGTCTGCCGTACCATAGGCTTATACTACGCGTGTGCACCCCTTACGCTGTTGCTAAATTTAAAACCCCCTAAATTATGCAATGGAACCAAGCTAATATTCAAAGCTATACATAGAAATATAAGTGGAAACCACAATTTTAACTGGGCGTGCGCAAGGGGAAACTGTATTTATACCAGGAATTTCTTTGATTCCAAACGATCTTAAATTTAGACAAACACTCAAATTTGCTGGGATAGATTTAAGAGAAAACTGGTCACGGGTAAGCTCGCCCAGTAGTTAAGTGGTTTTGAAACCTAGATTAGTGAAGAATATTGTCTATAAAGATGTTTAGAAGAGTTTTTTATTAACTTCAAAATCAAATCTAACGGAAGTGAAGCCGCGGGCAAAAGTTATTTTTATATATATTTATTACAATTATCTTATTTTTGGTCTTAGGCTGGCGGCGGACATAGAGGCGATTTACAGCTTTTCTATGCTCGTTCATTTCTTCGACAGCTCCATTAACATATGCTTTTGTACATTTTGCAGTGCCGTAAGTATATTTTTTTTTTACGCTCTTAATGCTCATGTAAGAGGCATGAATTAATTTCTTTAGCTCCGACGCACGTCTGGAGTTTACTCTTTAAGACCGATTGTCTTTGAACAGATCCAGAAAATAATAAAACAAAACATCAAAATAAAAGTGAAAGGTGCTATGGCTAAAGGTGGTACTACAAGTTGCAAACAAAATTTTACTCTTCACATTTTTTCATACCGTGCGCCTTATACGAAAATCAATTATTAAGGAATAAACTTCAAAAACCAATATAAATCTAATATGAAACATATATTATACTAGAGTAAATGAATATCAATACTAATACGTTATTAGACTTTTTCTAGGAACAAAATAACAAGAATTTAATCATATGTTTAATATCATAAAATTGCTATAGGTATTTAATAACAGTTCCGAACCCTGAGTGCGTGTAAGCTTTTAAATGTGCAAACATTACTGTCTCGTTTAGGTTAATATTTGTACGAAAGACCTAGAATACTAATAAAATAATAATCTTAACTCAAACGGGTAAATAAAGTTTGCATACTCGTATTTGACAACTACTCAGCCCTCTTTCTGCAATTTACGTTATATATAATTGATTAACACACAGTTAATATATTGATTAACTTAATGCTTATACAATAAAACCACAGAACAGTAAAAAAGAATTGAAGTCGAAAGTAGGCGGTACCCACCTAACTTATAGTATGCCTAACTCCGCACACTTAGACTTTCTGCTTACTCAGCCGGGATTGCAAACTCTACGCGAAACAATATAAAAAATAGAACAATACCATTTTATGCGGTTTGGGGTGTAAAAATGATAGTCGAAGGACAAATAGGGCTTAACTTACCATACAGTTATTCATATTATTTTCTGCTATTTTCATTAAAGAAATAAAAAAAAATTCAAACTTATTTTTGGGATATTAAAGTGTAGATTTCAATGTGTATTTTTGTTTTTCTAGAAGTTTCTAAAACACCTTCAAATTACTGAAAGCATGCTTTCAGTCATTGCCCTTTCTCTATTAGTAATGTACCTGATTACGTGTAAATAATAGATATCAATAAGTAGTATATTTAAGAGATATACATTGCCAATATAGCATATTGTTTGCAACTAATTTCATAGAATTGCCATTTTAATTTAAGTATTATTATTGCTTAATTTTGTAAAAGGTAATTATTTTTGTATGCCAATAAGGTTGTAAATTTAAAAAAGGTGATTATGTATGAAAAATATTAAATGTTTCGAAGGCGCGTATTTGTTTTTTTTTTTCAATATAACAATTAAACCAGTTATGTTCGAAGATAGGTTTCGAAGTATGATATAAACATAGCAAAATATTATATTTATTACAGCTTTTGAAAAGATACGTATATAAAAGAAAAGCAATGGCGTAGCTTTGACGCTCAATACACGCATTGTAAATAGTCATATTGAATAAAAATAATTTTATCATTATTTTATATTATTGCCTACGTTATTTTCATTAAAACTTAAAACTATATCGAAAATATCAATATTAATATTGTTTGCAACCCTGGTGATTTATTCAGCGTGAATCGTCTTCTAGCGTGTGATTGCAGGTACAGTATGCTTAAAGCAGTGCTGCTAATAGCATAACTTTTTTTTTTTTTTTTTTTTTTTTTATTGCTGAAAGTTGGCAAACAAGCAAACTGCCCACCTGATGGTAAGTGGTAACAGTCACCTATAATACATGTGGCTCTTGTGAGATTCGCAGCAAAACTGCAACCCCCTCAAGAACCACAGTGTCACTTTAACGCCATCTTGTACCCAAAAGCGGTACATGAAGAAATAAGTAAGTTTTTATTTATTGTGGACCATAACTATATAACAAAAGCAAAACATGATATAATTAATTATGTGATATATTAAATGTTCTAACGTTTTCAGTTTTTCTAACCATTCGGCAAATTATCGCGATTTAAAGATGTATGAGAATTGAGACTTTTTGGCGGGAGCGCGAAGCGTCATTTTAATGGTTTTGGTTTTCTTGTTAAATTTTGTGTTGTGGTTGATATTAGTGTGTAATAATGGTGGGTTATTAACCACTGAGTGTTTTTGAATATGCATGAGTGTTTCCAAATTAAACAAAACAGGTTGGAAGGTGTCTTTTCGCGCTCTCTCAAGAAGGCCACGAGGAAGTTTCAGTAAAACCCCACTTCTTTATTGAAACCTAGAAAAAAAAACACAAGAAAGATTATACTTACTTGACACTGGCTAAATGCACAAATTCTTCAAAGCCATAAATAAAGAAACAAAAAAAGATGTATGAGTAAGGTTATGCTGGTTTCCTTGAAAAGATCGCATCTTGCGACTTCTACTCTTTTTACTGTTCTGTGAATAAAACAATAAAAATGTATAGAAGTAACTTCTATCAAATAATCACCGCAATAATTTTTAATCACATAAAATCACAGTCCTTATAATAATTCCATGACTATTAAAGGACTCGTACTTCCATCAAATAGTCGTTGACTTTGTAATAATAACCGTTGGACAAAATTTTTTTTTTCTCATACATTTTAAATTTATGCAAGGCAAACCAACTTCACTTTGTGGAACTTTATTAAAAAAAGGTTAGCCTTAACATGCTGAACTGGTTCCCTTTTGCACAGTCGAGGGACAATCTGTTATATGCTATAATGAGTTTCCTTTAATGTTGCATGTTTTTATTTACTTCGTGTCCTTTGTTGTGTTTAATAATTTTTTTGAGTTTGGCAGATGTAGGCGTGATTCAGGTTGGTTCATTGAAATGCATTGAATAAACAAAATAGATTTTTTTATCACAGATTTTTACAACTTTTCTACCCTACCCTTTCCTTATGGAAATCCGGTTTCGCTTAAATTGGACCAAACTATGATGGTTGGTTAGAAGAAGCCTCCCTGAACAAAAGTCTCAATGGGCGCGAAGCTCTAAGTCAAAGGGTTTTGGTAGTTTTGGCCATCCGAAGTTTTTTATTTTTCAATATCTGGAAAATCAATGGATCTCATGTTGGAAGGTTTTTGCTGATATTTGGCTGATAAAAAAAAATACGTATCAAATATTTTTCGAAGCCCTTTCAAATGACACCCCTTTGGGAGGCTTCTTCTATCCAATCATCATAGTTTGGTCCGATTTAACTGAAACCGGATTTCCATAAGGAAAGGGCGGGGTCAAAGTCCTTTGACCCCAGTTTCCATTTGAACTAAAAGTTTGCATGACTATATATATCGCGTGGCAATCCAATATTATGATGACATGGAGATGATCTGAAGCTAAAGCTGGAAAGTGGCCATTGGAACTCATTTGATTACTACAAATTATTCATTTCAGCTGGTAGAATCGTGGAATGAAGTGGGCTACAAATGCTTTCTTTTCCTAGTTTTGTCGGAGTCTTTACTTTTGTGTTGGTATGGACAGAGGCTTATTGAAGCTGTGAGTATTGAGTAAATTTTATTTATTCACCCAATCAACTTTCATCGCCATTCATCGAGACAAGGCTGCAACGGCTTTGCACGTTATGCTTTGCCTAATGGCGATAATTGTCACGAAACGCCCTCCTTTTACCCTAAATGATCTCTCTTATGATTACCTAGCTGCAGTGAAATGAAAATAACTTTATTCAAAAGCACTTAAAATGAGTTGTTTGAATCGACCAACATTTTTACCTACCGGCCGCAAGATACTCGTTAGCTTTAAAAGGAGTAACGACATTTATTCCAAAAAATCGTCACCCTAATATGTAATCAACAAATAGCAATATAATTCTTTTATCACAATAAAAGTAGTATTATATTTCCATTACAACTTTAATTTGGTTGATTACAACAAAGTCAACAAGTATCTTTTTTTAAATATCCTTAATTTCATTTAATCTGACTGTTCCTTAGGGTGGGACCTGGAAATCTAAAGCACAGGTATATTGCATACCTAGTCTAGACACCAGTTCCTCATACATATCAAGTTCATTTTGTAGGTAGCAAAAGTAATTGCACAATAGTGTAGGTACTAGATTCTAACAGTATTTCTTACGCTTACGCTACATATCTACGACAATTACTCGTACATTGTTATATGTACCTAAAAAAATTCAAACATAATACACTTATACACATACATTACACATACATACATTCGATATTCAAACATAATGTGCGGCAAGGAACGCAAAACTTTCAATGTTCCAACCCTCTGTATACCT
Source organism: Calamotropha paludella (assembly GCA_927399485.1). NCBI lineage: Eukaryota > Metazoa > Arthropoda > Insecta > Lepidoptera > Crambidae > Calamotropha > Calamotropha paludella. The sequence goes on along the minus strand of OV656826.1, from coordinate 12,347,789 downwards.
CATCATCAAACTTTTCTCTAGTGGTTTTTTTATAAGTCAAAATCATTAGAAACTACTTTTTTAAACTGCAACAAGTGCAGGCCCAAAATGAAACATCTCATTTTACAGTCTTGTATTTAAATCGACGTGCTCTGACTGTACCTACTTAATATTCTTACTGTCGTCCGTGAGTGCTAGCCAGTAAAAACATTTCGTGTTACTATTTTAATGAAACACTATCGTTTACCTACTTAACTTTAAAAGACTTTTAAAATTTTCAGAGCCAGGGTATATCTAAGGCAGCGTATAACAGTGGATGGTACAAAGCATCCGCTGAAATAAGAAATACTGTACTTATAATGATTCTCAGGTAAACCCCAATCAATTGATATTATAAGTTGACCACACATGAATTACACTTGTTAATTTTAATTAAAAATCAAAACTATGCCTAATATATAAGAACAAGCATTTTTCTGGTAAACATAAATTATACAGTTAGGACAAGCGTTATTACTATTGGTACATTTTATTTTATTGTTGTAGAGCTCAAAAACCCCTATGCATCACAACATATGGATTTTCAATCATATCTTTGACTACATTTACCACGGTAAGAAACAAATTTAATCTTCGCGTTGAAAAAGGAAGCTTTTTTTAAAGTTGAATAAAATTGCAACCTAGTTACATAATAAACTAAATTAGAAACCATTAAAAACATGTAGAGCATCTCTTTGTTTTGGGGATACTTTGAAGTATTAAGTATTAAATTTAACATAATTAAAGATAAGTATATTTTTATTACAGCTCATCAAGTCAGCGTGGTCGTATTTCACATTAATTCTTAATCTCTACAAAATACGTTAAATTTTAATAAAATCAATGTATCAACATAGATTTGTAGGTAGTTTAATAGCAAAATATATACGCACACATTATTTCTTTCTAATAATTTATTTGGAATCTAGTTTTTTAGTCTCGCTACAAGTTCTAAAACTGTACGCTATGTTGTAAGTTTTTTTATGCAATGCAAGTCATATTATAAAGAGTTTGTGTTCGATTTCATAATGTCTAATAAAAGAAACAAGGATATTGAACATCTAGAAAGTGAGAGTGAAGATGATCAAGGCCCAGAAAGTGAACGGGACTCTGATTTAGACTCTGATGGAAATTACGTCGGTGATAATGTGAGTACATGTAACAAAACATAACCTTTACGACACATGGCGTAACACAATATATTATATTCCAACCATTAAATTACATCTCTTAGGGCATAGATGTTTATTTTTTAAACCGTTATTCACAATCAGTGTACATTCATGTATTTTTTTCTTAATAAAATATTATGAATGCGGTTTGTTCTACCTAGGGTTACCACCTACCGCTAGTTGATTTAAGGGTTACCAGTATAAAAAATACGCATATTGGTATTATCAAAAGTATTTTTAAAAAATATTTATGAAGACCCTTGTCTGTTTTGAGAAATGTGGTGTTTTTGCAAGGGAGCAGTATGGTTTCTGTAAGAATTCAAATTCAAACAAAGCATTTTATGACATTTTTAAGTTGGTGATGAACTCTATGCCTATATTTGTGCCATCGATATGGATCTTATAAAGGCTTTTGATTTTGTTTACTACTTTTACTAGAAAAATCTTTACTCATACGGCATAAGAGGAGTTGCAATAGAACTTCTCGAGTCCTATTTGTGTAATCGGAAGCAACAGATGGCTATTACAAAATTATGTCCAAAAACCAATATAGAAAATTAATACCTATCATTAAGTAGAGATGTAGAGTTTGGCGTACCTCAGGGGAATATACTAGGACCTGTTTTATTTCTTCTCTATATCAAAGGTCTACCAGAATTTCAAAGACCATCCCATGATCCTTATTGCCGTTGATAACACAGTTGTCATTACATGTGACAATATTAAGAATTATGAAAATACAATAATTAAAATAATTAGGACATTAAATAAGTGGTTTGACTTGAACAATTTAATTATTAATTTTGACAAAACTAAAGTAATGCATTTTAGATAACATACAGAACCACCAAATGTAAAAGTTGGATTGAATTGAATTGTAAAGTGATTTGTAATGAAAACATAATTGAGCCTATTTCTGCCACAAAATTTCTGGACCTGACTATCAACTACCAAATGTACTGGAGCATATCAGGGATATGTGAGCTCTATTTTACAATATAGGCAATATCTTTTGGGACAATTTAGTAAACAAAACCGCAATATTTAAAATACACACTTACAGCAGCATAAAACTGCCAGCATTGTATATATAAATACGAAGTGGCAGTTTTCGTTAAATTTAACCCACACTTGTTTTCTACATTAAACGCAAATCCTACTAATATAAATCAAAGACATGGGGATATTACAAGCGCAAGTAAAAGTAAAACTGCATTATTTAGTAATAGTTTTTTCTGTATAGCACCTAGAATTTATAACAAGATCTCAGCAAGCATAAAGAATCTCAGTATAGAGTTATTTAAAGGTCGCCTTCAAACCTTGTTTCTCAAAACAGCATGTTATTCAATAATTGAATTTTTTGATGACAAAATATTAAATTAATAATAATTAGAAATTGCCTATATGACAACAAAGTGCTATGATTGATTCCAATGTAATTATTATTTATTTGACAATTTTATTATATTGTATGTAATTAAGTTGACGTGTGCTATTAGAGTTGCTATTGACATCGAAATAACCATTATATCAATTATTTGTATTCTATATATATATTTATACATTTTTATTAAACATTTTGTACATTTTTTATTACATTGATATTTGTATGCTCAGCAAAGGGTAAAAGCAAAGTGAGGCCTTAAAATTAATGTAAGAATGTTATTACCCATTTAAGTATGTTTTTTATAAATAAATGAATAAAGAATCTGAATCTGAAAAAAATCAGAATCCAACGGCAACATAAAATGTAAAATACCGAATTCGATATAATATTTTTTATGATCACCCATCCAATGAAAAGCCTTTGCGAAAGGTTCTCAACCTCCTTGCACCTCTTGGGCTATTTTGTATTATAATCAATATGACTATATGACCTATCTGCTATTTTAAATACAGAGCAATCATCAGAAGTTTTGTTCGCTAACCAAGAAGAAAAGCCGATAACAGATGAAGCACCAGTCAGTTTTGACGTTGATGTGACGGAGCAAGCGGAACTCTCACAATGGGGTTGTGTGAGAGGTATGTTGACGCCTTTGTAGAAAGGTGAATATTTTTTGCAATCTCCAAAATTGGAAAAATATCTGATAGTGTTCAAAAGGTCAACATGATTTGACGTCATTGGCATCGATCCTTACTACATCTTTACTTAGATGGCGCACACTACTAGATATTATTTTAGAAACGTGTATCTAAGGTATTTGAAATGTATTTTTTACTTCAAACTTCACCCAAATTCTAACATGAGCTAAGAGACCATATTAGTAATGTGGGTGATCATAAAAGTTTTAAACAAAGTGCTTGTAATAGTGACTTTTATTATTAACACTTTGTAGACCTTATGAGTTAATGCAGTTTGAATATTAATTGTAGTGTAAGCATTACACTACAATTAATATTCAAACTTAAAGTAGCGCTCAAAAAACCCATTCGTTTTTCAACGGATGCCTTATATAAAGAAGCAGAGGTTTTGAGTGTCAGAAGACTATATCTCCTACGAGTCGCCGTCAACGTTCAGAAATCTGTAATCAAGCTAGGCAATAAGAGCTCAATTGGAAAACGTGTCTTTAGGCTGCCCACTGTCCCTGTCCATACAAGATTTGCACAGCGTTTTGGAGGCTTTCTGCTAACGTTTGTATATAACAAACTCCTAAAAATATTTAATGTTCTTCACCTCTCCATACCAGAAACGAAAAGACTTGTTTCCAAATCGTTGATGAGTTGGTCATACGATGAATCAGAAAATTTTATGAGAATACTGGAATGATTCGCCTATTATCTATCATAAAATATCAAATACAGACAAAGACTCACTCACACACACACACACTTTCCCAATCACAAACACAAACGCACACATGCACTACAATTTTTTTCTTTGTGATAAAAGTTCTGCTGTTACATTCCTTTTATTTATCAATTTTTTTATAGAAGAATGCTACGTTTGTTATTTCTTGTTTCTTGTTTGGCCTAAATATCTTTTGTTAATCGTATATTTCCCCCATAGGACAAGCTAAGCCTAGTTTGGGGGTTTGTTTATCCTGTATGTTATGTGCATAAACGGAAATAAAATTATTATTATTATTAAATATCTATGAAATATGGTTCATAAATTACATAATACCTTGGTTGTTTCATTTCAGGTACTAATTTTCGATGGCTCGAAATTCAATCGTCTAGTAAGACTTATAACGGAAGAAGTGGAAGCTGTTTACTGTTCCTTATAATATTACTGTGCTTATACCATTTACTACATTGGATTTATATTTTTAACTGAATATAAGCTTAATATTAAAATGTTGTTTCATTCAACATTATTTTTTAAGATCCTGTAAAGATTCAACGCAATTGTTGAATGTATGAGCTATGAGATGTGATGACAGAGACTACACTTTTGCTGATGGGCGTCTAGTGGGTGTCTTGTCGTTATTGTAACGTAAGAAAAAAAAGATTCTTTTTTATGCCACCTTCTAATCCTTCACCGTATTCTCATAGACGAGACTAACCACTGCTTGAGCACAGATTTTTCCTAAGGAGGGCATTTAATTTTCATTGTCCTGCACTAACGAAGATTTCTTACGTCTGCAATAATAGGACGAAGCTCCTCTAACAAGCGAGTTAGTTGTTGTAGTTTTGGGTAGTTATAATTTAATTTACTTTACTTAAACTTTTGTAATGTCTCCACGAATGAGAATCATGTTTTTTTACAATATATTAAAAAAAAACGTAGTAAAGTGAAGTATTACCTCCAGGAGAAAGCACTCCATTACGAGAGCCAAGCGAATAAGTCTTCGGTGATTTCTTCGAAGAGGGAATGAAGTTCCTGAAAAGATCACATTTTAATATTTTCATCAATTATTGAAGAATCTTTGATAATGCTCAAGCATGCTTTAATAGATTTCACAATACAAATGTCATAATTTAATTAAGCGTCTAAATCTTGTCAAAGTGTTTCTCCTAATGCTATCTTATTATCTATATAAATTCACCATTTATTAAACTAAACAAATTTCTAGCCTTACAGGAATACCGTTATCTGGATTCACTAGCTCTTAGTCTATTATTGTAAATGGTTGGTTGCGCCAGTATTAAATTCATATCCACCGCGTTCTTTATTTGTATGTTTTACACGTTACCCCATAATTTGATTGTACCCTGCTCCACAATCATATACATACTGTAGACCTCTTCACAAACAATACAAAAAAAAGACAAAAGATTTAATACTTTCAGAAAAACCATATGTCTTAGTAGTTCTTCCACCTTTTCTAGTTGAAACATCAAAAGGCCGTAAAATAAAGGTTAACTGCCGACTGTATTGCGCAGCTATCGATGGGAAAGTTTTAAATGTAATTTTAAATACACCATCCCAGTAACGGTGCCCTTACGATGATATGACTTCAACGCAAATCGACGACCTGTAATTAGCTTTTTGCAAGCCTGTAAAAGAAATGCAATTGAAATATGGTATCAGTCCATTACATTCATGGATCGGGGCTTTGGAATTCGTTTTAAAGCTTGGGTATAAGGTCGAGGTTAAGAAATGGCTAATCTCACAGAACTCAGCTAAGGGGCGTGAGTAGAGGAACGTAAAAAAAAATAACTAAAATCCAGGAAAAACTGGGCCTCCGGATGGAAGTAGAGCGCCCAACATCTGGAACGACAAACTGGAAACACGGCCCGGACAGCGTTTTCCGATCGACACTGAAGTAAATTTTCAATAATATTGAATACTAGCGGCCGCCCGCGACTTCGTCTGCGTGGAATATTGTAACATTATTTTTCTAAAATAAAAGTAGCCTAAGTTACTCCTTATAACCACAGCTACCTGCCAAAAAAAGTCCCGTCAAAATGCGTCCAGCCATTTCAGAGATTAGCCGGAACGAACAGACAGACAGACAGACAAAAATTGTAAAAAATGTTATTTTGGTGTATGTACCGTATATATATTCATATGCATGTAGTAAAAAACGGTTATGTCAATATTAAAAACAGACACTCCAATTTTATTTATATGTATAGATAGACCAATGACTCCTGGACGGTTTCTACGTCATTTTACTGATACTATACGGTTTATACGTCATTATACTGATACGGAGAAAGGACAATGCCCATCGTAGTATGGACTTTGGTATCGCTTTGAATAATTTTGTGCCATGATGATTTTTACTATATTTTTAGGTTGCTAAGTGTAGATTAAATTATTAAAAACAGTTTTTCTGTAGTTCGACGGATAAAATGAAAAAAAATATATATAACAAAACTCATCAAATTAACACTTTTCCCGGTCTTCATTTGTGTTTTTATTTACATTTGAAGTTTTATCTATCAACACAATGGTTGGATGTGAGCTGGGTGCGAGTATTTTAGTGCTTTAGTTTGAATAATACTAATTTTGATATAATATTTCAGACTATTAAGGTTTTCATCACAACACTCAATTGACTATACCAATTTGACAGTTCATACTACCCGATTGTCCCATTGTTGCCAGTCTTCTAAATTATTAACAATTATGTATCGATTATGATTGCCAAATGCAAGTTTATATGAATAACTTAAATATCTGTGCGTTGATATTATGTTTTATTAAATATGTTCCTTTTCAGAGCATTAAAATAGCAGATATACTTCTTATAAGATCCCTTATACACTGGCATATATCTATGATCATATAAGAATCACATTGCACGTATATCGAATAAAATCTGTCATCATACTGTTGGATGAATCTGTGATTTCTAGACGGTAATGCAGCACTCATAGTCATGCTTTACGTGCTGTTATGCATGCAAGATCGTTTATTTTATTGATAGATACGAATGACATGCAAACAATATGCTGGCAATGGATTGACGGATACCTTTATTTTTCAACATGCTAGCTATAAACGACGTGTATGCATGCGTATGTATGTATTGTCTACACATCTACGAGTCATGCACGTTTAGGTACTGCATGTCGGCGGCATCACCGTTTAGGGCCGTACTATGATTGATAGACATCAATCATAGTATTCCTTAACTTCGAGTTCCTTCGAATCCAGACGGACTCGGAGGGCCTTATATGGGCTATAATATACATTGTCTACTTGTTTGTTAATGTGATATATTCCATAATAAAGCATATCAAATTGTAAAAGTCACTGTCGGTGGTTTAATCAATTTAATTATAAGGGTTCACAATACAAAAACTGTATGAAAAATTAAAAGTACGACGCAACAATATTATTGGAAAAAAGAGCGCCGTTAAAACCATAGAAAGATGAAATCGTCTTCTAGTAACAAATTAATTTCACATCACGTCTTATGCTTAATTACTTTATATGTTAGAATGCGAACTGCCAATTCGATATTTTAATTAATTAAATAGCGTATCGATTGTATTATATTTGGCAAATCGATACGGTCGAAAAGAAAATGGCAATACCGAGGAGACAAGTGCCAATAGAAATACTCGGTAATATGGAAGTGAATTCATTGCTAATTATTATGTGGATTATTGTCCGTCGATGTTATGGCAAAGTATTTTACAGCATTTCGTAAAAAATTAAAACTTAGTTTTTGACATAAATTTGATTTAAGTACAACGACGATCAAAAACGACCACTACCACGATTTTGCAATAAGTTAGCCCACAAATACGTTGCAAAATGTAAGTGGCATCCTATGACCGTAACGATGCAGTGGCGTAGCGTGGGAGGGGCGGAGGGGGCGGCAAAATGTCGTCAGTAAAGTGGTTGGGTAGAGTTCAAGTTTTTTATGTCAGAACGTTTGACGAGTAAACAATGACGTAAATTTGAAATTCGACGCTCTCGGGTCAATTCGTAAGCGAAGAGTAACTTTCCAACTTCAGTCTGCTTATTTTTTTACCTCTCGCATCCCGCATTAGACAAATAAAAATGTCAATTCGTGTGTGTTGTCCATCAGTCAAAAAGTTCATTACAAAAATTATGGAGAGTAATCATAGAAGTAATTAGTATTTGAAAATGAAACGAATTAAAGAAAGCGGTGCGGAATACCGCAAGAAAAAGGCATAAAAGGAAACGGAAGCGAAGAAATGTCAAGGCGCTTATCGTTAAAACCGTTCATCCTATTTTACCTACAATAAAATACCTTTTCGCGTGTGAAATGATGTTTCGAAAATTTTATTTTAATTTAGTGCCAAGTGGGGGTGGCAAAATGGCTCTCCCGCCCCGGGTGCCCTGATGGCACGTTACGCCACTGTAACGATGCATAAAATATTGGTATATGGCGCAAAAATTATATCTTCAGCAGCATTACCGAAAGGGATGCTATCAGAACAAGCGGCTGAATCGCGCAATAAGTTTTAGCGGTCAGACATAGAACATGCCAGAAAACTTAGTCGCGAAGCAACATATTTCCTAGTTGAACTTAGCAGCAATGGTTTCTTCTGATCCAGTGATTTCAAACTACACTCTGAATGAAAGAAAAAGTAATTTAAATAATTCCATTGACGATATAGAAAATTTTGTACTCAGGAACGACGACTAAATAGGTAATCATTTATTTTTTCGGAATACCAACCGTATATCCGAAAGTGATAACCCTTGAAAAAAATTAAAAATATTAATATCTTCTGGATAACACGCTGATGGTCTCTAAAAGTAAGGAAAGGTATATACCTATGTAATAGATAAAATCATAGAATTCTATATAAATACCCATTACTCAGGTACAAATGCTTGCATTCATCACACATACATCTACCCCTTGCGAACTGACTTGGACTGATGGTTCTGGGCTATCATTGCAAAAGGTATGATCGCTACCGTTGCATCAAACGAAGAAGTGCATAAAGCTAATATTTGTTATAAAATATGCATTAAGTATGCATTATGTATATGAAATTATATTTAATATCATTATAACACAGAGTTATTTTAAATGACCCTTTAATAAAAAGTAAAAATAAAATAATTTGAAATAATTCCCAAATACTTTTCATCTTTTGTTAAGTTTAGTTTAGAAGCTAAAATTTCCGATACAGTTACAAATAATTAAATTTTATTTAATTTGTTTTAAAAAGATAGATAAATCAACTGTGTAGCCTTGATTATAGAGATAATCTATAATCTAAGATCACAAATTTGTTGTTTGTCTGTCCGCTCTTTTCCCGCTCTTTATCCATTGTATCAATTAAAGTTACCATAGCAACGCGTTAACCGCAAGTAGTTCGTCTACCGGACGCTAGATGGCGCTAACGGAAAATATATAATAATAGAAAAAATTTAAAGAATTTTGTCCACCCGTGCTAAGCCGGGACGGGCCGCTAGTATTTAACAAAAATCATTAATTGACTGTAGGGGCATACATTTGTGCGATGAGCACAAGCATTTATTCCCGAGTCATATAGTAATTTTTAAACTTATTTATGTGTTCTATACGTTTTTTAGTACCCATAGTACAATCTCTGCAAAGTTTGAAACTAAAGAATTGTCGTGAATTGTTCTGCTCTATAAGTGGTTTTTCTTAGAACAGAGGGCCTACCATCATCTTTTAGCGCGATTCAAGTTCTATTGTCAAAGTGAGACACCGCTATACGCGGTCTATAGTGGCGTCTCTTTTTAATAGCTCAACTTGAATCGCTATAAGACGTAATGGTAGGCCCTCTGGTCATAGTTCTAGGACATAGTTACAATGAGGGGCCAGATTTATTGCTCAATTACACAGAAGTAAGATATTTAGAATAAAAATGTGCAAACATTCGAAAAATCTTTGCTTGAGTTGTCTTCTTGTTGCTAAGTACTCCTAATATTAATAAGTTCTGATCCCCTCTTTATAATTTCTTCAACCTTTTGCACCGATATTTTAGCCATTCGGACTTCTTAATATTTATGTACTCTGGTTAAATGGACTTAATATTTTAAATAAGAAGAAATAAATCTAATTACGAAAATACTAATAGATACATGACTGTCATGAACTGACCCATTTTCATTTCATCATCAGCCATTACAAGTCCATTACTGGACACAGAACTCCATTTTAAAGCTCTATAAGGTGCGGCTGCTGGCACTTTGCAGCCTTCAGCTTCCCGCAACCATCATCAGTTCATTAGTCTATTGGTGAGGCCTACTCGAAATGCGTCATCCAGTTCGTGGTCGCCACTCGATAACCTTGATTTCTCGACGGTTATCAGTTATGCAAGCGTAATGTCCTTTCAAAGTAGTGACTCGAAGAAATGCGTTATTGACTTTGGATCTGTTTAGGATGTCCTCTTTAAGAAAAACAATCAAAGAATAAAACACTGAATATCGCTCACTCCGTAGAACGCACGGTTTATGCGAAAGCTATATTGACACAGTTAGGCGGGAATTTATCCACTATCTGCCCACGATATGTCGGTATATCTTCTTATAATGTTAAGTTACATGTCACACATGTCAGTTACATAATTCTTATTCTTAAAATGCACAAGAAAATTGTAACCCGTAAAATTATATTGAATGATTATCGTTTTTACAATAGAATATATAGATACAATATGGCCAAATTTTACAAACTTCCCTATTAAAGTCACATTAAAATTGTTTTACACTATATGGTATAAGATAATTAAGTAACTTAAGCTTAATCGCATTGAGAACACAAATTAGTGGTCGTAACACCGGCCTGTACGTACACACTTGGTATAATACACCTACGCACTTCTAAACCACACCCTAGTGAAAGTTTTTCACAACTTTTGTAATCAGTAACTGCTACTCTGTGTCGATTTGGTATCTAAGTTATTATATTAATATATTTTGTCTAATAACATAGTAGAGCCGGTAAATATTCGTAGTATAGCTTACGAATTATCTCACAGTTTTGGAACTAATGTACGTATAATTAAGTACGTGATTATGTACTGAAATGCATACTAAAATCGTAATAAGAAATAACAATATCGATGCTTGTAACTTTGAAAAGTTTCAGTTACAAACATAATTGAAAATTCATAGCTTACAAAGAATACTAAAAGAAAAACCAAATAGAAAAAAGAATTATACAACTTTTAAACAACTTGTGACAATTCACGCCCATTGTGTTTTGTGTTTCTAAAACTTTATAAGACAAAAGTTTGAAAAGTTACTTAATTTATAATGTTTGAAGCAACTTAACTGGATTAAGTTAAGGGTTCTGTAGAAAATTAAGGATATGTTACCCTTAACAACAAGTTACGTTTGCATGACTAAAACCAATTATACTAACAACGCCTTTGTATATATTGTTGGTGTATTTGTTAGTTTTCTAGACAGTTAGAATCCTTCTTGTGTTAGCGTTTAGTATTACTCGCTAATTATCGTTTTGTAACTAAATATCTTTATAGGTTCAGAATGTTGGCAAGAGTACGCATATTGGGTTTAAGGTATTGTGTGTCGCCGAAAAGAATTTGATACCTATTTTGATTCATCTTCTTAATAAACCTCACACATTCAATCTTATAGAAAGTGCCATAAAGATGTCACATCAGAGGACAGTATCTTTATCTACAATTTCTTATTTTCGCCCCAAGCAGTTTCATATTTTTCCTTTTTAATATTAATTTTGTCAATTAGCAGCGAGTTGTTCCCTAGTGCTAAATAGTTGGTTCTGTTCTATTCTACTCTTTCACAGTTGAGGGTATTATAGAAGTCGACTAATGATATTGAGAGTAATCATTATAGCTCCAAATTGAGAATTTTAATTAGATTTTGAACACGAATGTTAATCGTTAAGATAATGGGGATTTTTAGGGGAGGCTTCCAACAGTAGATGTCTTTCGGCTAAGATTATGATATGAGTTGAGATTTCTGCTGAAACAAAACATTTAATGAGTCTTGTTTATATATTGACTATAACTTTTATTGATCAAAACAAAATAACTTGCAGTCCCTTTAATCAAAAGACCTAAAAGAAAGTATTTTATACAATGTTATTAGTTATGCATTCGTAAGCTTCAAAAAGGTAGTTGACGTGACCTTTTCTCAAACATACTCTTGTGTATTAAAAAAGGGACTGATCCTGTATGAAATTTTTATATATCTTCGAATATGCGATATAAAAAGCTGTCCTTTTGATGGATGGTGGCCATCAACTTTACTTATAAGTGAATTCCTGTTATGGTATTAAAATGACTGAGACATATACTTAGTTTCGTTTTGTCTGAATAAGCTCTTGTTTTTTTTATAAAATATATAAGTGTAAAACTTGGAATACTATTCCTATTACAATATTTAAAGAGGCTGATACAAACTGAATAGAATGTAAAACTTAATTAAACTGCTATTGATATTATCGTATCGTTTTTTACGGATTTTTCTCATGATTTTTTTTTATATTTAATTCCGACGTGTCGATTCCTTTACAGGAGTCGCGATCACAGGATGACTAAGATAATGGTTGTTATATATTTTCTACTACCTTCACAATATTTTAATCAGACACGTTACTAATTGTTAAAATTTTATATAAATCAAATTGTTTTATTTTACATTTTATTTATTTATTACATCCTCACTACGATTACATTGCATTCTACTGAGTCTTTTACCAGTTCGGAAATTGGGAGGCCCTTCTGAGAAGAAATGGCGAAAGAAACTCGGGCGGGGGGACCGACCTCCATCTAACTGTTATTATTTGCAAACAGAGCTAACTACATCTTGCAGTGTGTGTCTTTGCAGGTATTAATTTATTAATTATTGGATCCCAAGAAGGTGGAACGCTCCAGCCTTCGTCTCAATTGAAATTAGGATGTTTTCTAATTTCAATAGCCTTGCATAGCTTCCTAGGAACAAATCTTTATTCTCTAACGAGAATTTAAGGTTTATCGAAACGAATGTAGTGCTTAAGCCCCTCAAAATCATGCTCACACACTGCAGACCCATTATCGCGCCTATGTTATATGTAGGCTACGGGTTCTTTAATGCGCGTCCCTATAGAAGTGTAGGGAAAGAGATGTCTTTGTTTGCCACAGTCACAATCAATTTTGTAGACACCTGCTGCCTGGAGGGGTATATTGCACTTGAAAGGTCGTAAGAGTCGTTGGTTAATCTTCCTGGCTGGTTTAAAGTAGGTTTAATGAAACCCGCTTCAGAATGTTCCCAATCTTGTCAATGACTCCCTTCATGTAGGGAAGAACAGCAGGTTGACGTTCAACTGTGGCTGGTATGGCGCGGCCTCTGTGACGTAGTCTTGGTACTCGCAACTTGTTATCTTGTCGTACTCGCTTGACATGCTGAAGCTCAGCAGTCAGATGTTGTTGGTCACAGATGCCACGAGCTCTCTGAAACAAAGATTTCCCTACGGAAGCCAACCGTATAGGATTGTGGTGAGAGTCACCATCTAGATATCAGTTTGATTTGGATTCCTGCTGATTTTGAACGCTATTTTATTGTCTTTCTCCAATTCCATAGTAATTTGTATGTTGGGATGTATGGAATTGAGGTGACTTCAAAAGACAGAAACCATATCTCTTGGTAGGATGGCAAATGTGTCATATACGTACATTTTGTAAAAGCGTGGACTCACCGGTGCCGTTGCTAGAGCCCTTTCCTCAAAGTCCTCCATGAAAATATCGGCGACTATAGGTGATACAAGAGAACCCATTGCTACACCATCCACTTGTAGGTAGAATTCCTCATTCCACAAGAGATAGCCCTATGTTAAGCAGTGTTCCAGTAATTTGGAATATTCACTTGGTGCTCAACTCTCTTCCTAGTGACATCAATGCATTCTTGTACAGGTAAGCTTGTGAATAAAGACTGAACATCGAAGTTAACCATAGTTTTCTTAGTCATCCTTTGATCACGACTCCTGTAAAGCAGTCAAAACGTGAGGATAAAATATAAATTAAAATATGCGCAAAATCCATAAAAAAGTGTTTTATTCAAATGTGTAATGTGCGCTGAAGTGTAACAAATAAGTATCGTCAATGTTAATAATTCTAGGAGAATTCAAAGATTTTTTTTGTTTTGTTGATTTAATTAAGCTCTTGTTAGAGATAATCCTTATAAGCAGTTTTTGTAAGTCAGGTTTTGGTTTGATTATTAAATAGCCTACTTGAAATACCTACCCTGTAATTTTTTATTAATACTACCCTCTTTCTTTTTCTTTTCATTGAGTCTCAATGTAATAATTGCTGATCTTGATTATTAAGATTTTCTGATTTGATTAAAGAATAATTTATCGTTGATACTTGAAATTTAATAAAATAGGCCCTAACGAAATGAATGGATAATGAATCTTTTATATTTGAATAAAATATTCAAAGATATGTACTGATCTCTAAAAAAGTTCGATTCTTTCGCGTTGAGTAGTTAAAAAGCTACTTTAAATAATGTTCGGCTCATTTTGTGAAGAAACTGATAAACATGGCATCCTACATAACAAAATACTTTTCAAGAAAAAAATCTAAAGAACATGTGAGTATCTAAAGTATCTCTGCTTAGCAATTAGCTTAAAAACTTAAGTCAGTTATTCTTAGATATTTTAAGCAGACGCTTTGAATGCTTAATAGTTTAAATTAAATTAACGAAATGCCCTCTTTTGAAATGAATTGGAGGAAAACTATGCTGCTACAGTTGCTTATAGACGTTATTTCTGCCACTGTCAAGTTTTTAGCAAATATTGAAGTTGGATGATGACGAGAAAAGCTGATTTATAAATTATGGTTGGATTATGGGCGTATAAAGACACCACATGCCATTTTGTTTTACTTCCCAATACCTTTGCAAGATTATTTTGCAACGGTAGCAATACTGTCTACTGATCCAATGGTCCCGGTTTTAAAATCTCGTGGGGGCATCTGTTTGTTTGTGTGATGAGGTCTCCGTTCTATCTTTAAATTATCATATCATACTGATCTTAAATAGCTCGGCTCAGATGATGGTCTAACTTCCATTAAAATAAAAAGAAATGTATTTATCTGAAAAAGGTAAAGATATAATTTATTTTTCTATCAAAAAGTTAAAGTTATTGCGTCTTTAATCTCTAATGGCTTTAAAAGATAAAAAAATGTCGATTTATTCTTCAATAAAGTATTATCTCTTACAAAAAAAAATTGTACCGATGTAAAGTATTCGTGGCTCTAATTTTTATCTTAGATCCAATAATCCGTCCTCACAGGAACAGCCATTTTTAATTACATATCTCTAATAAGAGATAGGGTTACCCTACTTTTGTTCCTTACTCTTAAGTAACCTAGCAAATAATCCAAAATATACGACCGATCTCTTACTGAGCCTTACGCTCAGTAAACCAACGTTGTCAATGTGTCGGTGGCGGAGTGCCAATAACACCTGTGAAATTGAAAATTTTACACAAACTGAAAATAACGTTTAATTTCTTGATTTACAAAAAAATAGTTAATATATTTCTTTCTTTCTCTTTTAATTTTATGCGTTTTCAACTAAAACTACGCTTATGAGATTTCACTAAAACATGCGAATAACGCCTTTAAAACGAGATTAAGAAGTAAATTTGAAGAAAAAAAATTCTATTAGTTAGTATTGCACTTCGCCGTCCATATACATATACCTATCCTTAGTAACAGATAAAGTTATTTTAGTTTTGCTGCTTAAATATTTCTATTAAAATATCGAAATAAAGTTGCCTAATAACTAAGGTAGGCCTAACTTTTACTAAAGATATGTTATTGAAAACAACTAGTGAATAGAACCCAACAGTTGAATAAATGTTTATCAAATTTATGATTTCTCATTTTCACGTTTGGATAAGGAGGATTACGATCGCAGCTACGCCGTACCGTCCACAGTCCTTAAGGTGATTGGGCTTCGGGTAATGGAGAATAAGGACTCATACTTAGCAAGGTTAATTAACATACAGCCTTAGTGAAGTAATTTCTCTGCTAGCTTATATGTGACGGCTTCCGTGGTCAAGTGGCTTGCCTACCGGTTTTTAAGGTAACGCCACTTCGATGTCCCGAGTTGGTTCACTACCGGGTCAATGTATAAAACAAACTTATATATATTAGCACTAAACTGGGTGTTGTGCTACCGTCATTGCTTCTAATTTCCTTAACAAAAGGGCATTTGGGTTCAGAACAATTTATGTTATTATATTGTCTAATATTATATTTTACTCAACCTTTACTAACATGAGTTCAGATTAAGATTACGGAGCTTTCAAGAGCGAGTCACGAGAAGTGTGACCACGGAATTTACTAATATGACATTACTCCGTATTACATAAGGCAACGAAAAATCGCTTCTGATCTTATCTGTATCTATAGTTGTTAACAACCACTAATCCGCACTGTATTACGACCTGTTTGTTTTTTTAACCATAGGAAGGACTGTAACCAGTAGCGGGTACATAATTGTCTTGTCATAATGATGAAAATAAAAAAATAGTTTGAACACGTAAAACTCTGGAACCATCAATTGGATTGAAAAGTTTATTGTATTTGATAACTCTATTCTTGATAAAAATGATAGTTTGTTAGTTGGGTGATCAAAAATATAGTATTTTAAGTTACTTAGAAAGACACGTTAAACCGTAGATCCTGGCAGTGTCAGAACAATCCACTAAAGGCTAAGGTTATGATCAATATGAGGGAAATTAATAAGAACAGTATAAATCCCGACATTGATGGATATTATGCGTTAACGCTGCTTCCCGTTTCACACAAATCAAATCCAAATACTTTTTTAAATAATATTTGAGCAATATTAATACTTCCTTAGTAACAACAATTTCTTTTATCGAATTTATATTCAACATTTAAAATGTTTTTACTTATGTATCTGTATAAAATTTCTATGTTAACTGTGACTAATGTATAAAATTTCGTAAGAATATGTTTCCCTATTTTAAATTATTTGAAATTGGTGGTTTGTAAAAAACTGAGCGCGTTAACACACTTAACTATTAATATTTTTTATTCCACTTGAGGAATTGCTTGGCAATTATGTTCATCATCGGTCTAATAATGACCTCCACCCATCCGATAACTTGCCCTTGCGAAAGTTTCTTGACCTCTGTTTTAGACAAAACGTGCTAACCACTGCACCACTCATCATTAAATAAATATTCGATGAAAATATTAAGTTCTCTTTCGGGTATCGAAAACGTGAAAAAAAACAAGTAATAAATACTTAATTGGTATTTCAAACAACTAAACAAGTGTGTTGTATGTACTTTAGATTAAATCTGTTTAAGCTATGTAAATGTTTTTTAACGTTATTAGACTGGTAACCAAGTAAGTGGGAAGGATACGGAATCGGGTATAAAATTAAATAAATCTTATGGAAACAAAGTCCGAACTTACTATTTTCTGGAGAAAAAGCGGGGTGGCTTTCTGAAAGTGGTACCCAAAATATAAATCCATAATAGAAAACTTCTGACGACACAGCCGGAAAAAAAGAAATTGCTACAACATCTATACTCCACGATAACCATTCAATGGCGAATGTTAGGTAACTCAGTTTTGACTTGTAAGAAAACCTCATCATTTTTATTCTTATTATACAGCATTTGTTGGGACATTTTCTACTGGTTCGAGTTCATAAACTTAATTGGGGTATTCTGGTCGGAAGCCATTAAGATGTGGCAGACTACACACAATGCAAGAAGTGGTTCTTTAGAAGATGTCGTGCGTTCCTTCGGGATGGTACCGTGCATTGGCTACTTACCAATAAGTAAGTCGTGGATATCTCATGCCCTTTGGGATCGAATACCATAACTCAACTACGAGGGGTGGTCAAAAATATGGTTTAGAGCCTAAGGTATTAAAAATGCTGATAGAAATGTGTAAAAAAATATTTTTCAATGTAATCTCCCTCTAATTAAATGACTTCCTCCATTTATTATAAACAACTTTTAACCCGGTGAAAATTTTCGCTGTCTTTGCCTTCAAAATGTTCATTTACTGCCGCCTTCATTTCCTCGTCACTTGAAAAACTCCGTCCTCGGAGGTCCTTTTTCAAATTGGAAAAAAGGAAATAATCGCTAGCAGCCAGGTCTGGACTGTAGGGTGGGTGGTTTATTTCTTCAAATCCTGTTTCGGCGAGGGCACGCCTTGCAACTCTGGCAGTGTGGACGGGCACAAATTCATAGAAAGCGCTGTTGAGTCAGACATGGTGATGTTTAAGGTTCAATTACTAAATATGTAATGATGCTAATGAGATGAAACTTGGTATTTATATCATTTAGAGTACCCTCAATTAGTGGTGTGCAGCGCTACTCATTTGTGATGATCAAAGGTACTTAGGCTCAAAACTTTTCAGCCGCCCCTCGTACTTACATTGATGGTAGAATAGCTGGAATAACAAGGTTGTTTTCACTTAAACAAAAAAATATGCTGAGACACCCTATAACGTTTCCACCCATAACGAAGGACTGTGTTCTTACAGTGGGGATATCTGTAAGGGAATAAGATCAGCTTTTGTTCATACTGCCTCTTTTTGCTGTAGACGTGGACACATTTGAATTGATGCGGAAAGCTTTAAAGTCGCAATCGCGTTTAATACACCGATTTTTGTATAAACAAAAGCTGAATCTAGCTAATTATTATAATCTCAATGATTCTAATAATGAAGACGTAAGAAGGAAACTGTCAGTGAATTAGTTTTGGTACTGAACATTTTTCGCCATAAGTATTCATTTTAATACTTTCCGTGATATTTTTTTATTAGATAATTGTCTCATATTAAAGGTTTCTTTTATATTATCAGGCTTAACGAAGACTTACAAAATGAAGTGTACACCTTCGATATATAAGAACACGATTCGCGAACTCAAAGAGATGTTTCCTGAAGATACTGTTACTGAAGAGGAATATAAGATAATCCAAAATGCTTTGCGTCGCCTCAATTACGTTAATAAAGGTAAATCGACTTAAACGCTTTTCGATTACGTTTTTACCTGAGAACCCTATATAGAATACAATAGGGTAGAATAGCATATAATAGAAACAAATTGAATAGAATATTAATAAATAAATTTATTGGAGCGGAGCGAGCGAAGCTCCCATGGATCAGCTTCAATGGCGCAATGTCTGTTACGCCATAACTTCCCGAGTTCTTAACCGATTTTAAAATTTTTGTGTGGAATCGAATCAACAGGTTTAGGACCAGATTGTGACGGAGTATTGAAATTCTCAAAAATTCCCAACGATTTTTTTTTTCTTTTTTTTAGGTATTACGCTCCGCTCCAATATATGGTGCTAGAGTAGCTTTATGCTAAGCGACTGCATTGCCTAGTTTTTTAATACGCAAATGAAAAACAAATAATGAAATTTACTAACTAACCATAACCAAAAGGGCTTGAAAAAAATTGCATGTCTGTCTCTTATAAATATTTCTAAATGAAAAAATAGAAGGATTTTCTATTTTTATCCTGTATCAATATAATCCCCAAAGGCAAAATCACGACAACCGAGTCGTCGGACGTGTAAAATAGTCTTGATAGAAAACTTAATGTGATAGTAGTCTATTACTTTACTTTTTAAATCATCATTTAAATATTCAACCGTTAGTTAATTCTGAACGTAGCTTCAGTTTCTTCAAACTTATCTAGAAATTAGTTCCTCTCAAGCATTCCGCACAAGGTGTTTACAAAAATGAGCTTTATCTTGTCTCAACTACGTCAGGAAAAGTAATCGGCTTCAAGCCGCCCGGTCGTGATTACGCTATGCATATTTACTAAAGCCTTGAATATTTTACATTAAGTACGGGGTTGAAATTTGAGTGTCAGTAGGGAAATTATGACTTTTAAAATTAGTGTGATAACGAGGTAAATATCATATGAAACATTTCGGTCTTTCTTAATCTTTTTTGTTAACCACTAAGTTTCTGCTGGCGACAAATTGTCATCGCTAACATATTTCACTTTAGGCAAATCGTTCATTCATTACGCATGATCCAAGAGACAAAAGATGAAGCATAGACTATTTGAGAAATTTTGAACGTCCTTTTGTTAGCTGCGATAGCTGTCTAAACTTTAGTTTTAACATCAACAGTTTTTAACTTTAGGATCAAAGGCAACTCTCTAACAAAATTACTAGTAGAGGAAAGTAACCAAATATGGGCTACCATTTTGTTTTTTGCCTCAAAAATAAAAAAAAAACTATAAAAAAATTAACCATTTATTGACGACAAAATAATCACACATACATTTTTAAAGAGCTAAGTAACAATCTTATGTTCTTAATATTATTATATATTATTAAATGAGCATTAAACAAAATATCAAAGTAGACGCTAAATATGGAACAGGCACTCAAATATGGGCTACAAATAGAAACTTATAATATCTTGTACGAAAATAACTTATCCATTTCCATTCCATTTTTGAGATATTCTTTAGGCGAGTTGGACACTTTTGCGATAGAAAAGCATTGAACTCACGACACTCTTACCGCTTTACCGATACCGCTTTTGACAGTAAAAAAAGAAAAAAAAAATTATTTCTTAATTCAAGATGTTGGCCGCCTTAACTTATTCTTAACCTATTCTAACTGAATATTATAACTATTATAACTGCAATAACTTCTTATTTTATTTAGAATGGATTCGCTCTCGATCCCAATCAAACCCAGAGGCCAAGACAGAATGCACGATAGAACGAGTTAATGCAGAAGGTTTTTTTTTTTTTTTTTATTGCTGTTAGTTGGCAAACAAGCAAACTGCCCACCTGATGGTAAGTGGTAACAGTCACCTATATTACATGTGGCTCTTGTGAGATTCGCAGCAAAACTGCAACCCCCACAAGAACCACAGTGTACGTTGCCAACTTGTGACACAAGATGTAATGTCACTGTACCCAGTAATTTCACTGCCATATCTTACCCTTCAAACCGGAACACAGTAATGCAAGCACTGCTGCTTTGCGGCAGAAATAGGTAAGACGGAGGTACCTAAGCAGACGACCCTGGTACAGAGTCTCCCTCCAGTAATGGGTGGTGCCTATTCACCCTGGCTTTAAAACAGACGGGTTATAAGTACTCCGAAATACAGGCGCAGGGAGGGAGTTCCTTTCCTTTGCTGTGCTGTGTTTTTTTATAATACATCTAAAATTAAATTTACAATAAATGGACAAAGAAATGCTTTGGATAACTTATGTCAAAAACTAAATCAGTTTTTATAATAAATATTTTTGTGATTCGTATAAGAATGTTTTTTTTATTACTAGCTATAATCATAAGAAATAGCTGGATACTGTTAATAAACCAATAACTAAAATAGTTAAACAGCATTTTTTCGGTCCAGTTTCTCTTAATCAGGGGACGGGGTATAAAATAAATAGACCAATAAACCTGAAAATACCCACCCATACGGTGGTACCCAGAATCATAATTTGCACGCTTTTTTTAGTTCAAAACTTTCTACAGAATGCGATCCTCATATTTTTCTTACTCAACTTCCTTTGGCGCCTGCACTAATAATGCATATTATTAATTACCCCCTCGAATAAAAAGGAACTGAAGCGTTTTCTTGGAACTGATACGTGGTATAGACGTTTCGTTCCAAATTTCCGTAAAGTTGTGGCACCCCTTAATTGACTTCCCATAGCAAGGGTTCTCCTCCTTTTGAATGGACACCGGAAGCTGATAGCTCTTTCAATGCCCTTACGGAGTGCTTAGTATCTGCGCCTACTCTCGCTAGTCCTAATTATGGTTTACCTTTTGAGGTTCATACGGATGCCAGTAACTACGGGATAGGTGCAACGTTAACTCAGAATGTCGATGGTAAAGAGCATCCCATAGCGTACATGAGTAAATCTCTCAGTAAACCTGAACGAAATTACAGCATAACAGAGAGGGAGGCACTAGCCGTATTGTCTGCACTAGAACACTAGCGTTGTTATGTGGAGAATGGGCAGCCGATCACTATCTATACTGACCACTCTGCATTGAAATGGTTCATGTCGTTAGAGAATCCTACTGGTAGGCTGGCTCGTTGGGGTGTGAGATTGTCCGCTTTTAATTTCGCTATCAAGCATAGAGGGAGTAGATAATATCGTTCCTGATGCTCTGTCGCGTGCTGTTCCTATTACTGCCATATCGCTTTCAAACTCGATAATGAGCATACAAGATTCTTGGTATAAAAAAATTTACAATGGTTGTTTGACCTCACCAAGTAAATATGTTAATTTTATGATAACAAATAAACCCTTGTATCGGCTCTCTAAAAACAAATCACAGTTAACTTCTGAGTTTTCGTGGAAGGAAGTGGTTCCCAAAGAGTTTCGTGAAAGGGTTATTTTAGATAATCATTCCGAACCAACAGCTGGACACCTTGGTATTTTTAAAGCCTGCAAGCGCTTATCACTGACCTATTACTGGCCTGGCATGTATCAAGATGTCGCGAAAGCAGTGGGATCTTGTACCACTTGTTTGTCTTATAAAACCACAGTGTCGTTTCTGCCCCCCCTCACCCTCTTTTCTTTTAGTTCGGAGGGAAACAAAAACACAAACTAAAAAAAATAAACAATTTTATTCTGTACAGTGGGTAAGCCTTAGGAAAATGGCGAGTGGCTGAGTTCCCGCAGTTAGCTGGTACCTTCCTTTTTTTCCCTTTGTCTTGCTGGAGGTGATCGGCCGCAAAAATAATCGGGTATCTCGGTTACCAGCACCGACGTTAAGTTCTTGGGGTTAAGCGTCTTAAGGACGACCTCGGACCCCAGTTTGGGGGTTACCACTTTAGTTAAGTTAAATATAGATATTGATTATGTACCGTTTCTACACAATAAAGGAGACCTTTCTTTTCGGGCCAAAAATGTACCTTGGTACAAGTTATTTGATAATATTCATAATAATGTACAAACACTTATGTCATATATAATATACCCATAAATAAGATTTTTATAAAGTTAATAAAACACAATAAATTATACACTAAATCACAACTGCGTAGAACGAAACGTTAATGTAGCACTTGTGTGTGACAGTCGGTTAGATTTTAACAAGTTTTTCGCAGCTCTGGAACATGGTATTTTAGTAAAGTCCGTAGGCTGATAAAATAACTAAACGCTTAGAATGATTCGCAATAGCGAGAAATATCTATTTTTGCTCTTGATCCTACTGTATATATTAAAAACAGAATAATTCATAAAGCAGTATGTTGCTGATAAACTTGTACATATTTTATGTTTAAGACTGAATATCGAAAAATGTTTATATAACTTTAAGATACAAAACGCTTCAAAATCAAAACAATTGTGCTTGCCAGGTAAAAAATACATTTGTTGCAAGTAATGTATATTTTTGAATGATTTTTTTAAGTGGTACAAATGTATTTAAAATTAAATAAGTATTTTTTTCGGAATATACATTTTTTTTGCTTTTTTTTGGTATCTATGAATCTTAGGTACATGTTTAGCCTTAGTTATATGGAAGAAAGAAAGGCTCCTTTCCAATACTTTATATATTTTATTTTTGAAATAACTAGTGACAAGGCAGCGTAGCCTGATGCTGCGCGCATCGGAGTGTTAGAAAAATGAAAAGGAATGACCGGCCGGCGTTGATTTGAATGGTTCACGCAGAGAACAATCAATACAAAAAAACGAACGATAAGACGGCGCACGGACAAACGATTAAGTTGTATTTATATTATCATTATTATTTTTTTATGACATGTACGTTTACAACGTCACATTATCTAGTGACAGAGATAGTAAAAGCATTTCTTTTTTGTTACGAACGAGTATAGTCGAGTATGTCCGATTTGGTTAA
Source organism: Calamotropha paludella (assembly GCA_927399485.1). Lineage (NCBI taxonomy): Eukaryota > Metazoa > Arthropoda > Insecta > Lepidoptera > Crambidae > Calamotropha > Calamotropha paludella. Next base: position 12,323,916 of record OV656826.1, on the reverse strand, counting down.
CAGTAAATATCAGTATCTAGTCAGTAAATCTGAGTGTCATTAAAAATGATAGATAAAAAGTTCATTGCCAGGAAATGTATGTTCAGGAGAATTTCGACCTACTTGTATTTATACGACTACAGAAAATGATATCATAGTGGGTCAGGAATCAATTTGTTCGATAGTACAGCTTTTGCGCATAGTTGTATAAAATATATACAAGTGCACTGTGTTTAACTCGGGTGAACTCGGCGCAGCTAGTTATTTATATTTCCTTTAACTCCTGGTGGTAAATCGGTAGACTGTTATGTTTCTGGCGGGCTCTGAACAGTCGAAGAGACAAGATGACAAAGCACCAAGCCAACTGAACTTAATGCTCCGTTCATGGAGCAGTACTATCGGTGGTTACCTAATGAATAACATGTCCACTAATGTCCACTAACATTCAAATATTTAAGTTGGAAAGATGACATGAGAATTTGAATTCGAATCTATTTTTAAAACTAACAACTAAGTCACACTCTAAGGCCGCGTTTCCACCTGCAAGTAAACTTCTGCGAAAAATGTCCGACAGTCTGTCCGACAGCAACTTGCAAATGTAAACTACCTGGCAAGTACGCTCACGACAGATTGCCAGACAGTTCCTGCGAATTGTCGTGCAAGCGATTGATAACGTGTCTAAACGTGTTTGCATCGACTCGCGACAGTTCTCGCCGCTTATCGGTGCAGGTCCGTATATCTCGCACTTGCAGGTGAATTATTTATAAAAAATGAGCCAACGGCAGACTCGTGAATGGTCGTGGGAGGAAGTTATTAAATTAATAGGCTTTTATGAGTGCAACCCTTGTTTGTGGAATAGATAATAACACTTCCAAATCAACTGCCATCATGCGAACGAAATTGAAATATTGTTGAGCATCTTCTATCTGTAGTTTTTGCAATAAATTATGTCGTCTTAAAATCCAATTTCGAACCCAAGTAGATCTTTTTTTTTTCTTTAATAACAAAATTGTCATTGCAGCTGCTAGACGTGCGCGTTTTCTCGGCATGATTGTATAGAAAGCACTAAATTGCTTGTCGAAGTTCCCGCGACATTATAAGCTTCATGTGTAAACACCTCTGCGATAAATAGCGACACTATGATCCGCAAGTTTCTCACTAGACAGTAATTGCAGGAATAAATTGCACAAATTTATATTATATGTAAACGACGTGGCAAGAAACTTACGCAAGACTTTCGCGAGTTTACTTGCAGATGGAAACGCGGCCTAAGGCACGGTCTTTATAAAGTAGTTGAGTTTTAAGCACGAAGAGCATTTTATGATCATTATCATTCTTTTAAATAGATCGGTGCATATTTTAATAGGTAAAAAATCAACTATTTCATTGTTTTGTTTCGTATGCATGTTTAAAGTGGAGTTTTTTAATTAATGATTCGTTCAAAAAAAGCTTTAGTCATACGACTAATTTAATTTTTAAATAAGACTTCATATTTCTACAAAATAATATGGGATATATAATATGGTAGAAGAGTAGTAACGTCGTCCTTCTAAACTAGCTAGTTATGTTACTAACATAACTAATACTAGGGCCTACAAATAACTAACAAACTAACTAACTAAACTAACGAAATACCTTTATTTCCAGGTTATTACTGGTGGAATAACATGAGTCTATTCGTGTTCCTGGTTGGCTATTTCCTGAACGGGATTGAATGGGCAATGGGCCATGACGTATTGCCTATTCTTCCCTTCGAGTACTGGTTTCCTTTTGACCCAGCCCAGAGTGTCTTTTGTTTCTTGTCGATCTTGAACTTGCAGATTTGGCAAGGTAAGTGTTAAAAACAAAAATATTCTTAAAGTGACACATTATTAATATTAATTTTGTTCCTGTTAATGTGTTAGGTAGCCTAAGTGAACAAAGGCTGTGAAATCAATCTTCCAACCTCACACGTTTGGATACATTTCAGAAATTTGAATGAGAGGTCTCAGAAAACCTTGGTTTTAAATTAATTACTATTAAGAACAAAAGTCCTAAATGTAGATCTCAACATTTCTATTGAAAGCACAACTATTTTTAGAATTGAATATTTTTCTAGCAAAAATCATATGACATGACAACGTATACTTAGTGGCGTAGCTACCGAAGGGCTACACGATGCTGTGCAACAGAGCCCCCGCGCTCAGTGGCCCGTCGGACCTCGTATAAAAGTAACTAAAAATTCTCCTACATTTGGAATGAAAAAAAATAGATTGCACCACGACTTTAAAGTAGTAACTACTGTTAGTCAGAGGGGTACTATTTAAAAATATCACAAATTTTCCGTATTACTAGATTATAGTACCTAATCATAACTACTATAATCACGACAACTCGTTTGAAAGACTACAGAAGAATTCCCTATAAGTTTAGTTAGGGCCCCAGTTTTTTCTTTGCACAGGGTCTTTTGGTTACTAATTAACTACACCTCTGGGTACACTCAGTAAGATTCAACATTGACTATTATCTGATACTGACTGATCATTACACCCAGCTATTAAAGGAGTCGCTGAGCAAAGAAAACAATTGCACAAGCATAGACAACACCTCGCAACTAGAACAAAAGTTAAAAAATCTAACAAACATTTTTAAACAAGCCTGTCCCCCCAAACTCCCACCATCCAAAGTTGCGGGGAAGCACCACTGCTGATGGGGACCCGAATTGGTGAGACTGACACCTGAGGTGAGGAAGAGGTTTAACAGAGCCATGAACATATGCAATGATTATGACTGGGACAACTAAAAAGCAGCTAAAGCCAATTACAAAAAAGGGAAACAGATACTAGAGAACCGCATCCTGGAGAAACTTCAGCACAGAGATAAATACGAAAAAACAGGCAAATAGGGTAAGCAAATTATTGGCTAAACAAGGTCCAGGAACCTTAGGCTACCTCAAGAAAGCTGATGGCATCATGGCCCAAAGCCCGGAGGAGTCAAATGCTATCCTTCTACAAACCCATTTTCCGAACAGGTTTATTGGCAACATTAGTCCTGTCCGTCATAATTTATTATCATTTATATGACATGACATGACATTTATTATTTTATTATCAACCAACCAAATCAAAAAAACTTTGTTCACATTAAGTTAGACCATTTTGTGTAATAGTCATGATAGTTCTTATGTAATTTTGTAGTATTGAGGTTTTGATTAGGTAGACTTTATTAAGTAATACGTATCTATGGATCAAAAAATCTGCTCTATGAAAATAGAAACCCAACATCCTGTGATATCGACCTCCTGTGTGCCGTTATTACGTGACTTTTGGAGTTTTGACAAATCTCTAAACTTTCTTTGTAGTTGCACGTCGATAAATCAACCTAAAACAACCATCTAAGCTAACAAGTAATTTTTCTTCAAAGTGATTCATCGCCATCAAACATGTAGTACCTATGTGATATATTTTATTAAAAAATAATAAGTTCACATTTTTGTAACATTTATTTAAGAATTATTAAATTTATTTTTAAAATTGGTTGATAAGTATTTGTGAGGAACATGTAAAGGAGGGTAGATGTGATATTTCATCTTTAACAATGAAACGCCATTTTATGCCATATTACAATATTGTTCTGTGCTTATTACCTTTTGAAATTGCAGTAATTTTTTGCATTTAATCTTCATACGGGGTATAAAAAGACCCTTCACCAAGCCGCGACTTATAAATAGTGGTATATGAAACTAATTTATGTAGATGGAAAACGACTTTTATTTTTTATTTTTATTTTATTTTAATTATTTATGGCACAGTTACAAGATACAAACTAAGACATGGAAACTATTACAACAAAATATAAAAACATTAATTTGTACCCCTATTACAACTGCGCACATGGGATTGGAATTTAACTCTTTATTTGGGTATTAAATCCAAAATTGAGAAAGCAAAGACATCAAATCCATAATTTACATAACGATATTTAAACATAATGTTTTTTCGTGCGAGTACTCCCAAATTATCTCTGATTATATTCGCAAATGTCTTGGGGCTCTGGTGGAATATATCCAGCTCTTTACTAAGTAAATTATACAATTTGCAAGAGATTTGCAAGAGATTTGCAACAATTTGCAATGTACTTTTAATTTTATGTACAAGAAATTAACTATGACTCATAGATAACATACGACTATATAGATGACGTAATAACAGACTGTGAGTATGTGTATATTATTTGGAATGTGCAATTATGTAATTTTAATAAAAATATAATAAGTTATATAATAATAATTTTAATAAATTTGACGATTTTACATCTATAAAACGTTATCTAATCTACTTGAAATATCTAAGTATTCTATTTTTTAACTTGAAAATGGGAAAAAATTATAGAAAATATTTGTTGGAAAAAAGTACCAGGGATATTTTTGCTCAGCTCGTGAAAAATGTACTCATTTCCACATAAGGTACAAAAGGAAAATAGATCTACGTTTCCGGAAGGTGAGTGCACACGGATTAAGGGTGTAAATGACTGCCTTGATGAGATAACTTCTATATCCGTTGTTTTATACTGCCCTTTCAAGCTTTTAAGCTTGGATAGATTAGAAGCCTAGCTACATCTCATTGCAGTATTTTATTATAATGTGTTTCGATTAGCACTTAAGACCTAACAATGGTCTTTCGAAACTTTTAAGCTGAGAATAGACTAGATTCATACTTATTACCTTGACTACCTTGTACTGTTCTATAGTAGGTACAAGCGGCCCGCTTTGATTTAGCCAAGGTTCCTTATAATGTTTATACTTCAAGGATAATGTACTTTCAAATAGTGAAATATTTTTCTCATATAAATTTAATGGTTCCAAGAATAACTATCTATGTATAAACAAAGTTACAAATTCCGCTCGCTTTTTTATAGGTATTTGTAAAGATTATTTATAACAGAGTGGATCACCCATAAACATTATGGGAGTTTTAACAGTGTTTAAACAGAGTTTTAACATGGGAGTATTAACAGGAGTAAATTTAATAACTGGGTATTCTATGGAAAACCTAAATCTGGTTGGATTTGGGATGAAATGCAAGAAAGTCGCAAAATGTTTAAGAGTCAGCTAAAATGGTGCCAGAATAATAAGGAACAAATAAAAATGGACATACTTGCTTCTCATCACGCTTATAATGATTTTAGTAATTTTTGGAAAAGTACTAATAAGCTAAACAGTAAGCCGGGCGTTCCTGTGAGCGTTGACGGCGTTAGTGATAAACGGTGTATAGCAAACATGTTGAAAGATCATTTCACAGTCAAATCTCCCTTGGGGCCTCCGCAGTCTCGGAGTGTGGAGGGATGTCATGGTCAGGAGCTGAGTACCATAATAACATCTCAGAGTGTCAGAGAAGTAATTAAATCAATGTCTCGAGGAAAATCTCCTGGTCATGACGAACTAAGTATTGAGCATCTTAAGAACGCTGGAGAACATTTGGCTAGATTACTGGCGATGTTTTATAATCTTTGTATTGGACACTCGTACTTACCTTCTAGCATGATGAGGACTGTGGTGGTGCCAATTGTGAAATGTAAGACTGATGACACTAGTGGCAAGGGCAATTATCGTCCTATTTCGCTTGCAACTCTTATAGCAAAAGTGCTTGACGGTCTGCTTGGTGCTCAAATTGATAAATATATTACAAGCAACGATAATCAATTTGGATTTAGAATGGGGTTGTCTACAGAGACTGCAATATTGAGTTTGAAGCAGACCGTGAAGTATTACACAGACCGTAATACAACCGTATATGCTTGCTTCCTCGACCTGTCGAGGGCGTTTGACCTTGTTAGCTATGACATCTTATGGCAAAAACTGGCCAATATTTCAATGCCACGTGACCTTGTACATGTGATAAAATTCTGGTACTTAAACCAGGTCAACGTAGTTCGGTGGTCGGGGGAGTACTCAGAGCCGTACAGATTGGAGTGTGGAGTGAGGCAGGGGGGGCTGACCTCTCCCAAACTTTTCAATCCTTATGTAGATGCATTGATAGGGGAGCTCAGCGGTACTCATTTGGGCTGCCACATCGACGGTGTCTGTTTAAATAATATAACTTATGCGGATGACATAGTACTGCTGAGCGCTTCTGTCTGTGGGTTGTCGCAGCTCATAGCTATATGCGAGCGGTATGCCCTTAGCCACGGTCTTATATACAACGTGAAGAAAAGTGAAAGTATGGTCTTTCGGGCTAGAGGGAAGTCTGTTGATAATATCCCATCAATAAAACTTAATGGTACGCCTTTGAATAGAGTAGAGCAATTTAAATATCTCGGACATTTAGTGACATCTGACCTGCCCGCCTAGCATACACAACACGACAAAAATTTGTCTACCTATTTTCTCGTGTTTCTGTCATTTGTCGTCAGTCGTCTCTAACATGACTGCGTTTAGAAGTCGATTTCTTATGTCAAACGTGTTTTTTTTACTTAGCCGCGGATTTTTGTCTTCAAACTCTAACATGGCAATTGCGTTTTGTCGACATTTTAACCGATACTGTCGACATATTTCTCGTCTTTGTGTCAGTACGTAGAGAAGAGACGACAAGTGGTTTGTGTGCTATTTCGATTGGAGCGATGGCGGTGTTTTATTACAATTATGTACTTAAAGTATATTAAGGGCGAACGAAACGTAAAAATATGTTTTATAGTTATATACTTATATATTTTATTTATGCACATATATATATATATATAATATAATATATATATATATATATAACTATATTTATAATTATAGGAATATTTTATGCTCAAAGTATATTAAGGGCGAACGATACGTAAACATATGTTTTATACTTATATATTTTATTTATGCACATATAAATATATTGGCAAAGGTATATTTCTATAAGTATAAATATATTCCTATAATTATAAGTATATAATTTTATATACAATATACTTATATATGCATAAATAAAATATATAAATATAATACATATGTTTACGTTTCGTTCACCCTTAATACACTTTGAGTACAAAATTGTAATAAAATATAATATAGATATAGGAAAGTCGGGACAGCGCAATCGCAATTGCGCATCTACGGCAAGCGTAGGTACCAGTGGCTACCCAGTTTCGTTAATAAGTTTCTCGACTTATTGACCATCTACCTATCAAAATCAATTTCAACCTAATAATATCAAAACTGTAACAATACTTTATATAACAATCGGATTAGTTATAGTAACAATAATATATTTTTTTTGTCTAGTAACATTTATCAAACTACCTGTAAAACTCGTTGCATTTTTTACAAATCTTAGTCGCTTAATATATTGCGTCGACTAAATGTACTCGTTTATTATTTTTAAAATTTGAGATTGTAAAAAGAATAAACTTATATTAAAAGGATGAACAACAAAAACTTTCGGCGATTTAAAAAAAACAAACACCGTTGAATAAGCGAGAAACGATCAACCACAGATCATGTAAGTCGTCAAAATTTATGTAATCCACATTTCCAAAAATTAAATAAAAGGGTAAAACACGCAACACAAATTAAATGAACGATATCGGTGTTGCTATGTTATATAATAAAGTAGTTAATAATCATATATCAAGAGACATGTTTGTCTACGACGAGATATTGTGTCGATGTAGACAAACTTCTCTTCAATCGTGCGCGAGATAGCTCGAGTAGCGTATGCTAGGCGGGCTGAAGGACGATGCTGATATTGAGAGGGAACGTAGGGCGCTGTCTGTTAGAGCCAACATGATCGCCCGTAGGTTTGCTCGTTGTTCGAGGGATGTCAAAATCACTCTGTTCAGAGCGTTTTGTACGTCCTTCTACACGAGCAGCTTATGGATAAACTACACCAAAAAGCAGTACAGTGCCCTGCGTGTCCAGTTCAATAATGCATTCAGGATGCTGCTGGGTCTGCCTCCCTATTGCAGTGCATCGGGTATGTTTGCCGAATGCCATGTGGACTGTTTTTATACAGCCATTCGCAAGCGGTGTGCATACCTGTTGCGCAGGGTGCGGGCGAGCCCAAACACCATCCTGAAATTATTTTCCAATCGTTTTGACTGTCAGTACATGAACCATTGCTATATGATACATGTACTGACTAACAAAGTTTAATGAAGATTATGCAAATTATTATTATTATTGTTATTATATTATATTATTATTATTATTAGTATTATTATGATTTAAAAAATGCAACGTTATTTATTTATAAAATGTAATATCGTTATGTAATGATCCTTGTTGGTCGACATAAATAAATGAATTTGAATTTGAAAAAATTATACCCAAACCTAAGATTTTTTACAGGAGTATAACGTTATGCTTACGTCTTTATAATATTAATAAAAAAAATACATTTATTATGGGTATTTCTATGTTTTCAAGGAAATAGGTCGGACATTTGTTATCTACGAGGGCGGGTCAAAAAGTTCTCGGAATGAGGGGCATGGAGGGGGGAAAGGTGACTTTTTACTACCTGCACTAGTTGTGACACTCATTAAGAGTATAAATACTAAGTTTCAAAAAAAAAGGTCATAATTACCTGAGCTACACATCAATCAACAAGTCAATTCGGAAGAAAATTTGCAACATGGAGAAAATTGAGTTTCGCGCAGTCATTAAAATTTCTTACCAAACAAGGAAAACCTCCCTAGACTATTTTGGAAGAGATGTCTTCTGTTTGCCGGGACTCTTGCCCTGGTAAAACCATGGTTTACAAGTGGCACAACCTGTTTAAGCAAGGCAGGGATTCGATTGAAGATGATCCAGGCCAAAAACTCATGGCTCCTGTTTTCTGGGTTTCAGAGGGAATCCTCCAATTTGATTATAAAGAAATGGGTGTCTCTATCACTGGAGAGTTACTACGCTGCACTATTAGAACGTCTGCGAGATGCTGTGAGAGAAAAAGACGGGGAAAATTGACTAAAGGTGTGCTCCTTTTGCACGACAATGCACCCGTGTACAAGGCGCAAGTTGCGATGGCTGCTGTTCAAAGAGTGGGCTTCGAAATCTTGGAACATCCTCCCTATAGCTCAGATTTAGCCCCAAGTGATTATTATTTGTTCCCAAACATGAAAAAAGAGCTTCGAGGGAAAAAGAATCCAGCGATGAAGAAGTGAAGAGCGCAATTTCGGCCTATTTTGATGACAAAGAGAAATCATTTTTTTTTTCGAAGGTAAATAAAATAATTGATAGGTCTTATAAATGTATTAGAGTTAAGGGGGAATACATTAAGAAAGAAAAATAATTTTGTGTTTTATTTCTTACTTTTTACCCTCCATTCCGCGAATTTTTTGAACCACCCTCGTATATACTACAAAACAAAAGAAGTATTTTTTGTTATTTTACTGGACGCATCATTATTTCATTGAAATAAAATTGCTCAAATCCATTTATAAGAAAGCAAAAAAAATAAAGCAAATTAGGATTCGTAGGGAACGCCATCCTCAACCGTGATCTACTCTTACATCATCATCACATCCTTCAGTTCTAGTCCATTAAAAGCAAAAGGAGTATCGTATCGTCTGTACACCTTTCTTATGTGTCTAGGATTACCATATAAGAACATAAATAGTTAATATTTACTTTAGTCATCCTGTGATCACGGCTCCTGTAAAGGAGTCGAAACGTCAGGATTAAATATAAAATAAAATAAAACATGCGCAAAAATCCGTAAAAAAGTGTTTTATTCTGATCTAAAATGTAGTACATATTAACTCATCGCTATGACTCATCGCTACTCATCGTTAGCATACTAACATAGATGCTAGAGTACAGAGAACATTTATTTTATCAACTTGACGAAACTCGCCACCAAACACTTGCACGGCACTGTTTCCCGGATCTCGCTAATGGTTTTATAAAACCAAGTAAAACATAAAAATAGAACATGATTAGCCAAAACACATCTATAAAATTGATACCAACAACTGATAGAAACACAAATACATTTAGGAGTTCGGTTTGCCTTACTACTAGTTTATTTTTACTGCTGTCTTTGTATACTGCTCCCATTCGTCGACAGTGACGAAAGCCAACCACACTATCTCACGTTGTAAATTGCACTTAAATACAAGCTTTTACATTACAGCTTTTATAACCATCTGGTTCTCGATGTGCGGAGATGTGCTGCTGTTCACCTTGTTGACTCACCTCACGATTCAATTCGATCTCCTCGCAGTCAAGATCACAAACTTAGTCTATGTTCCAGTAGACGGGCAGCTAATTCCTGAATATCCTCTAGGTGAGTTACTAAAATGAAACCGTGGCATAAAGACTTGAGATTGATAGGTTATTTTTGTTATTAAATAGGTCCACACAAGCCGAACAACATCGCAAGGGATTTGCCTCGGCTTGGTTCTGGACAAATACATATTTTGTTCGGTCCAAATTAAAGCTACCACCGCCAATGCGTACCTATAATGTCTTTATTCTCAACTGACTGGTCTTGCCGAACGCAGCTGATTCGCGATAAAAACTGTAGTATCCGACCGAAGTTTCGGTTTCTGTTACTGCCAGAATCGACCAAAACCCAGTTTTGTTGTTTTTTGCATGCCTAACTTCGGGTCATGGTTCTTGCGTTTGTTGCGCTTAGGTGTTTCTGATGAAATATGTTCTGTCACTTTAAAGGTGGCACTTCACATGGCTGTAGGCAATTGCGTTGGCGTATTTGTCTAGTTTGGCAAAGCTGTGACAAATATCATATACTACACGACTATACATGGTAACCAATGCCAAATTAGGCAAATGTCATTGCAAATGTTGGCTTATTCTTAAATTACTTATTGCCGACGACGGCGGACGTTCTTAACGTTGCTAGTATGTACACATTATGTATGTGCATACTTGCTACCACTAGTTTCTTATAAAACACAAAGTAATTAAAAGTTCATGGAAGGCATTCAATGATTCAATGGGAGAGGATGATATTTAACATGTCACTGCCACTTTTTTGCCACAAGTTAAAGCTCATCCTCTCATTTAATCAAAATTTGTAGGCGAGGCAGATTTTTGTCTATAAAAAGTGCCTTTTGCTACACTGTGCGACGATCCCAGGTTGGAATACCAGGAGAGGCAGGTGATTGAGTGATGAATAATATTACTATAAATATAAAATATCTATGTATCATTAAATTATACATATATATCCGTTATCCCAGTATCCACAGCAAGTCTTATAGTGCTTATTTTGGGCTAGGTTAATTGGTGTAATTATAAGAAATATTATTATATAATATGCCTGTAAAAAACAACCACGCTTCCAACCCCTCAGATGGTATTCGAACCCACGACCTTTTGCTATCCGGGCGAGTTCTCTGACTACTAAACTATCAAGACGCTTGCAGACCTGTCGAAATTTACAAACATATTTGAACTTTTACTATGAGCTACAACAAATTTACAAAAAATGAAAAATTAAATACAGAAATATTATTATTATTATTATAAAGTATGCAATAAAATAAAAATACTTATTTCCAGAAAAACTATAAAGAAAACGTTTATTTTTGTCGAATGACACATGACTAAATATTTATTACAAAAAAATGACCTCTTATTAAAGACTCTTTTTTGTTTTTCAATTGTGCCACTGTTATCGAATTATTGTCCAAGTACATTTCTATTTGATTCAATCGGACTGAGACGCGAGGGCAAATATAATGAAAGTTGTTTTGCGGATTCTAAATACATCTATGCATTTGATAAAGCTCGATAAACTCTCCACTCCATTTTTTTCTAGATAGTAGGGTACCGTCCGCACAGATCGACAGCGCGTGCGGTACTACCGCTTAGTTCCAACTCACGATGGTAGGAACATTTGGCATTTGTTAAGTTTACCAAATTATACCAAATTGGCAAAAGTGTGTGTCTACCAATGGGTGACATTTGACAACTAAGGCAAACATTTCCATACCTACCGCCATGTGAGGTGCCAGCATGATACATATATGACGCCAAACTATAAACTTACGCAAAAGGTATGGGCACTTTAACAAAAAAACAATTTTATAGTTTGTTAGTATTAATTTGTTTCATTAATTTACAGAACTATTTACTCAGAATATTGTAAGTTAATGACAAAGATTTTTTTTTTAATTTTTCTTAAATAAAGTAAGAACAGTTAGAAGTTTAGTATGAAGTGTGGGGGTCACACTCTAGCTGAAATAACAATTTGAATTCGTCTGGTCATGCTTGCGAGTATATTCCTTTTTTTTCCTGCGAAATAAATGCTCACTCCATAGAAAATCAATTTTTACCCTCTTATACCCTGTGGAGCCGTCGGCACATATCGTACTCGGCGCTTCATGACGTTCCAGACATGCTCTATGGGATTGCAGTCGTGACTTTGAGCTGGCACATCGAAACGTTGAATTTCCACCTCTAGCACATAATAGTCAGCGCGAACGTTGTCGTTCATGAAAATTTAGTTTTCGCCAAAAACCGCCAAAGCGGGTTATGCAAGGAATTAAACCAAATGTATAGTCTTTAATTATGATTGTCTTAGTCATAGACTAAATAGTTGTCGGGGCTGTTTTCGTTCATGCTCTTTGATTATGTAACTATTACATTGGTACTAAAGATACTGTTTTGTTTAAGGCTGAAAATCCCGTTTTGGTGGGACACTAAAAATCTTTTATCTGAGGCATGGCATGATCTGCGATAGTTTCCTCGACTGGAAAAATACCTCGCGAGGCTGTGTGGACCCACCTATTGCTAAAACAATCAATCAAATGCGGAATAAACTAGATATCAAAGCAATATAACTTACATATAAGAAATGCAACCTCGATCTTTCGAGATCTTGAATTTCGAGAGATCTCAACCTGTATTCGATATTAAATGTCGATTATAGGTAATCTTATTCGAGAACTCGATAATATCGAGATTTTTTGACTGAAAGTGCAAGAATCATTTGTTCAATCATCATTAATTATTGCTCTGCAACGCGTTGATTCAACTTTTTTTCTTTATTTACTTTAATCATTTCAAGATTACGTAGTTTTTGTTTTTAATTAGTGGCTTGTGTGAAGTGAAACGTACAAGTGAGTCATTATGCTGCTCTATGCGCTGAAAATTATATTTCCTTGCTTGAATTAAAACTATTTCTTTGAGATTAAAAAAAAAAAATTTTTTTATTTACAAAATGTTACAGAAATATCCTAAGTAGAAGTATTCTAAGTACGTACGTAGTTTTCTGTAAGTTTTGTATGGAGATTAAGGGTTTTTATAATAATAGCGCACATTTAATTAAATAATAATATAATAATATCCCTACTTACCTACATAGTTAGCATGAAATGCCGTAATGATTCCATAAACTAAAACCATCACAAAAACAATAGGTTTGGTGGCAGATCCCTTGGTTTATTATAGGCAAATAGGGCTGTAACTTAAGACGCTAAGACTGACGGAGTGGATCAATCGAGTTAACTTTTAAATGCACCTAATCAGTTACAATCTAATATGACTCTAATAGTTATTTACTTAAGTTAGGGTATATATTGCAAAGGCCACAGTAGCTTTTTAATTAGAATCGAGTTTAAAAGCTTGAACCCTAAGTCAAGGCCTGTGTATTCGCGTCGATACCTACTCAATATCGTCTGCGTAAAATATTACTGTCGATCAAAGAACAATAGGTATACGTGGATTTTTGTAAGAGTGCCTCTAGCGTGTGCGATTTTACGCGTCGTCACTGGGCTAACTTAAATTTATATGGATTTTCGAATGATGAACCACTAAGCTCCATAGAAGTTCAAGTACTACTATTATTGACTATAAAAAATCGCTCTAAGGTCTCTAGTTAGATGGGTATACAATTTAACGAGTTGGTTGTTAAGTAATTAGTATGAATAAGAATACAGTTCAATAAACTTTATCGCGCCATTGACAGTATCTTTATACATATGTATAAATATGGTACTAGGTTTTGATAAACCTTTGGAACATCTCTCATAATAGACAAGCAAAGTAAAGTTTGCAAAATTTTGAGTAAAATAAAAAACTTCTCATAACAAAATTTTGTGTATTTTATGTTCAGTAAATACCAATACATTAAAACCCTTTTAATATATTGGATTAATCTTGCATTACAATTTTAAGGTGTATGTAGCGCAGAAAATAGACGAAATTTCAGAGAAAGACCGTCGCTTACCGAGGATAATAATGTGAGGGAAGAGCAAATTCAGGATGAACTAAAAACTATCATTAGACGACAGCATGACTTAATAAGGTATTAATATTAATTATATTTAATAGGTTATGTACATATTAAACAGTCATAAACCCAAAACAACAATCTCTTATGAGGGACAAGCCCTTTTTTATGATACATAGGTACTTAAAGTTGACATTGAACAGTTAGAAATCGTAAGCTTAATCATAAGCTTTCATTAGGCTACCTTATATTATTTTTTACGAATTACTTCTCTATTGATGTTGAGTTAAAGGATTACAAAAATGTTACAATCAAATCGATGGTAAGATTATGGTTAGAACCCCTGTCAGAGGGTGTTTCGCAAGTAAGTTTAAATAATTATAGATATTTATGAAATAGTATGACTTACTATTAAATGTAAAAAAAGGAAAAAAGGGTTATTTTATCATTTTTATTTAAAAAAAATTGAGTTGATTAGGGAGTTACTCGTCAAGATATTACGAACATTTAAGTCTCATAACATAACATCACGCCCGTAACTTCGAAAGAGGTACAAAGAATTAAATCGGTTTTTTTGGTAAAAAATTTAAGAGGAATTATTTTTATCCCAAATTTGTCATCGTTTTCTGTAACCGTCGTTTTGGAAAACCCCCATACAAAATCTTTATTATCTGTGTCTTCTTCTGTATTTATAAAAATCAACCGTTACTAACTGACTGATCTAAAAACGCACAGCACCACTGAACGGATTGCGCTGAAAGGCACGCATATGTATTACGATGTAGGCGTGCGCCTTTTTCCAAAACTCAATATGGATTTTTCCAAAAAACGGATGTTCAAAGTTTTTATGGAGCACCAAGATGAGGTTGATCCTTTAACAAAATAAACAAACACCTGTTTCAAGGTTTTTCAAAAATCAACCCTTGAAGGGGTAAAATGGGTAACAAAGTCTTAAAAACAGTATGGGTATCGTTTTTAAGATTTTTGGGGCCACAGGTTACGAAAATGACGTCGGTTTTAAAATTCAACAGGGCAGACATGAAATATCATGAACTATCATGATCATTATAATAAATTAGTAGTATGCCCGCGGTGCTGGCTCACGTGTTTTGCAAAAAGCATTACTCGCTTTGTGCAGTGGGGTAAAAAAGAACCCAAGATCCTAATTCTGACTTCGCTACGAATTATTCTGTAGAATTTCTGAATTAATTAACTGAAACCACGCGGGTCTGCCGTACCATAGGCTTATTACGCGTGGGCACCCCTGTTATGTTGTTTCTAAATTTAAAACCCCCTAAATTATGCAATGGAACCAAGCTAATAGTCAAAACTATACATAGAAACATAAGTGGAAACCACATTTTAACTGGGTGTGCGCAAGGGGAAACTGCATTTATACCACGAATTCCTTGAATTGCAAACGATCTTTGTATATTATTATTATATATTTTTATAAAGCATTGTGAATAAAATAAAGGTGTAAAGATAATTTTGTAAAGTAGTTTATTTGCTTTTTATCGATAAAAAATCATAACAAAAAATGTATACCCAATTAATTATTTTCTTTATACCTTGAATAGAACTTAAAATTAATATTTTTATAATAAGGAACATCGTTCCTATCCGGTTTTCCACGATACTACACGACTTTTTTTAATGGGTTTGACATTCACTAAAAATCAAATCTTACGCGAGCGAAGCCGCGGGCAAAAGCTAATTTTATATACATATATTTATTACATTTATCATATTTTTGGTCTTAGACTGGCGGCGGACATAGAGGCGATTTACAGCTTCCCCATGCTCGTTCACTTCTTATGCAGCTCCATTATTCTATGCTTTTGTACATTTTGCAGTGCCGTAAGTATAAAAATATTTTTTATCATAGGGGAGATCGGGTTGAAAGTGCCAATTTTGATAAATCCCTAGATAAATCGATTAAGATGATGATTAATAACTCTAGTCTATCTTAGGTGAAATATAATCTAGATTATTAATTTATACCAAGTTTAAGTGCTTTTTGAATAATTTTATCTAAAGAATCATATTTTTAAGCAGTGGTCGTAAGGAACTACTGACCCCTCGCTGGGGCAAGTTGTGCCTCAGCTGAGGTCAACTGTGCCATTCATAATACTTGGCCTTTAACATGAATTAGAATAAATTAAAGAATAAAAAACCACAATTTTACAGATTTATTTTTATTTTAATATAAATTAAAAAATATTTTTTATAAACTTTAGTAGTTTTTATGCTTAAAAG
Source organism: Calamotropha paludella (assembly GCA_927399485.1). Taxonomy (NCBI): domain Eukaryota; kingdom Metazoa; phylum Arthropoda; class Insecta; order Lepidoptera; family Crambidae; genus Calamotropha; species Calamotropha paludella. The sequence goes on along the minus strand of OV656826.1, from coordinate 12,307,528 downwards.
CAGCATAAAAAGTTGTTTCTTTTAAGAAACAACTCAAAATGACTCTTCTGTCTATCAGATACGAAAAGTATCGTCTACATTAATATTTCTACTTAATTTAAATATAAATTAGATCTATAAGAGAGGGTTATAAAAATAACTGTCTACAAACTATAAGTACTGGGATTACTCAAATACTCCCAATACCTTATATATCTCAGACTTCAACTAGGTCTAATCAGTTAGTTTATCATTAAAAAAATATAAATAATAAAAAATCAAAAACAAAACTTACTCGTCAGACGACTAATCGGAATAACAATTAGGACAAACAAATTTTACGCTTTCTTCTACACATTGCAAATGAGCCCAATTCTTGCATATGCTACATTCTATCCATTTTAGCGTTGTACTGCTGTAGCGTTGTATGACATATTTCTTTAACACGCGCAACAGTTTTTAATTTGCGCCCTTCCTTAATGACTGCGTCTGCGGCTCTTTGTAGAAGATCCTGTGAAGTAGTTCCTCTTTGTGTTTTTCTGTTGTATATTCTCATCCTGTCAAATAAATCAATAAAACGCAGTAAAGGATAATTCGGGGCTGGTTGTGCCGCGGCACAAATGACTCCGATCGTACGGCACTTTTTACCCCGTTTCAGTAATTTTAACATTTTATCACACACCAAAAAAACGATATGTACAAAGGGTTTAAATTGCATTGATTAATAATGTTCTATAAATTACAAAAACACAAGCAGTACAGTTGTGCTGGTTACAACGGACGATTTCTTAAGATGTGTTAGGGCAATGCATCGGATATCCAGATTCAGAGAGCAGCGGCATCCAAAGCACGGTTCTTCCGCAGGCCGACCGCAGGAAGTTGGGGGCCGAGTAGTGAGCTAGCCACTCACAAAAGGCTGCCCTGCCATCTCGCGAAAAATCCTGGGGGTGCGCCATCGTGCCGGTTCAAGACCCGGACGAGAGGACCAGATGGACACCCTTGGGAGGGCTCGGGCGTCCCCGCGGTCTCCGGTTTGGCTATCCCGAGGTGTGAGGCCCTGACTCTTCTCATTTGGTTCGCAATTAGCATCTCGCTCTTCTTCCGTCCTTCTTTACCTTCCCTCACGACACAATGAAAGTTAGTAACAGGAAATCAGTTAAACAGCGGTCGCACGCTCTCTCCTTGCTAGTGCACGTCTCTAATATAAGAGGTTTGCGCGATGACATTTGTTATTTGCGTCTCCGTAATCTTGAAAGACCGCACCATTTTTATCATTTGGGTTCTGGTGGATACAGGTTTAGAGAAAATTCTCTATACTTGTGTCTCCCGCTCGCATAGTGGAGACGCGGAGACTACCAGGCTTACCAACCTACTTATTGAGAAGGCAAACATGGGCCGTCCGCTCAACTAGTGGTTCAAGGCGATTTCAACGCACACCACGAGGACTGGCTGTTCCTTTACGAGAAAACCGACCACGCTGGTCGAGGAGAGCGAAAGCTAGCCTTGCCACTTGACCTCACCCAACTGGTCTAGGAAGCCACTAGAGTGCCGGACTCTGATGGGCACACAGCTAATTTCTTGAACCTTCAAAAAATCACGACAGTTACTCGGTGTCGATTACGCCACCCCTTGGCAGTTCTGACCATTGTGTGGTGGAATCGATGTTGGTGTATTCTCCGCCCGACCCTAGCCCACAAGGCTCCCGGCGGATTTGGCGTTTTAAATCAGCAGATTGGCATGAGATACGTTGCTTTTTTGCATCTTATCCTTGGCGGCAGGTTTGCTTTTCTTCTAGCGACCCTTCAGTTTGCGCGGATGCTGTGACTAATGTGCTTCGTCAGGGTATGCAGTACTTTATTCCCTTGTCTGATGTATCACTTGCTGGAAAAGCTTGCCCGTGGTATAATACCAAATGTTGGGATGCGGTGGCATCAAAACACAAGGCTTATTTGGCCTGGGTTGCAGCTCGATCCTGCAAAGTTAGTAATATCTAATAGAGGAAAGCCTTTACAAAGCGCCAAGTCCTGCAAAAAGGTTGTGAAGACAGCTCGCTTCGATCACATAGGCCGTATTGGGAAAAGGCTTGCTTCTTACCCTTCGGATAGTAAAGCGTTTTGGTCCCTGGCTAAGTCGATCGAGGATAACTTCTGCTGTACCTTAGTGCCTCCCTTGATGAAACCTGATCGATCATTGGCACACACGGCCAAGGAAAAGGCCGATTTATTGCCGATATATGCCGAAAGTTCGCGTTTGGATCCTGGCAATGCTGTACTTTCCGGTTTGTCATGATGTGGGACTTTTATGTCTTAAATTCGTATAAGACAAACCGAAGTCAGAAAACCATTGCGTGAACTGGACGTGATTCAAGCCATAGTACTTAGGATTTGCGCTCCAGAGTTAGCTCCGGTATTGACACGCCTATATCGGTTATCGGTCAACGTGCAACCTGTGCCTAAAAAGGGCAAAAATCCTATCAATTACAGGACCATCTCAGTCATCAGGCGTGTCTTTTCTCCGATAAAAGGAGTCCTTTCAACTTGACTCCTACTTTTCGAGGTGTATCTGTGCCGATCATTGACCATCTTGAGCTTCTCGGTATGTCTTTGTCACTAAATCTCAATTTTGGCTCTTTCATTGAGAGCAAGGCTCAAGTGGCTTCAAAAAATCTTGGCATTCTGGCTAAGTTGAGAAAATACTCCACACCGGAAGAGTTGCTCTTCCTTTATCAAGCACAAGTTCGATCGTGTATGGAGTATTGTTCTCATCTTTGGGACGGTTCCGCCCTATACCAGCTCCAGACGCTTGAATCCATTGAGAGGAGGGCCAAGAGGCTCATTGGCAATGAGGATCTTTTCTATAAAAACTTCAAAAGCCTTGAGCATAGGCGGAAGGTAGCAAGTCTATCCGTATTTTATAGGATACATTTCGGAGCGTGCAGCAGAATTGCACAACCTTGTTCCGCCGTCGCCAATTTTTCATCGGACAACCAAAGTTACAAATAGGCGACACCATTATATGGTAGATATAGCAAAGAGTCGCACTAAGCGTTTTAGTTCCAATTTTGTGATACGTACCGCTAAAAAAGAGGAACTCTTTGCCTGAGTCTAAGTAAAGATTAGTCTTAAGATGCTGAACTGGCTCCCTTTTGGCACAGTCGAGAGACAATCTGTTATATACAATAATTTTGATCTAATGTTGCATGTTTTTATTTACTTGGTGTCCTTCGTTGTTTTTAATAAACTTTTTGAGTTTGGCAGATGTACCTAGGTGTAATTCGGGTTGGTTCATAAAAAGCATGAAATAAATAAAATAATTTTATTTATCACAGATTTTTACAACTTTATTTACTTTCCGGTGTCTGTAATGAAATCTTGCATCAGTTAAATTTGACCCACTGCCCGTTCCCCATTTGAACTGAAAGTTTGCATGCCTATACAGGGTGTCCCAAAAACGACACGTCACAGTGACACTGGGGTTAGGCCAGCACAAGAGGCATCGAATAAGCCTAACATGACCTCAGTAAAAGTTGCTCGGTTTTCAAGATATTGTCAATTTAAACTTTTTCAAAATTTTCACGTTTTTTAACGTGTTCAGTGCTAGCATTACGTTAGATAGCCCTCAGGTTTCGATTTTTCTTTTGTACTCTTGTTGCGAATAGTTGCTTAAGATGATAGAAGTGTTATTTCGTTGATAACTAATGTAAAATGTGGAAAAATACTGGATTGAACTTGAAAAAATTGAACAACGAAAAATTACTTTCAACTTTGATCACTTGCCGTGAAAAAAAATTCAAAGAAACTAAATGAGCAAATAACGTTAAAAACTTGCATGTCTTATGCTTATTCCAAAATGGTATAACACATGTGTCTTATTTTAATATTATACGATTTTTTAATGCTTCACTAATACTAGGAACCCCGGAAGCTACCGCTAGCAGGTAAAAAAATAATGTCACGCGCAACGATAAGGCATTGTTATTGTTATCTATTAGCTTTTTTGTTTGTCAAATGCATGAGAATGAAAGATAAGGATAGTTTATTACCCTTTTGTCGGCTAGATATTGTAAGCAAATAGCTTTGTTTTTGACGTACGTGTCGTTATCATCTTTTCAAAGAAATGGAGAAGAAAGAGGGGTTGTAGTTTTAATTCTTATGGCCCTGCACTGCAAATCAAGTTGTTACGACAGTTCGTTACCTTGCGTTTCGTACGACAACCGTGTTAATCTCTGCGTTCCTTGTTTCCGTGTATTCCTTAATTTAAATCGACTTGGCTTTTCTCTGGACTCTGATTTCTGTTTTGAACGACAACTCGGCGCTCTGTTGGACACTGATATTGCTTTACGGAACTGTCTTATTAACGATGGCAAATCGTGGTACCCAATACACTCACCGTGACTACTCGGACATGCACTTGATTTACGGCGAAACCAGGCAGGTTTCCAATCGAGGCAATGTTTCGTACAACGCAAGATTGGCTGCAAGATTATACTCCGAAAGATATCCAATCCGTAATCCGACGACTTACGAAGTGATCTTAAGAGTTGTGAACGCTTATCGTGATGGCAGATTACCTGGAGTGAGTCACTCAGAAGGAAGACCTCGGACTGTTGACGACAACGTGGTGTTAGAGCAAGTACGAGAGGAGCCAGGAACTTCAGTGCGAATTATTGAACGCCGCACTGGTGTTCCCAAATCTTCGGCACATCGAATTTTAAAACGCCACAAATACCATCCCTACCATATCCAACGCGTCCAAACACTGCTTCCGGCGGACTACGCTGCGCGTGTCCAGTTTTGCCGGACAATGATTCAGAAATGGAGAGAAAATCCAAATTTCTTCAATGAAGTGTTATGGAGCGACGAATCAGCCTGCAAAAGGGATGGGTATATCAATTTGCACAACATCCATAGCTGGCAATTAGACAACCCACATGAAAAAAGAGAAGACCGATCACAGTACCAATTTAAAATTAATCTGTGGACGGGAATTTTCAACGGTCAAATATTGGGACCGGTCGAGTTGCCGCCTGTTCTGAATGGACAAAATTATTTAGAACATTTGCGAAACAACCTTCCTGTATTATTGGAAGATACTCCGTTGGCGCTGAGACGAAGGATGTGGTTCCAACAAGATGGCTGCCCAGCACACTATGCCTTACCAGTACGTCAGTACCTAAGCAACGCATTCCCCGAAAGATGGATTGGGCGACAGGGGCCAATTTCATGGCCACCGCGTTCCCCGGATCTAAATCCCTTAGATTTCTTTTATTGGGGTTGTCTAAAAGACAAAGTTTATGCGAAACCAATAAGATCCGAAGAAGAGTTACGGCGACGTGTATTCGATGCAGCTCGCACCATATCAGAAATCAGCTTAAGAACATTGAGCCGTAATTTTATTAGGCGATGTCACTTATGTATTAGAGTTCAAGGGAGACAGTTCGAGCATTTACTGTAAACTTATTAAACCAATAAGATACATGTGTTATACCATTTTGGAATTGGCATAACACATGCAAGTTTTTAAAGTTATTTGCTCATTTAGTTTCTTTGAAATTTTTTTCACGGCAAGTGATCAAAGTTGAAAGTTATTTTTCGTTGTTCAATTTTTTTCAAGTTCAATCCAGTATTTTTCCACATTTTACATAAGTTGTCAACGAAATAACACTTCTATCATCTTAAGCAACTATTCGCAACAAGAGTGCAAAAGAAAAATGGAAACCTGAGGGCTATCTAACATAATGCTAGCACTGAACATGTTAAGAAACTTGAAAATTTAGAAAAAGTTTAAATTGGAAATATCTTGAAAACCGAGCAACTTTTACTGAGGTCATGTTAGGCTTGTTCGATGCCTCTTGTGCTGGCCTAACTCCAGTGTCACTGTGACGTGTCGTTTTTGGGACACCCTGTATATATCGCGTGCAGTGCAATATTATCATGACATATATTACAATACAATAGTCAGTATATATTATGATGCAATAGTCTGATGCTAAAACTGGAAAGTGTCTATTGGAACTCCGCAATAAAATGACACAATCTCATTTGATTAATACTAATTATCCATTTCAGCTGATAGAATCGTGAAATGAAGTGGGCTACAAATGCTTTCTTTTCCTATTTTTGTCGGAGTCTTTTCTTTTGTGTTGGTATGGACAGAGGCTGATTGAAGCTGTGAGTATTGAGCATATTTTATTTATTCATCCGTCATTTTCAAATCAACTTTCATCGCCATTCATCGAGACGAGGCTGTAAGAGCTTTGTACGTTATGCTTTTCCTTATGGGGATAGTTGTTACAAAAGGTCCTCGTTTTACCCTAAATGTATCAGAATGATCTCTCTACAAGTTACCTAGCAGCAGTGAAATGAAAACTTATTTTATTCAAAAGCACTTAAAATGAGTTGTCTTGAATCGTTCAACATTACATTTTACCTACCGGCCGCAAGAAACTCGTTAGCTTTAAAAGGACTAACGACATTTATTCCAAAAACTCGTCACCATAATATATTATACATTAGTACATTGCCCAGTGGTAAGGGGCCATTCATTTATTACGTAAGACTATTTTCGCTAGTTTTCCCCTCCCCCCCCCTATAATAAGAAAAAATAAGAATAGGCCGACCCCCTCCCCCCCTATTTAATATTTATTACGTAAGAATCTAAAGGCGAAAATGAATACATGTTTGGTTTGTTTTAATGTAAATTTTGCAAAGAAACAATTTCTAGAAATGTTTATTTGTACTTACAAAGGTACTAATAATTTTTATTTTTTTGGTAGAATAAACTTTGATTTTAATTATTCATCTTTACCTACATAAGATTTTCAATCCAGGGGCTAACCCACTCGGAAAGTGGATCTGACACTGAAACATCTCTAATAATAGGTGTTGCTTCTTGTTGGTTATTCAGGATTGTGACGTCGTCAATGTTCACCCATTCCACATCAGCTCCGACGCAGCACAAAACTTTGCCTCACCTTGAATGTATGGCAAAAGATTTTTCTTTTTTTAGTATTTAAAATACGGCCATAAAGATTTTGGTTCATTATCCATTTGCATAAAAAATTAAACCATAAAATATGTTGGCATATGGTAATTCATACTAATAATATTTACGCATAATATTATTATTTATAACAAATTGAGCATAAATGTTTGAATGATAAATACAATCAGCATAATCATATTTAAGCATAAAATTTACAATCATTACTTTATAAAAAATGAATATTATCATAATCATCTTACGCAGAATAAGTAATTGCTAAGACTTTACCTTACCTAAACCTCCTTTGACACTATATAATATAGGAAATACTGGTTCAAACAAGCATTAATAAAATAAAAGTTTAAGTAGAAAAAAAAATATGCCAAACTATTTTAGAAATAAATATATTATGTCAACGAAAGAGATCCCGTAGTTTTTACCTATACGCATCCGAGCGAACCTCGGCACTTGCGCGGTTGCCCGCGCTTTTTCAAAATATAATTTTAACTTTGCTCATTTTTGGGATCTTACGTAAGAACTATTGAGACTCCCTCCCACCCCCTTGTAAGAAAAAATAAGACATGGTCGACCCCCATCCCCCCCTAAATCATCTTACGTAATAAATGAATGGCCCCTAATGACGTCACGAGTCGACGCCATACTGTTGATTTATTCCGCAATATGCTGGCCAGTGCGTTTATGTCACAAATCGACGTCATATTTAAAATAGTGTGAGAGTGAGAGAGCGGGATAAAGCCCGGCAAGATACGTCACGCGTTCTTTGACTTTGACTAGTATAAAATGGCGACGGATTCATGACGTCTGGCCAATATACTGATGTATATTTCGGAATACAGCCTAAATGTACCCAAAAAATACAGATTGGGTTGTAACAAAACCGAGATTAAAATATTACTAAATTTCATCTGTAAATTTGATATCAGTTTAATATATAAATTAAAACTTAAGTGATCTTACATTATTTGAGTCAACTTAGTATAAACTTCACAACAATAAATTAGTTATGTTCTGAAGTATCAACTTTTTTCTTGTCAGTTTTTAAAGGGTTTCAAATCATTGCACTTTACGGACTATTAGCACATCAACCTACCACATCCTGTCAAGTTATCCAATTGTAGAGATTGGGCTTTAAACTAAAAATAAAACGATTAATGTAAGCAGTTTTCATTTTCGAATCAAAAATTAAAATGCAAATGGGTTAACGTAAAAGTATAACAACGAGAGAATAATGACAATCACAAATTAGAAATGAAGATACTGTGGCGGATGTGTCTCTGTAAGATAATTATTATTCTGTGATTTTAAGAGATACTCTGTGTAATAAAAATAAGACGCAATTTACTTTTCCTGACAGCAGTGATTTTCTCAGATACGAAGAACTTTTAATGTAATGATTGTAACTGTAACATTAGCAAGTTTCTTAAGACAAATTCAATAATCTATGCAGGACTTTCATTCATCAATTTCCTCGCTTCTATAAACAAATCGTAAATAGTGGATTGCATCTAATTCGCTATATTGGTGACTCCGAAAAGTTTTTGTGTCAGCGGCGAGGCGCAGGAGCAGTCTATTGGATATAACATACCCTGTGTTGTGGCTCCGATTTGCATGTTTGCTGCCTTTTGTGTTCACCTGCTTTCTTCATACGCACGAGAACAGCTTATCAAGTAACATTCTTCCATTATTTATTTTGACTAACCGATACGATCTGCACATATGGCCTGCACCCTATGTCAAGAGCACGATCATTTATTTGTTCTACTTTGACCTGTTACCTATTAATCAGTACATAAAACTGATTTCAACCACAACATTTCAAGTATGGTGTGCCTGTGATGTCTTCCTGTGGAGAACTAATTGATTTAACCTGTGTGTGTAATGGTATCAACAATATTAAACACATTGTTGGATAGTTCCTATAAAGAAAAGCCATTAATGTTGTTTGTGTTCTTTGTTTTTATATTAACTTGTGCTTGTGCATGTTTTTTACTTACCAACTTTAATATCTGGTTTTAAATCTGTTCAATAACTTATTCCTATTTAAATTATAGTCTATTATAATTTGTTAATTAGTATTAATTTGTAGTATATATATATTTTTTAAGATTCATAACCTACTACAGAGATAATAAAGTATATCCAAAGTTACTTTTTCAAATAATGTTTGCTGACTTTGATTAATTTAAATTTCAGTAGGGTATATTAGTTGACTTTTAATCTTATGATAGTGCTTATTTTAGGAATATTTTATTTTACTAGAACAGTCTCATTTTATATTCAGTATTAACTCGATTATAAGAATACACAAATTATATTGATCTATAGCATTAAGAGTTACATATAATTATTTGTTTTGTATCGTGTGGTATTCAATTTTCATTTTCCTTTTTGTTTGTTGTGTTGTTTACATCATGGATGACAACGCAGGTATAGGAGATTCTAGCCAAGCGAATTCAAATCAGCAGCTGAATAGTGCTGAGACATATAAAGTGTCAGTAAAATTGCCCACATTTTGGCCTAACAAACCGGCTGTGTGGTTTGCTCAGGTAGAGGCCCAGTTTGAAATTGCTGGAATCATGGCCGACTCCACCAAATACAATTACATAGTCGGGCAAATTGACTATAAGTATGCAGGTGAAATAGAAGATATCCTGATTTGTCCTCCTGAAAAAGGAAAGCAATATGAAACACTAAAGGCTGAGCTTATAAAAAGGTTGTCACTGTCCGAGGAACAAAAGGTTCGCCAATTGCTCAGTGATGAAGAAATTGGGGATAGGAAACCGTCCCAATTTCTTCGTCATTTAAAATCTCTTGCAGGGGCGTCCTTAACAGACCTAAACATTTTAAGACAGCTGTGGCTAAGACGTTTGCCACAAAATGTGCAGGTTATTTTGGCTTCGCAGCCCGAATTAACTGTTGACCAGTTGGCAAGTTTGGCCGATAAAATTACCGAGCTAACAGGATTACCCAACGCCGTATGCTCCACAGCAGCTTCGTATGACAGCGCGCCTACCACTGCTACTCCTGCACGGGACATGCTTGCAGATTTAACTAACAAGGTAGAGGAGCTAACGAAGGTAGTAAACGCCTTATCTATGCGTGACCCTACTTATCCACGAGATCGCAGCCGCTCTAGAACTAGGAACTCTCGCGCTGTTTTGCCAGCTGGAAACAAATTATGCTGGTACCATAGCCGATTTGGGCGTAATGCCTCCAAATGTGTTACAGGCTGCACTTGGACACCGTCTCCGGAAAACCGGAAAGGCAGTCAGTAGCGGCGGCATCTGATTGCTCGCATCTCAGCCGCCGTCTTTTCGTTACCGACCAAGTTACCAAATACAAGTTCTTAATAGATACCGGCTCGGATTTGTGCTGTTTTCCTCACAGTTGGCTTCCACGTCAGCGACAAGCTTCTGAGTACGAACTCAGTGCCGCAAATGGCAGTACTATTAGAACTTATGGTACCATCAATCTCTGTCTTAATTTGGGGTTGCGTAGAGATTTTATGTGGTTGTTCGTAGTTGCCGACGTTCAACGGGCTATAATTGGCGCCGATTTTTTGGCACATTATAACCTTTTGCCAGATTGTCGTAACAAAAAGTTAATAGACAGTACAACCGGGTTATGCTGTTCAGTCTTTCGTATTTCAGTAGAGCAGCCAAGCGTCAAAGCAGTCATTGTGGGAAATTCAAATTATGCGTCGTTACTTTCTGAATTTCCGGACATAGTTCGACCTCCTGGCTTACCAAGAGTGATCAAGCACAATACTGTGCATCATATACAGACAACTGATGGCCCTCCTGTGTCGTGTCGTCCTCGTCGCTTGGCGCCTCAAAAGCTTACTTCCGCCAAGAAGGAATTTGAAGAAATGGTACGAAGTGGTACTGCAAGGCCGTCTAAAAGTGCTTGGTCATCTCCACTGCACATGACTCCCAAAAAAGACAATTCCTGGCGTCCCTGTGGCGATTATCGCGCCCTTAACGCGAGGACCATCCCAGACAAATACCCTGTGCGGCACATTAACGATTATGCCCATAATCTCTCTGGTGCCAAAGTGTTCAGTACCCTTGATCTGGTGAAAGCATATCATCAGATTCCCGTTTACGAAGGAGATATTCCCAAGACTGCCATCGTGACTCCGTTTGGCCTCTTCGAATTTTGTTTCATGACCTTTGGTTTACGAAACGCTGGACAGACATTCCAACGTTTCATTGATGAGGTCACACGGGGTCTCGATTTTTGTTTTCCATACATTGATGATATCCTGGTCTATTCACCAGATGAGGCCACTCACATGGAGCACCTTCGCACCCTATTTAAGCGCCTCCAGGACTATGGTGTTGTCATCAACCCATCTAAATGCGTCCTTGGTGCTGGTGAGGTCATGTTTCTCGGATACCACATCAGTGCAAACGGTACAAGACCTCCTCAGGATCGTATCCAAGCAATTTTAGATTTTAAACCCCCTGAAAATGTGCAAGGCATGCGGAGATTTCTTGGAATGTTAAATTACTATCGGCGTTTTATACCTCATGCTGCAAAATTTCAGGCCCCACTTATAAATGCTTTAGTAGCAACAAAAAGTAAGGGTTCAAAACCATATCCATGGACACCCGAACTTCTTGAGAATTTTGAAGCGTGCAAGAAAAGCTTGTCCGATGCAACTTTGCTTTACCATCCAGTCGCTAATGTATCTCTCGGGTTGTTTACTGATGCATCAAATGTCCATATCGGTTCCTGCCTGCAACAGTTTGTTGATGGTCATTGGTGCCCTCTTGCATTTTTTAGTAAAAAATTGACCCCTCAACAATGCCAGTGGCCAGCTTACTATCGTGAGCTATTGGCTGTGTACGAAAGTATTCAGCATTTTCGGCACATAGTCGAAGTCCAACACGTGACCATTTTTACAGACCATAAGCCGCTGCTGTATGCTTTTGTACAACGCCGCGAGAAGCTTCCTCCACCGCAGCTCAACCAACTGTCCTTTATTAGTCAGTTTACAACAGATATTAAATATATTAGAGGGGAGCATAATATCGTTGCGGATGCCATGTCCCGAATCGACGCAATTTCGCTTGAGCAAGAATATGAGGCTCTCGCCAAGCTTCAAGAGGCAGACACGGAATTGCCTAAATTATTGGAAAATTCCAGCCTCCGTCTTACAAAAATGAGTGTCCCTGGTACAGAGTTCTCCTTATTCTGTGACCTCTCGACTGGAAAACCTCGCCCCTATGTCCCAAGAGATTTGCGTCGTATTATCTTTGACAAGCTGCACAATTTGAGTCATCCTAGCATTCGGGCTACGGCTCGTCTCGTAGTGGATCGCTATGTTTGGCCGGCCCTTAGCAAGGATTGTAGAGAGTGGGCTCGTACATGTGACGCATGTCAACGCAGCAAAGTCTCCAAACATAATTCTTCCCCACTCAGCAATTTCGATACACCCAGTGGTCGCTTTATGCATGTGCACTTTGACATTATCGGACCCTTACCTCTTTGCAAAGGATTTCGCCACTGCTTAACCGCCATAGATCGAGTTTCAAGGTGGCCTGAAGCCTGGCCAATGCAAAGTATCACAGCCGAAGAAGTCGCAGAGACTTTAGTGCGCGAATGGGTTTCTCGCTTTGGCGTTCCATCTGTCATCACGACTGATCAAGGAACTCAATTCGAATCAGATTTGTTCCGCAGATTGATGCAGAGTTTCGCTACCAAACGCATTAGAACTACCGCATATCACCCACAAGCAAACGGAATGATAGAGCGATTTCATCGCCAATTAAAAGCATCCATTATGTGCCACGGTGGCGATTAGATGATTGCTTTACCCCTCGTACTGCTAGGGATTCGAGCTGCTTATAAGGAGGATATTGGTTCATCCGCAGCAGAATTGCTGTATGGTGAAACTCTACGTCTGCCCGGTGAGATGGTGGTACCTTCGTTTCGTCACAATTTTTTAGGTGATTATACTGATTTTGTCTCGAGACTGAGACATCACATGTCGGGAATTCGACCGGTTCCAGCATCTCGGCATGGCATCAAATCTTCCTTTGTATTTAAAAAGCTGGATTCTGCCTCCCATGTTTATCTACGCAAAGATTCTGTTCGCCGACCTTTACAGCCTCCTTATAGTGGCCCATACAAAATAGTTGAAAGAGCAACAGATGGTAAAACTATAACTATCAACATTAAGGGTAAATGTGTCACAGTAAGCGTCGACAGAATTAAGCCTGCATTCATTTTGCAAGAAGATTCCACGCCTACAGCAACAACAAAAAATAAATCAGCTGGGGCTGCACCTGAATCTGATTTTCCAGGCCCTAAAGATTTGAAAACTACTGGGGAACATTCGGTCCCGGCAGCACTACAATCATCCGCACCTGCGCTGTCATCCAAACCTCCGCCCTATACCACACGATCAGGTAGGCGCGTTAGATTTAAGGTTTTTAAAGACTAGTTGTCTCTCTCCGTAGGGGGGTGTTGTGGCGGATGTGTCTCTGTAAGATAATTATTAATCTGTGATTTTAAGAGATACTCTGTGTAATAAAAATAAGACGCAATTTACTTTTCCTGACAGCAGTGATTTTCTCAGATACGAAGAACTTTTAATGTAATGATTGTAACTGTAACATTAACAAGTTTCTTAAGACAAATTCAATAATCTATGCAGGACTTTCATTCATCAATTTCCTCGCTTCTATAAACAAATCGTAAATAGTGGATTGCATCTAATTCGCTATAATACCATCACATAATATGTGACCTTATTATGTGTAATTTATGGTCTAGCTGGAATTTTCTTGAAACTTGAAATAATAATACAAACTAAGGAACAAATATTTTGGTTTTCGGAAATCAAAATACTTTATTAAACTGCAGGCCCAAAATGAAACATCTCATTTTACAGTCTTGTATTTAAGTCGACGTGCTGTGACTGTACCTACTTAATATTCTAACTGTCGTCAGTAAGTGCTAGCCAGTAAGAACATTTTGTGTTACTATTTTAATAAAACACTATCGTTTACCTATTTAACTTTAAAAGACTTTTAAAATTTTCAGAGCCAGGGTATATCTAAGGCAGCGTATAACAGTGGATGGTACAAAGCATCTGCTGAAATAAGAAATACTGTACTTATTATGATTATCAGGTAAATACCAATCAGTTGATATTATAAGTTGACCACACATGAGTTACACTTGTTCATTTTAATTAAAAATCAAAACGATGCCTTATGTTATAAGAACTAGTATTTTTCTAGTAAACATAAATTATACAGTTAAGACAGGCGTTATTACTTTTATATTTTATTTTATTGTTGTAGAGCTCAAAAACCCCTATGCATCACAACATACGGATTTTCAGTCATATCTTTGCCTTCATTTACCACGGTAAGAAACAAATTTGATCTTCGCGTTGAAAAAGGAAGCTTTTAATAAAAGTAGAATCAAATTGCAACTTAGTTACATAACAAATTAAATTAGAAACCATTAAACCATTACAAACATGTAGAGTATCTCTTTATTTTGGGGAGACTTTGAAGTATTAAGTATTAAAATTAATTATATTATTAAAGATAAGTATATTTTTATTACAGCTAATCAAGTCAGCGTGGTCATATTTCTCATTAATTCTTAATCTCTACAAAATACGTTAAATTTTAATAAAATCAATGTATCAACATAGATTTGTAGGTAGTTTAATAGCAAAATATGTACGTACACATTATTTCTTTCTAAAAATATATTTGGAATCTAGTTTTTTAGTCTCGCTGTAAGTTATAAAAATGTACTCTACGCTGTAAGTTTTTTTATGCGATATAAGTCATATAGGCCAAAAGTCGCCTTACCAGGCCTTAGTAAAAATATTGACATTGACAATCAGTTATTGTTTTGTCTGTCACTGTCAGTCAGTTCACAAAAAACATTTTACTTCGTGTGGATAGTGATTTGTGTTCGATTTCAAAATGTCTAATAAAAGGAACAAGGATATTGATTATCTAGAAAGTGAGAGTGAAGATGATCAAGGCTCAGGAAGTGAACGGGACTCTGATTTAGACTCTGATGGAAATTACGTCGGTGATAAAGTGAGTACATGTAACAAAACATAACCTTTACGACACATGGCGTAACACAACATATTATATTCCAGACATTAAATTACATCTCTTAGGGCATAGATATTTATTTTTTAAACCGTTATTCACAATCAGTATACTTTTCATGTATTTTTTTTTGAAATAAAATATTAATCAAGCGGTTTGTGATACCCTTGCTAGCCGGAAAGTTTCGTATTTCATAATGATGATTAACAAAGAGTCATAAACTTCAATGTTCAAATATTGTAATAAATTTCAGGCTCCACTTTCCTAATACAAACTGTTATCGTACACAATGACTACTGAATACTTGGTTTGATATCTTTTTATTAGTTTATCTGAACACAGTTCATCAACATTTAAAGAATAATTTATTGAAAAATGACGATACAGATATATTCTCTTATTGATTACATATGGAAGCACTTCCGTTTCAGGACTTGGTTACTTAATTGGTTACAAAAAAATCAACATCTCCCGCTATTAAAAAATAAACTTTTTACTATTTAAAGTTTATGATCACAGGAGCTGCAAGCAGATTTTGAGGGCAGGAATCCAGAGGATTGTGACTTCCATGGAATTAAACAACTATTGCGTCAATTGTTCCTAAAATCCAATGTTGATCTAGGAGCCCTGGCAGAAATAATCATTTGTAAGTATAATATAAGAACTTTCATTTAACGACCAACTGATCCAAGCGGAAGTGACCTTACCTCTTAAGGTAAAATGAAACCTTAATATTTTTACTATTTTTTGTAGCCCAAAACTACATTGGTAGTGTTGTGAAACAATGTCTGGATAATGAGCCAGAGGAAGATGATGATGATGAAGACGATGGCAGTGATGGAGTGTTTGGGATCACCACTATAATTAACATTACAAAAAGAAAGGTATGATTTCCATAAAGAATAATTGTGGTAAATTTTTTTAATAAGTTGGTAATTTTTTAGTTTTCTGGGATAGAATGGCATGTTATATTATCTCACTAATTGGGTACTCCCATTCTGTTGCCCCATGGGGCCCTTAAGTGTATTACGGCTTGAGCTTTAAGCTAAGTCATCCATACTAGAACTGATTTGTAATGTTATTTTTAATTTCAATATGGATTATATTAGACCTTTTTCTGGTATAGATAGCACTGAAAGCTTTTTAAGCATCTACACTTCAATGAGGTCTACAGGTTCAGTTGTCCTTCTGCATTTACATTTACCCACACAGCCACACTGCACTGTTACAAAATCTTAGAAACAATATTATTCTGGTTACACATGAACAGCTTTACACAAATTTTCTCAATGCATGCATTCAATCACATTGGTGCCAAATCACTGCTTTAAAGATGAGTCGGGAAATACCTTATTTTAATTTTGATTCTATTACTAGTGCATCCACAAACACCCTTCATATGCCTGGTTTGGCTAAACAGGATACTAAAACAAAACAAACCTTACAGTGTTTATTTTGAATTAGACTGATTGGTGTAAATATCAGAAATATTATTCACTGTTGTTATAATATTTTACTGGATAGAAATAGCGAAGGACAAAGAAAATAACATTATTGTAGATAGGCATTTTTTACCAATACTAACATAAGTATAAGAAAAAATTTGACTAAAACAACAAACAAGATATGGACATTTAATCTTAACTAATCTGAATTGCTGGTGACTCCTCCAATTCTCATCATAGGCTACATTTATTAGCCCTTGTGGTTTGGTGTGGACATCTCAACTAAATTATTCAAGACTATTTCTTTAATTTCAGGACGAAAAATGTATACAACAAATACGGACTCTGTTGACAACCCTTGCTGAAGATAATGCAAATGACAAAACAAAAGCTCTTATAAAAAAGATTCTCACAGATGATACAACACAAGTAGGATTTGTTATAAATGAAAGGTACTTGAAATAACTTGAAACAATAACAATTATAAAGTTTTTGTTTTAATTAATAAAGGAAACATGTAAAATAGACTCTATTTAATCCTTTTGTGTATGTGAAATATTTTAAAATATATTATCTCCGTATTGTTTACAGAATTCTGAACATTCCAGCTGCTATCAGTGTTCCCCTATTCTCATCACTGCAGTCTGAATTAGAGAAAGCAGTAAAGAAAAACATGCCATACACATTCCAGTATTTAGTATGGATATGCAAAACATACAACACTGGAGGTTAGCACTTTTGAATTATCATACTTATCCTTAAAATTTGATATAAACCTTAGAGTGATACAAATATTATAATTTATATTACATTAAACGAAAATCCTACTAATAGAAATCAAAGACATGGGGATATTATATGCGCAAGTAAAACTGCATTATTTAGTTATAGTTTTTTCTGTATGGCACTTAGAATTTATAACAAGATCCCAGCAAGCATGAGGAATCTCAACATAAAATTATTTAAAGGATGCCTTCAAACTTTGCTTCTCGAAAGAGCATATTATTCAATAATTTAATTTTTTTAAGACAAAACGTTAAATTAATTTGAATTAGAACTTGCCTATATGACGCCTGTTATTTATTCCAATTTAATTATTATTTATTTGACAATTTTATTATATCGTTGGTAATTAAGTAGACGTGTGCTATTAGAGTTGCTATTGAAGTCGAAATAACCGTTTTATCAATTATTTGTATTCTATATCTTATTAATTTTTTAAAATCTTTTGTAATTTTTTATGATATTGATATTCGTATGCCCAGCAAAGGGTAAAAATATAGTGAGACCTTAAAATTAACATAAGAATGTTATTACCTATTTACCTGTTTTATGAATAAAGAATCTGAATCTGATAAAATCTGAATCCAATGGCAACATACCATTTAAAATACCGAATTCTATATTATATTTTTTATGGTCACCCATCCAATGAACAGCCTTTGCGAAAGGTTCTCCACATCCTTGCACCTCTATTTTGTATTATAATCAATACGAATATTTGACCTATCTGCTATTTTAAATACAGAGCAATCATCAGAAGTTTTGTTCGCTAACCAAGAAGAGAAGCCGATAACAGATGAAGCACTAGTCAGTTTTGACGTTGACGTGACGGAGCAAGCGGAACTCTCACAATGGGATTGTGAGGGAGGTGCGTTGACGCCCTGTAGGAAGGTGAATATTTTCTGCCATCTCCAAAATTGGAAAAATATCACATAGTGTTCAGATGAGTCTTTAGCATCGAACCTTACTATATTTTTATTTAGTTGGCGCACATTACTAGACATTTTAGAAACGTGTATCTAAGGTATTTGAAATGTATTTTTTACTCCAAACTTCACTCAAATTCTAACTTGAGCTAAGGGACCATGTTAGTAACGTTAGTGACCATGAAAGTTTAAAAGGAAGTGCTTGTAATAGTAACTTTTATTATTAACACTTTGTAGATCTTATGTCTAAGTGCAGTCTTAATATCAATTGTAGTGTAAGCATTAAATATCTATGAAATATGGTTCATAAATTCCATAATACATTGGTTGTTTCATTTCAGGTACTAATTTTCGATGGCTCGAAATTCAATCATCTAGTTAGACTTATAAAGGAAGAAGTGGAAGCTGTTTAACTGTTCCTTATAATATTACTCTGCTTAGAACATGTATGCCATTTACTACATTGTATTTATATTATTAACTACTTAATATAAGCTTAATATTTAAATGTTGTTTTAATCAACGTTATTTTTTTAAATCCTGTAAAGATTCAATACAATTGTTGAATATATGAGCTATTAGATGTGATGACAGAAACACTTTTGCTGATAGGCGCCTAGTGGGTGTCTGGTCGTCGTTGTAACGTAAGGAAAAAAGATTCTTTTTTTTTGCCACCTTTATAGGGCAATATAGACATGGAGTAAGGGCTATAATATCACTCGAGTAAAGCCGGAATTACATTATTGTGTCGGGATTTGTCGTGGCGCGTTGTGTTGTGGCGGTGACCGTTTACATTTATGAGACGTGTTGTGGACCGCTCTGGCGCAATTTTCGTTCAGTTTCCCAGTAGTCTTTCGTGTGTTTGGGTCAGTAAATTGTTTTCTTCGAGCTCTGACAGTGATTTCGATGAAAATCTTTTATTTCTGTTTCTAATGCAATCAGTGTAAACAGAATAAGAAACAGTAGAGGAGAATTTCATTGTCTCGTTAAAGAATTAGAAAGTGATGAAGAACGAACGCCACGACAGATAGCCGAGCATAATATTCTCGTGTGTTGTGGTGAGCATCAAGATGGCGGGATCAAGTCCCCAATTTGAAATGTAACACATTAAAATGTTTGTGCTACATATGTTCTATTTGTACCCCGAACCACACATTTGTACCAGGGATGTTGCGAATATTCGCATCCGCATCCGCATATGCGGAACATCCGCATCGATTTAGACATCCGCATCTGCATCCGCATCCGCATATAAATCGATGCGGAGCTGATGCGGATGCGACAAGAAAGAAAGGGAAGGGGCCGGCGAGTGAAGAGTGTCGACCGAGTAAAAATTGGTTGCCTGTAAAGTCGGTATACGGGCGAAAGTTTTACGTGACAACGACTTTGAGTGGTAAAATAATTTTAATGTGAATATTCATTCGTATAGTAGGAAGAAGGATGAAATAATAGTAACAATTTAAAACATTTATTTATACAAAGAATTATATTTAAAACATTAATTTATAGGCACGCGTCCCTTCCACTTTTTATGTCTGTCTCTCTCGCTCTTAGGCGGGCTAACCATGCCCGAGTGGAAGGGACGCGTGCCTCTCACTCTCTCTCATTGTAAGCGCATAACGTGAGCGGAGCGTAACGCAGTTTCTTGAAGTGTCACCCGGCAAACCAATTTATAAGACGTTGTCACGTCAAAAGATTAAAGATGATATATTAAAGATTAGCAGAAACACCGAAGACATCTTGGCTTCTCGAACAATATCTCCAAGTACTCTCCAAGTAACAAACAGAACGGAAATACTAGAGACCTCAGGTACAGGACGTTAGTCCTGTTTAATTAGTGATCTTACCATGATGCTACACCAGAAATTGTCAGCCCTGACACAATTCACAAGAAGCAGTTACTTACTCTCCGTAATAAAAAGTGAATTATTTTAAAGGAGAGTCCTCTTTAATGGTGGAGTGTTAATCAAAGTGAGTTCAAACTGTTACCTTAAAAAAGCACGCAAATTCTTATCAGCGCCACCAGCCAGTGTTCCAAGTGAACAGTTATTTAGTAGCGCAGGATTAATACGCGAACCCTTGCGAAACAGACGAGTCCGAAAAGGCGGTAATTCTACTTTTAATATAATCTTTAAATATAATGCTCCAATATTTAAATTTCATTACTAAAACAATTAATCAGTAATAGTAATTCACTCACTACTTTATTATTAAAGTAGCTGACCCGGCTACACGTTGCCGTGGCTCAGTTATTATAATTTGCAAAAAATGTTTTTATTAAAACCAGCAATAGCCCGCTGGCGCGTTCTGAGCCCGCGCGATAGGCAGCCTTTGTGATATTGATTCGTTGGTGGGAAAAGTGGTGTGCAGCGCCCGACGTGACGGCATAGACAGTGGTGGCATGCGCGTGAGCTGCGCGCTGTACTGGACAGTACTTTGACATAGCAACATTACTTTATTTTTCCAAAGTAAAATATTTTTTTTAAATAAAAGTAGCCTAAGTTACTTCTTATTACATCAGCTATCTGCCAATTCCCTTCAAAATCGGTCCAGCTATTTCAGCGTTTAGCTCGAACAAACAGAGAGACAGACAGACAAAAATTGTAAAAAATGTGGTTTTAGTTTGTGTACCGTATATATATTCATATGCATGTAGTAAAAAACGGTTATTTCAATATTACAAACAGACACTCCAATTTTATTTATATGTTTAGATAAAGGATAAATATTACTGCTTTTTTACCCTACCAAACCAACACAAGTTTTTTGTACAGATCCGCATCCGCTTCCGCGGATGTGAGCCTCTTAAAATCCGCATCCGTATCCGCATCCGCGGATGTGAAAAAAAACGCATCCGCAACATCCCTAATTTGTACCTCTAAAGATAAATGAAGTATGTCAAGATCTCCCTGATCCCGCCAATTTGACGTCAAAGTGGCGCGACCTTCTGAAAGCTCTACTCAGAGGCAGGCAATTCACACCCGAAAACTTAGTACTACATATGTACATGTATATACTCAGTATTCAACACAGTTGTAAGTGCCAAATTAAAGTAATGTGATTAAAACATTGGTCCCGCCAATTTGATGATTTATGTTATCGCTGAATTTATATGAACATTGTTACAACTCGCGCAAAATCAAATGTGGAAACTTAGTACGGCCTAAGTACATGAACTTGTGTAATTTTCATGTTCATAATTTAAGTACATCAAAAGTTATCTGTCATTCATCGTTATTAATTTTCGTACCTAGTATTGTCCCCGGCAAATAAGTTGAACATGATTTTGAAATCACGTGACATGCGCAATAGTGAATAATGTACCTAAACTTGCCACGTGACATGCGCCTATCCCCTCCACCGTTGTGTCTCCGATCTAAATCGCCAGATCGTTAACGCGCCAGAGAGCGTCACGACATACCACACGAGAATAATGTAATTCTACACATACAAAATTGATACTTTAGATACGCGCCAGATGACACCAGAAGGCGCCACGACAGACCCCGACACAATAATGTAATTCCGGCTTTATTACCTAGCCATAACAATGTGTCATTGCAAGTATCACGAATTACTTCAAACTTCTTTAACCGTACGCCTGTTCGCAAGTACGCGAAGCGGCCGGCGGCGAACGAAGTATGTGTAGGGTCTTTAGACTTCAAATACGAAATAATAAAAGCGGACTGTATAAAATAGGTTTTACTGGTTCTTATAATTTAAAGAGTCCGTTCGCGCTGTGTTCCAAAGCCGAAGTGAGGACCGCCCGCGCGGCTATCGGCAGATTCGGCTCCCGTCGGCGGTGACTGTCGGAGATAGCCGAGCGCGTCTCTCACGCGCCAACATGCTCCCCGGGTTGAAGTGGCAAACGAAGATGGAGACTTCAATTGAGTGGTAGAGGGCAGATGCAGTTGAAGGCCCGTCGAATTGTTCCACCTTTCGTCTTCAGCTCTGCTACTCGCGTGACGCCATCCACACCAGCATAAGTTTTCATGACTCGCCCCAAACGCCACAGCAGCGGTGGAGCGTTTCGTTCTTTAATTAAAACGAGTGACCCAATCTTCACCTCGCCTGTGGATTTGAACCATTTTGACTTGGTCTGCAGCAGAGAAATGTATTCGTTAGTAAAGCGCTTCCAGAAGTGTTGCGCGATGTACTGCGTCCTCTTCCATCGGTCCAAGCGGGTAATGTTGGTAGTGATCACCTGTGGGTGTGGTACAGTTAAAAGTGATCGTCCAATTAGGAAGTGCGAAGGAGTGAGAGCCGAAAAATCATTTATGTCCGAAGAAAGCGGAGTGAGAGGGCGTGAATTAAGAACGGCCTCTATTTGAGACAAACAAGTGGACATTTCCTCGTAGGTAAAGTGAGTGAGATGCAGTAGTCTCTTCAAATGATACTTACAAGATTTAACAGCCGCTTCGGCCAAAGAGTTAAAATGTGGAGAATAGGCAGGTACAAAACTAAATTCTATGCCCTCCTGCGCTATCTCAGATGCAACATTTGATGAACGCAAGAACTTTCGCAAATCATTCGTCGCACCTACAAAGTTCGTGCCATTATCGGACGTGATACTTCGAGGCTTACCTCGACGTGCCACGAACCGATTCAAGGCGGCCAGGTAAGACTCTTTGGTGAGGTCCGTAACGAGCTCCAGATGCACGGCTTTAACTGCCGAGCAAACAAAGATGCACAAATAAGATTTTATTAATTTACAACCCCGACCCTTCCGATCGGCTATAAGTATTGGCCCAGCATAATCAACATATGAATGCTGAAAAGGAAATTCGAGATACGTTCTCGAACTAGGTAACTGCCCCATTATAGGCTGCACGTTTTGAGCTTTATGTCTGAAACAAACTTGACAGTTATGAACGATGACTTTAGAAAAATTCCTGCCATTAAGTGGCCAATAATTTTGCCGAAGGCTAGCCAAAAGTAACTGAGGACCGGCGTGTAGTAACTTTAAATGTTGCATTTGAAATAAAAGTTTAGTTAAGCTATGATTGCTACAAATTAAAATGGGATGTTTTGTGTTAAAATCGTAAGGGGAATTGTCAAGCCTTCCGCCCACGCGAATGAGATCATTTTGATCTAAAAAGGGTGACAGAGAAATCAGCCTGTTTTTGCGAGGCAATTTCTTATTATTTTTAAGAATATCATATTCTTCTGGGAACATTTGAAGTTGACCACAACGTAGTATATAATTATGGGAATCTTGAAGTTCCTTTAAAGACAGATGGCCACACAATTTATCAGTTTTAGTTTTTATGTTAAATAAATATCTTCTAAGAAAATCTACCACTCTTTGTAATTTAGAAAAACTAGAATACTTCTCTATGAGATTTTGCACTACGTTAGTAAGCGAAATGTATTTACTGCTGCTACTAGAATTACAGCTATTAGCGCTAGCATTTTTACTAAAAAGCGACACTACTTCAGACTCATCTCGTTTCACGTTAGGCATTTTAGGCCAATTGTTTTCATTCATCAATAAAAATGAAGGTCCTGACCACCACAATGAATTATGGCCAATAACATGAGCTTTAAGTCCACGTGAAACAAGATCAGCTGGGTTTTCCTTCGACGGTACATAGCTCCAGGTATGACCACAGGTACTCTCTTGTATTTCATGTACTCTGTTGCGCACAAAGGATTTCAACTGAGCGGTTGGCTGATTAAGCCAACTTATAACGATAGTTGAGTCACACCAGAATCTACATGAATCTATGCGCAAAGTAAGGGACTCTAAAACCTTAGTACACAATCTTGCTCCTAACAAAGCTCCACAAAGCTCAAGCCGCGGCGTCGTTGTTGGCTTGATAGGAGCGACACGGTTTTTGGAAGCTAGCAACTGCACGCGTACGGTTCCCGAATCATCGCAAGAGCGAATATAAAGACAAGCCCCATACGCTCTCTCAGACGCGTCTGTAAAAACATGAATTTCATGAGTTATAGAATGGTCACAAAGCACCCAGCGAGGAATTAATAAAGAGTTTAAGTATAGTAATGTAGTCTCAAAAGCAGACCAAATATCAACAATTTCTTTTGACACAGGTTGATCCCAGTCATACTTATCGATCCATAAGCGCTGCATTAATAATTTTGCCTCAATAACGCACGGACCAACGAGACCAAGAGGATCGAATATTTGACTAATCACAGATAAGATATGACGCTTAGTAATTATTTTGGATGATTTTAAATTGATTGTGTAAGTAAGATGGTCTGTATTACTGATCCAATTTAAACCTAAAGTTTTAGAAGGAGTGTTAACATGACAGTGGTCCGAAAAATTTAAAGTTTGATTTTCACTGCAATTTGTGTCACTTATTTTAGCTAGTATTTCTGGGTTATTAGATCGCCATTTACGCAAATTAAATTTGGCGTTGGCTAAAATGACCTTTACTGAGTTTGCTATTTCTATTGTGTCTGAAACGGTACTTCCGCCCCCCAAATAGTCGTCTACGTAGAAATCACGTGATATAGCTGACTTCACGCGTTCATCTTCAGAATCGTCTGCTAAACTACTTAGACACTTTGTAGCTAGATACGGAGCTGAAGTCGTACCATACGTAACGGTATTCAGTGTATAAGTACAAAGAGGGTCATTAGGATTAAAGCGGAAAATAATTTTTTGAAGTGGTCTTTGTATGGTGTTGAGTTCGACGGCTCGGTACATCTTTTCAATGTCGCCTGATACGACGTACTTATGCTGTCGAAAACGAATTAAAATTGATAAAAGATCATCCTGAACAACTGGTCCGGTCATTTGTATATCATTTAATGACATTCCGGAACTAGTGGGGGCCGATGCATCGAACACTACCCTTAATTTAGTGGTTGAGCTCGATTCTCGAATTACTCCATGGTGAGGAATAAAATAACCTGTTTGTTCTAAGGGCTTACCGTCTTTCGACATGTGACCTAGTCGTTCATACTCTTGCATGAACTCTAAATATCTTGATTTTAAAAGAGGTTCTCGTTGGAACCGACGTTCTAAAGATAGAAAACGTTTTTTTTGCTGTATTATAAGATTGGCCTAGAACACATGGGTCCTTTTTAAGAGGCATTGTTGCTACAAAACGACCTTCGTCGTTGCGAAATGTATTTTTTACAAAATGCTGTTCACAAGCTTTTTCTTCGTTTGATAAAGAATGATGAGCTGGAACGTTATCAAGCTCCCAAAATTGAGTAAGGTTAGGAAATGAATGGGAAAAGTTGCAAAATTGCGAAGAGGTAAGATTAAATGGTTGTGAAATGCTACCGGAAACTAGCCAGCCGAGCTTGGTTTCACACAATCTAGGACGATTCTTACCTAATTCTATGAATTTGGAACCTAGGACATTCCAAAATACTTCGGCTCCTACAAGGATATCGATGACCGACGGAATATTGAAATTCGGATCAGCGAGTTTAAGCCCAGCAGGAATAGGTATATGACTAATATTGATGAACGAAGACGGTAGGACCTTAGTTATCTCAGGCAAAATATGACACTGAATATCCGTTGCGTACGCACAGCATAAAGACTCGATTGTGAGATTGCAAGACTGTGTACTAGTGGATACGTGATTGTTGATACCTGTGACCTTGGTGCTTGTACCGTGTCGCGACAAACCCAGCTTATCACACAAGCTCGAAGTTATAAAGTTTGTCGTACTACCGCTGTCCAGCAGCAGCCGAGCAGTATACTTCTCGCCCGTCGCGCTCACCGCCTGCACCATCGCTGTGGACAGCAAGACATTCGAAGAAGTAGCAAGCTGCACAGAAGTAGCCGATAGTGCTACGTCATTGGAGGTAGAAGGCAATGGATTAACTAAAGATATGGGTTCGGTGGATTCTAAATGCAATAGAGTATTGTGTTTACGCTCACAATACTTACAATGTGTTAATTTACAATACTTAACACCGTGGCCTAAGCGTAGACAGTTTAAACAAACTTTAAGATCTTTTGCCTTTTTAATACGATTTTCAATCGTTAATTTACGAAAAGTTTCACATGTATATAGCGAATGATTCTGGGAGCAAAGCGGACAAATTAAATTATATGTTTTATTTGAAAATGTATTACTCTTTGTATGTCTATTGAGTTTTGTATTATTGTTATTATTAGAACTGTGACTATTATTTAAAGCGACTATAGTATCACATGAATTGTGATTTAATTCTATTGATTCCAATAAGTCCGCCTTCCGACCAATAAATATACAAAATTGTGATATAGTGGGATCTTCCACTAAATTATTGCGATACTCCTCCCAATGACGACAAGTGTTAGAATCTAATTTTTTAACCATAATAAAAATGAGAAGAGTATCCCAATACCCAGTAGGCTGGTTCAAAGTTGTGAGTGCCCTTACGTTTTTGTTTATTGTATCGACAAGATTACGAAGTAAAATACTAGATTCTTTATTTAATGGCTGAATATCAAAAAGTGATTGAATGTGATTATTAATTAAAAGACGGTTGTTATTAAATCGCTCACACAATAAATCCCATGCAATTTTATAATTATCCCCTTTAAAATCGATATTTTTAATTATTAACGCTGCGGTTCCTCTAAGTGAAGCTCTTAAATAATGAAATTTATTAATGTCATCGATATTACTATTGTCGTGAATTAACGAAATGAAGGTATCTCGAAATTCTAGCCAGCACTGATAACTTCCATCGAAATGCGGTAAATCTATTTTCGGCAAACGAACAAAATTGCTTTTATTTTGTGCAACTGAGTAGTAATTGCCAGCACTCGATACAGAACCTGCGATCTTAGTGGCATCCAATAAGCTGCGCGCAAGTGCGACGAGTGCGAAGTACTGGGACTCGAACTCCTCTCGTTCAGCGAATGCTGCTTCTGGTTGCTCAGCTATCATCTCGATATCGGTCTGTAATGCGTCATAATCGGGATATAAATTTTGAAATTTATTAAAGCGCTCCTCTAAATCTAATTGTTGTAATTGAGACAGGGATGAATTCCCTTTTATTAAGTTGAGGTGGTTGTTAAAAATTGTAAGCTTCGATTTCATTGAACTGCGTTTTTTACATAAAGTTTTAAAATCAGCCATTATAAAATGAATATAAGTTTCAATTTGAAATGACAATGACTGCGAATGAATAACAAAAGGAAATAATGCGGCAAAGGAATGCGCACAAAAAAAGGGTCAACAGCTGTGTGCGACAGCAAACTGGTTATTTAATAGATCCGCACTTGTTTCGATTCACAAGTACGTTGCTTAGCTCAATAGCAAAGTGCATGCACACGTGGCCGGTATTTGAATGTAAAATATACTGCGCTTTGTGCAGAAAGCTAAGCGGAAATGTATAAATGGATCAAATAAATGCAGTAATATAAAATATCTAATGATGAAGTGAAAGTGAAAACACGTGGCGACAATGATTTTCTAATTCGGCAAAAATAAAGAAAAAATGGGAATAGAAAGCGACTAATTGGAACGAACTCACTGTTAATCTGTATATACTCCCAGAAAATAAGGTGACTTCAGCTTCTTCTACGATGATTGCAGATAGTGGTGACGTTTGCACGTTAGCACGGTCGAAGTCCACTGACAATGCAAATGCGCTACTTGGACACTTTTTATAAAAATTCTTTCTTGAATTTTATTATTCCACGGCTCGATGGACCATAATGTAGGGTCTTTAGACTTCAAATACGAAATAATAAAAGCGGACTGTATAAAATAGGTTTTACTGGTTCTTATAATTTAAAGAGTCCGTTCGCGCTGTGTTCCAAAGCCGAAGTGAGGACCGCCCGCGCGGCTATCGGCAGATTCGGCTCCCGTCGGCGGTGACTGTCGGAGATAGCCGAGCGCGTCTCTCACGCGCCAACAGTATGAACTAAACAAAAGAACGAAAGAGAAATGGTTGTGATGTGTAATGCGTAATGCGTGTGTGAATAAGATGATTGATATTTTGGTTCTAACGTTCATTATCAATCTTTTTTATCAAATTTTGATTGCGTTGAGTTGAACATGACTTAATAAATTATGTTACCAAATATACAATAAAATAGGAAAAATAAACGTAAAATAAAAATACATTTGCACAGTCCATCTAAAAATACAAAAACAACAAATAATAGTGTTTAATTATGTAAATTAAAAAATGATAATACTTTACAAGTAGGAAAAAGGCTAAATTTTAATTTTACTTTATTACTGCTAGAGCAAGCGCCTAAAGTAATGTAAAGCTTTGGGTTAGATTCCCGTCATCTACGGGTAGCTTGCTTTATTTGTTTCATTATTTCAATAATTGTTTAACTTATTAAGTCAACTCACCTTATCAGCCATTGAACTGCCGTTAATTTATTAATAAATTTAAAAAAAATGTCTAAATATAATTACTTTTAGCTGTCGCAAGCTATAGCTTAAAATCTACCAATCCATGCATAATAAAAATCGATTACTTCTGTACGTGGGATTATATTTCTTATTTCAGTCATCATATCTTAGTCTAGTCATGAAGTAAAAGAAATTCAATTTTTTTAGACCTGGTTTTTGGCACTGATGTTTAATATGTTATAATTACATATTTATCTCCTCTCACATAGTAAAATTTAAAATATAAAACTCAAAACGAGTTTATATTGACGAACTTTAGAAATAGTATATCGTAATGAAATTCAAAAATTTCATTATAACACTTATTTCTCTAAATAAATAATGTTCTAATAAAATTGAACTAGGTATGTTACTAAGTGGGTAATGCAAAGTAATGCGTAATGCTTTTGGATAATATTACTTCAGCGAATAATGTGATAACCATCACAGCACTTTTAAAAGCACTTATGCCTACCTCTGAGGCAATATATCACTGACAAAAAAGAATACAGTTTTTATCTATCTATCTGATATTCATTCTGTTTTGTCACATATTCGCATAAATCAAGTTACCTATAGTGTCAGGTCTGGATTTAGCGATAATTTAGGGCACTAATTTGCTTTATGATCGCACATTCAGAATTTGCCGACGCCCAGCAGAAAATGAAATATCTCTCGAACCATAATTCGCACAAAATTTCTATTTGGTGCACATATACCTACCCTCTTATATAAGCTAAGTACCTGTCCATGCACTTTTTATTCCGATATTCGTTTAGCATTTTTCTGCTGGATCACCGTGACTCTAGGATCGTTTTTCTTGTTTTATTTCAAATGACAATTCAAACAATTTTTTATATGGCACAAATTTACAGCAGATTGCAAACTAGGTAATCCTTTTAAGTCAATTATTACTTATAAAAGCTTCTTTCCTGCTGGCGTTAAGTACTCTGACAATGTTGCATTTTATTATGGGATATTAATGAAATAAAATATAATTATAGTTATAGCTACGATTTATTTGTAAATGAAAGATATATAATAGCTAATGAAAATACATGATTGCCACTTAGTCACTAACATCTTAAAAGTCTAAAAAAGTCATTTTCCACCTCGTCTCTTGTGTCATCAGATGTTCTTATATATATTTAATGCGTCTTTCACCATAAAATCTCTTAAAGCGCAAAGGCCCTTAAGTATTTTTGTGGTGTTGTCCATTTTCTGTATATCAGGCTCCGAGAGGCTCTTGTCTTGAGATAAGTATCCGCTGACTGCTTCTTCGGTCATCCAGTGGGCTGGGAGTTTATGCATGTTGTATTGTCCTGGATCTGGGTTAAGAGGCATTGGTGTCAGAGATTTCTCCCATGGAGTGATGTATTTTTGCTCCGAGTGCAAGCCCTCAATGTATCTGAAATGTAATCAGTATCCAAAATAAGTTAAATGAAATGTTGAAAATCAATGAAAAAGGTGGGAACATGTGGTGTCGCGGACTACAACTAAGCCACAAAAAAGGTAGAAAACGGACCGTTTAACCAAAACTAAAACCAGATTTCTGACTAAGATTTGTTTGTTTAAACTGTGATCATTTCTGGAATGCCATCTATCGCGATACCACCGCATGTAGTCAACGGAACCCTTCTCGCTTTCGCCGATTCCATATCCTAAAATCTGAATCTGTTATAATTTATTCCGATCATTGATAACGAGATTAAGAGCGTTATCACACGGCGTATTTTAAAGGCGCAAACGACGCGTGTTTTCTGCGCCGATGCCCCGATTTGCGTTTGGATTATTCAAACACGATCCAAAGCGCTTGTGAAGCGCATACAATGGGGCGGAGGAGGGGCGCGCACTCACGCCACCTTGTCACCCGTGCCGCAGTTGCAATAATAAAACGCGGAGCGGCTACAGCGAGTCTGTATCGCTATATTTGCGCGTATACGCGCAGCAGACGCGCGGTTCACGATCGCTCCGTGTACTTAGGTTACAAGGTTGCGTTCGAATCTCGCTTGAAGCGCGTATACGCGGGACATCTTCACGTCGTTTGCGCTTTTAAAATACGCCGTGTGCTGGGGGCCTAAGACTCACCGAATATAAGCTTCGGAATGCGTGACTCGTTGCGCCCTGGGTGGTGCGGTCACGAACAGCGGTTCGAGTCCCTGTCGAGCACCGGCCACTAAGGCACCGGCCACTTCGCCCACGCCGGCACCCGAACCTGGAGACGGCGTATTGCGAGCCATCGGTGACAACCCTAGACCGAGAATAAGACTTTTAAAACACTGGAATTATGAACAAAAATAATTGTTTTTTTTTTAATTTATTGGAAGTGTTTTAAATATATATGTATGTTACAGTGATGCCTATATACCACAGCATATAACATCGCACCTCAATTATATTTACTTTTATTTTCAATTATTTTTTATTTTATTTTTTAAGCTATTTAAAAATGTAATAATTTACCATCAATTAATTTTAAGATGTAATTTTTATATTTAATAAAACAAGTAAAAAGAATGTCTTAGCAAAAACGTATTAACAAATAACAATATATATTACCTATCCGCCATTCTACGTATGTTTGGTATAATTTGGAATTTAGACTCCAAATAATCTCGCTACTATTCATTTTGAAAGATATAATTCTCATAGACGAGACTAACCATAGCTTGAACACAGATTTTTCCTTACTTTATTTAAACTTCTGTAATGTCTCCACGAATAAGAATCATGTTTTTTTGCAATATATAAAAAAAAACGTAGTAAACTTGTATTACCTCCAGGAGATAGCACCCCACTACGAGAGCCAAGCGCATAAGTCTTCGGTGGTTTCTTCGTCGAAGGAATGAAGTTCCTGAAAAGATCACATTTTAATATTTTTGTCAATGTATTGAAGTCTTCGATAATGCTCAAGCATGCTTTAAGAGATTTCACAAAACAAATGTTGTAATTTAATTTAACATGCAAATCTTGTCAAAGTATTTCTCCTAATGCTATCTTATTATCTCTATAATGTCACCGTTTATACCTATTTTATGTTTCATAATTTAAAATTACCCTACTTTATTTACTTCCTATACAAGGTTTAAGTCACATTTCTCCCTTCATCGATTATAGTCCAAAAGCTAGTGAACCCTCCAGGTAACGGAATTCCTGTAAGGCTAGAAATTTGTTTAGTGATGTATTATAGCATGCTAATTATAACCTGGTCAGAGTCAGATGATAATGATGAAAAAAATAATCTTAAACATTCGAAACATACATATATCAATATAATACATATCTCCTAATAATTTTATACTCTTCTTACTTTCAACCTTTTTAAAGCACGAAAATTAACTTAGAAATCTATGTAACACTTCGAGATCAGAAGATAATTATGAATAGAAATATTTTTTCAGTCTGTATACTGCTGTCTAATAGGTATCTAAATGCCCTAACAAGCTTCAATAACCTGGACAAGTTTAGGAAGAGCGTTTCTAAATTTGATTTGACGTGAAACCAAGAGCATATAAAACTAACAAAGCCCTCCATCCCATTTTCAGCTTAAATCCTAAAGAATAGAGTTCAATATCAATTGAGAAAAAATTTCAACCATACATTGAATTAGGCTTACCTAGATCGTTCGTGTATCGGCATCGGCTTCCCGTTGCCCTTGTTGATGTGCAAGTCTCTCACGTGCCTCAGTAGCCTGGGCAAGTTGGGGAAGGGAGCTTGTCCTTTACGCACTCGCGCGCAGTTTCGCCACATACACGGGTACTCGGTGAAGGAGCCGCGGTAATACTGTTGCACGTGACCCGCTGTTGATGTGCATGTTGAAGAAAGAGGAGGTTACAACACCTGCTTATTTAACTAAAATCTATATAAAAAAAAATATGTTTGTATGTTCCGGTCCGAAACCATTGATCAGATTGTGATTAAACTTTGATGTCCGCGATAGTTCCTGGTTTCAAAAAATATATATATTATATTCTTTGAAGAAACGTAACAAGTATTTTTTCATTTAATATCACCTAGTACTAAAATATTAAGTTAAGGCTATACAAAGTTATTAAAAATAAAACAGATATCGTTGTCACAATCACGGTACGCACGGTGTTGTAGCAGATGATTACACGACCCCCGCCCCGCCCTCCCATATTTCATTGATTTATTTATTTATTTATTTATAAATAGGACAACTTACAAAACATACACAAAGGAGAAAATGATACAGTTTCTGGTGTGGCTCGAGCTATAGTGCTGTTTCTATTACAAGTTGCCACGGCAAGCAATACAGGTTACAAGGTATGCAGACAATGTTACAAGATGGTAAATTTAACTAAAATTATTACTCGAAACTATCACATTAACACTACACGATAAGAATATGCTAGTTAACAAAATTAAATAATAGGTTTAGAGCATACTTTTTATTTCCTTTTTGTACTTTAAGAGATTGTGTCTAAACAAATCACAATCCTCGATAACTGAAATAGTGTTATATTTTGTTTGTAGTCTAGTTATTGGAGAATTAAGGCCTAGGTTGCTGTATATACGTGGAGGAGTGAAAAGTTTAAATTTATTTTTGCGCGGAAGTTTAAAAGGTGTATTGAATCGTAATTGCATCAACAACTGTGGACAATCAATCACACCATTTGCTAATTTATACAAGAATAAATGATCCAGAAATTCTCTTCTCTTTTTGAGACTATGCATTTGGTAAAATTTTAGGCGGTGATTATAAGACAAAAGTGACAAAAGTGATAAGACAGAAGTTGATACATAACAATGATTTACGTAAGTTGTAAATTAGAACGAAAAAATATTAGGAACGTTAAATTGAAGAAGGTATGAGTTGTTTTGTTCTTTGATTAGAACATAATTATTATTAATCGATTACACTTTTTCTCGATTTTACCTATATATATTTTCTATACATTTGAATATTACATTAGTTATCATTAAAAAATGGAATTTATAAATACTGAATACCACTGATGGTAAAAGCAGAATTAATTTGGGCGACAGCGCAAACATTTTATACAGATTAGTTTCAAATGAAAAGGAGCTAAGCAACTAGAAAATACACCAACAAAGCTTCACAAT
The DNA here is from genome assembly GCA_927399485.1 of Calamotropha paludella. Taxonomy (NCBI): domain Eukaryota; kingdom Metazoa; phylum Arthropoda; class Insecta; order Lepidoptera; family Crambidae; genus Calamotropha; species Calamotropha paludella. The sequence goes on along the minus strand of OV656826.1, from coordinate 12,273,869 downwards.
CAATGAAATCATTGTTGCCTTTAAAATAAAATTATAACCTTCTTTCCCTGCATTAAATGATCATGCTTTGACTTATTTATTATCATTGAAGATGCAAAGCAACTGAACTTTTAGATGTACAGTTAGAATGCATGTCTAGAAAATATGAATAAGGGCGGTAATAATGCGGAGAAAGTCCAATATCCCAGTCTTTTTCAAAAAAGGATAGGTTTCGTAAAAGCGAAGAAGACAGTTTATATTTATGGACAATCCGACCATAAATTTCTTTTAAAAATATTTACTAAACTCATATAAATAGCTTTAACACAATAAAAAAACAGTCCTGTGTGCGAAAAAAGCTTACAGATGTCTAAGATCAAAATATGCTTAAGCAGAAAAAATAGTTATATATAAGAAGAAAGAATATTTAATTATATACCTGAAAAAATTACATGCAAATTAAAAATCCCAAATGAAGGCGAGGCACTGTTATAAATGCTTATCAATTCTAATTTTGTCAAACAGACCGACAATTCATCTACACTACGGTACCATACTCACGTTCCAATTTACTCTTCTTCGTCTCAATATAAGTTCCGATCACTGTACCGCAGCGGGGAATGAAATACAGGTGTTAATTCATTGAGAACAATGTTAAAACCAGTTAGTACAGACAAACAGATCACAATCGCATGAATCGCACGCATATTAATATAACAGAAAATACTCATTATTAAAACAAATTACTTCAGTATAGGTTAGCAATTTGTATGAAAGCTTATAATGTGAAAACATACGCTTCATAGCATGGTTTATAAATTCAGGTGCAATATATTAAGAAAGTCGGCATTACTTGTCAAGAGTATGACAACGTTGGTACAACTTCTCACCTCAAACAATAGACACGGCCATTCTTACTTGATCTAATTTTTTTCTACTTTTCGGTTTGAATTATTTATATTCATGAGATTTTGCTGGTTTGAATATGACTTTCCCTTTCTTTTGTATAAATGAATTTGAAATCCAATGTACAATATTCAACACCTTTTGATCTGATCTGAATATTTCTTCCGGATTACTGAACTGATTCTTCCGTGATAATGGCGCATGCATACACCCCGAAATAACGGGACCTCAATATAGAAAAAAACAAGGTATAACCCCGTTGTGAATGATACTATTGAATATTAGTGACCATAAAAGATTAAACTAAAAATATCTCAATATTTGCGATGTTTTATATACAACTCGACATTAAGCCTTAATTTGACCTCAGAATTAATGCCCCTGCCCCTTTGTGAGACTTTTTCATTTCATACTTACTACTGCCCCCTTCGCCGATACAGTGCTCCATACAATCAGATAGTTCTTCGAATTGGTAATCGCAGCTGTCCCAAGCGCATTCAAATGTTTGCTCCATGGGTGTCTGGTGGACAGATATATAAATATTTAACAACAATATGCAGAGAATGGAGTTCATAGCAAAATATCGATTAACGACTTATTTACTCTTCAATGTACAGTCAACAGCGATGTACTATCGAAGCCTCTGGCGCCTTATCAGTCCTAAGTCGAAAGTCGGCTTGCACACTGCACGATGCCTATAGCTTCAGGCCACGCCCGCTCCATTCATTCAACAATGACGCGCGTGCGCAAACAAGCAGAAAAAGCAGATTGACAGTTGACAGTACTGACATCAAGGGCGATTTTAAAACTAGTTGTTTATGATTGGCCGTAGTATAAATCGTAGTAAAATACGAAGCCAATTAGGGATAGGGATAGGTTGTGTGGGCGTGTCCGATGCGATCAGTTCAAACGAATATTTCTACAAAGTGGTAAGGCACGAGAGACCTCGATAGTACATTGAAGAGTAAATGCGCGATATTTAAAAAGAAATAAGGATGTTTAATTTAATGTTAATATTCCATGCGGAAAACATACATGCTGCGAGAGTTCCCTCATCTCCTCAGCTAATTTGGCAGTAGTCTCCTCGTTACAACACTTGGCCCGCTCCTCCCAGCTCTGCTTTGTAGACGCAGGAAGTGAACGCCACTCGTTGCCCACGATACGGGATATCTCTCCTGATGAGTTATTCGACAAGTTAATAATTGCAAAGCATTACACAAAATAACTGTATATTAATTAAATAACTTAATCCAGTGAAATACCAAACGCTATATAAGGTGGTTTTAACGCCCTGAGTGACATTCTGAAATTATAATTATACTATGAGACAGATAGTTTAAAAATTTTTTTTGGTGGCGGATATCTTTCGTCTATTTCACTTATCAAAAAACACATCATTCGTAAGAGCAAATTAAAAAGAAGTAGAATTTATGAAAGCGTTGACAATACTTTTGAAAAATTTATGTAGATCTGATTTAAAGTCTTATGAAAGCGGATAACAGTATCGACTTGTGATTTATTTCAGTAACAATTTAATGCAAATCACGTAGTGTATGGCAAACTTTATGAATGCGCTTAACATTACTGGGAAATTTAATTATCATGTGTAGTAAAGTGAATGTGTTTAATGCTAACTGAAAAAAATATGAAATAACATTTTATCAATTAGGTATCCATTTTTAATTACTTTGATTAGATAACAAATACCTTTAAATTTGTTACATATATAAACCTATACATATTAATATTATTGCGTAGTGGACAAATAATTTTGACAGGAGCTATATCAACTAAATAGATTTAACAAGCAAACAACTTTTTTTTGACAAAACACAATGCTCAATAGACAAAACATATTATGTTGCCGTAAATGCTATAATAAAAAAAAAACAATTCCTTTAAAAAATCTACCAAACCAACGAAGCTTATCTCACATATTTAATACTAACTACTTTTATACCTCACATTCGCAGTGCTTGATAAAATACAAAATAATTTATTATACCGACGTAATGGCGATTTAATTATATATAAGCAAATAATTCCTTCAAAAACAGGTGAGAAATATTAATCTACCAAACCAACAAAGCTTATCTTGAAGCTATTGATACAGTCAAGGAAAAACATTGTGTCTTTCTCATTGCCACATAAATTATATTATTAAAAACATGCATGATAATTTATATTGTAACCGGTACCTATTCTGAAAGAAAGAAAAATAAAATACCGCGGAATTTTAAAAAACTTTTTAGTTTCAGAATCGGTACTAGCGACAATTACAAACTGTCGTAAGGCGCCTACACCTATGTAACTACAAATAAAAGTGAAATGACTGACACCTACCTAATTTCAAACGTTTATCCTTGGATGCTAAATTTTACATAGATTCTGGATGAGTAATTTCCAATTGCCAATGTTACACAGAAAAAATGATCACATAAAGATAGGTTTTGTTGACTTGGTTGTAGAAAAGTCAAATACATTTTTACTCAGATTACTTTTTTCCAGCATTTTTATTAATAAAGTGCATGAGGAGTGAATCCTCTTCTTAATTTTACTATGAAACAAGGACAGCAAATAAGCAAACAGAAGAATGGATCCGGAGAAATCGTCTTATGCTTAGGGAAACAACCTAACCGAGCTAACTACTAATGCCTTGTAGCAGGGGCATATAATTTAAATATACTAATGTAAATACTAAAACAATTACACAAATATCTTCATTACTAATTCTTTCCTCTTGATACAAGATTATTCTTATAAATAATAACATAATTAAGAACCTGTCGCAGGCTTTTATGTGCTAGGTGGCTTCAGTCAATCGATGTTTTAAAAAAAAACAATTTATTGTTATTTTGCTGTGGTTGAACTTCAAACTACCTGCTTTTAAAACACTGGAAAGAAATAACCTATTGTAAGTCCTGCTAAAGATTTTTTATCTATGGAATAGGAAGAACAAACATGCTTTTATGACAAAAAGAAAAATATTTTATTCTAACTAATAGCATAACTTATACAGTGATAATCTTCGGCTATATTTTAAAATGCTTAATCCAAATGCTTTTAGGATAGGCCAGGCGTCATTTGACGTAAGTCCATTGCAAAAGACATAAGCATTTGAAAAAGTTTGACGGTTCTTGAATGAATATTAAAAAATGCGATAGCTTTTTATATGCAACTAAAATAATAATAATATTTTCCTTTATTTACAACAAGTTATCGCATTTTTAACGCAAAAGTATGACTAATTAAAATAATTTAACAAGTAAAATAAATATTACACAACATCATATAACCGAAGTTTGAAATTCGCAAAAATTCCCATCAGAAAAAAAATATTTTTTTTAGGTATTACGCTCCGCTCCAATATATGATGCTAGCGTAGCTTTATGCTTAGCGACTGCATCGCCTAGTTATTTATCACGATCGCAAATGTTAAGTGCTTTGCTAAATAGCTAAAACACTTGTGGAGATCAGAAACAACAACGGTATGAATGATACGAACTTGGGCCACTTGTTCAATTCTGAATAAGTCGACAAAGTTCAAGCCACGCTTATGTACAGTCGACAGTACACCAAACTATACACTGAGATTCGGATGTAGCTTGTGGAATTGTGATAGCGATCACTTAATTTTTAGAGTGTAAAACTCGATGCGTTATCGATTTTACTACGGTCGGGAACCCACCGGTAATACAAGCGTTTCTCTCACTACGACGAGTTACATCCTTTCAGCCACTACTTGACGGAAGCCTCTCACAAAATATGAGGGTTTTACTATAATTTTCACGTTTGGCAAAAGGGTTGGTCTGATGATCGTAGCGATCCTGCTTTTTGCACCGACAGTCCTGGGTTCAATTCCCAGAATGAGCAGATATTTGTGTGATGAATACGAGCATTCGTACTTGAGTCATTTAACTAATTTATCTATCATATATGTATTATGCTTGCTACCGATGCTCTAGTATCCATAACATGGACCTTACAGTGCTTACTTTGGGCTAGGTTAATTGGAGTGAACGAAAGAAATGTTATTTCTTATTATCGCGGTAAAAGACCAATTGTAAAACGCTAGTGCCCATTTTATTGTCAAAGGGAGGTTTGTTTTGATTGACTCCAGTATCATAAGTGGCCCATATACGGCACCCTTAAGTGCGGATAGTTAATATTATTCTACTCTGCCGGACACCATATGGCGAGTTAACAACATTATTAGTGATGAATACATGTAGTGTCGAAATCTTTTAAAAAGGGTTCTCGTATGTTGTTATATGAAGTAACTTACCGAAGGTGCATTCTGGGTTATTGGCGACAATGGCTTTCCGTACTTCGCTGGAGTATAGTATGTAGCCAGTAACAATCTTCTGCTTCTGTTCCTTTTTCTTTTTACTGGAAGCAGGTGTTGCTGTTTGGTTACTGGAGCGCTCCTGGCTCGGAGTCACCGCCATTGATGGATTGTAAGGGTTACTATTCCCACCTGAGGCATAGAAAATATAGTTTAATTTGTTTACACATGAAAACTTGTATTAATTTTCTTTATTATTCTTTCATTTGCGTTATCAAGACTTTGACAGACCCACTGAATTTTTCCAAGTGTTTCATATACTGACGTTAAAGTCATCTCACAATATTACATTACATTACATTTGATGTTGTGGATAGTAGTACAATTATATCTTACAATTTATAAAGAAATAGCTATGTGATAAGTATGTTTTTTTTTGTTATTTTAGCAGTTTTTTAAGCATTTTTATATGTGAAGAAATTATTACTAGGAAAATTCAACATGTTTCAGGTGTCAGCTGAACTCACATCCTCACTATATCCGGGCGACTACTCTTACAATTGAGAGAGTATACTTCTTCCTCTTATCTTGTTTTACAACTAACTTTCCGTTAGTTAAAATTGAGGTAAGATGTAACTTAACACAATTGAAGTATATATTTACGTATTTATTATAAACATTTTTTATGTTTCTAATAATAATGTTTTTAAATCAACTGCTACAATTGAGATTGTTATCCAAAACTAGTAATCTGGAATATTAATAACTTTAGTAAAATCTTTATCTCATTTTTTACTCTGCTAGTTATATTACCTATAGAAAGCGGTGTAGCTGGCGAAGCGAGCGATGAGTCATCCAGGGAATTTTCTAAAAGCATTTCAACATCCTGACTTCCAATGGTTGTGTTAATCAGGTTCGTGAACTGCGGTTTCACGTCCTATCATAAGGAGAATGTATGTTACAAACTGTATGTAAAAGAAGACATTTCTTTTACATACAGTTATAGTTATAGAAAGAAGAAAACTGCAACAAAGTTGTAGAACATGACATTTTTTGCTATGATCTTTTAGTGTAAGTTTTTGATGAAATCATGGGTAAAGGCCATTTCTATTTTACTTAATAACATGCAGTCCCGACTTTTTTATTCCTATTTATATTAAAATAGATATTACTTTTGTATAATAAGCTTAATAAGATATATTAATAACTGACTATCATACTGTATTGTTTAAGCAGATCTTAAATTGCTTTAAAAACGAAATTTGATAACTTACGACAGAGTCGATGTTTACGGTGGAGTGGAACTGCTTCTGTCCGAAGGCGCTGGAAGAGGATTGTACGTCATGCGAGCTGGCCAGCGGTGGCGGACCCAGCGGTTTGGGGAAGAAGTAGAGCTGTAAAATAATAATTAATAAAGAATGGACAAGTTTTTAAAAGTAAAACTATTTTAGGCGCGACTTGAGGGTAACTCAATTTTAGTTTTTGACGCAAATACGCTCTGTAGTCTTTAGTCTGTTTCGAGTTTCCGCTATGTAAACACTTCACGCGTGATTGAGGTCAGACTTCTTTGAGGTTTATCACTGAAATCAATGATGATCACTGATATGAATGAAATGAAAACACAAAGATGTTTAATTTTAATCGCGCGTAAAGATTACACGTACACTTTTTTGTCTACACTTACTGTAGATAAGATTAAAATGACATTTTATTGGACAAAAAACAAATATACATATTCAAAACTAATAAATCCACACAATTGAGCCCATCTTATCTTGACGATTTTTTTACATAATATTTGGTATCTAACAATGGTTAATGAATTAAGAACATATAAAAGATACAGTTTGTACAAAATAGAAGACCAGAAAATTTGCCAAACCCAAAAGGAAATCATGTTACATAATAATTCTCTAAAGTTAATATTTATTTTCTCCATTTTCAATATCTGAAAAAACTCCAACTAATCTTTTTACTACTAATAATAATTGATACTAAATAAGAACAAAATAAATTAATAAAGAGTATAGTAAGTTTATTTTATTTTATGGAAACGTTTCCAACTGCACAACTGATGTGCCCCTGGTAAAGATTTTGTGAAAACATTCCTGTGCAGTCGATTGTGCCTTCCAGTTGGTCAGAAATAAAACTAAGTGACAAAACGCTATGGATAATTAAACTAATATGCGCTGTTTTTGAACTTATATTGTGGTAGATTGTAGGAAAACATTTCTGGGCGCTTCAAAAAACTTACTAAACTGTATTTGAATAAATCATTTTTATTTAATTATAATTATGCATGTAAGACATTAGCAGGTTAGTTTTTATTTGTGAGCTTGTACTCTTCGAGTAAACTTATGTGTATAATAATTATATTTAAATGTTTATTCTCATTCTCAAAGTGTTACCAAAACAATTATGTGAGAACGAGACAGGAACATACCTCGTCAACGGTGACGTCCTTTGTGTGTTCGAACTTGCGTAAGTCCGACTTTAGTTTTCGAGCAACACGGTTCGACTCGTCGTACACCGATTCGCATAAGTAGACATCACCTTCAGCTATTTCTGTCGGACGACCTGTATAAAAGAGAAAGATATATGTAATCATTGTCTTTAGGTTTGAAAAATTATATAAATCACAATATTATTATATTCTTGTATTATAAAGTTGGAGCACTAGCTAACAAAGATAGAATTATAATGAAAGTATAAACAATCAATATTTAAAATCAACATAAACTAAAAGAAGGTTTAACGCTTCCAACATGGTACTAATATCCTTGAATATAGAATTAAACCTCCAAGAAAAAGAACAAAAAAAAATGCAAAAAAAAAAAACAGAATTCGAAACAACTATCTAAAGAAAACAAAACGTAACTTGAAGAAAAAATTGTATTTTTATCCACCAAACGATGAGAAAGTTTTCATTACGTGATGCGATATATAAACTTTTTATTGTTTATAAATATATTGTATAAAGACTTACATTTGAGATAATCATCGTAGTCCAAGACGGCGCATTTTCCAACAATGCCCACCAGAGGGCTCGTATCGTGCATCGTTGTAAGCAGCACCTCTTGTTTGTAGAACGGCTAAGAAACACAAACAAGACCTAGAATTAGAATTCTAATTAGGATATGGTAATTTTTAATAAGAGAAAGAAAAACATTATTGAATTCAAAACACAAAACACAAGAATAAATAAAACGTCGGTGTTTAAGAGCAATAAAGACCCTGTTTCAATGTAGAAGCAACTGCTTCATTCAGAGATGAGTAGAAAAGTTCACAGAGGCTCTTATTCTAATAGGTCCCTTACAAATGCTTATACGCTCTAAATTGTCCTTAATCCTAATCTGAGTTATCTATTAAGTAATATTAGATTATTAATTGAAAGATAACACAATGTGAAATCATAAATGCATCTTAATGACAGACGATCAATTTGAAACTTAATGTCCTAAATTGTACTAGCTGACCCGGTAACGCGTTGCTATGGTAACGTTAATTGATACAATGGAAAAAGAGCGGACAGAGAAACCCACAAACAACAAACTTGTGTTCTTAGATTGTAGACTAGCTGACCCGGTAACGCGTTGCTATGGTAACGTTAATTGATACAATGGAAAAAGGGCGGGGAAAAGAGCGGACAGACAAACACACAAACAACAAATTTGTATTCTTAGATTATAGACTAGCTGACCCGGTAACGCGTTCCTATGGTAACGTTAACTGATACAATATAAAAAGTGCGGACAGACAAACACACAAACAACAAATTTGTGTTCATAGATTATAGATTTACCTTGTTGATAATGTTGGCCACCTCTGACGGAAATATGAGGAATGGACCGCGGAAGTAGCACTTGTTACTGGAACAAGTACATAATAGAAATTTATTATTTTACTTTTAGTTATTATTCGGAACATACGGTTGACACACAAAATTTTTTGTTAATAATCTGAGTACTGACTACTCTAATGTTACAAAATTTTAATTGCTCTATCGAATATAATCTCAATTCAGATGGTTTATATCATGAGCGAAGGTAATATTTAGTGGTAGAAGAGCAAATAGAAACAGACATTTATTTAATCAAAGATAATTCCTGTAATTTAACCATATAGTTATTCAAATTATTAAGATACTCTAATTAAATTATTAATTCATTAGTCAGTATTTGAAGTACAGGAACAATTATTGATTTTACTGGGAAATGTCTACTTACTCGCCCGTCTCCCAGATAGTGTCGACTTGAGCTATAAGTTGCTTTCCACCGTCGGTTACTACATACACGTAATCTCCCGTCTTGATGACACCAGAGCACACTGTGTTGTATTGCTCATAGTATGTGTTTTCATCGTCTGTACCAAGCGGGTTGTACATCACCACATCCTATACATAATTTTTATTTGTATCAAACATGGTCGCTATAGCGTAATACAAAAACAACATATGGATTTTATGATTTTTATTTATTTTTTGTATTTTTCAATGCCACTTGGCTCACAAGTAAATCGCGTCTGAGAATTTACTTGAGCCGAGTTGATTTTTTTTAGTATTTTTCTATTAAAATAAATTAATATATAGATTGTTAAAATTAATAAATTATTGACAAACAGAACGTATGTACTATCGAGGTCTCTCGTGCCTTACCACTTTGTAGAAATATTCGTTTGAACTGATCGCATCGGACAAGCCCACACGACCCTAATTGGCTTCGTATTTTACTACGATTTATACTACGGCCAATCATAAACATCTAGTTTTCAAATCGCCCTTGATGTCAGTACTGTCAATCTGCTCTCACTGGCTTGTTTGCGCACGCGCGCCATTATTTAATGAATGGAGCGGGGCGTGGCCTGAAGCGATAGGCATCGTGCAGTGTGCAAGCGACTTTCGACTTAGGACTGATAAGGCGCCAGAGGCTTCGATAGTACACACAAAACCAGCTCAAATTATAAAAGAAAATTATCTGTATTAAAAATATTTTCTGCACATTGGATTTTAGGTGAAAGTATTTTTGTGTATTAAGGTATGGGAAATTTCAAATAGTCATAGCGTTATGAACGTAAAAACATTTTATGATTTTCTAATTTTCTTGATACGAACTCGGTAAGAATTTTCTTAGGGTCAGCGCAGATTGACGGAGCGGAAGCGAAGAGACTTTAGGTTAGATTATAAAATTGGTTTCCACCAAAACTAGTTGCACTCGTGATGCCCAGTGCGTTAGTTGGGCACGCGACGTACCAATTTGAATTGTATGTTAAAGCCGCTTAAGTCGACTTTCAATTGATAACAAATTAGTCTCTTCGCCACTACTCCATTAGTCTACGCTTATTGCAAAAACAAGACATAGTTTTTTGCCGGTAAAGTCATCTCACGGTAATATATAACTGCAGGGTATAATAGTTTAATTTCTCTATTAACTTACTGGTCTCACTTTCTCTTGGACGTTCTCTAAGACTTCCAATTCAGCCAGCTCGTCCTTGTGCTTTTCGACGCGTTCTCTGAATACAGACACCGTGCGGCTTGGCTCCAATGGAACCTGCCAAAAGGAAAATAAACATATTAGACTTTTTCTTCTTTAATATTCTATAGTATACAAACTCACAACAAAAATACATTATCTTCAAACTTCTGACCTCCCTTGGGATGAGTTTAGCTTCATTCTCAGCGCCTTCCCACACTTTAATCTTCTTGAACCAGCGGTTCTTAGTGTTGTAACGGCTCTCGCATACATAGACGTCTTTATCAGCATACCCTGAACAAAAAGCAATTAATAATAAAACTTCATTTAGATATTGTACTAAACAAGCATAAGTATAGTGTTGAGGCCTAGTCATAGCGCTCGTGAACAGTTATGAATAGCGAAATATTTATGAGTCAATATCACCGTCGCAGTTATTGCGCCTAATATTATATATTAGTTGGACATGGCGCATTAAATATTTCCCATTATGTTCAGTTGACAATGGAAAAATACACACTTAAATGGTTAAAGGAATATGTTTTTTTAATAATCTAAAGTTTATAGAAAATTCATGTCACCAAAACATTGATGTTAAATTATTACTTAAAATATTTATAAAACACTAAACAAATTATCTGTCTTACTTATATATCTCAACATGTAAATGTTCACCGTTATTTACCTTGGGGCCTAAACTTGAAGTATTCCTTCACATTCATGACATAACAATGGCCACCAATCTGATCTAATGGTATGGTGCGGTGAGTTTCCGTCTTGAACACTTCTTGGTGCAGAAACTTGCGCGTTAAAATGTGAAATGTTTCGTGTGGTCTGAAATTTGTATGTTTTGAATTAGACAAACGTGCTTGTGTAATAAATAAATTATCTCCTATCAACAAGTCCCTCAATAACTTTGAAAATAAGGAAGGAATTGTCTGTCAAGTATCAGCACTTAGTATTGTAATAAATAATAAACATTTTTGTACCTTGTTTAATCTATGATTTATATTTTACTCAGACAAAGCACCATATTCTTTGATATGGTTTTTATTAAGTAACTAACACATTTTTTACGATCAATATTTACCACAAGAATGCAAATACATATATGAATATGAATATTTATGATACTGACTGTAACTTGTGAGACAGTGTAACTTTCGACTGAATTATATAAGATTAGAAAATAGATAACAAATTTATTTAAAACTCGTAGAAGGAAAACCTTAGAAAACTTCCTTATCCATCAATCCGTAACATTGAATCTGAATGCTTAACGGCTACCATCGTAGTATACACAACTCACCTGTAATAAACGTTGGCGTACATAATAGGCACGCCATCCTTGTTGGTCCAAACTCGTTCCACTTGTACAATACTGGGTTCTTTGTTTCCTTTCTCAGGTAAGACGTACACGAAGTCTCCTTTGCTATATTGGGTTTGTTGGAGTGGCGCGCTACCCGCTGGCATAGAGTCGTCTGTGCTCGATCTGTTTAGAAATAAATTCATAAATAAGAAAACTGGAAATGAAATCTTTTTGGTACGCTCCACAGCACGGTACGGTTAACACCTAAATTTGATAAAAATATAAGTGTGTAAAAAATATTATACCACTAGTTCATATTAACTAGTTTCAGTTCCAGATATTAACAAACTTACAAAATACACACTCCCTCTATTTTTAATAGTACCATAGATACATATTGATTAGTTATGCACCTTCATTTAATTATATTAATATAAGAAATGTAAGATATAAAATACGTGTGTAAAAAACAACAACTACGCCTCCGAGTTTCCTTTTTTTTACACACGTATTTTATATCTTATAGAAATATTGCATTGTGAATGCAAAAAATTAAATAAAAACATAAGAAATGTAACCTACTTATACTACTGGACAGATGTTGACCTATCCATCTTGACGGTTTTTAATGAGTAAAAAAAAACATTTATATTTTTTTCCCTCCTTGCCCTTTAGGCAAACATTGCCCATAGCAACTCGAACTTCAACTTAAAATCCGATCCATAGAGTTCAATATCAATTCGAATCATTCAGTCTCACACAAATAAGGTTGCATAAAGTTTATAATAGGCTATGATAATGATGAAAATATAAAAGATTATTCTATTTCATTCTATTCTAAGTGAGAAATATTTTTGTGGTCAATTATATGTGTATCGTTATTTATACTTAGTGATCATTAATTTTCATTATGTATTAGCTAACTTTACCTAGTCTCATCCTCGTCTTCATTCTCTTGTAACAACTTGCACTGTTTCACCAACTCCACACTAGTAGTAAGGGTGTCTCTAGTGAATGAAAGTGCTGGCGACTGCAATGTATTACGGCAGAGATTGTCGCGCTGTTCTATGAAGTACGCTTGTAATTCCACAGAATCTTCGAATATTTGACTGTCGGTTCGGGATAGACGGCGCGCTCTGTAATAAAATTGATTTAACTATAATCATTGCTTATGTTATTTGGGTACTTACGTACTTATTTGGGTACGTATCGTGAAACAACAATATCACATTCTAATACAATAAAAATATTTCTAAAATAATGATGATAACCTTTCAAAAACAGCGAACATATCTTGCTGAAAGAAGTCGAGCCTCTTGTAAAGGCCTTTGTCCAGTCTCCGTTTAACCAGATCAAGCGATATAGCGCGCATTTTCTCACCATTGTTTGACTCATCGTGTTCAGGCAGTTCGGCCATGCTGTCTGAATAACACCTAGAATGAATACAATTAATGTAAAACTTAACGAAATTAAGATCTATACAAAAGCAAATGTGGTATAAAGTTGCAATAACTTACCTGCCCTCTTCATCCTGATGGTTGTACACGGTAGTGAATAAGTTAAGAAGAAGCTCTTGTACGGCTGCAGGCACGTCTGGTACTGAGTCTTCATCTTCCCTATATATACAAATAATATTCTCAACTAAATTTTACTAAAGCTGTTTAGCAATTAAAATATATATATATATATCAATTAATAGTTAAAGTAAATTATTAAATTTCGTGTATCAATTAAAAACTGGTTGGTTGCCTGTAAAGTCGGTATACGGGCGAAAGTTTTACGTGACAATACTTTGAGTGGTAAAATAATTTTAATGTGAATATTCATTCGTATAGTAGGAAGAAGGATGAAATAATAGTAACAATTTAAAACATTTATTTATACAAAGAATTATATTTAAAACATTAATTTATAGGCACGCGTCCCTTCCACTTTTTATGTCTGTCTCTCTCGCTCTTAGGCGGGCTAACCATGCCCGAGTGGAAGGGACGCGTGCCTCTCACTCGCTCTCATTGTAAGCGCATAACGTGAGCGGAGCGTAACGCAGTTTCTTGAAGTGTCACCCGGCAAACCAATTTATAAGACGTTGTCACGTCAAAAGTTATTTCTGACAATATAATAAAGTATATCAAACTTTTCCACATATAAACATAAATGTTATATACTTTATGTTATGTTGATATCATGAATTGCGATTTGTCCAGAGAGATCAATTCCACTCATTTAATTTTCGAATCACAGGTAATTTATGGTTTTACAAAATAAATGGTTATTGTTCAATTACTCTCAGAAGCCAATTACTTTGCGGCATACAAACTTTACATGATAAAAATTAATATAGAAAACTAAATGAATTATTTGTCAATGTACCAAGCGTTAAAAAAAATAGTTTCATTTCTTCTAAAACACCTTACACTGAAATCTCTCGCTGAAATAAATTCAATAAAAACTTTAACAATAGATAAATATTGTAAAAGCCAATAAATTAATGTAGTATCATAATTAAAACAGCGTTTTTTTTGTTTTACTCTCATATCACTCTGTTAGTTACTGACTACTTTGGACCTTAAGTGAATGATTGAAAGTAGAGACTCTATTATCCGAAATTCAGTTGTACGGATCCTACAAAATTATGATCTCTAAATAAAAATATATTTTAGTTTATATGTTCTTTATTTTGAATAATCTAGAATTAAGTGAACGCGGGCAAAGTAAGTTACCTATCTAGATAAGTGATAGAGTAAATTAAATGGAAAAAAACACACTTCTTTTTACATTAAATTATCCAGATTTGCGATTATCTGAATACCTTACACTATAAATTAGTCCCGTTAATGGAGATTCAGAATTATTTTTAATATTGCTATACAAGTATTGTACTACTTAATCAGCAACTACTGGAGTATGTTTAAGATTGTAAGTATGTAGCACAACTATTAACATGAAAAGAGACGGTAAAAACAAGACATACCTAAGCATCTGTTTGGTTTGCAAACACATCCTTTGCAAAATCAACGCGTCCTTATATATCTGCGAGTCCGGTTCATTGTACTTGCAGGCATTATCGAACATAAGTATGAAGTCCGATGCGAGCTCGTTCACGGAATTGTATACGCTATTCTTTAATTTGTGGGCGATCTTTTCCATGTCAATTGGATTTTTTATCAGCTCATAGTAGTCTGGATACTCGATTTTGTTAGGCAGTTTCATAAATATCAGAGCTAGCTGGCGATTGGCTGTAAAAATAATGAGAGTAACAAAATAAATATTTATAAAAAAAAATTATATAATTAAATTGTTCTACTGCTACATAACAATGTCTAATATTTTATCCTGAAATATTATACCTATTAATGATTATACCTAGCTCTAACTTAAAAATTATTATAATGTCACTTATCGAAATTATATATTAGGCAAGGTTGCTTCTGGGGGCACATATTTATTATATTATATGGTTGGGAAAACACCCATATAATAATACATATGTCGTCAGAAATAAGAATCGCCCAAAGCTTTGGCAAATCAGACCACTATTGAAGATACTTCACACAGAAAAAAGTTTTGCCATGATAGCTCGTAAAGTATTACTTTTCTATTTTTTTTTGCATGAGCATTTTCATGATATTTATGAAGTTATCAGTGAGCATGAAAATCATATTTAAAAGAAAGTTCCATGCCCTTATTCATTGGATTTCGATCCAATGTTTGGTGTCTGGTCTTGTTAATAGACTGATATAGCTTTAAATCCCACAGATGTTTTTTTCTATAAGTCTTAAAATATTCTTTTTTCTATTCGTGTCACTATTTACAAAAACAATTTACAAACAACAGTTTTAGTTACAACGACCTCACTATTTTTTCTATTATAAAATAAAATATTTAAAAAAATCATACCCTTGGGATCTCTGTAGTCTCTTATAGCATCATATAAAGTCCTTAGCTTTTGTTCAAATGGTGTCAACTGCTTCGATTTAACAGTCTTGACATTGTGTTTTTGAGGAGTTTTTCTTTCATGCCCGCTGTTCAGCTCTCTGAGGCGTTCGTTCAGAACTCTTTCTAAAAGATTCGCGTCTTCGTATATCATGGAACCTTCTTCGTTGAACTGGCGGCAGTTGGAAAACATAAGGCGGAAATCAGAGACGAGCTCGTCTACGCTGATGTAACGATCATTCTGGAAAAAAAATTTTAGATGAATTTCATTCTTCAAGTCGAAGTCACTACAATAGCGGATAAACCAAAACAGTGACATATCCTCCAGAAATACAAAAAAATACAAGCAATTTCTGCTGCGTTACTCTTATGTCGGAACTTGTATTCCAAAATAACTCAGATTTCAGCTGTATCCATTTTAACGTTTAATTGTTGATCTTTCAAGATCAATGTAAAGACAGTTGTAATTTGAAATTTGAAAAATCCAAAATTCTTTTTCTTTTTTATTAAGAATGTTACATTTTCGAAGTTTCAGTCTAAAATCTGACACCAAGCAGATTTAATTTCTATTCAAATTGCCAGTATGAAAAAACGGTAATTTCATACTTGTTATTAGGGATTTATTTGGGATAGCTAATGATATTCCAGTAGCAACAATTTCGAAGCACGCTATTACCTTAATATTGGCTTCAATAGTAAGCATATCGATAGGTCTATCGATCACGTTATAGTAATCAGGATACAGTTTCTTGCTCGGTTTCTCCATGAAGAGCAGCATAGGCTGTCTCCCGTCAGGGCACGTATATTCAACAAGTTGTTTGGCAATGAAATGTAGTTTTTTCTTCAAAGGCACATTAGGTTTGGGTACCGTCGGTGAAGGTGCTGGTGATGGCGCGGACGATACTGGAGGTGGATTTATTCGAGGACGACCTATTCAAGAAAAATAAATTAAATAAATAGATTATACTTAAGAACGCAATCCGGGAAAATCCGAAATTTGTCTAAGCTTAATACTTTTCTTTTATAAATTACTCAACATAGCTCTGTAAAATGTCAATTATTTTAAGGATCACAATCATTATATGTGCGAATACAAAAGATTATTATTTGGCTTTGTATTTTTTTTCGCTTCATTAACAATGTGGCAAACGAAAATAAACTTTATTGATATGATGGTTATATTTTTTCGTAGTCATTGGTCACTCAATATTTTATTACAAGAAAATTAAAGGGACAGTAAAAAATATCATATAATAATATCATTGGCTTTTAAGTATAAAGTCTCAAAATAATTGTAAATTACTTAGTACTGGTTCCATAATCAATTGCAAACGAAACGAAAAAAATGCAATGTAATATATCAACAACCATAATTTATTTTAACATTACATAACACACACATACTTTTAATTTAATTTTAAATGTGTGTATAAAAAAAGTGTAAATAAAAACTATGCTGTGAGCTATAATTATAATACACACTCAGTAAATGGCAAAACAGCAGGAAAGTTAAAATAAATCTGAATAAATATTATTTATTCATTACGTTACTTTAAAAAATGCGTTTTTAGGCCCCTCGCCCACGGCGACTTTTTGTAGTGATGCAGTAGCGATTCTGTCGCGCATTCATATCGATACAGTCGCAATGCGGTCACTAGCTGTGTGCCCTCGCCCACGTTAACACGATTCAGTCTTGATGCAAACGCGATACTATCGCGCTTCTGTCGCGATGCAAACCCGATTCAGTAACGGCACAAAATTACCTACGATCGCTACAGTTGCAAGATGGGCTCGGTTGAGGCAACATTAGTCACTTCTTTGGAGCTGCTTTTACGTAAACAGCTAAAGCGTGGACAGCCGAAGCGTGGGCAACGAAAGCAGCGTATGCACCCATTTAATAAAGAGAAATTACTTGCTAGACATTAAGTAACAAAGTTTAAAATACTATAAAAGTATGAGCATAAATTCAGAAGTTGTTAAAGAATGTCATATTCGACGTTTTGTGAATTGCTTTCCATTGTAAAACATTCCATTATCGATACAGTCGCGATGCTGTAGCGCGTCTCAAATGCGACCAACGCCCGTTAGTTGCGATGTTGTCGCTCATTTGCGAAACGCGCGACAGCATCGCTACAAAAAAGTGGGCGAGAGGCCTTATGCGTAAGTCTACGCATAAAGACGCATCTTATAAAATACATAATGAATAAATAAAATTTATTCAGATAGGTAAATCAGATAGCGACTACTGTAAATGTATTGCAACTGCACATCCGCAGCTGCATATTTCTATTCCATTTTTTTGTGAACTCTTTATTTTATGTCTCACTGTTATTATACTAAATTGTTTTCAGCTAATCAAAGCAGCATTTGTGCTATGTATGCTTTAAGCTTAACGTGGTAATGCCATACTACATTAATCCAATCGGCAATCGAATTGAAACCTACAGTAGGTAAAAAGAAAATCTTTTCTTGTGATTGTGTCATGTGTATGAGTGTATGACATCTTACTGTTCTTAGCTACGTATTTTTAAATAAAAAAATATTATTTACATTCATCAAATTTCGTTAGTGATCATACCTCTAGGGCGAGGAGTGTTGACTTGGTTCTTCACCGAGGACAGACTTTCGTCATCGCTGGAAGAGCTCTGCACCATATCCAGTAGTTCTTGAACGCGTTGTTGCATCAACCTAATAAAGAAAAAAGTTAAACTTCAACAAAAATGAGATACTAAAACTTAAAACCTTATAAAGTGCACCATAAGACATTGGCAATGCGATATGTAGACTAATTATTATTAGAAAAATAGTAGAAACTAAGAAGTTAAATGGTTTTAAGTGATGTTTGATGTGTTGAAGACACATTTATTTCTCTTCGTGTTATTTTTTATTTTATTTTATAATAAAAAAGAAAGCATTGTTAAAAGAAAGATTTTATTTAAATAATAGAATTGAATTTATTGTTGAAATATCAATTAATAGAGCTTATTTAGTTTTATACTTGTTTATTCGGAAGACAACATTTGTTTTAAATTACGTCTAAATTCTTTCAGATTTGAAAATTTTAAAAACAGCGTCACGAAATATAACAAACTGATTGTCAATCCAAAATGGCGGCTTCGCTTTTCAAACCAAGGACTCTCATTGTAGCATTTAAGCAAGATAAATGGTGTAAACAGTTAACGCAGCGAAATATTCAGATTCCTTACTGACAACTTCGTCGACATTTGTTTACTACAGCAAACATACCTGACGCGCTCCATACTAGATCCACGAATTGCAAATTTTAACCTCGTCCGTAATAATAATAATAATAATAATAATAATATTTATTGATTCAGATAACAAAGATCCATTCTTGTTAGTAACAAAACAAACTTACTCACTATGTTAGTAAAACATATAAAATAACTACTTATACTAAAGTGTGTCATTGTTTCTGCTAAGAACTCTGAACCAATGACACATAATCGGAGTGTGATATCTCCTCGCAATGGTCTGCAGGATTCCGCTGGAGCTGGCCCGCACCCTGCCTAGCAGTGAGGCGGTCCTCTTGCGCAAGATTGCGTAAAAATCATCTGTTCGCGCTTGCGCAAACATACCCGATGCACTGCAGAAGCGGGGCAACCCCATCAGCATCCTAATGCCATAATAGATAATAGATGGTCTAAGAGGCGGTATTCTGATCTACTACAAAAATCATTACACTGTGTTCCACTCGATCCTTCTGTATTAAGTAACTTAGACACCTCTCTGTCGGCTCACTATGACTGATCATCCTCCAATCACTATTGCTTCCATTCATCTCTTCCACAGAAAATCACTTGTTCGCTCAGATCTAGAAACATTGTTTGCTATGGGAAACTACGATATTCTTGCCGGTGACTTCAATAGTCACCATACACCATACACCGTTCTCCGAGTCTATGGTATTTGATATCAAAGTGCCTTCCATCCACTATGCATCTCATACTGGTCACTACTCCAAAGACATAGAAATAAATTATGATTCCTCTTCGAGACACCATCCAGCTATTTTACGACTAGACACGCCTTGTGGAACCGCTTCTAAACGCCTTGCGTCACCCAGAGAAACTGAATGCTGTCGAAGGTCTCTCCAGATATCTCACTACAACCATAAACGAGGCCTCCCAGCAAGTTCTAGCGATGGCTAACCATCGCCGTAAATGACGGAGGATGACGTTAGAGAAATGTTAAGAGCAAAAAACGCTGCCTCTCGCGCCTATAACTCTAATCCAAGTGAAGAGAGCTGTGTCCGATTGCGTGCTTTACGTGTTGTTCAGCAACGCATAACGGTATTGCGAGAGGGAGGCCGAAAACTGCTCCTAACTGGCAACTTTACCTCAATTTTAGATAGATTTTAGATTTTTTAATTTCATAAATGGAATTTTGCACAAAGTGAAACTTGAGTAAACCATAACCAGGCATCACAACATTATGATTTCTTCGAGGTTACCTACAAAACTTTTTAGTTCTATTTGTATTCATTTCCATTACTTTAAGGTTTTAATCATTACTTAAAACTTTTATTGAATATCTTACAGAGAAATGGACTTTACTAGTAACGCATAGATAATTGTAGTTATCGCAATTACTGATAAGCCTATATATTGTTTTAGTATTTAATAAATATGTATACAATACAAAGGCTTTTTATTTTCTGGTATGTAACCTAACACAAGCAATCTTCAATAATTAACAAAAACATAAAATACAACTTACCTTTGTAGCTTAACAGCGTATTTATAGAGCCTTGAAGTAGGAAAATTGTATTGCTTAGCGTTCTCAAACATAATGTTCATGTCACCGGCCACCTCAGACAATGTTCCGTAGCTGCCTCGCCTGATCTTATTCTTGATTTGGTTTAGGGATACTGGGTTTTTTATTTCCTTGTAGTAATCAGGATAGGCTCGTCTAGAAGGGAGCTTCCAGAATGGTTCTGCCATTGGGGTGCCTATAATAAAATTATAAGTTATATTTACTTGCCTTATATTGAAAATCCTAATAATCGTAATCCCTATAATAATGTTTGACCTAAATTCAATGCAAGGGCTCAACGTATGCTCCTAAAGACAGCCGCTGGACTGCCTTTTCGCTTTCCAACAACTGAATTATATAGCAACTGGGATATACTCACCAGTGGCGTGGGGTGAAAAAAAAGGAAGGTAAAGCCGGACCAAAAAACGGCTAATGCGTAATTAAACAAAATATCATATTATAAAAAAATATGCAATAAATTACATACCTGACCTGAGTGTGTTCATGTGTTGTGTTAGTTTACCTTTTCCATAACTACGACGAAATGTTAGGTTTGGTGATTTGCTTGCGTTGCGTGCGTTGTATGCAATTTATCAGTTGTTAGTGTTCACCACCTTCACCATACATGACATCACTGGTATTATATGAACAGTGCATGTCGAGTATGATAAAAGTGGCTTTGAAAAAAGCCGTTTTAAGCACACGTCACTCGCACAGGGGTTATAATATATAGAAAAACAAGAACCAAAAATAAGTGAAACTTCACTTGCTGAACATATTCTACTAACTATATTATTACAAATGGTGAATGTTTTTACTTAATTACGCGAAAATGGCTTAACGAATTTGGATGAAATTTGGCATGCATGTAGCCTTGGACACGGAATAGAACAATCAACATGGCCTGAATTCCACACATACGAAATCGCAGGCATAAGCTAGCAAATAAATATCAGTAGAAATATTGGATGTTTTTATTTTGTTACTTGTCGTTTGTCGTCTGTCTTCGCCATATATATATTCTATAACCCGATAAATTTACGTAACATTTTTTTTGATAAATTATTTATTTATACATGATTTTAAATTATAAATTATTTTATTTGTATTCTAACATAATTCTACGGTTTTTCTTTACGAAATGAGCCAGAATCCTTTCATAAAAGTCGCTTTTTTGTTGCAATTTTAACAATAGATGTTTTTCAATTGATATTACTCCGAGATTTGATAATCTTGCCTCACTTTGGCTGTTTCGTGTATAAGTATGAATCCGCTTCAATGCCGAAAACGACCTTTCCGCGGAAGCCACCGATACGGGAAGAGTCAAAATAATTTGACATAAAATTAAAAGCTGAGGAAAAGCTTCATTCAACGTGGATTTAAAAAGATATAAATAAAGTTCGTAAACATCTAAATTACTAATTGATGAAGTACTGTATAAAACTTTTAATTCGTTTTTTAAGGCGTGAAAATCAAATATATTTGGAAATTCGGATATTAATTTAGACACGCTTTCCTCAGGAAAACTACTACGGTAACTCGCGTATTTCGATTTGTTGACTAAATCAAGAAAAGTTAAGTTCTGAAAAGATGAATAACGGGAGTTTATTTGGCTTTTGATGTTATCTATTATTTCAACGAATAAACGCTTGTATTGTGTTTTTAAGTCAATTTCTGTATCCAGCCGCCGGCGTCGTCGTGGTGGTTCACAATATTCCTGAATACTACTGAAAATAAAATCAAATTGCTTTAA
Source organism: Calamotropha paludella (assembly GCA_927399485.1). Lineage (NCBI taxonomy): Eukaryota > Metazoa > Arthropoda > Insecta > Lepidoptera > Crambidae > Calamotropha > Calamotropha paludella. The sequence goes on along the minus strand of OV656826.1, from coordinate 12,251,460 downwards.
AAACTCTTCTGACATCCAAGATTGAAATGCATTTATTTCTCTAACTGAGGTTTCGATGTCGACTTGTTTGGTTTGAAGCAAAGCAAATAAAATGTCAGTTCTGGCAAAAATCTCCGAAAAAACATGTAAAAGGAAACAAAATTGCATATCTTCTAATTTACTTACAAACGACTCCGACATGGATACAGAATCAACATCCCACGATTGGGGATCATCTAATATATGATTAAACGTTTCAATCATATCTAACCTGCAATTAAATATAACATTAATAATGCGTGAATGATAATGCCATCGCGTTTCAGCTACTCCAGGCATACGACGGTCGGAAAACTGTTTTAAAAGATTTGACCGCTTCGACGATTTGTTGAAAAACCTGACAATTCCATTGATATGACCAAAAAATGATTTTAATTCCGAAATATTTTCCAAGGATTTGCTTAAAACCAAATTAAGTATATGAGCATAACACGGTACGAAACGTGCGAGAGGGCATTGACCCCGTACTAAAGACTGAACGCCTCCGCGTTCACCTGACATAACGGCCGCACCGTCGTATGTCTGACCGATCAATTTGTCTTTGCATCGATATTGTTCAAGAATATTAAGCAACTGAGTCGCTAATACAGCCGCTGTCCGGCTTTCACTAACGTCGTAAAAACCTACAAATCTTTCCTCCAGACCGTTTTCGGTTAAATAACGAAATATGACTGATAATTGTTCCCTATGACTAACATCTGGGATTTCGTCTATCATGACTGAAATGAATTTAACTTGGCTAATCTCAGACCTAATCTCGTCTAAAATTACCGCCGCGATGCATTGTATAAGATCATTTTGAATGTCTCCCGAGAGACCGGTAAATACGGAGTGTGAATTAGATGAACATTGATCAAGATGAGAGTCTATAACGCTGTCGTACTTACTCAAATAAAACAATGTTTCTACATAATTGCCACGATTGTCTGAATTTAAGTTTTCACTATGGCCGCGGAAAGATAACTCCTGTTTTCCAAGAAGAACAACAGTGTCAATTAAACGTTTCATTAAGTTTCGATTACGCTCCACTTTTCGATTATGGGCTTCATAACTATTACCGAAAAATGTTTCTATTCTATTATTTCCAAAATCGTGTAATAATAAACAACTGCGTAAATGTTTTTCAGTTTGAGTATGTTTCCTAGCCGAATTTGTCAAATTATTAATGTCTGAAAAACCCGTTTTATTCCAAGCACTGTTTGTATCGGAAAACAACAAACATGGAAAACAAAATAATTTATTTAATTTGCAACTGCCCGTTAACCAATTGTATTTATCATACATAGAACTGTGAAAATGTTTGAAAAATCCGTCTTTACGCCTATAATCAATTTTTATATCGGGACAAGCCCGTCCATTTTTTATGATATATTTTTTATTTTCGAAAGATTGATTGGAGAACGAAGTTAAGTCATTTAATAAGTAATCTGTAAGACAACAGTCAATTTGTATCAATGCCGCCATTTCTCGTCTAACCGCGTCACGACAAATAACAAAGTTAAATAAACTATAAAGACAAACCTTTACGAGGAAACGAAACAAACTATTTATTACAGACTAACACAACACTCGGCAAGTAAAATTTCACTTATTTTTCACATCTATTCATTCACATAAACAATAATTCACATAAATGCTAATTTATAGCATAAATTACCCGTGCTGTCCGTGACCGCGTAATGAGTAATCTGTGATCAATCAAGCGAGCAGTGTTGCCAATAATAATTTTGAAATTCCGCCAACTTCATAACGAAGTTCCGTTAGCAATCCGTTAAATCTCGCAATTTTCTCGTCAGTAAAATCCGTCGAATTACCAAGCGAAATAAAATAATAATTCAAGTTTAATAAAAATCAAGTGCAACAATCCATAAGATCACTTTTTTATCAAAAAAAGAACAATATAATTAAACAAAAAAAGAACAATACAAATATGTTTAAAGTGTGACAGAGTTCGCATCATTATTTTGCCTCCTGCTACCTTGTCTAAAACAAGAGAAATTCTTGTACATGTATGTCGTAGACAGTATCTTTGGTACATGAATAGTATTTACGCAGTAGAATTGACATAACAGAAACAAAAATTTAGCTTTGATTTTTGAAAAAAAATTGTTGTAATTTGAAATATAAGAATAAATCTATCTTTATTTAAATAATAATCTTTTTCAAATTCCGCTAAACAATCCGTTAGCCGTCAAAATACTTTTTGTTCCGTATCTTCATAGCCCTAATCCGCTAGATATGACGGGAAATCCGTTATGTTGGCAACGCTGCAAGCGAGTGTCAGCCTCAAGGTCGAGGTCGCGCGAAACTAGACGCTCAAGCGAAACGAAACCTTAACGTGAGACAAATAAAGATTGGTAGGCTATCCGAGATCGAGTTATCTATAAACAATTATTACGAGGCTTTTGCATGTATTTGTTTATGTATGTGTGAGTGATTTGCATACATTTGGCATTTGTAAATTCCCAATATTTTGATCGGGTTGCCGGAGCGGAGGAGCGCGTCGCACTTGTCGCGTCATATGATTGTAAACTGTGTTTGTGTGCGTTTGCTATTTCAAATACATTGCGTATCTTGTATACGGGATATAGAAGAATATTTTTACAAAGCGCGCAATGTAATTATGGCGTTTGCAATCCGAAAGCCGTTGAACTTCGGCTTACATTACAAAGCGGGGTAAGCTATTATTGAAAATAATAAAAAAATTATTAGTGATCGCCAAGGCAACCCGATGGGAATCGTGTTATATGCACGCGTCGCCACTGATACTCACGGTAAGACAAACATTCATTTTAAAAGTCATCCTTATGAAACACTCCCAGTTACCATATGACCCAGAGATGCTCAAGAATAAGCGCCGGAAAAATTCGGTCTGTACCATACCCAGTGTAAGAACAGCCTTTGCTCAAGGTTTCTTCCCATTTCTTGGTCCCTTCTTATACAAAAAAATGAACACCATGCTTGATACCTATCCTCTTCCAAAATCTAGCTGCAAGCTAACAGTCGCGAAGTTTTTGAAGTCTCTAGATTATGACGCAACAGAAAAGCTGCTCCTCCCTATTAAGTAAAGCACACTTAATGTTCTTTAAATTCTTAACCACGCATAGATACACCACTAATTCACACACACATACATACACACATTCACACAATCACTCACACATTCCCACAAATCATTACCCAACATGCTCTGTAATTCAGTAAATTAGTTTTATTATTGCTTATTGTCTTTTGTTTTATTACTTGTATTATTCCTTTAAATATAATGATTACTTAAAATTAAATGGCGTTAGTAACAACTTACTGCCCGTGAAACAGATAAATCCATCTGCGGGTGGGGGCCTGGTGACCTGTAGTTGCAGGTTTCTTTTTGGAAACCTATTTCAGGCTCCAGTTCCTCACAATCTTTGGGTTTTAGTAGTGTCCATTTAATTGTACTTAGCTTAAGTTATCATGTACCCAATTGAAGAGGAAATAAATGTTTTTATTCATTCATTCAAATTATATGTTCGTTGATCAATTAACAGACATAATTAAAATTAATAATTGAAAGTAAACTTATTTTGACCACTGACACAAAAAGAATACGAAAAATTTGATTTTGAACCAATGGCAGTAGCTTAGTAAACATTGAAAATTTTGTTTACGCCAGACATCAGTATTTTCTGTCGTCATATACTAATGTATATATAGGCAAAACAATCTCTTCATTATGTGCACTATGGTTGTTTCTCATATTGAAATGCCAAACATTCTTAGAAATAATAATAGTTTATTCTTACCATTAGGGCCCAAATGATTTTTAACTGTTTCAAGCAATTTCCACTGCGGAGAATCCTCGTTTTCAATTTTCTCTTCATCACTTTCACCGGCGCTATCTTCAGAATGCTATATGAAGAAAAAACAATAGGACATTGAAAAATTTTGACGATTTGCACTAGTTATTTCACTATGCTAAAGTAACAACTTGTTTTATAAAAAGATTTTCACTAAGTTAAATATATATATAATCACAGAGCATCATTGTGTAAATAAGCAGTATTCTGCTTAAAATATTATAACCATATTATTAGACCAAATATCGAACCTTGAATATCACATGCTAAAACCAGCATAATATGCTTATTACGCTCCACCATGAAAATAATGAGAGTAACACTCTCTTATGACCATAAAATATCAGTTAAGATGTCAGCTTTGAACCAAACAGATCAATTTAATGTAATAAAGACACATTTGTGACACAGCCATTTAGTATTAGTTTCACATTGTTTTAATAAAAAAACTTTTTTATAAGAAAAAAGACAATAGAATTGTTGATGCCAAGGCATTATTAAAATAACATTAATGGTTGATAGGTCATCACACTATACACTCCAAACATAAATTGTCTCATATTACAATCGAAATAGAGGCATTTATAGCATAAGGTATGTCCAAATGTTTGAGTTTATAGCTTGCTGTACTGTCAACTGTACTATAAAAAAAAAATCATTGATTATAGATATTAACCTTAACTTCCGGCTCCGCGTCCGATCCGGGCGGCTCCATGATGGCTAGAGCTTTGCTGGAAGGTACGGGCCCTACACGGGAAGTGCGCTTGCTGCGTATACGTTCTGACGTCTTTGCAGGACCGCTGCGCCCGTGCTGGTCTATCTCTTGCTTGCGTACTTGAATGACCTGCAGCAGATATATATTGGCATTGTATATTACCTAACTGGATGACTTTTACGAGACGCGCTAGTGGCAACATGTACCACTGTAATGTCATGTGACGTCATAACTGACACAGTCAGTTGCTCCCTTTCAAAACCATAAAGCCAACTTTAAAACTTGAGGGTTGTGAAATGTGGCATAGTTAAGATTTCAATGGATAAGGAGTACAGAAAACTTATATGTATTTTATTTATATTAAAATATAAAATATGCACTAAAAATATATCAAATCTCAACCTCAAGTTATCATTATTAGTTAAAGTTACTAACTACTGTCAAAATCTAACACCCTGGCAATTGCGCAACCATTCAGCAATTATAGGCCAAGCTCACCAAGCACTGTGTAATCCAGCTCATAAGACTATTAGCAAGCTTAAAAAAAATTCACAATTGCTGACACGTCACAAATATAACACCGCCGTGAAGAGGCATATATTTCGCATACATTACCTTTTTCAAAGCCTTGGCATCCTTATAAATCTGACTGCCGGGCTCATTGAAGTGGCATGCATTCCTGACCATCAACTGCAGATCCTTTTCCAACTCATTGAGATTCAAATACTCCCCACCTTGTATTTTCTGAGCTATTGTCTTTAGATCTATGGGGTTTTCGATCACACTATAATACTCAGGATAGCGTTTTTTTGATGGTAGAAATTGGAAGGCAGGATAAAGTGGTCTCGAATCTACATTTGCAAGCATTACCTAAAAATAAATAATATAACAGAAATACACTTAATACAAGACAAAATTACATATACACTGATTTAGACAAAGTATCTATTTTTCCATCTTTACACTACATAGTTAAGCATAAATAGCATGTCTTCTTTATAATAAATAAAACTTAATCTATAAATTTATTACTTTATAAATTTCAACTTAAATATTATAACAAATAAAATAAAACATACCGCATTAAACAGTTCTTCATATATGTTATCCTCATCATTATTAGTGGAGGTTTCAGACAGATCTTCTGCAACATCTGATCTTCTACTAGAAGATCCATTGCGAGACAATTTAGGAGGTTTTATCTCTTCACCTACAGTAAATAATAAGATGAAAAATGAAGACTGGTCCAGTGCTTACAAAACATTACTTATTGAATCTATGATCATAATGTATTATCTCATTGTCATTGTTCCTGTTGCTTGAATAATTATAACAGTAAAGGAAAATAATACTAAAGCAAAATTTTAAATCCATATTAAAGTAAATATAACAAAGAATTATTTTAAAGTTATGAAAATATTCCATACTTTCATAGGACTTCCTATCTAACCAGTAATACTAAAAATAAACACACACTATATAATGTTTGGAATCAGTAGTTTTGCATTGAAACATAAGAAAAATAGACCACTCCCTTTTCTACATTCCACTCAACATACACTTTTAATAACCCTTACATAAATATATATAAATATATATATATATATATATATATATATATATATATATATATATATATATATATATATATATATATATTTAACTAATAAGTTTATTATAAGTATGCATGCATTTCTGTACTTGGTGTCTAATAGATACTAGGTTATTTCATAGCACAGTAAGAGAGGGGTCTCTTCTTATACAGGTTTTCTAAACTTAAAAGAAGAGCCCCACACATGGTAAAAACTACTTGTATGAAAATAAAGATATTTTGATTTGATTTGAATTAAAAACATATATTCATACCAAAAAAGTTATTGAGAAAAAAATAAATGAAAACTATTAAAATGCATTTTCTTAAATGCATGGCAATTACATCATTGTAATTCTAAGTTGAGAGTTTTATTAATATTCTTTTGAAATTTAATTATTCAATTGGTCTGTTGAAGAACCACTGTGAATAATGGGGATTAAAGAGACAGAAATAATAGATTGTCTACTCTATCACCAATCCAGAATAAATGAAGCTTGAGATTTCATTAAAATAATATTCTTATTTAGATAAATCTAAATATACTGTTTGTACATAACCCTACCCTGTGTATAACCAGCACTAGCACAAAGTATGTTATTAACAGGTGACAATAGTATAATTAAATTTCTTGATTGTTGTCTCCTTTCACAAAAAAAACAGGAAATTGCAAATCATTTGAAAATGTCTCCAAGGATTTTATCAATACCTAATCTACTTGTATGGTTAATAAGCTAATACAAAGGTGAGTTCTGATACCCTAATGGTTGCCAAAAGTTGTAGCTACGTGGAATGGAGTTAATTGACAAACTTGGATACCTCGCTTTAACTAAATAACTGTTTATACAGGGTAAAATAATAATTAAACATACCATTTTCCAATACTTGTCTGCTATGAGAATATAACTTCCATAGATCAATAGCATCTTTGTACTCCACAGAATCAGGTTTGTAGAAGGCTTTTGCATTATTCACTAACAATTCTATGTCAGCTGATAATTCATCTATATCTTCATATGTATCAGTTTTAAGCTTTTGTTGCACCTGTAAATCACAGAATATTCAGTTAAACACATAACTGCTATTAAGCAAATCTTAAAAAAAACAGTTGTGTTGCTCAAGCTCCTTGTAATAGAAGGTTTAGTGCAGATTGGGTCTCGACAGATTGAGATATTATAATATTGCATACTGAGACAAGAGATTAAAAACTCAGACCATAACTTGAGGCTTTTGCATGTGCGTCAGTTAGTTCAAGAGTGAGACTGCAACAGAGAAACATATGACAAGATCTTGGGAAAGCCTTTGCCGGAGTCTCCGAAATTCCACTCGCTGCAGAATAGGTCATCGGAGATGATAACCTTTGTCTCAGTGATTTGTACAATACAGTTACAGAGCCATTGAAATGGCAAGTAAGCAAATAGTTCCAAATTACCCTCAGTAAGTCGATCGGTTCTGAAACCACCTCATAATACTGTGGCTCTTGTCTTCTTTTCGGGGCGCGTATGAATGAATCACATAAAAGAGTACCATCGTCTTTCTTATGAGATCGTATAGTATCATAGAGTTGCTGACATATTTCCCCCTAGAACAAACACAGTAAATTTAATATTCTTGTTAACTATGACCAAACAAGCTCTTAGGTAAAAACAAATAAAGAGTGCAAATACATATTTGAAGTTAAGGTTTTACTAACAGGATCTAGCTTCTTCTTCTTCCTGGAGGAAGGAGGTGGGCCAGGGTTGCTGTGACCGTCATCACTGTCGTCATCGGCACCCCGGCTTGCCACGGAAGATGCCCGGCGTCTTTTACTCATCGTTAATCTACTAATAGCTGCCACAAGCAACTACACACAGTTCGGTGTCTTTTATGTAAGAAAGATTTTAATCAACGACACTAATCACATTTTAATTGTTTAACTAATTTATGTGCAATTATCGTTTTCTTTTACAAGAAAAAAGACGCGTCGCTTTATTCCCAACCATTGACAAGTGACAACACACACAGAACACAACCTCGTGTTCGGCTGAAAAAAGCGCTTGCGAGCGCTTACTAGCGCTGATAAACAAACTATACAGTTTTCGGCCAGGACCTCAAAGTAAGCCAGGACACGTTTGCTAACTTCAGTTGCGCTGACACAACCCGCAATTTTGCTTATTATCGCTTAGCGATCGCCAAGGAATGAGTGAAGTGTGAAGAGTAGAAAAATGGGAGACCAAAGATCTTTTTATTTATTTTTCTTTTTCTCCGTTTGTGGCTTGCACAGTTTGTGCATTTAGCCAGTGTCGAGTAAGTATAATTGCCAGTTCTTGAGTAATTTCTTAATTTAATGATTATAAATCAAGGATGCTCAACCATAGGCCCGCGGGCCGAACACAATGGCCCGCCGACGCATTTTGAATGGCCCGCGCAGGCAAGATTCAGAAATTCCCGCCAAGTTGAAAATATTGAATATGCTTTTATTGCACAAGTTTCAAAAGTATGAGTCTTTGGCGGATCATTGACGACTTGATTTAATTAGATAAATAAGTGGTTAGTGGCCCGCCAAAAGTTTCTGAATCATCCGTTTGGCCCGACTGTTTAAAAACTTGAGCAGCCTTGTTATAAATGAACAGTAAAATATATTTTTTCCTAGGTTTCAGTTAATGTGTGGGGTTTTACTGAGACCTCCCCTTGGACTTCTTAACTTGGACTTCTTAAGAGAGCAGGAAAAGATAACCTAAACTGCTTTGTTACATTGGCAACACTCTCGTATGTTCACAAACACTTAGTGGTTAATAATCCACCATTATTACGCACTAATGTCAACAACAACACAACAACAAGAGATATCCCACACCTCTACTACACTAAAGACAAAACCTAAGGAAAGGGATATTTTACTGTTAATTCATCATTAATTGATCATCTATCGTTCGAGTATTTGCTCTCATAATTATTCATCATTATCTAATGAGGAAAAGAAATTTCTCTAGAACTGGCAGTATGGCATAGACCTTCGTCTATCTTAAAAAGGACGAATAAAATACTACTACTAAAGACTCCCATAATAAAATGCGGGTAGGTAGATAATTAAATTTAATTACGAACTGCTGAAATATTAAGCCGTATGAAGACTTATTAGGTCTTGGTAAAATTTCCACCAGGTGGATCGTTATCACACGTCATTAAGTGTTATATTTAAAAACTTACGTTTTATAATCATGAACAAATATTTTAAGAATTTTATTTTATGTGGAGACGCTGATTATCATTGCCTCCTTTGTCGAGAGAATTTTCAGAGTTTGATGGATGTGGAAAAACATATTCGCTGGGAGAAACATAGAAAAGTTTTGAAAGAGCAAACTTACTTTGCAAAATGTAAAAAGGATTTCATTTACAAGGTACGTTTATGTATGGCCATAATAACCTTAACAGTTAGCTAAAGTTTTCTTGTATTTTAATTAATTGAAAAACTCTTTCTATGATTCCTGACTACCAACTTCTGCGTAGTGCAACATTAACCGCCTATTTAAAAAATAACCGAGGCGCTTTAGATGATGTATAATGAAATATTCTTAGTTTGAGTGTTACTTTCAGATAAAAGATGACTTCTATTGTGAAGCATGCAATTGTATAATGTCTTCATTGCCTGAAGTCACTTATCACTATAATACAGACACACATAAGGCGATTTTAAAAACACCTATTCCTGATATAGCAATTGAAAATACATTATGTCGATATGACTGCGATTATGTTATAGTCTCGGACATTATTGTATCTGATGAGCAGTGGCACTGCATAGCTAATAAAAGATGTCTGTTGTGTCAAAAGGACGTAGAGGATGTTAAGCATCATATAGGCCTAAACAGCCACGTGATTAACATAATAAAAGCTAAAATCACTCGTCACAATGAGGATAACTATTACAGAAAGGTGGGTAAATTTTATGAAAACGTTAAACCTACCTATCATACATCAGTTTCTCAATTTAGAATTGATTTATAATGATGTTTTTAATTTAATTTTTTGCATTCACAATGCAATATTTCTATAAGATATAAAATACGTGTGTAAATATCAACTACGCCTCCGAGCCCTCAGATGGGATTCGAACCCACGACCTTTCGCTATCCGGGCGACTGCTCTGACCGCTGAGCTACCGAGACGCTGGCAAACGTGTCGAATTTTACAAACGTATTTCAACTTCTACTATGAGCTAGTATCGTTCCACCAATGTTGTACGCTAACTACCTTCAACATAGAAAGTAATATTTTATGATGCCTTAGGTAGACACTACTAAGAATGTATAAAGAATAAACATGTTTATTTTGTTTGGAGCTCAAGCTGTTGCTCAGCTACAGCTATATGAATCAGAAACAGATGACACCTTTTGATGATGATGATCTTTGTAAATATGTACCTAATTGCGTTAGTTATTTTCCTTAGTTCTGAATAGGAATACCATTAGGCAATAGGAGCTTTAACTGCTTTCTTTGTAATCAGAATAATGAAGCCGATTTCATACATTTATGATACCTACTTGTACTTATTTATCAACAGTGTTTTGAGATTTCAGATTGATGACGACGGGTTTTATTGCTTTATATGTAAGAGAATTGTTGGTTACGAAAGTTTCGATGTTCACTGGACGGATCAAGAACATTGTGAAAATAAAAACACCGCTGTGGGACGAATTACCGCCAGCAGCCGTATTGCTGAGCAGGAAAAGATGAAAGCACTAGCCAAAAAACTTATCGATACCTTAAAACCGTATTTTGATATAGACGAAGCAAATGAAAAAGCTCTTTGTAAAGACTGTCTGATAGAGGTTAAGCTCGATTTTAGAATCATGTTAGATCACCATAAGAGTCATGGTGATAATAGAAAAAATGAGGCTAAGCCTGAGCAAATTCACGAGTCGGACGAAGAGGAACCAGAAAATGTAGTTTACCGTGCTGTTCAGGATCACGGAAAGCGTAGATCTGATCTATCAAAGTTTGGGAAGGAAAATTATATTAAACTTAATGCAGGAGGTGGTAGAGGGTATTGTAATATGTGTGATGTAAGTCTGTCAGCAAGCATTAAAGTTTTCAAGGAACATTTAAGAGGAGCACGTCATAGAGGTCATTTAGAGTTGAAAGGACTTAAAAGCAAGAAGGATCATAAAGTTTCGAAGAATAAATTTGTGCCTATAGGAAACTATTTGAACAATTTGTTTTATTCAAATTCAATGAAAGTAATGTGGATAAATAAGGAGTTTTGCGTAGATGTTCCAGGTTTTATTCTTACTAAACCAAATAAGACGGATCCGAATAGTTTGAAAACTAAGTGTTTAGTTTGTGATGTGGTGTTGCCGACTGACGTAGAAACAGAAGCTAAGCACTATCGAACGGAAGAGCACAAGAGACGGTTTTTAGCTGCAAAGGCTTTGGATATGGCACATGAATTAGTGCGAGAGGTAAATATTTTTTTTAGACGTAATACATTATATCGCTAACTAGGTAAGTACTACGACGTCCAACCGGGTTTAGGGCTGGTAGGCTGCTTGATGAGAGATTATTTGTAATAGAAACCGCAGGCACAAATAACAACTTATTTTATTAATTGATTATAATAACAACATTGAACACTGTAAGATACATCTCTATAAAACAACATTTACATGCGCTAGGTTTTGGATGTGGTTATTTTGTATAGGCGTATTTTAAAACTCATAGAAATATGGCATTGTGAATGCAAACAATAAATAAATACAATATTGACAACTTGACCACGGCTCGACTGTTTTTGTAAAACATATAAACACTTCATTCTGCCAATGTTCAAATCTTAAATAGCCCAAGTGTTATTTCTAGAATGAACCATAAATTCGTACCTAATAATTACGGACGCTCTATAGTATCTACCTACTTGCACCTGAAGCTCTGCTGATGTTGATGCAATGATTTAAAACATTTTCCGTTTTTTCAAATTCTCAGATCCGTCCCGATGTGTACCACTGTGCTATTTGTGGCAAGATTTTCCCATTTTGGGAATTAATGGATAAACACATAAATACTTCTACGCATATACGAAGGAAGGATAATGCAGATATAGTTCAGCGTTTAATGGACCAAGTATACCCTGGTTGTATGGTTATTAAAACCAGCAAAAATCCCGATATTTTATATGTTCAACTATTGAGTTTAGGTATATTGCACTAAAAACCTTTTTTGTATTTTCAATTCAGTTAAGAGAGGGCCATTTTTTAAAGTTTCGTTGTTTTTGTAATTTTCTTTATATCATTCATTTAGTTTAAATAAAACTGTTCATAAAATGTATGTCATTTATTTTTAATATACCTAATTACAAACAGTCATATTACTAAAATAGGTAGGTCGTACTAGGCTCTATTACAAGTCTCGTTAATGGTAGGAAAAGCATATAGGAAACCCAAATTAAATGTCTTCTCACATCCCCTTAAACAAAATTATGAAATGTCTTATATTAATACATATTAATCAGTCCTAAGTAGTTAAAATACTACTACTGAATATGATTCTTAAAAATAAAATAATACTTAAACATATGGTTGGGTAAATCAATACTTTAATAAAACATATTTTCTGTAAGTACCAGTTTCTTTAACATTTTACCCACGCCTGTTGGATTTATTTAACAAAGATTTTCAAGGCTTTACATCCATGTATTGTTAGATTTTATCCGATCGAAAATACAAATTAACAATATAAACTTCAGACTACTCCAACTGATACAAAGCCAAGTAATCAGTACACATTTTACTATTACAATCTGAAAAAATATATATATTAAGAGATTATTATTAACATAATTTGTACTATAGGTCTTAATCATTATCTTAATCAACTACATTTGCTTATATTCAAGGCACAATCATATGCTTTGCAACCATCTTATTTTGCTGACTATAGATATAAACCTTCCTTGGCATGCATCTAACAACTCTCTACTACTATCTAACAACTCTCTATTACTATCTAACAACTCTAACAACTGCAAGAAACAAAGTTTCATCACAATCTGATCAATGGTTTGAGAATGCATGGGGTGCAAACAATCTAACATTGATATTTAAAAATAGAAAAGAAGTACATATTATTTTTGTTATAAAATAAAAAACCTTTATGTTCATTACAATTGTCATTGTTCTGTTATTGATCTCATTAGTACAATATTTAAAGTAGTCAATTAATGGATTACCATCAGTTGGTATATAAAAATACATATATTTGTATAATCTAAATACCATAATTTGTAGGTAGGTACTACAAATTAAACAAAACAATACTAACTTGGCAGTTAAACCTTATTTTGCCAAAGCACTGTGAAAATAGATATCAAACCACTGTGGAAAATGGGAAAGCAACATAATAAAATCATATTCAGAGTTATCGCGAACATTTTGAAGGTGCTTTATTGTTGGTATGGAGTAACTACATCTTAATGACTCTGGTAATTGGCTTATATCCATATCAAGTAATACAACAACATAGTTAATATGTACTGGATACAATACAGAGTAAGTAACTTTAGAACATTGAACTTTGATCTGATTGATAAACATTTGAATAAATGTTTGCAAAGTGGAGTCGAAGTTTGTCATTATAAATAAAAAATTTAATACTCCACAGCAGATTTGAAAGGATGCAGAAGAAGTTGCAGATCTTTTGATCAATTGTACTAAATAATCATTTGTTTTTAATACATTTTCAATGTCAGTATCTCTATTTGCCAAAATATCATGGCATGTCTGTAGTAGTAACTTTTCAATCTCTGGTTTCATTTTAATGGCAATATCGTCATACATAGGGTCCATATCTTCATGATCCCAAAGGGCTTTTATTAAGTTGAAAACATTTTCTTTGTTTGTATTAAGATGGACAATGTCTTTTGATAAGATCTCGAGGTACACGCCATGTTCGTTGAGATTAAGAAGAGCTTTAATGATCTCAGGGTTCACATCCGTTTGATGCTGTGGGTCTATTTGAAGCGACTTGAATCTTCTCATAATGAAAGCGTCCAGTGCTTTGTCTGTCGACTCCACTGAAGTAGATGCGATATGTTCAGTATGTAATGCTATGAGGTGTTCAGTAACATTTTCATCAATCGATAAATGGCCCTCCGGTTCGAGAGTACACAATTTCTTTATATTTTCAAGGATCGTCAACCGCAGGTTGTTGTTAATGTTAGAATTTTCTTTAGACAAATTTAGTATCTTTACAAAACTCTTCGATAATGCTTTAGCAACATTTTTGTCAAGTAATGGATTTGTAAACGCTTGTTCGGGATATGTTTCACCGGTAGATTCTATAATCTTCTCAATTAGTTGAATATTCATGATTAAAACATAAATAAAAACACACTTAGATGGCTGATACCACAATAACCGAGAAGAGTAGGTAGGACGGACGCACACCTACTCATTCAACTACACTTAACTGAATACTCCATAAGTTTCTATAATCACTCGACTTAGCACACTGGACTGGGCCTGGCTAAACAAAATAAAGAAGTTTTTGCCTGACAGTATATGTCAAACGACAAGCCAAAGTAATACGAGACGGAACGCGTACTTTCCCACCCTCCATACGCACACTATATCTAACAAACAAACAAAATAGCAAACAGCTGTTTTATTTTTTGTATTGATTCTGTGTTTGTCTATGATTTTGAGGGAAACGACCCTTAACAAGGAAACTGATCTGTATAATTTTGCTGCCATCTATTAGAGAGTAGACTAACTACAACAAGACGATTCTTTTGAATTATATATATTTTCATAATTTCCCACTAGATGTCTCTAGACTACTCGCCTCCTGAGTAATTGTAGTATAACAGTTTGGATTTTGACAGACAGCGGTTTTAATAAAAAAAATACATTTTCCATAGTAATAAATTTATTGCTCTTGTTCGTTTATTACCTATAGGAACTTTGCCCTAAGTAATAAGGTAAAAAGCCGGATTCTGTTTTTGAACATTCACTACCGGCCAAATAAAGTATTTAGAACTAAAGATAGTTTAATTATTTAATTTAAAACCAAAATAAGCTGCTACTTCATCGATTGAACAACAGTTAGTAGGTAACGATAGTTATATAGTTATATTAGTTTACAATATGAAATATTGTTGTCGAGTGGATTTTATTATAGGGTGAGCTCTAAAAAAAAAATCCACAAAGAACGTCTAGTAGGTACCTTCAGGGACGTTGTTAGAAATATCTCTCGTACAGAGTGGCCACGCTCAATTTCTTGGAATTTACAACGCAATGTTGTACAAATTTCATGTGATTTTTTGGAAGTCCAACGTAAAATATAAGATCTTTCGGTTTCGGTTATTCTTTTATCTTTAAACATCAATACGCATTCATAAATATAAAAAACAATATTATAGCCCTCTGGTCAGAATGTGTCGTTACTATAATCAGGCGCGTAATAGCAAATATACTGATATTTTCAACGCCAATTTTGCACGGTACAAAAAGTTAAATCGGATCTCCTCTACGACCGGTCGGCCTCTTCTCCTGGAAGTTAGTATTCCTTAATATAACTTTTGTTGGGTATTTGTTAGTGTTTATGTAATAGTATCTTAGATTATTATTATTATATTAATCAGGTTGCGTACACTGTTTGTGGATTATTTTCTAGCCTATCTTACTAATATAAATCCTCTGTACCATTCATGTATTGATAAATATCTGTTTGTATACCTATAAAGAAACGAGCAAATAAATAAATTTTAATATTACATTACGGGCTGTCGATGTCGTTAGTATCGATATATTCGGTAGTATGAATGAACTATCGATGATCATATTATCGGGGAACTTTGATTCTCATTAAGTCACTCAGCATATTAGATATTTTAGGTATATTCCTTTAAGCCAGCAAGCTCTACCAAATTGTCTTTGAAATTTATAACAAATAAAATTATTTTTTATAATTTTTATATTTTTTATGCATTTTCAATGCGATCTTATAAGATAAATTATTATAATAGAAAAATACTAGAAAAAATCGTCTCGGGTCACGAGTGAATTTTCAGGCGGGAACCTTTGGAAATCCGGTCCAATGCTCTCCCAATTCAGCTACCGAGCCTTGCGGACACTTGTCGAAATTTACCTGTACCTTCCTGATTTTACGCTGTAGGCCAGCGTTGTTTCATCAATGAGAGGAACATCCTCTCGTATTCGAAAGAAACATTTTTACAAATGCTTGGTCAATCGATTAAGATGAAACAGCCATTTTAGTTTTTCTTAAGGTTACGGGTTCGATTCCCGCCTGAGAATTCACTTGTGACCCGAGTCGATTTTTTCTAGTATTTTTCTATTATAATAATTTATCAAATAAAATTATACTTATAATTAGGAAACCTATTATCGCTCAGCTATCGATAGATTGTGGTTCTGCTATTGATATTCAACTTTCTTCAACAAATAAAGATATTTTAAATTGGCTGTAGATCTTTCTCAAAAATGAGACACCTATTAGTCACTTTTCCCACATTCATCATACTACGTCACACGGCCAAGTTAAAGATTTAATTGATGTGTTATAAATAAGTAGAGTCGACATCGTCCCTACTGGTTGGCCAATGGTTGGTAATCAAACAGACAAACTTAACCTGGTAGGTAGTAACTGTGAGTGGTGGCTGGATTATCTATGAACAAATAACCGAGCGTTAGTTTTATAAAAACCAATTGGGAATATTTACACAATTGTATAACAAAAACTCATTCATCAGTGCAACTAATTGAATTGGATTAATAACGTATTTGAGATTTGATGAACTAGGTCTTTACAGTTTGTCGTCCTGAGCATTTGTGTCCTTGGGGAAAAATGCATTTTAAATTTAGACAGAAAAAATAATCGTGAAGTTTGTTTTGTTCACTACCTCTCTTAGTTAATAGTTCACTGGTCAAATTAATACTTGGACCATTTTAATCAAAATTACTGTCCTGTTTAGTATATTTAAAGACACTGTTTAAGAAATGAAATGAATATATCCTACATACAAATGTTATTGAGATTTAAAATAATGTTATAATATAATATAAAATTCTTATTATAATATTATATAAATAGTATTAAAATTTATTAACAACTAAATAATAACTATGTAACAATGTTATTTGTAGAATTTAAATAACTTTATGCAGTAAAAAGTCAAGAAAATACCTATTGATTAGATTTAGAATATTTTTAATTGCAATTTAATGTAAATTTAGCAACATATCTACTTAAAACAGTTATTTAAATTGCTTATGTGATAGTGTTTTAGTTCAGACTTTTAGTACATATCCAGCTAGACGATCAATGTATTCCAATTTTTTTCCATTTTTTAAAGACACTAAGATTCAAAAACTATTTAAAAGGACAAGTAATAAAATGCATATTAAAAGTATTATTAGCAATTATTTTCTTTAGATTTTGATTTATTTGAAAATAGTCATACATTGCTCGGTAGACATAATGTGTATATAATAATAATAATATATTTATTGCAAGTCACATAACAACAATATTGAGGTGTTATAGCAGAAGTTTTGTGCCCGCAAAGTCAATATAAACACCATGTGCCTTGTTTTTATTGAGTTGAAGTTGAAATAGTTGTTCCGTGATCATGGCACTCGCAACAGTGCCGAAATATCGGACACTCAATAAAAACAAGGTACATAGTGTTTATATTGACTTTGCGGGCATAAAACTTCTGCTATAACACCTCAATATTGTTGTTATGTGACTTGCAATAAATATATTATTATTATTTACACATTATGTCTACCGAGCAATATAGGTATGACTATTTCAAATAAATCCAAATCATGTATATAACTTATATTACTATAATGTTAGTGACCATGAAAGTTTAAAACAAAATATAAAAACTAATTCAAAATTGAAAGCAAGAAACTGAATCATTTAATATTTTTAAAAGCTACGAAAATTTAAAGTCGTCTACTGTCGGTACTGTGGCTATTAGCGATACATGGCTTTGGAACTGTAAATAAAAGTGTCTTGCATTTATTGATTGAAAAAAACAATGTGCCACAACCAAAGATAACACTAAGGTGCCTACAAATATTAAAATGATAATTGTACAATTGATTTTTATTTTTTTAATTTATACATAAAATAACACTAGAAATTTTTTTTATTGCCAATAATAGGTAGTATGCTTGTGTGGTAGATAAGACCATAAGCTAATTATCTACTTAAAAAAGTTCTATTTAAGTTGAGTTGACATGAAAACGTTTAAAATAAAGACAGATGACAAATAAATAATATAAGAACAACTCAAATAACAAAAATAAAAAGTTTCTCGTGAGAGCCATTAACTTTAAGTAATAAAACTAGCCGCGTCTTATACTTTTGGATATAATGCAGATTAAAAACCTGTGAAAATTAATCAATATATTATGTTAATTAAATTAATCGTTAACTTAATAGATTGTATATGTCTTAATTATCATAGATTTACGCCGTTATGAATAGAAAGGTGGTTCGAACATCTTTATAATAAAGACAGATGAATTATTTGTCGGGTTTTGGAAAGTTTGTGTGGGGTCGGCTAATAAATTATAGGACCCCACATGGAACTGTGTCGTGTGCAATGGGCAACTCATGCGCAGGCTCCGCCCAAAACGGGATAGGTGATCGTGTTTCCTTGTCGCACAGCCGGCTATGCTAACAACGTGCTTTTTACTCGGGAAAGCTTACCAATGTTTATACAAAGATAGTTGCACGTTACCTAAAATTTATGAAGGTAGTGTGTTTCTCAATCACACATAACGGGTGAAGGTTATTATCGGTAATTTAACATCATAAAAATAGAGATAACCCTTTTTAGGTTACCTTTACTTAACAGGTTTTGACGGCCATTTGGTGCAAAGCTAAGCCTCGACGGTCCTGGGTTCGAGTCTCGGAAAACCCGGGCAGATTTTTATGGGATGAATTAGAGCATTGGTACCTGAGTCATGGATATTTAAATATACTTATTCATATGAATGTTACCTATGTATGTATGTATTAGCCTAGTATTCATAACAGAAGCCTTACTGTGTTTATTTTGGGCTAAAATGTAGGTACGTAGTGTAGCGTACGTACGTAGAGTCCTATGTGAATGTAAGAAGTATAATATTACAATTGAAATAAAAAATGACGGGTTGTAGGCGGTCCTATCACCTAAAGCGATTTCTATGAAAAACTTTGAATGGAGTTAGAAATCATATTTCATTTGTATCAAAGTAAAGGAACAAATAGTGTTGCCCAAATGCAAGAACAAGACGAGACTTAGCCAGTCTTGGTCTTGGTCTTGCGCCAATACACCTGGTCTTGGTCTTGGTCTTGGTCTTGCGCTTGCAGTCTTGGTCTTGGTCTTGGTCTTGCAGCAAGAGTCTTGCAAGTCTTGCAATTACCTATTAGTCTATTGCTATTTATTAAAGTTTACTTTAAATCTTAGAAAAACGTATTAGAATTGGAACATTGTGAGCTTGAATTAACATAGCCATAGTAAAGATCAATCAGATTAATAAATAACTGAAGATTTGATAAGAAAGTCGAAAAATCAACTGACCTATATGTCGTTTTCCATGGAAGTAACTGTTTCTTAATAAACATTTATGATTTATAAGCTTACATTTGCTAAAACATGTAAAAAAACAAATTAATTACAATAACTTGACTGTATTTTAAATAACAATGTCTGTCTAGAAAGAGATTGAACCCTCAACTTGCATGAAATTTAATAAAAGAGTTTTATGATTTATCATTTATTTCAATCAAAAATAAAATACAACACAAATCAAACATAACAGTACACAACAGCTTTATCATTAGGTTATGTTACTTTATATCAATTCTTTTGACCAAGAATTAATACAAAGTAACCATCTGGCTGACTCATCACTTAACCTATTTCTATGTTTTCTAATTACTAATGATGCTTTAGAAAATAATCTCTCAGCAGGTACTGAAGTTGCAGGTATTGAGAGAAAATCACGGGCCATCTTCGATAAAGTCGGATACTCTGTCTCATGCGTCCTCCACCAATCTAAAATGTCTTCCGAGCTGGCAGTTCTTGGTTTTCTCAGGTACTCCTCCAACTCGTCTATCACTAAGCCTTGAAGACAAGATCCAGATGACGTCGAGGGACATTCATAGAGTTTATCAAAGTCTATAATGTCTTCATCTTCATCACATACTTTATTTTCTTTTCTTGGCAATTCCAGAGATTTGTTCAGTGAGTGTAGACTTTTATATTCTTCATAAAGTTCATTGAACTTGCGCAGACTTTCTGTTTTAAGTTGCTTCCCCCACATTGTCAGGTCAAAAGTCTGAGCCTTATGCCTTGGGTCTAAAATTAAAGAAGTACAATAAATCCAGTTGCTCTTCTTATAATGTTTAAGCATTTTGTCTCGAGCTGCTTGGAAAGCTAGAATGAGCCTTTCATCCACTTCAGATCGATTAGGTTTCTCATCTAACTGTTTTACCATGGATTCAATTTTATCTAGCAAGAGATTGAATGATACAATGACTAGCGGTAATGTAACATATTTGTCTCCACCAAGTTTTGTACTTAAAAGTTTAAAGTTTATTAGAAATTTATGTAATTTTTCGAGTACCTGCCATTCACTAGCTGTGATTTGAAAATCATTCAATTCGGTGACAGAACTGCACAATATGTTAATGCCCGCTCTCACTTTTAAACCAAATCCAATCATATCATGTGTGGAATTCCATCTTGTTGGACAGTCAAGAATGGCATTTAGATTTGATGGCACGCCAGCTGCTTCACAAGCAGACTGAAACTTCTTCTTCACTATCTCACTTCTTTTTATTTTACTGGAAATACTGCGTAACTTTGTTACAGATGTACGCGAGTCAGCAATATTTGGTGCATATTCTTCATCTTCCTCAGTTTCGTCTGCATAGTCTTCATACTGCTGATCTTGCGCGTTAGTGTCAGACTCACAGTGTAATGCTAAGGTCTCTAATAAATCTTGTACACCAAGGTTTAAAATGTGAGCAAAGCACCGGAAATGTTGATTGTCTGAATCAAAGTGTGGCAACTGTTTGCCCAGTTCATACATAAATTTGGTATTTGCAGTTGCGTTGTCGACCGTGATACCTTGTATTTTATCAATTATGCCATATTCCAATAAACATTCATGGAAAATCGTTGCAATATCTTCCCCAGTATGTCGACCGCGTGATGGTATAAAATCAAGAACTACAGATCGATACTTCCATTCGTTGTCTATATAATGCATAGTAACCCCGTAGTAACTCCTACCAGCAATTGACGTCCACCCATCAATGGTAAATGACATTTTAGATGATAATTGTTGAAGTCGTTCCTTGAGATTAAATTGGAGCTCTTCAAATCGCTCTTTGACTTTCCTTCTAAGTGTAGACCTTTTAGGAAACTCCATATTAGGGCAAATACGTCGAAAATATACTTGTGTAGCTTCGTCATCGAAAAATGAGAAGGGAAGATATTTTTTCACTACCCAATCAACTGTAGCTGTCGTGATGTTGTCACTGCTGTTTTCCGACTGAAATAAAACAATAAATCTTGTGTTATTATTTAAAACATACTAGGTTTGAGCGTTTAGGAGGAGGAGGTTTGTTGTTGTTAAATCGAGAAAATCGTTAAATTGACATTTGTTATATTAAGGTTGCACTGTACTGTAATTTACCAAAATAAAGTACTTAGTTGTTACTGGCCGATTATGAAAACAAATGAAAATATAGGTGTTTATAAAAATATTTAAGACGATAATTACATACTTAATATGTCGCACCCCTAGATGAAAACACCACTAACTCAAAAATACTTACGTAAGTTAATGGCGTTTTTGAAAGTATCGCATGAACAGCTACGCGGAGTTAAAATTCCCGTAGCGACAATTTCGACCATTGTTAAAAATGACGCGAAATATGTACCTATGTATTACTATTTTATCAATATCTATAAAATATTCCGAAGTCAGTTTAAAGTCATTTGTTCAAAAAAGACTTTTTTGAGTTCCTGGAGTTTTCATATAAAAAAAATATATTCTTACCTGTCCACTTCTTCCAGCGGTTACTAAAAAGCTTGTGATATCTCCACTTAATTTTGGTTTAACAGGAAGAAATATTTGTGATTCCTTTTTGTGGAAAGATATTAGATGTTTCCTTAAGCCTGAAGTGTTTCTGTTTTTCATTTTTATTTCAGTCTTTTTATGTTGGCACAATTTACACAAGGCAGTTTGGGATGCATGAATTATTTCGAAAAACTCCTCAAATTTGCTTTTGGGTCTTTTAGATCTGTGACTCAAACTCTCGTTACTCGGACTAGAATAATTTGAATCTTCGTCACTCATATTAAATTGTACACGTGATACGTTTTTAGAAAACAACAAGAATTAGTAAAAACAATTATTAAGTTAGACTCGAAGCACAGCTCAATTGGAAATGACTGGAATTAAAATAATTCCTTTGTTTATAGTACGTTTCCTTGCTTTCTACCGCGCCGCCTCGCCACGTGCCGGCTCTATTAAAAGGATGCCGCCGCAAATCAAACGATGCCGCGTGCGGCGTACAAACACAGATTATTACCTACTTGTACAGACGCGACGCGTGAATAAAATATATGTAAAGAATTAGTGCCAATCACTATTCTTTACATATAAGTGAATGTTTTGGCGTACATCTATACTAATCTATACTAATATTATAAAGCTGAAGAGTTTGTTTGTATGTTTGATGACAGAAGTTTTAAAATAAATAAATAAATCCTGAACGTCACTATACCTCCAAAGTTACTATTCTTCGTGGGCGAAGTCGCGGGCACTGCTTGTAAATACTTTTTTTTTTTTTTTATTTATTTTTTTTTATTTATTTATTTCATATACAAGAAAAAAAAATACAAAGATACAATTTAGTCCCACAAAACCGACTTGTCGGTTTGACTGAGGGATCTTTAGTCTCTTAGCTTATAATTATAATTATGTAGGTATATAATACAACTATAACTGTATCAGGTAAAGTTAAGTGCACAATAATTGGATTTAGACTGAATTACAACAAACTGAAGGAAAATTTAGCGGTGATAATAATAAGATACAATTGTTGTAAGATATAAAATACGTGTGTAAAAAACAACCACGCCTCCGAGCCCTCAGATGGGCTCGGAGGCGTGGTTGTTTTTTACACACGTATTTTATATCTTATAGAAATATTGCATTGTGAATGCAAAAAAATAAATAAAAACATACAATTGTTGTGTTAAATAGTAGTCATCAGATAATCTTTTAATATTTTTTTAAATTTATTTTTATCCGTTTCACATCTAATAGTTTCGGGCAACGAATTAAGAAGATATGGTATACGCTTCTGTAAAGTTCTGTCACCAAAATAATTTTGAACCCTAGGAATTACAAATTTCTTTTTTGAAGTGGCTCTAGTGATCTGGTTATGATTTATGTATTCAAAAGTGGAGACACACTCTCGGCTGCCGTGATTATTTACTAATAATAAATCGCAGGCTTTTTATTTTATTAGTAGGTAAGTACCTACGCTTTTTATATTATTTTATTAATTATGTAGAATTTTTTTACACGTTTCAAGTATATTTAAAAGTGGCTACAATATTTATCAAACGGGTGATATTTGAACACTTTTTTGCTATTTTTTCTTGTAAAAACTTAAGAAATATAATGACTAAATGTACAATAATAGTACCTAAGTAATTAGTTTAAAACCATATAATCAATATTATAATATATACTTACTAGAATAAATTATTATGACATCTACTACCTATCCTTACCATTTTATTCTAATCATAATACTACTTGCGTGATCAGTATAATGTATTCATTTTCATTATAAGCACTCTGAAACTTATTTATTCTTTGGAACACCTGTAGGTACTCTTAAAATTCGAAATTATTTTGCATGAGTATACCTACGCCTACGCCCTGTGGCGGCAATCAAATAGTGTCAAATGTTGTGATTTCGGCGCGGCGGCAACGATTGTTGTATATGATTTCAAAAGAAGCCGCCGGCGCGTGTATTATAACCATGTGCTTCCGAAAAGCAGCAAATTTCTTTGAGAAGTAAGTACAAAACCTTTGATGCCGCATTATCAAAGTGCCGATGGTTAAAACATAACTATGCATGCACTCAGTTTGATTTTAATGGATATTTTTTTATTCGCTATGTAGGTATGTTTATGGTATTAGTCGTAATGCGCATAGATCCAGTTTTTCATATTCTTTGATACAGTTTTTTGCGTCTCATAGAATTCCTAAGCGTACCTATACACCGAACTGTTACACCTAACTACTCCGTGAAATAGCGCTAAGTCCTAGCTGCAAGACGCAAGAGTCTTGCAGGCTTAGTCTTGTTCTTGCTCAAGTCTTGCACGGTCAGTCTTGGTCTTGGTCTTGCTAAAAATACGCGGTCTTGTTCTTGGTCTTGGTCTTGCAAAAACGCAAGAACAAGACCAAGACTGCAAGACCAAGACTGAATTTGGGCAACACTAGGAACAAACAAGGTAACATATAAACGAATGAGGCTTAATTGTCTCTTCTCATTAAATAGTAATAGTTCGATATTTTTTCTTTTTAACTGTTGTTATTTTATTAACGAAGTCAGGGAGACTATCGAGTTTAATTTTTTGAATTTCATTTCCGCCGGAATTCGGGGGATATTTCCCCAAAAATGAGGAGATTCTACCATAATCTTGGCCAACGGGTTGGAGATTGCAGTTAAAGAACATAAATAATTCGGTATACACTACTGACCATTTTATGGTCTTCCGTATGTAACATTAGTTGTCTTTTACGATAGCCAGTGTAAAGGGTTTCCGGCCCCACACGGCAAACTTCCTTAATAAAGTCTACATACTATTCTTGTCTCCCTATGAAGTTCTTTATTTAAATAAATATAACATGATTATGCAAACTAACGGATAGCTATCTGGTAACAAAGTTTCAATTTACGAGTTTAAGTGAAAGAAATGAGACTCATTTTGGAGTTACGTTTATGTTTTAGGGTTTCGAAGTAAACAAGGAACCCTTATAGTCTGTCCGTCTGTCCCCGGCTTAGTTCTAGAGGTAATTGGCACTAGGAAACTGTACTTTGGCATGGGGATACATTTTAATAACGCTGACAAAACTGTAGAATAATATCTCAAAAACCATTTTTTGAAGTAAAATTTCTTGACGCACGTTTGACTTGAGGAGTAAGCTGGTGCATGCGTGACGAGAGCGTTACGAAAAGTGTGATCGGGCGAGGCGAACGGAAGTTGAGAGGAACATATATATATACATACATATAGATGGAACTAAAGAAGTTCTACTTCAATCGTGTGGTCTAAAGCACACTCTACTGTTTTTTTTTAGTAAAGGCAGATGATTTTTTTTTCTCTTTCGCATCAATTCAATTTAATTTATTTCAAGAAACAAAGTCTCATAATGGTTTTTAACATTGGAAACTCAAGCCTAGGTTAGTACAAGATATTATTAAGTCCAATATTCACAATTATATCAATAAATAAATTAATAAGGACATGCCAAATAATACAAATACAAATATGCATCGGTTCGTTTAAAAATATTGTGACTTTGTTAAAACTTTTTTTCAATTCAGGAATTCGTTTTCCAGATATACCTATAGCTAAAATATGTTGATTTTTGTTAGAGGCTGATGTCTCTCCCTTCTGAGGCCCTAGTGTAAGTTTACGCTTCGATACTCAATATCGTCTGCGAAAAATATTACTATGGATTTTGTATAAGCGCCCCCGAAGTTACGAATCTTCATAGAAATCTGTAACGCGCTCGATACACTAGGGCCTCTGCTCCCCCTTTACTAGCTAAACGGTTCGTTCAGGTAATAACGAAGAAATTTACAGTAAAAATTAGTATATTTAACTAATTTAAAAGGAAAATTTTCACGCTAGTTGGATTTTACAGGTTAATAGTAAGAAGATTAATTTTTAAAGCCCGTAAGCCCGACTAAGTTTATTAAGTTCCATTTATATTTTAAGATCAGTGTACACTTAGTTGGCAATAAAGATTTGATTTGATTAAAACAGATATGAGTAGCATTAAAAACGGTGAAATATTGTCTTATTTGTACGCATATTGGGTTTTTACGGAACCGTACACTGCGCGAGGCCCAACACGCTCTTGACCGGATTTTTTTTTATTTTATCTCGACGTTTCGACTCTTTCCAGATCACAAAGGTAATATTTGAGAGTGTTACTACCGTCCAATATTTTTTCATGGCACGTTCTTAACTACTCAATTACACGGATCCGAAATAAACGGGTTTTTGATATCTGCACAAGGTCTTTAATTCCAATGATTAAGAAGTAAATATAAATAAATATAAATAGTAAATATCAAAATAAATGAAATAATTATTAATTTTTTATTATGACTTTGATTAGGTAATTATTTTCTTTTGTTAGTGAGAAAGAATTACCTGGATATAAGAGAATAATTCAATTCGGTAAATAGTACCCGAAATTTAAATTTATTTTTGTTGGTTACAGTTCTTTCTTGTTTTTGGTAATTTTAGTAATGAAATAAATAGAAGTAAACGAAATTGGTGGGATTAAGTTAAAACAGTTATCTGCAGAAATTACTTAAAAGTTTTGAAGTGTTTAATTTGGACGAAATTGACCTCCTTACAAATTGAATAAATATACATATTAATATATTATACAACATCACATAGACTGTTCAGAATCCAAGTAAGTAAAAGCATTTGTAAGATGGAATTCAGAAATAACGACGCGAGCCAATATTGAAAAGTTCATTTACTACATCGAACCTGGAACCTCGGAGTGAAGTAACCATGAAAATCGGTATGCGAGCCACTCGACCATGGAGGCCGTGATATAAAATTATTTAAAAAGGACCACTTAATGAGTTGTTATGTGTTTCATATATATATGTGACATTTGGACTTTTTTTCAGAAGCCGTGTTCACAGGATGAGTAATCCCGTTGTAACGTCAGGATTTAATACAAAAAAAATCAAAACACACGCGTTTAGGATCTGTTTAAATTGTTTCATTTCAAAGAGTTAATAACGCGAAAGTATAAGGCTAAGAAGTCTCGCTCCGCGTAGTTTTTGTTTGGTAGATTTTATTTCTATGTAATATAAAATTATTTCAATCTGAAAATGTAGCAGTCAAATGTTTCAACAATAAATATAAAGGAAATCTAATCTATATGTTGCGAAATTTTAGCCGAAGTTAATATAGTTACTCAAATTTTACTTACACGACAACCTTAAGTTTGTAAAATGAAAAAAAAGCTATAGTAATAACTTAAGACGTAAACTTCTTAAGAAAACTTGACTTTCTTAAGCGTATAGTCACATTCAAATGACTTCCACTTTTTAGTTTTGTTTATGATTAAAATATAACTATTTTTTATATTATGTATAGGTATTTTAATAGATATCTATCGATAGATACTTTATCTACACTATTATCAATATTATTATAAAGAGGCAAAGTTTGTAAGTTTGTTTGTAGGACGTAATCTCTGAAAGGGCTGAACCGATTTTGAAAATTCTTGCACTAGTAGAAAGCTACAATTTTGCTTTGTGACATAGGCTATATTTGCTTGGGATTTAAAATGTTTGACGCCCAGCGAAAAGAAAACAGGTCAGCTAGTAAATTACACAACTCGCATGCCTTTTTCAACAATGGTCAACCTTAAAGTGCAAATGCGACAAACTTTTCTGAAAATTTGACACTAACGTTGGCAATGCCATGGACAAAGTTTTAAATTTAAAAAATAAACTGTCGATGCTAGCGCCGCTGACCCCGGTTCAGAAATGGCTGTCGCGTTGTACCTACTCTGCGTGATAACACGTCCGAGTGATTGATCGATACTGAAGTCATGCTCGCAATCCGTGTGATGGACATCAAACAAAAGAATGGCTCCGAAAGCGTGCGAAAGAGCACTATGATTGTCGTCGATTGTGTTGCAATGAATCTTCGATCGATGATAATTTGTTCCTTTGTTCCTAAATCCAAATTGATAGGTATAGGTATAGGCTACGGGAATGTAATTGTTACCTTTAGTTACATTTGTGGTGAAACTTAAGATTCAACGATCAATTCAGATAATGCACGAGACAGATTCTGAATTAACGAATTTTCAGGCAAATCTATAATCTAAGATCACAGTGGTTTGTGTGTTTGTCTGTCCGCTCTTTTTCCATTGTATCAATAACTTTACCATAGCAACGCGTTAACCACAAGTAGTTCGTCTACCGGACGCTAGATGGCGCTAACGGAAAAATATTTAGTAATTGAAAAAAAAAATTAAAGAATTTAGTCCACCCGTGTGGAGCCGAGACGGGCTGCTAGTATTTATATATTTAAATAATTTATCAAATATTTCTGTTTTAAAATAGCGTATTGAAATCACCTCAGGCGAAAGAGTGGTGGTTTAGCTATACTTAAACAT
Organism: Calamotropha paludella; assembly: GCA_927399485.1. Taxonomy (NCBI): domain Eukaryota; kingdom Metazoa; phylum Arthropoda; class Insecta; order Lepidoptera; family Crambidae; genus Calamotropha; species Calamotropha paludella. Next base: position 12,222,795 of record OV656826.1, on the reverse strand, counting down.
CATGATATCGATAAGAACCTTCAGTTTCGGTAGAGATGAGCAAACATCGTTAAGTAAATCGAGGTAGGTAGTTCCCGTATCGTTGTCCGGAGCGAAAAGGTGGGTGATTGGAGAAGAGTGATTCTCGTATTTGCCAGGAACACAAATAAAGACAATGATGGTTATTTTCTTTATCTTTTTTTCGGGAAAATTTGTTCATAAATAACGAATGCCACTGAATTTACACATAAAAAAATCGTTTAATTTCTTATATTTAAAATAGTAACTTCGAGACTTAAATGAATAAACAAAAGCATGTGTGCAATTCACACGTGGTAGAAGTGAAATCTTCAAAAATAATACGTACACGTATACAAAACCACGGTTGTTGTGATGCCTTCTCTCAAGCTTTGTACTACGCATACGCAAACAAATAAGTACTAACACACGTACATAATGCTTTCTATCTCATTTTCTCCTACATTAAATCTTATGAATTCATGTGGCTGTCTCTTTTTACTGTCGCTTTTTCGTTTCATCGACTTTCAAATCACAACGATGCTAAAGAAGTTTTCACTTCAAAATACTAAAACTACCTACCATGTATTTTATCACACGAAGATACAACTAAAAGAAATTAAAATAAATCGCTCTCTATACAATTACTCGGTACTCGATTAATACTCGCCTCGTATCGGGTATCTTACGAATTAATGCAATTTTAATTCTGTCCCATCGATTACGTTCGCGCGATTTATTATAAACACTCGCTGTGATAATCGCATAAAAAATGATCGCTGGTTTGTGGCGATTCGCCTTTCCCTGTTGGCCTGGGGGATTATTTTTGAATCGATCGAAGTTTTAATATGCACATGTGTTTTATTACTTTAGAGTTTCCATACTTGTTTATGAGGATCGCGAGAGCTTTTGAGATGGGATTAGCAATAGATATTGCAAGTATAAGTTAATGTGACCATTTATGGCGTTCTTTGTGCTTTAAAACATTTATATCGATGAAACGAGAATGCAGTGCAACTTACGATCACTTTATAGCTGCAAGAGTAACACATTAAGTAAGTATAATTGCATTTATGAGTTCGTCTTCTTGTTTTAGATTAAAAGAGTATTTTTAATATTTGTGTAAATTTTGTTAATATCGCTTTTGCCAGCAGCTTATGTTCCCATAGCCAGTCTTACTTATGGATGGAGAATTAATATGGCTTTCAATCCATAGCCCAGTTAGTCCGGCTAAGAATGAGATCATTGATGAAGGCTTAACGCACTTAATACTATGGAGATACAAAGTTTAAAGCTTGGACCTACTGTTCAACTACGGTTTTTGGGAAAATTTATGAATCTCTGTTGGTGTTGCCCAAAATCAGTCTTGCAAGTCTTGTTCTTACTCAAATCTTGGTCAAGATTGCAGTTTTGGTCTCATTCTTGCATTTTTGCAAGAACAAGACTAAGCCTACGAGACTCTTGCGTCTTGCAAAACTGATTTTGGGCAACACTAATCTCTGTAATCAAAGCCGTGCGCTTTAACCACTGTGCCATTGAGCACCAATATTGCAAACGCTTACAATTAGATTCGGTTTAAAATATATTTATTTCGTAGGTAGGTAGATTTCGTTCTTATTTCGAAGAAAGTAATCTTTATTTTGGTATATATTCCTTTTTTACTGTTTCTCAAAGTAGTTTTTACATTTGATAAACAGCAATGAGAATATTATTCTGTTTAAGTGTAAATTATCTTTTCCACTTGGAAAAAGCGAAAACTCTCATGTTTTCCTTATAAGTGCCTTGTTATGGACCACCTTGCGAGTGAGCAGGACAGCATACCGCGCGGGTGGCCGTCTGTACCAGCTAATGACGTATACGGCTAAACAATGGATCTATTATTTCGAAGCACCAATCTGAAACTTATTCGCCTCATCTCGCTGAACGCTATCTTTTGAAACTGATCATCATCCGAGTAGTAATCGTTCCACTACTTAAAACCACATCAGAAGTTTATAACATGAGTCTGTGTGCATTTAGGAGTTTATTGGCGTTGACCCTTTATATGGAAGTTATATGCGTTGCCTTTTTCTTAACAAGATAAATGGCATATAGGTTTAATTTTCGTTTGTTATGCCTTAAAAATATAAAAAAATGTTTTGATATATTTAATACAGATTTTTCAAACTTACCACTTATTGTTTTATTTCCCGACCAGAATTTAAAGTCGTATAACTAATCGTATTCTACGTAGCTAGGAAAAAAAATGAAATTTGATACAACTATGCATTATTAGGTGATTGCTCAACATTTATTTTAAAAGAGTATTTGAGTTTTCTTAGTTCAAGGTCGATATTTGGTATACTATTTTCAATTGAGCAACTTTAAGCTAAGTCTAAAGATATAGTAATTTCTACTGAAAATTTGTCCATCCAAAGTTACAACTAAACAAGGGGTTAATTACCCTTACAATGAATAGAGTATTTTGATATTTATATAGCATCTTAAGTAAAATTATTTATTAAAGTTTTTGGCCGTGTAGGAAAAAAAACAGTGCTAGGAAAAAAGTAATGCTTGAATCTATTTCTTTATTTCTACTGCTATATAACTATAATAAATATATTTGCCATCGTTATTATTTGTTTATTGTGTTTTAATGACGACCGTTTGGCGCAACGGTAGTGATCCTGCCTTTCGCACCGGCGGTCATGGGTTCAAATCCCGGAAGGGGCAGATGTTTGTATCATACAAACATCTGCGAGCGCATACGAGCATTTGTACCTGAGTCATGGGTGTTTTTATATATTTCTATGAATATTACATATTTATGTATCATATATGTATGTCTATCCGTTACCCTAGTATCCATAACACAAGCCTTACAGTGCTTACTTTGGGCTAGGCTAATTGGTGTGAATGTAAGAAATATTTATTTATTTATTATTTATTTAATTTTATGATGAAGGCATACTGTGTGCTCGTCAATTAAGAGCTTTAGTTTAAAATAGTTGAAAATATTAAGTTTTATTTAATGTAAAGATTACATCATTGAGTAAGTTAAGAGCCATACCTTACTGGAACATCAAGGTAACGTAACCAAATAATATCTTTATATATACAATTCTACTGTACGTCTGTACGTGTGTATGTCACTGAATTCCTCCTAAACTGCTGGACCGTTTTGAATGAATTTTTTGTATGCGTTTGGGTGGAGCCCTGGATGATTTAGATTCACAAATCAGCTCGCCAGATGGCACTGCACCCGATACCGCAACGCGTGGCCGGGTCTGCTAGTATAATTATAAATTTCCTACAGCTCACAACAAATATTTGATCCCAAGTTAAGTAGAGGTTGAAATAAGAATGGAAATAACGGAAAATAAATATATATACAAGAACCATGACTGGGGAACAAATGCTTATGGTCATCACAGACACATGTACCCCCACTAGAATTGAAATCCAGGAAATAGGCTCACGGCGAAGGACAATTGGCCAGGTTGCCAATTATTTGAAAGCGTAGCCATTGACAATACACCGCTATGTGGACTTTGAATACTGGTACACTAGTAAAATATAAGTACTTGTTGACGACGGTTTGGATCCTGTCGTTCGCACCGACGGTCCTGGGTTCATATCCCAGAAGAGGCAGATGAATACGAGCATTTGTACCTGAGTCATGGGTATTTATATGTATTTCTATAAACATTACTTATTTTGTGGTTGTCTATCCGTTACTTAAGTGTCCATAACACAAGCCTTACAGTGCTTACTTTGGGCTAGGCTAATTATTATTATTATGCCTTAAACCTCACTAAAGTCCCCGTACTGAATGTACATAGACAAATATTATTTAAGGCAAAATAGGTTATAATTCTTCCGTTTGTGTGTATTTTTTATTTAGATGACATTTTTTGTGTATATTTGAATAGGTTCTTGGATTATTTACATTTTGGACTCGGTAGCATCGGTGCACTGTGATTGGGCAGGAGATGTCTGCCAGGTCTGATATGCCATATAATAAATATCTATTTATTTAAAAAGCTTTGTTGACTAAAACTTCATATAGGTACAACTTAATGCTCGTAGCATTCTCTACCAATCAACGTTTGGAAAAAGTGATAGACTTAAAATTTTCTATTTCCTACCCAAGAATCTATTCCAATTTCTTACGAGAGATAAGTGATTTAGTTAATATGGTTTCTCAGTTATGATAACCTTCGGTTGCTAAATATGGCCAAATATATGCTGAATTCGAAATTGGCATGGCATCACAGTGAGGCATAGCCCACAATATCATTCATTCAGACGTTCACTTTTGCTGGGTCAAAACATATAAACATTATAATTGTCTAGGAACGGAATCAAAAAGTATGTGTCTACTACATTACGCAAAATAGTTCAATACTAGCTGACCCGGTAACGCGTTGCTATGGTAACGTGTTGTGATGGTAACGTTAATTGATACAATGGAAAAAGAGCGGGAAAAGGAGCGGACAGACAAACACACAAACAACAAATTTGTGTTCTTAGATTATAGATTTCACTGTCAATCCCTAATTGTATAACCAAGATTACAGTCTTAAATTAAAACCCAGCCAAATTACAATGGTTGTCAACCTGTCAGCGCGACACAAGGAGATGTGCTGATCGGTGGCCGATATTTGCAACAGCTTCATGTTGGTGAGGTGCATTTTTACTTTGCCACAAAATATTGATATTTCAGAAGAAAACTTAATCGTTCTCTACGTTTGTAAATATCAAGACGGACTCATGACTAGGACTAACTAATGTAGAAGATAATTTTGCATTCTTAGTTCTCACACTTGTTATATATATATGGACTAGCTTTTACCCGCGGCTTCTCTTTTTTTTTAACGTGGAGAGTGGGAGCAAGGCTGAAGTTATGTGGGACTCTCCCCTGCGGACCTACCTTTCGATAAAAACTCGCCAGGTTAGGCGGGCAGGGGCCTACCCACTAAAAACTCCACGGCATCCCTTCATTCACCTTAGTGCCATTGGTTCGTCAAACCACTCATCATCATCAGACGATAGGTCGTTCGACGAAGCAATGACACAAGGCGGAGTCACGGGAACCCTTGCGGACACTACCGCGGCCCCGCCGGTGGATATTCCCCGGATTCCGAAAACAAACGGCGAACGAAGGAGCGTCCCAAGACATGTGCGACACTCGTCGTCAATGAAGGCCTGTGCAGTGCAGAGGTCGGGCCTCCCAAGCCCGGCCCCTGCAAGCTACCCGCGGCTTCTCTTGCGTTAATGTACCTGGACTAACGACCAAAAGTTATGTTTATATCCTTCAAAATTACTTCTTTTTCGGGATAAAAGGTACCCAATGTACTTTACCCTTGGCAAAGTGTATGCAAAAATTTATGATGATCAATTGAGTAAGTAGTTTAGGCGTGAAACTGTAACAAATAAATCTACTTTCGTATTTATAATATTAGTGAGGATTAAAAGTTTGTTATAGATATGATTTGAAATAGCCTATTATTTAAGCGAAATTGGCTATTTTTAAGCATATAGGCACCTAATTTTATCCAAATTGGTCAATCCGTTCTTGACTTATAGGACATAAAGATAGACAGGCAAACAAAAAATAAAAAATAGTAGAGTTGGTGTCAGTGAGCTATAAAACGAAATTTTTTCATAAATTTTGCCCAAAAAATGTACAGACAGAATCTCATATTTATATAGTAATATAGATATAGAAATTTTCTTATTTATATTTTTTTCTAATAATATTCTAAGTTAGAGCTTATTGAAGTATATATACTCACGTGAAAATTATTTTCATAGCGATGTCATTTTCCGGTGTTGGTCTCGGTACCTTTGAGTGCATTTCTTCCTTTTTATTCGTCATTCATTTTAGTATGATATATTCATTGTCTGATTTTTAAATCCGGTAAAGGCTGAGCTGTCAAAGCTTCAGTACCGTTGTTTGTCATAAAAAACTTCCTCAAGTGTGTTAATAATTTCATCTCGGTAATTGACTGGCGCAAGTTAAGGCTGTAATGACTGCGCCGTGTGAGGCGACGGTGCTGGAATGTATAAGGGCACGTTTATATTGCTTAATCGGAATTGAAAAGTATAGTAAACGCCTCTATTTTCTTATGGCGGGAATCGCTAACACACTACTGTTTTTTGATCTCTTTAAAAAACAAAATGTCTAGTTTAAAATATGATATTTTTGTGTCAACTCAGCGTCAACTGCCTGCCATGAATTTTATTTCTTAAATCAAATTGTTTGTTTTAATTACTTAAGGTTCCATAAAGTCTTCACATTAAATTAGCCCAAAGAACATACGAACTTGGTTATAAAACCATATACATATTTCAGCATTCGATGATATGCCAATAATATTGAGAGTTATAGTAGCCAAAGGTAGTTCGGGACATTTTTGTGAGTTTAGTGTATGTGTGGGTACTTGAGTTTGAGTGTATTATTGTGTAATTTGTATTTTAAAGTAATCTTTGTTGTTAATTTTTTTGTTATTTAAACACTTATATAGTGCTATACCTTTTATCTAAAAGGATAATTATAAAACATCTTTAAATCTATGTATATTACTAAATATTCTTTCATTTATATTGCTATAAAATAAGGGATACGCTTATAAGAAAATACTAAAATAACAGTCGTATCAATATTTATCATAACTTAATTGTAAATATCTTTAAGATGTTGGTGAAATTTTTTATACAAGAAGCCCATAAAATCATGCAAATATGAATTTTAGAAGTTGCCGGTGCTCCTATGGATTACACAAGTGTCTTGTTTACTATTTATTTTTGTTTTTTATTTCATTATTGTCAGGGTTAACTTGGTAATTGTTTTTATTTTTATAGACTACTTAACTAATTATATTGTGAGAAAGCAAAGTTACAGAGATTGCACTATCAAAAATACTATTGTTACTGTAGATGGATTGGCTAACATATATTACAACCTGGTTACAATATCTGTGGACCTGATGACGTCACGTCAGCGCTTAGGTACGGTGCACAAAACAAGCATCATGGGGATAGTATTGTAAACAATAATAATTATGAACTATAAATAAAATATATTATACTTTTATTTTTTTATTCTTTTATTTTTTATTCTTTTTCAAGAGAACGGGGAGGGGGCTTGACATTCCAGCGAGGTCCACAGATATTGTAACCGAGTTGTACATACACTTGTGTACTTTTTTCATTTGCAAAACGTTAAGGAAGCGTTCGCATTTTATGCTTTATTTTGTAATATGAGGATGATTGAATCTTAGTATTTTTTCAAAATAAAATGTTGTCAATCATTACTACTATGTTGTAGGTACAGCCTACTTGTACATGGGTGTATGCGTTGCTCAAAGACAAAGATGAAACATGGAAACAAATAAACCTCAAGCAGAAGCAAAAGTCAGAATTATAATATTACCATTGTAACGCATCTGCAGCATAGTTTTTCCTTATAAATTAAAACACCTTTGGAAGGATAAATCAATAACTTACTAAGCGGGTATTAATCATTAAATTTACTTAATTAATGTGACCTAAGAGATATTCTTTATATCGTCCCGCTAACTCTTCCATTCATGGCTTCACCCTAACTCAGTATAGGCGATCAAAGATTGTGTAGAGGTTTTCAACGAAAAATAAACGTGTTTTACTTACAGCGGCGAAGCACGCGATAACGTTGTTTTAAACAAATAGCATTAGGTTGTGACCGTAGAGCTTTTGGAATATCAATAATGTCATTTTTTGAGGAGTTTAATAAATACTGTACTGTAATTGGTTTTATCGCAACAACTTTTTGCTTAAAGATACATTTCTTTATATTAAATAACTTCATAATTACTTATAACAATGTAATTATATACATAAGTGATCGCTTACTATTATTTTACTATTTTCAGTATTTTCTAATAAGTCCTTAATATTAATTAGTTGTTTGAAGAGCATAAAATAAACATATGTTTTAAGTTACAAATTGAAATAAAATATGAATAAACATTAAATCGAATGTGCTTCAACAGCTTTTTATAATCGTGAAATAAAACAAAAATTAAATGAAAATAATTATGTTTTTTTGGTGCATAATTAAATTATTAAGAGAATAAATAACAATTACTAATTACTAGAAGTATGCTGTAGGATTTAAAAAATACACTCCATGTTGTAATTATTTGCGTAGATGTAGCGCCTAAAACTTAGCTAGTAAATTAAGATTTGTTTTTTTTTTTGTCGTAAATCCATTATTTTTGGTTAACTCGCACTACTGCGTGCGCTTGTAAAAGTGTTACAAATAAGAACTGGTGGCTATTTTGATCACAACCTGTCAACGTCCATTTCCATCGGAATGCCAACTAAATCAATCATAAACAGCCTTATAACAACCGAATGACCTAATTCGTTCGTTCGCCCCGTGAGGTCTCTCATTTAGAGCTGTAATAAAACCTCTTTTTGACATATCCGTGGCAAAACCCCTAACTGATATGACCCCTTGCACTGTGAAGGTGTTAAGAAAACTCGTTCACTTCAATGGAAAATACACCCTAAATCTAAATAATAAGCATCAATTTTGTTAGTATGGATTCTCTCGTTTATTAGACTACAAAGACGCCGCACCACGCGGCGGCTCCTTTGATGCGGCGGCCTGTAATTACGTAAGAGCGGTCGGATTCTTCAGTCAGTTACCGCGGCATGGCCCGGCGGATGATTTCTAGGACTCTCAGTCTCTCAAATTGAAATGTGAGATGGTTTTGTGTGGTAAACACTGGCTACGTCTAATGGGAAATTTCTGTATGTACATTGTGTAAATATTGCACACTTCCTGGTAATAATATTCCGCTAAACAAAGATTGATCTAAAGATCTTAAAGAGAAATGCTTAAATAAAAAAATGTAACAAAAGTTTAATGTTAAAATCATCGACGTACAATCGACCTTCGTTTGTTTGAAATTTTGACATTTGTCAAATACCTATCAATCGGTAGAGACTTATTAAGTACGTTGCAGATCAAATTGTCACAATAACTTTTATAGTAACATGTAATGGATGTTTTATTATTGTAAAGAAATCGAACTATTGAGACTAGGTAGGAGAAGAGTTTTAAAGGGAAGTGATAAGTTCTGTTTCCGTCCGTAGATAATTTTTTCATAAAATGTAAATAAAAAGTCCTATACGCTAATAGAGCCTTTCTGAATAATACAAGTTTTTTGTAAGAAATTTATTGGTTAATAACGATTTTTCATCTGTGTTAGCAAGAGTTATAAAGTATGTTGTGTTTTTATTTATTTTTTTGCATTCACAATGCAATATTTGTATAAGGTATAAAATACGTGTGTAAAAAACAACTACGCCTCCGAGCCCTCAGGTGGGATTCGAACCCACGACCTGTCGCTATCCGGGCGAGTGCTCTGACCGCTGAGCTACCGAGACGCTGGCAAACGTGTCGAATTTTGTTAATGTCGAAAGTATGTTGTGTTGTGAATTAGATTCTAAATTTTAAGAGTTCCTATACATACTATGTATAGGCAAGGCACTTAAATAAGCGAAAACGATAAAAAATTGTTTGTTTCAGTTGGACATCTATTAATTTCTAGTGCAGTTGTCTACGTATCCGCCTGTATTATACAAATAGGTGTAAGATAGTTAATAATAACAGACAGCCATCATAACTTGTTTATTTAAAAGAAAAACTATTGAAGTTTTCGCTATTTTAAACAGGATGCATGACTTACTTACTGACTATGTCATAATAAAATTTAAATTAGATATTCTGTTTCTTATAAAATGTCAAGAACGATATAATAAATACAATTATAATTAGATTTTAAACAATCTTCTTTTCTATTAAATAGTTTTCTAGAATGATCAGCGTGATCTCAACCGAATAGCTAAATCAAGAACCCCACCGAAAAGTTCGAAGCTTCCAGTGCTTCCTGCTGCTAATCCGAGCACCTCTTGCAATCTGACATTTCCGTAATTAAAACCATTGTCATTACCGCGTGACGAATTAACTACAGGCGAAGGGAGGCGGAGGGCGTGGCTTTCGACTTCAAAGGAGCCGCCGGCACACCACAAGGACCGCTCTTTGCCGAGTGACTGCGATGGAGAGAGGGAAAGAAGTGTGTGTGAAAGGGACGGCGTAATCCAAGTGTGTTTGTGGCTGTGAACGGGTTGATTCGGTGGAATGGCCGCTAGAGATGGAATGCATATCGATACTGTGTTGGGAATACTTAATATAAACCGTTAGTTGAAAAAAGTGACGATGTAACAAATATTTAAAATTCTATATATATTAGAGGTTTCTAACCCATAAACGCGAGTTATATTGTATTCAATCAAGTTTCGGAATAGGCGGGCGTACTTATACTTAGTTTAAGTTAATGTTATAATGTGTTTGGTATCTTTCTTTTGTGTCAAGAGTTTGAAATTAAATTGATATTTTTTAACGATCTTTGATTATTTTAAACATTTGAATTATTAATAAATTTTACAGAAAATAACGTAATGAGGGCAAAGAATCAGACATATATAAATATATAGTCGTATATATATATAAACGTCATTTAAGTATCGTAATTAATTTTAACGTCGTATTAAAATAAATGCATAACAATGACAGTTTTTTATATGATACCAAGACAACATTTTACAATACATACTTAGAATTTTTTTTTAATTTATATTGATTTTCAATTTAAAAGTCGTAATTGACTGGACTTACCAGTAGGCTGACGTAATTGCTCCACAGTATTTCCAAAATGTTTGCTTCTTCTTTGGTTCTTTTTTTTTTTTTGGCATCTTAGAAGATTATTATAGTTTTGTTATTTATATATTGATGTGTTAGACTTTTGTATCTTTAGTAGTAGTAATTTAGATAATATTATTAGAAAAAAAAAAACTTAAAAGGAAGAGTGCGTGGATAGCGAGGGACGAGTACGGACTTCCGGTTTCGAGTCCCGTCTGACACCTGAGACAAATTGATTTTATCGAGTAATAATTTCTTTAGATTAGTAAAGAAGTTTGTAATCAATTAAAACTATTGCCCGGATTCAAATTTAGTTTAAAATTCTAAAATTTCAGCGTTCAATGCCTGTTTTTTATGGCTATTGTTATGACATATCTTACACCATTAATCAATAGTTAAGACTTAGTAAATGTCCATTAGAATTTTTTTTTTCAGTAGCTGCATTTAATAAAAATCATCAATGTTCACATTTATAGCTTAAAATAATTTGTAATAACTAATCGTTTGTCCTCCATTTAGGTTGATAAAGTTTTTACGTTACCTCACAGGCTCCTCCAGAATAATCAGCGCCGTGATGCTAATCAATATATAAACCAACATATCGACATTGAGACAATCCTATGTGGGCACATCACTAGCAATAAATCTGCGCCGCTAAAGAAGCTTACGTCATTGACGTATTGTTTATAAATGAGACGCTTCGGATCCCTGCCTGACGTTATTGCTCGACCACTTTAAAAACAACATAGATAGTATACAATTACCCTACAGATACATACTTTGTTTATTTCCCAGGGTTTTACCAATAATGAATATTGAAATTAAAAGCTTAATGCATTGGTATTGTTTTAATTCGTTAAAAGCGCCTTTTGTATTCGTGACGTTGCAATTTTGTCTATAGAAAAAGATTTCTGTTTTCAATTTGTGAACTTTAATTACTCACCTAGGTTAACCTTCTCATTATAATCTCCTCTTTTTAAGAAAATGTATGAGTTGGCATAATTTTTTAGACTCGGAATTAGCTGGTTTAAGTTTAGAGTAATTCAAAAGTATCTTTTGACAGTTAATGTTGAAAACCTCCTTTTTTTTGTATACCGTTTTTTTTGGTCTCCAGTCGGTTCAATGCAGAACTGATGACCGTTGGGGAAGATAGGTTCTGGAGTGGCGATCATGAACTGGATGATCGACGTAGCGTGGGGAGATTCTCAACTTGGTAGACAGATGACTTGGTGAAGGTTGCGTGAAGCCGATGGCAGCAAATATCTTACCACTCCTTGTGGCGCTCTAAAGAGAAGACATGACTTGACATACGTTCAGGAAAGGTTTATATTATTATTCCAGTGACAAAATTCTGAAGTCCATGCGAAAGAAGATAGACAGGTAACGCTTATAAAACATATAAGTTCACTGACGGAAATGTTTCTGCCGTTATGTTAAAAATACAGTTGAATTGCCTAAAATGAAATAAATTAAATAGTAATAATTGTATTATTGCGCGAAGCTCTCTTTTAGGCAACTCACAAATTTCGCTTGTCTCCCTCCTGCTACTTAACGGTTCAACCGATTCGAACCAATTTTGGCACGATACATGATTATAACCTGACGGACATAGGCTATATACAAAAATATAGACTTTGCCATGGAGGAATAATCACCGAAAGAAAAATTCAAAAGCTGATCGCAGCCAAACCGCTGATACTACATTGATGAAATTTGGCGCCAAAACTCACATCGTGGTCGTGACGAATGTGCAAAAAAAGTTTTAAAATCGGACATCCCATAGAGGAATAATCACCCTTCAAAAATCTAATTGCTTCCCTCAGTATTTGCAAACAGCAGCATGTATTGCAGACCTAGTTACTGAATTGTAAATACTGAGATTCAGTTTTACCGATAAGCTTGACTCATTGTTGAACTATAAGTATACTTATACCTATACTATAACTACACCGGTAGTAACATAACTCTACAAAAATGGTATTATTATTTTTCGATTGATCCAGTAGAAATTTTGACTCTACAACCTACGGTCGTTAGGATTTGACCTGCGTTAAATGTTTGTGGGTTCACAAAATAAAAAAAAAACTTGTTTTTATGCTTAATTATGTATGCTATTCATTATTAGTATTCCTAGTACAGCGCTACTCTGTAACTCATAACGAGTTAGAGTAGCCTGGAACAATTATTATATCTTATGGTGTATCTTATTATACTAGCTGACCCGGTAACGCGATGCTATTGTAACGTAAATTGATACAATGGAAAAAGAGCGGACAGACAAACACACAAACAACAAATTTGTGTTCTTAGATTAAAGACTAGCGACCCGTCCCGGCTTCACATGGGTTGACAAAATACTTTAATTTTTTTTCTATTATTAAATACTTTTCCGTTAGCGTCATCTAGCGTCCGGTAGACGAACTACTTGCGGGTAACGCGTTGCTATGGTAACGCATATACAATGGAAAAAGAGCGAGAAAAAGAGCGGACAGACAAACACACAAACAACAAATTTGTGTTCTTAGATTATAGATTAATAAATACTCAATAAGTTTATTGCAACTATAAAACACGGTATTTAATTCAATACAGCTATAATCACCATGATTATACCTACCTGTAACCGACAGAGTCCACCTCTATCGGATATTAACATACATGCAATGGCGTCTTTTTCGCAGGGGTAGGCAGAGGTCACAGATTTCCACTTACCACGATATTGACAAACATCTCTCGCTTCTTCAACCATCATCAGCCTTTTCATAAAAGCTCGTCCAGAAACTAAATAGAGGATATCCTGAAAAAAGGTCAGGATATCCTCTATTTAGTCTTTGATAGTTCGTCTTGGTCTGCCGTTCCCGACCGGATTATTATGAGACAAATAGCTAAGGTTTAGTCAGAAGGCACCTACTGTTAATTGTTATTGAACCCTAAAAATGCTCTTCTTTTATGTTAAAAATTATTAATGTCATATAGATGTTTTAACTTCTGCAAAAGTTCTGTTATCATGAGTATTGCATTATTTGTTAGGTTACAAGTAAATTAAGGAGCTATAGATAGCTTTAACAAAGGTCAGACGAGTGACCAATATCTAATTTACTCTCTCGATATCTTCCGTGACGGCTGCATTAACAGTCATTAGCAACTTTCTGATTTCTGACCACCAAGCCGCTTTCTGATTGTACGGTACTTTTTTTATAATGTTTCCATCAATAAAAATGCCTTTGCTAACAACAAGAGCAACACAAGGCTGGTAATATTGCATAAGTATGACCAAATCCATGAATTCAAAAGTATAAATAAATCTTTATCTTTAAGCGTATGGCAATAAGACAGGATTTCCGAACAATATAAACACATTCCATTACAATAACACTGCAATATTAATTACTAAATTTCTTTGCATTATAAAATAATTTATTGTCGCCTACAATCTTTAATTTTTATTAAACGTTGCATTGAAATTAGCTATTGCCTTCCTAGAAAGGAACCAATATTGACTTTTGACGTGAAGAAATCTTAATTAAGATATATTTTTCTAAAGAAAATAGATAATAAGTAGAATCCCAAGTAGCGAAATTAACATCTCACTACTCTACATTATTACCAAATAAATAAAAAAAAAATTGCAGTCACTAGATCGTATCTTAACAGACGTCCCTAATTCGATAATTAACAGGTCCCGGCCATCAAATCGAATTATCTATGACACGTTCACTCTGAGAAGAAAAGCTAACTACTCATTAGGTCTAATACGTCCATTATACTTAGAAACCTGGAGGAAGAGTGTAAAACCCTTTTGAGACGTTCGTCGTATCAATAAGCAGGGGGAGAGGTAGGTCAACGTAAGCTGGACACTGCTGTACACAGAGATTGCTGAGTCATTCAAGTAGACACTTTTCGTTCAGGAGTGCTATTGCTCTTAGTGGTTTCTCACGATCGCGAAATGATAAGTTAAGATTCCCGAAAGAGATCGTAATTTTCGTGGGAATATTGTATTTTTTTAGGCGCGTGCAATGATTAATTGTAAAAACCAATTACTTAATGAACTTCAGTTATGTGGAGGTGTGACATGTCAGTCATTTTTCTTGCTCGGCACACCTAATGACAATGAAAAAAAATAAGTTACTTATTTGACTATCTATTTAAAATCGAATCGATAAATTTAACTTCACTTAGTGTCAAAAAGAAAGCACTGGAAATAATAATAGCGTATTCAAAATAAGAACGACTTTGAAGTTTATTTTTGTCTCTTTACACATTTTCTTGTGTTGCAACACATGACATGGATTTATTTTTTGTGACTGACAAACTTACATGTGTAGGTATTAGTTATTTTTATATGGTTATAAAGAAATGAATGACGTTTTTCAGGGTAGATATTTGCAGGTATGTATGCTAAATTTATTATTCCACCATAACTTCTAAATGCTTGAACAAATTTAGATGTTATGACATATGGATAGAATCCTTACATCATCCTGAGTATTATTAGTTGTAAAAAATTTATTGCAAATGATTGAATAAGATTTCAGTATGACTGCGAATATCTAAATAAGTGAATGTGAATCATTAGAATATATCACATTATCATCCTCACAGTAGGCTAGTAAAAAAATTTTGGCATTAAAAAATAAATAAATAATTAAAAGAACTTAAATATACGACAGTTTGCCAAAATACGAGTTTAATATTTTTTATTTGGTCTCCCGACTGCAATGACAGTTTTATTATTTTGATCGATTTTAGATAAAACAATTCTTGAGTTTTTAATTATTTTTAAACTGTGTGGTTTATGTACAGAAAGAAAGCGATGAACCCCTATTTATTTATTTTATTAAGGGCCTCTATTTTTAACCAAGCGGCTCCCACGCGAAAGTCATCTAAAGCCTTTTTTAGTATTTGGGTCGTTCTTCTTTTTTACCGACAATGGTCTGTCCTTCGTCTTATTATGGCATCTCGTTGGAGAATTGATATTTAAGGTTTTTTAATTCGGTTCGAATAAACGTCCATATTTTTCTTATCTAATAATATTATGTAATTTTTCATTTTCTCCAACCAACATATTTTTTCGTTTGTTTTCCGTTGAATACTGTGACAGAGTGGTAAGCCGAAATGTGGTCTCCACAGAAAAAGGCCACTCTGTCACATATTTTTTTTTAAAAACCAACATTAAAGAAGAATTAATATTTGCCGCAAAGGAAACTTTAATTAATCCTAATGACAACACAGATGCAATTTCTTCTAAATTCCACACAGAAACCACAATTATGGATAGTTCAAAAACCAAAAAAATAGAAAAACGTCGTTTCATTGTCGGTAAAAAAGAAGAACGACCCATTTGCATTGCGAGAAAAATACGGGGCGCGCGTCCCTCACTTGACCTCTATATTTAGTTGCTTAAAATAAACCTTTTGCAATAAAGTTTATTTTGGCTACATAATCATTTAATTTAAATCATCATCATTTTATAATGTCCTTACTGTTGGAATATAAGCCTTCTCTTTGGTTAATAAAATATGTATAGGAATAATGGACCGTAATCCACCACGCGGGCATAGTACAGATTTGCGGGTGCTAATGACTGCGGATGTAGAAGGAACCAACGACTTAACGTCCCTGTATAAGGAGAAGCATGATGTAGTAAATTTTTAGTCATATACCCCCATGAGAATTTTTATTTATTTACTTAAAAATATATACATTATATACACAAGCATATTTTGCAACATATAATATCCACTGTTTCGACGTGCAAATATTTAAATTATTATTATCAGTTATACATGTTTTATTTCTAAAACAAGTCATAATATTTTGTTATCAATATAGTAAAATCACTTCTGTTATCAACTTTTAAATAGCCTTAATTTAAATTAAGATATAGGTTGTTACTTAATATTGTTTGGTTATTTGGCGGTTCACACACTAGAGATGCGTCCCGCTGCGGTGCGCGGAGCGACAGAAAACGCGCGCTGCGACGGAGGCGCAGATCTGCCTATCTTAGCGGTGTAATCTGCTTCCCCGCGCGGAGTAGCAATACAAAACGACAAGGCTCCGCGCTTCCGCGCAGAATCTGCATGCGGGGCGCCTACCCGCGCGTTCCCGCGTCGGCAGTGTGTTGTCATATGCGTGTTTTCTATATAAATTGAGAATTTTGCATACAATAGTAAAATCTGCGGCCACGCGCTACGCGACGGGACGCGGTGCAGTGGGTGTACCGCCTTTATTAAGTACTATGTTTTACCCGCAGCTTCGCTCTTGTTAATTTAGACTATCGATTAAAAGTAATGTATATTTCTATCCCTCGGCGACATCATTTCTTCTGGATAAAAGATACTCTATGACCTTTTTTGTACCCTTGACAAAGTGAGAGTTAAGGCATTAAAGTGTGTCAAACTCTCTTTCCTATTTAAAACATTATACCTATCTGAGTTATTTTCGTTTGGTGACAACTTTTGTTCAGGAATACATAAGCTTCTTCCTTTTATACTTCTGCAGATAAAGCTCTCTATAAATTGGTAATTGTGTTTCTTTACGAAGACTCCGATTTCTTTAGATACAATCTTCTTCAATTTGTTCTACAACATAATGCCATTTAGCCGTTGGTATTATTCCTCTCGTAATCAAAACTGATTTATCCCTAATGATTTTTAGCAACAACCTTGAGCAAATCGGCGGACAACAGTTGCGGGCCCATTAGATCCAACACAGACCCAAACCCCGCCCTCTAGCGAACCGTTTGGTAATTAACGATCATTTATCTTTACAGCTCTGTCAAAACTGTGTCGTTCCGTCCGAAAACATTTTAAAATATGCCATAATTAGGGTCCACTTGATTAATTTGAGCAAAGGCCGTCTCAGTTTAGAACCTTGTTATAGTAAAGGAGCTTTACATTTGTTTGAGGAGCTTAACTGATTTTTTGGAGCACTTAATTTGACAAAGGCGTATAATTTTTTACATAATAACGTTGCCACACGTCAAATTTGGACTCTTCGAGGTGTGAATTAGACGATTTTTCTCGTTGATAAAGGTTGACGGACGGATGGAAAAGCACCTACTTTTGTTAATTATTCACGGTTATCAGTTGAATAGGTTTAATTACACGATGGACTGGTCAGATGTTACAATTTTCGTAAGGGATTGATTAATGAAATAATAATAGCGGTATTTGACTATATTACCGAATAATAAATTAAATGATTGATTGAAGATAATGTAATAATTAATTACGTTGTTATAATTGATTCAACGTATTTCTGTTAATGTTAACATTTCTTACATTTTAAGGAATTTTACTGTTAATAAAGTAAACCTTTTTAAAAAAGTAGCGAAAAGCTTGTTACCAGTAGATAGTATGTTAACCTGATTCTCCTGTTTCGATATCCGACTTCTCAAAAGGCTACTCTTTCATTTTTTCAGTAAAGTAAAGACAAAAAGTATAACATTGTTATTTCGTCTTTAAATATCATGTTGTAAATTTCTTTATGGATTTTACATGTTTTCTATGTTTTTGATATTCTATTGTTATACTGTGAAGTGTTAATAAAGACTTTTCGCAATTGGTATTTCTGTTACTCAACTCTTGAGTCACCTGAGCTTGTCAGTATTTAAGCAATCGGAGTCAGCATTTATTATCTTAGTCATTATTGCAATATAGATAAAGATTATTTTGGTTTGATTTTTACTAATAGAAGGATAAATTTCTAATCTTAGCTTAATCTTACAATTTTATTTTTATTTTTGTAGTAGCACTAGAAAACAAGAATAATTGACGCGTGCCAACTGCTGGATTTTAACAGGTATTTTTTAATATGTATATGTAGGTGATACAAAATAATTGTAGATTTTAATAACAACTCCTACAGTCTCACCAGTCCTAGTCCAAAGTAAATACTTTAAGGCTTGTGTAACGGATAGAGAGAAACATATGATATATAGATATGTCATATTTATAGAAATATATAAAATACCCAAGACTCAGGTACAAATTCTCGTATTCATCATACGAACATGTCCCCCTTCTGGGATTCAAACCTAGGACCGTCGGTGCGAAAGATGGAATCGCTACCATTGTACCAAACGGTTGTCAAATGAAATCAAGTTAATTAAATATATACTTGCTTATCTATAAAGTGAGTTGGAAATAGTTTAAGATCATATGTATACCTAGAATAGCATTTCCTATACCCTCCTATTTACTGCGCTTAAATCCCATGTTAGCATTTTTTCTACTATCTTACGACCTAAAGTTAAACTGGTCAACACTAATCGAAGCTATACACCCGAAGAGAAATTAACTGCCGTCTGGCAGTGCCTTGATAAAATTAACATATACGCAACAAAGAATCGAATCGTCGACACATGTAAAGGGTACCCAAATTATCCCGCACAATGCGCTCTCAAAAGGAACCTGTAATTTTCTTTTTATTCCTTCACCATTCGTACCATCTATTGTTAAAAAGACGCAACTCAGAAACGACATAAGTACTAAGGATTAAAGAAATCCGCACAATATGATTGGGTGTTCATGTTATAATATTTTCAGCGTTTAATCTATTATAAGATTAAACGGCAAAAAGTTAGCCGATATATTAATCTTCATTATATACGTATAATGAAAACACTTTCATATTATTTTATTAAATTTATTCTATAAAAGCTTGGGCTAAAAGTCCCTTTTTTCAGACAGTTAGTAGGTACGGTTGTCAGGCGGTTTAGCCCGCGGACGCGTATATTGTTTACGATTTATAAAAGTCACCTTTTTTCATTGCCTAATAGTAAAGGGTGAATTATTTTTATTGTATTTCGTACATTTTTAAGATTTTTTTTAAACGATTAAAAATATGTTCTGTAAATAAAAATCATGACGTACCTACGTAAATTCAATCTACTAACTTCATTATCTGTGTATAGTTTGTAAGTTATAACATTTCTTTTTAATTTTTGTTTTCATTCTTGCATTTTCAAAATTTTCTTGGTAACTGCATGATCATTTGTATAAGACGTTATTTAGACACGTTTAAAAAAGTAAATAAAGAGAAAAGCGTTTTTGTGGTACAAAATTAAGCTGTTCGAATTAGAGGTTCTTTCAGCTTTTCTATGGAATTTACAGACATTAATTTTTAGTTGTGATGGTAAAATTGATTTTTGAAAATATATTTCTTTGTGCGAAAGTAAATAACTTAAATTAATTTAGCAAGCATTGTAAGATACTTCATTTTATCACAAGCAATAAAAAGGAAAATAAAAGCTGCCATTTCAGATTTTGACTTCAAAACCACGAGGCAAATTAAAGTTTTACAAAGTCCAATTGAATTACTTATTTATAGTATAGTTATAGTATTTTAAAAATATGCTCCTATTCAAAGGTTATTACAGAATCTACAATTACTTAATAAATTGTAATTCATAAAACTAATTAATCGTATCAACTTAAAACAACGCTATAATTATTAAAGGTAGAGTAAAGTATAGGTAATTGTATTTGTTAATTTTAAAACTAGAGTATTACAGGTAGCTATCACGTATCATACACTTTCAGTGTTTAAACATTTCTTAAGTGGTAGCGTATTGAGTGGGGCATCGCTTTCCCTAAAATTTGGGTGAAGCGACTGCTGGTTCATGATCATGAGTTACGCTCGTGAATGGGATGTCTGTCAGTGCCTGTGCAGATGAATCTGCTCAAAACTACAAGTTATTTACAATTACTTTTTAGTAAAATATTATGGTTTGCTATTATTTTTAAATATACCCTTTAGGTATATGTCAGAGCGATGTACGAGTGCACTTCTTCCAAAAACGGAAGTTTATTGGGTGTGGTTTAATTAATAATGTAATAACTGGCATAACACTGTAATGATTGTGATAAAAACTAGTCTTGCCATAAATACTGTTACATAAAACCTTTTCTTTTTTTCAACTTTTTTTAATTATTTTGAATTTGGAACGCGTTTATTATTTTAAGAACTTCTTTCGATTTCGCGCCATTTCAAATATTTCATGTTTCATGTTCTCTATCAAATTGCAATATGGAATGAGGTGTTAAAGAAAATAGGATTGGAGTGATCGCCTTGCACAAAGTGGGTATGGAGCCGTCGGTCATATTCCAGACACTTCAAAAGCTTGGTATCAGCCGTATGTTCGTATATTGTACTATCAACAGCTCAGATACAACAACACTTCCTCTGTCGAAGACCATAAAAGATCGGGGCGACTGCGCGCTGTTAGAACTACAAAGACTGTTAATGCTGTTAAAGCCAGAATTCGTCTAAACAACTCATCGGGAGAAATGAAGACTCCCGCTAAGAATCCTCTTTACCGTTGGAAAAATTTTCACGATTGAAGAGCACTGCAATAAGCAACATGATATAGAGTACGCTCACAGTTCTAATGAAGCTGCTCAAGTGATCGGAAAGGTACAACGTGGTCATCATATTTGGTGGGGCGTGTCTTATCAAGGCGTCACAAAGCTACATTTTTGTGAAAAAGGAGTGAAAACTTCAGCCAAAGTGTTTCAAGAGACAGTCTTGGAGCGTGTTGTGAAACCTCTCAGCAATACACAAAGCACGAACTATCCAAGCCTGGCTTGAAACCAACGTTCCGGACTTTACAAGAGCTTAAGAATAGCCCTCAAATTGCCCATACCTCAACCCTTTAGACTACAATTTATGGTCAGATTGAGAGGACATGGTCTGCTCTATACGACATCGGCGGCGACGGCGACATCGAGTGTCTTAAAAAATCTCTGGAGCAAGCAGTGGCGAAATTTCCCATGGAAACAGTACGTAAATCCATAGAGTCGTGGCCAGACTGATTAAAGACCTGTATAAAAGCCAAAGGTGGAAATTTCGAATAGTAGGTATTTTTTTTTGCTGAGACTTTAATAAATATGTACATATAAGATTTTGTAATATTACATTACATCATTAAAACATGCATTTTCATTTGTAACAGAATTTATGTCCGGACTAGGTAGAAAAAAAAACTGTTTTGCATTGATTATGCAAATCAAAAAAATAGGGTGAAAATGCATAATTTAGTAAAGGTCGTTACTTCTGTTAAAGTTGAAGAGTTTCTTACGCCCCGTCTTCTTTGCAGTTTAATTACAAACAAGTGGTGAAAAATTTGTAAATAAAAAATTACCCATATTTTTTTTTCTAATCCATTTTTTTTTTAAGAAAATCATTAAATATAATTCAATAACTATCAGCGTTAACAAGGCGCTTCTGCTGTTATCCTCACATCAACATTCTTTATATATTTATTAATAACAACAACATAGAAGAATATAATTAAACAGAGATTTACAACTGATCCAGCAATAATATCAAACTGTTTAACAAGTCAAAATAAGATATTAATTAACGCCAAGCCATTCATCATGTCGATCAAATCTTAAAGTCACACTTAATAATGCATACATAGAGTATCTACGTGTGAATGTCCACTTTTCATCAATCGCTACATCTTGCACTCTCCGTAGGTGGTATCAAAAAGATATAAATATAATCCCAGTGACTCAGGGTGGTCCGACCGATAAACTTGCACAATAAGAACGATAGATTAAAAAATGATTCGTGGCTCTACATGAATTCTTTGGATTTCATGTATTTTATCATTATATCATTGAATCTAAATGTTAGTTAAAACGATATGCTTCATCGAGTAATTTTTCTCGATGTTATGAAATGCTTAACTATGTACTACATAAGTATGAAATACATAATTAAGCATATTAGTTACAACTTTGAATAATAAATATTGTATATATTTGTATTTAGCCTAAGTTTTATAAGAAAATTTGTTTTTATTATTATTATTATTATTAGTATTATGTTTACTAGCTGACCGGCCACGCATTACTGTATTACAAAAAAATATAAAAACTGTTATTCCTATGGTAACTATATATGGTAACTAACACACACACAGAGTATTGTCATAATATAATTAGGACTAGATGGCGCTGTAGCGCGTAGAAACACGCTATCGGTTTTCCGGGAGTACGTAAGGGCAAGTTTAGTTTTGCAATGTTAAGATAGCGAGACAATATGGTAACAAACACACACACAAAGCATTGTCATAATATAATTAGGATTATGATTAATTATGCTTCACACAGCATAAGCACAGTTTGAATGTTTGTTTGTAAGCTTGTAAACTTGTATGAATTGATATGAGGGAATTACCAACTACTGCAGTTTTAAATAGTATCAGACAATGCATATTTTCACTGTCATGGAAATTCGCATATACATGGGTGGTTGGTGGGTTTATCATGGAAATTAGTTTGAGGACGAAAGAATGTCTCTTTCGATAATTGATTATTGTCTTCGATTGTATTAAGGAATATTTTTTTTTACTTTTAACATTAGTAAGTCTCGTTCACTATTCTAAATAATTGGTTTTTATATGTAGTATATAATGAATGGTAAACTAACAAAAATTTTTTTTCCAACAACGATATCGAACTTAAAATCCAATACATAATGTTTTTAATTTAATTTTTTGCATTCACAATGCAATATTTCTATAAGATATAAAATACGTATGTAAAAAACAACTACGCCTCCGAGCCCTCAGATGGGATTCGAACCCACGACCTTTCGCTATCCGGGCGACTGCTCTGACCCCTGAGCTACCGAGACGCTGGCAAACATACCAGCGTCTCGGTAACTTATAACTCATAGAAATATTGCATTGTGAATGCAAAAAATTAAATTAAAAACATTATTATAGCTGGTTCCATCTTAATCGATTGTTTAACATTTGTAAAAATGTTACTTTCGATGTTGAAGGTAGTTAGCGTTCAACATTGGTGGAACAATACTAGCTCATAGTAGAAGTTGAAATACGTTTGTAAAATTCGACACGTTTGCCAGCGTCTTGGTAGCTCAGGGGTCAGAGCAGTCGCCCGGATAGCGAAAGGTCGTGGGTTCGAATCTCATCTGAGGGCTCGGAGGCGTAGTTGTTTTTTACATACGTATTTTATATCTTATCCAATACATAATTTGAAACAAACAAAAATCATATTTTTTTAAGAGAATGGTTGAAGTGTCTTTGTTGAAATAATGATATAATAATTTACATATTCTAAAGATTTGTAAGAATCGATGATTTCAAAACATTTTGTAATTTTCTTTTTATGAGTCGCTGTATTATCATTGTTCTCGAGTATCATGAATTAGTAATACAAACTCGTAAGGAATGTTCAAGCAATCAATGACAAATTACAATCAAAAGTTTGTTACGGTTTCGTTATTGTAACTGGCCAGTAATATCATTTCGCTAATGAAATCATAAGTTCATAGCAGCGCTATTAGATTCAACATTTATATCATTGTCTAAGCGGCTTGGGAAATCTAATCAAGGAATATCAGTAGAAAGCTAAGTAAGTTTTTTAATTATTATTATAGCATTACACATTTAAAAACTTTATTGCTTGCGATCTATAGTTTTTTATTAATTGAATCGTTCAAAAAAAGGTTGTTAATTTCTTGCAAAAAGAATAAATTTAATTCATAAACCATTTATGAGGTGAGAAAACTCTGTCAGTTGATATGACAAAAAATGTATTTACAGCGTTCCGTTAATGCCAATCACATGATCTCTGATCCCTATACGGTCAATTGACGACTAAATTTCGTCCATTAAGTCAAGTCAATGAGCTGGAATGACACGTACTCACTTCGATGATCCGTACCTATTACAACTCCTCGTCAATTTATTGTCTTGTAAGTATACCACATTCCCATCGCGATTGTGAGGCGTTATAATACTTATAATGACAGCGGGATGACGTATGGATTTGTCGCTTACGGCGTTTGGAGGCGCGCGCCGCCGGCCACATCAAAGAGGTGGGCTCCTTTGATGTTGCCGCGGTGCCGCCCTCAGTGCGGTGCAGATTCTCAGGAGTTGTCGATGAAATTAACTGTCGATCAAAGATTAATTTTAATATTAGTGTTTTATTCTAAAACATGATTGTCTGCAAACAAAGTACCTACTCTCTTTTTAAAAATAATTAGTGTGACTGTGTCGGCAACATTACGAGGCAAATCAATAGTTCTTTTCTGCTTCTGAATTGACACCTTTGGTTTAATTACCTGTTGGTAGCTGCAAAATTAGTGGCCCATGAGTATCGAGGGTACCAAGGGGTATTCAGTTAGAGTCCCTTATTCAAGCTGTCGCAAGAGTCAGGGGAACACGAACCCACACTACAAGAACTAATTGGGCGAGTGTTATTCTCATTAAGCTAATAAGACCTCGATAGAAGCATTGAATTTGTTGAAATTTCTTAGCAGAATAGCAGTGAAATTTCTTTATGTTTTATATAAATACATACCTACAACATCAAATGTAATACTTCTACAAGTATCTAGAAATCAATGAAAAAGAAACTCCTATTTAATGTATATTTTGTATTTATGCACTCAACTGCTTCATTTTTATATCTAAAGTTGTCAACTGGTCGGGACCTCCAATATCACTAGTCTACTTTTTCAACACCATGAAGTGCGAAGAATTGGTGCTATATTACTCTGCCGGACACCAGATGGCATAAAAATACAATTAAATCACATAATTTCAAATTTTAGTCTTGGAAAATTTGATCGCTTTAATTTACAAAAGCTAAGGTTTTATTATATCATTAGTTGGAAAATAACCCGTTCAATCTAAAGTATCTTTTAATTATTATTATGTATACTATATTCCATATTTAAATTAAATTCAATTTTATTCTGACGAAAATTTATCGATATTTATCGATATCGACACTTTCATCGCCAACTATCACCACAAGGTAATAAAACGAATGAAGCACGTATTTTGACGTGGAGCGGCGCTTCTGGTCGCCTCTCCCTCTCGTGCGTATAGCGGTATCTTGCTTCCACACCAGAGGTGTCTGCCAAGCTATTATAGCGTATAGCCCTGTAGTCTTGCTATAAATTATGGTGCAATCGTCCTATTCTTTTGGACGGAGCGTTGGTTAGGCATGGATGTATCTGACGGATTCGTTTGGCCATTTCGCGTGATGGTTGAACATGGTATAATCTTGGGTATTGTATGACTTAGAAATTTTCACAAATGGTAACTCTGTTGAAGGTTATTATATGCAGTTATGGTATAATGGTAATACATGTTGGTTCTTAGAGTGCCTATGAAGATAATTATTTGGTTGTGATTTTAATGTTCAGTTGTATTATGTACTCGTATTGACTAATTAAACGATAAACTATTAAAAAAAAATTAAAACTTAATCTGTCAGGTAAATAGGTAACTGAAAACTTATGTTTAGGTTATCAGTTATATTTTTGGTTTACAAATTTTCGTAGCATCCACCGTAGCGACTGTAGCAAAGTAGTAATATTACTTACAATTTTAGTTGCACTAAAAGGGAATTTTATTTATGTTTATGTCAGAAACACCAATTGTACTTATAAATTCGGTTCTTTGTATTTAGAAATTATTAAATAATAGAACTAATTTACATTCAATTAGTATTAGCCGTGTTAGCAATTCGTTATATCTAGTTTTCTGGAAGAGATTTAAATGTTACTTGTCAAGCGTTACATTACTTGTAAAAGATTATAACATTTGATAAAAGGTTTGCCTCTCCTATTTTTTTATATTTTTTTAAATAGGTAGGCGCTTGAACTCTATCTCGCCTGATGGTAGCGATGATGCGATCTAGGATGTGGTGCTTGCGTAGAAGATAGCTATTCACTCGTGACTTGAAGACCCTTAAATTGTATGTGTCAAGAAACACAGAGTCAGACTGTGTACCTCTTTTTAGTCGTACGGATCAAAAAATTGAAACCAAAACGCTTAGTGCGACTCTTTAGTATATCCACTATATAATGGTGGCTATTCTCTGAAATGTATCCTCTATAAAACGGATAGGCTAGCTACCTTCCGTCTTTTGTATTGTTTATAATAAAGAGTTAATTTAACTATAATGTCCCACACTTGGTGAACACTGAGCACATCAAGTTTTATCACTATAAAAATTATAATCACTATTACAACGGCAAATAATTTGAATATTAAAGACTACAAAAGAGATCTCACAGGAGTAATATTTTTCATATTTTGTTAATTTACCGTGCCTATTACAGATTTTAAGAAGACTGACCAGTCATCCTCTAGTCATGGCTCCTGTAAAGGAGTGGAAACATCAGGATTAAATATATAAAAGTAAAGTTAAATACGTCATTAATCCGGTAAAAGTTATTAAGAAACTTTTTGTTTAGTCAGTCACGGAACTGCTTCGTATATTTAAACTACATGTTTTTTTTTCAAGACCTATAGCTAACATGAGTCATCACTTACCTATAGCAAAATTGATCGAAGTCATTAACACACTTATTACTCACAGGAAACCGAAGCCAACAAAAACAAATACACCTACAATCTGATGGGATTATAAACCAAAGTTCAAAAAGCCGGATTGAAACCTCCGGGCCGGTCGTGTTTACCCAAAATGTTAGAAAGAAAAAAGGAGGCCAATAAACATGAGCCTCTTTGGCGGCGAGCTATAAAACTGGCCATTAAATGTCATATTAACGCCTATTTCGACATAATTAGGACTATCTTACTACCAAAATGGCTACGAGTTTGCATTTTTTATGATTTTGGGATATTAAAAATTAATTGAGTTCGGGGCGACATCTGGCAGCGTTGCAGAGTGTAGAAGGGATGAAAACATGTCTCATAATATTATCTGTATTATTTATGTTTAAAGACAGATGGATACTTTTTTATCAGTAATACTTAGTTATCCAACTTAAACTTTGTGATCAATACATTATCTATCTTATCATACCTCTAAATTGTAATTTAGTAAAAGATGGGATTATAATTTTGATATCCCTATCAATTATTCAATGTTATTTTGGACATTTTTTTATAAATATATAGTAATTAATAATTATATAAAATATTTGTGGGTGTCGAGACGTCAGGATTAAATATTAAAAAAAAAAATTAACGTACAGTTAATCCAGTAAAAGTAATTTTATTTCAATGTGCGAGAGGCGTGTAGGGGAAGAACTAAATATATAAATACTACGGAAAACGAAAGCCTATCTGAAGATCCGATACGATCCACATGATACGACTTTTGTCTTGTTTGTTTACGGAAACCATTCCAGACATGGGGCTTAGGAAAAACTTATGTATAATGCGAATAATTCTAACGAATAATAATTTTTTCCAAAATTTTGCTATCATTACTTATTGCCAGCCTTATTCTTTTCAACTGAACGACAAAATAACATATCTCAAAACCTTCATTTAGTCATAAAAATTTATATTTTACGATCCTTAATTGCAATATTTAATAACCGATCTCAATAATGTCTTCTCAATAAAAGCGACCGTTGATTTTCCGTGAAGTTAAGCAACTTTGTAAATAACGTAGATTTATAAGTTTTTTTTATTATTGCAAATATTTTAACAATAAACTAATCATTACCTCACTCATATTATACTGTTTGATTTCAAACTAAATTACTGGTCTCAATTTAGTGAATTTTATCATGAACGGAAGTAGTTAAGTAGTTCAAAAAAGATATTATTATTAAGGTATTTTATTTCATGCAAAATATTTCATTTCAAATTAAGAAATAATACATACCACGGTCTGTCTGTCCATTACTATAGAAATTACTATAAAGATATCAAATGCTATGTAAACAAATGTTCTGGTACCAGGATACTATAAAATACAGGAGTTGATTTACGCCTCACAGCCCGACCGTACGTTCCATAATAATTAATTTCATATGAATATCATAATCGCTGCCTTGCCTTTGATGTAGATGGTTTGCTATCTATCATTCAAATGTAAACAGGAATACAAATTAAATGAAATATTCAAGGAAATAGAATTTACTTCGAGAGGTGGTTTCACACCATAGAATGGGTTTTTAATACGTGGTTTCCCATCGCATCTTTAGTAATGAACGTTCTTCTTTGATCATCATCCATCATATTTTATTCTCTTTGACAAGCATTACATTCTCGAATCTAAGTTATAAGTTTTACACTGTTAAATTACCGAATTCACACGACTGATCGCATAATTCCTAATAATAGTTTCATGGAGTCTGTTTTATCTTGAATTTATTATGTTTATATCTAAGACCATATTATTGATCAATAACTTTATTTAAAAAAGAAATGAATATGGGTTATAATTTTATTAGTAGATTTGAAGTTTATTTCTAATTTTAGATACAAAAAGATTTTTCCTACGATTATGTCAGCGTATTTATATTGTCCAAGAAAACACAGAAATTTGTGAAACATAAAATTTTGTGCTAATTTGTGATCGCATTTCATTTAATTCGTAAAAAGAAAACAGAGAGAAGGACCTACATTATTTGTCCTTACCAAAGTATAAAGTGTAATATTCCAATAAACTATCACGAAACATAAGTCTTGAAGATTGTTATCGCTTATATTGTTATTTGTATTGAAATAACAAATTGTAACGTATTTTTTTATAATAAACGAAAAATAGAATTAAGCAACAAAAGTATAGTAGCCCATTTATTACTAAGGATAGATTATTCAAAAAGCCAGAAGAATGACGGTCATTTGGTGCAACGGTAGCGATCCTGCCTTTAGCACCGAAGGTTCTGGCGTCGAGTCCCGGAAGGGGCAAATGTCATGAATATGAGCATTTGTACCTGAGTCATGGGAATTGTACATATTTCTATTAATATTAAATATCCAAGTATCATCCAAGTAATATGTATGTTTATCCGTTACCCTAGTGTGCATAACACAAGCCTTACAGTGCTTACTTTAGGCTAGGCTAATTTTCATGAATGTGAGAAATATTATTCTTATTATTATAGATTAAGAGCTCGATGGCGCAAGTGGTTAAAGTTATTCACTTTTCTTTATGGCCAACGATCTGATTGGTGACCATAATATTATTATCTCGAACTCTTCTGTGCTACGAAAGGCAAGGTAAGCCGTTGGTCGCTGTGGTATCTGCTATCGATTACTCCCACCAATTTCGTTCTTCAAACGATGTTTTGATGTATAGGGAAGCCCTGTGCCCCAGCAGTGGGGACATTTATAGAATGATGATGATGAAGTGTGAAATGTAAAAAAATACTAATATCACATAATTTTCTTATTCAAATCAGCGTCTGTTTGTAATTGTTAAACATCAAATTTTATTTTTTAATCGTCTGTAGGTAACCATCGATTATCTCACTTATTTAGTCTTATTATCTCACTTAGTTTTAACGGTTGTAGCCATGACGATTTTGCGTTAAGTGTTTCTTTAGATGTGTATTTGTGATAAGCAAAATTAGTGTGAAAAACCCACTTTAGAGGTAGTTTTAAAATAAGAGGAATTGTGTCGTACCTTATAATTTAACAATATCATAAACATGTATATTTTTATGTATGTTACAATAAGTACCCATAGTATTTAGTCATTAAGTATTACCTACATTTCAGAAACATAAAATGTCAAGTTTACATCACATTTCTTTTTTTTATTCATTTATTTAAGATATTAACTGCGTTAAATAGTTACCTATTTTGACTCGACAATAGTAGTAAATAATGACAATTTTTTGTGAAAAAATATTATTTTATGTAGGGTATTATCATGTAGAGCAGAGCAATACAAAATTTAAACATTAAGTTTCTACGGTCATAAGAAAGAGGAGTAATATTGAAATATAACTCATTACCAACAGAAAAAGGAAGTTCCTATCACATTAACAGTAATATGTTTTTTAGGATCCTCTTAATTAGAGTATTTAAAAGGAGCTTAAGAGATAATATACAAACACACAATATATACACCTTTTGTATATGGAACATCTACAAAGTATTTTTACACAGATAAATCGCGAGCAAGTGGTCAAGTGCTGCTAAAAATTATTCTGGATTCTCTTATAATACTTAGTTTAGTTAATTATAGTTCTAGTTTTATTACATAAATTTTCTCTTCACGCTGCTTTACTCAGAATTAAACTCCAAGAATTCATCATTCAATTTCTAATCAATTTATTACATACCAATGGTTAAATGAGCCTTTTCAAGCACAGACGAGGCCAAGATAGTAAATTTTTGGTCTTCCTTGCGATGGCCAAAGCCTGTAAAAGTGTCGTCTTTCGCGTAATAATAAGTCGGATTCGCTAACCAATGTGCTATCATGTTCCTTCGGATCATAATCACATAATTGCGAAATGTTTTATTATCACGTAACCCATTATTCAATTTGTACTATCATCATCATTTTAAAAAAACAATAATTGTTGCGGACTGACTTATCAAAGAAAAGGCTGGTTAAGGAAAATGGGTTTAATAGCAAAAGAAACAGAGAAAAACCTACTGCGAATTACATACCAAAGTGACAAGACACAAAAAACAAAAGAATTTATAAAAAATAAACTTAAATGAAGTTTATAAAATAATCGGCCTGTCTGGGCCAGTCCGTAACAATAATATAGATTAATTAAATCTATACTCAAACCTTTCAAAATTACAGGGTTACCGGCCTCAAAGTTCATTCTTACCTTACCACTGTAACTGAATTTAATTAAAATTTTACACAAGTACCTATACAAGATAAAGTCTTTTTAATTTTTTCCTTTAAGATAATCCATAGTAGAACTTAACCGAGTTTTCCAACAACTAAAAGATTTATAACCCTTCTTATCCAAACTATTACCCACACTGCTTATATTTAATACAGGGGAGAGCAATAAAATTAAAGATCATATACGGTTGAAGCTTTAATCTTGTACGGCATTAGTTCTAAACATCCTTCATTGATTTATGACTTACAGACGAGGTCGCTACGTTCGCGTTATGAAACGAAACAGAGAGTCGTTATCATTTTAATATTTCCTCGTTTTCTGATAAATTCGGCCAAGTTAAAGGTTGGATTCAGTTTACCTGATAACTTCGAGTTAATATAAAATCAAAATAGCTAGGTTACTTATGCAAAACATATAAGATTAAAAGGCTCCCCGTCCGTTACAAAATGCATATGCACAAACGGGAAACAAATATAAATAACTACTTCGCTCCCCACACGAAGCATCATCAAGAGTTGTTAGAACACCGAGTGATGAGTATGAAATTTCGCCAAGTGACGCCTGATGGTTCTATCAAATACTTGATGTTGTAGATATCGACGCAGTAATGTAGTTAGTGAATCGGGTATTACGAATTGTTGGATGCTGTATTAAAATCTATTAATAATATACCTAGTTGAAGTTACTATGTACCTATAACTTAAACTTAATTTTAACTTAAATTTTTATAACACCTTTGCGTAACGCAGACGCAGCGTAAAATCAAAGTACCTACACATGAAATACTACATTTCTTACATCGATTGTCGAATTGTAATATGACCTTCCTTTGAAGAGAATACATAGAAAATTAAAATTCTCAATCGGTTTCTAAACTTATAATAGAAATGGACTGAAAACATTGTCTTATTGTAATCCGCTGCGGCGCTGTCGAGAATTACTTAGAAACGACAGACATCCTCACCTCTCCTATTTGAACACTATATTGAGACTGGGCCATAATATTTTTTATAGCTGTATCGCCGTTTCTAACATACGATAAGTAAAATTATAATTAACAAAATGAGTCATGTTATTTAAATAAATAAATATATTATTTAACCCCTACTAGCGCCCGGTGCGGATATAGTCGTTGTTAACGATTGGAGAGGAGGCTGGCTTTAACAGCTTATGTGCCTTCCTAAGCACAGATGAGATAATAAATTTTGGTCACCCATCTGGATGACTGACCCTTGCAAGGACTGCTGTAATTCTCAATCTCAGATTAAACGCGAGCACAAACTTATTTAAAATTCCATTAAATGCTTATTTCATTATAAAACGAGATAAATATGAGCTTACCATATAATGATGGAAATATAAAGCCATAATCTTTTATTTTTAGATCAACTTAGACTTGTCTTCGGCAAATTTAAAAAGGAATGTGATCCCTCCAATTTGAAACAAAAAATGCCGCGAACAAAACACGTCTCGAACTAGACGCTTACAGAGTAGACGTTAAATAGATACCGGTAATATTATTATCGGATTAAAACCTGACAGCGTTATTAGTTTAATGAAAACCTTCTTTAAGCTCCTTAAATCAAAGATACAAGGTCGAATTTTAATTGTTTACAAACATAGAAATATGTTTGTAAGTAAAATCTGGCGCGTGACAGACGGCGTGTTCCCATCAAAAGGAACCGAGCCTCATTAGTACTTATCCCAAATCAATTGATACATACGCCTATTCAAAGAATTTTTTAACTATTCCGTCCCAGCTTGCCATGAAGCTAAGACCAGTATTTTGGAGCAAAACTTTCGCACTTTACAACAAGAAGTTTTCTCGCTTTTTCATCGAATAAAACTTAACGTGGTGATTAACGCATTGTACGACAATTACTTCTTAGTTTTAATTACTCCTTTCTAGAAGCTATGTTCACGATCGTCTTGCTCATTGGATTCTGGGAAAAGTCATTAGTCTCTTGAAAGAACTTTGATTTGCGAAATCTCGTAAAATGGATTGATCCTTCAAATGCTTGCGTTACAGTCCTTACACCATGGAACTAATAGGTTTACACCCTACTATTTATCGCCTTTCCTTTGTTTAGTAGTTTGCCCTTGTTTAGAAGATCTTTTACACTTTGCTCTGTTCTGCTTTATTTTGGCTATAAGAAAAGATCATAGTGGTAATAGTGTATACTAAATTTTGAATAGAATATATCAATACTTATTATGTAGCAACATCAAATTGACATCATCAACGTGCTTGATTACAAACAAATAATATGCTAACTAGCGTAATAACGTAAATTATGCAAACAGGAACCCTCAGGACTGTAGGTAGCTAGGATAAGTTAAAACTTAAAGACATCAAGTTGAAGGTAGCATTATAATAATTTTAGTTTCACAGGTGTTAGCTAATTAATCCAGAATCAATTTTTAGCATTTTCAGCCAACTGCTGAAAATTTTCTACATTTTCAAAGTATTATTATGATTAGAATTATTATTTTCGCTAAGCTGCTAGTTTTGCTCGCGTTTCTGTAAATTTAGAAATCTTGTTCCTTGTAGAGGTTCTTTTCTGTAATGAAATGGAGTACCGGATAGTATGCATTAGATAACAGGGTACCGGGTAATGCACCGGGTGATAGGGATGTTTATGGTATATTTTGCAGTTGTTAGTTGCGATCTTAAAATTCAGTATGAATTCGTTGTAAGATAGTTAACAAAGTTTAATTATAAAGCAGAGACGGTTTAATATTTATTATTGGTCACTCTCCCTTGATGGAGCAAATTTATAATAACAATAATATTTACTACATTGACTCAAATTAGCTAAGCCTAAAGTAAGCACTGGAAAACTTATGTTATGGATGGACATACATTATAGGTAAATAAGTAATATTTAAATAAATATATATAAATACCAATGAACCAAGTACCAATGCTCGTATTCTTAACACAAACATGTGATGCCCCTTTCAGAACTCGAACCTGCAACCTTTTGACAAAGGTAGAGTCACTCCCGCTCAGCCTAACCAGCCGTCCAATTTATTTACATGACAATGTGTGTAGTGTTTATAGCTACTGCCTATTATTATGTATATAAATTACTACGAGCCTCTGTTTGGAGAGTTAATTCTTATGATGGTAATTTCAAAATCCAATTCTAACTTTCGGTTTGGTTATATTAAGATTTTAAATTCAGAACTTATGTCACAGATTATACAAACTTTAACTCATACACGATGGTAACTTTTTCACATTTAAAAACTTACATTCAGGCCTCTACTCTGTATTATCTGATAATATAAAAGTTATTAAAACAGAAACTGAAAGAAAGGAAGAATGTGTTGCCAAATATTTTCTATTTTTCTGTTGTGTTGCAACTCTATGGCAGGCAATGTTTCCGTCGGATTAAGCACGTGTCATGTCGCAGCGTACTTGCGAGTGGTATGACGGGCACCCAACGAGACGATGGTTTCGCCTTAAGCTTGTTAGGCTGTGACGGCCTTCGCTCTCTGCCATATCACTCTGTGATAATAGACGAGCTACATCCACCGCCATCATTTGTCTTGATAAACAATACGATGAGAGAAATCAAAACGAATGATAACACAGTCAATATGTCGATCGGCCTAATTTGTTAAAAGCTAAGGTTCAATTTTGCAAATTTAGTAGGACAAAAAAACTGTTCAATTATGTGTATTCTTTTTGCGACAAAAATCACATCAAAATACATTATTGATGACACAATATTGAGGTAATAACAGAACAAAATGAAAATTAAAATAATGTTACAATGGGCATCCTTATTTCTCCCAAACAAACTTTGGATGTATAGGACTGGAAGGAAGCGTAAGAAATGGCTGTATAAACGAAAATTAGAACGGTAAAATTAAAGACATAAATAAACAAACATATACAGTATAATAACTACAAAACATATATAACGCATACATAAAGAATGACATTTATTAAAAGTATCTACCCAGTATTTTCTTATTTACAAATAAGAAAATACTTAAAAACTGTTGCCTTAAAAACTATTGCAATATTCATTTAATGATGCATACAGCCAATTATGGTCTTACTTTATATAAAAAATATTGTAGAATACATCAACTATCTTTAATATGAAGATATCATTCTGTCCCCTTTTGGATTCGATTTAACCTCGCAGCTGAAGTAATATCAAGGAATATACTACAATTAACTTTATTACCAGTCACCGTGTTGAATACCGTGAAACATCCAATATCTCCATAAATGTGGTGATACGACGGTTGCCCACCTACACTGGCTCACCAAACTATCTTCATTAAGATGACTTCTTTCTGTCCCCTTTTGACTTTCGATTTAACCTCGCAGCCGCTGCGAACTTTGTTAACATCAATACGCTCAGAGGTGATAATTAAGTACTAATTATTTCCACATCGTGTCGTGTAGTGGGCGTGGGCTGTCGACTTATTATGTCATCGTTCTATAAACGTCAAAATAACCTTGCTGACAAAGGCAATTCAAGTTTTCTCATCTCTACATGTATCTGATCAAAATGACTCATAAAAGATAATTACATGGTTTAAATTATTCGCCATATTTTTGACGGATTTTGTTTGAAAGGGAACTTTACATCTTATTCAAATAATGAATACAATTATGTGTTTATTTAATCCAATAACTACCGAAACACCTCAGGCATTGTATTGTCTGTGCTGATTTTAGGGAAATAATAATTTGAATATCAAAAGATTACTTCATTGGATAACAAGAATGATATATAATTTTTTACCAAAATGTAGTTATAATTCTGTTTTGGAGTGTGATTGGAGGATAGTATGCTGGTGATATGGTGCAGTATTTTATTAACCCAGTTTTCTTTATGGATTCGACCCGCTGCAGGTTGATGGCGAGGATATGTAGTACTTACTTCCTTTCCCGTATGGGTACACAGAGATATAACCGAAACATTGTCAGGGATTCATGGGATTACGATGCATTGAAATACAAGCATTTATTTCACTAACCTTGACCGATTAATCTCCCCACTGCCGCACGGAAAGAAATCTTGACATCAATACTAGGTACTAGAAATTTTTATGCTAGGCGATGCAGTCGTTAAGCATAAAGCTTCGCTAGCACCAAAAATTGGAGCGGATCGTAAAAATTTAAGAAAAAAATCAATAATATTAAGTAAATTTTAAATTTCCATAATAATGAAAACTTCCAAACAGAACGCGTTTTTTTCAATGGGAAATCCCATAGAGCCGATGTTTTTTGAGCATAACTTTTTTATTTTTGTGAATTTAGAAATTCGGACTTAGAGCACAATCTTGTCCTAAATGTGTTGATTCGATTCCACACAAAAATTATTAAAATCGGCTAAGAACTCGGGAAGTTATAGCGTAACAGACATTGCGTCATTGAAGCTGATCCATGGGAGGATGGATCCTCCAAAAATACTAGGCGATGCAGTCGCTAAGCATAAAGCTACGCTAGCAACATATATTGGAGCGGAGCGTAATACCTAAAAAAAAATTTTTTTTGGTTCGTTGGGATTTTTTGTGAGTTTCAAAATTCGGGCTTCATCACCATCTGGTCCTAAACCTGTTGATTTGATTCACTATAAAAAATATTAAAATCGGGTAAGAACTCTGGAAGTTATGGCGTAACAGACATTGCGCCATTGAAGCTGATCCATGGGAGGATGGATCCTCCAAAAATACTAGGCGATGCAGTCGCTAAGCATAAAGCTACGCTAGCATCATATATTGGAGCGGAGCGTAATACCTAAAAAAAAATTTTTTTTGGTTCGTTGGGATTTTTTGTGTGTTTCAAAATTCGGGCTTCATCACCATCTGGTCCTAAACCTATTGATTTCATTCACCATAAAAAATATTAAAATCGGGTAAGAACTCTGGAAGTTATGGCGTAACAGACATTGCGCCATTGAAGCTGATCCATGGGAGCTTCGCTTCGCTCCGCTCCAATAATTTCTGTAAAAATATTACAATATATATCATTCTACATACATTAACATATTGAGTGTCATATACATTAAAAAAAGGTTGATCCTTAAGAACGATTGTCTTTGAACACGCACAAAAATAATAAAACAAGACTTCAAAATAAAAGTGAAAGGTGCTCACGATAGGTTACACACAAAAAACATAACACTGTAATTTGATCAAAAAATTTTACTTTTTATATTTTGTTCATACCGAGTGCCTTATATGAAAATCAATTCTTAAGGAGTAAATTCCCATAATAAAATCTAGTGGTAATTACAAACTGAGTTGTGGATTTAACTTTAAGTCTTATTTGATACACACATGATAATTAAGTCAGTCTTAGTAGCTTGTTCATTACATAACAAGAATATTCTAGTAACGTATACTGAACGCAAGGCATGCTAAAAACATGCTTGGTTTTATCAAACAAAAACTGTTCTTTTTAACAAGTGTAGTCAGTAGCGTATTAACGACTAAATATTTTAGTACCTACCAGTTATATCTTTTGTCACTGTGCTTTTAAATAGGTTTGATTCTGTTTTTAGTCTTAAATTCAATGTAATGATATAAGGTAAACGTCCCAATATCCGTTAGTTTTTGAACTCTGCTGACTTTGTAAGTCTGCTACGTTCAAATTTGTAGAGTTACATAAATGAATTTTACATGAGCATCTAAGTAATTTAATCTAGTTCTTAAATTATTAGTTTTATTCCTATTTATGTAAGAGTATATATTAAAAAATATATAAAACAATAAAAATGACTGAGTTGTACCAATACCCGTTACATATGTACTAGTAAACGTGAAACTGTCCTAGAATCCGGTATTATTTATCGGAAATTTGAACTCTGTTGCTTGACATTAAAGTTCACAGAAATATTATTTTAGTATCTGTGCTTTAGACAGGATTCCCTGATAGAGGTACTTTCTTTAAGAAAAAACATAATTTGAAGGAAATATATTAAAAACGAATAATGTAAAAAAAAACAGGAAGTACTTTTTCAGGTTAAAATAAAACATAATTTTCAGAACAACAAAAAAAGGTATTATAGGACAATTATAAGTTTATGCCAAAAATATAACTTTGCATATAAACAGATAAGACAACTGAAAACACAACAATCAATCTCTTCAAATATTAAATTACTCTTAAGAGACCTTAATTAAATAATTTTGATTAAATAGTGCAACTTATTCATCCGACGAAATTCAATTAGAATAATGGAAAATTATTTGGTCTAGCAAAACTCCTGCGCAAATCGTGTCATTCCAGGATTTACAAATGAAACATTGTCATTTGTAAATCCTGGTATCACATGTCAAATATTTCACTTCTTTGGCATAAACAACACTACCAATTTTCAATTGTAATTTCCCCTGCTTTGGTATCTAATAATTTGTTTTTAGATTTTTGTTACCATATCCGCGTTTAGTACTTTGTTTTTAACCGGTATCGGTACTACCAAATCTCCATAGAATGTTATTTTTGATTGCTCGGGGTTATTATTAAGCGGCGCTTGTGTTTTCGGTTCATATGGCAGAGTCATTTCGCTTTGTGTATAATGAGCAGACGTGCCAGCAATTGGAGATGTCATCTTGAGTTTTTAAAGTATTAAAGACATATTACATAGTGGTGTAATATGAACAAGTACTTTGCTTAAAAATGATATCGATGCCGTGGCTTGTGTGTTTTATTTTCAAAAGCAAATATATCTGCAAGCACATCTGTGCTCTCCCTTGGCTGGAATTTCCAGATAACCCGTCCATTTTTTTCAAAGCCAGGTTGAATAGGCACCTTCTGGGTTAGCTCTTTCCATCGTGAATTCTGTCTTGGCCCCAGGGCTGGATATGGGTCAAGAGCTAACCCATCCTAAATAATAAAGAAAATCATGATTTTCGTCAACGTCTCATTCAAATTTTCATACACTTCTATCTTTCCCACATTTTCTTTATGATTGTTATATTCCGATACTAAACCACTGAAGTCATTCGAGTCTAAAAATTTTGAGTCCAACATATCTGTTAGCCCTGTAAAATTACATCTGATAAAGATTCATTGATATAACCTTTTCCAGATATAAGCGTCGAACTTGAAGGCCCATTGTTGAATTTGTCAGATGTATCTTCATTTGACTCCAAACTTTGGAGTTTGGAGTCAAATGAAGATACATCTGAAGATACACTGAAGTTTGGAGTCAAATCTTCATTTGACTCCAAACTTCAAACAGTCCTTTTAAAGCTTTATCACCCTACCACGTTGGACTATTATTGTCGCAAAAAGACTTAAGATTTTCAGGACTTATTTGTAATTCAAAGTAATATCAAAGTAATATATGGTATTGTTTGGTCAATATTGTCTGGAGCAGCTGATTTTTTGGTGACTTGACACACACTTTGAATAGTCGACGCTATACGTGAGGTTTTGCGCCACTCGTTGGCAAACTTTGGGGTGCTTTTTGGGGGTTAAAAAATGCTTCAATGCCCCATATGCGCCAGTGACGACCTGGTCTGTCATTTTGAAACGGATTTTTTCGCTTCGTCTTTTTTATTGATAAACTGACACTATGCAGTCACTGTGCTCTACACACTGGGAATCCACGATCTGTCATGAAGATAATTAATTTTTTAAATGTTCTTCTTCTTCTTTTATAAAAATTGTAGGCGGTCCTTTTGAAAATCCAACTGTATAGCGACCACTAATTTTATCATCCAATGTCGATCGTGGAATTCTGTACTGCCTAGAAGCAGCTGAAATCGAGGTTTTTTTATTTACTGCATCTATTGCCTTCAATAATGCCTCTTGCTTCTCAGTCATGACTAGTTAAAAATAAAACATTTGTTAGATTAACGGAATCCATTTACAATAATATTATAATACAAATCAAAATAGAATCAATAATTTTTTCGGTTAATATTACCTTAATACATACTGAAACACAAAAAGAAATGAGGTTTTTCTTTAACATCATCGTTCACAAAACAAAAATGGTATGTTCTAACTAATTTAAATAATTTGATGGAAAATGACATCTAATTCCAGGAAATAGGATACAATAACGGGTTTTGGAGCATCGGCTATTACTAGGTTGATGCCTGTACCAAAACCCGTTAAAATATTTTACGTTTTTAACGGGTACTAGGTCAAGTAGGGATTAGTAAGTACCAATATATGTGACATGTAATAATAATTACTTTTCAATAAAATTTGCCTCCAGTTATAGGTTAAATGAGTAGATAATTTAGTCATATAATTAAGTAAATTATCATTCTTACCCTAAACCTTTTCGCAGCAGCACAGCAAGCTTAGCAATATAACCTGGTGGTTTCGTAGTTCAATGACAAAACTTTGTAATAATTTATTTTTTTCTGACAACACACTTTCAATGTTGTATAGTTTTGACGCCATTATACTTATGGATAAGTTTTGCCAATCTAATTGCACAGAATATTATAACGAGTTTATTGCCATTCACATACTTAAACTATTTTTTAATAGAAATGCGCAAATATAAGAAAACTTACTAGTTATCGGGTACCGGGACGTTATCGGCATTAGGGACATTTACCTTATGTATGACTAGTGAAGGTATGTGTCACAATAAATATTTTTTTTATATCTATCTATTATTGAATTAGTCACAATTATTTAGGAATAGTTATCTATAACTAAGGTTTAATTGTACTACATAACTAGATTCGTTTAGTATATATAATAAAGTGTACAATCGTCCTAGAATTTACAAGGTACTTACGTTAGCATCACAATATTCTGATTATTAAAACGAAATCTTTTCTTTGTGTATTGCATAGGACTTCACCTTGGACGAAAATGCTGTAGTGAGAAAGAGTAATGACACAAAACGTAGGTCAAATTAGATGCAACAGGGATCAACATATCAACTTGTCTTACGAAGCATGTAAGGAGTTCAAGATAATACTTTTTTGTCAACCATTTGATTAACAGCCCTTGCGAATGTTACTTAACTTCCGCAATCATAGGCCCATTACGCGCTAACCGCTCGTGCTTGTAATTTTTTTTATTTATTTGTGTAGAAATATAAAAACAACAAGGAGAAAGAATAGAAGGACAAACTTTTTGCATTGAAAGAAAAATAGTCCCATCTGTAACAACTCTTAAAAATGCGGCCTGCGTCGGTTGTTTTTGATGTGATAACCACGTAAGTACGTATATTTAAATGTCTTTTTAAATAGAATTTTAGTGCAACTAGTCTGGTCATAAATACTATTACCTAAAATACTTTCTTTTTTTAATTTTATTTAATTTCGTACGCGTTCATATTTTAAAAACTTGTGACCCGAGTCGATTTTTTCTAGTATTTTTCTATTATAATAATTTATCTTTAAAAACTTCTTTCTATTTCGCGTCATTTATTTTAAAAGGTCGGGGCGGCCGCATGTGTAGTTAGAACTACAAAGGCTGTTAATTAAAACTATGGTCAGATTGAGAGGACATGGTTTGCTCTAAACGACACGGCGACATCGAGTGTATTAAAAATCTCTGGAGCAAGCAGTGGCGAAATTTCGCACGGAAACAGTGCGTAAACCCATATATTCGTGGCTAGACAGATTAAAGGCCCGTATAAAAGCCAAAGGTGGTCATTTCGAAGAGAATATTTTTTTATTTATTGCCGTGCCTTTAATAAATATGTATATATAAGTTTTAGTAATATTACGTTACTCCATAAAAAAATGCATTTTCATTGGTACCGGAACTTATGGCCGAACTTGTTAATTGACAAACTATCGTTTTTATTTATGCAATCAAAAAATGACGCCCATAAACGGTTTAAATCTTAATGGCGGCAAGAATTTAAAATCACGGCTTTAAGGTTTGGTTTCTTTAATTATTAAAAATTACATATGTTTAATATAAACGTTACTTACCGATCGTGTGATATTGCATGTATCTTTTTATCTTTCATATTATATTTTTTGCAGCATCTGACCATATAACTAGCTATTTTTTATCACAAAAGCACACTCAATTATATTGACTTTGACGGACGACTCTGTCGTTTCTAAAGTGATGTGATGGCCCACGCTCAGGTATCAATGAAAATGAAAATGAAAATGAAAATGAAAATAACTTTATTCAAATGCACTTAAAAATAAGTAGTTTTGAATCGTCCAACATTTTTTCCTACCACCCATTCAGGACGTCTTTTAACTGACAAGAAGAATGGGCGCAAGAAACTCGTCAGCTTTAACAGAAGTAACGACATTTACAATATAATACGTCGTCACCATATACAATCCACAAAAAAAAAAAAACAAAATTATTTTGTTATGACAATACTAATAGTGTTATGATATCATTATTTCGTTGTTTCGTTGATTACAACAAAGTCAACAAGTATCTGTACTTACTTAAAGTAAGTATCCCAAAACATTGCAATAACATACAGGGAATAAACGACAAATTTAAGAAAACAACAAGATTTATGTTTAGTTTTAGCCAATACTGAATACTGAAGGTTAGAGCAGACCCATTTCCCAAGGCAGCACCCGTTCACGAGCATGACGCATGATACAGCCATCGCTTCGCTCAACCATATCTTAGGGAACGTAACGATCCGCACCACATGCCACCACCCAAGAAATGTATTAAGAGAGCATGTCATACTCTTATCTACCAGTAATAAATTAGTGTTAAAAAATTAAAAAATGCTAATGCTGTATGTTACAACCTGTAATAAAGAGTGTCATGTTGAAATGACACATATTACTTCCATGCATCGCGATCTATTAAATAGTCGTTGACCTTGTAATAACCTTTGGACATGAGCTTATTTTTAACATACATTTTAAACTTATGATAAGGCAAATCTACTATACTTTGTGGAACTTTATTAAACAGTGCTATACCTTTCCCCAAGAAAGAGCCTCCTGTCTTTTGAAGTCTAAATCTTGGAACGGCAAGTCTATTCTTATTTCTGGTGTTAAAGCAATGTACGTCGCTATTTTTGACAAAAGTATTGTAGTGTTTTCGTACATAAATTATATTCTCATAAATGTACTGTCCCGCCACAGTAAGAATATTAATTTCCTTAAAAAAATCTCTGAGAGAATACCGAGGCCGAAGGCTGTATATTGCACGGACAGCTCTTTTCTGTAATACAAAAATGCTTTCAATATTAGCAGCTGAGCCCCACAACAACAACCCATAAGACATTACACTATGAAAATAACTAAAATAAATTAACCTTGCCGTTTCAACATTAGTTAAAAGCCTTATTTTTTTTACAGCATATGCCGCAGAACTGAGTCTACTTGACAAGGCCTCAATGTGAGGGTCCCATTGTAGTCGTGAATCTAATGTTATACCCAGAAATTTTGTCTTTTCAACAAATTCGACTACTTCA
Organism: Calamotropha paludella; assembly: GCA_927399485.1. NCBI lineage: Eukaryota > Metazoa > Arthropoda > Insecta > Lepidoptera > Crambidae > Calamotropha > Calamotropha paludella. The sequence continues at coordinate 12,179,112 of OV656826.1, read as the reverse complement.
TCATTCAACTTTACATGTAGGTCAACCCTCCTTACATTCGGTAACGTAAATTGTATGCACTTTGTTTTCTTTGAATTTAGTGATAAATTGTTACTGGTGAACCATTGTAAAACTTTTGATAGCGTACTATTTACATCGTCAGAGCAATCATCGTGTCGAGAGACTTTAAAAACTAAGGAAGTGTCATCTGCAAATAGTACTGTCTCACAAAGATTTTTAACATAGTAAGGAAGGTCATTAATATAGATCAAAAAAAGTAAAGGCCCTAATATTGATCCTTGGGGCACGCCCATAGTTATGGGGGCTCCAGCAGACTCACTCTTATTAATGACAACTTTATGAATTCTATTTGACAAATACGACTGTATTAGGCTTTTTGACATATCAGAGACACCATAATGTTCCAACTTTTTTAATAGCGTGCGGTAATCAACGCAATCGAACGCCTTAGAAAGGTCACAAAAGATGCCAATTACATCTTGCTTGCCCTCCCAAGCATCAAGTATGTGTTTAATAAGTGCAACTCCAGCATCAGTAGTACTTTTACCTTTAGAAAAACCGAATTGATTTTTATGAAAAATTTTAGTATCGGTAAAGTGAGCCAATAACTGCATATAGATAATTTTTTCAAAAATTTTACTGAACACTGGTAATATAGATATAGGTCGAAAGTTAGCGGGATCATTTTTTTCTCCCGATTTGAAAAGGGGAACTAATTTACTATGTTTCATTAAGCGTGGGAATACCCCCTCGTCAACACTATTATTAAAAATATAAGCTAAGTAAGGCGCAATTATGTCAATTATTGATTTAATATTATTAGTTGACATACCCCATAAATCTTCTGTTTTTTTGATACGAATACTTTTGAATGCTTTAATAATATCTTCTGTATTAATATGTGTAAAATTAAATTTTACATTGCACCTATCAACACTCGATTCTAGTAGGGCAGCAGCAACATTAGGACACGAACGTAGGGAACTTGTAGTTTCTAATGGTAATCTAGAAAAAAAATCCTCAAAAACACCAGCAACAACTTTGTCAGAATTTACAATATTTTTGTTAATTTCTAGTGAAAAAGATTGTATTTGAGATTTGCTTTTGCCTGTTTCTTTATTAATTATATTCCACGTAGTCTTTATTTTGTTCTCTGATAACTTAATTTTGTTAGCTATGTACATAGATTTAGCAAGAGAACATACTTTTTTAAATGTTTTAGAATATTTCTTAACATATTCAATAAAGCTAATATCACTGGAGGTAGATTTTAAAGCATAAAGTTCATATAATTTCCTTCTGCTTTTATAAATTCCAGGTGTAGCCCAATCACTAAATTTCTTTTTTACATTATCTTTTTTAAATACCCTTTGTCTAAATATATTGCTAAATTCATTATTAATTATATTAAACAAATGATTATAAAGACTATTAGTTTCAAAGTTGGAGACCGGTAGAGTTGCAAGTTTGTTACTTACATTGTATCTGAATTTATCTATACAATGTTTAGATAATGGTCTACAAGTTATTTCGCGTTTCGAAGGAACGTGATGGTACTCAATAGAGGCAAATTGGCCGCTGTGGTCGGATTTAATACAGTTAATTATTGATTTTTTGAGTATTTTATTATTACAAAAAATATTGTCCAAACAAGTGGCGCATGTGGGAGTAATTCGGGTCGGTTCATTAAATACATTAAATAAATTAAAAGATTTAAATAAATTTAGGAACCCACCCGACAGATGTGTTGAATCAAGAATATTTATATTGAAATCTCCACATACAATCACTTTTTTATTTTTGTTGAAAGTTATTCTTAGTACTTCCTCCATAGCGGCCTCAAACTGTGGGTATGAACTCTTGGGAGGTCTATATACACATACAATAACTATTTTGTCTAGTTCCACACATGCTATCTCAATAATACGTTCTATTGATTTGGATACTATATCTTTGCGTTCCTTACATTGTATTGACTCATGTAAAATTATCATAGAGCCACCTCTTTTGGCTGATTTTCTAGTAAACGAGCTTACAATTTTATAATTATCTATGTTAGTCATCAATTCGTAATTCTTTAGCCAATGCTCAGTTACACATAACACATCAATATTTTCATAATTTAAATAGAGACTTAATTCTAAATCCTTGCCAGAGAAGCCTTGTATATTTTGATGAACAATATTCAAATAGGAAGACTTTTCTTTTGTCACTATAGGGCCAGAGGACTCCTCTATTGTCTCATAAATTAATTTAAAATATTATCTTTAGATTTTAATAAACAATTATTTGGAACTAATTCCAAAGTCGAATAATTAATGTCAATATTATACTGCTCAATAGAAGCAGCAGTTTTACTAGCCAAGTTATTGGCTAATTGTTTAAAAAAATAAGATAGCGATATAGCTATTTGTCTCTTATAATAAGTAGGCAGATAGTATTTATCCTTTGTCATATAAAATTTCTTTATAAATTTATTAATATCAATTATATGAAATTGGCTATTATAATGTGCCATAGTAGTTAATGATACATTTAAATGATATCTATAATTATTTTCCGCTTGTGGCAGACTGCTGCTATAGGGGAATGTAAACATTACAATTTTTTTGATATTTAGGTTACCCAGTATATTACAATATTTCAGCAAATTTTCTTTGTTTACATTACCCCTATTTCCAATTAAAATTATTAAATTAGTGTTTTGATTGTATTTATGTTTGACAGCTTTTTTCATTATTTCATTTAAAGTTAATCCTGGCATACAATAGTTAATAATGCTTTCCTGGGATTGGTTCCTAATTAATTGGCCTAAATTCTTCCCAATTTCATCACAGTAAATAACAGTTTTATAACAATTGTTATCTGTAGAGGAATTATTTTCACTTGTGCCTATCATATCATTACAGTAACTGGAGATTAAAGGCTCACATGCTGGCTGGGTTATATATTCCTCCGGGGCAGCTAGGCCTGAAGCCTCAGAGTTAAATGGATTATTGGTTTCCTGCTCTGAAATTGACACATTTGTTAAATTTGTTAAATGTTGTAAGGCCAGTATGTATTCCCCTATCTCCTTTTTTGAGGCCTCATAGTTGCGAGTCATACTATTTAACGACTCATGCAATTTAATGATTTTGCTATTTAGTCTCTCGACATTACATTCATAAATTGTTCTATTTTCCTGAATAATGGATGAGCATACATTCAGCTGTTCTATCAATTGTAGCCGCTCTTTAGCATTTTTTGAGTTGTTAAAAGTTTTTTTTTGTTTCTTAACCAATTTATTTGTTTTCTGAAGAAATTTATTAATTTTAATGTATTTTTTCAACTTCTTTCTACTGCATTTAATAGATCCCTTTACACTTTTGCAGGAACAAATCTTATCATTTGATAGGTCTATTGATGTAGCAGGATTGATATTAAATGGAGCAGAAACCATGTCAGGAGCACTACCAACCAATTCATCAAATAGACTTTGGTTCTGCGAGGAATATATTTCTGATTTTTCTGATTCTAAACTTGTTATATGTTTATTTGCCTCATAAAGTTGCTTCTCCAATCCAGTGATGAGCCTGAGGGCCTGCTCATATTCATCCCTGCATTGGTCGAACCCGTCTATTTGCAATTGGAGTTTATCTCGATCCTCATTAAGAGTTAAATTTAAAGTGTGTAATTCAGACATTTCTCTTTTTAATATACTATTTTTTTTCAACACATCCAATAATTCCTTTTCATTGTCATCTCTTTCCCTATGCAATTGTGTGACTAACTCCTTGGAGACTTTCAATTCTTGTAAGGCCATATGAAGTTCTTGAATAGCTGAGGCCTTGCGAGTCAACATTTTTAAAAATTAAAGTAATAACTGATTGTTTAATACAAAGTCCAGGTAGTTGTCAAACAACAGAGAGGTTATCTTATTGATAACACTACACACTCTAATTTGTAATAATAACAATTTCTAAAGAAAGGTATCTACCAGCAATAACTTTAAATACGATGTTAACTAACCACGACAAAAGCGATGACAATGATTAACATACAATAATTCAAATACTGACAATGCACTTACCGGCGCTTAACCGGCGATTTTTACAACACAATTAGTAGACAAAAAAATCTTAGAATATTTCACACTAATTAGATTTCAACACTTTTAACTGTGATAAAATGGTTTATGGCCTTTTTAATATACTAAATTAATGAAATTTGCAAATAAATATAGGAGCTATTATTAACAGCTGTTTATGACAGTGTTGCCACAGACGGAATCAGTCATTAAATACTAAATTAATGCCCTTTGGTCTTTCCTATATGCCAAACCATTTTTATAAGTAACTCGCGGTGCACGGCATGCTTTGCAATTTATTTTTTTACTAATTATACATAAACCTTTTTTAGGCATATGCACACCTTCAATTTCTGGCTGAGAAGACGCATTTCAAAAAAGGAAATTTTTATAATAATACCTAGCTGTTATTATAATGTCATAACTAATATGACTAGTGAAATGACGACAGTTCTATTGAGTCTGCAGATTTGCACGTTTGCTTGACTGTACATGCGACAACAATACTCTAGTTTCATAAGATCTGTCCTTAATAATGACCGATAAGTACCCTTTTATAACATAATTGCGCTTTAATACATACACGGTGCGAGACGCAGAAAAACAGGACAAAACCGCTTCATTACCACCTATTGTAGCGATTTCACTCCTCTTTCAATACGTATTGTACACCAAATTTTTGCGAGCCCTAGCTTTTTCATCACTTCATCTTCAGTATAAAGTTCAAATTCTATTGGCAGGACGAAACCTTTTTTGGGCAAATTTTATTCTTTATTTTAAAATTGTAAATGGAACGTATATAAATATCAATCACATTATACGCGTTGCCTGTAGTTTATCGGATTTTGGAAATCGAATGTAGGTATTCATAGCATGACTTATCATTGAATTCTCTTTTTGATTCGATATGGAATATTTTTTTATCTACTCTAATACTATAATACAAAGATTCTAAAACTGAAAACAAAATGCTTATGACAAACATTACGTACAGGCCAAAAATAATATAAAAAAAGTTTCATTACGATACAGGTCTTGTATGGACACCTGTAACATAATATAACTTTTTTATCATAACGATACACCTATACAACCTCCAGCTGGACCAAGGAGGTTGAACCTCTACTTTAAAAAGGTTTCAATGAACGAGTCCGTGACGACGCAACACGCAACATTTGACATTTAAAAATTTGTTGTTATATTCAGCGTTTTATTTGCAATATTGTTTTACGTATTATAGTATGAAAGTAGATAAAGTAGTGTATGACACTATACATAACTTGGTCTTATAACACTCGTGTGATACTATAAAAAAACTCGCCTACGGCTCGTTTTTTTAAAACACACTCGTGTTATAAGAACCCTTATTATGCAACAGTATCATAAACTACTATTAAATAAGACCTATTGATGTTATAATGCACACGATGTTTTGTAAACTTATGCTATCAACGAGGTTTAATATTTTATCTACTCTGATACTATAATACAAAGATTCTAAAACTGAAAACAAAATGCTTATGACAAACATTACGTACAGGCCAAAAATAATAAAAAAAAAAGTTTAATTACGATACAGGTCTTGTATGGACACCTGTATCATAATATAACTTTTTAATCATAACGATACACCTATACAACCTCCAGCTGGACCAAGGAGGTTGAACCTCTACTTTAAAAAGGTTTCAATGAACGAGTCCGCGACGACGCAACACGCATTCACAATCGATGTTTGCACCTTGGCGCCAACATTTGACATTTAAAAAATCTTTTCAATATTTAAACAAAGTTTGGTTTTGTTTGCAACATTGTTTTACGTAATATAGTATGAGAGTAGATAAAGTAGTGTATGACACTGTACATAACTTGGTCTTATAACACTCGTGTGATACTATAAAAAAACTCGCCTACGGCTCGTTTTTTTAAAACACACTCATGTTATAAGAACCCTTATTATGCAACAGTATCATAAACTACTATTAAATAATAACAATTTTAGCTACATATATTTCTTATTAGTATTTAGGTATTTCACTTTGATAGCCTCTTAAAGAGATTCTATCTAGATCTATTTGGCAAAATTGTAATATAATCTTAAATAGCGTGCATTTCTTTTGTCTTTAATTTACGCAAATAAGTTACCCAATCCTTTAACGGCGATCTGCTAATAGCTTCTGATTAAAATAATTTTTCCCAAAAATGGGTACAATCCATCGTGTATCGAAAGATCCTAAAAATCAAGACGCTTTTGTGTACCTTCAGTTGTAGCATTAGTTACAGCTAAAATAAAAAAAAGAGTTTTCAATTTCGTGCATTGATAAATTTACTTTTCATAGCATTTTTTTTAAAACCAGGACGTGTTGATCTAATATCACTTTAGAAAACAAACCATTAAATTAACCAGACAACCACACAGTGGAATAATAACCGCTGGCAACACTTCGATATTAATTTTACGTTTACTGCGGTTCCAAAAACAAATGATGGGTAATAACATCTTTGGATTATTCACTTTAATTACAGGAATTTAGACCCCTGTGTTTGGTATCCACAACTGTTTTCACTTCAACTGCCATAATAACTTGAGCTCTTTACTTTAGACTTTATAAGAACAAAAAGGTATCTTGAAACGTAAATGCAGTTCAAATAATTTGGCTGATACACAAATACGAGGGGCGTTACAGTCATCACCCGACATAACCTCAAAAACGTAATACATATTAATTTTTTAACAAAAGACACCGAAAGTTGTTTAAAACTTTCGGTCAATGGTGAGTTAATTACCTAAATATCAACATAAATTAACAGCTCATGGCTGTGTTATTACTGCTCTTTTAATAAGTGTATTTACGATAATTATTGGATTTGCAGCTTTTTTGTATTTCTTTTAAAGTTCTTCTTGAAAGATGTTTAATATAATTTCCAACAAGAAAGGTTGAATTGAATGTAGCTAACAATGTTTAATAATTATACATACTTAAAAAAAACGTTATAATTATTTGCGTTGTAGTCAGACTTTGATTGTGGCCAAAACGGTATTGGAAAGACCAGTGAGTTTGATGTCTCAATTTGTTCGTTAAGCTCTAAATAAAATTGGCATTAAATTTTGCTTGATTACTTGCTACGCTTGCTTGAATATCTAATGAGTCACGAATATCGTTGACCAGTTATGGTGGCATTTAGGGTTTTTATCTCCAACAGTAATTTACACTTAACTTCGACAAGGGGTTCTAAATGATTTATAATACTTTTATTTGTCATATTTTAGTGATTATTAGTATTAGTAGATTTTGAAAAGGTTTTTAGGCAAAACTAGTTTTGTCTGATTAATAAACTTTTACTGCAACATTATCATCAGTTGGTTTTCCATTCTTAAATCTTCAGTTTTCAAAAGATTTCTGCTATGCAATAGCTGGAAGAAATAAGTTCATTGTATTTTAGTGCTACAATAGACTTGCATCATTACAATAATTTGAGTGTTCAGTAAAAATACATAGTCTTTCGTTTTATTTATTTACAGTATATACAAAAGGCCGTTATAACGGTTAAGCTTTTTACTGGAATGTGTGGCGTCATTTTATCAGTTTGTTTCACTAGATAACACATATATTTTTTCGGGTATTCACGCGTAATAGTGGAGGTTTATTAACCATTGAGTGTTCGTGAACATGCATGAGAGCTAGCTAGCAAATCAAGAAAACGGAGGAAGTATTTTCCCGTTTTCAGCTTAAATCAGTTTTATTATCTCAACCAAAAGTCGTCCATCGATTGACGAAGGTCTCCCACAAAAATGGACCGCTTTTGCGATAATCGCTACGTTGTTGGGCAGGCGGGTTTGAAATCGAAGAAATAGATCATAATTTAAAAAGAAGTTGAGGTCTACAGGAGGTTTATTGTTATTATCTTCAGTATCATTACTTGCCTTTTATGATTCAAATTAAAATTCAAATAATTTATTTGCAGGATATAGCTTTACAATAATTGGTGTCGACTCACAAGATTTGAGCGCTGTATTCTTACCCAAAGGGTGTGCAAAGTTGATTTATACACAAAATAATCAAAAGAATGTAATATAAACACACTTTAGAAATATTTATATTAAATAAATGTCACATAATTATCATAATCAGTTTAAACGCCAGGGTCACATCGATATTCGGTCAACGTAACGATAGCCTTAAGTATGAATTTTTGGTGCCCATTTTACTCTTCTGGACACAACACGACACGCTTTAAATCATTTCAATAAAAGATTTTCTAGTTTTATACGTTTCTATGACTAGCTAGGTCTATAATTATCATATACTAGTGTCTTAACAGTTTATGTATAATTATACTATGTAATAAAATATTCAGCCTTGAAGAAGTCGACGTCTGAAACTAAGTTGAATTGAATTTTGTGGAAAACCTTAGGGAGATTTATTGTGTTAGTCAAACGGCACACATACGAGCTTAATATACAAACCTCCTTCAAGAGGTTTCCTACATAGAAAATAAAACATTTATTTGTCAAAGCAAAAATAAAGGAAATAAAATAAGGAAATATTGTTTTAAGATTAAATAATTGTATTTATAAATTAAACCAATGAGTGACATTTGGACTCCCAATCCTGACGTTTAGACTCCTTTACAGGAGCCACGATCACGGGATCAGATCGTGGTCATTACTTTAAATAAGCATGTTAAAAAATCAGCCTTTAAAGGGGTGAAAACTTTGTACGAAAATTCCCCGTCATTATTTAATGAAATATCAATTTTTTTGCTCAAAAATAAAATTCGTGTATTTAGGAAATGCTTATAGTGGATTATTTTAGTGCTTCAGTAGGTGGTGCTGCTTTCGGAATTCGAAGATTTTTTTATTGAAGTCGTCTGCCGTTGAAACCTCTACCAGATCCGCTATATCATATATGTAACCTAATTACTACTTAAGTACATACACACTGTAAATACAGTATTGTAACTATTCACCTATAGAAAATTACTATGATGTTACACTGTGCCACTCATGTATAAGTAATAGAGTTTCATGAAATTTTTAGTTCGACATTGATCCTAAAAAAAAGTATTTTTCTACGTTTAATAGAACCTCTCAATGGACGAACTTTACCTGACTCAACGCGGACTTTAAGTAGGAAATGAATTTAACTCATTAATTTAATTTCAAAGCAAGACAACTTTCTTTAACAATTAGAAAGATACAGACAAATATACTAAATGGCATTTAGCTTGAAGTCATTCTAGCAATTATTTATTGTTTACGGTTCATCACATTTTAAGGATACCATAGTTAAATAATAAATTAACAACCGTGAACAAAACTATTTGAATAACACCATAGTATTCTTGCATGATGGCGATAATCGGCCAGTTTAAAATGACCTATCTGTTAGTATAAAGTATGTGAGGTGGTGGTTAAATTAAATTTGATCCTAACAGTTTGTGGGTGACCAATTAACGTTTAACAAACTCTCGTCCATAACTAATACTCGTACAGTTTTAACAATTTATGTTCGAATCGATGGCGTAATTTGACATGGGTGTTGTTAGCCTTGGTTTACAATGTTGAGATATATTAATATATAACTAAGTTAGTCGAATTTTTAAACCTTTTCTTATCGACACACTAACTTTTCGCCTTAAATTTTTTCGCCCACTGTTCATTATTTTTTTTTGAGTATCTTTTTTGTAAACGGTAGCTATATTTTGTAACCACCCAAGAAACGACGAATGCTGTGTATACCGGTAATAGGCGAACATATTTGAACCTAAACTGAAATTTAAGTTGTGATTGTGTAATATGTATCGGTGTTGGTATGCCTTGTTGTAAATAAATAAATATAAATTAATTCATGTGCCTACTAATTAAAATACTAAATTATGATTCGCGAGAGTGTAAGGCCTAATAATGTCAGCCAGTAGTTTTGCAGCTTTTCCCTTTCCACCCTTTCTTAATATTCCACTTAAAAGAAGGAGGGAGAATTTGAAATTACTGTCACTGGCTGCTTAAAATACACTTCAGGGGTAGAGCAAACAAGAACGACAACCTGGTGTCTGTTTTTCGGCGATTCAATTCTGTAGCTGAAATTTGTATGCGAAATAATACAAGGTGCTTAAAATAGTTTAGCCTTGTTATTTTTATGCCAAACGAAATGTATGCTTGTAGAATTTAGTACATCGAATATTAGGAATTATAAAATGAGGGCCTATTGTTTTTATGAGTTGTGCAAAAACAACCATTAGCCCAAAAAATATTGTGCGCGTTAGTTTAAGCCAATCAAGTTTGGCCAAATGGTATTACGACCAATTATTTTAAGTGAATCGAAGAGCACCTGATATTGCAAAAGCAATATACCTACATTTGGCACAATTGAATTTTCCGAGAAATATGAATGTTCCTATTAAAATTGTGAAATCAAAATTTCGTTTTCATGATTTAAAGACTTAGCAAGCAATAAAAGCGGAAAACTGTTTATGACGTTAAAGAACACATTTTTCGGATCTTAACAATAGTTTCTTAAATAGCAATTTGCATCATTTAATTTACTTATCACTTGCTTTTATTGTTAAATTAAATCCTACTACTATTATAAAGGCGAAAGTTTGTAAGTATGGATGTATGGATGTTTGTTACTCTTTCACGTAAAAACTACTGAATGGATTTGAATGAAACTTTACCACAATATAGCTTATACATCAGAATAACACATAGGCTACAATTTATAAACATATTGTTCGAAATACTAATCCTGCGCAGACGAAGTCGCGGGCACCAGCTAGTATATTATAAAAATAAGTGATCATGGACTTACATGGGAGAGAGAGTGTTTTATCCTTTCCAACAAGTTTGTCAAGGTCTCGCTGCACGAAAATATTTATAAAAAACTATAGTTGTTATAAACCATGTTTTTATTTTATTTCGATTCTCAAAAATACGTTTTAATTAAGGGGAATAATGCATTGTCTTGCAATTGACATACGATTAAAAGGTGTCCTTTGTTTTATATTAAAATGTAGGCGCGTGTAAATCCCGCTTTAGTCCATGTGTTTGGGCACGCGACGAGCGTCCAGCCAGCTCGAAGCAAACAACGAATTTTCATCAATACTCTGTAACGCGTGCCGAATGGATTTCACGGTGAGGCGAATAATTTTAAGCAGATTCTATGGAATATTATATACTTTTATCTTCAGAAATTTGACGATTGGGTCATAAGTATAATACTAGTTGAAAATATACGAAACTTTTTGGCGTTAGGAAGAGTAATAATTCGAAAATATAATTAAGACGACGTTTATTATTACGTAGCGATAGACACACAGACACACAGTATTCTACTTTTAATTAAGTATATGACAACCGCTACGGCAGTAGCGAATATCAATTTATATTCTGCAATTATCGCTTCGTGCTTTTGGTCGTAATCACGGGCGAAGACAAATTAAGAATTAAATGAAATAATAAAACAGAAATATTAAATCTTAATAAACAAGAAGAGTCTGTGACTTAGTAATGACAGACAGCTGCATGACAGCAGCAGCAAATTTTAGCAGCAAACTAAAATAAGTTTTTTTCGAAAATCTTAATTGAGCAACTGTTGTTAAAAAATATAGTGCACGCACACAGGCTTTATATTATTTTATAGTAAATTATAATCCTTTTGATTATGAAACTAATCATTTCATATTATTATAACTAGGACTGCAATGCATGCTGTTCTTTGCTTATACTGAGCGAAGCACTACCTTACCTTCGTTTGTGAGTTTTGGCGCCAAATGTCATCAATGTAGTCTCAGCGGTTTGGCTGTGATCAGCTTTCGAATTTTTCTTTCGGTGATTATTCCTCCATGGTATGTCCGATTTCAAAACTTTTTTTGCACATTAGTCACAACCACGATGTGAGTTTTGGCGCCAAATTTCATCAATGTAGTATCAGCGGTTTGGCTGTGTTAAGCTTTTGAATTTTTCTATCGGTGATTATTCCTCCATGGTAAAATCTATATTTTTTTACATAGCCTATGTCCGTCAGGTTATAATCATGTATGTTCATGCCAAAATTCGTTCGAATCGGTTGAACCGTTAAGTAGCAGGAGGGAGACAAGCGAAATTTGTGAGTTACCTAAAAGAGAGCTTCGCTCAACTAGATCTGCAATACATGCTGCTGTTTGCAAATACTGAGCGAAGCAATTACATTTTTGAAGGGTGATTATTCCTCTATGGTATGTCCGATTTCAATACTTTTTTTTGCACATTAGTCACGACCACGATGTGAGTTTTGACGCCAAATTTCATCAGTGTAGTCTCAGCGATTTGGCTGTGATCAGCTTTTGAATTTTTCTTTCGGTGATTATTCCTCCATGGTAAAGTCTATATTTTTTTTACATAGCCTATGTCCGTCAGGTTATAATCATGTATGTTCATGCCAAAATTTGTTCGAATCGGTTGAACCGTTTTGTAGCAGGAAGGAGACAAGCGAAATTTGTGAGTTGCCTAAAAGAGAGCTTCGCTCAATAATAACTTTAAATATTAAAATCCTAATGGAGTCAATGTTTTTTACTGCAGTACGATTGCAGTAATTATTAAGTTTATTAGTAAGTTTCGATAATCAATTGGCATCTGACGTAAAGGAAAGTTTCTTTTACCGAATTCAAAATTGTGTTTAAACGACGCAGACAAATCATTGCAATCACATTTGCATGAAAGCAAAAGTAAATATGAAAACGCTCATGACACACGAGCACAAATAGAAAAAGAAAAGAATGAGGTGATGCCATGACGTATTTGGAATGTGTCAGCTAATTAGCAACCATTATAGAATACATACGTTAATCAAGAGCCACAATGCGTGGTGGATTGTTTTGTAATCTACAGCTTTTCTGTTTTGTAATCAACGGATTGCCATGAGCTATCAGCCATTTTGGTGGCGTGGTTGCTGTCTGCCGTATTTATTTGTCTAGTATTCAAATCTTATTAGAATACTTGGTGTCGGTTTCCGAACATTATTTAAGAAACAGCACAGCTTTCATACCTTTTTCACAGAGAAAACCCCCATTTAGTCCCAAATATGACACTAATAAACTATGAGGGAAATCATTAATGATGAATGATAATTTCCCTGCTGGGCATAGTTAGTCATCAATTTGAATTTATTTATTGACGTTGATATTGTTGCTTATAGATGGGATTTTGTTGGAATTGCACCCTGGTATTAGATTTTATTTTATTTAGATTAGATTAGATTTAAAGGAGAATTGCACATGGGAAACTAAGTCTTCTAATAAATAAAACTCAATATTTCAGAATAAGGTTTTTTGTAATGTCATAACTATGTAATTAATTACCTAGTTTGAATTCTTTGAATGTTCATGCTTGCTAATATTTTTATACAAAATTGGGAATAATCAGAGAAAAATACGTTATTTAGATATTTTGCTGAAAATAAACGCCTGCCATAATTTTGTTTGGTGTGTGATGCATTGGTGTATTGTATATCAACGACGATGACGATTTTTGTCAAAAAGTATGTAAACACTACGTTCTTACTTGTATTGCCTGTGGTGTTACTATAGAATAATCGTTTCATGTTTGCGATAACATAAAAAAATCAAGAAACCGAGTACAACGACTGAATTACTTACCTAAACTGACAAACTGTCGTATTTACGTTGAACTGTTTTGAGTTAGATTTTAAATTCAACTTATCCCTATTTTATAAATGCATTTCACCATTATCTACATATTTTATTAAGCTTTATGAGAGCATTAAACTCCTTATATTCACTTGATGAAATAATAAGCATTTGTGTTTCTGAGAAAAAAAAACAGCTTGTGCCATTGTTCTCGAATTTTATTTATCTATTAATATTGTATTAAATTTATAGATAATTTGTAATTTGATTTATTTTTTTGATGTGAAACTAACTTCTTTTTAAATTATCTTGAACGGAATCAATAAAACTTGATAAAGTACTCGATATCTTAATGTACAATACTTACTCAACGTAAGAGAACTTAGTCTCAATCAAGTTTGTAGTCACGAGCTACTTAAAAACGTATACAACAGTTGACAGAGCGTAAAACATTGTCTATTTTCTTTGCTGTATTGATGGATGAATACCCGCTTCTGGATCTGTTATATTTTTCTATTACCATTCATATAGGAAAGGAAAGCGGGTAGGACAGCATTGTATTTAAAAGCTTGTTGTGATCAGGATAAATATCGAATTATAGACACTCTTAATAAATGTAGTATGTGTCTGTTTATAATACATTTAAAGCTTTAAAAATAGTAACCTATCTGATGATTTTCTGTAATATCTTAGGTAGATGTCGTAAGTTTTAAACAGGGGTTGGATGAAACTTAAACAACAAGTATTTAGAACACATAATTGTTTATTTACATTAAGTAATATTCACATAGTAGGCAAACTTGCCCAAATCCACTGTAGGTATATAAGATACATTTTAAAATGTATGTAATGTGTATTTGTAACATAGTAGGAACAAGAAGTCAATGACCTTATGGTCAAATTATTTCGATTTGTTAAATTAAGATTAAAATATATTTTGTAAAAAAATGGTAAAACGAAGATTAAGTACAAAAATCTTAATATTTTTTTAATTATTGATAATTTTCGAAACTTCTTTATTATATAATTTTAAATCTAAGAATTATCTTAGATAAGTTTTTACTTGAATACAATATTGTTTATTTATACATATATATTATTATTAAAAGATTAAATATTTTCCGTTTCTTGAATACATATTTAATTTAGTTTAAAAATAATTTGGAAATACTTTTGCACTGCACTATGTCACTCAAAAATATGCTATTTAAGTATTGAATTTTTAAGCGCCAGAAACATACAATTGGTCATTAAATTCTAGTTGAGTAAGACATTTCACAGGGATCATTTTAACTGGAAGTAACATAAAAATACCAATGAAATTACTTTGATGGGACTACCTAACATCTATCTTTCTTTACTTGTCTTACATAGAATACAATCTTCGCGTTTTATTTTCAATAACAGTTTACGTGTTAATAAAACGGTATAAACAGTTGCTCCAACCAGCTAAAATAAACTAATGTAATAAGAACTAAAATATTTCGGTTTTATGTGGACAAAAGCTAGTTCAAACTGTATAAATGCGATTACTCCCTTAAGAGTTTCTAACAGCCTGTTTCTGCCTTAACGAATTTTGTAATCAAGATCGCCATAATATCCACAAAACAATAATAGTGGATTCAATAATTGTGAATAATATTAGGATTAAGTGACATACGTTTCGTGTATACCATAGAGTTAACACTGCCAGTTCGATAAATGGGCATCGCGTTTCTGTTATGAGGTGTAAGTAAAGTATTTCATTTTTAAATAAAACCTCCTGTTCAATATCTACCTTTAATTCTCATTAATGATGATTTTGTTATATATTCATATTTTTTTGCGATTGAAAAAGCATAATATTTTGTCAAATATACGGATACAATCTGCTGTGCTAAATAGGTACAACCCAATATTACAAATGTTAGGTATTTGTGTGTGTATTTAAACAACGTGTTCTGAGCGGGTATTAGGGCTTCCAACACCTCTGCAAGTACGTTGTAGCGCATTTATTATTTGTTTATTTTTAATAGACACTGAGTAAAAATCTGTAATATAACCGAGATCATGTTTAATAATTTTTCAACCCATTTTGGCATTTCATTAATTTTACAACATAAAATCATTCGTATCTTTGTTAACCCCTTTACTTTTGTCAATGTTATTCATTTTGTTTCGTCCTGAAACTGATTTTAAACTGATAAATAAATTTCCAGTAATCAAAACACGCTATTGCTAATGTATAATTATTATTTCAATTTACAGCAAATTTAAAATTAGTAATTACCCTTACTAATAATAAATTAGATTATCTTTACAGGAATAAGTTCTGTTTCCCATTAAAACTATAAAACTATTATTTATTTCTAATGAAAACTACCTTTACACGTATTTATGTACAGGTTTTCTTGGTTAACGCGGCTGACGTAAGGAAGTCGTTTAATTATTGCACATTCATTGAAATTAAATACAAATTAATATGGCTATTCAAAGTGAGATTATCGTTTATACATAGTTTTAGGTCTATTTTACTTTAATGGAATGAATGATACTTTATGAAATAGCGCGTATCTGGGACGCTTAGGCCAGCCTCATAGGTGGCGTAATTTGGTCTTTGAATAACGATATTATTATCGTGACAAATCTGTATCACAAACAGCGGACCTTAGTCGAATTTTCGTCAAATATGGTGCTGACCTAATACCTGGGTATTCTGTTCTCATATTGTCATATTTTTATACCGTAACTTGCATATTTATAGTATGTAAGTAATATTATACGCCTTTGCATAAAACATATTTTGTTTTGTATTGCTGTATGAGTTTTTCAGGATTAAAATAATGTTTTATATACATTGTAACCAGCAATCACAATACGTCAGCCGTCATTAACTGTGCCGCAATAAATAATTTAGGGGTTTCTCTATAAAATATTAAGTACTTAAATAATAAAATCAACTATCACATTTATTTCGAACGAAGCATCTTCATTTTGTACAATATACTACGTAACTTCTATGTTTTATTTACAGTCATATTTAAATAGTAAAGTACGCAATACTAGAATAGTGAAGGTGAAACATCTAACGTCACTATGAGTCCATTAGTCGATTGATCGAGTAGTTATCGATTAATAATCGAGTAGCCGTCGACTATAGTTGACATCGGGCGCTAAAGCGCGTGCCTCGTTTCATTTAGACGCGTTCACGACGAGGTTTGTCGCTGCTTCCTCACTGGCACCTATGCTCATTGCCTTCTTCTTAAGAATGCCCAAATCCGTAACATTTTCTAAGAAACTCTTGTGCGCCGACAACACTTTAGCACTTTCGACGTCTTTCTTTAATTCCTCCATATCCCTTTTCAACTTTGCTCGTCTGTTCTGGAACCATGTGATTACTTGAGCGTTGGACAAACCGAGTGAACTCGCAATTTCATCTCTATCTGCCGGCGATAAGTACTTTTGATAAAGAAACCTTTTCTCCAATTCGAAGATCTGGTGGTTCGTGAATGCTGTTCTTGATTTTCTCTTCTTTTTTGGTTGAGGCCTCGAATTGAAGAGGTTAAGGTGATTTGACTGACCATCTGAAACAAAAAGAGATCAACTTTAGAACACATTGTAAATTCTCTTGACACGGATAATACGTTTCTTATGTAAAGTGAGGCTATAGAATTAGGGAGATAAAGTAAAGCTCTCAAAATTCGTTATCAGGTACTAAAACAGTATTCGAATCTATGACACCGCAATAAAATACCCGCAGCGCTAAAATGTAACTTTTCAGTCGTAAAAGAGCATAATAAAACACACCCAGCAATCGTTATATTTTAACGAGCACACAATCATATACGGGCCATTTCAAAAGCTTTTTAAAGAAAGGAATTATCTGTGCTAACTTTGTAACGAATATTTTGTTTTTATTTGTCCGCAATAATAGTCATTTTAAAGTTATAATGTGTTCGCATATAGACGCGGTGTAAGTGTAAAATTCAATTATATTTTACGTAAGCTGACTCAGTCACTTAAAAAAATAGAACTAACAAATCTTGCGAATATAGGCAAACAAAATATTTACAGGACCGTATCGGCGACAGCTACTTACATATCGCTCATGAAATTGCATTAGAAGAAATATTTTTTCGATTCACAAATGGCGCTAACCACACATCATATCTATATATATAAAAATTCCCTGTCACAGTAATTGCCCGCTATGAACTAAGAAAATACCCAAACTATTTTGATATTTTTTTCTTCTTGCTGAATTTGTTCTGACTTAGGACATGGGATAGGTTTCATTTTAATTTTACCACGTTTTTCTTATCTCACTTTTCTTATTTGTTTGTCTGTCCGGGCAAAATCTTGCAACTTAAATTTGAGGCACTTTCCGATAAGCTAGAAAGCTGAAACTTTCAGGATAGTTCAGAACCCGATGACAATGCACTCTAAAGCAACTTTCAACTTTCCAGATGCACTTTCAGGTCCACTTTCGGCAACTTTCACTTTTGTATGGGGCTTATCCGATTGTTGCGTAACACATGGTTACTTCGTTGAGTTAATAATTAAAAAGAATAAAATAATTATACTAGATTTAAAAAATCTAAAAATCCCACGTTTTTCAATGTCCTAAAAAGAATAAAATAACCCTGCGGGGCAAAGCGAGGGGCCACTCAAAACGTGGGGGCGCATCTTTACAATAATCGGCATCAATGCATGTCATTCATCTCTTTAAAATCTCCTCTTAGTAATATGCGCCCCCACGTTTTGAGTGGCCCCTCGCTTTGCCCCGCAGGGTTATTTTATTCTTTTTAGGACATTGAAAAACGTGGGTTTTTAGATTTTTTAAATCTAGTATAATTATATACCACAGCAACGCGTGGCTAAGCTAGTATATTATAAAAATGTTATATGATCTACATCACGTAAACATTACGTCTATAAACTATTTAAGACAGCACGGTGTTTAATGTTCGTCGCTTGGGCCGCGGCCCTCTATTAAAGGTTACTCAGCTTCGAAGAGGATTTCTTGTGGTTTGTAAAAAAACTGTACACCAGCGTTCGAAATTTATCCCAATTTAATTAATAGCGAGAGCTGATAGGTTTTCAATTTTAATATTGAATCAATATTCAGGTTTTTATTGCTTAACTACTCGATTTAAAGAAAGGCTCATCAAGAAGGCTCAAGATAATTGTCTTAAATCACCCATACAATGATGACCGTTACTTTACAACCACGATTGCAGATCAAACACTGATGAAACAAAAGTTTGTAATTTTAAGCTCCTTTATGTATTTAAAACTTTCATATAATTATTCCAACAAAATCAGATTATTGTGGTTCGAAAAATTAAGCAGTAGTTAGACAATGGTATCGAAAAATTTATCTGTTGAATCTCTACGGGTATTTATGATTTCGTTTATTTTCCTTTTTTTCTATGGCAATAAACAGAACGGAAATGAAGTGTTTGCTCCACGGTGGCGTCACATCCGGGCTTGTTGCTCCTTTTGTAAATTTGCATAAAGTTTTCCTACGTTAGTTTCCAATTAGTTTTTGTGCTCATTGTGCAACGCTTAGTAAAGTGTAGCTACTTGTAACATTTTATGGCCTGCGAAATAGTTTTCGCCTTATAACATTACTACTGTTGACTTTTAATAATATTTTTGGCTTATACCTATTTACCTAATTATTAAGTCAAGGATTACTAATTTTCTATGGAAACTTAAGAAACTTTAAGCTATGGTTTAGATATGAGTAGAGTTATTTGCAACGCGATTTTGGAATATAACAATATATTTACTGGTAACTAAATCACTAAGTCATTGGACATTTGATAAATGTGAAATATACGAAGTATCGAAGAAGTTTAAAAAAATGTGCTGCCGATTTCAAATCATTAATGTTTTTTGAATTTGGTTTAAAATAAAATAGTAGTTATAATAGTTGTGGCTACATTCATACTACATACCCTATACGAAAAATGTCTTTTGATTATTTTATCTATTTATAATCTATAAGTAACAAATGTTACTATGGCGGTTAACACACTGCACCGCGCCCCGTCGCGTAGCGCGTGGCCGCAGATTTTATTATTGTATGCAAGAATCTCAATTAATATAGAAAACACGCCTATGACAACACACTGCCGACGCGGGAACGCGCGGGTAGGCGCCCCGCGCGCAGATTCTGCGCGGGAGCGCGGGGCGTGAAGAAGTAGGCGGTTAACACACTGCACCGCGCCCCGTCGCGTAGCGCGTGGCCGCAGATTTTATCATTGTATGCAAGAATCTCAATTAATATAGAAAACACGCCTATGACAACACACTGCCGACGCGGGAACGCGCGGGTAGGCGCCCCGCGCGCAGATTCTGCGCGGGAGCGCGGGGCGTGAAGAAGTAGGGTCAACTTGTATTGAAAATCTGCGCGGAGAAGCAGATTACACCGCTAAGATAGGCAGATCTGCGCCTCCGCGCGGGGGCGCGTTTTCTGTCGCTACGCGCAACGCGGCGGGACGCATCTCTTGTGTGTGAACCGCCTATATGATATATATATATATATATATATATATATATATATATATATATATATATATATATAATGCTAACGTCAGTTTTCCACTATATTTAAAAAAATATTATGGCGTATTCTAAAATGCATATTCTGCCAAGCCAGTATTGATGCAGTTATAATTCGCTTTACCCTTTCTTAAGGATAAAAACACTGTACATAGGGAGAAAAAAACCATCACGCATGTCTCATACGGTTTGGCAAGTGTTAATGACTTCAGATACAGCTTATCATGCCCTTTGAAACACTAATGATCACGAGACAAGAAACTTTTGGACACCCATCTAATGACTGGTCCTTACGAAAATTTTTATTTAATGTTCTATTGGCAAGTACACACATATATCTTTTAATTAATGAACTGCACTTATCCTTTTCAATATAGTAATTTCATTTGTAGACAATTAAAGACATAATATCGATATGTGCCAACAATTTACCAACACGTTCTCAAAGGATACATACATATTGTTTATGGTCATAAATAATTTACGATTGACGACCCCTTCGAGCGGAGATCATAACCACCATCTGACACCGCACCAGTGACCACACAAATTAAAATAACACATTCCGACTTAATACGCCGTCGTTAACTCCAACTGCCTAGCTTTTTATATAACATTTACTCTTTAACATTCGCGGTCAAATAAAACTGCACTTTCTTTGTTAAACTATATACGCATTTATTAACTAGCAAATTCCATTCGGTCACCGTCACGTCCAATTTAAGGAATTACAAAAGCTTTTTATAAAAATACATGTAAAACATCGACCACGAAACGGCACATCGCCTTTATTAATCACAGCCTAATCGCATCCTTAGCGAATCGGAGCCTCAATTAGGAATGAATAAAACACGAAAAATGCCAAAAAAAGATTCCAACCAAAAGACATCGTTAAGAACGTCGCAAAAAATAACGAATTCGATACGCTACGTGTTAACGTCTGAATGCACCTGATGATTGCAACTTGACATATCTCTAATGCAGCATTGCCTTGTCTTTTAATACAATTAGCTTTCCTAACCTTTAAGACTAAGAAGACGTTATACAAGCGAGTAACCAGAAGGTAGTCTGTAGCCTCGTCTGGCGGATATAAGCACCAACAGTTTGCGGCGGGTGGTTGGGTTTTACGTCGAAGAAAATATATTTATTAATAAAGTAAATTATACAATTGATGTTAGTGCTTATTTAGGTATTTATAATATGCAAGTACAGAAACGAACAAGAATAATTATTACAAATTCTAAACAGATAATACTGTTTCAGAAAGTTAGTTATAAAGATCTTTAGTATTTGTCATTCTTAGTAGCAATATTTTTAATAATATGTATTCAGTAGTAGAATTAATATTATTTTATATAATTCCCTACTGTATGGCTATGGGAAATCTTTTTTATATAGGTAGTCTAATTTAGCAGTAGAATTATAAGAGCTGCTATCTAAACACTGTTGCTTTATTATCATAAAGAACGATTTTTTTAATAAATGCCTTTTTTTCCTGCCTATTATGACAGGAAAAGAAAGAAAGATCACAGTAGCTGTTAATGATTGTCAGACAATAAAAAATAATTTTCTTAACAATAGTGGATGTTTTACACTATTTTGCGAACTATCTAGCTTTAATAATTTCACTGTCCACCTATTCACTGAGTCTTTACATTTCGCTTTTTAGATCATTTGTCATTTAACTGCATCAATTGAAAATTTCGTGGAATACAGACAAAAAACATCAATTGTGTTTTGTTAAACAAAAAAGGGGTTATTGGCAATGGATCTCGGCTCGTTTTATCGAAGCATGGTTGTTAATTAATTCTTCAATGGCGTCACGTAGGGTCTTGTGTGTGAGGGTCAGATAAGTGACCCTACCTGAACATCGTAAGAATTTAACTTTTCAAAATCGCTTGCATCTCATCCACTGATCGCTCATTAAACGAGATGTCAAATAAAATGTGTGTCCAGGAGGCGATCTATAACAATGTAAGGTTTAATGCCAATATAATTAGTCGCACGGTTGAACGAGAGTTGGTTTGTTACGCACGTCGGGTGCAGTTATCAATGGACTTATTTAAGGACTATTTTTTATTTAAACGAATGCCTTGTCATGGCATTCAATAAAAAATACAACTTATAGTAATTTTAAGGAAATTCTAATAAAGCATATATAATTTTTATTGTGGTTTTCGGTTGGCTCTAAAATCTATAAATGAGTGATATAAATATGGAGAACCTTTTTTAAAGTAAAAAATATTGAACGTTATATGCAAAAATGAGGAAACAAATGAAAATAGACTGTAAGATGTATTTAAATGAGTACACATTTAGAAAATTACACTTCATCATAGTGTTTAAATTTATGTTTTAAATTCATACTTTTTCTTTTGTGCTATTAAGGTCTTTTTATAACTGGGTCGATGCAGTCGCTCAGCATAAAGCTTCGCTAGCACCGCATATGGGAGCGGAGCGTAATACTAAGAAAAAATATAAAAAAATCAATAATTTTTAGTAAATTTTAAAATTCCATGTGAATGAAAACTTTCAAAAAGCGCGCGCTTTTTGTTTTAATGGGAAATCCCATAGAGCTAAAACTATTTTATTTTGCGAATTTTAATGTTAATTCCACGCAAAAATTATTAAAATCGGTAAAAAATTCGGGAAGTTATGGCATAACAGAAATGCGTCACTAAAGCTGATCCATAGGAGCTCCGCTCCAAAGCATAACTCAACCGCGATAGTACCTTTTGCATATTAGAAAACTTACACTGAGCCCTCCGGAGGACCTGAAGATTATTAAGTAAAACTAACTTTTTAATATCGACGCACTGCAACATAATAAATTCAACAATCAACGTATAAGTTCAGTTCGATGACGCAGCGAACATTCACCTCGAACATTGCATGCGGACAGCACCTTAAATGCTCGTGACATTTGAACAAAAGGCGTGAACACTGCCCAGACGGCCAAATTGAAACTGATTTTTTCAACCGCACACCTTGTTATGTGCTGCTGGTGGTGGAATTTGTTGAAAAACGTCTTTCTTTCTAGGCAGCCTCTATTGTGCTTGTATAGAAGCGTGGCTAAACGCGGCCTACGTGTGTTCCTTTCGGATTTTTTTACCGAGTTGATTGATTGCAAGGATTGGGAAGGATTTCATGGATAAGGCGTGGAGAATTTATTTCTTATTTAAGCTGGATGTTACTCATTAGTTCGGTATTTCTGCGATTGATGATTACGAGCGATTATGTCTCGAATTTATATAAAAATGAGTTGAGGATTCACTTGATGAGAGGCATTCGAGCGAGCGAGATATAGAACCCATTCTTTTTGAGAAATGTGAATGGAAAGAAAACGTTAGCAAATGTTTAACTATAAAATTAGCAGAATAGAAACCGAACACCATAAATAATTCTATTCCAAATAAAAAGTAAAGTTACCAGAATGTTTGTACAACAACTACTGTACTGAGCTCCTGCATCACGTACGTGTTAAGATTGTTTCTCAAGAAATTATAACAAAACAATCATAAAGTTTATATAGCATCCAAGATCTTCCATAGCAGAAGAGCTATCGTGGATTTTATTCTATACTTTGATGTTTAGTTTAAAATAAATAATTCCAATAATAAATTATTTTGTACTTATCATTGTGTAGCATTAACTAAATAGGATATTTTCCAATAAATACAAGAACAACGCGCATGACAAAGCTAGTGTTTCACCGTTAATTATTTATTAATGAAACAACTTACAAAACAAACACAAAGGAAAGACTATTGTAATTTCTGTTATATGCCTCAAGAAAAAGTGTTGTTTCAATTACAAATTGCCATAACATGTTATACAGTTTACGAGGTACATATATAAGAAAACAAAGTTAATTAGCTCAAAAAAGATGTATCATGGAATATATGTTTCATTAATTATGATTATTAAGAATAATATTTCTTAATTATTTAAAATATCACTTTGTTATGGCTGGTTTTAACAACTAGGTATAGTTTAATTGGCAATCAACACGGGTTCAGATCGTTGCGGTGACTGTTTTTATCAATACTTTGTTTTGATAAAGCATTGTATTGTATAAATAAAAAAGACACACCATCACACTAAAATGTATTCAGCTTTGATATATCATTCATTTTTCAAATCACTAACCTTACGTAATGGCAGCGATTTTTTATCGACATCATTCTAATAATCTACACCTACACCACAGTAAGCCTACACTGCAATTACAAAAACTATGCATAATAACAGGTTACGATAACACCCTGAAAAATTACAAATTAGATACAAATGAACGCCATTGCATGAATACGAATGAGCTGTTCGAATTAATGGCGATGATATTTTATTGTTTTTGAAACTGCCATTTCGTATAATATTTCTAATTGGTTACTATCATTGATAAATAATCTTAATTGCAAAGCATTCGATACCTACTTTTACACATTTTTTATATATATTTTTAATAATGTCTAATATATTATTCAAAAAACATAATTATGCTATAACAATTTGCAATTCTTGTTGAGCTGGTTTATATCTTTATTAATACTTTTTTGCATACAAATACCATGTACAAATGGCGGATTCGATGACAATCTTTCGGTCAACAGGAGTTTTGGAAGCAGATTGGGTTACTCGTTGACTTATTTAGTTTATATTTTTACATAGGAACGTATATAAGATACTTATTTACTGAGTAAAAATTTAGGTACAAAATAAATTCTCTGTTTTGTAGTTCATTGTCATTTTGCGAAGTTCTGGCAGGCAGCCCGATATGGAGGTATTTCCGGCGGCCATTTTGCTAACCTACAACCCGCATAATTACTTACCTACAGGTAATTTGAACGAAAGTGAACTACCATTTTGTTATAGGTGTAACTCGTCAAAGATAAGTGAGAATGGGGCGTTTGTTTTCAATTACTGTTATCGCATGGAGTCATGCGTAGGCTCGTGTTCCCTTCACAGATACCACGTATGGTGTGCTAAAGTGTGTTGGACTTTAAACGGGAAATCGAACGGTTGTGTATAGGTTGATGTACTGATAAATGTACTGAGGATTTATTTCAAAACACATTTTTGCTAATCTTCTAGTCACAGATATAATATCATTTAATATTAGCAAACTTAAGTTTTGTTATTAAAAATATACTTAATAGAAATTGGTTAAAATCATGATATTAGTAACTCTTACCAAGATTTAGAAAATCCAAAAAACAGCTACTATACTGACAAATATTATCGATTTTAAAATTATTAGCTTCCTGCCCTGACTTCATAGGGATTAAACATCATGTAATAGCCTATTTTCATCTAATAGCCTGTATTCATCTAATATAATCTACTTTTCAAATAGTGAAAGAAATTTTCACACACAAAACTTACAAAATCCGCTCTCTCTCAACTGAGAGAGATTGATAAGACAACTTGCTGAACAAACTATTATTTACCGACAAAAGAGTGATATTATGGTAGCCATTCTCATTATTAGTGCAATTATGATTTAAACTAAACCACTCAGTCTCCGTTACAAACGTTAATACGTCTCGTTTGTCAACGCCCAAATTTATTTAAAAACAAATGTCTGAGTGAGTCTTTTTTCACATCGCGCGGCATTATCAAAACACGCACAGTGTCTTTATGCTTGAACGGATGGGTTACAGCTACGGCCTATTTGTGACGTATAAGTATAGTGACAGACGGGCAGACTTAGAGACAGATAATGGGCCGTGACTATGGCACTGTTTTGCCTTCTTAATTAGGGATAAGTATCCGGTTAAGTGTGGCTTTTTATTTATTTACAGTTTAAGAATCGCTGAAGATCTGAGAACGTTTTGAATGAATTATCTTTTTAAACATTATGAAAGATTTACATATTAAGCAACCTATACAGTTTCATACAGATGCGTTAAAACAGTTTAAAAGATTTTCTTAGAAGTTTCAGTCAAGTCTTATGGGCGATTGTTACGAGTTGTCTGCTGTTCATTTGTTTTTAAGTACGTTAAAGAGCGATTTTTTCTCTCTTTGTAGGATTTCTTATAGGTGGGTGTGATTTTTTTTTCGTATTACTAGGCTAAATACATAGAATTCTGGCAACTATAAAATCCCTAATTATAGTATTATGGGTACTAAATAACGTATGGAGTACATAAATAAGTATATTGGCAACCATGATTCCGGAAAAATTGCTTGTGCTAATTACACAAACCAAGATTCGAGGAGGTTTAATCGCTACCGTTGATCCGACCCCAAGCGGCCGTAACACTTTTATAAATAAAGTATGTCATATGCAAAGTTTTTCAGTTCAATGTGATGGACGCGAAAGTGTAATAACTAAATATATATCATACGAGCGGCCCGTCCCGGCTTCGCACGGGTGGACTAAATTCTTTAAATTTTTTCTAGCCTTAAATATAGCCTATGTTACTCAGCGTTAATGTAGCTTTCCAATGGTGAAAGAATTTTTGAAAACGGCTTAGTAGTTTTTGAGTTAATTATTGCAAAAATGTTATAATATTAGTGTAGATATATTAAGAATTTAAATTATTAGCAGAAATATTTATTTGTATTTAAATTGTGTTGCTTGCCCTTGATAATAATTCGTGTTCATGTTAATAGCAAGGGCTATTGCAGCCATTCTTATAATGTTTTTAACAACAAATGTAGCATCAAAAACGCTATTCGTAACCATGAAATAAATTATAAAAGAGTGTCATTTCCTAATCGGGTCATCACATTAAATCAAGTCAATTGAAAATATTCCGTTGCGATCGATTCGCGACATCCATGTTTTCGATTACTACTTTTTTGCAGATAACTGCTCGTTGATACTTGGACTTGTATAAAAGAGAAATTTCACAGATTCGTTTCGGTGCATTTTTATTTCAAATAGAAAAAAAATACTTTATTGCAATTATAAAAAAATTGTTAACCTGTGACAATAAGATTTTCAATGGGAAATAGTTTTGGATGTCAATTCTGTCCAAAAGGCTGTTATGTAAGAAAATATAAATAGTTGATTTGCAGTTTGTTTACCTAATAGTGCCCAGTAGCATCATTATCTTCGAGTACACAAAATATGAACAAGACTCAAAAATTTGTCGGTATTTTTTTCTTATATACGCAATAGAGTTTAATATCGATACATTACAAATATTGTTTTACATTTGACTCTAAATTGATGCTAACATTTGTCCCATAAATCTGATCCATTTCACTTAAAAAGTTCATTTACGGCTTAATACGGCATACTGATATCGAATTTTTATTTTACAGAAGAGAATATGACACTACGACTTACGATAACGATTGTAACATTTGTTATAAAGCACAAGTGAAAAAAGCAATTTGAAGACGAAATTGACTGTACAAGTTTCCATAATAAAAATAAATGCTCACATCATGAAATTGATTTGAATTTTTTGTAATTGCCTAGCATGATTTGAATATTAATATTTCAATTACTTTCAGTTATCCCGTTATCTGTCAATTCCGATAAGAATTCCCATAGACACGATAATCGATTCTATTCTGAAAACAATCGAGTCAACGGGCCGGATAACCAGTGGGTGTACGTGTCGCGGTGTCGCCCAAATATTGTAATATCTTTATAAAGTGTGGTTACTAGCACAGCGACGAGCGTGTCTGGACGAAGAGCGGAAATAATTATATTTTAAATATTTTGTTTGAAAAATTTATTGTGTGTTCGTTTTCTTCTCATTTTTTATTCATCTAAATTCAGTATTCAATTTAAGAAGCCCAGGAAAAGCGTTGGTTAGTTAAAAGAGGAATTGTAAAGGAAAACCCGAATGCTGGGCCCATTATAATTGTGTTTTTTATTTCTACCCTGTACCTAATCGCCTATTTTACTTGATAATGGTATGGGTAAAATGCAAAGTGTTTTATTGGAAATCGATAATTTATTGGTTTCTAATAAAAAAATCGTATTTTGAATTAAGATAATAGAAACCTAGGTTCCTAGATGTTGTCTTATTAAATTATTATTAAATATCTGTGAAAATTGGAACCATGAATCTTTTGTACAGTCTTTAATTAATGGCTTATTTCCATCTATATAATACCTAGGCCCATGTTTATATAAAAACTTGGGTTCTCCTTTAATGGTCGGACATCGGGCAGTAGCCATGAGATTATACCAACACTCTAAGAGCGAGATGTTTTAAAATTGAGCTATGAATGGTGTTTTTGTCAGTTATTTGCTTATAATGACAGTCGTTTGAGAGGTACTCAAAGTATGGTATATACACAAAAAAGTGCTTAATTATATTCAAAATGGTACTTATGAATAACACGATTTATTAATATAATTCATTAAATGCGGCCATGCCCCAGCAGTGCAGTAAATCATACATACATTCTGCCTTCCGAACAGCACTGGCGATTAAATTTGGTCACATTTATTAAAAGAATTCAAGTTTTATTTTATTTGTGTTAACAATGTAACAGTTAAAGAGTAGCTCTGTAAGTAAACGCTGTGATTGGGGACCTAACTTAAGAGTGGTGGTTTTTCTCTACAGCTTACCGGTGACCGTGTGAATCGGTCGTGAGAATGTGGTCAATGGTCATCTCGTCTCATTCAAATCAATCACAGATCACAGCCTACCGTGCTACGGTGGGCACTATTATAATACTAATATCAGTATTTTTAGATTACTTAGGAAGCAAACGAGATTATTAGAGACTCCAATATCACATACTTTTGTTTTACCAACCTTATTTAGTTCAATAACAAGAAATGTTTACTGTGTACCCATTTGAATTACAGTTCCATCTGATGTAGGGTTAAAAATAATTCTTGGTTTTGTAACGATGTTACGATTAATATACGAGTATAAGGAATGTAAATCACTGTACGCTATTGCCAAGGTTAGTCTTTGTTCATTTCAAATGAAATCTTGAATGATTGTTTTTGATGAGAATTTAACTTTGCAGCATTGGTATTGTTCATTATTTTATTGTTTATTCATACTGCAACGATGAAACTTATCACCAGTGCCATATAATTTTCAAAGTAAATTAAATAAAGTAATTATATTAACACTAGCTCCTACAGCACGCAAACTAAATTAAAATCTATGACAATTTTAATTATAGTTCAATTTGTTAATAATACACAAGATTAATTGTTAGCAATACGTTGGCGTTCGTTTTGAGTCTGCGCCAACGCACAATGTCTCATTAGGAGCAATTAGTATGGCATATATTAGCACACA
Source organism: Calamotropha paludella (assembly GCA_927399485.1). Classification (NCBI taxonomy): domain Eukaryota; kingdom Metazoa; phylum Arthropoda; class Insecta; order Lepidoptera; family Crambidae; genus Calamotropha; species Calamotropha paludella. Next base: position 12,149,640 of record OV656826.1, on the reverse strand, counting down.
TTCTCGGGATGTCGACCGTAATTGCTATGAGGTATTATTGTATATGATTTGTTGCGATATGTACGAGTGGTTTAGATTAACTGGTTTACTAAGGAAATCCAAATCATGTCTTATTGTTGCTTGCTAAAACTCAGTACCTGTAAAAAATTGTATAATCTTTATGTATACATTGCATTATATATTTTTTACATCTTACATTAACATGTCAGCTAAATAAAAAAAGATTGTAACTCTTATGATCAGAGTTAAGGGTGAAGGTATAATTTATTCACAAAAAACATGGTATTATAAAGTGCTTACAGCAATATAATGAACAAAACATGTTTGAATGTAATTATAAAATAACATTTGTTAATTATATGTACTCGTATGATATGTCAAATATGATAATATATTTTTTATTTATATATTCATTTCATGTGTAGGATAAATTTTATCACATTTTTAAAACAATTATTCTATTATGTTATTATAATTCTGCTACTTGTAAAAACCGTCTTCTAATTGAGATTTCCTTAACCTTGTTTTAAATATAGCTAGAGATGGATGTTTGACACCGAGAGGTGAATTATTATACAGCTTACAGTTTTTATAATTATGTGCCAATCTTTTTCATTTTTTTGTAGCTGACAGATAAAATAATAGAGGTTTAATGTAATTTTTATTTGCATGACATAATAATATCGTGGTAAGTGATGATAATTATTTATAAGTTGAGAATAATTATCTTTAAGTTAGATTTAAGGATTAATTATTTCTATTAGTTGAAAATTATACAGCAACTTTCCTGAAATCATTGAAATATTTTACACGAATTTTCTGAAAGTTTTTGTAATTCATTTATTTGTATAATTTTTTTATACATTTTAACCGGAAGAAGTAATAAATTTAAGTAATAAAAACTGATTTACGTCTAAAATATTGCTTGCATTCTAAACATTGAACAATAAACTAATGAAAATAGGTTTCACAGTTGTTTTTTGGGCGGAAGTTATTATATACATGATTTTATTAATTTTCTGTTTCTTCAGTGATATATTAAGAGTTATCTTGACCTACATTATATTTAATACTGTTATCAAACAGTTTTTATTAGTATTCATAGAGACAAAAAATAATATTTGACGTACCTACATATGTAATGATTTTTTAGTAATCTTTATATATATAATTCTTCTGTGAGTGTGTATGTCACTGAACTCCTCCTAAACGGCTGGACCGATTTGAATGAATTTTTTTGTGTGTGTTCAAGGGGATCTGAGAATGGTTTAGATTCACAAATCAGTCCGGCAGATGACGCTGCAGTCGGCACAGCAACGCGTGGCCGGGTCAACTAGTGTATATATAATAAACACAAAATAACCAATTTGAAGCTTAGTTTATATTACTTGAATAACTTTGCTAAGTTACAAACATTATGAATTCGGAAATATTTTTGGCGCCATACCACTTCAGCGGCACATCAAAGGCGCTAAAATACCTCTGCTACATAAATCATAGGCGCTCGATGTGGTATATCTGCTAAGAGGTATTTTTGGGAGAGAAAAAAATGCATTGCACAAAAAATTTTCGTCGCATAAATTATGCTGATGGTAGCGATAGCATATATTAGGTTAGTTATAATGGCAGCGTTGAAACTGTTTCTTATGTAAATTGTCAGTTTTTGCTTGATAAAATACTGCATTAAGTTTATTATATACTAGCGGCCCGTCCCGGCTTCGCACGGGTGGACAAAATTCTTTAAATTTTTTCTAGCATTCAATATAGCCTATGACACTCAGCAATAATGTGCCTTTCTATTGGTGAAAGAATTTTTAAAATCGGTTCAGTAGATCCCGAGATTACCCCTTACAATTTAACAAATATACAAACACACAAACTTAACTTCTTTATAATATTAGTATAGATTATAATTAAGTTTATATTATCTACAGTTATACAATGTAGAGCTTAGTTATGTACGGGATTGTTACAATGTACCTTGTTTTTAGTGAGTTTCCGATATTTTGGCACTGTTGATCATGGAGCAAAAATCCCGTATATAACTTATATTACTATAATGTTAGTGACTATGAAAGTTTAAAACAATATAATGTAGAGCTTTACCTAAAAGTAAATAAAATAGTAATATACCTACAAGATATTGAATAAAAATATGGCATTAAATCAGATTGTTTTGGTTTTCTTTGAGTAAAACTCACAGGTTTTGTCGACTTTTTATCATCTCATGAGTAAAATTAATAAATTTTGTATTAAGTATCAGTCAGCCTTATTGCTACCCTTTGGCTTTAAAAAAGTGTAAATTTATCTCTATCCTGTTTGTTAGTTTATCGAGATGTCCAAGACGTCAAGACATTTTAACGAATAAGGGTTGAGTGTATGTTTTGAAGGATATAAACGTTGCTATCGCGATTAAGTTAAGATTTCAAATTGAAAACTAATTTTCGTAGTATCCCTAATACTACAAAAATTAGTTCTCAATTCTATAATACTAACTTAAATGCAATATGCATATTTTACACTCAGGCCTAAGGTGCTGGATAGCTCACTCAAAACCCGTGTTAGGCAAAGTTAAAGTAACTACAGCTCTTATCTCTATGGTCTGAGGTTGGAGAGGAATATTACTTAAAATACTTTAATCGTTCGTTAGAGACATATTTTTGAATAGAGTTTTACATATTTTTTTTCAATTGTTTAACAGTTTTAGGTTCAGACTGGCTTATGGAGGTGAAAAACAGAGGATTTCCCTAGCGGCCGCATGGATGAGAACGTATTACAAAAACGGAGTTAAGTTACTTAGGTAATCCGACTTTCATAAGCTATGGAGAGCGTTTAGTGGTATCAAACTGTTTCTTTGTAAATATACTATTATAACTTCAAACATATTCTGTGTTAACAATCATATCCATCCCAACAACTAACCATTATATAATTAATTATGTAATACTTAATTATTATCGAATTAGTACGCCTTTAAATGATCAATTTCGTTATCAATTGTAGAATAAAAATAATGTTTAACTATTATGTCTAGCTACATACCTACATCAGGAATAAATTTATCTCCAATTATTAATTTATATTTAATTATATTACAGGGCAAAAGCCCTGTTTAATCAACTTAAAATGACGGTTGATATTATAAATAGATCGGACGCAAATATATTTCTCGTTAGGCTGTCAAATCGAGCGTTCGCTATACGAACCGTCACATTTGAAGCTTGGTGACACATTGTGCGGTTTTCATCTTTACTATTGCATAATTATATTACTCAAATGAAATTTTAAGAAGCTGGATTATGGATATGGACACATATAATCCATTGCTGGAACTTTTATCTTAAATCAATTAATTATATTTCTCACATTCAATGCCTGGGCCCAAAATAAGCCTGTAAGGCTTGTGTTGTGAATAATAGAATAACGGATAGACAGACATTTATGATAAATAGATATGTAATAAAATTCATAGAAATATATATAAATACCCATGACTCAGGTACAAATACTCGTATTCATCACACAAACATCTGTCCCTTCCGGGAGTCGAACTCAGGACCATCGGTGGGAAAGGCAGGATCGCTACCGTTGCACCAAATGGTTGTAGTATCATTGAATGCATGGTTGTATAATTGAACTTAACCTTACTAATGTAGAATTCTTTATCAATTGCTTATTAAAATATTTCTCGTGATTTATAATTGAATCTCATTATTTTGATACCTCCGATACCTCTTCAGTATTTGGATACAAAAGCTTTTTTTAATTTACCGAAACATTCTCAGACAATTTTTTTTATATAGCAGACACTATGTATGTTTAATGCGAAGTATAACATTAAGATCACGATCTCTGCTTGAAAATTGTCGGTTTCTACCTCCATGCACGTTAAAAGAGCATTTATTAGCAACAGTGATTCAACAGTCGTACCGCTTATTACAGTTGTAGATTCGTTGATTTCATGCCGTTTTGAATAGGTATGAAGTTATAAACAATACAATGTGGGTAGATAAAAAATCAAACAAAGGCGTAAATAATCAGAAGCCCTACTTTAAAAATTTTAAAAAGAATATCGAACGAGGTTCATTTACTATTTTGACAGTTGTGAACACAAACTATTATGAAAATACTCATTTACTATTTCATTTTAGGAGTACTATAATTTAACTCACATTTGGCCTAAACATGATCATTATATGTAGACAGGTTGTTAAGTAAATTCAGTTGTAACTTAAAGTTAGTGCTTTAGTTCGATTAGTTAAAGCGATTTCGAAATATAACGCTCACAATACATTATAACATTTTTTATAATAATATCAAAGAGTTGATGAGCCAATTAAAGGTTAGATTTAAAAAGATTTGTACATAATATCATATTCTCACGCTGTTAACAATTTTTACGTATGTGAATTGATTTTATTTGTGTTATGGACAATAACAAAGTATTTCTTTACTTTATGGTAAAGCATAAGGAACACGTACGGAATGGTCCCAACAACAGTAGTCAATTGGTTGAGGTGACAGCTTTTACCCAAGCGGACAAAATTTGATTCACGCCAATGTATTGCCTAGGTAGTACACACGTAACCCAAGCATTTAGCTTACCACGAGGGGTTAAAGGAAATTTTAATAATGTGTTCCAAGCACTGTTTATATTCTAAAAAATCCACGCCCTCCTCTTGACTCTATACATTCACTCGCCCACACAAGGCACATACCTAATACATTACACTAGAATAATAACATCGCACTTATTTCACACATTTTATGAAAGCGTCTCTCGAAAGACTCTACTTAAGATCAGGTAGAGCAGTCTGATTGTGTTATTATAAAAAAGTTTGTAGTACCTCTTCAGTCGGGAGTAATCAAAACAAACCATTAATTTTCCCTCTGAGGTGCCACTTGAGTTTACTGCCGTCTTTCGTTTTATGTTTTATTTACTGCTTTTCGTTCCTCGACATGTTTTTGGACTTATAAGATAATCTGAACTACTAGACAGATATAATTATAAAAAGTTTTAGTTTTTAATAGTATCAATATTAGACATTAGATTGCGGAATTGTTGAACGCAAACGACACTTCTTTCTTTGTAGGTACTATCTATTAGGTATGTTATAATATTAAATCAAGATATGTTCTAATATTATTAGAAATCCTTGACTAAATATTGTTTTTATTTATTTATGCGTCTATTTTGCGTATAACTTTTGTCAGCAGTGTCATCTTTGACTCATCAACTCCCAGGCAAAAACTTAGTTTGAGTGATAGGAGTCATTAAACATATAGTCAACTTATGATGTTGCAAGGATACAAGCCTTTACCATGTACAGTACCGTAGGTGAATGGCGTCGAAATTACGACTTTTTGCATCTTTTTGCGATTCCTATTTGTATCGCTACGAGCTCTAAGGTAACCGATTAGGGACTCTTAAGACAGGTATAATTTAGCAGCTGTATCGCTACTGTATCGTGACTGGCGATAGAGGCGAAATAACCGACGATTATAAAAATCTTAAATGAATGAATCGTAGGCAAATTTTTTATCGAATGACAATATTATTTTCGGAGATGAATAATAGAGATTTCTTGCAACAGCGAAGCCGCGGGCAAAAGGTAGATCATGTTATGCTAAGGGTTATAATACTTATGCTGTAGACCGTTTCGTATTTAAGTGCATGACTAAATGATACTGTATATAAATACATTTTCAGTTCAATTGTAGTAGTTTTAAGAAACAGAAACTATTAGGTACATATTACGGATCAAATACAAAAGAGAGTTATGAAAAAAAATCACAGAAAAGTAATTTTTTAACTATGTGTATGTTTATTAAATATAACGAGCAGACTTAATGGCTTTCACGATTTCCATTTGCATAATTAATACATTTTTTTAAATAAGTGTATGTCACTTTGCAACCATTATTCATGATTGTTAAGATTTACCTTGAAAGTACGATTTTATGGAAGTGTTGTGATAAGGGTTGCCAGCCATGAATTTATTTTTTATAAAAGTCGCACTAAGCGTTTTGGTTCTAGTTTTGTGATACGTACCGCTAAAAAGTCGAACTTATTGCCTGAGTTTGTGTTTCCTGACAAATACAATTTAGGGTTCTTCAAGTCACGAGTGAATTATCTTCAAGGCAAGCGCGTCACAGTAATTTTTAAAAGACTTAGCGATATAATTTTCCTGCAACCTTTGCTTTCAATGAGACATTTTTGACATCTGAACCTAAAATTAATTAGGGAATATTAACATTTTTTGTTTATATACATAAAAATAGACTTCTGCTAAGAAACGCCTGATACTATCAAATAATTTTAGAGATAACCAAAAATAGTTAATAATGTTTTACACATAAAAATGTAATATATAAATAAAAAGCTCAAAACTTGAGAAACAGTTTGTGTTTCGCATATTTAAGTACTTCGAGCATCAAACACTTAATTTTTTTCAAAAAAGTTGGCAGCCCTCGTTGTGGTATACCTAGTTATGGTTAAGTCTTAATTACTTGTAGCATTACGCTCCTATTGGTAATAAAAGATTTTATAATACTTCTGAAAGTGGAATAAAAACACTGAATAAACAATACAATGTATATATTTTTTTAATTGTATTGTAGTAGTCAAACTCTTTTTCTTTTTAGAACTGGCAAAAGACCGTGGCTTAGTACGAGTGCAGTATAAAGATTTTCTTTAACTTTTTTTATGAAATTAGTTTAGTGATACTGGAAAACGCATAAAATTTGTAAAGTAAGAATTTTACTAGTAATATTTTATTGGTATATAGGCGAAAGTTTACAATATTTGTCATAAACTAATGACAACTTTGTGATATGTTCAAGTATTATATCTATATTAGATTCCGCTTATTATGCTAAGCACATTTGTCTTAACTGATAAATTATTATAAAGATATGTATGACTTGCTTCAAAGATGTGGAAAAAGGATGTGTTGTTCAGTTGAAATTTGTGAAAAATCCTGTTAAAGTGCAAGTTGAACTCGGACATTATGGGTTCCGTACAAACGCTTAGAAATGTAAATAGCTCTTTGGGAATCAAGTCTCGAAGATTTGCTTTGATAAACTGACATTAGTTGCGATTAGTGTTTATTTTTGTTGATTTTTTATTATTTCTTTTACTTGTCCTATAAGACATTGTTTCTTGCCAAATTTCATAATTCTTGGTCAAAAGGAAGTACTTACCTTATATTTGAGTTTGTTTCCCTTGCATGTGTCAAAATCAAAATCAAAATCAAAATAACTTTATTTCATAGGCCCTTGCGGGCACTTAAAATCGTCAATTTTACATAGAAGAATCAAGATAATATTCTTTTATAATAAAGATAGCCCGTGCGCTAGCGGCAAGTACATCCGCGGAGTTGATGCCGCGCATGTAATCGCCACGAGCGACCCGATTCCGAACGTAGGGGCTAACATGAGAAGAATCGGGCAAGAAACTCATGTGCCAAAACTCTTATAAAATCGCCAAATGTCTTACAAATTGTGCATATTACAAAACGATTCAGAGAACGAGCAATTCATTTCTTTTAGGTCCACGCTGCCTTATCATTCAAAAAATCTTTAACACTATAATAAGCCTTTTTGCATAACTGAGTTTTAATTAAAAATTTAAATTTATTCATTGACAAGTCATGCATGTTACATGGCAGCGTGTTATACATTCGTATACAGTGACCTGCAAAGGAGTTGCTTATTTTATGGAGCCTATGCCTGGGCATTGCTAGCTTGTCTTTATTTCTTAAATTGTAATTATGATTGTCACTATTTTTTCTGAATTTAATATCTTTACACTTATGCGCATACAGTAGGTTTTCATAAATATATTGTGAATGTACAGTCATAATACCAATTTCTTTAAATTTTTCTCTTAAAGACTCTCGGGAGCCCATCCTATAGATCGCCCGAACAGCCCTCTTCTGCAGCACAAAAATGCAGCCAATATCGGCGGCATTTCCCCACAGTAGTATCCCGTACGACATAATACTGTGGAAGTAGCTAAAATAGACCAAGCGTGCAGTTTTTACGTCTGTTAACTGACGAATCATTTTTACGGCGTATGCTGCAGAACTGAGTCTGCTCGATAGGCATTCAATATGAGGACCCCATTGTAACTTAGAATCTAAAGTTATACCCAGAAATACAGTTTGATTGGCCAGCTCTATTTCCTCATCCCTAACCCGGACTTTGGCTTTAGCTAATTGAACATTTGGCATAGTGAATCTAATGCATTTTGTTTTATTTTCATTTAACAACAAATTATTGGCGCCAAACCAGTGAACGACCTTGGAGAGTGCAATGTTTACTTCGTCAATATTAATTTGTCCACGTTTAACTTTAAATATTAAAGACGTGTCATCTGCAAACAAGACTATCTCATGGTCGCGTCTTACAAGGTGAGGGAGGTCATTAATATATACCAGAAATAGAAATGGACCCAATATTGAGCCCTGCGGCACCCCCATTGTTACAAATGATCCAGGCGACTGCTCTCCATTGATGACCACCTTTTGAATCCTGTCACTTAGGTAAGAAGTGAGAAAATCCAAAGCGGTACCACGGATACCGTAATAGTGTAATTTCCTGATTAACGTCTGATGTTGGACACAGTCAAAAGCCTTTGATAAGTCACAAAAAACACCATAGGCATCCTGCGACTCCTCCCAGGCCTCATAAATGGATTCTAACAATTTTATTCCAGCATCAGTCGTGGACCGTCCGCGGGTAAAACCAAATTGTTTAATGTGTAGTAAGTTATTATTACTAAAATATTTCTGTAATTGCTTAAGCGCGGTTTTTTCAAAAATTTTACTGAATGTTGATAGTACGGATATTGGACGAAAGTTAGAGGGATCTGAAGTACTACCAGATTTAAACAATGGAGTTATTTTGCTAAGTTTCATCAAATCAGGAAACACACCACTATCAATACAGTTGTTGAAAACTAAGGCTAAATGTGTAGCAACTATTTCAATAACATTCTTTACCATATATACAGATATTCCCCAAAGATCGGCAGTTTTTTTAATGTTCAACGATTTAAAAGTGTCTATGATGTCCCGTTTAGTAACATAATTAAATTTAAATACAGTATTACAACAAGGAACATTTTCTTTCAACAAGGATTCTGCAATGGGGGTGGAAGAGCCTAAAGTGCTTGTCAAATCTACTGGAATTCGAGTAAAAAATTTTTCAAATTCATTCGCAACATCTGAGTCCGAGCTAATAAATTTACCATCAATTTTAAGTTTATAATTATTTGCTAAAGCTTTTGTTCGGCCAGTCTCTGCATTTATAATTTTCCAAGTAGATTTGACTTTGTCAGTACTGTTATATATTTGAGAACTAATATATTTAATTTTTGCAGTTTGACAAACCTGCTTAAAAATTTTTGAGTATGACTTGACATAATTTTGAAAAGATTCCGTTCTATTAAACTGTCTTTCTGAGTACAGCTCATACAATTTTTGCCTACTTTTGTGTATTCCTGCAGTGGCCCATTCGCTAAACATTGGATTAACAGTAACGGTGATCTCTTTGGTTTTGAAAATTTTATTAAATTGGTTACAAAATGACTCAAAAAATAAATTATACATATCATTTGGTGGCATATCCGGTGATAAAAAAGGAAGTTTACAACATAATTCAATTCCTATACGTTTCAATCTGTCAGCAGTTACTGGTCGACATATAATTTTACGTTTACTGACTTGTTCTGTGACAATTTTGAAGCAAGCTATTTGCCCGCAATGGTCTGAATCTAAGTTTGCAATAACTTTCTTACTTACAGGTACCAGATTACTATATATATTGTCTAGACAGGTTGCCGTTGTTTTACAGAATCTAGTAGGCTCCATAAATAAGTTGAAAAGATTGTGTGATTTAAATAAATTTAAGATTCTATAAGTTTCACTATTCTTTGTAAGAAGATCAATATTAATATCTCCACACACAATCAAGTATTTTTTTGACCGACTCAATTTGTTCAAGGCTTCATCCATGATTTCCTCGAATCTATCATAAGCTGAGGAACCAGGTTTGTATACACATACCACAATGAGTTGCTCAAGTTCTATACATGATAGTTCTATTATGCATTCTACAGAGAGAGACACAATATCTTTCCGTTCTTTAAATTTTAAACTTTTATTTAAAAGAATCAGTGACCCCCCATGTACTGTGTTGACTCTGCAGAATGAACTACCAACCTGGTGATTATTGAAACTAAACATGAGTTCACATCCCTCAAGCCAATGTTCTGTAATACACAAAATGTCAATTTGTTTTGAATTCATGAATAATTCCATCTCTAATTGTTTGCCCTTTGATAGTCCATTACTATTTTGATGCACCAGGTTAATATTTTTTAATTTATTTAAATTACATTTATTTTGAGGGCATTTCTGAACACAATTTTTTTTATTTGACTCTAATGGTAATGTTATAAGAGGCATGTTAAAATCATTATTTATGTATTTATATTTGCAAGAGGATACCTCTTTTGTCTCTATATCTAATTTAAATAGCTTGGAACGGATTCCAATGTCATAATATTATTATACTGCTCAATAGAGTCAGTTTGTTTAGCCAAGTTCTTGGCTGAAGTTAATAAAAAATATGATAGTGAATTCACTATCTGTCTCTTATAGTACTGAGGCAGGTAATATCTACCATTAGTAAAAGTATATACATTTTTACTAACAATACTGTTAGAGTCAATTACATTAAAATTATTATTATACTGACTGAATAAATTCAGAGTCATATTTAAATTAAATCTATAATTATTTTCCGCATCTGACAAATTCTTTATGTAGGGGAATGTAAACATTACAATTTTTTTAAGCTCTAATTGTTTTAATTTTTCAAAGTAAGAGGTTAACTTTTTTTTGTTGACATTACCCCTATTTCCGATAAATATAATTAATTCATCATTCTTACTAAATGTGTAGTTGAATATTTTGTGCATAATTTCATGTAATAAAAAAATGTCAATATAAGTAAACGGCTTACTAGCCAAAAATTGATATTTTTTTTCAACTTTATTCTTTCACGCGTTCCTGAAAAAAATGGTCTTGATAGTGAACTTAGTGAGGAACCCTGATCAAATAATCAAATGAGAGAAGTCTATCAGAGTAATATAATTTGGCAGCCAATATAAATCCGTCGTATTAAAATTTAATTCATTTCATCCGTTCTATGAAGCACTATCCTTCGTAACTTAATAAATAGTATAACTGTTAATTAATCTGGTCAGAAATGTAAATTTGTGCGGATCAGTAAATCATTCAATCAAATTGATACAGACACAAATAAATAAGTAATGTAAATAAAAGGATAATTCAGATAGGTACACGGTATTTATCAATTGTTTTTACGCGTACAGCGTACGCGTTCAACTCTAACTATAAAACATTAATTACACATAACAGATTGAGAAAATTTAACATTTATTAAAAATATTATATTCTTTTCATAGCACATAAGGGATCATAGATAGTCCACTGAGCAAGTTCGTCGCTCCCATAGAGTGTTGGCATTACGCAACTCTAGACATAAATCGCACCGAATAATAACTCACGCGTAATGCGCCTCCCGTCGCGCTCGGAAAACGTATTTGCTCGTGGCTTATGGTGCGGGAAAATCGACGCGTTAATAAATTTCAGAAAGTCGGATTTATTGGTAAGTGCTAATATGTGTGCGATTAAATTTGTTATTACAAATGTGTTTTTTCGTCATCTTTAGATGAGAAATAGATTCAATAGTTAAGTATTAAGACGTGAATTTAATTAAAATTTACAAAGTTTATAAAGTTTTTGAAAGAATATTTAAAATACATAGATGTTTTAGAGCTAATTTATTTTCCTTTATGATTGACCTTACTCCATAATAGTATTCAGAAACCAAATAAATCTTATACAATACTTTAAATTCGTATACATCATTCTATTTACGGTATTATTATGCAATGAAGCAAGGTACATTCATTCTAAGATAGTGCAGCTTATACACAAACAGATATTATAGATTCATACGAGCCTAATTACATGCTGTCAGTAATAAATAAATGCCGGACCACACGGGCGCGGCATCGAATCTAATAACATTATTAGTTCGATTTGGATCAAAGCATTTTTTGTTCATCGCTTAGTAAATAGCAACGCGCAAGTGCTACAATCTTCAATAGTACACTTGAGGCAGATATGATTTTACAATGGTATTTTAATTAAAACAGAACAATTATAATTGGCGGATGACATTTTTTTTCTCGTTACAATATTTTTTGTTTCTTGAGCACACAACTAATTAATTCAAAATTGATTATTGGACTTTCTAAAGTTGTTTACCTTTATTATGACTTATTTGACGTGCAAACTTATAAAAGCAGCATGCAGTAAGTCAATTACGAGCGATTTGATCGGAAAATATCGGAGGTCTGGTAGCGTTCGAATAAATCACCAAGCGGCAATAATGTGGGATCGGTTGCCGCAGGGGAGATCGGTGCCCCGAGAGAACGCGAGCGACGAAAACACTTCCTTTTGTCACATAATTGCCTAAATTGTTATTAGACAGAATAAAGACACATGACTGTGGGACGGGAGAGATTTGTTGGCTTCGCGCCGTCTCTTTATTTAGTAGCTGTGAATGGTAGGGTATTTATAGTCGGGATGAGAGATGTTCGTTTAATAGTGTGATTAGGACCAACATTTGGGCGTTCTTGTAATTTCTGGAGTATCAGTTTACGAGTTTTTATAGCGTGATTTTGGTTTGTTATAACGATGCGCTGCTACTGTAAAAGTTATTGTTGTTTTTCAGATATAGTTTAAGGTGAAGAATAATTTGATTTTATTCATTTTGAAATAGGGAAATAGCAATGTCGGGATATAAAACCTGTAGGTTTTTTTTAATACTTTTACCAAACATTGTATCTACATATTAATTTAAAAAGTTATAATCTATAGAATTTCCATTTGGTAAATATAGATGAATTTTCAAACAAATGTATTTGCAGTCACCTGGATTAAATTGCATTTTTTATTAATAATGATTTAGAGATTTCAGATTGCTGCAGTTATATTTAAAAAAAAACAGAGAATAGGCTTTATCTAATTACGAGAGCTAAATATAACGGTAGATACAATAATTAAAAATCTATCTTTAGAATGCTTTCAAAAAGAGAGCTCTCTTAATAGGTTTACGGTCTTCTAATACACTGAAGCTATTTACAAATTTTCGGCGCCCAATAACAATAAAAAAAAAGAAATGCGTGCGGTCCTACAAATCAGTGCCACATGTTTACGCTAAACTCCACAACAAAACGCCTGGCTGACAGATATATTAGCGGCATTGCAATCTCATAAAAACTACTCAAATTCAGAGTTTACACTTATATGTTGCACTTTTAACTTTAATCTCTTTGTTTTAAAATGCAAAATAAGTTTACGAATCTCTCGAAATAAATTTTGTAGTAAATACGGATGATATTTAACTCTATATAAGATAGCGCGGGTTTAAAACACTTGAATATTGCAATCACCAAGACTCCTCTCAAGATGATTTTCTATGTTTTTACGTTACGTTTTAATTTTTTTGTACTTTATATTGTGTATTCATAAACGTAGCGTTAGGTTTCTATTTAAAGTAGTGTTCTGTGTGGTCTATCTTTAGAATGTAGTGGCAATTCAAATAAATAACAATAACAAAAAGTCATTATTTAAGATTTTTCTACCATATTCAACAAAACAAATAGGTATACAGTAGAAACTTTTAGTCGTGTGGAATTTCGGAAAGTCTAATTCATTGAGCGGAGTAAGCTAATTATTTCTTATTAGAGTTAATAGAGTAAGAAATGCATCAAAGGGATTTTTTTAAGCCACATTATTTATGTCGCTTAATTTAGTCCCCCATGTCAGCCATTTGTAACAGTGTGCGTTACTAATTGAGACGTATTTGTAGGCGTCGTGCAACATTAAACAACTCCTCGGTTGTAATGATGCCCTGGTAGAAAGATATTGGTAAAAAGATGTATTTCTACAAATTGTACTTAAAAAAATATTAAATATCTTTAAAGGTAACAATGATACAAATTATACATATAACATGTTTCTGAATTTCGATTCCTATTTCATAAGTTTAATAGAAGAGGAATAACACTTCAAACATGGATAAAGATAAATGAAAAATAATAATATCAGGCCTAGGCCTTATAGCCTAAAGTTAGTTTAGTTAAGTATAAAGTTTCATATTAAAGTAGGCCATAAGATCAAAATTTAGTAGATCTATATCCCATGGTAGGTTTTCAACCAAATATCACTTCTAATAATTCTCACCGCGAAATCACCGTTTTGGGAGCTTCGCCGTCCGTACGACAATCAAAACGTCCACGCCGATTTAGATTTATTCCTCAACGCGATTTATTGCGATGCGGCGCACCGTGGGGGCTCCAGTGAACCTAACATCGCAGTACTTTGTTTATGCCAGACTAACAAAAAAGATAGAAACGTTTGTCTATGGATTGTATTTTTTAACACTTTGAAGCAATTAATTTTGTATTAAAAATTATAGAGATAATGAGTCTCTATATGATCATTCATTTTTGCCTAATTTGGCACTTGATTGAGGATCACCAGTCCAAAAAAAATCTATGCATAAATTTCATTCATGGAATTACGGTGTCTTAACAGCCGCACCCGCATACCAAATCTAATAATTTTTTACTTATTTTTCATTAATCTAGATTCAAAGTTCGTACTTGGCATCACAGAATAGTACCTATACGGTGTTTTTTGCTTGGCAATCAAGTTAAGGACAAAGAATTGTACCTATTTCTAGAATCGAACTAGCATTTTTATAACATATCACATTTATAACAAGTCTTGAGACGTAGGTATATAACATGGAAAAAAATACAATTGTACTCCCTTTACGGAAATCGATCCTGGAATATACGAAATCAGATTCAGAGATTCTGAATTGTATTTATAGTATCAGATTCGTTAGACCAAAGAGGAGGTAAATAATCATTTAATAACTAAAACCTTATAAACAATTTCATTACGTAAAAACGTAGGATTTTCCTCAAATGTTTATCAATGTAACGACCGCGTAATAGGAATAATAGGATAGTAATAGGAGACACCTTTATTAATAACTCAAACTCATCACAATGGACTGTCATATTAATTGTTTAGCACAATAAACTAATATAGTCTATCTATATGTTGAGTTTATTGTACAAAGTCATTTGTCAACCCTTTAATTCTGCTATTGATGGGTGAGCAAATAGCCACTGTTTCACCGAAATCGATTCTTGTCACCCTTCTAGTTGATTTATTGATAATCGATAGCACCTTAGCAACCGGCAGAATAGCATAATGATACGCAGGCACGTAAAGATTGGGCGAGTTATTTGAATAAAAACGTTGTCCTTTTTCCAAGTTTGCATGCAAACTAATTGAGTTTATTTAATCTATTTGTAGTTTTTAAAGAATGTTAAAAATGGGGTGAGTGCATTATGATTATTCCCGTCTTGTGTTACGTACGAGATAGTCCGCGTCCGTAGTAGGTACATTGAGGAGGATCGAACTCGATCCATTTGGGTTTTAAAGCTGGCATCTCAGGCGATCGGCTATGAATGCTGCTAAATTGCGTCACATATAAAAAAATAAGCAGTCAAATGTGTAAATAATGGAAAATATGAGAGTTTATAAAATGAATAATTCTATTGTATTAAAAATGTATGGTCACTAATATTGTACTATAATACGAAATATTATCGTGTGTGAAACTATTATTGATGCTCTGATATTTCAGCACAATTGCATACGCTATGATGAAGATTCCGCTTTACAAAATAATAATGAATCATTTCGGTAACTAATTCTTATGAGAAGTAAATAACGAGTATTAACTCTTTAGAAAATTCGTGGGTTGCCACTTTTAAAAGTTACTTACCAGCGAGTATAATATTCATTTACAATGTTTTTGTTACTTTCAGGATATTTTGTATGGAGATCAAAGTATTATAAGTTAGGTATTCATACCTAGATTCTAATTACTGTTATATTATTGACCTAGACAAATAAATTTCTTTTCGTTTGCAATGAGAGCTGTTTGCGTTGACATGTCGGTCACGTATCCGTTATCCCTTTAGCAGACAGATCGTCGGCCGGATTTGTCCGATTTAAAGGATAGAGCGCGCCTCGAGAGTCTGGCCCTGCCCTCAATTTGTCACCATTACCCCCTGACAAGCAGTTTGTCTGTGTAACCTGTGTTTGATTTGATATTTAACGAAATTTCGACCCTTCCGAATAATTAATGTGCACAAATTTACAATATGGCGGTATTCTGTATTTTAATTAGTAAATATAAAGTCTCAAATCGAAGAGTAGGTATTACTATCGCATTGTGGTTTATTAAAACTAATTGGAGATAGTCAAATATGCATATTTCCCTGAATATGCGACGACAGCAACCAAATGGCGAAACAGAGTTATACTTACAATTGTACTACATAGGTATCTCTATTTCCTGTTTTACATTTACACGTTCGCTTAACCATAACTTAATAATCGTATTCTATCAATCTTCCAAAAAAATATTTTCAATTTGTAAAAATTAGATTGGATGTGCAATTTTTCTCTGCACACAATATTTTGATTGACTTTTTATTGTAAACATAGTCAAACATGTTTCTAAATTTGTTTGTATTTTGAATAACACCCACTCGTTGCCTTTCTATAAAATCATTAAGCCATTAGATGATAGAGAAAACAAAAAAGCATCTAAAAGCAGAGCAAGTAATATGCAACTATATTAAGCGGAAAAAATTCAAGAGCCCGACCCAAAACATTAAATTTCCACATGAGAAAGCTGCACACCAACTACCTATCTACATAACGATCTGCTTTACGCATATCAAATGCCTCTCAGTCTGAAGTTCCTCCGTAACTTCACTAGAACGAATCGCTTCACTTTACTCTATTTACTTTGAGTTGAAATTAAAGTAATCAACAGCGAAAGCTAGTCCGTTTAAGCGCACATCGAGCTAGCGTCGGGTGTGAGAGGGCAAAATTCGGGCGACAAAGTGAAATTTCGTTAGCGCGCGTTAAGGGCGATCGAGGTGGTAGTGCGGGGTGCAGGGGGAGATTGTCACAGGAGGGGCGTTTTCCATTTCACGCTCCGTTCCCCGCTGATGACACCGCATTCCAGCTACCAAATGGCTCGACAAATGAACCGAGGGCGCAGTCGCGGACACGCCCTGCCGTGTCATAACTGTCACTCCGCTTAAAGGGATACTTCACCCTGATCTAGAAAGCCTTTGTGTGAAAACCGATTTGACTTAACGCAAACCTTTACAAGGAGTCTTTTTTAATAATCGCAGCTGTACCCGCTTTAATTTCAATCACGCTTTACGCATGCACAAACGTGAAACGTAAATAATTACAAGTGTTCATTCTTCATTTCAATTTGCCGAGACATGAGCACGAATGTTGAACAATAGGAAGTTTAAATAAGTAGTGTCGTTGTGGTATATCACTCTAAATAGCGCTGTGTCATTATCATTAAACCAGTCAATTACATTTCTGCGTTTAATTGTCGGTTGTAACATTTTTGTGGAAAGAGCTACAAGTGCTATAATTTAACGTAATTATTTCTGAAAGCGTGCTTTAAGAATGTTATCAAACTTCAAATAATTATATTAATGGAATTCACTTGTGTTTTGATTGTATTGTAATATTTAGTGTTTTTTTTTTGTAGTCTATTGCCGTTTGGTATAAGAGATTTTCGATGCATAAGCAGTGCGAATGCAAAGTCATTTATATTCCATTGGAATTTGTATTGCAGCCGTCATTTCACCGTACGAATGGTGTGATTTGTTCGCTTTGGAGTATTTTCTCGGACCTGTTTGTCACGTTCTCTCGTGACAAGCGGCATCTTGCTGACCGATCGAATTGCAACTTTTTGGTCGGCGAATCTTCGTAACGAAACTATCGTGTATTTGTCTAGAAGTTATGTCTTTCAAAAGAGATTCATTTACAAAAAAAAAAGTTACATTTCAGTATTTTTATATTTACCTATATGAGTATTATGTTATGATTGTTGTATTTATAGGTTAAAATCAAAAATCTTTTAACTAGTAAATTATTGTAAAATTATTGTATTGCCCTTTCACAAAATTATGGTAAAAAAACAAAATGCATTATTAAATTTTTTTTTTATTGTTAATAATAATGCAGGAAAATTATATTTAAACCTTTAATTAAAATTACATTTAATCAAGTTTAATGAAAACATTGGCAATCTTGTATTTTTCTACGAGTTATGAATGAAAACATGGTTATTGCGTTTTATAACTGAAGTTGATGTAACAATATGAATATCATTAGGAAAATCATTCAATGATAGCATCTACTCAACTCAGTCTTATAAATTTATGGTCACCCATCCGATAAACGATCCCTTAAAAAGTTACTTAAGCTTAGCAATCATATTGCGCTACAGAGCTCCTCCTGCGCACTGTTAATACACAAAACTATATAGGATGCCAATAGTCACAGTCATTCCGTGACATTCCCGATTATGACGGCGTGATGACGAGCGGTGGCGGTGACGCCCCGCGGCGAGATCATCATTACTGTTGATCGACATAAGACATGGATCACTGCTGCTGTCAAAGGAGTATTAGTACATAACCGACGCTCGGGTTCTGCTACATAAACTATTACGTCAATTTGCTTGAATCATACAATAAATTGTGAACCTTAAAATAAATAACGTTATTTGTAGTAATTTTCTAAGAAGATTCCTTTTGTTCAAACTAATATTTTATAATCCTCTGATACGGGGACTCGTTTGTAACTTAAAATATGATCTAAATTTAAAATTAATTTATAATTTATAAATTTTGTATCTACAGGAACATCATAAAATTCACTCATACTCTCAGATCTGATCCGCGACTGAAAAAAAAGCAGCAATCACAGTTCATGTGCACCTCCAGAGTATTCAAATAAATACATACATTCAAATACATTCCAATTCGTACTTAAGTACAATAAAGATACATATATCTTATTTTATTACTATGTAATACTATATATAATATTATACGTTACTTTAGTAATATACTCTATTCAGGGTTATAAGAGGAAAGAAAATATAATAGCTAGACAGTATAAAGGGCATAATCAGTGAGAAGGATAAAATCATCAATTTTATTATTATATGAGAAAAGTAATATTATCTAGAAAATTGCTCAATTTGCACGCAGGCAAAAAGAAGGTACCTATACATATATATTTTTCAATTATTGTTATCAATATTTATCATATACATATGTGAAATCCACAATTCCTACAATCTCAATGATTATAAATAAGGAAATTAAATATATTTTTTATTTAATATTAAAACACCATATTTTAACATTAAATTATATTGCAAAAGTTAAATTTATATACGATTAATTGTTTTATTACTACTACGAATGCCAAATATTTGCGATAACAGTTTAATGCGCATGCGCAAAAATATTCTCATATGTTTAAGTTTATATCAAAACCTTATCACTTTACAAGTCACATATTGACATATCACAAGCATAGATGTATTCCTATAAAGCTTAATTTTCCGATTCTAAACTGAACCCTAAATATTTATATTGTCATCGAGGCTAGGTGTATCTGTAACAACTCGATGAGGAACGGGTAACAGCTATCATTCTGTCCGATTATCGACGGAGCAAATTGAGTAGCACTTGTTACAATATCAGCTATACCGCCTCCTTGGTCAGGTGAATACTATAATAAGATTGGATTGGAAGCGCATTTGAAATTAGAATCGATGACTTTTTAATTCCTAATAAAAAAGTGCGCATCTCAGAGAAATTTATTTTGATAAAAAACATATTGCTATCGTTTTAATAATAATGGTAACACAGTCAACGATTTGTCATTGTTGTCTTCTTTTAAGAGATCCAAAGAGCTGGTATTTCGCGCTTAAATCACTCGTGAGTACGGTTGCCATCCAAGTCAATTTATACCTACTTATCTTATTAACTACTTTTTTTTTGATTTTGTGTAAGTATTGCACATAGCATTTATTACCTAATAAAATAAATTTATTTTATTAAATATATGAAAGGAAACTATTTTAGTAATAAACACTTAATTCTGTTTCTAGCTTAAATTATCCTACATTGGAGAAGTTTATGATAGAGCACGGATATTTTAAAACGAACCACAATCATTATTTCAATTTAATATACTTAAATAAGGATTTGTTTGTAAACATAATTTACGATAGAGTGAACCATGATATAAACTCAAATCTAGTAATGGAATTTAAACTGCGGTCGAAACGTTTTGAGTAAATGACAGGCCTGAAAATGTATTCAACGAAAAACACTATTAGAAAAACAGCTTGTTGATGGAAAAAAGAAACGTACTTACTTATTCAATATTTTTATTATAAATTTTATTAAACTGGCAACATCATTATACTTGTCGGTAGGCTAGTTATTAAAAATAAATAGCTTGACAGTAAACACGAATTGTCAACAGTTGATAATAATAAATAATTTAAAAATGGATTCAAGAGACCGAATCACAAACTCTGCCATAGAGATTGGCGATACGAAGCGTCAGAGACAAATCGCTGGCTGTAAAAAAGTACAAATGGACACTAATTAAACGTCGTTTGTAAAGGCGACAATTTTAAAATTTTACTCAGCAAAAATGGACTCTATTGATTAGCAATAAGATTAAGTTACCGTTGTTCCGAAGCCTGAACCCGGTGGAAATGTGCCAGAGATCCGGCCGACTGTAGTCGTTTAGATCGGCCGATTGCTCAGTCATTTAGATTGGGTATTTCTGAATGCCAGTTGGATGGTAATCATTTATGTTGGACTTCACTGTACTGTGGCAATTTCAGCGTTTCGAATGTTCCCTTTGTCAAACTATTTGAATATGGAACGTTTAGAAAAGGGTTCTTGTACTCTACATGCTCTTTGCCTGTAAGGAAATTAAAAAAAACTGGGAGTCATTTTGATTCATAGTCATAGACAGCAATTCCTCTGTATTTTGATTAGTTCATCGTATAATTGTAAAGACACAAGAATGACTTTAAGACTAATGCCGCCAAAAAAGCGAACATAGTTTAACCAGATAAATTTTCTATGATAATAATTTATTTTATATGATCGCACTGAAAAATTCATTAAATATATAAAAAATATGAAAATAGTTTAACCAGTCTTGTATAGATTTAATATCTTAAAAAACTAAATCTTAAATAAACTTTCATATTTTTTTTTTTAATTAAATTAACATGTCATGGTGAAAGAAAAATTAGGCCTAGAAGAAATTAAAGCCGTGTCTCTTGCTATGCATAGTTTCGTCGAAAATGTAGAGATAAGCTAGCTAACTAACTACTTAGCTACTTCGCAATAATACATTAAAAATAAGTTGATCGTAAACTAATTCTTCTATATTATTGGTACGTTTCACTAATTTACGAAGCAGTTTGATTTAACGAGATATAAAATTATATTTTGTAATTAAACGATTATAAAATACAAAAAACCAACATATCCAAGCAAACAAGTCAAACTGCAAGCGCGAGTTCCCAAGAATGGTTTGCACGTGGGTGCAACAAATCTAATTGTTCACTCGATTAACTTTTTAGTGAAGAATTATAAATTACTACTTGTAAACATAATAGTAGGGTAGTAATAAATTGAACAACATATATTTTTTTATGTTTTTAAACTTTGCTACTGATGAATAAAAAAGTTTATAAAACATGTTTATATAAATTAGCTGACAAGGCCACGCGTTGCAGTGTTATACATCAAAATAAAACCTATGCTATGTCTTTAGTTTAAAAAGATATAGCAAAATGAAAAAGAATCATCAAAATCGGTTGCGTTATTTCACTGACAATGTGGTAACAAACACACACACAAAGTATTGTCATAATATAATTAGGATAATTTCCTTTAGGTATCCGGTAAAATAAAAATTAATTTAAAAAAAAAACTTTTTTATTATTTTATGGCGCCTAGTTCGCTCTGCTTATTTAAGGCGAATTAGGTGACATACAATTTCTAAACGAATCTTTCTTAAACGTATCTGCTTTGTTTTGCTTACACTATTATTGTCAGTTTTGTGTAAACGAACAACGAACCCAATTACTTACTGACTCATATCTAACAACTTAGAATAACTTCTTATTTAAACGCCCTACTCGGAACAGGTGCGAACTGTGACTTCTGTGTCTATTTGACTTTTGTTTAGTGCTGATTCTAAAACAGTATTTTATCTGATCGAAATGAAAAACTCAGAAACCAAATGTCTTTCTATCAAAACCCTTTATTATTAATATTTTCGTTTATCTTTGGTTAAATTTTTAAAATTAAGTTTTATTATCTTTCTGGGAGTGAGTCAAACTGATTTCTTTATAAGTCGAAATAGAGAGACACTATATATAACGTAATGAATGAGGTATAATATTATACCTTATTAAATTATATACAATGCATCTTGATACTTTATTAACATAAATAAAGTATCAAATCTAACTGTGCTATATTTTCAAAAATCAATAAGAAAAGCGCTTTCAATATAAAAAAATCCCCTTCTTGATCATTAATTTCTTGCCCAAAAAATAGTTCAACTTACGATTTGTAAAGGAAACTTGTTGCTATTGTCCCTGTCAGCAAATAAAAACTTCGACAATAAAAAAGAAATAGCACCACAGACTAAATAAGCAGTTGACACCCTACCATTTCTCTGCGCGGCCGCGTTCGTACAATCGACTCTTTTTACAACACATCTCATGTTATTCTTTCATTTTCCAAGCCAGTAGCTGGACATATTGAATTTTATTGGCGTTTGCTCATTTTTTGGAGCACAAAAGCGTGTAACAATCCGCCAACTATTGCGTGACAAACTGATAGTTTTATCGACTCTCTGCTGGGCTATACTGGTCACAAGTGTTACTATTATATTTAATCGTTATTTTTTTAAAGCTATTTTCTGTCTCACACATATACATCTACATAAATCCTATTTCATATTATCTGTGTAAGGTTTATAAGCTTTATGCCACATATTATCTCAAAGCTCTGTAAAGTAAGGAAAAGTGAGATATTCTGATAGGCTCCTATACTGTATATTCCTCCATGAGCTTCTGTAACTAAGAATAACTCCAATACCTCACACAGGAGGGTGTCGTAGAAGGCGTCTAATAATACTGAGGGTAATTTAATTATCATAGATCGCCCGTAGACCATAAAGTTAGAAACAGCATTTCCGAATTATGGTCTTATACTGTGATCCACCTGCCTCCCAAGTGTGAAGATTATGTCAAAACCCATCAATTTTAGGGGTCCAGCAGTGGAGATCTTTAGGCTGAGATGATGGTAATATTTTAATTTTTGTTTTATCATTTTTTTATGATTCGTTGGCAATCGATAATGTATAATAAATAATACTTTCAATTCCTTCATTGTAAGGTGTTAATTCCTTCGCAAGTCTTGATGACTTTCATATGCGTCTGTTGGTAGACTAAACGTTGCAAATACAAATAAAAGTTAAAGAGAACGATGTTAAAATTATTTAAATGAGTACCATTTTTAGACAGAAACGATTTACAGATTTTAACACATCAAAATCCAATCATCCGGCTGCAAACATCTAAAACATTAGTCAGTTGAGATTAGATTCAAAATGCGCAATCCGCCGAAAGCGGAACTAATCACCCCCTTTTACCCATGAACTATAACATTGGGGCAGATTAAGCGCCTTTGTTTGATGCCCCGCTGCCGGTTCCGACAATATTATCTTTACACCCAAACCCACAGTCCAAAATAAACAGCTTACTAAAATGTCGAAATCGTTACAGGCGAATGAAACTGTGAATCATAATACTAAATGAAAAAAAATCGCGTAATTAAGGTTTTGTGTTAGTAATTCAAATCATATCATGCTTAATACTAAAATGGTTTTATTAAATTTACATATTTATTTGTAAAACAATGACTTAATTTAGCCCGAGCTCACTTATATCAAAAAATAACCATTGTAAAATAATGCTGAAGTTACTATATTAAAGCAAAGGAAAAACGTATTTGATTTACTTTCGAATAAATATTAATTTCTATTAAATCACATTTTAAGATACATCATTATAATCTAGGAATACGAATAATATGAAACGTGTATCGCCATCAGCTTAAGATTGCGCATAGTTATGCAACTTTTGCAAGGGCCATTTATCGGATGGGTGGTGAACAAAATGTTTCAAGCTTTCGTGCTTTCGAATGTGAAGCAGTTGGTTAGTCTGCAAGGTGCAGTCATAAGCACTTACCAATCCGAAATTGTTTGCGTTCGAATTCAAACAGTACCGGGTTTTTGTCCCGAAAGGGATAAGTGTTAATGTGATGAATATTAACTTAAGTTATGGATATCTTTATATATATAATTCTTCTGTGAGTGTGTATGTCACTGAACTCCTCCTAAACGGCTGGACCGATTTGAATGATTTTTTTTGTGTGTGTTCAAGGGGATCTGAGAATGGTTTAGATTCACAAATCAGCCCGGCAGATGGCGCTGCAGACGGTATCTAGGTTATTTATCTATACTGCAAAAATAACAGGCAGGACAACTTCTGTCGGGTCCACTAGTTTATATATAATCTTTTAATATTATTTATTTATGTGTCATATGTGTATGTCTCTTTTTACGCTAGTGTTACAAAAAGTCTTACAGTGCTTACTTTGAGCTAGGTTAATTGGTGTGAACGTAAGAAATATTAATATTTAATTTTATTATATATATTATATTATAGGTCATGTTCATCTGTGGGGACATTGGTCGACTTTAAAACAAAAAGTTAACCATAAAGTGGAAATATCATTGGACTTAGTTTAACTCAGACATGAGCTGAGGGGATATTTTGAGTCAGTTGGCCGGGTACACGTGGTAAATACTTGCTTTTAATTTAGAATAAACTACGTGTATTAAAAAGTATGTCATTTGTACTATTTATTGCTACCTATACAACATTTCCATTATATACCTTTCACTTTGCACGTTCGTAATGTCTCACAATGGTATTAGCAGTAATGTAAAGCGGGATTAACGAATACACTTTGTTGGGGTACGAATGACACCGCACCTTCTGTTATTGCTCACAACGCGTAAAATTGAATTTTGCCAATAAAAGTATTGACGCAACTGAACTATCCGAGGGTTAATTGGATTTTGAAATTTAAATTATGATCGTTTGTTGGGACATGTGATATAAATTATTTTAAAATTACTTTATCTGTTGTATAATAGACCGTTAAATATACATTTCGGTGGTATACCACCATAAGTTATAACTTATTCATATTTAGGTACATTATAGAATACAACAGTCTTTGGATTAAGGTAAGATAAGTACTTGATTCCAAGGTATAATAATGATTGTCGCTTTAAAGATCGTATTCTTGATTATATAATAAATCAGTACATAGTATAAATCAAAGTTGCTTCCTGCTGTATGTCCCTATGTATGTTTAAATCTTTAAAATTATGCAACGGATTTTAATACGGTTTTTTCAATAGATAGAGTGATTGAAGAGAAAGGTTTATATGTATAATAAATGCATAATATAGTAGAGCATTGCACCCGTGCGAAGACGAGGCGGGTCGCTGGTTATAAACATAAATTACCGAAAATGATGTTTTAGATATTTACGTTGAGTTAAGGCTCGTGCGTTTTATACTTCTGGATATGCAGGGAGTCAACCATTTTTTTTTCTATTTCAACAATTAATAAAAGTTTGTTATTGACGACCTCTACGATTATATATGACGACCGGTTCGGCCGTGCGGGCACACGGGACCGTGTTCGAGTTTCGGAAGGGGCAGATGTTTATGTGGCAAATACGACCATTTGTACCTGTGTCATGGGTATTTTTCATATATAGTAGTTTATTTATATATTTTTTACATATTACTTATTCATGATATCTTTATATATAATATTCATAATGTATGTCTATCCGTTGCCCTAGTATCCATAACATAAGTCTAACAGTGCCCACTTTGGGTAAGGCTAATGAGAGTGTAAAAATATTCTTATTATTAAAAAACTTAAGTCATGTTTTAATTGTTGTACGGCAAGATAAATATGTAATAAATGTAATAAATGAACAATGGATGTTTATTTTACTTTTTATGAATGTTGAAATCAAAGTTAAAGTAGTACAGTAAATATCAGACTATTGCTGTCCCGATAACTAGGGCACAGCCCATCCCTAAGGGTGAAAACGGCACAAGAAAAATTATTTTCGTTTTGAAAATTTTTGATTGAAATACCATAGCCATACCAATTCTAAAATGAATAAATATTTTTCCTTTTAGGGTAAAGTTATTATCATTGGACCAGTACTTTAATTGAACCACTTTAGTAACTTCTTAAAATTTTAGTTTTAATATTATTTTTTTCTTCAACATGTCTGGAACGAGGCCAGCTTTAAGTAGAAGAGAGGATGCCTTAAAAAAAGGAAGTAGAATTTTAGGCGTGCCTAAAGCTCCTTAATATGAAGGTTCGATGAGACATATATAAATCCAATTATAGCAACTGAGTGGACCATTCAAAGTAACGGTAGTCCAAGTAAGGCAACCGAAACAAAAACAAAATCGCATTTTGTGACTAAATACCTACTGTAAAAAATCTACAATAGTAGCTGTGGATAGCTGTTTAAAAAGATTATTCATTATAATAATTTCATTTTATTTACAAATAATACTTTCCATTTTAACGCCTGTTCATTATTAAGTGGTCCACTGAGACAACTTTACCCTAAACGTGATTTTTATAGTTTGCTTGTTAGTATTATATCTATAAAGAGAGCGATTATGCAGAAAAAATCGAAGTTAATTTACAGTCAAGTGCTATTTTAGCATTATTGAAGTCTCTCGCGGTGAAACTCGCTTAATAATCAATGACGCCGCTACTCGCTTCCACTTAGTAACTGTAGCCCAAGCCTTACTGAAAGTAAATCAAATAAAATTCGTTTCTGACATAACCCAAGTCACTGTATTATTAGCATTGTAATAGTCAGTTGCTAGAGTGGCGTGTCGCGTGTCGCGTATCTTAGCGACGATCGTGCGACCAAATCGCGCGTCCGCACGACACTGCGACAAATCACTAGAATTACCGGTTCGGCTCATTAGCAACTATATTCAGACGAAATGAGAACAAATGGAAAATTAAATGTAGTTTGGTATTGTTACTCATTTTCCTTGAATAATGACCTATTAGGTTTACGGGTAGAGAGGGTTCTAGAACTAGTAGGTATAAATAGCCACTAAATAGCTTATCCGTATTTCTAATTTCATTGATTTTCCATTTTACCACGTAAAGATTTTTTTTTTCAGATCTTCAGTCATTACAAATATTTATTCAAATAAGCACAGTTACTTTTGATTTTATAAAATTAAATGAAAAAAGGGACATTCAGAGGGAGTTGTTGCTTATATTAGACAATATTGTTCGGAAATTGAATAAAAATTAGCATTTATGCTACATATGCTATACTAACTGTGAAGGTTTGTTATTATGTAATTTGTTTTATATTATCTTTACTTGTAGCATTTATAAATATAACGATCTGATAGCTTTTAAGTAATTTAATACAAAGGAAAACTTTTCAGCGAAAATAAACAAGCAGTCACAAATATTTTATCATATGAAGTAGAGTAGAGTAATTAAATAAGCCTTTATTATTATTAAATTAAATGGTGGTTACGCGCTTAGAAACCAAGTTGGCTATTAAAAAATCAGGGCTATTAACGGGAATACAATGCAAGCAATAAACTGAACAACAGCATATTGTGCACCTCCCACAAAGGGTTTTTTTTCTGTCGCGGCCTACACAAATATTAGGCTGGACATACACCATCCGACGAAAAAACAGATAACGACAGAACGCGCTGAGCACAGCTACCGGTCAAAGACGCCGCGCCGGCGCATGGGCGTGCCGCGTCACGCACAAAACAAACTGACGCGCGACAAGGACGCCAACACACAACCCGTGCGCGACAAATGAGACAGACATAGCCTGGTGCCCGCACCTCGGCTAATCTAAAACTGGAAAATAATTGATGGTGCGCTCAAAACAAACAGACATGGCGGACAAAAAAGGACAGATGTATACGAAATCTTTATCAGCGACAAAGCTAGAGCTAGACTGTTTCTAATTTAAAACAAAATAGTGAGTTGGCTACAATTTAAAAAAAAGTTCATTTCCAATTTATGGTGGACTGATTTTTATAATGAACGAAAACAAAAGGGAATGACTTAGCGAAATTGTGTGATGTTAATGAATGAGCATCGGTTTATTAGCAAATTGAGACCGTTAAAATGAAATTAACTTGCGGTGGCTCCATTTTGATTCTAATTAATGGCGTAATAAATCTAGTGAAATCAAGTGGAGAATTAAATAAGCAGCGGGATAGTGCGACTGATATAGTTGTATTTTATGACAGCACCAATTCAGTCAAGTAACGGTCTGGGTTTTGTATTTAAAGTCATCAATCATAAATCTTGGTTTAATAAAAGCAATGCGACCGACTATATTTTGCACAGAATTATAAAAACCTATCCTAGCAATCTATCAAAGTTTTTTTTTATTTTCTACACGAACCGGTTGAAATTTAACCCGATTGATAGAGTCATTTGGGTGTTGGTTTTAAAATAAAATGAAATAAAAAGGTTTTACTCGTAAAGGTTAGAATAACCAAGACGCTAGTTACTCTGTGTAAAAGAAAAAAAATGAGTCGCCTTTAATTAGTGACGGTACTTGGCTGGAGTTTTTTGAAGGTTTTTTACATGGGTGCGGCGCCAATATTTTGACAGGCGGTCGCTGTGGTGGAACATTAAACAGACACCAATATGTTTCAATATTACGAAATCTTGCTAAGTGGGCGTTTAGATAAGGTGCTTTTGGTGGAAGAGGTACCACGTGCTACGTTTTATTGGTTGTTCAAAATGATATTGATATCGTGCGCAATAACCTATATTACCTACTGTAATTATTAAGAGAACTTTGTAATCTCAGCATGTGTTTTTTAACCTACGAACTGCTTATATTCTGGTATTTACATTAGCGGTTTTTAATAATGGCTGATATTAACGTAGATGACCTGTAGTAATGTTTGGCGACCCACGCATTTTAGTTTCGATTTTTAATAGTAAATATGTATACTAGACCACAACAACAACATCACATACGTTGTTCTAAATCCAAGTTACTAAAGCCCTTGTATCATCTTGAATCAGAAAGACAACGGTACCACAATGCCCAGATGCGAGGCAATAAAGAAAAATACCTTGATCCGGTCGGGCAACAAACCTGGGATCTCGAAATAGAGTAGGTACTGAAATTAAATTATAATCAATAAGAAACTTTTTACAAGACTTTTACAAATTTTACTTTTATTGTGGTTCTTATGTCTAATGTAAGTGACAATGTCTGATTAATTTATAATTTTACTTGTTGTCTCTTAAAACAGTTAATTGTAATTTAGTTTTAGGAAGCAATTGATAAATGACCAGAAAAACTACCGGATGGCAGTTAACTAAAAGACACCATTCGTTGTTTTTACGATGTTTATATTGGGACAAAACAAAAGGCGTATTCCCGACCACACATATTGCGCAAATGTTGCAACGAGGATTTGAAGAATGGCAAGTTTTTGTCGCCATGCTGAGACAACTTTTTGGTCATCTGTGAAGTACCTACCTTTAGCTCTACGTAAATAAAACTCAGCGTTCTTATAACCGAAATATTATAAAAAAATTGTTGTTTAGCTGTAGCATTATCACTAATTTAATTTTGTAGATAAAACTCAGCGTTCTTATAACCGAAATATTATTAAAAAAAATGTTGTTTAGTTGTAGCATTATCACTAATTTAATTTTGTAAATAAAACTCAGCATTCTTATAACCGAAATATTATTAAAAAAAATGTTGTTTAGTTGTAGCATTATCACTTATTTAATTTTGTTATAAAGTAGAACCTTAATTTAAGTAAAATAAAGTAACAATAAGAAACACTAAAGGTTTGTCGGCAATAAACATTAAAGATAAAGAAAGGTGCACAAGGTGTGGTCGTACGTTTGAACGAAGGGTGTAGTACGTTCAAATTGTAAAATATTCTAACGTAACGTAGAATTCAAACACACATATATGATATTATGATGTTTCGATTCACTGAATTTTCACTTGTAACGACTCCCTTAATTGGTAATCCGACCGCAGAAACCAAAGCATCGCCGCAATTACAGAATTTGTATTGTTGTTAGACTCAAACTACAATTGAATAGCAATTTTCGATTTAAAATGAAATTACTTTTGCTTGTAAAATTGCTGTTTTAAATTTTAATGAGTATTTAAGAAAAGGTAGAGCCTATAATGATTTATCGCCTTGTTTTTAGTATTGTATTTTATATACTAAGGAACTATGATATAGTTACATGTGTTTAAAATAAAAAGAGGAATATTATGTTTTAGTCATAATATAGATTAAATTTTATTCAAGCCAAGAAAACTCAACCGTAAACTGGGAGTTTTGTCTTAATGAGATGTAACCCGATACTTAACATGCGCCTTCAATTACTCTACAGAGTATAAGCTATTAGCGATTTTGTTACATCCAAAGTTTTAATGGATACAGCAAACGTAGTCTTGTGATCTATTATGCCTTAGAGGTCGCAATATTATACCTAAATAAGATTCTAAAGTTCTGTTGCAACCACTGTTCTTTTTAGTTGTTTGAACCAGTACCTTTTATAAATTTTATTACTACAAAGCAATTTTTTAGCGAAAACTTGAATAACGTTTTTCGAATAAAATATAGGTATTTCTAAAATATAATTATAAAAATATATATAATAAAATATACTTTCATAACAAAAAGTTATTGCAAATATTTTCGTTTCTTTTCACTGTAATACAAAATATGCATATTTATTATCATCAGTAGTAAATATTTGACTATGGTCGTTTTTGATTCTTTACGAGATGCGTTTTAAGTTTTGAAAGTTTGTTTACAATAATATGATTTCACTCAATCTTAAAGGAAGGTTGATAGCAAAGGTAAGAACTTGTTTAGGTAATGGCACCATTGGCATCCCGGATTAAAGGTAACTAGATCGAAAGGGATGTATCCTCAAACCTTGTTTATTGTTTAGAGTTCGTTTATTGCTTTTGACTTAGACCATCCGAAGTTCAGGTGATGTAGAATCGAAACAAGTAACCTTACGTATCGTTAACCTACATCGTTACTTACAAATTATTTGCCAAATTGGTTTTGTTACCAATTTCCTTTTCCACATATGAGAAAGTGTACGGTTACTTTATTAAGATGTTTCGTTTAAATTAAGCTTTTAATTATTTTATATTATTCAAATATTTATTAAAAATAATATACATCTTTAATTCACATTATTGACTGAAAGGAAGTTGTTTTTGTTAGAGGTAAGTTAACGAGATCTCCTCGAGACTTATTAAGTGGTCCTACTATATTACAGTTGATTAAATTATACGACAATGTCATCCAATTTAAAACCACTCAGTTATAACATTATATTCCCTCCTTATGCACAATTACATGTCCCTTACTTGTATGAAATTACTGGCTCAACAAGCCGGTTCGTAAGTGGTCCTTATAATACATATTAAACTCGATTCGTTTTAAATTGACACTGGCTGAGCGGAGGAGCTACCTACTTGTGTCTTTTGCCGCTCATTTTGTGTTGCGACTGACCTTGATTTTGCATTTGATATATGCAATTGACGTACACTTCTATTTTCACACAAATTTCTATTCGATTATACTTTTTAAAACCTATAGTGACACCATGATTATTGTATATTAAAAACTTTTATTTCAAATGGTAAATATAGATACTTTTATACCAATTAAGAAGCAAACAGTTTTAAAATGTATTTTTAAATTAGTCTTTTGCTGTTACAAAATGATATAATTGTGTAATAGTTTTATCCTTACACATCATGGACTGTCCAGGGAAGGTCAAACTAGTTACGCATGTCAACCTGCCCTGAAAGCCACCACGCTACTGCAACTTGTCTCCATAATGCGACGTAATTTAATAAGACCGCTTGTGTTGGGCAGGACTTATGATTGAGTATCACGCCACCCTGATTCTTGTATTTTTTTGTACCAAATATACTGCTGTAACTATAATTCATTTTATTCAATTAAAAGTACTTTTTATGACATATAATATACCTGATATTATTTAATATTTACCTTATACCTTATTATAGGCCTTATTATAAGAACGTTTTAGAAGTTGTTTTTTTAGTATCCAACATACAATCTATATTTATACAAAATACAACTTTTTGTTAGTTTTATAGGCTTCATTCTTTTTTAGATTCATATACAGGCAACATTTCTTACCATAGTTTACAGTACATACATGTATACAGCATATACATTCATAAAAAAAATCTACACAAAAACAAGGTGTATGGAAAATTTTCCTTGTTTGTAAACTCTATTAAGTTATGACATAAGGTGATATATGATTAGAATAAGAGCTTTCGAGAAATGTTGAAAACATTTTTTTTTGTTTTTGGCATAAAATAACATAAAAAATGAAGTAAGTGCTCTTCGTATTAATAAAAGGGCACTCTTAAGAGGTGTAATAGCTTGAAAAGCCGAGCAATAGTAGTCATATAGAAGTTATTATTTGGATCGCTACTATCATAGTTAGTCATAGTTACGTCAAAGTTGATTGATTTATAAAATGTCACGCCTGACAAATGACAGTGACAAGACAATAGCGAAGTGATTGCTTATGACAGTAAACCTTTTATTGATAGGCTGAAACGGTCGGAGTGTTATCGATAGTTTTTATATCCGTGTTTGTTTGGCACTTACGTCATTATCATATTTATCATGTCACTGTAATACTTACGTAAGTAATCATTACCTTTTCAATATTCGAAATGATGAATTATACTAAACGATACTATAATGTATCTTTAGAGCTTAGGTAATGGACACTATTTAAACTTTTATCGTTAATAATATACATTTTCGTATTTTTCAGAGTTTTTTTATGAAGCATAACAGCAAAACTTGACTAATTATCTAAGCGCTCCGTTCTTACTTTTTGTTATAGTTATGATAAGCTTTTTTGTACCGAAAATACTTTTGTTATGGTACACAACCATCACTAGCAATCGGTCTTTACCTATGAGTTGAAAATATAGGCAGGGCCGTCTTTAACCTATTGGAGACCCTGGGCATATAAGAATAACGGGGCCCCTATGACTTAGACATAACACTTTTTATTGCTATAATAGACAATGAAAGTAGATAAACAAGGTTTCAAATTTTTTATTGATAGATAAATAGATAATTTTTAATTTAAATGGGGCGATTCTCACATATTTAAAATTATCTAAGCACGCTGAAATTCGATAGCCTTATTTTGGGCGAGAGTAGAGTAACTTCGTGGATGCAAAAGCTAATAAGTAAGTCGATAATATAGTCCCTAATTGAGGTTCGATTTACCCTAATTAAATAACTTTTTCAGTAATAAATGTCGGTATTGGTTTAGTAATCTGGCATTTGCGCAGAGTGCCCAGTGTGAAAGAGGGGCCTGAATATAATTACTAACTATAAGTATACTATGAGATTTGGTTAAAGTATTCAATTACCGCAACATGTTTTATACATGAGGGCCATGCCGTGTGGTGTCCGGCTGAGTATAGTAGCAGCAGCACACTTACGGTGTCGTAAAAGGCGACTAATGATACTGGAGGTAATCATCATACATCATACGTAGTGCACAAAATCGGCAGGCAGGCATCTCCAACCCGCTTAGAAAGGATGAAGACCATGGTAAAACTCCCCATTTTGAAAGTCTTTTGGACGTTTATCAGCTGAGATGACAATGTGATGTGTATACTTATAAAATTACCGATTTCTACTTACAAAAAATATACCTTAACTCATGTAAGGTAATAATAGTAAATAGTAACTTTAGTTTTGTGTAACTAATTCGGGATCCACTCCAGATCTAATTATGTTTTATCGTGTTTTTATAATTTTAGCCGAGTTTTTTAATAGATGGAAATTGAAATATATACTTAATGGCTTTTTAAGGTTTGGCGGAATAGATGTTTTAATACTTTGTAACTCTTTAGAATCACACTTTTTATCTTAATTTCTTTAATAGCCTTCAATAAAACAGACAAAAATTCGTAACGAACGTGTCATTAATAAGAAAATTTGAAAATTAATAAGAAAAGCCACATTACAGAAAATATTTTCATAAGTAAGTGCTTATATATCACAAATTTCTTACACGTAGTCGCGTGTTAGCTTTTAACTTCACAAAGTAATATTACAAAGATCTCATTAAAATTCCCCATAAAAAGCCTTAACTAGCCTGTAGTTGTAAGCCACACACGTATGGGAAGTACTTATCTATAGAAATGCAAGACTTCAACATAAATTACTATTATGTTTATGGATAACAGTCTTTATGTGTAAAGACTTAAAGTGTTGCTAAGTGCAGTTAGTTAAGTGATCTAGTACATATAGGATCGGCAATATGCCTAGGGCAAGCTCATTAGAACGGACTAACGATATAATTGGCACTACGTGTGCCACTAGCAATGCGCAGGATTGGATAATTTGTGACTTGTCTGTATGCTAGAGTGGACTAGTAGTTTCTCGTGTTGCAATCGTTCTGTTAAACGTCCGTTGGTGGCTATTCATTAAAGTTTTAAAGCGGAAACGGCTTACCGCTTATGGGGTATGGTATTATGTAGGTATAATAGCAATGCTCGATTGGAATTATGAATCACGCAATATAGAAAGTATAGCTGTACTAATGATAACATTGGGTTGGAATACTGATTACATTTTATTTACATTTTCTATATGTATAAGTAAGTGATCATTGAAATAAATTACATACAAATAGATGATAGTAAGGAAATCAAGTGACCATAAAGCCGAGGTTGTACTTAATGCTTTATGTGGGCTTACGTTAACTGACTGGTCTCAGTTAGTTAGCGAGGATGTAATATAGATTTGAATTAAACCATTTGTATTAGTTCTTCATTTAAATTTTTACGCAGTCCATTGGCTTGTATAGCTTATTTTATTACACTTGGACTACATTTTTAGAAAAAAATACAGGAAAAGGGAATAGTAGTTACATGAGACTCACGAGTGGCTCACGAGTGGCTTGCATCCCGTTTTCCATGGGTCTCTCTCCAAGGTTCGATACCGGGCCGGATCAATGTAGAAAACTAACATTTCTATACTGGCTTGGGTCTGGGTGTTTCAGTAAATTCGTTCTTTCTAAATACCATAACACAAGTGCTTTAGTTTCTTAACTTATTCAGATAGTTTTATTAATTGATAAAAACTGCATACTCGTATAATATAACCATACACAGTTAACAGCGATTTTATAAATTGCCTAACTTTGCTAACTGCCTGTAACAGTAACAACAATGTAGTGGGTGATGCAGTCGGCAATCGAGGCTGCATGCACTAAACAGTCGTCGTGAGACAATCCAGCTAAGTGGCGGCTAGGCTCGGCCATTTGTGACACACGTGAATGGCCCCTGTAAGCCATTTAGTGTAACGACGAGTTAGATGGAATACATTTAAATATAATTTATCGGATAACACATAAAGTAAGACAGTAAAATCTATCACAATACTTTTAAAAAAATGTATACTATTTATACAACTATTCTGGCTGTCGAAAACTATAGTTCCAACATTTTTACGCGTATTGATCACGAAAAAAACATGGAAAAAATAATGCGTGAACACTTACTAGATTTACTGTTATATTAACGCTCAACTCAAAAAATTTTTTTTCTTAGAATTAATGATAGGTTCGCTATTTGTGCAAAAAATTGAATCTTACTGTCGATTTAGCCTTTATATTATATAGACAGAGAATTACCTCTTTTGAATTTGTTAGCTTAGTAAAAAGTTCCAGTTATTTAATACTAGCTTTCCGCCCGCGGCTTCGCCCGCGTTTAATTCGGTTATATTGCGGTATAAAGCAATAGCGTAAGCTATCATTCCACTTCTTACGTATTTTAAAAAACATATCGTTATCATGTTTTAATAAACACCCAGCGCCATCTATCACATACCTCAAGAACTAAATAACGTAACTATTACTTATACCAATTAGCAATTCGTTGACTTTAGTGATTTCAGGATAAGTAGATATAAAAAAAACAATTTAGACGATAAAACAAATTTTACGTCATCCCTCGGGAATTCCTCATTTTCGGGGATTCATTATCGTATCATTTAGCTTCTAAATTGACATGTTTATATTCGTTTGCAATATTTTACCTTGTTTTAAACGACACACAGCGCCATCTATAATCCATCCATCAAGCAAACAATATTTTTGTTTCTCCTCGGAAATATCAATTTTTCCAGGATAAAAAGTACCCTATTATTTAATCCGGACTTTTATCTTTACGTCTGCAAAATTTCAAAGCAATCGGTTCAGTAGTTACGGCGTGAAAGCGGAACAAACAAACAAACAAACAAACAAACTCACTTTCCCATTTATAATATTAAGTAAGGATAAGGATTTTAGCTAAGGTTTATTACCTTTAACTAAATCTATATCTTTTGGTGAAGTATAGATAAATACAATACCAAATATTTCATTTAGGTGAATCAAAACTTAAAATCATTACGTGTTAATACATATTATATATAGTGGATAGCACCACCTGCTAAAAACAAAAAAGTTATGAAAATCATAACAAAAATCGATAGACAAACTTTTTAACTAATATTTTGATGTTCAAAGTATATCATTGTGTTAGTCTATGGATTTAAAACACATTAATCAAAAGAATTTAGATTCTAATGTAAACAACTGTTGAGTAATTAACGTTGGGTTAGTTTTCTGTGCTAGAAAAACCTCAATAATAGAGATTAAATAGAAGACTGGGTATGTGTAATAACTATCTATCAATACGGCAATAAAATGCTTACAGAATAACTAAAAAATAACAGGCACACACATATTGAAATGAAAAAGTAGTAACTTTTCCACATTTTGAAGAAGTTCGTAATATTCAATAGCAGATAATCTAACAGTTCTGGCTAATAAATGACTGTGAATCAAAAATGACACAGCCAGAACAATGGACCGAACACGTCAAAGTTCAAAGCATGCCGCTCACGGATCTAACTCCGTAACATATTTAAAAGACATTACCAATGATTGGGGCTGGTTTAAAAACGATAATTTTGTTGTTAGCTCCATCGCCGGAGGAAATTAGGAAATTAAGAAAACACGACCGGATTGTGAAGGTCGCCAACTATACTACACTCAGGGTGTGGTCCGACCGATAGATTTTATAGGACTTATCTCACACTATGCTAGTTTTTATGCATAATTGCTAGTTAACATAATAACAACTTAATTTAGAAAGTGTATCGTAAAATGTTTGTGTTAAAAAAGTTACTGGGACATGCTAATCCTATCGATTTAAATTGATCGTTAATCTAAGACGTTATAGGAGTGTTTTGATGGTCGATACACTCATCTACATACCCGTATTATCGTATTATATGATTGTACCTAGTATTTAGCTGCCGCGCTGCAATATCAAGTTATTTTTCTAGTAGCAAAAATTTTAAAACGATATCTACGTACATTATAGGGTTCTTTATACAACTTTTTATGAATAATTATGAACTTAAATACCAAACACCAAATTAAATTTTCATTTGTTACTTTGTTGTAAGGCCTTGATATGTTGTTGACTGTACTCATTAATTACAAATAATATTTAGCTAGTTAAATACAAATACAGCCTTACTTAACTTTCATATATCTTGTAGTTCCTAATAACAAATTTTCTTTGATTAATTAACGAAAACCATAAACTCTTTTTATAGCTAATGTTTCATTATAGTTTTAGCACTAATCGATTAAGAAAACCAATAAAGCACGATTTATGTACCTCATAAAATTAAATACCACAAAATTACGGAAAGCATTTTATTAGTGCTATTATCATAGAAAGGTTGTAATAAGGAATCTCTTATTCGATTAAGAAAATCTACCCAAATCATAAAATAGTTTGTTAATATGTACGCATTTTGTAATTATAATCATGTCAAATTGGTTTCATATTTCCGTTTAAAATCTTATGAAAAGTGCTTCACATCATACAGGATGTATTGACTTACTTCACTAGAAGGCTAACGTTGTTAATATGAATTTTCATTGGCCTTTGGGGATTCCCCGTAGTTATGGAATTACGTTTACGGAACTTTGCAGTCCTCCTACACTATTCAGTGCATGTTTTTTAGTGCTTACGGTGGGTCTAAAATTATTAAATTATGGCAACTTTAGCAAGGGCCGGTCGACAGATGGCTTACCAAAAATGGACTATCTTGAAATCCTCCGCGCTTCTGAAAGCAGATTTAGCCGTTGATTGTGGCTGCATTCGTATTGCTTGGTAAGCTATGGCCTATTTTCCAAACGGAGTAAAGAAAAGGCCAGCATTTTGTTTTATAGAATAAAAATTCTATAAAACAATAATAAGCTTGGGTCGTATTATTTATCAAATAATAACTATATTTCTCACGCAATAACATCATCGTTGTAAAAATATAAATAAATTATTTATATTATTATTAATCCCAATTTCTAAACACAGTAGGTAAATAACAGTAAAGTCTTATTTATTGTGATTAGAAATTGATGAGATGTATTAAAACATATATGTTATTGGCAGTGCTATAAACGATTAAGTGCTTATTCATTATATAAGAAATTGCAAGAATTATGATTGGTTTCTGCCATTTATAGCGTTAGATATTATGGTTTGGTGCCAATTAAATTAACGATTTTAACTTCATTCTGTATAGTGTTGTTTACGGTAAAATAAAACTTATTGGGCTTTGTTTTGATTTTGATTTGAACAACTATATATGATCCTTACAACTGCATACTATTATGCGAATATTTTCTATACGGCACCTTGAGGAACTAATTTGAATTTATAGCGAATACTATATTTATAAGGTAGTTCTACAATCAAAATTCAGTTGTATCTTGAGAAATTTTACTATCGAACTACAGAGACCTTCAATTGAAAAGGAACTCGTGCGGATAGCGATGCCACGGGGTCAACTCCCGTTTAACGCCCGAGTTTCTTTAAGTTTTATTTATTATTACGATATTTAAATTTTGCAATTAAATATTTAAATTAAAAATATATTTAATAGTTGCATAGTACTTTTTTTATCGGTATCGCTATCCCTTTCTCTCTAGATTTTGTTTGCCCATGTACTTTCTGTTTTGATTAAAAATTATGATTTCGAAAGATTTATACCCAGAACAAGTCCACTTAGTACTCGTAACTATTTCAATTAAAGTCTGTTGTTCTACATATCAAAGTTTTGATAATGCTATATCCGTCACTTCTGCCGATTCATAACTCATTTTCTACGACTAAAACTGAAAGTGGGAGCCATCGCGTCTCGGGGCCTCTTAATCGCACTTTAATAGACGCGGCATCATCAAAGGAGTGCGCCTCGCCACCGCACCGCCTCGCCTCGGAATTCCCGGATATGAATGGCAATATACTACTTCATTCAAATACTAAGCATTTATTCACCTAAAAATGTACACATGAAAACAACGAAAAACAGTTTCTAATTATTTATTGTAGATTTACTCTGTAAGTGCATTGAATTGATCTGATAGTTGTACCAGTATATTATATTTGTAGTTTGCCATCATTATTTTATTTAGTGACCCAAAAAACAAAAT
Organism: Calamotropha paludella; assembly: GCA_927399485.1. Lineage (NCBI taxonomy): Eukaryota > Metazoa > Arthropoda > Insecta > Lepidoptera > Crambidae > Calamotropha > Calamotropha paludella. The sequence goes on along the minus strand of OV656826.1, from coordinate 12,109,728 downwards.
TTGCTTGGTTCGAGGCAGTCACTTTTTCAGAACAAATTTATAGAGATATAAATCACAAATACCTATGTAAGTAAATTGTGTTACATATGAGAACCATATTCAATTACATACACATTATTATTGCAGAACGTATACGCCGTTTTTTTAACCATTTATTAATTTTAAACAAGTATTTTTTACAAAAAAAGAACATTTTTTTTAAACACAACAACACAAAAAAAGAACTATTAATTAGTAAGATTTAAAATAAGTTGTTTCCACTATTATTCATAAAAAACTGAGATAACTATTTACATAGAAAAAACCGCTAACTAGTTTCCAGCCGATTTATTACCAAAGTAAAAAGTAAATGACTGTACTAGCTTTATTTTTTTTCTTCACTTGGAAAAGTACGTTTCTGTTCCAGTCTGATAAATAAAGGGAGGCGCTTTTCATTGAAGAGTCATTGGTTGCTTACACACAGACACTTAAAATAGAATAAAAGAGCATAGTTTTCCGCACCAAAAAGCTTTACAAGGCGTTTAAAACGGTTTTAGTTTACTTTGTGACTTGTATGGGTCAAATCTAGTAATTGAATTTTCAGCTCGTTCTTGGTGACCGATTGATCGAAAATTTAGTATACACCTTTAATTTTCTGATAAAATACAATATGTATATTCAGTATCATTGTTAATCCAAGATGGTCGCTTCCACGCTATGGTGAATTATTTTTATATTTTAATAAAGACTGACAACTAATCAGCCGAGAGCCGCCACCTTCTGGTGGGGGCTGCGGGGAAGACAACCCCTCTAAAAAATCACCCGGGGGGGCCTTTGGGCCCAGCTCGCGTCAGCGGGCAAGTCGGGGCGTGTTCCGATCCGAGGATCGGTTCCGGCCCAACCGTAACCCCGTACGTGGTGCGGGAGCGGGGGCCGCCACTTCGGTGGGGGCCGCGTGAAGACAACCACTATAAAAAACCTCAAAGTCCCGGCACTGGGATGCGCGGTGTCGGGGCGCCTGAGAGGGAGGCTGGCGGAGCGCGGTCAGCCCGTTAGCGGTCGCCCTGGGGTACCTCCCGACCCCCCAGGCGTAAGTAGGGTAGCCAGGGTACCGGGATCTCTGCCCTGGCGGTCCGACGAATCTCCCATAATCGTGGGAACAATATGAATGTGCCAAAAAAACAAAAATCTAGACGGAATGGAAGGAAGGACAGCGCACAGAGTCCAGGAGTAAACAGTGCCGAACAGGAGGAAATGTCAGACGAAGCGTCGGTTGAGTCTGAAAACCTGACTCCCGAAATAGAGTTTGCGGACGACAACAGAGTAAGAAAGGCGGACCGAAAAAGGTGGATGTGGCTGTTAAAAGAGGCCACGAAACAGGCGCGAAATATCACGGACGGTGTAACTGATGAAAACCTAGGGATGAAGGACCAATATCAGGACTTCGTCATGGGATCGCTAGGCAAATTGATGGAAGCTGTAAACGGGATGGCATTCTTCGCGAGAGACAATCTTGTCAGCGAGGGAAAGAGAGTTGCGGAGGTTATGGCTGCAAACGAAAGGTCGAACTATGTTTTGAACAAGGCGAACGAGATGCTGTACATCGAGGTGGAAAACCTTAAAAGGGAGGTGGCGGAGCTGAAGAGGGCGGCGGCGGCAACGCCCATGATGCCCGAGCAGGAGAAGCCGAGTAAGGAAGATTTGCTGCTTGCCGTGCGGCAGGCAGTAAATGAACAGTTGGCGGCCTGGGAGAGGCCTACGAGTGAGGCGACGCTGCTAGAGGCAGTGCAGCGGACGGTTGACGAGCGACTCTCGGCTTGGGAGAAGCGGCTCAATCACCCTCTGATCGCAGCGGGTGGACAGACGGGCCCAGCACACAACGAGTCAGAGGTGCCACCACCACCCACACAGGGTGAGAACTGGTCAGTGGCGGTTGACCGTAAAAAGCGGAGGATGGTGGCGAAGCGCACGGCAGCAGAGGTCGACCAGGCTGCATGCGCGGAACCGAGAGCGGCGGCGGCAAAGAAGCCGAAACCAAGACGGCGGCGAGCAGCGCTAAAACCACCAAAGACGGCAGCGATTGCGCTAACGCTGAAGCCTGACGCGTTAGAGTGTGGGGAGTCATACGCCCATGTCATGAAGAGGGCCAAGGCAGCGGTCTCCCTCCCTGACATCGGCATCACGGCTGGACTCAGGACGAGGGAGACACAGGCGGGAGCACGCCTTATAGAGGTGCCGGAAGGTAGTGATCTGGCGGACAGGCTGGCGGAGAAGCTCCGGGAGGTCGTCGGCGACGTGGTCGTGGTGTCCAGGCCGGAGAAGACCGCAGATTTGCGGATCTCCGGACTGGACGACTCGGTCGAGGAGCAGGACGTGGCGGACGCCATGATGGCCAAGGCGGGTTGCCCGAGGACGGTCATCCAACTGAGGGGACTGAGACTTGGCGCTGATGGTCTCAGTTGGACGGTAGCGAGATTGCCGGTAGCCGCCGCCAAGGCAATATCCCAAGATGGGAAACTGCGGGTCGGTTGGAGCACCGCAGAGGTCAGGGTGTTAACTGCCCTACCTCTGCGGTGCTTCAAGTGCCTAGGGCTGGGGCACACGAAACCCAGGTGCCCAGCCAGGGAGGACAGAAGCGGCCTGTGTTTCAGGTGCGGGGCGCCCGGTCACAGGGCCGCTTCTTGTGTTCGGGAGCCAGCATGCTCGGTGTGCGCCGCCTTCGGGCGGCCGGCCGACCACGTAATGGGAGGTCGCAGGTGCGACCCACCGGTAATGAAGGGAAGGTCCCCTGAGCCGGCGGGTTGTACAAGTGACGGAAAGGCGCGGGCGCGAGTCCGGACGCCAGAGGGGGAGGGGATGTCCGAGTAGTCGGCATCCCCGAAGGTAGGGGGCGCTCCCTTTCCCCTCTCAGCTGAGAGGGAGACGGGATGCGCACAGATTCGGGAGTGCGGATGCGGGAGCCCCCCGGGAATTTAGGTCCCGGAGGACTCCCGCAGGCGCAAAGGTCCCAAGACGGATGGACGTGGGGAAAGTTTTCCCCCATCTCCACCCGTGGAGGCCAGCGGGTGCTGGGTTTGGGAGACCAGCACCTGCATTGCACCGGTCTCCAGGCGATGCGGGGCACTCAGGGTGTCACGGGGTGCTCCGCAGCTCCGTGCCCCCCACGGAGCGGAGGAGGGTCCTCCTAGGGCGGACGCACACTGGTGGAGATCGTGGCAAGAATCCTAACACGATCACATGATCCCCACCAAGGTGTTAGAGGGACACCGCGGTGGTTTAGTGGGTAGGCCCCTGCACACCTACCTGACGAGCTTTTATCGTCGGGTGGGTCTGCAGGGGAGAGTCCCACATAACGTATCCGCCGTTCTCCCAAACGGCGGCGTATGCGTAACGCATTCCCCGCGTCACAAAAAAAAAAAAAAAAGGTAGGTATATAGTTTCTTGTTAGTATTCGCATCTTTTGTTTTTGACATGTATTGCCAGTCTATGAAGTGTGTACTTGATAATAGACACTTTATTGATAACACACATTAAGAAAATAATAGAACACAAAACCTAAAACAGTGTTACGAAGGGCGGTCTTGTTCCTCCAAGTGATCTCTAAAAATTAGAACAATAATATTAAGAATATTAATATTCAAACATAAGTACAAGTATATATACATTCGTACTTAGTGTCATTATTTTTGTAGATATGTTTTTCCGTCTTTAAGTCTCTAAATTACTCAAAAGCCTATCTCTTAAACTTAGCTAGTGTAGCATGTGTAAAGCGACTAGTCTTCAATGTACTGATACGCACTAGTATTAGTGAGACTACTCTAATAAAAATATTTCGGGTTACGTTAATGGTCGCTATGTAAACGTTTAACCTAAACCTTCATATCCATAATAAATAAAATAAATAAAGTGTCACACTTAAATTAGAGATACGACATTTTGATTAGTGCCTTAGAAATGTATGTCAATTATATCACAATATCACTTTTAAAACTGCGAAAATCTCTTGAAATACGTTTACGTTGTTTTCGTTTTTTTTAAACAAGCGATCGTCATCTTAAATGTTTAAAAAACTAAGTACTAAGGGTATACTTTACCTTCCTACTACCTACCTATAGGTTGAAATATAAACTAATTACAAACTGTGGTCTTTGCAAGTAGCTATTTACAAGTACTAGCGATTTCACTTCTAGAATCGAGTAGTTTCTAATGTCGCAATGTTCGTATCGGTTCGCCAAATCTATTACCGACATATAAGTTTACTAAGAGAGAAAAGACGCGTTTTAATAGTTTTTGGAATTTGATAGTTTTACAAGACATTTATGGCGGAATTGAAAATCTTTTCCTGAAGAGACAGGGCTTCTATAGTTTTGTTGTTTGGATATTTCTGTTGAATGACGGGATTCCTAGTAACTGTGCCAAAGTGAGTCTATCCTTAACTTAGATTTATTATTATTATTCGCAATAATAGTTAGCCATTATCAGTATTAAGGTCGCTATTTTGATCAAAGAGGTTATGTACTGTCAATATTCAGGCATCTTTTAACATTTCATATGTCTATATTTATGTTTAATATATACCTATATAAAATCTCTGTCATATTGTTTGACCGCGATGAACTCTGAATCTACTCATCCGATTTTAATGTTTTTTTTTATTTTACTGGACTTGTTTCGACTAGAACATTATTTTTGGTTATAAATTAAAATATAACCTACATGTTAATTCATAGTAATTTTTTTTTATTTTTCAAATTATAATAACTAAGCCAATGCGAGGCGTGGCCAGGTCAGCTAGTATAATATAGAGAACAGATCGATTATGAAGGTATATATCTACAGTATGTGTTTTTCTTACCTTATTCCTCTAGTGCGTGACTTCTTAATACAAATTTTTATTTGCCTTGATTTACTCGTCGTCCGGCATTTTTAACAAGCTTTTATTAGGTCAAATCGAACTAAGAAACCATGTAAAAAATAAGACGCTGAATTTTGCCCATCATTAGTTATCGTATCAAGATGAAACTTTGCATAATTACTTAGGTAGTTTAGTCATTTAACTACCTAGTTTAACTGATAATACAATAATATGGTTCTATAGATTTGAGCTCACTATGGGGCTCGAAGGTAGGATGGAAACCTGGTATTACTACTAGTCGATTTTGGATTCATGGGGGTTGTTTATTTCACCTGACGACGAGGACCTCATGATCCAAATAAAAGAAGGCAGGTAGATTTTTTTTGCTATTTTTAAATTTTATAAACTAATTTAAATATTAACCTGATAATCATAATATATTTCGAAGCTACTTCCAAATACATTTTTTTTACAAAGTAGGTAAAGAACTTTTTAACACACCTACGGTATTGTTGAACAACAATTACAGATTGCCGACATTTTTAGATAAAACATGAATGACGTCGTACATATAATAAATAGATATGATACTAGACTGATTGCACATGTGAGTTAAAATGAAAAAATAAATTTTACCCACCTTAGTTATCGTATTTTGATGTGTTTGTAAATTAAAATATATTGGTACTAATGGAAGCATCGGTATATATATAATGTTGCACTTTCTATGTAAAAAACGCCGAATCGGCCAATGTCATTCAAACTCATTTTATCAAATCTTACAATATAAATCGTGATTTAAGTTTATACGTACTTAAAACTAATGAAGTCATTACTTTTCTCATAATAAACTCAACACGGTGAAAGGCTTAGAAAGTTCATATTATGCTGGATTATTATTTGTTACTTAGCACAAAACGAGTACAATTATTTCTCACTCACACTCTTTATTTAATTTACACGTAGGTCATTGACTTTGCTAACATATTTGTCACTTAATTACAATCAAAGAATTACCTGTCAAAGTTTTTTTTTCGATATCGACGGTGTTACTTTTTAATCCACATGCACTAGCTTTATATAAAGTTAATAAACAATTTTCAATATATTTTGTAGAGTAACGTTCATTAATAGAAAAAACGACTCACTAATTTTATCGAAAGCGCTTTCGCAATATTATTACGATTAGCATTAAATCAACTATCATGGTCTAGATAATCGATTAAGAGCTCGGATACTGAACCAAAAAGTATTCCAATGAGATCTAACCTCTTTGCCATTCTATTTCTTTTTAAATCTCACCCAGTATACTTTTTAATTTCTCAGGTTCTGGCTGGCTCCCGCTGGTAGTCATAACCGGGCAGAACGTGAGCGCGGCGAGTCTTTGATACGAAGTTTTTTCTTATACCATTTACACTTTTTTCTTTAATTCATTTTTGTTATTGGTTACAATATTATCTGGCGGCTACCGGGCGATGCAAAGGCCAGTTATAATTTAGTTTTATTTATGCAAAATAAAAGTGATATCGTCGTATAGATTTATTATGAGAATGAGGGTGGGCCGCTTTTGTGATGCAGAAGCATGTTGTAAAAGCTTTACTGGATTTTAATTCGTTCACACTGGCTGGATTATAATTTTTCTTGGTCTTATTAGTGACACTTTAGATTGAGATTATGTGGTTACATTCCTTTTTATGGTAACGCGTTGATGTCTTTTTAATTAGATCACGTATGAAGTAGATTAAATGCAATTGCTTATTTTTATGACTTTAGAAATATTTTCAAACAAATTTTATTTGCAAAGTAATTAACATAAATTGAAATTTATATTTCTATAGAAGAAGTTACTTTTTTAATCAAGACATGCTCACAGGTTATAAAATATTTTGTATTCAATATTTCATGTATAACCATAGACATACTGATTGTCATAAAGATTTCGGGACTAATTCCCACACACGTATCTAATTCGTTGTGGTGGCGAATAAAATAAAAAAAGAACAAAAAGGCCCACAGCGAAGAGGCCCATTCTTAACGCCCGACGGAATTAACACCAGAGGTCATCATTATGTTGGGTTATTAAATTACTAGATTTGTGGCTATGGTTTTGAGAAGCAATAGCATTATGACATTATTCAATTGTTTTATGTATAATCGATAAGAGTTATAAAATAATACTACGATATCCTTTTTAATATAATTTTTACTATATGATTCAACTTTAGATTTAACTTTAATTGTCAAAATGAGCAAAAAGTGAAATCAAAAATCAATTTACTAGTGACAACCATATCAATTATGTATTTAGATTCACATTGAGCAAAGATTGGCTGGTGGTTGTTCATTATAAAAAAAACATCTCTAGTATAATTCCGGAACTTTTCATATAACTAATTATAGTCGTATTTTTAATTAGACGAAGTCAACTGACGTTTACTGTGTTGTCAGTTTTTGATGAAATAAAAATAGTGTTGTGACAAAGTGAATTATTAGTCGCGTCAATGAAGCCTTTTTCTCGGAAGTCCTCAAGAACAGCTCGGATTTTGATGATTTTTTTTTTAAAAATTTTGTTTTTCCATATTATTCAAAATCAGAAACCTTCTGGAGGGGGGACTAAATTATTTATATTGTTTAAACATTATTCACTATATTTATATAAAAATTGAGTTTGGACTCAATTTTTTGCAAAAATTTTGCATGTATTAATTTTATTATACAAAATACTTTTTAAAAAAAAGATTTTAACAATAATTTTATATTTGCATTATAAGAAAATATCTTTGCGTGCATACGCGTATGCGTGTATGCAAGTTAGGTGTATACGTTACATATATTTATTTGTGCTACTATGTATATATATATAATATTTTACGTTGCGTTAGAAAGTTTACTAAGGTATTGTACTATACGCACAATAGAAAGTGACCTTTCGGTGTTTAGGGATTGCTTACCTGGTCGAAGAATTCAAGGTCCAAGGCAGATGTACGACTAGTTTTATATTTTCGCTGCGCATTTCATTTAGTATTTATTTGCTTTTTGGAGTAAACACACGTTTTCTAAAGTTATAAGTATTAATTTTTGTCACTCAAAGTGTATTTATCAGTGTGGATTATTTCTACCAATATTAATTGTTATTAAAGTGAATAGTGCAGACCAGCAGAATGCAGAAGGTATTTATATATAATTAATAATTAATAAATTTCAATTTTTTGCATATTATGTAATAAATTGGGAATATATAATAATTGGTCATAAACATTTTCCGTGCTATACATTTCCATATTAACGGTTAATTAAATATTCTAAAGATATATGAATATATTTTTCATTTTTCGTCCGTTATGATTATATCTTGTCAATCATATTAAATTTTTTCTGTAAAAATGATTTGAAATTCTCTATTATTTAATTCTTTATTGTTATAGGAAGAAGAACAAGGTGCTGTAGATTCTACTGAAAATGTATGTTGTATTTGTGAACTTTTTTTTTGAATTGCATTCTCACAATGTATGGCGCTAAAACTGCCAAAAACTTGAATGAACTACGATATAAACGTTTCATAGCATTAGCGTCAAAAAATAAAAGCGTGCAACTTAGTTCGTTACCTCCGACAGAAGATGCAGCTAAACAACATATTAAGAGAGTTTACCTACAAGTTCAGCAATGGAAAAATAATTCTTTAATTCCTCCTGAAGAATGGGGTTGGCAACTAGATGATTATTTTAAACCAATCAAAATGACGCAACCAGCAGCACCTAACAACATTCTAAAAATCATATTTTGCTCTTGCAAAACAGGATGCGGTTCAGCGTGTGGCTGCCGAAAAAGCGGTCTTTATTGCACACCAGCCTGCATTGTTTGCAGTGGAACTGACTGTAATAATCACCCACCATTTGAAGAAGATGAAGTCAACGAAATATACCATACAAATTAAAATTAAATTGTCTTTTTTTGTATATAAAATAATAAATATCAAATAGTTTATAATGGTTTACTATTCTGTTGTTATTCATTTTATTTAATTCTATCGATAATTGCTTGTAATTTTTATTATTATATTTCTATATTTTATGTATAATTATTTATAATGGAAATATGAAAAATAATAACATAAATATCTCTTTTTATAAGTTTTAAATGGATACTATATAAAAAAAAAAAATTTCCTGCACAAATATCATAGATATTGTTTAAACAATATAAATAATTCCGTCCCCACTCCAAAAGGTTTCTGATTTCAAAGAATATTAAAAAACGAAAATTAAAAAAAAAAATTATCAAAATCGAAGCTGTTCTTGAGGACTTCCGAAGAATGCCTGTTTTATGTATTCATTGACGCGACTATATTGAAAAAACTCCTGAATGAATGAAATTGCCTCGATTGTCTAGTGAATAGTTAGTGTGCCGAACTGCCGATATCGGGTACGGGGTTCGTATTTTAATCGTGCTTTGTACATACCAACGAGTTCTTTAGTAACTACCTATACTGAATACCGAGTGTTTTAAACATCAAGGAAAACATTGCGAGGTGACTTGTAAGACTGGCCTATTTTCAATACATCATGTAGTTGAAACTATAGCAATTATATATAACATATAACAATTATAAGTAGGTAATGAAAATAAAAAATATCGCTTATTACATAATTTGTTTTTATTCATCATCAGATAATAAATCATCACTATCGCTTTCGGTGACATTAATTATAAATCTGTCTGAAACATTGTCGATCATGTGGTCGAGACCATACATTTTGTCTTCTTCTTTAATTATGTGAGACACGCAGCTACTCCATTTTTCAGGTGTGATGAGTTGAAGTCCTTCTTCAAAAAGTTTTTTTACTTCTGTCATTTTGAAGGTTTTGTTATTTCTTGCAACATAACCTTTAGCCTGCGCCCATACCAACTCAAGGGGATTGAGCTCACAGTGGTATGGGGGCAGACGTAAAACAATTATCCCATGCTGCGCTGCTATCTTGTCCACAACATACTTATCGCAATGTTCTTGTTTGTGCTGCCGTACAATGTCTATAAGAGTAGCTTTAACCATTGTTTTAAAATATTTTTGCTCGTTAGCCACTCTTGTATTCTAGGTTTAGTCCAAGACATTTTAGGCAGCGATTCTAGTTTCCTGGAGTGGTAGGGGGCATTATCCATCACTACTACGGAATTTGGTTTTAGTTTTGGCAAGACCCCCCTAAACCACTTCTCAAAGGAATCGGCATTCATCTCTTGATGATAATCTTCTTTATTTTTTTTGGCTTCAAATATTAATAAGCTGTCTTCTACGAATCCTTCCTCCCCGCCTATATGGCCGATAATTAATCGTTTGCCCTTTCCTGAAGGCTGTTTTAAACCTGTGGTCAAGCCATCTAGGAAGGCCTGGCGGGACGATAACACTGTCTGGTCAATCCATTCCTTCTTCGGTGCATGACCTTCAAGATAGCGAAAAATATCCATTAATTATTAAAAGTACAATTTAATGTAAAGAAAACAGAAAATTGTAATTACCTTCGTTGATCCAGGTTTCATCTTGGTAATAAATATACCTTCCTTCCCTTCGATACTCTTTAATTTTTCGAAGGTATCGCTGGCGCCATAAAATAATGTCCTGTCTGTCAATTAAAATGCTTTGTCTTGATTTTGTAACATATTTGAAATTTAAATGTTTCATAACATTTCTTAATGTACTCCATGAAAAATTGGGTAAGTCTGGGTCTTCATTGACAACCTTAAGAATCTGTAAAGTAATAAAAAAAGTTTTTGAGTAAGGAAGTCTACGCAATCTAGTACTTTGGTTTTACAAAGAACATTATGGTTGACACAGAATATAATGCAGTAGAAGGAATAAAGTTTAAGTTACCTTTATAATGGTGGGTGACTCATTTGCATAAAAAAAATTATGTACTTTTCGCCTTATAGCGGCAAAAGTAAAATCGTCTAGTTTATCTTTGAAGCTGTGTTTCGGTCCACTTCTCTCGGGAGACTTAAATTGTTCATTTTCTTTGTATTCTTTTAACACACTATAAACTGAGGTTACACCAATTCCCAAAATGTCAGCTGTTTTCGAAACACATTCTTGTTTTTCGGGAGCCTCAATAGGTAATAGTGGGTAGGATAGGTTTGTAGACGTTTTGTATCATAAGTTTTTCGGTAACGCTTAAAGCAATCCGTGGTCTCTTCTTTCTTGGAGACAAGCTTTGGCTTGACGTGCTTGGTTGAGGGTCCATATCGTTTGTACGAAACAATATAGCAACAAATAAACAACAATTAACAACAAATAAACACAACGTAACAAAAAACTTAACAAAAACAATAACTAAACAGCGTGAGCGCAGAAAAAACATTCGTGCTATCAGACCAGAGGTTAGAAGCAGAATAACAAACAAAATGGCGACCGACGCGCGTGGCGTTTATCGGTGTTGGCACTAGCTAGTCGCCGCGCCACGCTTTGTAATGAGCCGTCAAAAAACTGATTGTAGTTACATACTTCTAGTAACTTATGTCAGAACACTTTTATACAATTTTATTGTAAAATAGAAATGATATTCTTTTATAACTGAAATGATTAACTATTCACACTCATTGTTCATTCATCTGATTGAACGAGAACTGAATGCATCACTATTACTTTAAATATGGCAACATTATTTTACAAAGTGACATTAGCTACTGTCAGTTGGCTTCGTCTAATTAAAAATACGACTATAGATACTTACTCAGGTTTAGTTATCGTTGGGCTATAAGGCTTTGAGTTTATTATTTAAAATTGATGGCTTGCATTCTTATTTGTTGGTACATTCTTCTTCCACCGTCCACTTTTCTCTCTTTGTACTGCTCTTAATGTGTTATTTGGAATACATGTTAGCTGTTATACTACATATATGCAAAATTGAACTAAATTCCAATCAGCTGATTCTATATTTTGTCATTGCGAGCTTTCAAAGGCGTGAATAATGTGAGGTTGCGCGTGCGCCTGGCATCCGAGAGGGCGGTGCGAGCGAGAAGCAGCAGTGTGAGTGAGATGGCTTACCGCGGCTGCTCAAAGCGGGCGGCGGACGCCAAAGGCGGCGGCTGAGCGCTAATTGGAGACCGCGGCGACTTCAAACGTGCCGACGACCAACGTTTATATTAGGCAGGTATGAAAGCGCTTTAAGCTACACTCGAGCAAAACCCTTCAACTCTATTTGAGACCAAATAGAGTCAGCATTCGCGCATTTTTATTTATAAATCTGCATTATGAAACTTTTAAATTAAGCAAGTACAATTGTGAATGTATCAAAGGTGTTGGGATGGTGTTTGAACCTTATGACTTCGGAGTAGAGTTTAGTCTTGTTTTGTTTTCATTTTGCTAGCGGCAAGGGATTTCATTGCGTACTGAGATTGATTAATTTCACCGCGAGATCCGCGCCGAGCAATTAGTAAGCCTTTGTTGGGTTCACTCGATATGGTCGCGATAGTTCTCCAGGAATGTACAGTAGATAGGTGTTAGTGAAGTATTTTTAGATTCTTATCGGAATTCAAGTGAATAATGAAAACAAAAGTGTTAAGAAATGTAGAGCTGTATAATTTTGTTTGTTACTCGATGACTTCGCAATAATTATAAAAGTTCGTTATTGAATGTGGATTCACGTGTTTGTTTTTCTATGCTATCAGTATACGATTTCGTAATATAAAAATACTTTAAATATTTAAGTAAGGTATGAAAACGACATGAGTGTTTACTTGTAAGTAAAGTAAGAACGACCCACGAAATCCGTTTGCGTTTGATATGCTTAATTATAAAAGAGACTGACTCATAAATGGATGTAAACAAAAAATCTTATAACGAAGTGGACTTCCTTAAGACCGCTCTGTATAAAAACTTTTTCTCGGATGACTTATACATTTATTGATGACTGAGAGCAACACAAGATCGAGACATTGACACGTACTTTAAGTGTAGTTAATAGTTAGCAATTCACTGCCAAAGAACTCATTGTGTTGATAATTGTAGATTTGTGAATTTGTTTTGAGTAACACACATTGCATGAAAGATTTATTTGCACAACTCTAGTCTTTACTGTGTTTTTATTAAATTATTTATAGAGTCTATATCTACCTATAAAATTTTTGGATTATATCCCTATATCAGTACATTATAATATGATAATACTTTGTGTGCTTGTTACCAAATATAGTTACCATAGTTACCATAAGCCTAAGAATAACAGTTTTTATAATCAATTAACGTTACCATAGCAACGCGTGGCCGGGTCATCTAGTATAGAGGTAAAAGATAAAACTTAGCATCTACTTTTGGCATCTTGTGAGTTAAGCCATTGTTAAGCAGTGTTGGAATTACTATTTTACAAAAAAAAACATAATTTGTTATTAACTGAATGTTTTTAATACATTTAATTTAAATTCAAGAAAAAGGCTAATGCAGATATTTTTTTATTCTTATTACATTTTTCTAAATATAATTGCATATCTAAAGAAATTATAACAAGAAAAAAATTAAAAAATCTTAGAATTAAACGCTTAAATATGTAAAAAAAAATATAGTAATTATAACTTAATATCTTTTTTCTTCTCCCTTTGCTTTGGGATAGTATTTTAGTAAAAAACAAATATTTGACCTATTATTCTGTTTCTTTTTGTTATTGCGGCGACAGTGAATTAACCCTGTTATTATGGCGACAGACTGAAATAAGAATATTTTTAATATCCGTAGTATTATAGCTTTAATAGTAAAAATGTTTTTCTACTCTGTCTTTCTATTTTGATGTTGGGTGTAATGCACATTTTCTAAACAAAGTGTATTTTATATTAAATCGAATCATAATGATATTTATATTACATGCAGTCCCCTGTTTCTATCAAAATATTTCCACTAGCATAAGTACTAAAAGCAAAATCACGGTTGTTGGATGGTCCTTCTTTAGTGTAACAACGAGCAATGATTGTCTGTATTTTTGTCTGCCTGTGTACACTCTTTTATTGGGATAATTTATAGTCCAGAGTGTCGCATATGTTACTAGTTATTTAGCTGAGACTATCTGATACAAAAGAAGACCGCGTTTGGAACCTGAATATTACCTGAGTTTTACCGTGTATAGAGATATTGGCACCAGCTCGATCACTATTTCTAGAACTAAGTTCCTGTGACAATGTTTCTTTTAGAACAAACCAGAAAAATGGCTTTTACCTTAGTGTCTATTGTTTAACAGAACAAACATTTTGTAATCATAGAAAAGAAGAAAAGGAATTTGTTATACATTCTCCTGCAAGGAGTTATGTAAAGGAGAATGTCATAAAAAGGAAAATTATGGTATAATAAAATAAAATGGTGTCGGTAAAAAAAAAGAAACTTTTGGCTCATCTCAAAGCAAGGCTGGCAACATTACTAAAACACAATTGAAGTTAAACAATATTTCTCTAGAGGGGAATTCCTAAGATGTCAATATTCTAATAGGAACAAAACTTCAATAAACGGGAAAAAAACATTAAATGATGGTTATGGTATGCCTAAGAAACAAAGAAATGCGTTTTATGGATATTGAGCTTGAAACTGGAGCTATTGAATGCATATCAATACATTTCATGATTTAGATGAAGTACTCAATTCAGAAACTTGGTTAAGTTATTAGAATCTATAATGTTAAAAAAATGTATCCCAGTAAAAGTTTGAATTCCAGCTGAACGCATTTGCAAGCAGACACTAGTTATAAATAGAATTACTCTATACTGTTATAAAAGAAACAAATAACATTCAATTACTATGCTGAACGTTGAACATGAAGGGTTACACAAACGGTCGAATACCCGTGTAACTTTGTTCTAACTCTCAAAGAGTATCAGCATTGTTCTCTTCACCGCCATTTAGTACCATCATCCGTGAAGTGTTGACACTAAGCCCGATTTCCTACCGATTCGCTCCGGCTTCTCTCATGTAAAACACCATCTTACAAGTGCCATCCAAGAAGCCGCTAAACGATGTCAATAAGGTTCATAATAAACAAACTCGTCAAATAAGTAAATTTGTTGTAGTTTCCTTTCGGAACGTTTGATAAGATCCGAGGATTTGAGAGCAGGTCATGATTGGATTAAGTGTCAATAGTGAACAACATTAAGTACAATAACTCGTGTTATTTTAGTTAACGTAACGGAAGATACGTGTTTAAGGCGACAGTTACTTGTAACTGTCATGACATAAATGGTTGGAAAAAAAACATAGTTTTGCCGTAAAGTTTGTGATGTGAAAATGTCGTGCCGCTATTGTTTTTTGTCGACCGTTTGGTGCAACGGTAGCGACCCTACCTTTCGCAACGACGGTCCTGTGTTCGAATCCCGGAAGGGGCAGATCTTTGTGTGATGAATACGAGTATTTGTACCTGAGTCATGAATATTTATGTATGTATATTCCTATGAATATTATGTATCTATGTATCGTATAAGTATGTCTACCCGTTACCCTAGTATCCATAACACAAGCCTTAAGGTGCTTACTTTGGGCTAGGATTGGTGTAATTGTGGGAAATATTTTTTTTTTTTAATTTTTGGTAGGCGCATACAGTATTATTATTTTGATTTTTCTTTGACTCTTTCTTTATTAATAAATTTCTTTCACTAAGGGTAACCCTTCACTAACGTCACTAATACGATTAGCGCTAAATATAATATGTTTTTAAAACATTGTTCTGTTCTGTTCCTTTCAATTTCAAGTAATAGACAGAAATGCAGTGGTATTTTAAATTTATTTGGTGCAAAAAATAATAATATAGCGACTTTACGTCAAAGTAGCTCTTAAGGATTTATGCTCATATAAAGTCGAATAAAATAGCTTACATATTCAATGTTGAAATATTTTAATTTTTTATATACTTGAATGTTTCTCCGGATAAAAATAATTGAAGAAAAATTACCCTTTTAAAGGTTTTTTATTATTATAATACAATTATAATTAAACTACTATGTGAGACACATTATATATAACATACAAAAAACAAGTTAAGAATGAAAATAAATATTACAAATATTTCTAAGATCTATAACACTTTAACGAAACTCTTGTTATTTCAATAAGACCACTGAATGACTTGAAAAATTACATTAAAATAATCAGCTTACTAGCTAATTATCAAGACACGACTGCCTTATAATTTTATTTTTCTTACTTTCAAGCTGTTCTTTCAGTTACACTTCCAAACGTCACTGCAAAGAAAGCCCTAAATAGCATCATTAAAATTGTTTATTCCCATCGGTCCTTCGGCTGGCTAACAGCCGTTTAGCGGTAAAGCGCCTCTAATTCGTAATGAGGGGTTTGTATTGAAATACGAACAAAAGTAACAGAGGATCGCTACAGATAAAATCGGACCGCGGGCGGTGATGAAATGGCTCAATCTCAGGGAACGGATGACCATAGATACTGTAATCCGGTAAATAAAGATAAAAAACAATTTTTGTGATATTGTTAGAAAGGTATATTATTATGACAGACCTATACTAACTACAACAAATTTTTCTAATATTATTCTATTCTTTATATTGTCAAAAACATTATTTTTGTTTGAAAGAATTTTTTTCAACGCTCCTGTGTTATTTACATAGTATAAATTAACACACAAATGACAGTATATACTTATAAGATATAAAATACAGGCAGCTCGGCATACTCGGCAGCGTCTCGGTAAGTCAGCGGTTAGAGTATTTTATATCTAATAGAAATATTCTATTGTGAATGTATAAAATAAAATACAATATATACCTTTTTTGCAAATACAAAAAGTATTTTTGAAAGAAAAATTAATGCTAAACTATTGTATTATCCTATAACGTAATAGTTCATGGTCACAATTTGACTATGCGAAGTGTTATCGGATCTGATTTCATATCTTCCATCACGCTTTGCAAAATGCTAATTGATTCGCGTGTTATATCTTTCATTCCTTGCTTATAGCTTGATTATTGTAATCTGGTGAATATTTTAGGTCTATTTTTTTCTATAATGATCTCAGGGATGAAGCTCATTTGATTTAACACTTGCTCTGTTATGCATTAATTAATTTTGAAGTAATTTCTAGACTTAACAGTGTTATTACTTATTAGCATGTATTTAATTGTTTTCATAAAACCTTATTAGTTCAATTTAGATGAGTTTATCATGTGTTTAGGTTATCTATTGTTGTTGCTATTATTGTAAAACTAAATAGATGTGGTCACTTTTTGACAATATCTTCAGTACTGAAATACCTCATTTAATTATAGCAAGCCTGAAAGTTATTATTATTATATTTTTTATATTAAATAGGCAGGCGCTTGACCACTATCTCGCCTGATGGTAAGCGACACTGCGATCTAGGATGTGACGTTCTTGTCTAGAATTTTTTTATTCTTTTATAAAGAAGAACTAAGTGATCGATTTCCATTCATCTGCGTAAAATTTATTTGGTTATGCATCCTACATTCCTAATTAAGTTAATTGATTTAACTGCTAATATAATGTCGTATCACTAAGCAACGTTGTCAATTTGTGACTTGATTTTTTTGAATGACCAAATACACAACAATGTTACTAAATAGTTTGAATGATATCCAGAAATCCATCAAGTAATCTTACTCTATTTATTATGATATCGTCACTAGCATATAATGTTTATTATCAGAGTCAATGGTTTTTAAAAGCAAAGAGTCCTATTTTATAGAGCCTCCGTTTTTTCCGTTGTCTTCATTGTCTATGCTACTGAACCAAGGAGGTAATATTAAACACTATTCCGACTTCTCCCATTGAGAAGCTGACAGGAACCGGTTGCGGGCAACATCACAGTATCAGCTGCGCTTATATGCTCGCCGGTGGTCGAACGAAACTAATTGACGGCATTAAAATTATTATACGTATTATTACTTGTAACAAGTATTCGGTTTTGTCTGGTTAAATTATGCAAGGATTGAGGAGTAGTAGAGGGATAATTAGCGACTACGACTGATACCAAAATATGTTGATGATTTAATCCTAGTGCGATATGAAAGTTTCTTATCCGAATGAAACTTATTTAAATTAATGATAAGAAGAACTTTCTAGGTGTAAGAATAAATAAATATACTTAGTTCTTCAAGGTTAATATTTAATTTTAATTAATTTCCTTTTTTATTTGTTTAAAACCTTTTTAGTACTACATTCGTAATAATCTAACCAACTCTTAGCAACCAATAAGTGTAAAGTAATCTGAAAATCCTTATATCGGAGAACAGAACGGGCGATTTAATGAATGCCGGTATTTTTTGATTACCGGTCTCGATTAGTCAACGCTGGATTAGTACAACAATGAGTATTTATAGGCAGTAGCTGGTGAAGCAAATAGGCCATTTGTGCCTATTGTTGCAGCTTGCAGGAAAAGGAATGCAACTGTTGGGAATACGACATTATGATCGCAGAATTCCTTGCTACAATCGACGATAAAAATATACACTTAGTGGAAAAGTTTTATAGAAACTATAAAACACATACCTAATTTGCTGTGAATGTTAGAGAAGAGTTTATATCTGTGTGTATTAGGTGTTTACTTATGAATTGTTTAGATATTTTTTGAAAATTTATATTTTCCTTATCAACGAATTTTCAAAATTTTCTTAGTAACTACTTACATGGTTCTTGGCTACTTTACTATTTTTTTATTTATTGTAATCTAGGCGCTGATTACAAAAGGAACTAAGAAAAAAATCCGTGTATTTAAAAAGTTACAAAGTATCAAAGCGTTGACTTTGCGCAAAAGGAAAATAAGTATTTTATTAAATTTCTATTTAAACATCAATCAATTTTTATTGATTGGATTTTGTTTGTAGAGCTATCTTTAACTATGGTCTGGATTGCATATAAATTTACAAACTGAAATGCCTAATAGATGTAGATGCATAAAATGGTACGTAGAAAAAAATGCTATTTAATACTTAATTATTATTGATTTAGTAGTTAAAAAGTGTTTGTATCAATTGGTTAAGTCCAAATATAACTTTGGACAAACATACTAATAAAACTATGAACGCTTTTTATAACATAAATATGATTATTTGTCAATTGGAAAAAATATAACTTTCGATTAGCTTAAGAGTGTTAATTTTGTAGTAGTTTTAGCTTGGGAGAACGACATAATTATCCCTTTCGACAGAATTTAACTGTATTATAAACTTTTTACCTCAGTTCATAAGACATAAAATTCAACAGCTTGATTTAATACAACGGGTATCAATAGCCAACTTAAAGCATATGTGAACTGGTCGGCCATTTTAGCTCTCCCTGGACCATATGGAATTTTGAAAGGCTTTTGTATACTTTTGTTGTTAGTGCAAAATAAGATCATATAAAACTTGTTCTGTATTTTATTTACTATACGCTAAAAATAAGACCACACCTATTTATGATTACCGTTTATTCAGCATACGAGCCCCTCACTAGTAAGATTTTACTTATGGTAAGTGATGCCCCGGTTTTGAAACTTATGTGACATAGCAGCATGAATAAAAGGATGTTGTCGCTATTCAGATGACACATAGATATGCTATTTTGTTGTATTCTCAGCAGTAGCTACGTTTTTATTCTAACTTTTATAATTTTTCCAATTCTCACTATAAAAGCGCTTGAAAAGCTACACATACTATGACCGAACACTACAGAACTGTAGTCAATACCAGAAAGCTTTCAGTGCAAAAACCGTCTCAATTCATAATAATAGTTCATAATAATTCGTAATTATAACCTATATTTCGTTTATGTTACACACAAAACTGTATTAATTTCAATTCATACATGTTATCATAACGGTGACTAAATTTTACCGGCTTTATTCTATCAAAATGTACATTTTTTGAATCATTGAACGATGGATTCATTTCAAACGAAGCTTTAATAAAATAAGTAAAAAATATTTTGGAAACATTCGCAAATACAACTACATCCTTTGGTTAGAAGCTAAAGTTTCCAATGTAGTTACAAATCGAGTATATAAAATAGGTATTTATAATTTCAGGCTTAAATACTTTATTTATTTTTTCATTATGTGTTTGTCTTGATAATAAATATTGGATATAAAAATCGAATCGATAAAAGATCCTTTTTAACGGTCAAAATTAAAAATTTAATGAAATAACGGTTTAATTTACTGCGACTTCTAGTTTCTTCTATTTATAAGAATAAAATGTGAAACGAAAAAAACAAATGCATAATAAATAATAACTTTCATATTCACTAAGCCTTCTTCTTTGGATACACAGTAGAGTAAGATTTTGCATGATGGAATGAATAGCGATGTTACGTCATGGCTTTCACAGTATTATTTTTCCTAAACAAAGCCTCTACGAAGCACCAAACGCAATACCTCCACTAATTCGCCTATTAGCCTGTCAAATATTTAAATTGCCCCATAGCCTTCCTCCTCTCAGATTGAATGCGGTTTGAATTATAAAATGCAATGCAACACCGTGCGGTTTTCCAACTGCGACTCGCTAAATACACTATGACATTTTTGTATTACGTTTTCATCCTTCCTTTTCTGACACAGTGTTAGTTTTTTGGTTACGATTACTTTAACTTACGGCATTGTGTATTAACTAAAATGTATGCATTTTTTCATGGTATCACAATTCATATCCCTACATTAAATTACCTGGAACGGAATAACATTTAAGTTCTAATCTTCCTACAATAGGCTTTATGTTTACCGTTTGCACTGTTTTTATATCAGTGTGAGGAGAAACAAATGAATTTATAGTGTTCTTGTTTTGAACATATTTTAAGTTTGTCTCCCAATTTTGCTACAATTTAGTCTTATTTTAAGTTTTGCCGCGAGCCCATTATATAAATTAAACTAGGTCTGCAATACATGCTGCTGTTAGCAAATACTGAGCGAAGCAATTAGATTTTTGAAGGGTGATTATTCCTCGATGTTATGTCCGATTTCAAAACTTTTTTGACGTGACAACGTCTTAAATTAGGTTGCGGCTGGGAGTCACTTATGAAAAAGTGTAACGCTCGGTAACGTTACGATGAGTCACCGAACGAGAGAGAGGCCCGCCGAATGCCTTGCGTCTCTCTCCCACTCAACTATGATCGGTCTGCCGCGCGCATTGTGCAATTTAATTATATTCATATCAATAAATATTCTACCGAGAAAAAGACGTTGTCACGTAAAATCTTCGCCCGTAAAACCGACTTTACAGGCAAAAAAAAAAAAAAAAAAAAAAAAAAAAAAAACAATATTTTTTTTTGCACATAATCACGACCATGATGTGAGTTTTGGCGCCAAATTTCATCAATGTAGTCTAAGCGGTTTGGCTGTAATCAGCTTTTGAAATTTTCTTTCGGTGACTATTCCTCCATGGTATGTCCGATTTCAAAACTTTTTTTGCACATTAGTCACGACCACGATGTGAGTTTTGGCGCCAAATTTCATCAATGTAGTATGAGCGGTTTGGCTGTGATCAGCTTTTGAATTTTTCTTTCGTTGATTATTCCTCCATGGTACAGTCTATATTTTTTTTTACATAGCCTATGTCCGTCAGGTTATAATCATGTATGTTCATGCCAAAATTCGTTCGAATCGGTTGAACCATTAAGTAGCAGGAGGTAGAAACAGAGCTTCGCTCAATAACCTTTATCCAGTCATACAGACTTTTTTCATCATCATTGATCTTTCGGTGCCATGCCAGAGTGTGCTAGAACGCACCATAGGTACGGCGCGGTGAGATTATATTTTTTTGTTATTAAAATACGCGCGCAAAACTTATGGAGGCCATTTTGTTTTAATGAAACAGCTTACCTGTTACTTAGTAATTTCTAATGCGAAAACACCTCTGCTAACACACGTAAATTACTCCTTATCGCAAAAATTAAGGTATAAGTAAGTCGTATAGTTTCAGATGAACGAGCCAATCGGGGTGAAGTATTTTATCTGTGACGAATCACTGTGACAAGTCTCTGTTTGTAATTTGTAAACATAATTCAATTACAGTTCTTATCGTCAGTTCTCGGCTCAGAAATTAGTATTATCGGCTTTAGAAATTGAAAAACTTATGTGGCTTTAAAAATGTTTTGTTTGAAGTTATTAGTTAAGTATTATTTGGAACACTTAATAATTATAACTTTTAAACGTGGAAAACTGTTTTAAACTAAGCTATATACTATATATGCACGCCTGATGGTTAAAACACTATTCGGAGCTTAAAATAATATAATATTGGAAGAACATTTTGCCGATTTTTAGTAGTGTTTATAATTAAACTGTTCTTATCAAACCTGTTTCTTATCAAATCTTAGCCTGATTTGAATACACATATAGGTACACTGTTTACCTCCCTATATATAGCTATAGTATTAACATCCTTAAATCTAACTTTCTTATGCATAAGGCATATGCAAACTCTATTCTCTCTTTACTGGCTATAACACAACACTACCAAACGTCTTCTAAAGGGTCTTTTATAAATTAAATAAACTGAAAATTGATAGGAAATCTAATAAATTCCTTCTTTTCAATATATTACTGGTTTGCAGGAACATAACTATCTGAAAATTGGGAAATTTAATCAATTATTGAGTAAGTCAAGAATTCTTCGCCATTATAGTATGGATAACCAATCATTTTTTTCTCGAGCTCATTTATAAGAAAGAAGAAATGTATTTCTGAGCAGTTGTTGACACCTACAGTTCCAAATCGCGCGAGTGGCGAACCATTCACTATGGGTTTTTATACAAATTGAAGCTAGGGAGCGGTCACGTATCTTCGGATTGGATATTGACATGCTGATGCAGGAAGCACAGTTGTCTTTTGATTTGTGATCGCAATACGTAACATACCTATTCACATAGCTATCTCACTATTTACTTTATTCCAAAAGTGTCAAAAGATTATGTAATATTTAAACCCTTTCATGTATAAAAGGCGACCAACAAGCGTCTGGATGCATTGAAATATGTTGACACAATATCTTTCTTTATCATTATCATACAGAAATGAGAAGAATCTGAACTGTTGAAAGAAAAATTCCACCCTATATACTTTTAATAGCGCACCTGTAGTTTTCTTTTCGAATGCAACATTGAAAAGATATTCGTGACCAATATATTATTAAGTCGACAAAAACAGTTCCATATTTTTTAAAATTCAAAAGTCTTAATATATGCCGAGTATTAAATTGAACGGTCTTTTGTTAATTAAGAAACAATTTCCCAGAAAAAAAACGCCCCTTTTGAAATTTCAGGACAAACGAAGTCAGTCGTGCTGCGGTTTTTTCCACACAAAATGTTACTGTATGGAAAAGAGAACATTCGTGATTGAAAGGAATGGAATTCGTACTGTTAGAATAATATATCTTTTTGGTTAATAACTATATAATTTAGGTTATTTAAACAACTAGTGTATTTATTTTCATTGTCATCTTATTATATAAGTAGTGATATATATAAAGCCTTACCTTATCTTATATCTCAGAAAGCAGAAACAAAAGAGCAGAAATGAAAGAGGTTTTCCGTGGGAATAATGTAAAATTACATATTTAATTTATGATTTAAATACCTATTAAAATTATATATAATTCGTTAATGTCAATAATCTTAAAAAATTAGGAAGAAGTTATTGTGAAAACTAGACTAAAAACACCTATGAGTTTTCGAAAAGTGCATATTACATTTGTCATATTTTTACTTTTTTATATATAGATCATTTTAAGATACTGCGGGCTACCACCCTTTCTTGGTTGCTATTCCTACCTGTCGCACCAAGCGCTTCTCAACATCTTTTATAATGCGCACAGCAAAGGAGTGGAACTCCCACCCTGCGTCTGTATTTCCGAGTACTTATAACCCGTCCATTTTCAAAGCTAGGGTGAATAGGGTAACCTTCTGGGTTAGCTCGTTCCAACGTGGATACTGTCTTGGCCCCCGGGCTTGATTGGGAACTAATCCATTAAAAAAGACTAATTCGCATTCTTTTTTATACTCTTTTACTAACAACGCCATTTCATAATTTTATCTAGAAATAGCTAATGTCTGTGCTCCAGCAGGAGAACGATATAAAAGTTGAGAATAATTTTAAATAAGAACTACCCAACATTATTTATCGTGCCCAAGTTCTTATATATAAAAAAAAATATTAAATCTAATTAACTTCTTTAATTCACATTATTCTAAACAATATTCATATATTTTTGTTTGTTTCTGTATTTTACCATTACCTGCAGGCCTGTTTTACAAAAACTTATAACTTACTTAGATACACAATCATTATTTTAATTCCATAATCATCTTTATATTCTTCCCATTATATAAATATTTTATACTATATAGCTTAGTCTATACAAAGTTTTGAATCAATTAGTTTTATAAGACACGCTGTTGGTATTCCGACTAAAATAAAATAAAAATATGAATAAGTACAATGAACCGCACATGAACCAATACATACATACGTGTTAAATTTGTCAATTCCATTTTTAGCTATAGGCAACAATAAAAATAATATAGAAGTCAATATCAATTGTGAAAAGATGACATTTCGTGTTAGGTTGACGTGCTGTTGCTCGTACATCCAATTGGGATGGGGTGTGTAAGATATGTACGAAGTTTATTAAATGTATTTTTTTTATTAATCCTTTTTTATTTGATTTGCTTTATGGCGCTTTTAACTGAATAATATATTATTAATAAGCGTCTATAAAGTCGGCAGCACTCCTTGTCAAACACTACCTTATGTAAATAAAATGACAGTTTCTCGAGCTTTAGAGGCTGCTATTGCGGCACGCTCGCTTCGCTCGTCCATATATTTCAAGTGAAATTTGCTCAAATGCCGTAAGATTGTTTTTTCATATTTTATTAAAGAACATGAATAATAAAGGAAATGTTAAAAACAAAGATAAGTCATTGACTTGAAAATTGGTTTATTTCTATTTCATTTGTTTTAAATTGTATTCATGTTATAGCTAATATTTTTTTAAATGTAAATATTCTATAATACCTCCAATCGCTTATTTGACAGTCGGGGCTCGAGCTATGATATGCAAATTGATTTTTTTATAGACAACATCGCATACATTGTTCTGAAGCTAAGTTAAATAACGAAAACACTTATATTTTGGGATACAGAGATAACGACGGTATCACAACACTTGTAACGAGGCGCCATAGCTATATTGGCGACTCGTTGCTTTCATTGCGCTCTTCTCTGGCCATTTTTCATATTTTCTTTTCTCTTCGTTTCCTATTTTAAATTTACTGTCTGTCTCTGTTTCCTATTTTAAATTTACTGTCTGTCTCTGTTTATTTGTTTTGTTCGAAGTTTATTCTTACCAGAGTCAGCGCGTAGAGCGGTTGACTCACCGAAAATAAATTATTTAAATATATTTATAGTGCTGAGCAGTTATAATAAGCTCACAAGTATATAATAAGCTCATAAGCATAATTCACAAGTTTCCTGTATATATATTCTTTACTACCAGTTCCTGTTTCTAAGTCTATAAGTTACTTTAAGGCACTATTGTAAGTAGCCCTACCTTTTATAATGTTTTTAGTGATAAATGTGAAATTGTTTTTGTATTCAGTGTAATTTACCTTTTTTTATATAATTGTTTCAGTTGTGCCTTAATTCCTTAAATATAAAAACAAGTGACCTTTTGTGTGAGCTTTTATTTCTCCGGCTGCACCCCGTCACACTGGCGCCTCAACGTGTATAGAACACCACCATCCAGTCAACCAGTACCGGCGAACCGAACTACTATATTTTGAAGATCGTTGTATGTTGTGTGTGATTTTTTTTTATCTTTTTCCAAATTCTAAAAGGCTTAGTCGCCCCCCACTATTTTATCGGCCATATTAGTAACTTAATCATTTCATCTCATCCCAATCTCATTTTATTTAATTTATAGTAGTTGACAATACAACTACATCACTACACAAAACACTTACAAGACACTTTACCCAACATTTACTACATTTTACAGACAAGAAACTATACGCGGTTTCGAAAGAAACCGACACAAAATTGTTGCTGATTCTGAGCGTCAATGTATCACTCAGATCAGTGCAATTAACACTTACGGGCAGTGCTGAGAGGGAGTACCTCCAGTGTATCCCACATACAAGTCTTAGATTTGGCTAGGCCGACTATCCAGAGGTTCCTACCAGTCTAAACTTGAACACCACACCTACCTAACACTAATTTTATTAAATTTATCTTAGTCTTACTTAACCAGTCCTTGTATAATAGATTAGTTAGGAAAAAATTTATTAGAGATTTAAACAACTTTAGTTTCACTCTCCTTTCAACTCATCACATATCATCCTATCACTTAGACTATTATAATTTATAGTAGTCACATAACAAACACGCAACTACACACTACACTTACAGTACACTTACCCCACATTTACTACACCCATCAGACAGTAAAACTATACGCGGTTTTGAAAGAAACCGACACAAAATTGTTGCTGATTCTGAGCGTCAATATATCACTCAGATCAGTGCAATTAATACTTACGGGCAGTGCTGAGAGGAAGTACCTCCAGTGTATCCCACATACAAGTCTTAGATTTGGCTAGACACTTTCCTGGGGGCAATCCGTGCCGACTATCCAGAGGTTCCTACCAGTCTAAGCTTGAACACAATACATACCTAGCACTAGTATTATTAAATTTATTTTAAATCATAACTGTTTTTAAGTAGTTTTTAAATAGCTAGAAAAACACCTCGTTTTGAAACACAATCATTTATTTTTAATAACACTATGAATCCATCACTTATAAATAAACCTGAGCTTGCTTATGAATTTGTCTCCGCTCAATTGAATTTCCATCTGTCGCAACCGCTGAGGAATTACGAGAATTACTAAATCCAATAATAGACTCAGATTGTTCTATTCTTTCCAGTCCTTACTCCATTGAACGTGATCTTGAAAAAATCAAAAACATTCTGCTTATGGTTTCTTCATGATTAATTTATCGATAAGTTTAAATAGATTAGAGATTACTACATAACATAAATGACTTTTGCAAAACTTCAAGCAAATTTTTCATCCATGACAGCCTGTCAATCAAATTTTAAACCTCTTCTGTCCAACAATAACATAACTACGAACTCCTGGCACAAAATTTACTCAAAACTCTTTAGACCTAAAAAAAATCTTTTATTACTTACTTTTTCTTTATTACTTTATTATTACTTTTATTTACGTTTATACTATATATTACTTTTATTACGTTATTACTTTTTCTCCCAACTATATTTCTCTATCGTTATTACTTTTCCAAAAGTAATAATTTTTTTTTTATATATTACTTTTATATATACTACTATTTACAACTCATTCATTCCCTCACTGTCTTTCTGTCTTCATAGAAGACATATTTAATTGTCTGCATAGACGACATCTTCAATTTTGGTCTTCATAGAAGACATACTTAATTATACAGTCTTAGTCTTCATAGAGGGCATTAATTTTTCAGTCTTCATAGAAGGCATATTTAATTTCTCAACCGAGAATAGAACCTCTAAGTCTATTGGAATAGCCTCATCTTGAGGAAAATTTTTCTTCCAGCGGGTTGTGACTGGTTAAATAAGCCTACACTAATTTTTATTTTTCATCCAGCGGGTTGTGACTGGCTAAATAAGCCTACACTAATTTTAATTTTTCATCCAGCGGGTTGTGACTGGCTAAATAAGCCTACACTAATTTTTATTTTTCATCCAGCGGGTTGTGACTGGTTAAACAAGCCTACACTAATTTTTATTTTTCATCCAGCGGGTTGTGACTGGTTAAACAAGCCTACACTAATTTTTATTTTTCACCCAGCGGGTTGTGACTGGTTAAATAAGCCTTCACTGATGTAGGGAGCCAGTTGAGTATTCAATAAATTTTGGATACTCTACCGCGTGGAGTCTGGTTGTCTTATTAAATCAACCATGACCGTTGACTGAAGTATGTTCTGGAAGTATGAAAGTGATGCATGTAAGGAAAGTGATGCATGTAAGGAAGCTGGTCTCCTTATTTTCTCATTTCACAATTCTCATCTCATCCATTTTTATTAAAGATATGTTTTTTTTTTATATAAAATGGTCACATTTTTACATAGTTTTATGAAAAAATCCTTTTTATACTCAGGATTTTTTCTTCCAGGGGGGAGCGGGTATTGTAACGAGGCGCCATAGCTATATTGGCGACTCGTTGCTTTCATTGCGCTCTTCTCTGGCCATTTTTCATATTTTCTTTTCTCTTCGTTTCCTATTTTAAATTTACTGTCTGTCTCTGTTTCCTATTTTAAATTTACTGTCTGTCTCTGTTTATTTGTTTTGTTCGAAGTTTATTCTTACCAGAGTCAGCGCGTAGAGCGGTTGACTCACCGAAAATAAATTATTTAAATATATTTATAGTGCTGAGCAGTTATAATAAGCTCACAAGTATATAATAAGCTCATAAGCATAATTCACAAGTTTCCTGTATATATATTCTTTACTACCAGTTCCTGTTTCTAAGTCTATAAGTTACTTTAAGGCACTATTGTAAGTAGCCCTACCTTTTATAATGTTTTTAGTGATAAATGTGAAATTGTTTTTGTATTCAGTGTAATTTACCTTTTTTTATATAATTGTTTCAGTTGTGCTTTAATTCCTTAAATATAAAAACAAGTGACCTTTTGTGTGAGCTTTTATTTCTCCGGCTGCACCCCGTCACACACTTAGACCCGAGCCAATATGGAAAAGTTCATTTTCTAAATTGAATCGGCAGGGGATCAATCCTGTCGCATTACGCTTAAAACCAGTTTGCGAGACGACCACGGAGGTCGTCGGATATAAAAAAAATGATTTAAAAATATAAGTATTTTTTTTTCTTTAGTTACAATACCTAGATAGGCACCCATTTTATATTAAGGCTTTTTTTGAGTATGTACGAGTGTTCAGCGTAAGAAAATCTACAGATGTATATTTGTAAAACAAAAATTAAGAATATTTATGAAACATAACAGGATATATTAAACCATTTTGAAAACATAATACTCTAAATAATCCTCTACAAATGCTAATGACATGTAAGACGAGTCTTATGATCTCGCTGTCTGAGATTATATTATTAATTAACGCTCTTTTGTATGCAAAAATCACTTCAACCAAATATATATTGTGTGTAAAAAGTTGCAACATTTCTGTGTGAATCGTTTTTATTTGTGGATAAGTAGATAAAAAAAACTGGCTGGCTGGTTTAAAATCATTGTTGTGGAAAGTATGAAATTACGCTAAGATCTTTAATGATACAATTAAGCTCTTTAATCCTGTGAATATTGTGTTTATACAATGTTTATGGCGCTGTTGGTTGCGGATTTTTAAGTTATCATTAAGCACCCGATGTAGAAC
The DNA here is from genome assembly GCA_927399485.1 of Calamotropha paludella. Taxonomy (NCBI): domain Eukaryota; kingdom Metazoa; phylum Arthropoda; class Insecta; order Lepidoptera; family Crambidae; genus Calamotropha; species Calamotropha paludella. The sequence goes on along the minus strand of OV656826.1, from coordinate 12,080,520 downwards.
TTGTGATTTTCTCAGGTAAAACAAACTAGGTACAACGTATGAGTTAAACTTGTGGATCTGCAAGTAGATCTTTGTGGTCAAAATAGTATAAAAGTTTAATAACTTTATCATAAGTAGTAGAGATTAATCTGAGGGAAAAAACATTTATAACTCATGAAATAAGTCCCAACCAAGTTTCGTATCAAAGAAGATAACGGGCGTCACTCTTACAGTGTCACTTTTAGAAGGTTATTACTTTTGTATGAGTCGGCAATATTCCTTTTTAGTGAGTGAATAGATTGATTCCATACACGTACCACGGAGCACATGCCGTTCCATAATCATGGGGTTGTTTGACTAATAAACTTTAATTCGACCACGCCCCCCACATACAAAAAAGCCGCCTTTTTTAAACAACCAATCAAAAGCACCCTAACACCTGACCAAAAATTTCCAGACCCTACAACGGCTAATGTAATTTTGGGTGCACTCAGCCAAATCAATAAAAAAATTCAATCGATTAACTTATCTAAATCAATATCTGAGGGACTTGTGTTGGGGAGCGATTTAATTGGGGTACCTATATGTTAGTTAATTTTGAGTTTTTGTAATAAAATTACATTTTTGTTTACGTCATCAAGAGCTATTAAGCTGCAAATGTGTTGACCGTTAGAAGAATGTTTTAGTTTAATTTAAGTCTAACTTTTAAGGAATATTGCCCCGATACAATAAAATATTGTGGCAATATTACTCTTTTGCTGTTATAAGATATTTTTTGTCTATTTCGATAAATCTTGTAAATCAGTTATATTAAACTTACTTAAATAACTTTAAAGTATCTACAACCGTAGAGTAAATAAATAAAACGTAGATAACCCTTGAAAATATTTTACTTGAATTATTTCGTAGAACAATGCATAAAGCCTGAGTCACACCGTAGTTCATCAGTTCCGAATTACGTTCACAAAGGCGCCGCCGGTTTATTTACAAAAACAGCCCTATAATTCGACACTCGGGGTGTCCGAAATTCGGGGCTATTATGTAATGACCCGCTGCCGTGCCATAGGAATAATATGGGAGGCCGTTCGCTAGAAAATGGTGCGAGCTTCGAACCATTTTCCAGAGAATTGGTATCAATAACTGTTTGTATATACATGACATTTGAAAACGTTATTATATCTATATAAAACAACATTTTTATGTTTTTATCTAGGTATATAGACATGACCTATAGTTATCATTAGTTAGTTTATTAGTTATCATTAGCTTATATGTAATAAAATCTTTATACTATCTCAATAACATATTTTTGAAGATATACTTCTTTAGGCGCGTTATGAAAAAATGATCAGAGTGAAATTTTAAGATGCGCGCGCATCACTGTGACACAATCTTTTGATGCTTCTTACTGATCACTATATAATTTATAAATTTATCTTCCTTTTCACATACAAAGAATACGAGCACAAGGGAGGAAATTATTATTAATTATTAATTTATCTTTCTAACGATAAAGAAGTATTACTACTTACGTGCGTACACACAACGGTTCTTTTTTAAGTTCTAAAAATATACTGGATGGTAACAGGAAAATGACAAAGTCGCCCTATATTAAACAGTAATTCTCAAGTAGATATTTATTAAATTGAGTAACCAACGCTAGCCTACTATTGTCAAGTATATCCGTTGCTTATTTGAAACAAATTGATTAAGTTACAACACGATTCCATTATAAACTGTCCTAGTAGCGCGGATAGCTCTTAATAATTTTATGCTATTATAACGTTAATGACTCTATCTTTTAGGACGTTGTGAAATCCCTCACAAACTTGAAGCATTATCTTTGACAGATATAATTACTTCAACTACTAAGCTACATACGGCCAATATTAATAAGTTACAAGCAATATATAACTTAGAATTTGCAAGCATTAAGTGAGTTTTTACTTCAGATTAGACATAGGAACTAATATATAAATAACTAAATCTGTTTCTTATTTAAAGTATATTTTCAATCATTATTTCTTCGTACATTTTGACACTGATGGTTCTTATTTCTTAAAAAATACGATAACTTCAGTGGCTACAAAATACGTACCTTCTTTGGTCGACCGTTCTTTAATATCTTACAACCTTTATCATACAGATGGACAAGAGATAGGTCGCGACGAAGGTGTCCCGAATAATATAATTAAATTAATCGACGTCACAGACACCTGCCTTGCTCGAAGCTCTAAGGAATGAAGAAGACAGAGCTACACACCTTGCGTTTCGTAAAAAAGCAGTAAGGTTGTCTCTGACTACTTTTATAATAATTATGCTTGTTTTATATGCCGTGTGATTTAATATAGGCACACTAATAATAAGGTGAATTGATTTAGAGACGTTTTAATTTGTTTATAATGACAAAAAGGTACTATCAGTTCCATTGAGACAGTCACTATCTAATATACGTTTGTAAAAAAACACATTAATAAATACGTAAGTAAATAAATATGTACAGTTTGTTCATCCTAACTTGTTCTATTTGGTAAACAATCTTGGCACTCCTTTTTATTAAAAATGCAGCATTAAAAATCAACTGTATACCTGATGCAATAGGTTTCAGTCTATAAAAACGATTTTTTGTAATAGATTATTGACTTTGTTTTTATTTTATTTTTAAATGGGCGATTTCGTTAAAAAGTTGTGCCAAGATTGTTTACCAAATAGGACAAGTTAGAATGAACAGACTTTAGATTTACATTTTTTTTGCTTTCTTGTTTCTTATCTTTTTGGAACCTTACATTCTTACAACAGATTTATATTACAGAGTAACACATTAACTCGTTTGTCCTATACAATCTGCAAAAGGTTAAATATCAAATTTTGTAATAAAACCTCTTTTTCTTCGAAGAAAATTAACCCTATAAACATGTTTGTTATGCAACGGGTAAAGGTTCCTAAAATGTCAGAAATGGTCGAAGGAGCAATTTGAGACTTAGGATGCTACAAGAATAGTAATATAGGGCGGCTGAAGAGTTTTATAAAAAATTAATTAATACAAACATTTGAATTCTCAATACATTTTTTGCAACCACAATGTTATTAAGATGTGACATTTAAAACAAGTACAAATTATGGACCCTAACTATGGAAAGCAGATATATTAGATAACGGTAAAGATATAACATGTAGAAACATCCATACTTAAAAATATCAGTTTATATGTGTTATTTTAATGTTGCGATTTTGGGATAAGAAAAATGTTATGCTAACATTTGTTCCTTGCAAGGTTCGTTGGTGCTATAGAAATTCGGGGTTGTTAGTAAAGCTTAATTTTGTGGAATAATTCATTAGGTAAAATATTTATTTATCCTTAAGAATAGTAGAATGCTTGTTCTCAATAATTTAATATTTCACCTCATATATACTCTCAGATTTGTAAAAACTGTAAATTTGATTCCTTGGTTGATAAACTACATTTCGTGCTTTCGCCCATAGAGTTTCGCAAAGTACTAGTAATTTGCACATTCGTTATTTGAATATAGGAAAAAACCCCCCAGAAATTATAAAATCAAATTAATAACAGTCACTAAAATAATAGTTATTTAGTATAGGTATGTGTAACTATCAAAAAGTCAACTTGTAGGATAAGGAGTCAGGCTGAGCCTGAACCCACGTCTTCTCGCTATCCGGTTGAGTACTCTTCCAATTGTTGACTATCCTACCAAGTTTTGACGGACCCGATGACTTTTTCCAAGTGTTTCTTAAACTGACGCCAGTGCTATGTCTTCATTCTCGGAACTACATCGAATGATATATTTTACGACCTTTAATAACATAGAGTGTAATGTCTTTCAAGTATCCATCAATCGTTTAAGAGAAAACAGTATTAAACGTTAAGTTTGACAGAAACAGTAAGTATTTTTTGTCTCGCAGAACACAAGTTGAATTATTTCTAGTAATTATTTCTTTATATATAAAAAAAATCTTGCATTAATGCATCAAAAACAAAAAAACATACCATATTTCATTGTTTAGAATAGCCGATTGGTATATTACTTTGCTAAAAGACGAATTATCTCCTTCATTTTGTAGCTCCAAGATTTATTTCACTAATTTATATCCGAATTAGATTCCAAACAGCACCTTTCGACTTCCAATTTAATGACCCTATTCACAATCAATTAGTCAGCGATTTCGTTCTGAAACTATATAATTCGTGTAAAAGCTTACTCTATACTTCCACAATGGCGGCGGGTTTTTGCCGCGTTTTTTATATCCTTTTTTTCATACTAAGGGCATGCAAACGTGCCAGAACTAACACCTTAGGGGACCCCACAAGAGGCAATATAGGAGTCATTTGCCAATTAATAAAATATAAAAATTCCATGTTGGGAAATCACAATAATAGATAGGTAGGTACTCTATGACCGTTGACACAAATACGTAATAATAGAAATGTTGTCTTTCAATTTATTATCGTACCTACCTACCTAGGTACTAGTTACTGTTAATTGCCGAAAATGTATAAATATGTTATTTCTGTCAGAAAATCGGAAGTCAGAAAATATTTAAAAAAAGTATTGTTTAACACTAAACTATTCACTTATGAAGGTTTTAATAATTATGTTGTATTTATTTAAAACACAGATAGTTTTACTGTATTTACATTAGGTATAATTAATACCAAATCGATCTACACAAAAATTACTCCTCCTCCACCTCAATCGATTTTTATCTTTAAGTTCATGTATGTAAGTTTTTAAAATCAAGTAATTTAATAGTTTCATGTAGATTAGCGTAGTTGCTTTGACACTACAAAGAAAAAAAACAGTCAAATGAAAAATCTACTAAAATCCTCAATATAAAATATAGAATTACACAAACGTATAATGTTTGTATATATTAGTTTTGTTCATTCGTATGCAACTGAATCGCAGTTAATGTAGCGAGCAGTCGTTATGCAGATTGCATCGACGTAATGACACAAATGTCATATTTAGGTATAAATGTACATGTTTAAGTACATACCTACCTAGAATTATTGACAGCCTGTGTGCCATCATATTGTACGAATGAGGGCAATAAAAAATAAGTGAGCTTATTTAGATTAATAATAAAAGTAAAATATCTACATCTATATATTTTACAGCTTAAGCAAAGTTTTGTGTATTATCTTTGTTACTTGTTAAATCATTATATACTTTCCTGTAATACCGACATTTTTCTATTGGTTTTGCGCCCGAGGTAAATGAGTGAAGTCACGATTCTAATAATGAGAAAGGATCTTTTACATCACTTTGAGCAGGTACATAGATTCAGTAGGTAAGTACCCAATGAAGAATAAAGAAGAAAAACATAGATTTACTTTGGAAATTAAAAACTTGTACAGACGTAGATACTGTTTTGTTCATATCCGCATCCGCTATAAGCTGCACAAGACTGCTATACGTACACTAATGATTATGTTGTACCTATCCTCAACAATAATTTCTAATCTCCCGTGGAGTCATAATACTGGGGGAAGTATAAAAAAATATTTCCGTTCAAAAACAAGAAATGACTTCCTCAATCAAGCATAGGTGTTGCCAGTGACAAATGACTGTTTGGCGCTCACAAGTTAATCTTGTAGCATATGGAGCATAGACGCCTCTTTTTGACGTTTCAAAGTCTTTTGTTAATCATTTTGATGTCTTCCTTTGTGCCCGCAACAATAGCGTTTTTGCAATGTCCGTGTAAATTACGTTCATAGAGTCAATTTAATTCTTTTTTGGAGGCTTGAGTAGGGTCTTTGAATGACTGCGTATAACTTTTGTGGTCTTTAGGGACTCTCATTGATTCGTTATTTTTATTAAGTGGTTAATTTTGTAACGGTAGGGTCTGTTTGTACTTTCTGAATTTCTTTTATAGGGCGGAGCGTATTTTAATTAGGTCCTAATAATATAATTTGTTTCATTATGATTTCTCAACAAATGAACTAATAAATAAATTATATAAGTATGAAATCCATTGGCAGAAAAATATTGTGCGTAGTTCTTCAATAACAAATGGGCACAATGGACCTAAATGTACTGCAATATTTCTTTTTTAAATCTAATTTCATAGTTATAAAATAATAAAAACAATTTATTTTCAGGCATAGTCCATAGAACACCAATTTAATTTTATTTGATTATTTTTTATTTTTATTGAATTAAGTTAAATTTATTTAGGTACATTAAATTTAGTTAGTAAACTCTTTAGTTATGTAAACTCTAGAAAAATAAGTTCATGCCGCCATCTGGTAATAAATAAAATAGCATTAGGAGTTACAATAATCGATTCAATTGAACACATATAATAATATAATATAACAATTACACCGGTGTCATGGTTGTCTTTATGTCACTGAACACATGCAAATTAAATACTTTTATATAAATTATTTATTGAGCAATTTGAATTCTTTTAAATTAACATTTCCACGTAAATCGATTATATGAACAATTGATAATTATACCTGGATGCCAAGGCCATGAAAAAAAAATATTTTGACAACTTGATAAAAAAACACTCACATTTGCTTGAATCAGTGAGTTTATTTGTTATTTCCTAGATCTAAAGTTATGTTTAATACTTAAAAATTATACAGATTTAGCGTACTTAACTTGTTAGTAACCATACTTTTTTATAATCTTTTATTTCGTCCGCTACCAGATTATAAGTATTTCCCAAATTATCCTCTTATATTCCTCTTATACTACTATAATCTATTCTTATTCTGTTACACCCCAGGCGCAATTTAATAAGGGAGTAGCTCAGTCTCCTTTAAGTGTCAAGTATATATGAGCTAACTCTTATATCGACTTATAGCTTTTGGTTAGACGACCGTTTGGTGCAACGGTAGCGATCCTGCCTTTCGCACCGACGGTCCGGGTTCGAATCCCGGTAGGGGCAGATGTTTGTATGATGAATACGAGCATTTGTACCTGAGTCATGGATATTTATATATATTTATATGAATATTACATATCTATGTATTATATATGTATGTTTATCCGTTACCCTAGCATCCATAACACAAGCCTTACAGTGCTTACTTTGGGCTAGGCTAATTGGTGTGAATGTAAAAAGTATTTATTATATTATTATTATAGCTAAAAGAACTAGTTTTTGCGTCATGATCACATCGAACTCTGTTATATGGATAAGTCGATTTTTTTATTTAATTTAATGAGATTAGGTCTCATTTTGCTAAAAAACTAGTCATGATCACATAATCACATCGAACTTTGTTCTATGGATAAGTCAATATATCTTTGGCGACCGGATTGGTCGAGTGGTTAGTATATTTTTAAAGTTAAATTACGGGACAGTTTGGTTCGAGTTCTGATAGGGGTACCTGAGTCATTAGTATATTTTTAATCTATTTCGGCCTAGGCTAATTGTTATACATATACACACATAATCTTTAGTTAGTCAACCATAACCTATTAACATCTCCACTGCTCGGCAAACAAAAATCATTCCCTACGGATGAAAAAACCATAGAAAAAATAGACTATACCCCAACACGTAGGTCCGATGGTTATTATAATGGGTGCTTACGAGTGCTGAGTAGAGAACAACGACTTTTTGTGCCATCGGAAGTACAAAGGAGCTCGACACCTTTGCGAAAGTTGCTCAATCTGTATAATCTTAGGCCAAAAGCGCTAACCACTGCGCTATCGAGTTCCTTTAAGAGGCGAAGTGGGAACCACGTATTCTAATGAAAAAATATCCACTTTACGTTTCGAAATCTGGCTTTGTGTAACGTCAAGGTCATAATTAGGTAGTTAAATTACTGGTTTAAATGTTTTTTTACAATTTCGAAATATGTATATTAACATATTTCCTAAACTCGCACCAATTAGCCTAGCCCAAAAAAGCACTGTGGAGCTTGTGTTATGGATAACAGGGTAACGAATAGACACATGACTCAGTTACAAATGCTCGTATTCATTACACAAACTTCTGCCCTTACCGGAACTCGAACTCTGACCCATAGGTGCGAAGGGCAGGATCGATACCGTTGCATCAAACTATCATCGACAGTCGTCGTTGGAATAATTAGAAAATAATGTTAGTATATTCGTTTTTTCTGAAACAAAACGCAAATCTGCCGGACCATTTTGCAAAACCACAACACTGTTTGCTTTGACAGTGTGTTTCTTTGGTGTATTGTATATCAAAGACAATGACAATCTGTATTGCCTGTAGTATTAGCATAGAATAATTATTTCATGACAATTGTTATTACTATATCACTTTAACAAATCTAACTGAGGGGCAAAGCAAAATCAAGCAAGCGATTTTTTAATACAGTACCTAAAGGGGGGTAGTATCATATTAACGTTGAGCTGTTTTGGGGTAAGCATTTAAACCAACATATTTTTCCAATTTATATCTTACCAATATTAATTGATAAAGATTCATTGAAGCATTCAAATTCTAATATTCACTTCATGAAAGCTAAGCCTTTATATGGTTTCGAAAATACATAGGTAGGTTTCTGCCATTCTCCTTTTTAAAGTGAAACTTCTTAAGCATCGTTGTGATTTGAAAATTCGATGAAACGAAAAAACGACACCAAAAAGAGACATTTGGAGAGAAATTTGCGTAGGCTACTTTTCTGAAGTTTCACTTCTGCCGTGTGAGGATTGCACACACATACTTTTTTGTTTATATAAGGATTGTAAAAAAATATCTCACGAGAATGACATACATTAAATAAGTATATCCAGCCATGACTCAGAAACAAATAGTTGAGCTATCACACAAACTATCCCCCTACTAGGATTCTAACTCGGGACCTTTGGTAAGCAGAGGGTAAATGCACTCTTGCACCAAGTGGCAGTCAATAAAAAGGTTTTTATGGACTGCCACTTGGAGTTAATTTGTGAAAATTTTATTTTATTCCGGGAAATTTTCATTATTACAAACCATTTTTAATTCATTTGCTCCAATTTTTTGACACATAATAATTGTTTTTTGTCAAATAACATAATTCGGAAAATTGGATGCAGTACATATACGTAGGTCGATTAAAATCATTATCACTATTTTCTGAGGCAAGGGACACGAAAGTGTTCTGCCTATAATCAATCAAACAAATGTGGCACTTTCGACCCTTAAACGAAAACATGAAAATAAATGTGTAAAAATAGTTTAATTTTAATGAGTGTGGCATAAACATAACATAACTGCATATAATCTAACCTCTTACGCACCAATGATTCAGAATAATTGTAATCGTCACTTTAAGACAAAGGTATCCAAAACATGTGCCCACAGTCAGTAATAATGACCGAGTGCGGCGTGCGCCAGGATCCCAAACGTTCAATTTTGATGCCGCCCTGTAATCATACCACGGATACCTATCTCAATCCACACCCTGACTTGAATAAATATTATCTTTACCGGTATTTCGTTATTTTGAAAATCCTCACTTTTTAATAACATAGGCCTAAAGACGATAATGTAACCACAAATTCTATTGTAAAAAATGTCAGTTCTATTTAGCTGAGTTATTGCAAAAATAATGTTTCAAATTGGTAGGTACTTGAACCTTTTTATGTCATTATGACATAAAAGCCACCTTTTATTATGTTAAGAAATGATCAATTAGATTTTTTATCTTATTATTATTTTATAAGACATGATTTTTTATAATTTCGACTAAGTTCTATTTATACATAAATGCAGACATGATCAAGACTTAAATATATGTATATGTATTGTTGTATGATTATAATATACTTAAAAGGTATATAGTCTTATGTACCTTTCTATACTAGTAAATAGATATAAACTTTAACCGATTTTTTGCTTTTAATAATGTAAGCCTTCCAATAGATGAACATTTGGTATGTACTCTTGTAATTTTTAGTATTTCAAAACCTGAAAGGAACACTTAGTATTTTATAGCCACTTGCTGATAGCGGAAATTAAATAATATACATATACAATAGCAGCCACTGCTAATAAAACTGCCAACCACTCACGATAAATCAGATAAGCTCGATTACTACCGAATGGCGTTTAATTAGTGCAATTAATTTGACAAACAATATATTACGATCGAATAGTTATAATCGATATTTAGTTCTTACACTTCCGCGCACAATACACATCAGAATAAAACACTTTTTTACGGATTTTTGCGCATGTTTTATTTTATTTTATATTTAATCCTGACGTTTCGACTCCTTTACAGGAGTCGTGATCACACGTGATCCTGTGATCACGACTCCTGTAAAGGAGTCGAAACGTCAGGATTAAATATAAAATAAAATAAAACATGCGCAAAAATCCGTAAAAAAGTGTTTTATTCTGATGAGTTATAATCGATGTATGGTAAATATATAAACACAACATCTGTCGTGACATACGCACAGTAAAAGGGTTTTGTCACTTCCAAATAGATATGTTGGTTAAGTCAACCTTAATTATTAAAATTTTAACAATAATCAAAACTTGATTTTCAATTCTGATACTTTTGTAAGAAATATACGGGGTTTATTTGAACTAATTCTAATGATGACGGTAACAGCTTATAATTTTCTAATGTAAATATAGATAGTTTCCAGTAGTTATTTCATTCCATTAGTTATCTAATTATAAAAATATGTCCGGAAAACTTGGAAAATTTTCGAATCTTATCTACTTATGAGATTAATAGTTTTAAACTAAACTCCTTAAAGGAGTTATAAAAAAATGTATTTGACGGAGAAGTAAATGTTTTTCAGACGGGTTAGAGAAACCTCCTTATTTTAGAAATGTGTATAATATATATTCTGAAAATTTATGTCAGTACTGTTTAGTTTTTATACTGGATCTCAACATTTTGATGGATTTGGAAAACAAGTCAAACTTTGCAAAAGATTTTCTTCACATGATTAAAGTAATAATAATAGTAAAGAAACAAAACTTACCTCCACTGTCAGCGTTATTCGCTTCGAAGGTTTTGCTAGTCATATGGAACAGGGCATCCAGGGGTGTGTGTGGAGCTCCGCTTTGCTGCGGTGCCCGACGAGGCTCGGAGCAGCAATCTGATGCTGAAGAAGACCTCTCTGATGCTGTGTCACAGCATTCCGCTGGCGCTAACTCTCTGGGCCTCAATAGTCCTAACGCTGCCAACCGCCATCGTTCTCCATCCAGTAACGCAGCACCCGCCAATCGCTGCAACCGCTGCAAGCGCTCGAAGCCAGATGCATCCCACGGACGCACGATGCGCGGCGGTGTCCGAGGACTGTGTGATAAAATGTCCAAAATAGAAAAACTCTTCACTCCTTCACCACGCCTTTCCTCTGCCGGCTCCGACGCCATCTTCAGCCTTTTCAAAGGCCTGAAGTAATCATGTGGCGATGGCGAACGCGAAGGCGCCGGCGAAGGCCGTCCAACACTGATATCGTCTTCAGAACAGCTGTGTCCAGACATCGACTCCTCCTCCATCGTTCGAATCACAGATCCATCACACAACAGTCACAGAATTAATCGGAACGTCCCGCCGGTTATGTTTATCTCACAAACGCGATAGCTAACACGGAATACGGCTGACGAGTCGACGCGCCTCGGTCAACTGACGTGGCGAATGACAGCCCTGGCGCGGGCGGTGATCGAAGGCGGGGCTTATTACGCACCAACCTATAGCAGAGCTTCGCTTTATTGCCGCGATGATACTATTGGCCACCGGCGGATAGCGAGGCGAGCCGGGTTGTCGCACTTGAAGCTCCAATAAAACTTTTTAATCCGGCCCTGGATTGGGGGCGAGATTCGTGGTGTGATTAATTTAGCTCGCCGCGGGTAGACGCGGGCGGCGAAGTGGGGAGGGAACACCGGTTAATTACCGGGATGAAGACGCGAGTCTAACTACTCGCTCCATTATTTAGCGTCGATAAGGCCGACGTTTGTCACTGTAGAAATTGCCACTTTCCTTCATTTATAGTTCATCGGTTAATTGTCGAAACTTGGCTGCTATCGGCTGATTATAATTAGGCGCTAATATACGGCTGGACTAATTGGTAGTTGCTTTTCTACTGTTTCCCGGTGCTAATTAATTTCTTTAAACCGTTTATTAACACGCGGTCCTCATTTACTTTAATTGTGTTACCTATGTAATTATCGTGACATTTTCGATGAGAAGTTTAAAGAAATACGTAATAACCACGTAAGGATTTAGATTACAATTCCCTATTTCTTTAAATTTAATATTCGTAAGTCGGCTGCATGCCTAAAACTACCTACTGATAGATACTCAGAATAATTAAAAACCATAAATATTGAATATGTAGGTACATACATTAAAATGTGCGGACAACTGACACCAATCAATTAACATCAAACTAAACAAAGCTGCCTATCCAGCAATATTTTTAAGACAAAATATTAACTTACTCTGTTGTTTTTGCAAAAGGTACAAAGTCCATACAACCTAGTCTTCATTAAATTCTTTTCTTGATGATGATTTGTGGATGATGAATAAATAATGCAATAACCTCTTTTCCTAAGTTTCAGTAGTACCTACCTAGGTATTTATTTGATTATGATTAATATTTTACCATAATTACTTACCGCCACAACATATTTTTTTAAAGAAAACAAAAACTGCTAGCCTCCGAGTAGGTACCTAATGCTTCCCGCTCCAGCTAAAAGTTCTCTAGTCTAAGTAATATCTAGATTAAATAAAAAAAAGAAAATGGTGTTGCCTCGAATACCTACACATAAATAGATAAAAAATATGTTTTTGTAATGTCTCTTAAAATAGGCATTTTAAGGCTTTGTACTCTAATAAATAATAAAAGAATTATAAAGGTTTAAACTTTATAGGTATACAAACTCACATCATAGTCGAAATCGTAAAAACAAATTCAATAAATTTCCTATAGGTACCTATACGTTAAATATAATAAAAAAGTAACAATAATTCGTCGTAAATACTATCAAACTTTAAAAATGGATATTTATCAAAGTGCCTACAATACACAATTAATAAATCTGTCCCACAGATCACCCTTGATTACAATAACAGTTGACGTAGGCCGCCATTTTGAAATTCGTGTTTACATTCGCGCTTCACGCACCGTAGCGCGCGGGAAAAGTAATCTAATTTGACACTGACTTTTGTTTTCACGGTATTGCGCCAATGGAAGGGGTCAAACTAATCGTGTGATATTATCAAAAACACATTTTTGAACAGGTATTATAATTCAAGAAGAAATAATCATTTGTAAGTAATATTGTTTAGTGTTCGCGATGGCTTTCTCCTCAGTTTTCCAAGTTTTCACTTTGTAGGTAGATATCTATCTATCCTATGTAGTAGTATTTAGTGTTAGGTATGTATTCTTTTATCCCATGTGTAGTTGTGTACATAATGAAAAACATATAAATATATACAGATATTTAAATGTTAATGTTAATGGTACTGGTGATGAATTGGTAAGGAATTTTAATTGTAATTGATCAAAATAAATTTTAGTAGAGTATTTGGTGTGTTATAATTTTTTTTTTTATCACACATCACTCGAAACTAAAATTAGTGCAACTTGTGATATGAAGGAAGGATTACATTATACACTATTTTAATACTTATTTTGTGGTCTATTTTACGTTATCTATCCTAATATTATAAATAGGTTATGTTTGTAAGTTTCGTTGTAGGAGGTAATAGGAGGTATAGGTAGTAAGTATTAAGAATGGTATTAGGGTGGTGGTATATTTTATTTTGAAAAATTATAGATCTCTACGAAAGTTGCAGTAATGTAAAACGCAACGCAAGGTGTAAAATATACCTATAAATTTCATAACTTCGTTGCGCTGCACCGTTAATAGGACAAAATAGTGTGTCTACTACAGTTTAAAAACCACATCATTATCAACGAAAAGCTTCGCAATACCGTACGTATGTCAAACTTTTATAATTATGTCAGTATAGCTACTTTTTTATGTCTTAAAAGTGAACAGAAATGCCGGTAGTAAATGCCCAATTTATTCGCACCTTGGTAGTAATCCTTATTCAAATAAACCACCTCTAGTAAATGTAGATTACTTTTCCGAAATATAGTAAGATTTTACGACTCCCACACTTGAAAACTTGTATTTTTAATTCTTACTACAAATAATAATAAATTGACAAATCAACCGGAATAGGTTGAAATAGGGGTTTAAATTTCTAAGAGCAGGGACGGAGGCGTCAGAAAGCCCAGATCCCTCCTTGCTGTGAGAGTCTGGCCTGCGGAAACGGGGAGCTTCCGCCGCCCACGATATGGCTTTCGTGATGGAATGATGCATTTTGTGTTCCAGCGCATCTTACCAATGATACTAACGAGCTCTAGCAGAGTAAGGGTCCAAGAGTTGGGACAACCGGCAGCGGGCTGCTGAAGTCATATCATGTTCCCGTGGTCCGCCGCACTAACGGCTGAGGAACACCCAGGGGGTTTTAGTGGATTCGAGCCCCACATAACCCCCTGTCTCCCCGTGGTAGGGGGGTATGCGAAGGCATTTCCCCCTGGACAAAAAAAAGGGAGTTTAAATTTCAATGAGTCTTCTGAAGTTTATGTGTTTTAGACCTGAAATATTTTTCTGTGAATTCTATAGGGAATCATATAACGACCTATACATGATTTTTTTAAAAGAACCGAGGGATATGAATGGCCCAATATACACTCTATCCGCCCGCTCTAATGATTTAAAAGTCTCAGCATACGTAGTGGGCTAATGCCTAAGACGGAACGAAGATGTGACGCACATCGTTCATAACGTGAACGTGGTTCTAAAACATACGTACAATGACAGTGTTAATCGATGCTAGTGCTATACCAAATTTTAGCCCTATATGTGTATTTTTTCTAATGGAGAATTAGCAATGATTGCCATCGCATTAAATGGAAATCATTGCTAATTTTCTGATGATTTTACCCAACTGCGCCAAAAGAAGGGTTATGTTTTTCAAGACTATGTATGTATAAAATTGTTTCGCACGCTCTGCGACCCGAATGTCCTGATGAATTTTACCTTGAGAGGTATCGTTACATTCGTTTTTACTATGAGAGTATCACAAAGTATATCAAAATAAAAAAACAAAATGGAGGAGTTTTGGCGTCATGATTTTTTAACATCATTCTGCGTCAGTGATGGTTTGGTGGGGCGTGTCTTATCAAGGCGTCACAAAGCTACATTTTTGTGAGAAAGGAGTGAAAACTTCAGCCAAACTGTATCAAAATACAGTCTTGGATCGTGTTGTGAAACCTCTCAGTAATACACTTTTTGAAAAAGAACCGTGGACTTTGCAGCAGTAGGTACTCTGCACATGGTCCAAGACACGAACTACCCAAGCCTGGCTTGAAACCAACGTTCCGAACTTTATAAGAGCTGAAGACTAGCCCAGACCCTTAAGACTAAAAATTATGATCAGTTTAAGAGGACATGGCCTGCTCTAAACGACACGGCGTCATCGAGGCTCTAAATTTTCAACGTCGACATTTCTAGTGGAAACAGTGCGTAAATAGATTCGTGGCCAGACAGATTAAAGGCCTGTATAAAAGCCAAATGTGGTAATTTTGAATAAAAATTTTTTGTTGAGACTTCAATAAATACGTACATATAAGTTTTAGCAAGATTACATAGCTTCATAAAAAAATATTGCATTTTCATTTGTAACAGAACTTATCGCCGGATTAGGTATTCGATTACATCTTCTGTTTAAATGGTATTATGATGTTAACGAATACCTAACTGACAATTTGTAATGAATTGAGAATTTTATTCTTTATTGCTACATTATACATCTATTTGTCTGACATTACAATATTGTATTACTGTCAATAATTCAATTTTAAACCTTAAATTGACATACCTAATGATGATTATTATGTGGCATTTTATAATTACGTGACATTATTTGACATCAAAAGATGTCAAATAAATATTAGGGGTTAAAGTATGAAATTGCCGATTTGTACTGAAAATCTATATTGTTTATTTTTTAAATTTTTAACAAATTTATTTAATCAAAATAGTTGCCATTATTATCTATACATTGCTGCCATCTAATGGGAAGGTCATTAATGCCTTTGCGATAGAATTCCGACGATCTAGACTGCACAAACTGTGTGAAAGCATTTTGTACTGCCTCCTGGGAAGAAAACTTCTTGTCACGTAGATAATTGTCCAAATCACGAAAAAAATGGTAGTCCGTTGGAGCAAGGTCTGGTGAATACGGAGGATGACGAATGGTTTCTAACTGCAGTTCCTGAAGGGTCAAAATGGTTTCTCGTGCTGTGTGAGGTCTCGCGTTGTCGTGGAGCAATAATGGTGAAGATCGATTCATGAGTCGGGGCTGTTTTACTGCTAGTTTTGTCAACATGGTTCGGAGTTCGGCACAATAGACATCTGCCGTTATTGCTTGACCAGATCGGAGAAAACTATAGTGAATAACACCATGCTGAGACCACCAAACAGTTACCATTACCTTTTTATTGGTAAGTTTTGCTTTAGGACACTGTTGTGGCATTTGACCTGGGGTCAGCCATTGCATTTTTCTTTTCCGGTTATCATAAAGAATCCACTTTTCATCACATGTTACAATTCGATCCAATATTCCTTCATTTCTGTACCGGTTCAACAAGGCAACACAAGTTTCAACACGCGTTTCTTTCTGCAGATCAGTCAAATCATGAGGCACCCATTTTTCGTATTTTTTTATTTTATTGATTTGACGCAAGTGAGTCAATATTGTGGGTAAGGTAACGTTAAACCATGCCGCTAATTCCTGGGTACTTTGACTAGGATCGGCTTCCACTATCTCTCTTAATTCATCGTTATTTACCTGTGTGGGCGGTCTTCCTCGTGGCTCGTTCTTTAAGTCGAAATTTCCATCACGAAAGCGTTTAAACCAAAATCGCACGGTGCGTTCATTAGTAGACCCCTCTCCAAACGCAGCATTGATATTGCGGGCTGTTTCTGCCGCGTTAGTTCCGCGTCGGAACTCGTATTCAAAAATAACTCGAATTTTCGCAGTATCCATCTTTCTTGTCTAAATTGAATAACAAAAACAATTGAAAGTCGATATTCAAATGTTTTACATTTTTTAAAAAAAGAACATCATAGAAACCATTTAAAAAAAGTTTCATTCGAAAACCTCAAACCATGAAGATTCTATGTCAATTCAAAGAACCTATTGCAATAAAACGGCAATTTCATACTTTAACCCCTATTATTTGTAATTTATAATGTGATTTTTCATTATTGTCCTTAAAACCAATTATGTAATATTTGTGTGCCAGTACCTGGTGCAACAAGTGATCATATATAATCTGTTTTAATAGCTTTTTACCGTGTTTGCTTGCAAATAAATGGTCTTATCTTATCAAAATAAATTGGGTTGATGCTATCTGAGCTATTTTCCTTTCCTACGCTGTTTTTATTCATTGAACAGACTAGTGCCGCAGCAATGGGGTCATTAACCAGTTGCTTATGGTGACGATGATGATGACTTAGAAGACTGCTTGCTGTCAATGATCAATACTTTAAGGGATAAGATAGAGTTTGGGAAGAGCGTTAACGCACACATTTCATACAAACTTTCAAGTCCAAATACTTTAATTTATGAAAACTGATTATTGTGAAAATTTCTACTTTTAGAAAATAAACTTACTAAAGTTAAAAAGTTTGTTGAAAACCACCTTTAAACATATAATTTAGTCTTACTTTGAAAATTTAAAAATTGCTTTTATACAAAGTGTAATAATACTAACAATCTAATCCCATTGTTTTTCCACTAAATTTTTAGTCCTGAAATGTAAAATGTTCATAAGAATCAATTACCTTATTTAATAGAATTAGTCCTTAAATGTTTGTTTAAAATGAGAGAGCCATCAACGCTACTAAGAGTCACCTTTTGCCTGTCAGTCATGCAGTTGAATAAAAATACATTTTTGTAGAAAAATTGAGAGTGCTGGAGCTATCTACAATTATGTAGGTCTATATATCTACATAGTAATAGAATGAGATCTTTAAGGTGTCTCAAGGTTTCATAGACTACGGTGATTGCTATCCAACAGATGGGCTGTATTATAGATTGTCACCAGTGTTGAATAAAAAACAAATTGAGCTATCATTTGCTATTCTCACACTACCCAACCAAAACATATAGTGAATTAAAACAAAACGGCCATCTAATGCCATTCTAACGTATCATTAAGCTGAAGCCATTTCCCGCCAACACTAAAGCAGTCGCCATATTGTCCGTTTTCCCGCAATCATTGGCCAATCATGTCGATTTCCGGTACGTCACCATTTATATTATTAGTAGCTTTGACATTATTGACAGTCATTTCCATAATTTTACCTATTATTATGGAGTAATCATCTAACATTTGTGTAAGTATGTAACATTATTTGGATTGGTTATTATATGAAATATATCAGATGTTATGCCTTTGCCACTTTCAATAATTTGCCTAATTTCGTTTGGATAATATTTTATTTTGATATTATACAATTTTCGAATGAAAATGTTATCTATGGTGAATGCGGGTATATACGGTCAGCAGCACATTTAGAAATGAAGTGATCTTTATGACAAAGGTATAAGGTAAGGCCAAACTTTAAAAAATGTATTATAAACTCTGCGCGTAATTACGTTAATAAGTAATATTATAATTAGTTATATATTAAATAATTGAAATACTGTAACTTAATAAAGTTTTTCCTTGTCCTGAACTATTTTTTAATAATAAAAACTATTTTTTAAAACCGAAAAGTAGTCAGTTGAAATTTTGATACGTAATTTAAAAAACTAAATCACAGTAATGGATCGCAGAGCGGTCTCAAACTTGATGTACGAATTAAAGAATGGATATTCTAGATTTAATTTATTTAAGTAAACTTTTTCTGGTCATAATAATTATAATTAAATAATATTTCTGTCAAAATAGCGCTCAATGGGTTTGAAGGTTTTTTACATATCTATTCCCTATGATAGTTTTTTACGAGATAAATCCTAGTTGCTATACAGATCAAATTCAATCATCTTATAATATCTAAGAATTTGTTCTTCTCTTAAAGTTATAAACTAACACGTAGCCGTTTAAATGGTATTGACGGACTAGGAACCTAGCACAAAATGTAAAATCTTCATTTGATTATGAACTCTATCCGTAGGAGTTTCGCCAGTTTTACATATAGTGTGTGGTCGATTGTACCATGTAATTGTAAAGCGGTAGAGATAATTTAACGTTATGTTCAAACAACCATAAGGTTTCCTCTTTAGTGTATCTTTTCTTTTAAATTATTGTCATTGGCATGGTCTTCCTCGCAGGAAAAGAAAATAATATACGGATATACAAACGCTTAGAGCAAATTATAATTAGTAAGTAATTACTTACGAGATGCAGCAAGCAAGTTTATTTTAACATCTTAGTGAGTAGGCTATTGGCAAAGCTATAAAAAGCCAGACGTTAAGCAATTAGCTGTATAAGTTTTGTAATATACTTAATACCTTACTAAAGAAAGTCCTACTTGGGAGGTACAGTAAGAGCAATGTTACCCTGACGATAGGGAAAAGTTTTAATATATACACTTTATGTTTAACACAAATTTGTTGTTTGTGTGTTTGTCTGTCCGCTCTTTTTCCCGCTCTTTTTCCATTGTATACGCGTTACCATAGCAACGCGTTACCGGGTCAGCTAGTTATAATTTATTTTCGTAACACTGTATTGGATAAGGTTTGATCATTGCATAAAATTAACATCAATACACGACCACAAACCTTGTTATGAGGATCTCTTCTTCTACCAAAAGAGAAAAATATTAGTTCCCGCTAAAACCTATGTGTCACCGGTGACGGTCCGATCTCTGGTGAATTTTCGTCCTATCAACTGTATCACTATTGTTTGTCCTAAATCACTAGTAGCCTAAACTGTCACCTCCGGCCTCCGTTGTCCAATTAGAAGTTTCCGATCGGCCCACGTTACTTATACCTAGTGCATAACTTGAGCATTGTTGATCAAGGAGATAGCTTTGATTAATATCTTATAGGTACTTTATATGGAGTTGTAGTGAGATTTGAAACTGTGTAACGGGGGTGTAGTCGATCTTAATGTAGTTATTACTGGCACTAATAAATGTAATAAAATAATATATGATATAAAGAACAATAATGGAAGCAAACCGCATATTTTTGTTGCTCACAATTGTGTTTGCAAGAGTAAGATAGCATCTGAGATATTAAGTTATTATCTATAGATCGAATTGACCAAGTTTTTTTGTGATGGCATAGTAAAAACTTCATGGATAATCATAGGTTAATTATTGTACTGCAATAGTATTATACAAAACGTAATGTTTACTTTTTTTCGCTTATTGTAGGCTACGATATTTGGGCGCAGTTGCACGGGCCATAATCTATACTAATATTATAAAGAAGTAAAGTTTGTGTGTTTGTATATTTGTTAAATTGTAAGGGGTAATCTCGGGATCTACTGAACCGATTTTGAAAATTCTTTCACCAATAGAAAGGCACATTATTGCTGAGTGTCATAGGCTATATTGAATGCTAGAAAAAATTTAAAGAATTTTGTCCAGCCGTGCGAAGCCGGGACGGGCTGCTAGTGTAATAATATAGGTGATCATGAAATTTTAAAACAATATACTGTACGACTCATGTACGTAGTGTGTTGCTTACGTCTGTTACGTTAAGTGTCGTGTATGAAACTCTCTTAACTCATTACGAAATTTGCATTAGCGTATTTTATTGACGTACGAGTACATATTTCTTTCAGGTTACTTCTCCAAACGTTCAGATGTGAAAATATAATAAACTAGACGTGTCCATTATCCTCTATTGTAAATCATGACGTACACTTCCCTCAAGTGCTAATACCGACAATGTTTCGGACTTTAGTTTTGTCACGAAATCAGTGCCTAAAACAATGCAAAATGTATTTAATATCGCATTTATTTTATATTAAAAATACCTACATAGCAGGTTCTCTGAAACACATTTCGTTTATTGCTTCCGTGGTCTTAGAATTATGACAGTACCTAATCATAACCATAAATAAATAATAAATAAATATTTCCTACGTTCACACCAATTAACCTAGCCCAAAGTAAGCACTTTTAAGGCTTGTGTTATGGATACTAGGGTAACGGATAGCCATATATATATCATACATAAATAAGTAATATTTATAGAAATATATACAAACATCCATGACTCAGGTACAAATACTCGTATTCATCATACAATCTGCCCCTTCCGGGATTCGAACCCAGGACCGTCGGTGCGAAAGGCAGGATCGCTACCGTTGCACCAAACAGTCGTCAAAAACCATACAGTTATAGTAAGCTATAGCTATAATAGTAAGCTACGAGTTTTTTTGCAGAACATATTTATTTGGGCTTAGTACTATATGAAATAAGAAACTAATGCCCCAGGCTTTATATTTGCCAGAAGAGATTTCAAAATAACTAAAGCTATTGTATGTGTGTCCACTTACATATTTCCTTTGTTTATAATTAATTGTAATGTGTGTCGTAAATCGCTAATACAGAAATGAGTAGATTGTGTAGATGCTGTTTAATGATACTATTAACTAAAGTAACAGTACATCGTTTTATCATAAAATAAACCATAAATAAATAAATTAAAGAAATTGCAGACTTCTCCTTAGTATAAACCACCTATTTCCTAGTCCCAATGTAAGTAGAGCTTCTGTTATGTATACCGTAGGTATATATGACAAAAGCTCTGCTTAAATTGGGATAAAATAAAGGAGATAGTCTTACCCCCATATGTTATTTGCCTTACATACAGATCATAATTATGTTACGATGACATTTCTTTTTATATCGGTTTTCTACTATAGAATAAGACTCAATACCTGGTTAGTTAGTGTTTTAATGTTATAATAAATTTAGTATCACATCACCTCACCACAAACATAACAATAACGCCATATTAAATACAGAAAATATTTGTTATTGATTTGGTTTCTCACATCATTTTCACCTTTTAATAACGAGATTTGTCGTCGTTCTGAGGTTTTAACAGAGAATACTTTGCACACGATAAAATGGGTATTCAATTAAAGTCATTTTGTAAAATTTCTTTTTTGTTTAAAAAATCATATTATTAGTAATGGTGGTTTTACGCCCATTTTATCTTAATTCGTATTTTGTACAAAAAAGTATATTTATATTATAATGTCATACAAATCGAAAAAGACATAAAATTTATATAATAGGGGTTAAAGTATGAAATTGCCGTTTTATTGCAATAGGTTCTTTGAATTGACATAGAATCTTCATGGTTTGAGGTTTTCGAATGAAACTTTTTTTAAATGGTTTCTATGATGTTCTTTTTTTAAAAAATGTAAAACATTTGAATATCGACTTTCAATTGTTTTTGTTATTCAATTTAGACAAGAAAGATGGATACTGCGAAAATTCGAGTTATTTTTGAATACGAGTTCCGACGCGGAACTAACGCGGCAGAAACAGCCCGCAATATCAATGCTGCGTTTGGAGAGGGGTCTACTAATGAACGCACCGTGCGATTTTGGTTTAAACGCTTTCGTGATGGAAATTTCGACTTAAAGAACGAGCCACGAGGAAGACCGCCCACACAGGTAAATAACGATGAATTAAGAGAGATAGTGGAAGCCGATCCTAGTCAAAGTACCCAGGAATTAGCGGCATGGTTTAACGTTACCTTACCCACAATATTGACTCACTTGCGTCAAATCAATAAAATAAAAAAATACGAAAAATGGGTGCCTCATGATTTGACTGATCTGCAGAAAGAAACGCGTGTTGAAACTTGTGTTGCCTTGTTGAACCGGTACAGAAATGAAGGAATATTGGATCGAATTGTAACATGTGATGAAAAGTGGATTCTTTATGATAACCGGAAAAGAAAAATGCAATGGCTGACCCCAGGTCAAATGCCACAACAGTGTCCTAAAGCAAAACTTACCAATAAAAAGGTAATGGTAACTGTTTGGTGGTCTCAGCATGGTGTTATTCACTATAGTTTTCTCCGATCTGGTCAAGCAATAACGGCAGATGTCTATTGTGCCGAACTCCGAACCATGTTGACAAAACTAGCAGTAAAACAGCCCCGACTCATGAATCGATCTTCACCATTATTGCTCCACGACAACGCGAGACCTCACACAGCACGAGAAACCATTTTGACCCTTCAGGAACTGCAGTTAGAAACCATTCGTCATCCTCCGTATTCACCAGACCTTGCTCCAACGGACTACCATTTTTTTCGTGATTTGGACAATTATCTACGTGACAAGAAGTTTTCTTCCCAGGAGGCAGTACAAAATGCTTTCACACAGTTTGTGCAGTCTAGATCGTCGGAATTCTATCGCAAAGGCATTAATGACCTTCCCATTAGATGGCAGCAATGTATAGATAATAATGGCAACTATTTTGATTAAATAAATTTGTTAAAAATTTAAAAAATAAACAATATAGATTTTCAGTACAAATCGGCAATTTCATACTTTAACCCCTAATATTTTTTTAAATAGAGTAAGTATTTAAATTTTTATTTTTTGGATTCCCCAAAGAGGGCGGAAACTTTAGAATTAGCTTATACATCTATTATGAAGCAAACCCAAAAAGTATCTAACCTTTTTTGTGTCAAATCTAACAAAGTGGTTTAAATGTCCTTCCCAGCTGCCACCCTCAATGGTGGCAAACAATTTAACCAGATATAGCGGAAGTGGGAACTAGCGCGGTGGAGGCTTGCTCCGTCATTACGGACTCTAGCCCCCCGGTCACGCAAGCAATTCCGTAAAGGACAGCGTGTTTGATACCATATTATATTATTATTTTGAAAAATGACGTCTTTAAATCTGATGAGATTTTCTATTGAAAAAGAATACTCACATATTCTGCGTCAATATAAGATAAATAAGAATGTCTATATAAACTTTAAATAAAGATAATATTTGACGATAGACCTAAACTAAAATCAATCTTTAAGCTTGTTGTGCAAAAATAAGTGTTTACTAAAATAATACTGTAAAAGAATACCAAGAAATTTATTGTAAGACCATAAAGTTTGATGAAGAACTAAACTAAAACGGGGGTAGTTTAGTTTCCTAAGTGTGTTTACAACGTTTTTCAGTCAGTGATATGAACAAAAAGAGAGTTTAATAAAGAGTTTTTTTTTATAAGACGTAAAATCACTAAATTCGTAATGAAGGTTATGTCTAATTATTTAATTATAATATATGCAAATATTTATAATGAACATTTTTCATTACAATGGAAATTTAAAACATTAAATGTTTGCGCATGACATAAAATTTTATTTTAATAGTAGTTATTAGAATTACATTAACTAAACTAAAATTTACGTCTACAATAAATATAAGACTATATATATAAAATATAGATTCAGTCCGTAAAGTAGCGTGTTTATCTAATATTATTGAGCGATTGTTATTGTTAACAATGGACAGCAATCGATAACAATATTTAAAAGACAAAAGACCTTGTAACACCATAGTTCCTTTATTCCAAAAATATCAAATGTGGTGACAGCAACGCGAGTTCCAACGAACTCACAGTCGTAATTTCGGGTGCGATCATTATAACACATCTCAATTTAGTTTCAACACATAAATTGTAATAAGCAGTCATCGCATGCGGGTGGCCAGGGATTATCATTGCATTAGAAGCACGTGGTAAGGTGAGTGACTTCAAAGATGTTTTCGGATTAATTGCGCTATCCATAATGATATTACTACTGCTTTTTTATTGTGATAAGGTTATTAGTTTCACAGAACTCTCTTTTATCACATTTTTATACGAACGTAATGAAGACATAATAACGGTGGGTGAAACGCAAAATAGATATGGTATACAATGTAATACAAATCACGAATCAAATCCAATAATTTATTTGTAACGTGAGACGTGGTCAACTCATTCTTTAAGTGTATCTAGTGTATAATTTATAACTCTGAGCCCGATTGGTGAGTTATGTTCCATGCCGAAATTGATGATTCCTGTATAACCAATCAATAAGTATAAGATACTAGTTGACCCGGCCATGCGTTGCTGTGCCGACTGCAGCGTCATCTGCCGGACTGATTTGTGAATCTAAACCATTCTCAGATCCCCTTGAACACAAACAAAAAAAAAATTAAATCGGTCCAGCCGTTTAGGAGGAGTTCAGTGACATACACACTCACAGAAGAATTATATATATAAAGATTGTAAAGCATAAAATATGTCCTTTTGTAGATACTCTGCTGTAGGTACCCTAACAGTGTCCACAACAAACTGTTTTTGTTTATAAAATCTTTTAATTACCTTGTATGAAAACAGTTAAGATTGAAATCTATACTAATGCTTTAAAGACGTAACGATAGTAAAGTTTTATTTTTATAACTAGTGGCGAAGCTACCGAAGGAATAGACGGTACTGTGCGCCAGGAGCCCTAAGCTCAGGGTGCTCTCGGAATCTGACCAGCAAACCTCGTATGCACTAGCTAATCATTCTTCTCCTTTGAAATTTGAAATGTAAATAAAATTGGTTGCAATACGACTTTAGGGTAGTACTGTCAGAGAGTTATCGTTTAAATTTTACTTATTTTTTTCCTTCATTGGGATGAACAAACGGATTCACAATATGTATTTTACAAAATAATCTTACTAGCTTATAACAAGGAGTACTGATGGTGAAACCAACACCGGTAACCACAAGCATATTAGTATACATAAGAAAGATATGTAAGAATGATCTCATTAAAATTTGAAAAAACTACAGAGAACCCGTAAAATAATATTGGACTTTGAAATTTTTCATTAAACATTAAGGTTTAGGAAAATTACAGATTTTATGTTATTTTGTAAAATGTAACCATTTAGATTCCATTGAAAATTGATCAAATGAGAGAAAATTCTCTCTATTTTCCATCCAGTCCAATTTCTCCTATATTAAGTACTACGCTTGTCAAAGAAGACGGTGTTTTTTTACTACATTAATCATGACAACTCGTAAAGATAAAAATACTGTTAGAATCATCAATGAGCGAAGCTTGCGATAAAGCTTTCTTTGGTCGCGCATCCCATAGCCATCAATTTTCAAATTTACGAAATATCAAGGATAACTAGAGAGCTATTACAGAGGTAATAATAATATTATTTCTTACATTCACACCAATTAGCCTAGCCCATAGGAAGTATTGTAAGGCTTGTGTTAATGTATATTAGGGTAAAGGGTAGATATAGATACCTATACCATACATAAATAACTGACATTTACAGTTTATATATAGTAATATATATTAATACCCATGACTCACCTACAAATGGTCGTATTTATCGTCACTTTACAAACATCTGCCCCTTCCGGGACTCGAAACCAGGACCACCGATGCGAAAGATCCCTAAGGTGGCAACAAACGATCGTCAATTCTCATTACGATGATATTTCTTGTAAATAATTAGATGTATCCAGTTTTTACACTTCTCAATGAATGTATGCGTATACATTCATAAATATATATATATAGATATAGATATAAAATAAAAAAAGGAAACAAGTAAATCCGCTCGGAAAATACAGTAATACATAAGCAAGAACGGATCAGAAAGTCTCGTCTCTATTTAAATACTTTGCAAGTGAGCAAAGTTGTACGAAAATCCACTACTAGCGTGCTGCTGGTTTTTTCATTTTGAATACAATAAAAAGAAAACTTAAATATTAAATCCAAAAAATTCTTATATCTTAGTTTAATGAATTGATATTGATCACTTGGTTTTTATTGCATACTCTTTCAAATAAAAAAAATGAGAATAGCCCGATATATTTGATTATTGAATTTTTCATTTGGTACGTACTATATGTAACAGTACAGAAATAAATAAAAGTCCAAGATATCATTTACAACGCCTCCAAAACTAGATATTAAAGATTCTACCCAAGCAGTAATTGAGAAGTTTCTTCCTGAAAAGTCCAGAATATATGATAAAATTATTATCAAGATTGATCCTCCTGAACTGTTACTATTCCTTTCTTCTTTTCTTTTCTTGAGGAAAAGTGGTCACAAGTTAAGAAATCAAATCGGTATGTAAATATAAGTAATTAAAATCACATAAAACCACACATTTCACATTAACTTATTATTACTCTTTAACACTCTTCGCTATGAATTATTAATTAATTATTCTAAAGCAGAAAAAAGCACGAAACTTGGTTGTAATAACTGAGCAATAAACATTAAAAAAACAAACATCATTACGTTTTATTAGTTTTCACTGAATGCTCACGAATATTTCTATAACGTTTTGCTTCAGAGTTAAGCACCACTTAAGTTACATATTTTGCTTGATGTAAAGGACTGTGGGCAAGTTTAATATTTCTAAGGTTCATAGATTTTATAAGGTTGTATTGATTTTCTCAGATTCTTATACTCAACACTTTGGTGGACGAGAGTTTGGTGCAACGGTAGTGATCTTGTCTTTTGCACCGGCGGGGCAGATGTTTGTATGATGAATACGAGCATTTGTACCTGAGTCATTGGGTATTTATATATATTTCAATAAATATTACATATCTATGTATCATATATGCATGTCAATCCGTTAGACTAGTACATAGCACAAGCCATACAGTACTTACTTTGGGCTAGGCTAATTGATGTGAATGTAAGAAATATTATTATTACTAAGTGATGTAGGTGACAGACCTTTCCGGTCATAGTGAATCTGTGTATATTGGAATACCACATAAACGATGTTTTGATCTACACAAATATTGTAACGATCGATATCGTATTAAAAAAAATACTTTTTCTTCTTTTGATAATATCAGACAACATCACATACACTTTTTTGTACCCGAGTAGAGTAGCTAAAGTACCGTACCATAACACCCAGACACGAGACAATACAAAAAACCTCGGAGTGGCCTTACCGTGAGTATGCGAGTCACTCAACCAAGGAGTTACGACTTTACATCATTTTAGTGTGCCATTCGAAACACGAAAAAGATACTAAATTTTCTGGTCATCAATGCGATGACTAACCTTTCCGAAAATTGATTGAACCTCAGCAGTCAGGCATAATCACTGCAGCTTTCACGAGCTCCTCAATTCGGATGCAATTTAAAAGTGGTTTTTGTGTGATTGTTATTCTTTAGCATTTACTAGTGCAATGAATTTTTATAAGTATATATTTTTATACGTATGGATTGACGTATTTTAAAGATCAGCTATTAAGACATGGTTCACCAGCAGCACAAATTGTAAAAATAACAATTAAAACAATCAGTTTAGTTTCAGCAAAGGTTTGGTATGCAGAACGGCGTTTCGGACCCAGCTCACTAGAAGCCGAGAATGAGAGGTCCAATTAAAGAGTATTTTCAACACGTCTTTTTAGAAATACCGAATTAGCAGAAAATTAAAAAAATAAAACAAACTTACCCATACAAAATGTTTGAATTTACTAAATGAGTGCTTAGTTTAATTGTAAAAATTGTAGTGCCGTAACGGGATTCGTGATGATACTGCCTTACATTTACCACCATTTAAAACTCATAAGACAAACTATCTGTATTTGTTTATTTCCTTATTTTTTCCTGAAAAATCAGAACTGAATGTTACTGTTTTCTAGTAAGTTTGTAGGTTCAAAAAGCTTTTTTGGATCCGCTAGATTTTTTTCGGTATCAAAATCTATTAATAGAGCCCTATCGTATTGATGCAATAATCATACAGCTATTTGTAAGAGATTGAGTAATTTACTTAAAAAAATCGGTTGATACGTCTGTACATTTATCCGTTTCAACGTATTCTATGTACGGAAACTTGGTTTGAGCTATAATCATCTGGATGGCGCCAGACAATGACAGGGAGCCCCATTTTATACTTTTGACTGTTATTTGGAATCTTTTTATGACATATCTTTATTTGTGAAATGTCAATATGGCTCTTAGTGTGGTCTTCTTTACGACAATTTTGATAATAGCACAGTAAGACTATTCATAGTTCATCATTATGTAAGATTATTTTTTTACATAAAACTACAGGATCATTGGATAACGGTATTTGCAAATGATTTCAGGAGGAAATTTTATTAAACAATGTTTTTTTTATTAATAACACTTGAGTTCTTTTGACTTTGTACAATTAATAAAATGTTGAGCTCCAAATATTTTTTTTTTCGGTCAAATTGCGACCATGTTATTTATTTAAATACAAACATTTGTGAAATTGAAACAGTCTGAATCAAAACCTTTTATTACTTAATGTAGAACTTAGACTTAGACCTTCCTTTGCTTTAATAAATCTTTAGTTAATAGTTAGCAGACGAATAAATGTAATCATCAAGATAAGTAACAAATCAACTCTTTTGCAGCACAAGATAGAAACGTAAATAAAATAACTCGGTTATGTAAATTAAGATTGATAAATCAACTAAACAGTAAAATGAAAGTATGACGAAACTATTCAAATGATTACCAAAAGATTACCCGATGAGATGTAAATGTCAATATTTCACAATCGCTTCTGTTTGCAATAGTTGCAAAAAGCATTTCTCTGCCCACGATTATTTCCTTGCCAGTAGCCAGATAACTGTATTCTAAAAAAGTATTAATCAAAGTTCGCTTTACGTTAACCACTTCACCAGTGTCACTTTTAATATTTAACGTACCTTCGCAGCGATGTAAGATAAATGCAGTTACAGTTCGCTTCTGTTACGTTTTTCAGTGTAGGTTTGCGGGGTTAAATTATACGTGATTGCATTCTATTACCGCTCTGCGCAGCTCCTGGAATTGATTCTACGAGTTTAATGGAAGTATTACCTAGGTATAAAGCTTGTACTAGATTGAATTATAAGAACAGCAGAACAATTTTTGTGTCGATTTAAAATGTTCTCAGGATAAAAACCTACATCGTCTGATAAAACACTTTATGCGGATACCGTTTATTTGTAAGTTTTTGTTTAATGCTGATGTTTGGCACCTAAGGTACCTTTGAGTAACATAAGTCATACTGAGAACACGGTTCCTAAAAACGACCAAAATCGTCAAAATTATAGAAAACATTAAAATACGCCTTTCTGTTACCCTTAAAGTGTTTAATTTCGATGAGTGGGCGTAAAAGTGTTTAATTTCGATGAGTGGGCGCAAAAGTGTAAGAACTGAATAACTATAGGTACATGATATTTAAAGATTGGTTCGTGGATTACCAATTTATTACAAAATTAGTAAATAAACCAACCTCAAACTGTCTCTTTTTAATTTAAGCTCTATGTGTTGTGACTGTGAGGGACTTAAAGTTGAATAACAAATGGAGAAATTTCACATTTTTATAGATGGCTACGTTGTTCGCTACAACAAATTTATTTGCGGTCTCCTAGGTATTAATAAAAGAATTATTTAAATGGGACGAATTTTTCTGAAAATTACCTACTAACACAGAGCATTTAATATAACCTTGTAGTGTACCTTTGAGGTTATTCTTTATTTACTGATTAAACTTCAGCTTATTATTTAGCTTAACTCATGGTCAATTGTTTTCATATATCGACTTCGAAGCGCCAATACAATTAACTTTTTGTCATTCATTATTTGCATGTTTTAATGAGATTTCTTAAGAGTATTTTCAGCTACAAGTTTCAGTATCAAGTCACTACATAGTATAAAACAAAGTCGCTTTCTCTGTCCCTATATCCCTATGTATGCTTAAATCTTTAAAACTACGCAACGGATTTTGATGCGGTTTATTTTAATAGAGTAACTCAAGAGGAAGGTTTATATGTATAATACATGCATAATATAGTAGAGCATTGCATCCGTGCGAAGCCGGGGCGGGTCGCTAGTTAAAAATAAAGAAACAATATTTTTAACTATTTTTTAACTTGTCAAGAAATTTAACGTTTTTTTCAGCTATTTTGAATTTAGCAATTAGGTGTTATTGGCACTTCGCCGTCGATATGTAACCTTTTAATTAATAAATACGAAACAACACATTATGTTGAACCCAAGTTAATAATTATTAACCCGGTATTTTAAATAATGTATTTTTAAGTAAAGTTTGAATAGCTCTGAGAGTATTAAAATAAAACCTGCACATTAACCATTGCTATTGATGACAAGCAGTTTTAAATATATCCTTTTTTTTAATTGTCTATGCTAACTACTTATGCATTACTTTGAAATATTTCACACTTTAAAAATGATTGTTAATTACGAGTGTGCTTGTGCGAGTATATGACAGCGGGCTTGCTGGAAAAGTATATCATAACGACGCATATTAGGTGTGTATTAGAGTAAGTCATCGCTCATCAGACTTAAAATGAACCGATAGTGTTATAGTCGGTGTTGTGACGACAGAGCGACAATGACGCGTCAGGCGACGGGCGACAGGCGACAATGCGGTGAGGACGTGGCTAATCATTCCTATTGTTGGCATGCAGATGTTACTTCAGTAGGGTGACAACGGTATTCTATGATAGGTAGCTGATTTGAATTCGGAATTTGATGATAAGATAAAGTATATGAAAATTTTACCAATATGAGGTTAAATATACTTTATATTTGTGTATTTATAAAATAAAACCAGCGTTTGCATATTTTAATAGTAAAAATTGTAGTTGACAAAAACATGGAAAACCTAAAAAAATTGTTTCTCCATAAGAAGCAATATTTAATTACGCTCACAAGTTACATACTGCAACTAATTAAACACAAAATACGTACTCACCTTGACAACATGAGCTTAATTCTTCATGGGTTAGGTTATCAAAAACATAAACTGTATAGATATTATTATGGGTCAAACATTGAGTTTATTTCTACTTTAGTTGTAAAATCACTACAACCTAAGTACCATAACAACCTTACTAAGAAATTCGTAACCACAAACTCGCCTTAAGTTTGAATTCAAAGTCTCCTATTTTAAAGTAAACAAAATATCTATTTTGCAATACTGTTGATACAGTTTTGCTTATAAGTTGGATTGATATCCAACTTATAAGCAAAACAAGTTCGTAATCGAGCGGAATCTTTGTCAAATAAATGCAGAAAACAATTATTATTATATAATACCGGGCCTGGTATTTCTTTAACGTTATTATTTACAATTTCCATACCACAGGTACTTTAGCTACTCAACTGGCAATGTAGGCAACGTCCTTTATTAATAGTAAAAAATACATATTAGATTACTTTTATATTATCCGTATTTTTGCGAAATCTTTGTCGCCCTATTACCGCCAATGTGGGCTATTTAATTATGTGTGACCGATGTACTCGAGCATTGGATGTCCCCCCAATGATAGATGGATGATGCACTGTCACATAATATGACTCTATCGAATGAATGTTTAATAGAGCCTGTGAGAGCTCTTTACGTGGGCCGTTATGGTATATTAAAACATATTTAGGGTGCTTCATGATTATTGGGCTTTACTTTAGTACAATCTGTATTTGAAGTTTTTGTTGGGGCATGTCATTCATAAGGTTCTCCGATGTTAATAAATGGCAGAACAATTTATTTTTGCTACAATTGCAAAAAGTATAATATAATACGATAACATTTAAGTATAAAATGTTGTATCTATAACATTACTTTTTTCTTAGATGTAATTAGTGATTTATTAATTGATCTTGAATAACCTAATTAAAATTTATCAAAAACTCATTAAACAACTGGTTTGAAAATAACCTACCCATTTTATTCAATAGTTGCTCCTGTGTGAGAATCAAACAAGCAATATTTTTACTGGAATATAAATAAGTAATTTGTTATAATGTTTATTATTTTGTATATGATTATATATTAGTCAAACAATTTAATAGAATAATATGAATATAACAAAGAAACATATTCATTAAAGTAAAGTTTAAAGAATATATTCATTCCTTATTAACCTTATCAAAGCTTATTTTATTGAGTATGTAGATTTTCACAATAATATCCAAATGGACAAGCAAACATATTTATCCTAAAGTCAATAGTTGAAAATAAAAATATTGATGGAGACCACCTTTTAGCGCCTCCGTATATGGTTTTCTTTGAACCCTTTTTTTAACAAAACACTGGAATAAATCATTCAACTTTAGTTTTTATTTCTTACATCGTATGATTTAGAATATATCAAAGTAAAATTCACAAAAGACGGTCATTCGTCATCAACGGATGTCGCATTAGGATCACAAAAGTATTCTGATATTCGAAATCAGGTGGTGATTTTTGTTAACGTATCTACGTTTAAGAATAATTTGGGATACTGGTTTTTGCGACCTGACAACAAATAAAGTTTAAATATAAAGACCCCTGTTTAAAAAGCTCATAGTAAGCGGTAACGGGTAAACTATGTTCTGCGGAGAATGATCAGAAAGAGAGTTGACACGTAGTCCAGCCAATAAGAAATTGTTGTTTTGAGGTTTATTACCCTAAATGCGCGGTGTAGGGTAATAAATATGCAGTTTGTAAGGAATATCCACAATATCTATAAATTTTGACCTACACCGGTCAAACGTCAGCCTCTGTAAAGGATCACCAAGCCTGCAAGACTACTTTTCGTTGACCTTTCTTTAAGTAGCTCACATGCCATTGGGGGCGATTTCATAATAAGCATAGGGATCATATCTCTTCGTCTTGAGCGCCGCAGGGAATCTATATTGGCTTGCAGACTTCCTCCGTATAAATATCATTCGGCTAGAAAACCACTACAGTGGCTCGCAACTCTCTGCTTGAGGTCTATATCTGGAATTTGACGGTTCTAAACCCAGTGGTACTATGGTGGTCATCTGCCGTTGTTTGGTATTTTATTATTAATATTATATCAGCCTTAACATACTGACTCTCGTCCCACGTACATATGACCGCATCATTATTGCCCTCTCAATGGTTATTGCGACACAAAAAGAAAAAAGATATTCCTATACTAATTTATTTTAGCAATAATTATCTGTCTGTCCGTGCTATATTGTAGATTGTAAGATCAAATTTAATATGAAAGTTTATATAAATCAATTATATTAAATTTAAATTAATAATAATTACTCATGATTTAGTTACAGCACAATGGACGAGTAATAGACCACTTTAAATAATAAAAGTGATTATAACTGATAATTGATTCTAATTCACCCAGAAATATGCAAAAAAAACAAGCAATATGACATTGATAACAGAAAATACACAATATAAATATATTTTAAATAAAAAATAAACTTTTCCAGAATTACTGGCAAAGTTATCGGCAATTAATATTAGTGATCATACTGCAAATATTTGTCTGCAATAAATATTAGCAGATAATTTTAATAAATCATAATTAAAATATTATGCATGTACGGTATCAATTCCAAGTTTTATTTAATTTTAAAATTCCAAGTCGTAACGATCTTCCAACTGTAATAAGAAACTTAAGAAAAGCCAGACATTGGGTTGGATGATCCAAATTTTACAATACAGAGGGTATTATAAAATTTGCCCTTCTCTTCAGAACCATCGTTAATCAGTTTCTTAAAGCATGAGGAGATTAATATAAATACATTTTATTTTTTAACTCCATATTTAATAATTGAAAACGTGTACTTTTAGGTGCTGTTCGCATTTTCTCTACTCAAATGAAAATGAATTTTATCTCAGGGAGTGTAATATTTAATATAATTCATTTTTTTTTCAAATATAATTCATCCAGGTACAGTTTTTAGAGTATTATAGTGACATTTCTGTAAATCTCAAACTAAAAACTTTTCCGCTATGGAATTTTTGTTAATAAATATAAAAACAGGCCAAGTGCGAGTCGGATTTTTTGATGTAGCTACAATTTTTACTTGTGCTATAAATATGACATTGCTTCAAGCTCAAAGGGAAATTATATTTATTATAATAAGGTTTTAGTTTCCTTGCGAATGTCAAAATGTGCCGCATAAACAAGGCATAAACGGTTACAAGTTTGATTGTTTGACGTCTATGCGTTTGATGGATCATTATACAATTGTTTTTTTGAGCACAGAGAATATTTATAATTATTCATCGACTTTGATGTATCAAGCCTCCGGATGGAGTAGCAAAAAGTAAACTGATATACCGTTCAACCGATCGGAATATAAATAGGTATACACATATATTTGAGCACAGATAATATTTTTAAATTACACTTAAACAATATTTTAACTCTCTATCTAATTATAAAAAAGGGTTCTTACTAGCCATCATGACAATCAGTACCTAATCATCATATTTTCCTCAAACCTGAATTTGAGGCTACTTTCTGCTTCTATAGCTTATCGGTATACTGCCAATAAACTACAGAAGCACATATATTATTATTATTATTGTAAATTTATAAAAAAAGAGGTGAAATATGTGATTTGATAGTTAAAATATCAATTTGTTTCGTTGGAGCTGTGATGTCATGAAACAAAAGCCCCTATATAATAAAATATAAAAAGTAAGCCTTATATACTGCAACTTAATACAAATTTTAGGCATTTTTTATGTATTTTTTTTTTCTATTTTGAATGGGTTTTCTCTTGATCCCAAGCAAGCCCGGGGGCCAAGACAGGACCTATGATGGAGCGAGCTAACCCAGAAAGTGCCTATTCTCACCTTGTCTCTGAAGGCGGACGTGTTAAATACAGAGGCAGGGAGGGAGATCCGCTCCTTTGCTGTGCGCATTATAAAAGATGTCGAGTTGTAAATGTATAACTATGTATTAACATAAATGGCAATTTTCATTTGGTGCCATTATTATTCTCAACTCGATATTAAGCAAACGCTTTATGGATTTCATTATTGTTTAAAATAAATTCTGCAAAAGATGCAGAGATCAATAGTCAAGGTAATATTTTCAATACAAACCTTTTTTACAATAAGTTTCATTAAAGGCTTGAAACGCGATCGCAACTCGCGAATAATTGCGTTAACTGCGCTGGTATAGCATGCATTCATAAGCGAACTACTCACCGTCAGGCATCATATTTGCCACCTTAAAAGAATAAAAAACTGGATAAGTACAAGTCTGCGTCGCGCACTCAGAATTCCGTATAAACTTCGATCAAAAGAATTAATTCTTCAATTCTTCAGTGAAGAACAACTATTCAACTAACCCTCAAGGATTTTAGATTCTATTTCAAAGAGTGTTATATTTTTCTCCCCAAAATCAGGTGTATTTGTATGACAAGCGTAAGTAGGTATTTTCAGGATGTGTTGACGTTGACAGTCTAACTTATATTAAGTTGGGTGAAATATAAAACTAAATGTTTTATTTAAAATGTTTTCCAAATAATAATATTTTCGTCCAGTAATTGCAAAAAGTAATTTTGTCATTTGGTATAGTTAACAACAAATTACAGTTTCCGTTTATTTTTACTATTTAGTATACATTACTATGTAGACTTATAATTACTTATTTTACTTGACGAGTTTAAAATACAGGACAAACATACTTCTTCTATCTTTTATATTTGGTATTAATTTCACACTCTTATACTACGGTAGCTAAGCAACTTCCCATGGGTTTATGAGTAATAAAATTATTACTTACTTAGCCCACATGGTGTCCTATGGTCCATTCGCCATAATGAGTTATGGTCCATAAGGATGGACTGCATCCCAGCAGTGGAGATCTTAATAAGTTTCTGATAAAAATTGTGTCTTATCTTACAATGATAAACAGATCCTTTATCCGTTTGAGGTGCGGAACCCTAAAAATACGCGTAATAAACAAAGGGTGTATTATATTTCGATATAGAGGTCCTGTTTGAGGTCCCGAGAGGCATCGCGGCCGATTAGCGGCGGCTGTGACGCTGCGCTCATTACGAAAGCTTAATTGCGCCGCAATACACTCACAGACGCACCGCGCGCTTTCATCTCGCCGACTGAAGGGTGCGCCTTTGGTGTAAGGGTGAGCGGGTCGCGGTATAGCGAGATCATTAAGTATTAAACAGAGATTAGGTATGCCAAACTAGAGTGCATATAAAATAAAGGAGAGTAATAGTTATTAATGATAAATTTAGATTTTTACTCAACGATGATTTGTCGATTAACAAAATTGATTTTAAGAGAATTATCACTAAGAAAGATATTCTACTTTATTATTTTTTTATTTTCTTAAGGGACTTTTGTAAATAATTCTACATGTCACTTTATTATGTAACGATGTAATTATTTTAACAAATTAGTTTTACTTTTTAGCACTTAGTCCTTAAAATTCAGAAGTTTTGTTCACTCTGATTAAAGATAAAGAAATGTCAGAATATTTTTTTCTACACTTTTTTTTCACTATATTTTTATTTTTATAAAAGTTATTGATTTCAAGTGGACAAAAAAGATTTTATTTTAATATTAGTATCTAAATAACTTTTAAATTAAGATTTCTACTTGTGGCTTGGAATAAAAAGCTGAATTATATGTTTCTTTTACTTATGATTACTTTCTTATTTCAAGTTCAATAGACATTTCAAAAAGTCTCTTTTGCACTCAGCTTTTGCAT
The DNA here is from genome assembly GCA_927399485.1 of Calamotropha paludella. NCBI lineage: Eukaryota > Metazoa > Arthropoda > Insecta > Lepidoptera > Crambidae > Calamotropha > Calamotropha paludella. The sequence continues at coordinate 12,043,051 of OV656826.1, read as the reverse complement.
CAATAAAAAATTTGGCCGATCGTCATTTATTTGATACATAAACTATAATGCCTGTAATAGACCAATAAAATTTTATGTATAGAATATTTATACAACAATATTTTTTTATTTGAGCGACAGGTAAGATAAAAAATATATGTGAAGATAGCTGCAGTACTTTTTTCTGTACGAAAAACTTTTTTATACTTTACACAACTAATTGATAATTACTGGACATGAATTGTTGGTATAAATTTTCAAGTAAGTTAAATTAAGAAATTGTTTCAAGAAAAATTAATCTTGATTTAAGATACTATATAAAAAACTAGCAGGTAAAAGCTTAACAAAAACATAATGTGTTAAATTGATGTTTACAAAATAAATTATGTGGTGTACTGTAAACACACACAAACAGCAAAATGTAACATTCCATTTAAAATTATTATTCTAGTAATTTTAAACCGCTTGCAAACTCGCTACTTAACATCGCTATGGTCTCCACCCAAAGCACACAGATTATGTTTTGAATGCTATCGGTATGTCTTTCGCTTTTAAAATTCACGCTATTTTCAACCTTGTTACCTAACACTAAGGATCCATCGAACCGTGGGAGTGTTTTCTTATACGCAATATACAGTTGGTAGCATTTAATTGTTTTTATTCATTTATGGCACTTACATCCAGAAGGTGGTCTTAATAGCTCTCTATTAGAATCCGAGGAGTCATATAGTGGATTTGTACTAATTTTATTATATTAAAATTGGTTTTTAACTTTATTGGGTTGATTCCCTGTTTATTGGACAAGGCTGAGTGAAAAACACGAATAAAATTAACCACACTTGAATTCGAATGTTCTACAAAAGTAAATTAAGATTGTGATAGTGGTGGTAATCGTATCTCAGTTTCTGCTTTTGTTTTATCTAGTACCTGACCGTATTGTATCAGAGGTAGGATCATATCAAAAATTACATAACCAGCTTATTTATACGAACCTATTATAAAACACGAGATATGCATAATAAAATATTGTAGTTATGGTCTTCCAGTGTTGTCTTCAAATATACATATTGAAATGTAAAAGCCACTTCTATGAATGTTTTGTTATGAAAAATCAAAAATACTTTTTTGATTCGCAGCTAGCTACGAACCACAGCTGCAAATACTAAAATTAATTGATTTCCGTACAGAAGCCAGCTAAGAATTCTTCACTACCCCGTTTAGATAGAAAATTAACCGCGTTTAAACGGTTACTTCAACTTTCATATAACTTGTTGTATATTATAATCTGTTTCAAGCGACTGCTATTATAGAACAATGTTATAATAGTAAATAGATCCTTAGCAATAAAATAAAATCCAGGGATTCTTACATACAAGACCGTGCTTGGAAAGCGGACAGTAAAATGTTAAGGATTATTGTAAAGTTTATTTGCGTGTTATGGTTATTACATAGTAATGCTCAGTTTTAAAAAGTTACAAAATAAAACAAAACAAAAACTGGTTTATTCAGTATGCAAAAATAATAATCTATTTCAAAGCATAAAATCGTTGCAGGTTTTTTATTGTTTTTTTTATATTTATGACTGAATTTCGTCTCTTTGCTAGGCGTATAATTTTTGGATGAACCGTTAAAATCCCAAATATCTTCATAAAAATAAGAATAAAATAATAATCGTAAAAGTGAAAGATGTAAATTTAAAATATAATAATAATAACAATAATTAATACATTAAAATTATGTCATTTTGCTAAGAAAGTTATTATTTGCAGAAAAAATATTTCTCAACAAGTCATTTGTTAAGATCAAATCGATCATTTATTATTTTTTACGAATGTAATTTTTGCACATAAATAACATGAGAGTACATAATCTTCGACACACAAAATCTGGCGCTACGTGCCTAACATTGTATAAAGTTCGTCATATTGACTTTAAATACATACAAATAAAAATAGTTTCCTATCAAATATTTTTGTAAATCTTAGTTTCGCGTACACTAATGTAGCTACTTTCTTTTTTACCCAGTATAGCAAAACTTATTATACCATTATAACTTTCGATAGTATTTTCAAATTAGTTGTCGTTACTCGACAATTTTAGTAAATATTTACTGACATTATGTATTATTGAATCGAATACTATAATTACGTATGACTTTTTCTTTTAAATGTAATATTAATTATTTTATTTTAATCCATATGTTAACAATTTATTGATTTTATTATTTTTTTGTGTAGCTAAACACATTTCAATCAATCATTTTGTTCTAATAATTAATAATTGACGACCGTTTGGTGCAACGGTAGCGATCCTGCCTTTCGCACCGACGGTCCGGGTTCGAATCCCGGTAGGGGCAGATGTTTGTATGATGAATACGAGCATTTGTACCTGAGTCATGGATATTTATATATATTAATATGAATATTACATATCTATGTATTATATATGTATGTTTATCCGTTACCCTAGCATCCATAACACAAGCCTTACAGTGCTTACTATGGGCTAGGCTAATTGGTGTGAATGTAAAAAATATTTATTATTATTATTATATACCTTGCTAGTGGGTTATACTAAAATCTGTAAATCCGCATTGACTAAATAAATAGATAAAATATTCTCAGCTTTTATAAAATTATACTCTATGATCGCTTAGGATTACCTTATGAGATACCTCTTAAAGAAATAACTTTAGGAGTACCCGTTGATGTTAGTTTTTTAATAGAACAAAGACAATCATTAAGATTTAACTCTTGTCATCATCGTAAATCGCCAATGCATCGAAACAGTATTTAAAGTAATGAACACATTTATTGAATTTGAATAAAACACTCTTTTCGGATTTTGCGCATATTTAAATTTTTATTTAATCCTGATGTTTCGACTCCTTTACAGGAGTCGTGATCCCAGGATGACTGATCAGTCATGTGCAAAATCCGTAAAAAAGTGTTTTATTCAAATGTTTAATGTGCGCGGAAGTGTAAGAACTAAATACATTTATTGAAATTTAAAAAATATAGCACCTAAAGATTGATTTCATTCTTGAATGTGAATAAAAAAGTACTTATTTGCGAGAAACTATTAATAATTCCCTATTTCACAGAATACAAAAATTGACTTCCACGAAGTTTGAATCGATGTGTTTAGTTGATTTACATACGTAATACGATCGAATAAATGCACTTGCAATAATAAGACTGTAGTATTACGAGTATTCAAGTAATGATTTAGATTGAATTTGATTATTTAATTGCACATGTGACTGGAGTAGAATAATATAGCTCTTATCATATGCCCTAATTTGAAAATTAAAAAGCGCTAACTATATTTAATTACGATTATAGTACATTATGGTACAAGTGTGTAATGTTGGTGATTACCGCTGAGGCGCATTGAGGCCCGAGCCGTCAGGCGAGGGTCTTAAGAAGCCGAGGACGGTAACCATAAATACACACGTGTATCATACAACGTTTTTCAACACACTTCTGAATAAAACAATACTTAAATAAAAAACCATTTTACATAGTAGATAAAAAGTTTATTTAGAGAAACAATTAGTAAATGTGCAGTTAGTAAAATTATAATTAACTATTTTTGATGACATAGCGGTCTCATAAGATAGATTATTTATTGAAATACTTTCAAGTTCTATTGTTATTTGTGATGGTTCATTATTCGTGTAGGTAGGTGAAATCCAATCATTGGACGTACTTGGTATTTCGCCAGTAGGATGCGTCTCAGAATCAAGTTTAATTCTTTTTGTGATTTTTGCACAAATTTCCTTCTTGTTTTGTATGGAATCTTCTACGTATGATTCTGCTACATTGCTAGATAACCACCCGCCATGTCGCTTCAAAGTCATTATATCAGCTCCTGAATTTGCCAGCAATGTAGCTGAAGTTCTTCTGAAACTATGTCCAGTGTAGCTCTCAGCATCTACTAAACCCAAAAACTTAGCGATTTCTTTAGGCATAGAACCAAATTTGTTTATACCTATAGGCTGACAGGTACATTTACCATTCTGGTAATTTAGAAAGAAACGGTCATTTTTTGTTTTTGGCGAACGGAAACTTTCATACTTCTTAACAATATCATAGAATGGACCGTGTATGGTGAATGACCTAGGTATTTTATTTTTCGTGGTAAGTATCTTCACTAAAAGCATCTGGCCATGGTTCTCTATATCTTTTACAGTTATATTTGTTAATTCTTGTATCCTACAGGCACCAGTTACACCAAATATTAAAGCAACCTGAAACAAAAGAAACAATAATTAAGGTCAACACACAACACAAGCTGCTATTAAATATTTAATTAAAATTAATTTAACTAACCTTTGTAGCCAAATATTGGTTATCTGGAGCATCTTTAATAAATTTTTCAATATCATCAGATAATAAAACCTTTGATTTTTTGCTTCTAAATCCATCAGATAGTCTCTTTAGACAAGCTGACAAATTCGAGTATGTTTTTAAGTCCACTCCATTCTTTGTTCGGACTGTACTTTTTAACATTGAGTAAATACACCACAAAGAGCTAGGTTTGTACCTCGAAGATAATTCTTTAAAGTACGCCATGAACGCCGTACTTTAAAGAATTATTATATTACGCCGGACTTGGAAACGATTTAATTGTCAGGCGAGTTACAAAATGTTTTCCAATCTTCGGGCTTGTCTAAAGATGGAAATCTCTCTGGCATACGAATCCCACATTAGGGGTTTGGAAGGTAGTCTGCACAGCAACCCTCGAAATTTTTATCACCACGTTAACAGTTTGAGATCCTCTGGCGGTTTTGAGCCAAATGTTATTTACCAAGACGTTCAATGCTCTGGTGCTGACGCAGCGAATGCAAGGCCGTAGCTAGGGGGGGGCATTGTGGGGCAATGCCCTACCTTGAAATCACAATGCCCTACCTTAAAATTAAAATGTTTTATAATTTTTATATATTTTATGCATTTTTCAATGCGATCTTATAAGATAAATTATCATAATAGAAAAATACTACACTACTGGAAAAAATTAAGGGAGCAAGAAAAAAATCTAAATTTTTGGGCAATTTTTAACAGGCCGTAACTTCGAGAGAAATGGTCGCACAAGAATTAAAAAAAAAGTAAATTATAGCTCCAAGTGTCTAGTTTTAGAATGAGAACTTTAAAATATTGTGCGCTCCGCGGTTTATGAGTAATCTTAGAAAACCAGCAACTAAAAAAATTTCAATTTTTTTTTAGCTTTATTTTTTGTCTACGGGCGTGGAAAATGGTTTTTTTTGGTTAACCACTATAAGGATCGAATACTTTGTTCATTTAGCTTTCATTTATTTTTTTATACACCTTGATACGTCCACTTCTCGCCGAGATATCGGTCTTCAAATGGAAAAGGATCCTTTTGTCTTTGATTATCGATATCTCAGCAACCAGTGATCGCACAGAAAGTTAAAGGTGGGTTTCAAGAACTTGAATGAATCATCTTTAAGGACTAGCCATTGCTTATCCCAAAAAATTTTTTTCTTTTTGTCTCATGAATTTGAAAATGCAACAAAATAAGGGATGTTGATTGTTTTTTGGAAAATCAAGCGCTGGATCGAAAATATTGAAGAAACCGCTAATGTTAAGTGTGCCTTTTACAGTTCGATATGTTCACAAAAACCCTACAAAGAACTAAATTAATCTAGCCAGCCGTTTTCCTGTTTCACTTGATCGAATTTTTGAAAATTTAAAGGATCACGTGTTTTGATCTGAAAAGCTAAAATTTTTAAAAATAAAAAAAATATGTATTTCCGAGCTTTTTCCACATTTTTGTTTCAGAAAGTTAAGAAATTCAAAAAACTTTCGCCCAATCATTTTTAACGCGTTTCCGCCGCTGCATTCCTACTGATTTCGTTTTAATTAAATTAAAAAAAAGTTAATACCCCCAATCGAATTTCAATCTTTTTCATACGCTTTTCCTAGCATATCCTTAAAAATAATCCTTAACAGTTTTTTCAAAAATAATCCCTTTGCGCTAGAAGATATTTTTTTAATTTTTTTGGTTAAAATTGAAAATTTCTTACTTTTTCTATTTTCAATCATGGTTAGACGATATTTATCGGAGGTAGAAGTTGCTCGGTTCGTGACTCTTATTGACGAAGGTTACAGTCAACATGCAGTTGCCGTCCGGATGGGTGTAAGTCAATCCGTCGTATGTCTAGCTTATGCCAGATACCAAGAGACGAACCACTACCGCGTTGATCGGGCAATTATTAGAGAAGGTCGACGACAACCTTTCGTCACTAAAATTTAAGCACTTTCTGGAACAAAAATCTGGAAACAGCTCGAAAAAACATTTTCTTTTCTCTTTTTTAAAAATTATGAGCTTTTTAGAGCAAAAACCGTGTTACTTATATTTTTCATAAATTCGATCAAGTGAAACAAAAAAACGGCTGGCTGGATTATTTTTTGGTTCTTTGTAGGGTTTTTGTGGACATATTGAACTGTAAAAGGCACACTTAACATTAGTGGTTTCTTCAATATTTTCGATCCAGCAGTTGATTTTCAACCAATAGCCCTTATTTTGTTGCATTTTCAAATTCATATGACAAAAATAAAACATTTTTTTCAGGAAAGCAATGGCTAGTCGTTAAAGAGAATTCATTCAAGTTCTTGAAACCCACCTTTATCTTTCTGTGCGATCATTGGTTGCTGAGATATCGATATCCTTTTCTATTTGAAGACCGATATCTCGGCGAGAAGTGGACGTATCAAGGTGTATAAAAAAATAAATTAAAGCTAAATAAACAAAGTGTCTGATCCTTATAGTGGGTAAGCAAAACAATTTTTTTTCTACGCTCGTAGACTGAAAATCAAAACTAAAAAAAAAATGATTTTTTTGTTGCTGGTTTTTCTCAGATTACTCAAAAACCGCGGAGGATTCAAAATTTTAAAGTTCTCATCCAAAAACTAGACACTTGGAACTACAACTTATTTTTTTTTATTTCTTGTACGACCATTTCTCTCGAAGTAACGGCCTGTTGAAAATTGCTCAAAAAATTGGATTTTTTTTATCCTTTAATTTTTTCCAGTAGTGTAGAAAAAATTGACTCGGGTCTCAAGTGAATTCTCCAGCGGGAATCGAACCCACAAACTTTGGAAATCCGGTCCAATGCTTGAACAAGAGGTCAGTGATATACATAGTGTTTGATTTAGGAGCCCGTGCTTCGAGGGCAGATCAATTATGATAAAACTACTTCCGCCCTACCTGTAACCAATGCTGCCCTACCTCAAATTAGACTCTAGCTACAGCCCCGAGCGAATGCCTTTGCTAGTCATTTTTCGAGCATTTACGTCCAGGACGACTCGACTTTGGAATCAGCACCAAACTCTCTTGCAACGTATACGCATATAGCTGTTAATGACTTCTCGGTTGCAGACGTGGAGAGTGCCATTAAAAGATTGAAAGCTAGTTGGTCCCCTGGACCTGATGGTGTACCGGCAGATGTCCTCAAAATGTGCAGGAAAACTATAGCCATCCCCCTCTGCCACTTGATTAACCTAATTCTGCGTCTTGGTATTTATCCCTCAACGTGGAAGTTGACCCGTGTAACCCCTATTCCCAAGGGTCATAACAAGTCGCTTGTTGAAGAGCATCGACCGATTGCTATTCTCTCAGCACCTGCGAAAATCTTTGAGGTTCTCATGTATAATGCTATTCTTAAGCAAGTTCAGCCATACATTTGTAATCAACAGCACGGATTTAGACCAGGTCGATCAGTAAATTCTAACTTATTAACATTGGTGGAATTTATCTCAGAATCAATGGATAAAGGAAAGCAAGTGGATGTGTTGTATTTTGATTTTCGCAGGGCCTTCGATAGGGTCAATTGTAGAATTTTATTATCAAAGCTCGATGCTATTGGTTTTTCCTCCAAACTCATTAATTTATTTTCCGACTATTTCTGCGGTCGGCAACAGTTTGTACGCCACGGTTGTTATGTGTCGCAACCCTATCCAACACCCTCTGGCGTGACGCAGGGATCAATACTTGGGCCTTTGCTCTTCCTACTGATGATAAATGACGTACCCGATGTTCTTAAGCATACACACTGCCTCCTTTATGCTGATGACCTAAAACTATATGCAGAGGTCAGTGATGAAGCGGATTGTGTACTAATACAAAAGGATATTGATGCCCTACTTAGATGGAGTAACGCCAATGGTTTGGAGTTTAACAGTAATAAGTGCCATGTAATGACCTTTAGTCGCAGACATAAGCGTATTGAATCCATGTATAGGTTGGGCAGTGACACCATTGACCGCACAGATGCCATGAAAGACCTGGGTGTGACATTTGACCCTTCCTTATCGTTTAACGAACACATTTTCGCTCTCACTCGTAGCTGTTTCTGTCGTTTGGGGTTTGTGTTACGTAACTCGCGTGATTTCCAGAATCCTAACGTCATGAGAATCCTCTTTACCAGTCTCGTGCGAAGTTTTTTGGAATCGAGTGCGTGTATTTGGAACCCACATGAGGCCAAGTACAAACTTATGTTGGAAAAGGTTCAGAAGGCTTTTCTACGCTGTTATTATAAACGGGTATATGGTTATTATCCCTTCATGTACCCAACAAAGTTCTTGTTGAGAATGCTGGGGATCAATTCGCTGGAAGCTAGGAGAGCTCGAATGGAGTTGTCAACTGCCATTGCAGTTTTGCGTGGGGATGTGGACTCGCCCGAATGTGTTGAGCGGTTGTCTCGTCTGTTTGTGCCTGATAAGTATCTGCGTATTCGATCCAGTCGCCGGCATCTGCTGTTTGCGTCTCCGCCATGTCACACTGTGGCGCGCGCGCAATCGCCGCTGTTTCGCATGCATCGGGCACTAAACGCGCTCCTTGTGGCTTATCCAGAGTTTGACGTCTTTGTTGACAACCCTAGATCCTATTTAAATAAAAAAGATAGTAGTCTATGAATTATGTTACTCAGCTATTCATAATTATGTAATTGGGTTAACCCCGTTTAATTATGTTAAATAAATAAATAAATAAAATAAATAAATGAACACATTTTCTGAAAAAGACTGCGTATTCTTGTTATTCTGCCATTGTATGAAATTTTGGTACGCTAATAGATATTTTTCCTTTGAGTTTTCTGGTAGTAAACTTTCCATAACGTTCTGGGCTTCACATCTTATATCGGGCGGTGTACAACATAAATCATTTTCTTCATAAATTGTATTTGCAGACATCTTAATTAATAACTAACTAAATAACTTCAAAAGAGAAAACGAGACGAGTTGTGACAAATGTTTCGTAATGGCGGGAAAAATTAATCAGTTTTCCAATGCGCGCGCATCGGCCATAGACTAATAAATTTCGTAATGGCGGGAAAAATTAATCAGTTTTCCTATGCGCGCGCATCGGCCATAGACTAAAAAATGAGGTTTCTTTTTTTTGGGCTTTTCGCGGATAGCATTTTAGCGCAAGTGTAAGCGTAACTCAACCAATAATATTAAAAAAAAAACTATTACTCACTCGTGAATAATAGTAATGAAAAAGTCACAGTTTGATTATAGGTGTCATTATGTGCCTAATTGCCATGGGATTAGAGCCACTTTATGAGGAAGTGTGTTGAAAAAGTCCTTTATCCATGTAGTAAATGACGAAGTCTTCATTCAAGGTAATAAAAAAATAAAGCAGCTTGAGGTAATTTAAGTCAGGTCAAACGAAAACAGAGCGGAGGTGCCTTCTACTAGTATAAATAAATAATAAATATTTCCTACATTCACACCAATTAGCCTAGCCCAAAGTAAGCACTATAAGGCTTGTGTTATGGATACTAGGGTAACGGATAGACATACATATATGATACATAGATATGTAATATTCATAGAAATATATATAAACACCCATGACTCAGGTACAAATGCTCGTATTCATCATAATAACATCTGCCCCTACCGGGATTCGAACCCAGGACCGTCGGTGCGAAAGGCAGGATCGCTACCGTTGCACCAAACGGTCGTCAAAACGGTAGTATATACACCTATTTTATGTTTACTGGGCATTTTCAATAATATGTAGTAAATAATAATGTAACTTAGATTAGATTTTATATTTTATTTAAATAATTGTGTGAATAACTGTCCGGGACGGGTCGAGAGGTCAAGATCCTGTAATTTATATTAATATGGGAAGCTTAATAAGTTTGTTTTCATTGTACCATAACAAAAATTATTTGCCATACCTATCGAAATTCATTTTTTTTTGTTCAATAATGCCATAAAGTTTTGTTAATTCGCCAATGCCTAATGGTATCATCATTGATGTCCAATGATGCGAATTCAATAATCCTTTGAGCTGATTTTATTCGACAGGTTTTCCTCATTTAAATAAGTAATTCAACTGTTTATATTAAAGATATTTGTTTTTACTACGACGCGACGCTTTCTACTGTCAGACCACCAAGATGCTCATATGAAATCGTGATATCATACAAACATTAAACTCAATGGTTACACGAATAGTACTTACCTCCAAATTACTAACCTATCACCGGCATATCTTATGGAAAAGCACATAAGGTTCACAATGAACACTCTTCCTTGTCAGAACAACGGCTTATAATTCATTAGAGGTTGCACGTAGACATTTTCCGCCTCCATGCTGCGTGTGGTAATTCTAAAATGAGATTGCTAGAACAACCATGAATTGTATCATGATTTTGGAGAAATTTCAAACTTGCGGGCGAGAAGGGGTGACAGGGTATAATGGTGTATGCAGGATTGCCAGGTATTAAAACCGAATAGGCGTTTACTGGTAAAAATTTGATTCTCCCTGCATTAATTAAATTACATGACTAAGTTGAGTGAACTAGTTTGTCATTCAGTTATATTTAACGCACTATTAAGACGGGGTCTTAATCATGCGTTAACTATTCTTACCGAAATTCGGGGTGACAAAATTAATGCTTTTTAAAAAGTCTAGAAAATGCCGAACAGGCCGAACACCGTTTCATTTTACCCGAAAAGCTAGACCCCGTTCAGTTTTATCCAGACGGCAACAGCAACGCTAGTTGTAAGTCGAGAAACTCGATAGGTACAGGTGGTTACAAGATCCGGTCTGCGTTTGGATAATCTAATAACATTTTGTAACGGCTAATCAAAGGGTCGCCGAGTTATCCTAAATTGTCTATATTTCTTCTCATGTATTTATGTAAGTGAAAAAGAAAAAAGATGAAATCGGAAACCAAAAACAACTTTACACTTTTTTTTTTACCGCGCTTACTTACGATTATTATCTTTCCTGCATATTTGTTATTTAAAGCTATGTCATACCTACGTAGCGTTAGCCATAGAATATAATTATATTATTTTCATTTGTTTTTTTTTAAAAGAACATACCTCCATTGTAGACCGGACAAGTCCACCATATACCTACTTTCTTGCAATGAATGAATAAATGATTGAATTTATAGTAAGGAAGTTATAAACAAATTAACCTATTTGATAAGAAGTGATATATTCGGAGGAGCCCTGCTATACATTTTTAATTAATGATTCAAAGCTGAACCCGATGTTTGGATGAAATTCATGATAATAATATATTCCATTGGGATTTCATTCGAACCTTAACAAGCGTTAGTTTTAGCTGCACTAAATACTTATAATTAATAGTTTTATTTAGATAATGATTTAAGACCAAATTAGTTTAAAAGAATAGAAACAAAAAGATGCTTTATTTCTTTAAGCTGAATAAAATAAATGTTCTTCAACTTCTTCCTATATGTATATAAATATATCCGTATTGAAGAATTTTCATGGACTTATAGCTAACTTTTTTTTCTATGAATCCATATCTGATTAATTGGTATAATCATAAAACAACAAAGTCTGACTGTCAAGGTCTCATTAGCTCAATTGGAAGAGCACTCTCTTATTTTTATGAAATGAAGATATAAAAAAAAAAATCCAGGGAAAAAATTATATCTAAATTATAGACATAAACCGTAAACCGATAATCGACGACCGTTTGGTGCAACGGTAGCGATCCTGCCTTTCGCGCCGACGGTCCTGGGTTCGAATCCCGGTAGGGGCAGATGTTTTTATGATGAATACGAGCATTTGTACCTGAGTCATGGGTGTTTATATATATTCCTATGAATATATTACATATCTATGTATCATATATGTATGTCTATCCGTTACTCTAGTATCCATAACACAAGCCTTATAGTGCTTACTTTGGGCTAGGCTAATTGGTGTGAATGTAGGAAATATTTATTTATATTTATTTATTTATAAAAACGGAGTCTTAAATACCACATTTTTTAGGGAAGTTTTGACAGTTTGACAGCTCTATACCGCGACAAAAATTATTACTTATACAGTACATAATTAATTATTTATTTTTTTCCATTCAAATTGTTTATTTGAAGTCTTTGCTTTTATGTTCACTCTAAGGCAAAAATCAAAGAAGATAGAATCTGAGAGATGGAGGTTGTTAATACAAACACAATAGGTAATTTCTGTAGATGTTTCTCTATAAATCTTAAAACATTGTGCTAAGGTTAATTTTTATTTGACAAGCTTTTACCAGCCATTTTGTCTGCGTGCCTGTATTTTTACTTCGGTAATTTCAAGTTAAATAAATGGTTTTAAATAAGACTTATGATTATATTTAGTATCCATTGTTCAACCTAGAACTTCAATATCCGTATATTGGTTTGTATTAAAAAATATTTATACGTAATAAATAAATAACACTTTATTGTACTCACAGATATGATACAGAAAAAGACAAGTACAATAAAGAAAAGTATTCTTTTTGCTAGACAGCAATCTCTTCCAGACAACCTTGGTTGTAAAGAATGTATAAAGACGAAAGATAAGCTGGTGTGCATATGGAAAGCACAAGTGTAAATATATAATTGACGATCAATGGTCGATGAGGACCTTTCAGTGCAACGTTGGCGATCCTGCCTTATATATGATGGAAAATATTTATGTGATGAATACGATTATTTGTACCTCAGCTACTGGTATTTATATATGTATAAAATATATTACTTAATATTAAAAATATAATATAGTTAAGTGTTATTTGGTGAAAAGCGTATCTAATAAAGTAAATAGTATAATTCTATATATATATATTTCTATGCATATTATATACTAGCTGATCCAGCCACGCGTTGCTATGGCTTAGCTATTATATGTTAAATGATATTTAGCCTATAGCCTTCCTTGATAAATGTGCTATATAACACTGAAAGAATTTTTCAAATCGGTTTAGTAGTTCTTGGGATTAGCGCGTTCAAACAAAAAAACACTTCAGCTTTATAATCTTATCTTATATCTTAATATATAAAAATCCAGTGTCACAATGTATGTTCCCAGTGAACTCTTCACTTACTCAACCGATATTGATGAAAGATGGTATTTATGTGTAATTTGGTCCAACTGAAGAGATAGGATAGTTTTTATTTTAATTTATAACACAGCAACGCGTGGCCGAGTCAGCTAGTATTATATAAGTAGTATAGATCTAATATCTTACATGTATATCTGTCCGTTACCCTAATAGCCATAACTCAAACTTTACAGGGCTTACTTTTGGCTAGGCTTATTAGTGTAAAGAAAAAAACATTATTATTATTATTTGTGAAAATAATGAGATTACATTATTATATTTAATGAGCCAATAAGGCCAAATATATAAATGATTACTTTTTTCCAGATGAAGCCGTTGCTGAGGACCACACCACACACCATAGTTTTACTATTACCTGGCCGTTTCAATTATCAAAATTGAAATTTAAAAATTATTATATTTATGAATTTGTTTCGCTACATGAGGGTATTTAGGCCGAACGAAATAGCCAATGCGTCATTGAGCCCCCAAAGTGGTTAAAATGCTACTCAAGTTTATTTACGTAGTACTTATTTATATACTAAACTTTTAGTTTTATTTTATAGCCGTTTATAACTACATAATATATAGTTATATACACAAATCCATGTAAATAAATGATAATGTTTACTTGGAATTAGCTTTAGATAAATTTTAGGCAAAAAAACTAGCAAATGGGATGAATTCCTACAAATTGGAAAAAAAACTGAAGAAGGTTTTTTTATGGATGTTTATATTCAAGACTATATTTGGTTAGGATTGGTTCCTACCTACAAATAAATGGTACCTATCTGAAACAATTACTCATGTTCGTGACTGCCAAATAGATATTTAAAACACTGAGTGATAAAACCATAAAGCCCGAAAAAGGTCATATAATAATAACACAGCAACTGAGGAACGCATTAAATCTATTATTACTGATATAATACCAAATTGTAGGCAATATCATTGTGATAATAGGCAAAGTTAATGGGACGACTTGGTATCATAACCATTATAACATTACCTACCTCACTTCCCTCCTCAATATTTTACAAAGATACACGGTTACATTGATAAGTCTTATTTTTAATGTGCTAAAGTTCATATTTACAAGTGCTATGGGCTTATTAAAAATTGTTTCCAGTTGTGTAAAGGAAAGTAGTATAATATCAGAGGTCTACGTAGTTTGGTGGTAGCGTAGAGAACATTAAGTTATTTAGTCATATGCCGGCAATTTCGCTATTAACTATCGGACCGTTTTGAAATATCAATTCGTGGTTTTTGATTCGGAGTTACGCTTCGTACGATATGCTTTTTGATTGTGTGTGTAGAAATTAAATACATTACATTTCAACGGGTTTTACTTTGTTTATACTAGTAGCGATTATACACGAGTTCGTATGCGTGACTGACCGGCCTAGGTACCTATAATATTTTTTGGAACATCAAGTACATATATCGTCTGCTAAGAGTGTAAACCTGCTAACTCCAATTTTGGTCCAAAATTACATTTTTATACTATCTTGAAGAGAAAGACTAAGCACATGGACTGTAAAACCAGCTAATCTCAATCTAAACGTATAATCGCCAAAAAAGTGTGATGCGTAAAACTGCCAAATCTATTTTATTCAAATTGCGCTGCTAACTCCACGATTGACGCTATTTTGTATTGAGTCTTCGGCGTTACAAGTGTCCATGCAATAAAACTAAGTTTTCAGTGGAATTACTCAATTGTTTCAAGATTTCATGGTTGAAATATTGCAGAAGTAAGCCTTTTTTATTATTTATCATTTCTCATTTTACGCCTAGTATTTAATAAATAAGTATTTTTTTATTATCAACCTCCAAAAAGTTTAATGTAGGATTTAGCTTTTGTTGTGTAAGTGTGTTTATTGTCTTTTTTAGATGTCATCAAATCGATTTTGGCGTAGTAAAAAAAAATCTTGAGTTAGTGTGCAATAATAATGATTCATACAACATAGTATGAATTCCTGAATCACCGACTTTTTTAAGTGAAAATTTTTTTAATTGAAATGTTAATTTTGAATTTATTAATAACCTAGGTACCTACTAATAATTGAAAATGATAAAATGGAAAATGAAAATGATAATTTAGGGGCGTTGTGTAATGACGACGGGGTTTTATTGACAAATAAAACTAATGACATTAGCGAAAATTCTACATGTCAAGTCCCAATAACAGATGCTCCAAATGATTATAATACCAAAGCATCTTCAGTTTTGAGTTCGAACGCTATTGTGTCGAGTTCTGCTGATGAGGTGATAGTTAACAATAACTGTATTATTCCTACCGGTTCTAGTTCAGTACATCTATTAAGTCAAATTCAAGACCCCATATCTGATGAGTGACCAGGAAGTCTTAGCATAGTTAGCACTGTATGATATAAATATAATATCTGAGTTAGACTCTTGAGCTGAGGATAATCGCCCAAAAAGAAGTACTTAGCGATAAAAGCGAGCAAAGGTCATGAAATCGAATTGGTTTGCAGAAAAGAACCAGATTTACGTTGACAGTCTTGTGATATCTGCACCAGTAAAAACAACAAGGTAGAATATATGCTGAGGAGTCTAGAAGAGATCTATTATCTAAAGTTACAAGATCAACGACTAAGAGTTTGTAGAACAATGTTAAAAAAATAGACTGATTAATGAAACAAAGTTATTTTACCTATCCTTGAAATCTTTAGGAAAAACCTGCTATGTCCACAAAATAAACGTTTGCTACCAAAAAATACCTGCTAAGTCATAGAAACACTTATAACTTAATAAAGATCAAATATTACTATTTTATTAGTTGGTAATAATGTAGAATATCCAATAATACACCAACTGTATGTTTGGTTTTAATCTAAAATTGTAAAAATCAAATTTATTAAGTTTTATCTTATTCCTGTAAATTTGTGTCAAAGTGATATAGCAGGTTTACACTCTTAGCCGACGATATAATTTGGAAAAAGAATCAATTTGCTTGTATTTTTGGGTCACCCATTCGATGCAAGTTTCGTAATCGAACTCTTTACGACTGTTTTTGAAGCACGATCTTCGATCACGAATCGTCAAACATCAGTTTTCATATTGGCAGGCTTTCGATCGATGGTTATGATAGATTTCTTATAGAATATGACTGCAGTCTTGTGAACAATGTAGTCAACCTCTATAGTTCAGCATAGACACTCAAAGTACGTTATAAAAAAAATATTTTGCAAAGAATCGGGAGTAAGGAATGTACCTACTTACCTAATTAGGTACCTTGATAGTATTGATAATGAAATATGGAAACCAAAAATCTAATTTAGTAAGTTATGTTAAGTTATTTATGTATATATTTCTCTCTCTCTCTCCAGTCTCCAACCAAGCTTTGTGAAAGAATAGGAAGGTTAAGATATTTAAATGCTGTAAGTACCTAAGACTTTTAGAAAATATCGTGGGTCACATGTATTAAGTGATTTTACCATAAAAAGTAATTCTTAGTAATAAACTAATTCCATTTTTCTCTCCTGATTAATATATACTACATAGGCAGGTACTGTTCTTCATCATTTTCGAGTTTCATTTTTTGGCTAAAACTATTGAAAACTTTAGTAGACGTGATGAGCCCGATAAAGTGTATATTTAATCTGTATATTGATAAACATAAACATAGTATTTATTTTTATATGACAATAAAGAAATTTCACAAGCAAACAACCATGTCAGAAAAGTCCACATCGTTTAAATTATGCTGTTGTGTTATCCTACGCTTTTATAACAGACAGAAAATAAGGACATTTGAGTATATAACACACATTGTGAAAATATAAAAACGTTTTAAATAAAGAATAATTGGTAAAAAAAACTAAATATTAGTACCTACTGATATCTGTTTTAACAAAATAATTTAATAAAACTAATAATGATATTATTAATGTAATAAACACATTCAGCTCGACCGCTGAATTATTTAAGTATATTTTAGATTATGGTCGCAGGTGTATGGCGTAGCTCAACTTTTTTTTCTTGGGTGCTGCAGTGTAGTCTCCTCTAGCACTATAGAGTCCAGGGCCTCTGTAACTTGTTTATTGGCCACTTAAATTTTGAGGATTAATTACTGTCTTTCAAGTCGGCGAGACTCGAACTGGCTAATGATCTCCAGTTTCACCGCCGTGACCGCTGAAAAACAAGGCGCTACGAGAAATTTGTTGCTTTAATTTAGTTAAATAAAGACACGTGCGCCGGTAATTGATTCAAATAAGCTGAGCTTAATGGACTGAGGGATATTTCGCCGAGATGCTTTGAACGATGTTATGTTAATTGGTACGATATGCCTTTAGTTGTACCTATATGAATGTCATATGTAGGTAAATAGAGTTAATGATAAATATACGTTTACTTTGATACTGTTAATTATTTAAAAGGTGTAATTCTCTTTCATAGCATAGACTTGCTTAAAGATTTAATTTATGTAATGTATTATTTTAACAACGCGCAGGTGAAAAAGGTATAGTAGAGTAAGGTACAAAAACCTGTAATAAGTAGATTAAAAAAAATAAAGTGTCTGTATGTAATGGCAAAATAACAGCTTTTGACTGAATGCGTATGAAAGTATATACTTACCTATCACATATTGGCTATCGAGACTATGCATGAGAAGAATATGCACGCGGATAGCGAAGAAATGGGGGTATGAGTCACACCTATAAGGCTACTTAGGCGGTTCACACACTAGAGACGCGTCCCGCCGCGGTGCGCGTAGCGACAGAAAGCGACGGGGCGCCTACCCGCGCGTTCCCGCGTCGGCAGTGTGTTGTCATATGCGTGTTTTCTATATTAATTGAGATTCTTGCATACAATCTTAAAATCTGCGGCGGTGCAGTGTGTTAACCGCCTTATCGTGAATGGTTAGCAAAAAAAGAGCGTTGTAAGGTACGCCAGCTGATCCATTATTTGGTAATCACTTACATAATCTGGTAATTTCTTAACAATAAAAACGTCAAACAAAATTTAGTATAAGTAGTTAAAGTCGTGGATGGATGGTTCAAATCAGTAAATGGATTTTGTAGCTATCAAACAATCTATTTATTTACAGATTTAACTAAATAGGTATGTATTCCATGTCTGTGATATTATGGTTGTGAGCGTTACGTTAGTCAAAAAATGACAATTTTCACCATTTGAGTGGAGTTAATTAGCTGTCCAGTTTCTGTAATGTTTGCAAATTAGTAAGGTTGGTACATTTTTACCCGTTTTACAGAATCAATTTTTTAACGACAGGTTATCCGTACTTCAGCCAGAGGTTTTGGTCTTTAATGTAATATATATATTATGGCTACGAACATACAAAAATGCCTGCTGGAGAAATGTTTCTATTCTATAGTTCCGCTACAGCCCGCTAGAGGTCTAACGGGCACTAGAACGACTGGTCCCTTAAGTGTTATTGTTTCTTTCTTGCTTTCCTCAGTCTATTCATAAATACACAGCAAATTTAAAATAAATGTTGTACAATTATTGAGATGCAATTATTGCAAAGATTTTGAAATAATAGGACGATTGCTGTACCTACGTATCTATGCTTGTATCATCGTATGTAATAAGTTTGCAGAAATGTTGGTTATCTTTTTTTTTGGCTTTCTACTGCATATCTACTTTGGTCACTAGAACAGCCCTTTCCTATAGACATTTCATCATTATCATCTCAACCTTATGATGGCCACTGCTGGATGAAAGCCTACCCCATAAAATTTTGCTAAAATATCAACGCAGGCGGATAAGAGATCGAAGTCAAAAAAATTTGTGGTTTTATAGGAGACTAGCTGTCCCGGCCACGCGTTGCTGTGCCGACTGCAGTGCCATCTGCCGGACTGATTTGTGAATCTAAACCATTCTCAGATCCCCTTGAACACACACAAAAAAATTCATTCAAATCGGTCCAGCCGTTTAGGAGGAGTTCAGTGACATACACACTCACAGAAGAATTATATATATAAAGATGTACATTGATTGCCTCTAGTATACATAGTCGCCTTTTACAGTTACACTAAATTTGAATGGTTGGTGTTACTCTATTCTACAGAAAACCACACGGCGAACGACATAACTTCATCTAAAATATGATAATGTATTTCTTTCGTTCACACCAGCTGTAAGGTAGGAAACGAGTAGAACAAGATATATATAAAAGTAAAGCGGAAATATATATAAGTATGACTCGGGTACATATGCTGCTGCTACTGCAGCAATTAATAACTTAATAAGAGAAGAGAATACCACAGATAAAAATAAATTCCTATCTTGAGAGAAAATTGATTCAAAAATACAAGTTGCGCCATCTAGCATTGGGTAGCAGTACTATTTAAAAATATTGGAAGCTCCATCTAGAATCATATAGTAAAAATAACTAAAAGATAAAAGCAAACAAAAAGCATTGCTAGTAACGCATGCTAATTTTAGTAAGTCTCTCGCTATTGGATCCTACCCGGCCTATTCTACTAAATTGTAACGACCTGACATTGTAAAAAGTAAACAATTTTTAACCTTAATACATCACAATAAGAGACCAGTGGTGAAATTTGCATACATCTGAAAGTGAGCGCTTTATTAAAAAGTCGATTGGCGACATTGACGTTTTATCTGTCATTTTTCATTCAAGTTATCATACAGCGGGAATGTAGAAATCTCGTTTGTTGATTCCAAGTGATTGTACCTGAGCGATACACGACCTTATAAATAAATTTCGCCGATCACAATGCCACCAAGTAGCTTACGAGTCGTCTACGCGTTCGCCAGAGAAATGCACCCAAAAAAAAGCGATGTTTTCATTCAATATGGAACTGCTGGATTTCGCACAAAGTAAGTTAGAATTTCATTTAAATATTTATTTAGAAGGTAACCTGTGGTATTTCCTAATAAGGCCATTAAGTAACGCATTTGAACAATATTGGTGGGCCTTTCTCTTAAGATTTGCGTATAACACGTAAGCAGTTGGGTTCCTTCTTTATAATCTACTTTAATTGCGATTCCATTAAAATGTGACTCATCTTTCTGATAGTATCCTACGTATTTGTAACGGGAAGTAAGCCGTCACTAAGGCAATGATTCTGGTCAATGACTTTCGGCAGTTTATTTATAAGGCGATACAATGAACCATCTGATTCATTCATATATCATATTTTTTCATCTTTAGATCAGATTGTTTACCTGTCTGTTGGTTATAAAGACCTTGTTTGTCATTAAATGCTTATTCACGCAATTAATGGTACTGGAATTAATTAAAAGCTTCATTACAATACATGTCTAGTTCACCCAGTAGTAATTGAAAGGCATGCATAAATGACTTATTTGTAATTTTCTTTATACATATTTTTTTTAATCAATTACAAAATTATTAATTTATGAATTTGTAAAGCATTTCTTGTTACACCAAAGTATTGATTATGAAGCTTATTATTAATCAAATTGACTTATGGTTGAAAAGTTTTTATTTATTTATTTTAAAGAAACAACCTGGATGAGTACTTTGTCAACTATCTATATGTACTCACCATTCAAAAATATATTTTATCTAGAGTGCCTTTCAAATATTTGGCATACAGCCAATTTGTGTGAAGATCCATCAATTTTATTATTTGATTTGAAAGCATTCTATGTTTATGTTACCCGGTTATTATGAATAATATATTAACTTTTGGCAGAATAATCAAGTTGGTTTTTGAACTATTTTCATAAAATGTTAACCAATTTTTTATGTGTGTGTTTGTGAATGACCATAGATTTATTTTATTTATTTACCTTATTCAAAACAGCAGATTTAACATTATTTTAGCCATATATATATATACTGCATTATTTTATTTTTTTCTTGGATAGTATTATTAAAGAATCAAGAAAAGAAATTGTAACTTGAAAATTTTTTGTTAGTATTTCCATCACTAATTAGATCTTGTTAACTTATTATTAAACTGTTTAAAACACTTCATATAATATAGCATTATTGTTACTTGTATAAAAAAACTTGCTGCCATTAATTATCATGCAGATTTAGTACAACATTGTTCTATATTTAGTAATCCTAATTAAAATTGCAGATTGCATAATGACCTTTTCACAGTCACTAACGTCATGCTTTAATGTTTGTATAGTAATATTGGTTTATGATAAAATATTTTATCAGATTGTTAGCATATTCCTGATTACTGAACCAGATAAATTCCATCCATTACTATAGTAGTATTGATTTATTTCAGTATTATTTTTGTCTGCTTTCATTTAAGAGTATAGAAAACGTCTGCAAAATTATTTGGTTTATTGTGCCTAAACAGAAAAAAGTTGACAAACAGAGAAGAAAAATATACTCACCTATTTTGTCTTATCTGTTTATTGAAAGACCTGCAAGAAATATTGTATGGACTGTTACTATTAACAGTTGTTTAAAAAGGAAACTGTTCCTTGCAAAACAAATGTTGTGTTAGAATTTAATTTTTTTCATTTCATTGGTCCTTTGACCAATTATATTTACAAATTAAATTGTCAATTTTTTTACTAACATGACAACACCTGTGAAAAAAAATAGTTAATTTGTGTAAATAAATTGCTATTTATTAACTAATCAACAAATAGTTGAGCCATTGAGAAGTAAAATGGTGGGTCAGTTTCCAGTTGGTCCGTTCATTTGACCAAAATGGAATATGAGAGACATTTGGATATGGAGATATTTGGATGAACATAGTTGTATATTTTTATATGTACTATGAAATAATATAGTGTTACATGATTTTGAATTTTTACAGAGCCAATCTTCTTGAACATGTTGTCTATCGGATGGGCCTATTGGCTGTCATTCGGTCAAGAGTAAAAAATGGTAAGTCACTATAATTTGTAACTATTTAGAGTTTCAAACATTTGCATTCTGTTTTAAAATATATTTTGTTATACCCAGGGATAAAAACAGGTTACTATAATTTCTCACATAATTAGTGCCTAATTTTAAGAAAAAAATCATTGCTTTTCATTTAGTAACAAAATATCTATAGCTTTTGGTCCAAACTTTAGTTCCTAGACTGAGAAAAAACCTGAGATTTTTTATTATTTTTTTTTATTTAAGACATATAGTTACAAATTATTAATTTTTAAAAAACAATAATGTGGTTTAATACTTTCGTCCACAATTTCACACAAAAGTCATTTAAAAATCAAATAATTTATCTACAACAGAGAAATCTACATATTGATTATTACAAACTATAATACAATACGGAATGTATTCTAGTAACTTTTGAATATACAGTATCACGAACTATTTGACGCTGACTATATCACTGTATGTAACGACATAATAAAATTATAATGTACTTGTTTACTACAGAAATATTTCATTATAAGTGTATTTATGAGTTCATACTAAACGCACCTACTCACTGACTGTACAGTGAGTGTTGACTCTACTTCGTCACATCGACCATGGCATGTCAGGGGCTAGGTCCCACCTGAAAAATAAACCTAGATAAGCCAATGCTTGTAATTGTAACTACAACTGTTTGTAGTGCAGGAACAAAAGCCATTTGTATTGATGGACTTTCACGGTAGGTATAGAATGTCAATATAGAGCAGGGATTGGCAAAGTAAGCATTTGATTCATAGAAAGCTCCAAGAACGGCCCGCCATTGTCTTAAAGAAAAAAATATTTAAAACATTTTAAAGTAAGATTACTCAAATAGCTGTTCAAAACAATTTTTGTTCTAATGAGTGCACACTTTTCATACTGACAAAAAAGTCTGCTATAACAATCCATAAGCCTTTTTGCTATTAGACGAATGATTTACTTATTTATTGATAATTACCATATAATAGATGTGGGGCTGATAAACTTTCTGGATGAGTTAGGAAGGCGTGGCTGAAGTCAATCTGTCATACAAAATAAACGTAAATGGTCTAGTTGCGGATACGAAAACAAACCGGCAAAGAAAAGAACCGTCAAAGAAAAGAACCGTCAAAGAAAAGAACCGTCAAAGAAAAGAACCGTCAAAGAAAAGAACCGTCAAAGAACGGAACCGTCAAAGAAAAGAACCGTCAAAGAAAAGAACCGTCAAAGAACGGAACCGTCAAAGAAAAGAACCGTCAAAGAAAAGAACCGTCAAAGAAAAGAACCGTCAAAGAACGGAACCGTCAAAGAAAAGAACCGTCAAAGAAAAGAACCGTCAAAGAAAATAACCGTCAAAGAAAAGAACCGTCAAAGAAAAGAACCGTCGAAGAAAAGAACCGTCAAAGAACGGAACCGTCAAAGAAAAGAACCGTCAAAGAAAAGAACCGTCAAAGAAAAGAACCGTCAAAGAAAAGAACCGTCAAAGAAAAGAACCGTCAAAGAAAAGAACCGTCAAAGAAAAGAACCGTCAAAGAACGGAACCGTCAAAGAAAAGAACCGTCAAAGAACGGAACCGTCAAAGAAAAGAACCGTCAAAGAACGGAACCGTCAAAGAAAAGAACCGTCAAAGAAAAGAACCGTCAAAGAACGGAACCGTCAAAGAAAAGAACCGTCAAAGAAAAGAACCGTCAAAGAAAAGAACCGTCAAAGAAAAGAACCGTCAAAGAACGGAACCGTCAAAGAAAAGAACCGTCAAAGAAAAGAACCGTCAAAGAAAAGAACCGTCAAAGAAAAGAACCGTCAAAGAAAAGAACCGTCAAAGAAAAGAACCGTCAAAGAAAAGAACCGTCAAAGAAAAGAACCGTCAAAGAAAAGAACCGTCAAAGAAAAGAACCGTCAAAGAAAAGAACCGTCAAAGAAAAGAACCGTCAAAGAACGGAACCGTCAAAGAAAAGAACCGTCAAAGAAAAGAACCGTCAAAGAAAAGAACCGTCAAAGAAAAGAACCGTCAAAGAAAAGAACCGTCAAAGAAAAGAGCCCTCAAAGAAAAGAACCGTCAAAGAAAAGAACCGTCAAAGAAAAGCAACGTCAAAGAAAAGAACTAGAATGATAGATATTATATCTATTTTAGTACAAAAAACTTTGACATTCCAAATGATGCCTCTTCTGTCATTTGGTTACATAATAAATAAATAATATTAGACAAGCTCACATACAAACATTGCGATCGAACCCGGGAACATAGGAGTGGCGTTACCATGGAAACTAGCATGCGAGCCATTTGGCCACGGAAGTCGATAAAACATAAAATTTATTTATGATTTATTGACGCGCTTATGATCACGCAGTAGAGTTTAACGACGTTTAAATCATTGATTTTCGTGCTATAAAAAAATTAAAGTACCCATAGCACCACGCTCGTGAACCTCTTTGCACGCTCTTGAACAATTCTGTTATTATTCTATAGAATTTTATAACATATTGTATATTTTAAGGTCGCACAATAGGCATGATGATAACTGCGTCGCACAACTTGGAGCCAGACAATGGTGTAAAACTGATCGATCCTGATGGTGAAATGTTGGAGCAGAGCTGGGAGGAAATCGCTACCAGGCTCGCTAATGTCAGGTATCTGTCTACCTACTAAACTTTTATGATTTTTTACATCCATATCAACTTGCTTATACGAAAAACGTAATAATTATATAAATATTGCAATCTTTTATCTTTCCGGTTCATTCCACTATGCACCTGGGTGATTATAATGAAATACGCATTTTCATACGCTACATGAGAAGTGTATGTAAATAAACCTAAATCGATAGAAATCAATGTATGTATGTTTGTGCCGTATGCGTTCCGAAATCATTGATTAGATTATTATTAAACTTTTTAAGTTGTTGCATATGCATGCCAGGGATATAAACCATCCCTGGCATGCATATGCATAGTCAGCAAAAAATGAGCATGCCGGGTGCTGTTTACAGTGTTTAAGTTCTTGTATTGGAATGGTAAACACAGTGTTTGAGCGCGATGAACTCCGAAACTACTTAACCGATTTTGATGTTTTTGACGTGACAACGTCTTATAAATTGGTTTGCCGGGTGACACTTCAAGTAACTGCGTTACGCTCCGCTCACGTTATGCGCTTACAATGAGAGCGAGTAAGAGGCACGCGTCCCTTCCACTCGGGCATGGTTAGCCCGCCTAAGAGCGAGAGAGACAGACATAAAAAGTGGAAGGGACGCGTGCCTATAAATTAATGTTTTAAATATAATTCTTTGTATAAATAAATGTTTTAAATTGTTACTATTATTTCATCCTTCTTCCTACTATACGAATGAATATTCACATTAAAATTATTTTACCACTCAAAGTCGTTGTCACGTAAAACTGTCGCCCGTATACCGACTTTACAGGCAACCAACCAGTTTTTTTTTATCATTTTGCTGGATTTGATTGCAACTTAGGACATGGAAAGGTTTCATTTTAATTTATTATAGAGCAGCGCGTTGCCGGGTCAGGTCATTATGTATGTCTCTACTATATAAAAGAAGGAATTTGTGGGTTTGTTACCATATATAAAATGAAATATAGTTACTATAAGCCTAAGAATATCAGTTTTATAATCAATTAACGTTCCTATAGCAACGCGTGCCCGGTTTATACCAGCAACGCGTGGCCGGGTTACACTAAAAAAAATTATGGGTTGGAATAATCAAAATTATGTTGGAGGGTATCAAGAAACTTGTTTATATACGAGCGCACAAAGCAACATGATTCTAGCAATAAGTTGTGCTTGATTAAGCGACGTGAACAAGCAATCTTATTGAAATCAAACAAGTATTTGTCAACTGCATCAAGTATTGTTATTATGGCTATCACAATAGTAGTTTATGATACTGTTGCATAATAAGGGTTCTTATAACATGAGTGTGTTTTAAAAAAACGAGCCGTAGGCGAGTTTTTTTATAGTATCACACGAGTGTTATAAGACCAAGTTATGTACAGTGTCATACACTACTTTATCTACTCTCATACTATATTACGTAAAACAATGTTGCAAACAAAACCAAACTTTGTTTAAATATTGAAAAGATTTTTTAAATGTCAAATGTTGGCGCCAAGGTGCAAACATCGATTGTGAATGCGTGTTGCGTCGTCGCGGACACGTTCATTGAAACCTTTTTAAAGTAGAGGTTCAACCTCCTTGGTCCAGCTGGAGGTTGTATAGGTGTATCGTTATGATTAAAAAGTTATATTATGATACAGGTGTCCATACAAGACCTGTATCGTAATTAAACTTTTTTTTTTATTATTTTTGGCCTGTACGTAATGTTTGTCATAAGCATTTTGTTTTCAGTTTTAGAATCTTTGTATTATAGTATCAGAGTAGATAAAAGCTTTATGGATTTTACAAAGGCTTTATAATATTTATTACGCTTTAGTCGTCCCTATCATGTCATATGTTTCATTTTATAAATTAATTTGTGCCATTTACAAAGCACTTGATAGTTTTTAATAAGTATATGATTGATTGGCTAATGTTTGGTAATGAATGCAAACAACTATTTATTAAAACTAACAATATTTTACATTTAAGTTAATATTTATCTTTTTTATAACAATCAAGTGATCTTTATAGAATTAACCAAGATCATATTCAATTCAATTATTATACCTAATTATTGAGTTTTAGGTACTTCATGTGGATTAGGTACTGTAATATAGCTAGCAATAGATATGGTTGAGTAATTTTAATGTTCAAATAATTTGTATAAGACACTTTTTAAAGTCTTATCAGCTTATGACATTTGTTTATTTGGACATTTCTATTGCTCAACAAATCTAGCGCTTTCAATACTTAAAGACAAACTATGACTGTCATAATAATTTATTTAATAAATATATTTTAAACATAACACTTACACTACACTTTAAACATGTATTTGTCTTATAGCTACTAATTAGCCCGGCAAACATCTCGAATAATTTATCAGTACCATGACGTTAGTTGAGCAGAAAATAAATGTCTTTTTATTCTGTAGGATAAGGTTTCTTTTGCAATTAAACAAATTGGTACAACTTCAATAAATTCATGTTGTTTACCGGATTCTGTAATTCATGAATAAACACTGCAATATATGTATTATTCTTAAGTAAGCTAGGTACCAATATAAATCTATAAGTGGTCTTATCAAAATGTTTATATGATTGCTATTTTTACAACACAAACTTAACACTATTAATTATATTAATCCTATTTAGTCTTGTGACTAATGCAACAATCAACACTACAAAAAAAAATGAAGTCTGATTTCAAATTAATAATTACTAAAATATCTCTTAATATAAAAAAGCTACCAATTGATTTAAGGTGATGGTATAGGGGAGTAGTGTGTAGAGCTTGTTGAAGAAGACTTGCCGGGCAATGCAACAATACTTGGGTTGATTAATTCTGGTAAACTCAATACAGCTGCAAGCTTTTTCTCTTTTCTATCTAAATCTGAAATTAAAAAATATTTTTATTTTCACTTATAAAACACAAGCACCAACATTAATTATTCTTATGATATTGACATTCTCTATGATGATTTTTCATATTTTAAGAATTGTTAAAATGTAATTATTGTACATAAAAGAGTCAAAACTCACCATCTCCTAAATGAATGATGTCATTGTGATAATAACTTTAGATTTTTTCTTTCTCAAAAGTTCAGTAAATTTGTTTTTACACTGGGAATATACAAATATATTTGTTCATGTATTTTGAATGTAGATTATTGAAGTTGTCTACAAGCTGAAACAAAAGAATAGTAAATGTACACAGTATGCAAGTACATATCATTTGAAATAACCATATATCAAAATTCATTTTAATTTAATGTAATCAAGTGTAAATAGTATAATATATTTATGGTTGTTGGAGTTGAAGGAGGAAATGTAAGCTATACTCTGATTTTTAATTAGATGGACTAAAGTGACAGCCGCCGTGCCACTATATTTTTTTTAATGTTGCCAACTGAAGAGCATAGTATTGTGACGCGAGTAATTTTATCGATTGAATTGAATTATCGTGTAATCGACATGATTGTTTATAGGCATAATAAAATGTTTTTGTTGTATTTTTCCTTGTGCTCTTATTTTTAATACATATTTAGTAGGTTTTCGATGTATTGTTTCTATTTAAAAATGTCGTAAAGTAGTGATGAATTTATTAATTTTTATTTATTTTCTCGCAAATATGTTATAAAACGGCGTATGCCATAGAATAAAAAACAAAAAACAACAAATAGGAACAACAACACACAAAAACAACGTAACAAAGTATAACAAAATCGTATAGTCCGAAAATATTTTAAGTCACGTGATGGTTTTAGATAAAAAATATTTAAGCTGGAGTGGGGATCACTGCATCATTCGATTAATTTTCAATTACAAGTATTTTGGTACATACATATTTTAACAGTCAAAACTGATAAAAACAATATTAAGTTAAACCAATTCAGTTTCTGTAAATGTTTTTTCTAAAATGAATTGTCGAAAGAGAACTGGGTTTTATTTATGTGTTTTAATTAAGTAGTTTTTTATATAAATAACACAGTTCGAGTGTTTTGCATTTAACAATGTGCAAATTTTGAACAAATAATTGAATTTCAATTGGATAAGGGGACAACACTATTTTTTATTTTCCATTATGTGGTATCATTACTAATGTCACTTTAGTCCATCTAATTAAAAATCAGAGTATAGTTCAAACATTTTACTAGAAATAAAAGAGAAAAGGCAATTGAGTGATGAGTACTTAAAAAGTATTAAAATTGGACCAGTTCAGCAAAAGCTTTCATGTGTCAAAATAATCGAAAGAATACATAATAAATAAGGGAATTCCCTTTATGTTCAATTGATCATAAGATACACTTATGTTACTAGTTTAGGTAAAACACACTTTTAAGACAAAGAATCATTGAACATAAAGCTACTACTTATTTATTTCATTTCAATGGTTTCATAATTATATAATAATTCTTAATATGTTGTTAGTTTATAAGGAATATCTTTATATGCCATATTGTTGGCTAAACATGTTTGGCTAGTTTTATTATTTAAATGACTATTACACATTCTATGTTTACAAACAAAAAAATATATCATAATAGATACTCACCAATTTATATCCATGAGGTTTTCATAAGGCAGAAAAGTCTAAACTATTGTTCAACTGAATATTCCGCCAAATATTTAAATCGTTTCGTTAAACAGCAACAACAGCATTTAAGCCATACAAAGTTTCTTCTTTTTATCACTAGTATTTGCATAATAATACTGAATAAAGGTTGGTCTGGATTTTTCTGCCACTTGAATGGTCTCTGCAGCTTAATTGCCTTCAGTTAATACTTTACTATCCTGCAATAAGATAGGCCTTACAATCTTGGATCCTTGATAGTTTAAAAACATTGATGATGGAAGGGCTTTGCATGTAAGTAATTACGCTTAGAGAAAAATCTGCTGAAATATTCAAATTACCGATGGTAGCATTACATGGTAATATTTGCTTGCTACACTTTCCAGGATCTTAAAAAAGGTCTCTTGGTCCTGGTTGAGGAATAAGAAATAGGAATGCTTGAATGTTTATTCCATTGTGTTCCATTTCTTACCTACTTCTGATTTATATGGTACAAAACACTTAAGAAATCGACAATTGCAGATTAATAGAGATATGATTTAGACAGTTCGAAATTCCGGGAGACCCCAAGCCTGGGGAAGATCTAGCACGTCATCCACGATAAAAAAGCAGTAAACACAGTCCACAAACCTTCGAAAACGACATCAAACACATTAACAGAACAATTATCTCTAATAAATGAGTATAGGTAGTAAGATTTCAGCTCCGCATAATGAGCGAACCACTTCTGAATGAAGTGAAAAATAACGGATAAATCACTGATGCGACAAACAAGTTTGTTTAGGTTTATACTCTATCTAACAATACACTGCACCTTTCGCTGTGTCACCGTCTCTCTTCATCCCGCATTTTGTGCTATTAACATTTTTCTCTCTCTCGCCTATCGACAGGTGTACATATTTCGGCCGGGTTATGGATTGAAATCAAATGAAGTATTAAATTTGATTAAGATGTTATTTTGTTTTAAATATTAAGGTGATAACTTTAAATACTGGTCTATGTCAATATAATTAACTTGGTGATATCGATAATAATGCTTATTATAGCATCAATAAACAATTTGATAGATTTAATCATGTTACCTGTTTCGATGTAATGAGTAAAATGATAGAAATCGTGGTGGCCTTGAAGTTAATAAAGTAGATTATTGATTTAATTATTTTAAAATAATTAAACAAGTGATCATTGTGACTTTATTAACAAGACTAGTTTACATGTATCATTTTAATCACTTTCTTGATTAGTTTGATATATTTTTTTTTAATCAAGTCTTGATTAGCGGTCATTTTTTTCAGTGTAGCTAGTAAAAATAAAATTATAATACACTTAATATATTAAAGTATTGATATATTTATTTAATAATCCGTAAAAACGACATTAAGAACTCTATCACTATCGTGTGACTTCTTTATCTGTAATAAATAAATATAGCATAATATAGAAAAACATAGAATACAATATAATTAGTTATCTTGTGAACGTGAGCTTCTGAAAAGGAGTCGAAATGTTAACAGTTTTTAAATTTGTGTTTGATTTAGACTCCACTATTACGCGGCCGGATGCAATTTCGATTTCGCTTTGTGATTGAACTTCCCAGTTTATACATAGGCAGACAAACATTTTCTGGGAATGCTAGATCACGCGAACGAGTACATGAAAAGGGAATGTGTACTGTCGACAGTTTTTTAAACTATACACTCTAAAAATAAAATAATTTCTATCACAATAACTATTGTTTCATTAAATTTATTGTTTTAAAGTGTAGATTTTTACTTGTTATTACTTTGTAAATGATGTGTCATGTCAACATAGGGTTACAAACTAGCACGTAACTATTTATTGTATGCCTAAATGTATTTCTCATTGTAATCTGTTTTGTTTTCCGTATAATAAACAAATAAGGTTAGTGAAAACGTCTATATGAAAATGTATATCGTGATATGCTGTCGACTGTACTACGTTAATACCGTTAACGTGGGACGATGTGCGGTGCCGGTGATCTCTGGAGCACATTTTTCTGATTTCTAATATTATATTTGTCTCGCAATAAGCCACGTTTATTTCGAAATTTTCTATAAAGGTGAAAACTATTAAGCAGGCACCAATGCAATGTATGTCGCATCTAAATTTACACCGTAGTATATTTTGTCGGTTAGGTGGAATCCGACCTAAATTTAACTGAACGCGTTTCATGTGGGGGGGCCCTAACGTTCGCACATGTGTCATGTGATGTGTCACTATCACTAATTCCAAATACCATTGCAGTGTTTTATTGTGTTACCAATTTTTATATCGTATTATATTATTTGAATACGTTATAATGTATTTCCAACTTTTTCAATACATTTATTGGGTAATACAGTGATTGTTATTCTAGTCACTGTTTTTGTCGGGTATGCATATTGACCATTATTTAATCAACTTGTGAGGGATATGTGCTGTAATAAATTAATAAAAATCCAGAATTGAAATAGAAATAATACCAATTAAACAATAAGTATATAATAAAAGATAGAATGCTACTACATGAAGTTCAATGCATGCGTTGTAAATGCTTATATTAAATAAAAAAGCTTTTTATCTTTTATTAAGTATTTGCACTAATATTAAAATGCATTTTCGTTACTTATGATGTTTAAAATTGTTGAAAGATCCAAATGTAAAATAATCTAAATTCGACTTATTATACATAAAAGTTGCCTTGCGTTTTCACCCACCGTTTAATTTAAGCCGCTTTTTCTCGGCTTCTAATAATCGCAGCATGATATTAAATAGCCTCTTGCCTTCCTTTAAGGTTGGACGCACAAATTCTTTAACTTTATTTATTTATTATTCCAAAAGTTCCTTTTTAATGCCTAATTAGTCTGTCACTCATAGAAAGAAATACAAAATAGAGTTTGTTTTTTTTATAAATAGCCATCTAATGAATTGTAAACTTGTCGAAAGATGCATCCATTTGTACGGCAGACGAGCGCAAGCTACGCATATTTATACGGTAATAGAACATAAAGCTATTCTCAGTCAGTATTGAAACAACGCGTCTCGATTACCTAGGTGACAGGTAAATTCAAGAACAGAAGCAATAATTGGAATAATGGGCTACGGTGTATTTCTGGAATTAATCGCATTTGTTATAAATACCACCGGTAACAAAATATTCGAAATTTGTTTTTATATCTAATATTATCTTGTTTTAAAAATGTAATTACAAAAACAACAGCAAATAAACCCAAATGTGCGTGTATGCGCCATGCGCCATTAATACTTTTATGAAGTTATAATAAATAAAACACCGACAATTTCTACTGCCAAATTAGGTGAACAATAGTGTGAATTACCAAAGATTCATGATTCAAATGCTTTTGCTACAAACCTTTTTTTTCAGATGACTGCATTACTGTCGTGAAGTTATAAAATATGAATAACTTTGTCTCTGTATTTTAATTGCTCTGTTTAACTCATAAATTTGACTAGGTCCGCTGTCAACTAGTATAGGTTCTTGTTATACGAACAATTCTAGAATTGATGCACATTAAAGGCTTAAGCAGACTACAGATTTTTTGTTATAACAAAAAATAAAAAAATTAGTGAAGAATAAAAAAAATCCAAAAAACTTTAAATTGTGACATTAAGCGGAGCTTGATGTAATGTGTAAATTAAAAAATCTTAAATCAATTTATATTACGCTTTTCAAATGCCGAATTCTCCTTGAATCTTTTTTTCAACAAATAATCGCATTATTTTGTTATGGAAACATTATAAAATAATTTATGTTTTAAAAATTAAAACTACATATTAGAAAAATTAAATTGACTAAATTATATTGTTATGTTACATATTGTAACATTTGTTTGTATACATTAGATAACGATTCTTTCCCTAGCGTTGATAATATGTATATGTCACCGGAAAATAACAAGAACCGCTAATTTATAAAACTCTTGAAAAATTATAAACTTTCGTAGGATTCTAAACGAGAGATAAATTGTATTATTTTACGCCCATATTTTCGCAAATTGATAAACTTACCGAACTCACGCGTAAAATAATAAGTAAGCAAATTTACCACAGAGCTACGAAAGTTTTATAGTGGCCATGACCAAAATAGTAAGAAGTCGGAATGGAAAGAGGAAAAAATAAAAATGTAAAAGACGTTTAATAAAGCTAAAGTTTTGGGACGCCGGCCCACAGACAAAGAATACTATTACGCCAAAAAGTATGACTTATATCATATTATTATGACTTTTAGTGACGAAAAAGTCATTATAGTGAAAATGAAAGTTTAGCAAGATCCAGTGGTACAAATAGTTCCAAGCAGTCAATACCTATAACCTAACCTAACCTTTTTTTTGGTAGAAGGCTGGTTTTATGTTTTATGATTGTTTTTCTTTTTTAATAAACCTCTCTAATATCGTAGAACACGATTTCACGTGTTGTTTTATTTTGGTAGAGTGAAGTAGGGATCATTAGCATATTATGTAAAAAAGTAATCCTGTATTATAGGTACCTACCTAGTTTTAGAGTAAAAATACAGTTAGGTTAGGTTAGTAAGTTATTATACAGTTAGGTAGGTAATCGAAACTGATAAATTTATAGTTTGGCAAGTCTGATTGTACCTAAGTCTATGGACACAAGCATTGCCATTGTCAACATCGACCAGAGAGCAATGTGTTATTTGCCGTATTTTAAAAAAGCGTAAAATTAAAAGCTCTTCTGTGGTTGGTCGAACCGTTTAGAATCTTACAAATGGATATCTGTTAGTTTATAAATTTACCACGAGACGTCGCAAATTGATAAATTTGCGAAAATATGGGCGTAAAATAATACAATTTATCTCTCGTTTAGAATCCTACGAAAGTTTATAATTTTCCGAGGAAATTTATAAACTTGCGGATCTTGTTACTTTCCGGTGACATATATAAAGAGATCAGAGAAATTACTGTTGGTGGCAAAAATAAAATGTCCCCTTAGTTTCCGAACTTTGTATACTCGAGTAATATATATGATTGTAAGTGTATAGTATATATTTTATTACAGTGACAATGACTTAGAATCAACAACAGCAGAGGTCATCAAACAGGTTAACGCTGACATGGCACTCAAGGCGAGTGTCTTCATCGGAATGGATACCAGGTACATTATTTTTAACAATAATATTATAAGTATAAATAGATTATACCTTACAAAATGCATTATAAGAAGAACAAACACATCGGAACAATAAATCGATACCACTAATAACACAGGTCAACAAAAATTTTACCCAGAGACGTGAGTATACTTTTCCGAAGGATTTTGGTGTGCTGAACCCAAATCCGGTAGCAGAATTGCTCTATCACGTCAGGTTTCTGAGATATTCTAACCAAAAAGTGCAGAAAACGCCGTTTTCGCCCATTTTTGAGGTTATGTGATCCTTTAGTTTTTAGTATAACTTAGAAACTACAGCGGTAATCTTAAACTACAAGTCTTGAACTATCAAATGGCGTTGAGTTTGTTTACAAATTCTTTTTTTTTTTTGCTTATATATCGTATTATGAAGTTCATTTTTCTCAATTTTTCTTCATACTACCTATACTGTCATTAGTTTAGTTTAGATTAGATTCAGATCTAATAAACTTGACGTGATAGAGCAATTCTGCGACCGGATTTGGATTCAGCACACCAAAATCCTTCGGGAAAATATACTCAGGTGTCTGGGTAAGAAACTTTGTCAAATTTTGTTGACTTGTAATAATTAATAAGTTTCTATGTTATTGTTCATTCGCTAATAGATATTTCATTCTAGATTAGATTAATGATAGCAAATTTAAATGTAAAAATATTTAAATTTAATCATAAACAATAAAACCATACGATTGTGCCGTTTTGGAACTTATTGATATCACATGATTCAGAGCCAAAGCGAAATGGCGTCGCAACTATTCACTCCACTCTAGTTAATATAGGCGATAAAGAATTGAATGCATTCTCTTAATATCCACTTACGGTTTGTCTTTTTCTCAGTAGGTATAATATTTTCGTTATCGAAAGTTGTTGAAAGTTCATTCATGGTCAGAGTTCATGTTTATTGAGGCGATTGGTTTCGATAGTGTGAGAACTATATGATAAAGATATACTAGACTGCTAAAAAAGTTTCCGCTATTATTTTGAAGATACTTGAATTGAAAATGTCTGTTTATAGCTCCAAAAAAGACATTTAAGATATTGAATTATTGTAACTGACTACCAGTTTGGCCGAGCGCAATCGTCTTTACCTTCAAGCCTAACGGTCCCGGATTTTATTCCCGGAAAAGGCAGATGTTTGTCTTATAAAACGGACATAACTGTTACCTGTAACAAATATTATTAACTATTATCTTTTTATTGCTATTTACTATTTCTTATATCTTACAATCCAATCTTATGCCTAATGAAGAATCCTACATATCTATTTACAGAGATTGTCTACAGGACTAAGTGATCAGTCTCATAAAGTCTACAAAACATTTAAAACCTATACTACAAAACATTTGAATAACACATTTAAATATATTTAAAATAACCTGAAACGAATATATATATATATATATATATATGTATATTCGTATATATATCACCTCAAGCATTATCTAGCTCCAGGCCAAGACCTAACACTGATTTGCAATTGATTCCTTGTTTTTGATTAACATATGTATGTCACACAGTAAATGGAAGATACATAGTAAAACGTATAAAATATAACATATAACTATAATAGTTAATTAAACAATTGCCTGCTAGCATGGAGCTTATGGCGAAACTATTTCATGACGATGAATCAATGAAATTGATAAAAAGAGCAAGTCAAAAGCAATATATTAAACCAAATAAACACTAATAATGTTTTATTGAATAATTTTCAGATACACGAGCCCTCGACTAGCAGCTGCGGCCGCCAACGGCGTAATAGCCCTGAAGGGAACACCTAAAGAGTTCGGGATCGTCACTACCCCGATACTGCACTACTGCGTGAAATGTCGCAATGACAACACATACGGCACACCCACTGAAGAAGGTAAGTGACAAAAGTAATTGCAACTCTATAGCGTGAGATAGAAGGTTAATTTTCACAAATCCAAAAAATATTATAAACGCATAATGATTAATATTAGTTGCGCGATAATACTAACACGGATTGTACACAGGAAGCGATATGTCGTACTTTATATTATAGCAAAAAGTTTGCCATGGACTTGACAGCATTTAAATATTCCAACCTATTTTATCGACTTATTTCAAAATACAATAAACATGAAGTTAACCAGTTTTTATTTTTGTTATATTTTATGTGTTTCCTATAAGCCTACCATAGGCAGACTCTTATTTTTTCCTTCGTGTTAGTCAGGGCGAAGATAATTTTGACATGAAAATGTTAATTCTGACTGGTTCTTAAAGACCTGTTTCAGACTAAAACAAAAGCAAAATATATTCAATAATAGTTAAAGAGCAATTGAAACAAAAAAAGGGTTAAAAATTTATACAAACAGAAAATTAGAATATTGAGTATTTTAATAATAATAACACGTAACATATTTATGGACATAATACTGTGGCATTATACAGATAGACATGGCATAGTAATGATCTAATTTCTGGGACCAGACCTCTTATGTATCGAAACACCGTTGGGAGAATGTGTCATGCCTTAATACGCGGGCTCAGTGTGTATTTGGGTGGGTGATGCGACTGCGAATATAGCTTGACAGTCTGTGCATATTATTAATATTAGCCCATGTCTGTGTATTATTTAATGTGTATTTAATATGCGTATATAATTAATCTAGCCGAGCCGCTTATAATCAGAATCAGGCACGATGATAATTCTGGCAGAGTGTGCATTGAAATTGTGCGGCTGCATAATGCCTATTAGTATGAAAACTAATCTGGCATAATCTCTCCTGCTATCTGTTATTGATTACGCTGATATTATTATCTGTTACATTGATCTATCGTAGGAGTTACTCAGTAAACTTGGGCAACTTCAAAATATGTATAAAAATCTGTAAAATTCCATCATTGTAATTATGACCAGTGTCTCACTTGTGTGTCTCACACAAGTGAGACACTGGTCATAATGTGTCTCACTGTGTCTCACAGTGTCTCACTTTCGCTTTAAACTTAACTAGCTCTTAATTTGACAGCGTAGGAACTTGCATACTCTATTTCATACTTTTTCTGCCATCCCCTCCACTTTACCTAAATACCTTAATCTAGGTTAGGTTTACCTAACTAGTGACATGTACATAAGTAAGATGTTATATAATGTAAGATATCAGAATGACAACCCGTGAGGGCACTGCAACTTAAAATCTACAATTTATGACTAAACAATTCGTTTGAACTCTGCAGGCCTTATTTATTAACATTTTTTGAGCTCACGTTCGAATGCAGTATCGTTCCCTTGATTCTTAGTACTATTGGAATATTGTTATTTATTTTTATGGACATCAAGTCCACTTGACTTATACAAATTTAAGCTAGTAATTTGATTATTTAATAGATGTAAGTTTCTATAATTCCTTTTGACAGTAGTTTAATTCTTTCCTTTTAGGTTACTATGAGAAAATAGTAGGTGCCTTCAAGAACATTAGGCAAAAATTGCCGGTATTTGGAGAATACAATACTACATTATACGTTGACGGCGCCAATGGCGTAGGAGGCAAGAAACTGAATATCATCCGGAAGAGCTTAGATGGAGAACTTGATTTGCACCTTTACAACTTGGGCGGCAACGGAGGGAAATTGAACCTTAACGTGAGTTAGTTAGAATATTTTTTTATAAGTGATAATGATATTTGATCTTTCTATGTAGACGATCCACGTAGGGTTAAGAGTTATCTATATGGAGATATTTTTACATTTTTTGTTTAGACTGCCAATAATAACTATTTATGATGCCTTGACGGCCGCTTGGTGCAATGGGAGTGAACTTACTTTCTACGCCAAAGGTCCCGGTATAAAATCCTGATAGTGGTATATGTTTGTGTGATGAGCATAAGCTTTTAATAATAAGTAAATTATGGATAACTCGGACAGTTAGAGCTTATGCTATGTACGTTCTACTATGTATGTTCTTATGTATTTATTCTATCCGTTAAGTAATATTTCTTAACGGATAGAATACACAACACTTGTGTTTTGGAATTCAGAAATAACCACAACACTCACACCCGAGTCAATAAAGAAAAGTTCTTTTTACCTAGCCCGGGATCGAAACTTGGACCTCGGGAGTGGCTTTACCATTAAAATAAACCGGTATGCTACCCACTCGACCACGTAGGCCGTCAATATAGTATAAGTTTTTAGTTCTTACACTTCCGCACACATTACACGTTTAAATAATAATAATAATAATGCTTTATTGACAGAAAAGTGATACAATTTGTGCTTGATTCCCCTGTATTCCAAAATAGGCAAATGCCTGTAGTATGGAACACAGTGTCCTTTCCCATTTGATACTTAAATTTGACATTTTTGCAATAGTACATACATATATTGTTTTAACATAAATTTACAAGAATCGAAAGTTGAAGAAAGAAGTGTGTGCGCGTATGTTTGTTTATTCGTTTTCGTGTGTGTGTGTGTGTGTGCGCGTGCGCGTGCGTGCGTGCGTGCTTGCATGCGTGCGTGCGTGTGCGTTCGTGTATGAGTGTGTTGTGTGTCTGCAAAAATAGATAATTCGGATTGATAAAATGGCTATTTGCGTATACTATATTTAATCCTGACGTTTTAACTCTTTTACAAGAGCTTTGTTACAGTATGTGCAAATATCCGTTAAAAAGTTGTTTTATTTAAATAGTATATGTTTCTTACAAATTATAACGTATATTATTTTATCTAGTGTGGAGCAGACTTTGTCAAAGTATCACAGAAGCCGCCAGTGGGCGTCGAACATGCGCCGTTTCAGCGAGTGGCTTCGCTGGATGGCGACGGTGACCGGATCGTATACTATTACCTTGATGACAAGTAAGTAATCATCATCATGAGCCTTTTCCTTATTTTTATTTATTTATTTTAGGTACACTGACAGATTATTATGGAAGCTATGTATTACAGTAAGTATATAAATGAAAGACGGCTAGACAATAATCCATAGTGTACACAGCATGTCAAATTAAATAATAATGCATATTACTACACATTACATAAAAGAAAAAAACAACAAACAGTCAGTTAAGTGCAGTAAATTATTCGAAGAGAAGAGGACTGTTGGTTTTTAGTAAAATCCGTAATTTTTTTTATTCTACGTAAAATTGCCATTAAAAATATCAATGTCCACCCTTTCTTTGGTTGCTATTCCTAACTGTATCAAACTACATCTTTTATAATGCGCACAACAAAGGAGTGGAACGCCCTCCCTGCATCTGTATTTTCGGTTACTTTATAACCCGTCCGTCTTCAAAGCCAGGGTGCATAGGCCCCTTCTGGGTTAGCTCGCTCCATAGTAAATCCTGTCTCGACTCCCGGGCTTGATTGGGAAAAAGAGGATTCCATTAAAAAAAAAATTTGGTCACCCATCCGATGAATGGCCCTTACGGAAGTTACTTCATTTTTGCAATCATATTCAAAAAGCGCTAACGACGCTCTCAGGCAATAATTTATATTTATTGATAAAATTGCGCTTATTTCATTGCTGATACAACGATGACTATTGTATCAGCAAACTACTATACTTTTCTAAAAAATAAGTCTATAAAAAATATCAAAGGTATCGAAAGTCAAGGACCGGAATGCCTTAAGTTTTCAAGGAATTCGAAACAGAAATTAGCCTTATAGTAAAAGTTAAATACTGTTGTTAAATAAAAAAATAAAGTTAAATATACACTGATATATAGAATATACTCTTATTTAGTTCTTAAACATCCGTACTTATCGAACTTTTAAATAAAACCATTTTAAGCGAATTAACTATTTGGTTTTACCCGATTAATGACTATCATTTGTGACCTTGCACGTAGGTGCACGGGCTCAGTAATGAAAAAACGCAGTTATTCCGGTTAAAATGGTTTTAGTAAAATGAGCATACTCTTTTTGTAATAATTTCTTTAAATATAGATTAAACGTCAACTCTTTATTTATTTACCAATTTTATGTGTTTAGAGAAAATATGATCCTACTGGATGGTGACCGCATAGCGACACTACTGGCTAGCTACGTCACAGAATTGCTCAAGTCCGCTGAAGCAACCGACCTGAAGTTGGGCCTCGTACAAACCGCATATGCGAATGGCGCCTCTACCAGATATATCACTGACGAATTGGTATATATTAGATTTTTTATGATACTGTAATGAAATGATTTATTAGCACTTAATTGAAGATGTTATACTTTCATCTTAGCTTATTCCATTTAGCTAATAATGGTGGCATGCATAATTCACAGATTTAATAAAATTATTATATTAAAATTAGTACAAAAATAAATGTTATTGAGATATTGTAGAAATTAAGTCCTTTACATCCTCACCTCACTTTTGTTTATTTGAACTGACGTTATAATCTGTCTTCCCATAAGGTGTAAAAAAGAGCTTAAACTGAGGCCACCAATTTTTCTAATTAATACGGTTTATTTTTTGAGAGCATGTGTGGGAAAAAGATGATTTTAAATTTTATTGAAGATCAAATCAATTTTTATGTTTTTTTTTCAAATGTTATTATAACTAAATAAATTTTATAACTTATAACTAACTAATTATAATTATTTTTTTTCAAAATTTATGGTATTACGGGTGTGACATACGGTGACATTCGTCCTAGTAAATTTACTATTAAATAAACGTAAAACTTGTTACCCATCAGTTTTTTTTGTGTTCTTACTTTATTTCACGTGCAGTATTCATAAGTCGTGGCTTTGTTAATGGTCTTATTACATCTAGAATAAGTAAAGTATAAAAATATTACCAGACGTTCAGCTGAATGTATATTTAAATATACTCTTGACGCCGTTACAGAAAGTGCCAGTGAGTTGTGTGAAAACGGGTGTAAAGCATTTACATCATGCAGCGCTTTCCTTCGACATCGGAGTTTACTTCGAGGCCAACGGACACGGCACTGTTTTGTATAGCGAACGCGCTAAGAAAGCCATCAACAAGATTTCACAAGAAGGGTAAGTTAAATATTAATATATACTCTAAAAACACAAATCTGTTTTTTGTGTGTTTGTCTGTCCGCTCTTTTTCCATTGTATCAATAACGTTACCATAGCTACGCGTTACCGGGTCAGCTAGTCTAGT
Organism: Calamotropha paludella; assembly: GCA_927399485.1. Lineage (NCBI taxonomy): Eukaryota > Metazoa > Arthropoda > Insecta > Lepidoptera > Crambidae > Calamotropha > Calamotropha paludella. Next base: position 12,001,420 of record OV656826.1, on the reverse strand, counting down.
CTAAGAACACAAATTTGTTGTTTGTGTGTTTGTCCGTCCACTCTTTCCCCCGCTCTTTTTCCATTGTATACGCGTTACCATAGCAACGCGTTACTGGGTCAGCTAGTAATTACCAAACAACTCAGTGATTTAATAAATTAAATGCTGAAGTAACTACTTCGGGTACTTCGATGTTTTTTTACGGTAGAATTTGTTGATGCTTAGTACTTACAATTAAATTTATTGTCTCAAAAAGCGGTTAGAAGTTTGCATTCCTAAATATCTAACTGATTTATTTTCGATCGACAGAACATTAAGCTATACAATAATATAATCTAAAATACTAGATCCAAATGTCTGATCGACGACAGAATTCACATTTATTATTGTATGCAAATAATACTTTAATTTTACATTATATAATGTGTTAAGTAGTTATGAATTTAAAAATAACGTTATTTGACTAAAGCTTATAGGCAGGCATGTCAAAGTTGTATAGACGCCTAATAGATATTCATAGATATGTCTGGTTTTTTGTTATAAGCCAAAGCAAATAAACTTATTTCTGCGTTCTCTTTGATATATGATTGATTGTGTTGTCATCTTTAGAAATCATAATTTTTATCTATTTGGGTTTAGTGCAATGTACGTGATATTTATATATTTTTTTTACTGTTACAGGGAACCAGAACAACGCAAGGCGGCTCAACTCCTGCTTAACTTCATAGATATGACTAACGAGACCGTGGGAGATGCTATCTCTGATCTCTTTTTAGTGGAGACTGTATTGTGTGCGAGGGGCATAAATGCTAAGCAGTGGTTGCAAGCATACACTGATCTTCCTAGCAGACAGCTTAAAGTCACTGTACAGGTAAGTTGTCAATGTCAGTATTATACTTCTCATATGTTCTTCTCAAAATCATATGAGGCACCCCTTCACATTTAAGGGCAACTAATGATAATAGATCTGCCTCTCGTATCACAAAATTGGCAGAAGTACTACGAAAGCATTATGAAATGGAGATCGAAGCGAAAGGAGATTGCAGTAAAAATATGGTCCTCAACTCTCCAAGCGTACAAATCATAGCAATACTTCTAAAATGAGGGGCTTTAAAGCTTCATTCTAGCAGTTGATATTTTTCGGCTGATATGGTGATGATTGGAATCCAGCATTTCCTGAGGCTTATTTTATTTGGGCTATTATAACCGTAGGACCGCAACGCCATCTCGACGACGGACGCGGAACGTCGATGCACAACTCCTGAAGGGCTACAGAGCGCTATAGAGGCGCTAGTAGCGCACTACAATAGCGGCAGATCATTCGTGCGCCCCTCGGGGACTGAGGACGTAGTCAGGGTGTACGCTGAAGCCGACACTCAAGAGGTAAAAATAATATATCTATAATAACAATCCCACACATTTTAACGTTGCTTCTCTTTAACCTAATTAAGAGAGGTAGATCTACTTTAAATACGAGAAAGTGAATTTTCCTTACATTTGACACAAATATATGAGAAGCCCCATGAAATCGATATTACGATTTTTTTTTATGGTTTGTCGTTAGTATTGGCATAATCTGCCACTTTTTCCTCATTCTCATTGTGTTGATTGCTTGATATTGTTTTGTTTACAATTATTATTACCTAAATAGGAACAAAGTTTGAATCCGATATATTTATTTCTATTTATAAACCGTAAATGGATAATCGTTAATTATCCATTATATACATAGTTTCACTCAATATAATGAAAAAATAATGTCATTGCAACCTAAACGCTTTACTCGAACGCCAGCTCTTTGTACAATACTGCAGTCCTTTAAGTCGTTTTAGTCTACTAGTCTTATACGTTCACTGAGTCATATTAATTAGGACTAATAGCTACAGTCTTAACTTTAGAGCAAAATCGTGTAAAAAATGGCTATTCTTATTTAAAAAGACTTAAAGGACTGAGTCTCTATTATCACTAGTTGTTACTAAAAAAAAGAGAATTCAAATAAGGACCCTGGGTTTTGCGAGTATTGAATAACTTCGATAATGTTAAGCGGAACACATTAACCATTGCTTCATCGAGTTCCACATGTAAACTATAAATGAATTCAAACATTTATTATATAAATTTATCTTGATTTCAGTCGGCAGACAAGTTAGCGATCGAAGTAGCTCAAGCTGTATATGACCTCGCCGGTGGAGTTAACTCGAGGCCGGAGTTGCCTGCGTAAATAATAATTAAAAAAATTAAAGTCTATGGTTGCATTATGTTATGTGACCAAGTAACACATGACAATTTATATAAAATATGCCAAGGCCGCAATATAAGTAATAATATAATGGATTTTGAGGGATTCCAACTAAGTCTAAATAATAGACATGGTGAGATTTGTATTGAATCGTTTCTATTCGATTATATTTCAAATATTTGTAAGTCGTAATAAAAAAGGATATAACGGTGAAATAGATATTTTAAAATTATAACATATAAGAAAATATGCAAATTGAAAAGATCTTAATAAATAAAACCATAAATTTTAGAAGCAGTAATTCACTAGGATGTCAATAACAACATAGCTTTTATGATCCTGACCTTTTTATTTATTATAAAACATGGAGTAAAGTTAGACCTCAGCTACAACTGAAACTGTCACTTTTCTTTTTAAACAGGCAAAGGCAACCTAGTCTATGGTTTGAAACTATAGACTTGGTTAACTTAATCTATGATTTATAATATAAGGAGGTTGAGTTTAAAGATATAATCCCTGAAAATAAGTTAACAAAATTTACCGTATTGTGGCCGTTGTTATGACTACTCCTAGGCAAAATATTGCTCATTATATTTAAAACTGTAATATTGATAATTAAATTCAAAATTTGCTTTTCAGCGATTAGTTACTGTAAAAAATCCATACATTTTTATATAATAACAAATACAATCATGATTTACGTTAGTTGAATATTCCCGGCATCGTAAGGTAAAATATCACTCAGCCATCACAATGTAACGATTTTCGTTTCAATTAATTTTAGTTTAGTTAAGCGTTATAAACGCAGAAATTCCAATAATTATAAAATATCGCTTATACTGACTATATCATCAAGTACATACGTAATGCAATTATATTAAAGAAAAGATTCAGAAAGATTAACAGTAAAATATAATAAAATACATAATAGCTAACGAAAGTTTAACTTTAAGTTACTTTGATTTCGATCAATATTATGAACGTAATTTTAACATATTTTCATCCGATATTGCACCCTAAATACAAAAGGTGTGAAACTTAAAGACAACGCACTGCTAGTCTAACCTATATATATTTTTTTTTATAATTTAAGCTTTATTATACGCTATTTTATATTTAAATCGCACCAAATTATGCTCACAAATTAGAAATTAGAATATTTCCAAAATAATTGTGTTGTTAGGGTCATTAATAATGTAACATTGTAAAGACTTCTTTTTAAGATATCGAATTTAATAAAAAAATTGAAATATATATAATATATATTAGAAAAATTTTCGCCCCAAAGTTATATGACCATAAAGCGTTAAGATGTGATGTTTAATGTACCTCTTAAAAGAAGTTTTCTATGAAAATGTATTTGAAACATTTTTATCAACGTAATAATAAAAGTATAACACAGTAGTTTAACGAATTTTCTATGCATGCGATTTGTAAAGTAACTTGGGTCACGAGTGTTATTCTTCTGCTGTTTTCTTACACTTTTATTGGTCAATTTTGCAAAACACCTTATCTGTTTCTAATACCGTGCATCTCTCTCTTACCTTAACAATAGAAAAGGGACAGCTTCTATTAGGTTTATCCATTTTAGACCCTATAATGTAAAAAGTTCGTTGTTTAGGGCAACTTGAGAGAGATGCTTCTTATCGTCAGCATTTATAGCTTTCTACCACAAACAGTAATTCGATACGTGTCATGCAAGTTTGAAGTTGTGAAATTATTTGCGAAATGATATGGAGCAAACTTCACAACTATGTACTAAGGCTGACAAATTTGTTCTTATAGTTTCTCAACACTCGTACGTGGTATTGGGATACCTTCACACTGCCTGAATTAGATGTAGGATTTTAACATATAATAGTCATACACTAGAATTAATTACTATTGTCATTAAAACTTTATATTGGAGCTATGGGTGGAATCGGCAAAACAAAAGTGTAATTAAATATTTTTAGTATTTTTTTTGTAGTTATTTTCTAAACTAATGCTGTCAATTAGTGCGGCTTTTTAATAATAGCAGTATCTTTACCCTGACATTACATAGTTTTCTGGTTTATCATATTTTTATTTAACAAGAATTTTTTATTTGAAATTCTTACAAAACTTAATTATAAATAATTATACTTTAATAAGTAATAAAATGAAAGTGTAAATCTATGTATAGTAAGTAAAAAGAAGATATATATATATTTAAAAAAAAAACTAAAAAAGATAAGAACCGACATTGTGTGTACGTACAATGAGATTATTATTAGCTTGTTAGATTTTGTTTTTATTTATTTCAAAGATATGCGTCTATATTTTGAAATGTAACTTTGAAATGTTCACAAATACTTAAATAATCACAGCTTTCTTAATCCATAATGTACAATCGACAATTTATCATTAGTAACAAATATGTTTATTGAATAAAGTAATATTTAAAATGTTTGATAGTTAATTTTTATAAATAAATTTTCATTGTTGTGATAGAAAACTTTTGATTCCTTATTGCATTTTTTCTAATAATACTGTTATTTTGGGAGATTGTGTCTACATATAATCATCTCCACTAAATCCTGTATTACTTTGTTTTCGTGTTTTTTTTTTATATTATCTGGTGACTGACAGGGGTGAACATTTGATAAATTAAACTGTATCTCTTTGCTTTGAATATTCAACATAAAGTTAATTACTGTTTATATAAGGAGCTTGGTTTGTTTGCGAAACTTGATTTGTAAACGTGGCTGTGTAAACGAAAGTTATTATATTCTTTAAAAATTGGGGATTGTATACATTAATTATATTTTTTTTTCCTTAAAATCACAAATTCTCGCAAGTGATAGAAACATATTATATTTGGTTAGTAAAATATTTTAAAATATTCACTTTCCAGCAAGTGTACCTCTTTATGTTTATTATCAGTTTTTATCTGTAAGCTTGTTGAATGAATCAGAAGTTATCTGCTATGTAATGTACCTTATCGATCAAATCAATTATCAAAGGCGAATACGTAGCTGCGGTTGCTGATAACATATCAAGTATGGTTCTAACCATGTAATGGTAATATTTTTTAACTTAGTAAAATTTCATATATTTATGTTCAGCAACCTGAACTTGGAACCTTATGATTCTTAGCAAAAGGTTAATTTTACAGAACCAAAAGAGCACTCTCTGAGGTAGCATAAAACTAATAATAGCAATTTAAACTTTTGAACCTGTGCAGACAAGGAGCTAATGTTGATATTCCTGTAGATTTCTAGCAGGTCAGGCTTAGAAGAAATACAGGAATGACAATATTTTCATCATACCCATTTTATCAATACACGAGTGCACTACTTCAGAGTGTGTGCTCAATACTGTGGAAAAGTAGGACAATACCAAGGACTTGAAAACCTGGAATTGAAGTTATTTTATAGAAGGTTCAAATGCAGTCCTTGGTATTGTGGTGCTGAGAAACAATGCCTTACATAAAAAAAGAGAATTATTTTTTGTAGAAGACAGCTATTTTTAAGCTTATATTGAATAATATATATATTGAATATATGATATATGAATATAATATTATATTGAAATAATAAAATTATGTATAACTTCACCTCTTTTGCGCAGTTATGATGTGTGTATTTGTTTATGCTATTGTTATCTCCATTAAATCATATTAATAATCGCCACTTTATTTTATTTCATTATGTCCTAAGTAGAAATCTTGATGGGAGCAGCAAATAATAGAAACATATTAAGCAACAAATAAAAGATTTTATTAACAAAAACGATACTACCTGAAATCTTAAACTATAAAATCTTAATACAGCACAAGACTGCAAAAGGAGCTTCTTAGATCTTTTTATATGATTATGTAACTTAAGTAAAGATTTACTAAAAGTATTTACTATAACATTTTAAAAATGCCACTAAGATAACTCCTTATTTTGCTACTAATGGATCAGATTTCTGGTCTTCATGTCACAAAATGTTACTATGGAAATAGATTAATAAAGTCTTTCAAGTATGAAGTAACAAATAATATTTAATTATTTTTAACCATATTAACTTTATTCACCATTTTTGAAAACAACCAATAAATGAAAGTGTAAAACATGCAAGATTAGATATCTAATCTGAATTTAAATTACAATAGAGATCAATAAAATATATATACAATTTTTGTGCCTCATTAAAGTAGAATTTGAAAAGATAATTCACATTGTAATTGGCCATATAGGTAATTCTATTTTCTATTCTATTAATATATTGAAAAGTTTTTTTAAAGAATTACTTTTAATCAAAGTAACTGGAAAATCTATTCAGAACATGTCAATTTATTTGATATTAAACATCTTTGTAATTTCAGCTATAAAACAACATATATAATTGATTTCAACAATCCAATTAATTTATTTACAAGCTATTAAGACACTAATTAAGGTCAAGGGTTTATTGGAATTGATCCTAAAAATATACATTTAAAATAACTTAAAACCAATAAATTAATGTGGTGTGTTGTGGTGTCAACTTTACGTCATTCATTACATATATTAACTACTTCCAAATATCAAACAAAATGACTATTAACAAAAATTACTGATTCACTAATTCTGTATTTACAAAAACACATACAGAAAACCATAAGTAGATAATATTGCTAAGATTATATCTTAATATTTAATATTGTGATTATTTTTAACAACTTATAATTTTATTACCAAAAAGATATTTTGAATTGTCTCACTTTTAAACAAAGTTTTAGTCAATTACTTTGTACGAGTTGCAGTGACAGTTCTGGCTTTAATTTTTTTTTTTTTTATAAAACGAACATATCTTCATCATCATTGTTAAACCTAATGTTACACATTTCGCTACATTGTATATAAGTATTGTTTTAGTATTAAATCTGTAAAAACTATGGTAACTGTAATAAGTGTTAAACAGTTCTTAGTATATTACAGCATTACTGAACTAAAGTTAAATATGGCCACGAAGTTTGATTATATATTTGTTTCAGTTGAGAAGGCACAAAATGATTTGCACTATACAATATTGAATGTGGCTGTATACCAAATTTTGTTTTTAAATTTCGAAGTTCAAAAACTAATTTTTGACTTGGTACACATTTAATAATACAGTTTAGTCAGGGCAAAGTATGGAAAATAAAACAGCAACAGTTCATAATAAGTGCTAGTACTTACAAAAATTAAAAGGTTAATTTAGAAAGAGAAAATCATATTGATATAGATGTCTCATAGATAAGTGGATTATATCATATCGTAGATAAGTGTAAAATTTAAAGGATATACATATAACAAACATCATCTCATTCCTATTAATACATACCAAATAACCACTTTTCTAGATCAGAAGAGCTGATGAAATGTCAAAGTACTTAAGTAAGAACAATTAATACAAAAGATTGATAAACCAACTGAAATTGTCATACTCGACTTGCAGATATGATCAACAACTTACAATTAATAAAGTCAAATATGTGTATATTAATTATATCACAATTTAATTTACCTTAACCTAATTATATATTTATTCCATATGCCATCCATATTTTACAGTTTTTTAACAATTACTGTATATTTTTAAATGTTTATATACATCATCTTGGATGTAGAATTTACATAAGAGACTTTGTGTTCTCTGGACAATCAGAATATTAAGCTAAAATAATATATAAATATTTAGGGTCTATGCAAGCAGAGGCCCTAAATATGGTGCTTGATCACAATAAAAACACTTCGGCACGTCTGTTTCTTGCAATTCAACAACATTAGTGCTTATTTCATTTGCTATGTGGTAATAACGACATCTTCTTGGACCTATACCTTCTATTAATGTGTCATAAGGTGGTGAAAGAATATCGAAGAATGCTGCAGGCATTTCTAAAGCTTCGATTTCATGGTAGTTGGAAACTGATGGAGTAAGAACACAAGTCTGAGAGTTTTCCCTACAGACACTATTGTTACTTACTTTAGCAAATAATCTTCTACGTTTGTGTATGCCGTGAGCAATACGTGCTGCCTCGTGTTTGGCGCGAGCGGCAAAATCTATTACGTGAGCTGCTTCTTTCAATGGGTACTCCGAAAAGCTTCGTATTCTAACGGCCCCCGCAATGACTTTCAACAATCCGTGCATATGAGGATGGTCGTGTAAAGGCATTCTAAAACCAGGTTTCAACACGAAAATACTCATATTCATTTGACTATTTTGAAATACCTCTATATACGTACAAGGAGCTTTGTTGGGTTTCTTCCATGTCGCCAGATCGTTGAGACTTTTGTCGAAGCCCAAATGTTCGGCTCGTAGAGCATCCATCATAGTTTTTAACTTGTTCAAGTTGGTCGTAAATTCAAACTTGAAATTGTCATCAAACGTCCGAAGTGCGTGCCGGTATATTGATAAAATTGGTGGTACGTTAACAATTTCCATTGATGATCTTGCTTCATTCTTAATATCCATATGAATTTTAACTGCACTGATACACAAGAATTTACTTCTAGTAAAAAAGGTAAAAAATAATCGTCGGCACGATAACAAAGCGCTTCTGTCAACAAACGTCATTTTTACTTTTTAAATGTCGCTCCTTTTATAGAGACTAAGGATTTACTAAAGTATTTTTTGTAACTTTGTTTACAACGTATAATAGAAAGAAAGAAAAAATATTTAAAAATATGAGATTTTTATATTTAAAAAATTAAAAATAAATAAATTCTGTAGTTAAAGAACTATAACTTCAAGAACAATTTTATGGAACTATAAATTCGCAATTTTTCATTTTGTGTGCAACGAGGCGAAAATGTAACTTAAGTAGCGACATCTAACGCAACTGTTTAGAACAATGTATGCATTAAATCACTGCGTAGTTTTGGAACTTTTCCATTGGAGTGCGCTAGCAATATTAATGTTCCGTGGTTCCTGGATTAATTAAGTTATTACGTATGTACCAATTTACCCGCTCGGCTTCATATGCGTAGGTTTTCAGTTTTTGAAAGATTTCCCATTCGACAAAGCTTATTCAATCTTCTCACTAGACATCGTCCAATGCTAGATAGAAGCCGCCCCCAAAGATTTTGTCATAATCTATACACTTGCCAGGCGGAGTTGATATGGCAGTAAAAGACCATAATTAAAAAAAAATCGGCCCAATTTTGGTCTTCAGGAGGTAGGTATGTGGTAATTAATATTACTAGTCGCTTTTTACAACACCTTATGCGTGGACAATTGGAGCTATACGGACTATTTCTCCGTTCTGCGGCGCTATTCTACTCTATAAGTAACCAACACATGTTATACCTATATATGCTTTTTGAAATACCGTCAAACATGGCATCTTTACCTTTCCTTGTCAACTTTACCTACCACTGACTAGTATTACGTTCAATCATTTTTACAAGAAACTACAGTTGGTAGAAATTTCACAGACACTTTAGTAGTTTTATGATGAGCTAATGGTCACACTATTTCTTTTTTATGCTGGCAACACTGCCAGTTGTCAAGTAATATTCGATTTTTTTTATTCGCGGGACATCGGTCGCAGCTAATTTTGGTGAAATTTACTTTGTGCTGAAGAAATTACTAGCTGGAGGTAAGTAGGAAGGATACATGTTAAATAAAACCTAATAAAGCAAAAGTAAAAGCTGTTGTTATAGTATTTCTTAAACAGTTTAAAGAGAAATTTGCTCAGGTAATGATAGTTGAGGTTAGGTAAAGTTGCTACAGTTTGTGTAGTGGCATCTTTACCTGTGGCCAGGGTTGTCACTATCTTTTATCCGTACGTAAATAAGAGTATTTATTTATGTATTTTAACTGTTTAAGAAAAACATACATAACAATATGATTATACAACATACCTATGCTACTAATACACCTTGTTGTAAAAAGCACGGCAGGATCCTTCGTTTTTTCCATAGTACCTAGTTATACAGCAATGCTCATAGATTACTTTCTCTGGCCCTGTTTGCAATCTCAAGGGAAACAAACCAACTCTGAGGATTTAGATGGAATGGAAAGACATTCCATCTTATGTCTTTGTGCTTTGAAAACGTTAAAGGAGGCCTACACCAAAATGGTCAAGACAGGCTAGAGAAGAAGAAGAAGGCTTTGTGCTTGTTATTTCACCGGTAGTTTGTTTTATTTCAGATCAATCAGACATGGGTCGTCCTAAACCTAAAAAACGGAACCGAAGAAGGATAGGAGCACGGAGCTATAAAAACTATTCCGAAGAAATGCTCACCCTTGCAGTGGAAATGGTTCGGAATAAAAATATTTCATCTTACGATGCAGAAAAACAATTTGGTATACCACGCCGTACTATAGAAAAAAGGGCAAAAAACTTACACACTGACAAACCTGGTCCACGATACCGATTTAGCAAAGAAGAAGAGCTCAAATTCGTAAAAGTCCTTATTGTTGCATCTGAATTTGGATGCCCATTGAAACAGTTAGATTTTCGCCTCGTTGTGTTTGACTATCTTAAAAAAAACAATAAAAGCTACATTTTTAATGACAATCCTCCTGGTGACTGGTGGGTTAAGAACTTTTTGATGAGACACCACAATAAGCTTACCGAAAGATCAACACAAAACATTAAAAAAGCGAGAGCTAACAAATCTCTACAAGATTTTCAGATATACTTTGAAAATTTGAAGAGCTCTGTTGAAAACTTGCCGCAACTCATATCCTTAATTACGATGAGACGAATGTCAGTGACGACCCGGGATCAGTTAAATGCATATTTCGTCGGGGAGTCAAATATCCGGAAAGGCTCGTCAACTACTCTAAAGGTAGCATTTCTATCATGTTTTCAGGAACAGCCAATGGTGATCTATTAGATCCGTACGTCGTTTATAAATCTGAACATATGTGGACACAATGGTGCAATGGAGGTCCTGCAGGGGCACGTTATAATCGGACAAAAAGTGGCTGGTTCGATTCTACTACATTCGTGGATTGGTTTACAACAATAATACTACCGTGGGCTCGACGCCTTAAAGGGCCGAAGCTAGTTATAGGAGACAACCTATCGAGCCACATTAACTTAGATGTGGTAGAGCTTTGCGAAAGTCACAATATTAAATTCGTATTACTACCTCCCAATACAACTCACTTAACCCAGCCCCTTGACGTAGCATTTTTTGCCCCACTTAAACGAACGTGGAGGAAGATTCTTATGCAATACAAAATTGAAAACCCAAAGCAGACGTCTCTGAATAAAAGTCACTTTCCTCTAATTTTGAAGCATTTAATTGAAGACGCAAACTTAAATAATGCGGCTAACTTAATCAGTGGATTTAGAACAACAGGAATATTTCCATACAATCCACAGAAAGTATACTCGAAAATTCCGGAATATTGTGAAGATATTACCCATGACGTTGATAAATCCTTGCTGGACTATTTAAAAGAGAACCGAAACCCAAACCCTATAAGGCGAAATGCAAATAAAAAAATGAATGTACAAGCTGGGAAATCCGTTAGTAGCGCGGATATAAATAGAGACGAAAATATTGGATTAAAGACACAAAATTTGACACAGAATGTGAATAATGAAGAAAAACACAAAGAAGTACAAGAAAAAAAGAAGCCTAAAATAACAATTCTATCTGAAATAATAATAAAACCCAAACAAAATAATAATCAAAAAGCTGTAACGACACAAAGGGAAGAAGCAAAAGCTGGACCATCTGGTATAAAGAAAGTTTTAAAAAAAGAAGTAAAACAGAAGAAAAGCATTACCAAAAGACTCTACGATAGTACCTCGGATTCAGATTCTCAATGTTCTGTACAGTACGCAGATTCCTCGGATTATGAAGATATGGAAGGTTATTTATTAAAGCAACTGCTAAAGGATCAGAAAATGCAAGAACAGGAAGTAAAAGACTATGAAACAGAAGAGCGAGTAAACACACAGTTAGAAAGCTTGATAACAAACAGTGATGGAAGTAAAGAACAAGAGATGGGACGACAAATGGTAAATGAATATGAAAAGAAGAGAGACACATGGGAAAAACAGGAAATAGAGACACTAATGAGCAAATTGGGAACAACAGGAAATGAAATTAATGAGAATGTAAAAAAACTGCAGTTAGATAGCTTGATGACAGAAAGTTATGAAAGAAAAGGACAAGATATGTAACGACGACTAGAGAAAGTTATGATGGGTGATGCAAAAGAGAAACAGGAAATAAACCAGACAATGGACAGATCCGAAATGAAAAACCAGATAAAAGAATATGAAATAGAAAAGCAACAAATTGAGCAAAATATAAATTATAAAGATAAGAAAGAGGCTATAATACCACAACCAGAGACCAAAAATTACGAAACTAAGTTAGAATGAAATACCAAAAATCTATATAATGGACAATATGTCTTGGTGAAATTTGAAAGCACCAGAAATACAAATAAGTATTACTGTGGCCAAATAATGCAAATTGGCGAGCGCGAGGATATTTTAGTGACATTCTTGAGATATAAAAATGGCGGTTTTTTCTGGCCCACAGTCCCCGATACGAGTATTGTGTTCCGAAATGACATTATACAATTTTTACCCGATCCCTATAAAAACCGTCGTTTTATTTTGTATTTCCACGTCAAATTCGAACACAAACTGGAATAATAAGTGTTTCTCTCATTTTATTTTTTCATAAAAAAAATAAATGTTGCATTTAAAATATTATTTATTTTATTTTTATACAAACCTACTAACATACTTTCATATAACAATTTATTAATTGCAGAAGGTACCCATGTTTTTTAGGCTGATGGCAGCCCTAATGATAAATCAAATCAGTATGAAAATTTCTACCAAATCCGTGTCATCTTTACCTACTAGCCTGTAGTGCCAACATATAGCTTTTTTGTTACAATTACCCATATTATTTGAATAAGGAACATAAAGCTGATTGGCATCATTACCACGTCAGATAAAAAAGGATCCATTTTATGGCCAAACATTGCATAGGTAAAGTTGCCACTTTTGTGGCTTCTTTACCTGTACCATGTTTTTGTTGCTACTTTATTTATTTAACACATAAAAGACGTAGTGAATTTAGAAGACTACAGAAAAGTACCACACATATCGATTAAGAACTTAGCATTATTTATAAGTAGTTTTATGTTGGAATAATTAAGCTTTTTCTTCAAAATTATGGTAAAGATGCCATGTTTGACGGTACTTTGAAAGTACATAGTTTTTTTTAACTTCCCGTTAATTGTTCTGATCCCGAATTAAGTAGACAAAGCACTTTTGTCATATTGGAATCCATAATTAACGACGATACCACAAAAAGTTCCATTTTCTACATTGGCCGGGGATCGAATCCGGTATTTGACCACGGAGGTCGTATTTATTAAGTTTTAGCAGTTGATTTTAATGAAGCTTTACTATAATATTTCTGTAAAATTAAAACTACAGAACGGATTTTATCTTATTTGCATTATATTATATTTGCATGAAAGAGTGGATAACAAGAATCGAATATCCATTCATCTTCGCAAACTTTCGCCTTTAGGAAGAGTAACAGTAAAAAAAAAATACAAAATGATATTGCACACGCAACTGTGGCGCGGCAGCTGATAAACATGATCGCAGAATCTACTTAAGTACTGGGTAAAAAGTCCGTAGCTAATCAGTCTGATATAATAGTATGAACCGCAGAACGGTTCTTTATTTGGCGATACGAAATGTACATATAAAATCCCCTAAACCTTAGTTATCGTGATGTCATGGAATTAATATAAGTACTATGTAATTGTCGTTCAATACCCTCGTAAGTATAGAGGTAAACACCAAAAGCACATTATTAGACATTGTGTGGTCCATTCCAGCCACCAGCGGTTACCCATAACAACACTTACACAAATAGTGATAAATACCTCGGCCGCGTAACTATCTAAACGGGATTTTATTGAGTTTCCAACAGTATTGTCTGTGTTTTATCGCGTTTTACTGTAGCATCGATTAACACAACCCTAAACATAGATAAATTCATCAATAGATACGTTTCGTTGTATAAATAGAACCGTTCGCGTGACTGAAATGTTATTGCTGTTTAAAAGCTAACATTTTTGACTCTCATTTTGGATTTTCGGGCACTAATAAAAGTACATGTTAAGTATAAGTCACATCTCAAATTATATGTTATTAATTTATCAATGAAACCTATTGGATGAAAGTTTCTACTTATTTGAAATACTTTTTAAAATTATGAGTGAAAATAAAATTATGTAATTAATTTAGATACGATGTTGTGCTGTGCATGTATCTTTATTGTTTAAATATCATAATAGTTGTCGGAAAAACAAAAAAATATATTTGTTGTTACATTTTCATCGATCATAAGTGCAGGTAAATAATTTTTTGAAAACAGATTTGGAAACGGCAATTATAATAGGCATTAAATTAAATAGTTTTTCATAATTTTGATTTTTCTATTTTCATAACCTTTTTTATAACTTTCATTCAAAAACCTTAACGTAACTAAACATTCTTCCAAATTGACATCTCTCCTTCAATTCGTAATTCAACCATTTCTTGATTAGTTTAATTCACTCGTGCACTAATCCTGCACGCGCTGGCTTTACGCAATCTAATTGATCCTAAACAGTTTTCCACACAAGTGCGTACTTTTCTACGGTCATATAAAACGGCTAATGCTCTGGTGTGTGTCTGTTTGTTTGTCAGGTGCGAGCGAGCTGGGTGGCCCACCACTTTTACCAGGAATCGTTCTGATACTGAAAAGTGCGATACAAATTACCAAGGTTATTAAAAAGGAGTAGTAAATTTTGAACTTATTTCAAATCTTTGGAGTCGCTTCACTTTGGATACTAATATAATGACTGGCTTTTTCCTTGATATATTATATTATAATTAAAAAGTGAACGTGAATATAGTTACCTATTAAAAATATTTTTTAATACCTTAAAGATACAAGCATACGACACCTTTGACACCAGGGACATAAGACTTATCCGATAGATATTAGGATGCATAATAATGTATAGGTGAGTGCTATTAACGTATAATATAAATATGTTAAATTCTTATGAACATATACAGGGCGTCCCAAACTTATGGGACATGAAGGGGAAGTACCTTAAATATCGTAGATAGTGAATTTTGCTCAAAGAAGACTTTATGTTATTTTTAAAAGTTAGTAATTCTGCATTCATAGATTTTCTAAAAATTACTTGCTTCGTCTGGGAATCGAACCAACTTAAATGTCAAAAAAAAAATCACCCTACTTTTATGATGCCAATCGAAAGAATAGCTAAAAATAATAAATTAATGTAGTTCTAAAATTTGAAAATGGAACAGTCTGTGCGAGCGTTGAAGGCAAATTTAAAACGAAAATAATGTTGTTCTTAAATTTGAAAATGGAACAGTCTGTGCGAGCGTTTATTTTTCGGATATTGATCTGTTTAGTCTTAATTCACTTACACAAGTGTTATTGTGTTAATTTATTGCGAACATGGCATATCAAGTAAGTTTTGATCTAATGGAAGCATATTTTTTGAATGATAAAGATATCTCTAGAAGTTTGCGGTGGTATAGCGTAAAATATCCTGATAGACAATTACCGTCTCGTAAAGTTTTGAAAAGGCTTGTGAACAATTTGAAAACTCTGGGACGTTTCGATAAACGCCCAAGAGAACCACAGCAAGAAAACCGTACGATCAACGACGAAGAACTTGGTATTTTAATTTACTTTTCGGCTTTTCCGAAAGCATCGGTGAGAGAAGGAGAACATGAAATTGGAGTTTCGAAAAGCAAAATACACCGTGTATTAAAAAAACACGGTTTTAAGAGTTATGTTGAAGGACGATTGGTTCAAAAATTAATTCCGGGCGATACAGAAAGGAGAAGAAATTTCTGTCTTGATATCCAGGCACGCTTGCTCGAAAATCCAAATTTTTTGGATAATATTATTTGGACAGACGAATCTAACTTTAGCAATAACGGTATGTATAACCGCAACAATAATCGTATTTGGTCTAAAGAAAATCCCCTACGAGTCACTGAAACGAATAACCAAGTGCGTTTTTCACTCAACTGTTGGTGCGGACTTTTAAAAAACCGGGTTTTCTTAATCCATTTTTACCAAGGAACCTTGAACACGGAAAAGTATTTAGGAATACTTCAAATTTTAAGGGATAAGATAAGAAATCTTTCCGCGGCGGAGCAAGAAAACTTAATTTTCCAACAAGATGGAGCTCCGGCTCATAATAGTCGGAGAGCAGCAGATTTTCTAAATGAATGTTTTCCTACATGGATTGGTACAAATGGACCGATTAAATGGCCGGCCAGATCCCCGGACCTTACACCATTAGATTTCTTCTTTTGGGGATACGTGAAAGATATGCTATACAAAAAGCGATATGAGAACGTGGGCGAGTTGCAAACAGAATTGTGCCATATCACATCGAGTGTTCACCATAAAATGATAAGAAAATCAACAGGCAGCGGACTCATTAAAAGATTGGAGATTTGCGTAAGACAAGAGGGATCACATTTTAAGCATTTAATTAATTAATTTACAAAAAAATACCTACTTAATTGACTACGGCAGTTTCATGTATGTTTTTAATTTGATTAAAATATTAATTTCACGTTGTTCCTTTCTTTTAAAAAACCATGTAACTTAAGCATAGTTATTATTTTTTAGCTATTCTTTCGATTGGCATCATAAAAGTAGGGTGATTTTTTTTGACATTTAAGTCGGTTCGATTCCCAGACGAAGCAAGTAATTTTTAGAAAATCTATAAATGCAGAATTACTAACTTTTAAAAATAACATAAAGTCTTCTTTGAGCAAATTTCACTATCTACGATATTTAAGGTACTTCCCCTTCATGTCCCATAAGTTTGGGACGCCCTGTATATAATATTTATTAAATAGTTACATTACTTCTATTTTAGGCAGTATTTCTAAACACTATATCTACTACCGTCATTCATAATGAGCTAGTTAAAGGAACTGGGATAGAATAGGATGGACAAATGGATGGATAGGATATAGATTTATTTGTCGATATATTGTTCAGTAAAAAGAACTTCGTTTAAAATCCTCCGAAGACAATTATAAACTCTTTGTTTATCACGTTGTGTCATGACTTGTAATGTCGTCAATGATAGACGCATTAGTTGTAAAAGCTATCATTACGCCGATTCTGTATGTTCCTATTTATTCTGAAATAATTTATTTTAGTTCCATTCGACGTTCGCTGCCACTCAGATCGAGTTACTGATGGGTGGTGCGGGTAATGCAACAAAGAAATTACTACTTATTTTTTATGCCAGTTACTTATTCATTAATATATCTAAGTAACGTTTTATATTCATTTTTCTTATAACTACGTTTACGCTCCGTTGGTTGGGCCATTCTGCAAAACCAATTATTTTATAGTCAAACGCCTGTTTTCCTCTGCTATTAGAAATCAGGTCTAAACATCTTGTATATGTCTCGCTTACAGTGCGGCTAAGAAAAGTATAGCATTCCTTGTCGTGCGCAAGGCATAACTTCAAATTGGTTCGGTGTAGGAAAAAGATGAATATATATATATATACCTATATATATATATATATATATATATATATATATATATATATATATATATATATATTATTAAAATAGAACCCTATGGTGTACCTACTTTAATACCAGGTTACGACACCTGGCACCGCACGGAAGGCAAAAAAAGGATTTAAGTTTCTTAAATGATACAGTGTCTATAAGCCTTGTGACGCCACAATGGAAGTTTTGATTACCAGGGAGGAAGATTACCAGGTGTATTGGCCTTGTACCGAAGGAATGGAAAGTATTGGAAAGTTACTGCCGCAGCGAACGTGTTAAATGAGGTTACATATGGTTATTTGGTTAATACCCTACAAAAAGTCTTCTTTGGCACAAAATTTTTAAATAAGTACCTATACTTATAAAGCTATATACAAACCATTAAATTGGCAGTGCTTTTGGCATTCACTAATTATATTTATTGCAAACAATTTAGAACGTGGGGTGTTTATTAATGTGTATGATTAGGTTGTTGCGAAATTCACCTGAATGTTGCGTGGGTGGTTTGTCCACGCCGCCTGTCTCTGAATGCGCCACGATGTCTATATTTGTCTCATATCTATGAAACTTTGGGTTTCCAAAAATTGACACTAATATGAAAACAGTTTTGTTGGTTGTTATTGAAATATACTTGCACTCTTTAAACTTAATCAACTTCATCAAAGTTCTAATGAGGTGTTCTGGTTGATTCAATACAATTTAGATTTATTGTAGGTATGTCTAACCTAAAAAAATATTGATTGAGTGTTCTCAAATATAGATTAGAGTATTTTATTAGGCTTTAAAGTATTCGCGAGAGTCTATTGGGACGAAATTTAAAACTGACGATGGCTGTATCATTTCATCGAAACCAGAAATCCTTTCTATGGGAAGTTATAATCAATGCAGACACGTTGAAAGCAAGCTTAAGGCCAGGCTTGGTCGATACCGAAGATATTCCAGATATCTGCCTGCATGAACAATACCTAACTATGTGGCAGATGATGAGGAAATCTTAACAGAACATCTTAGAGCGATCATTAAGCTGTTAGTCAAAGTAATTCAAAACATTTCAAATTCTTTTACATCCAAGGAGGGACCGCTTAAAGAATAGATAAAAACTGAATTGATTCTGTTACACCTCTTCTGGTGTCCTCAGCAGCCGTTGGAGATTATAGTAAATACTAAAATTTTTGGAAAGGCTTCCAGCCAGCAGTTGATATTTGCCGGCTAAAATGTTGAAATAAACATTAAACTATATATTATAGAGTTTTACATAAAATATAAGTGTTTAAAACAAAGATGCTCACAATTAGGTACTACTTCAATCGCTTGTTAATTATCGCATCTTGCATAAAACTGTTCAAGTTTCTGAACGGACATTTATCGTGGTGTGGTCTTCAACAGTGGCACATTATTTCAACCGTCACTACTTACTGTTATATGTAAATACTTATGATATTTATACATAACAGTAAGCAATGATTCATTAGGATGCATTAGTATAAATAAAGCTGCAATGGCATTATTTAGTGGGCTCAATTTTACGAGTACATTGTTTTTAAGCGGAGCAAAAAGGCTAACCTACGACTTATTTGATAGTAAGGACTGAAGCAAATTTCTCAAGGTTCCATGGTACCTAATCTCATCATCATTATAATGTCTCCGCTGCCGGGGCATTGGTCTTTCCTATGGCTGAAAATAACATAGGAAGAGTGGGTTATTACCATGCGCCGAATGCTAATTTGCGCCTAGTGAGATAACCACTGCGCTTTGACATGGTGGTAACTGACGTTGACCGTACCAAAATAGTACCAAGTAAATATTGATCTATAAAGAAGACTCCGATCTCTAATTTTTCATTCAAAACGTGTGTATGTAATGATTTCCGTAACATCATTCCGGTTATATCAAGACCTTTGTAGTGATGACCGAAACAAAACGCAAGGAAACAGCGATCTCATTCGAGAATTACAAGGTATTTGTACTATACTACACAGCACATACGAGCCAGCAATCAGTAACTCAAGTAGGTAAGGTAGGCACAGATATCTATGCGATTTTATGACAAAATTTCACAGTAAATAGCCATGATTGGCATGCATGGTATTAATATCATATATACAAGGTTATTTTATAAACACCATCCAAATTTTTTCTAGGCATTAGATATCATTCAAACACTTCATTTATGAAAAAAAATTGGTAGGTAAAATTTCCGCAAAAATATTATTTTGTCCGAGCGAATTATTACAACAGCTGGTTACTGGTCAAAAGAAAGGTCGCCCGAAAGGTCAAACACGGCCGAAATGTTTTGAATGAAACAGCGGGGTGGGGTCGCGGGGTGTTGATGCCGAGGTACAGTAAGAAAGAACGACGTAACTTTCTTTTTCCAAAATTGAGTTGTTAGAAAGTCAATCTGTCGAAGAAAAAATCGTTTGAGTGAGAAAATTGCCGAATGGGTGAAAGTTGTTTTATTTGCTGTAAAATGGTGTTAGTTATCTACCTTGAAGGTGGCCACGCGCCATCTTGGTGCGTCTTTTTGCAAACTCCAAAAACGAGCCAAAAAAATTTGAAATGCATTTTTCTCGGAATGTATGCATTTCACAGAAAAATCGATTGATTATAAAATGTAGAGGACGTCAAAATCTACAAAAAATGTCATTGCTGCAATCCCGTACACCAACAAATGCACACAGTAGGTGGCGCCAAAGTCTTCAAACGGTGTTTTTTTATTTTTCACCTTGAAAATACATTTTTATTGCAAAAATGTAAATGTAAAAGTTGTTCCTTAGGATTTTGTCAACGACTTTTGTTTGAACAATTTTTTTATACAACTTACCGTTTTGAAGCTGGACCTCGAAAAAGAATGAAAAGTCCAATAATACGGTTGCCTGCAGTATAAGTCCACATGTGTAGTGCACTTTTTGACCACGATTCATTTATTTGTATTAATTAATGTCATTCTAACAATTTAAATTTGTTAATTATTTGAATTTGTTTCGCATTAAACCATTTCTTGCTAAATAATTAAAAAAATACTGTTGCCTGTTTGTTTAAAAGAGGAAAAATAATCAATATTTTTTTTCCATTTATTGCAAAACGGACAGTTGTATAAAATTAAAATAATAATGTTTACCGTAAATTTGTTATGTTACGTTGAAATAGTAAATTTTGATTATTTCATAAAAGAAAAAAATAAAAATCAATAATTCAATAGCCTTATAAATACTACTATTTCTATTAGAACAATGAAGGGAAATAAAATATTGTTTGTTTTTGCCGAAAACCGTAATAACTTTGAAGTCGATGTTTTTATAACTTGCAAAAAGTTAGAACAATGACTCACTCAATTTAAATACTCGAAGCGCATGCGGCGAGCCGCGATCGTGGCTGCGCGCGCAGGTTGTGGCTAGGGTTGCCACCTTTTATTTTTGTAGTTAAAGTACACTGGTTATTATAGGTAAGAAAAAAAAGTACATAGTATGAAAATAAAGTACAATTTATTTTCCTTTATCATTATGTTTAAAAGCATATTTTTTATTGCTTTTTGCAGTTTGTATCAAATTAGTATTTCTATTAAACAATTGCAAACACAGCATCTTTACAGTCTAGCATAGCATAGTTTAGTTTGGATATTTAATGCAACCATATCAATTCACACACACACACAGAAAAAGAAAATTTGTCTTCTTACTTGTCCTACTCCTATACTGAAGCAATTGTAAATGTAATTCCACACAATTTTCATTTTCCATTATATTCGTTCTGTGGATCATAAATTAACCAATCACCATGTCCGTTTTCCCACGTACTTTTATACTTTACTGCAATCGTTTATTTTTCTTTTTGACCTATCATTTCTTTTAAACATTTTTTCGGTGTAACATATTCACTATCTGTTCCGAGAGAGAGTTCTGTTCTGTGCGAGAACCGATACGGTAGGTTTTGTTCATGATGAAACCCAGGATAAAGAAATATCACGTAAAACACACTAGAATAACAATTGACTTCTTAACTAAGCAAAAAATTAGTCAACCTCTTGACAGTTTTGACAGATAAGGAAGTGTTGCCAACAAAAAGTGTACATTAGTTGCGGAATATTTTTTGTCAACTCTTTATTGTCGAGCTGTACTACTAAAATTTTCAAAATCCCAAAAAAATCAAATCATTCGAAATAAAGTATTTTCGTACGGGTGGCAACCCTAGTTGTGGCGACACCTGTGCAATGAAATCAGTCACGCGGGAACCTCCCGCGACGTACGTCTTGTGCTCCCGCGAGCTTACATCACATAAATACCTACCTAACAAAATGTATTCAAATCGCGAGTATTACGAGATGGTGCGGTGCTATATTTTAAGTGGAGAAAGCTTAAACGGTGCCTGTGCACTGTACGAAGCTGAAAGTCTTCCTCGTCTTCGAAATAGTGGTTTCGTAAATGCTACAACACCGAATCGTCAAACCATTTTAGCTGCGAATCAACGCTTACTTGACCACGGACAATTTACGACGCCATCACACGCTCGAGGAGGTGGTAGAAGGAGACTTGCAATTGAAATCGAAGACGAAATCTTTGATTTCTTTGATCGAAATCCCAGAGCAAGTACGAATGACGCAGCAAGACGGTTCGGCGTAAGTCAACCCGCGGTGTGGAAATTACTTAACGCCGCAACCATGCATCCTTATCACTATCAGAAAGTGCAGTCTTTAGGTGAAGCAGATGCCGTGCCTCGCCGTGCCTTTTGTGAGTGGCTGATTGAACATCCTGGTGCTGTTATTTTATGGACTGATGAATCTTTATTCACTCGCGTGGGACTGTATAACCAACACAACGAGCATTGGTGGTCGTTCCGGAACCCGCACGTGATAAGGGAGAACCATCATCAAGTGCGTTTTAGTGCAAATGTGTGGGCGGGTATTATCGGTAACCAAGTACTGGGGCCGTTCTTTATTGAAGGGCGGTTGACCGGAAGCACGTATCTTGATATGTTACGCACTGTAATATCCGACTTTATGGACGAAGTACCACTCGCGCTTATTCAAAATCGCGTGTTTTATTTCCAACAAGACGGAGCACCACCTCATTATGCGGCCGCAGTTCGCGATTATTTAAACACCGAACATGGTGATCGCTGGATCGGTCGTGGAGGCCCCGTCCCATGGCCGCCCCGATCACCAGACCTCACGCCTTGTGACTTTTTTTTGTGGGGCGAAATTAAACGGCGGGTTTATGTGGAGGAGGCCCAAAGCCTCGAGGACTTAAAAATAAAAATAATCCGTGCATTTGACGAAGTGAAAAATGACACTGTAGTGCTTAATAAAATTAAAGACAATGTTCGTAAACGTGCAAGACTCTGTTTGGAGAGAAATGGTCTACATTTTGAACAGTTAATGAAGTACTCTTAAAACGATTGTTTTCAAACTTTATGTAAGTGTATTATGATTGGTTCTTTTATTTATTATTGGGTTTGAGTATAGCAAAGGTGTGCAGGGCGTTTAGACTTCAAAAAATATGTTTTTAATTTAATTATTTTGCATTCGCAATGCAATATTTTCTATGAGATATAAAATACGTGTGTAAAAAACAACTACGCCTCCGAGCCCTCAGGTAGGATTCGAACCCACGACCTTTCGCAATCCGGGCAAGTGCTCTGACCACTGAGCTACCGAGACGCTGGCAAACGTGTCGAATTTTACAAACGTATTTCAACTTCTATTATGAGTTCAACATCGAAAGTAATATTTTTACAAATATTAAACAATCGATTAAGATGGAACCAGCTATAATTATGTGCTTTTTATTTAATTTTTTGCATTCATGATGCAATATTTCTATAAGATATAAAATACGTATGAAAAAACAACTACGTCTCCGAGCCCTAAGGTGGGATTCGAACCCACGACCTTTCGCAATCCGGG
The DNA here is from genome assembly GCA_927399485.1 of Calamotropha paludella. NCBI lineage: Eukaryota > Metazoa > Arthropoda > Insecta > Lepidoptera > Crambidae > Calamotropha > Calamotropha paludella. The sequence continues at coordinate 11,977,744 of OV656826.1, read as the reverse complement.
TGAGTCATAAAAATTATAAAATCTAATAATAATTTTACTCTTTCTATTTTTCATCCGGCTTCGGATTAGTATTAAATGAGCGATGTTAATGTTTAGGACTAGGAAAAGTATTGAAATGTGTTATCAGTGAATTTATTGCTTTTTAATACCGATTTTCGTATTGCGTATGCGATTCCTGTGTTTTTTTAGTTTCTGTTGTTAATAGTTCTCTTAGTTTTGTATGTTTCAGTGAGACAAAAAAAATCTTAAGTTCTAGACGCCTTGCACAGCCATTGCTATACTCCAACCAATTTTTGTACCTAAGTTGTTCCAGATTTTTTAAACACGCCTTATTGCAAAAAGTATGGTTTACTTTTACGTTCAAAGTTTTTATCTGTTATTAGAAAACAACTCATACCTTCTGCAATTTGACGGCCCTAAGCCCGATCAAGTATGAAGGAAAAATTTGGAACTTATGACAATTATTGTTATGTATTAATGAAATATGCGAGAGCGGGGAGCGGGAGCGGCGGCGGCGGCGGGGGTGTGGGGGAGGTCATGTAGTCATCTGCTACAACACCGTGTGCAGCGTAATGTATCAATGAAATACGGGGGGAGGGGCGGGGGTTGTGTAATCATCTGCTCCAACACCGTGCGTAGCGTGATTGTGACAGTAAATCGGTAGTTTTCCTCGGATAACTTTGTATAGCCTTAACTTAATATTTTAGTACTGAGTGATATTAAAAGAAAAAAATCTTGTTTCGTAACTCTCTTCAAAGAATATCATTTATAAATTTGGATGGTGTTTATATAATGACCTTGTATATATATTGGAGTTTCACAGAATATCTTCATGTTTGAGTTTACAAGAACTTAAAACCATGTCATGTAACTAGATCTTTTCTGACAATAAAGTTAAAAGCTAATTGACTTATTTCACTTTAATTTTAATTAAACTTGAAGTTCTACTGTGCTTTATATAAATAAAATCAAAACAGTTTATGTTGATTTTTTTGAAAATAAACAGATACTGGTTGTGCGCGCGTTTTATAATTAGTGTGCTATATTGCGGTATGAGAAAATTAATGTCGACAACAAATGAGAGAAGCAGTAGAAGAATATAAGAGAATAAGGAAGATACCTTGACCGCCACGTGGTGTAAGATGCTGGAATCTGCCGGGGTGGTCCCTGGACTTTGCTGTTCCTTATAGTTACGCACGCTGAGACATCGTCACATAAAACTATAGTTTATTGTAGTGGTTTTGCGTATAGGCTACTAGTTCAATTCAAAATTACGAAACTCCGCGCGTCTATGAACGCGCGGAGTTCAATAAGTCTCTTTTTATTTTGCCCGCATGTTGGCACATTGCAGTATGATTTGCCACCAATAGATGGTGGCGTGGTCGTCTCACTCTTTCATATGCGAGACAAGGTATGTGCGAAAGAGAAATGGAAAAAATGGAGATGAGGTTAGGAGTGTCGACCAAATTAATAAAAACTACAAAATATACAAATAGATAACGGGGTACAACCAGACACTTACCCTTATTTGTAGAGTTAATATAACTTAACTCATTAAAATAAATGCAGGATCAATGTAGCCTGTTAAATATTACTGTTTTATTACTGATGTAAATTCCGGAAATGTTTGTCCTTGTTTTCATTTCTTTATCTGAAATAACATAAAAAAAAGTCGGTTTTTTTTTTTTTTTTTTTTTTTTTTTTTTTTTTTTTTTTTTTTTTGCCTGTAAAGTCGGTTTTACGGGCGAAGATTTTACGTGACAACGTCTTTTTCTCGGTAGAATATTTATTGATATGAATATAATTAAATTGCACAATGCGCGCGGCAGACCGATCATAGTTGAGTGGGAGAGAGACGCAAGGCATTCGGCGGGCCTCTCTCTCGTTCGGTGACTCATCGTAACGTTACCGAGCGTTACACTTTTTCATAAGTGACTCCCAGCCGCAACCAATTTATAAGACGTTATCACGTCAAAAAATATAAATTTCATGGCAGCTTTACAGAAATACCGATCTTATCAAAATAATAATAAGTAACCAAGTAGAGCAAATACAAAAAGGGGAGAGGAATGAAAAAAATCACCTTTTAATCGTTTTCGTTCGAAACTCACTGGTTGTAGCGTTCATTTCGCTATATGTACTTACTAAAACGAGTAAAACAAAAATATTAAAATTTCACCATTACGTTATTATTAATATGTTACAAAAACAAAAAAAAAACCCAAATTACTACTCATCTATACGATAATACTTCTAATCTAAAAATATTTGTGTTAGGTACTACTGTTTTACGGCTACACTGTGGTGTAACCTAGTAAATTCGACTACAAAGCTTACACATAGGTACTATACTCCCACTAACATTTTAGTGGCCGAGTATCGCGCTTAGTGCACAGTAAAATGAAGTCATTCGCTATCTTTACATTGGTTAATTCCAGTATTTTTAACCAGTAAACAGCTAATAAACCTGATGAACATCATTCCTTTAAATAAATCCATCATTATAAATATATGGGACAGACGTACGATATTTATATTTTTGACATAAAGCCAGAGGCAACTTAGAGGTTACTTGAGAAACATTAAACTGAATATGAATGAATAAACAGGCATTCCTGTCTGTCTATCTATTAGTACCAGTATCAAAATTCTTATAATACTTCAGTAGGTTTTATGTTAAAGTAATTGAGTGAAACAAGACGACATATAAATAAATAAGGTTATTATGTGTTTGTGTAATGTACCAATATGTTATTTTTTGGTATGACTTATCATATGTTTATGGGATACTAGATCTCAAATCAAAAGTACGATATTGTTTAACTAATTAATTAACTCGGTAATTATTATATTCATAAAATAATTATGTATATAATAATAACTATATACCTATATCGTCCAAAATGAGGGAAGTCCACAAATGTTACCTAGGTACTGTTGCGTCTGTGTGCTATTATATAAAGAACTTTTTGGTTCATTATAGAAATAACGTTATAGAATAGAAATACGAGTTGGTATTGATTGCTTAAAGTTTGGCGAAATGAAAAGTGTTTATTTGTTTTATAAGAAACGCCGAGTCGGGTCTGTCGTGTGCAAATGTTGTGATTTTATTGATTATCTTTAAGTCTAAATAAACGAAGTATACAGAAATATATGTGGTTTTTAAGGTTATCAGTATAAGTACAGATATCCCCGGCAGCCTACTAGCCCTGACCCCGAAAGGAAGTCGTATCCCGGTCGAGCTTCGCTGTTCCTTTTTTTTATTTTCAAGGGAAAATTCTGTTATGAAGTACTTCCGAGTGGGTAATGACTTTAGGCCTCGAACCTGGCGCAACAGGAATCGTCTTTACGGAGGAACCTACCCACCCAACCCAGGGCCTCGTGGGACCCTTGTTAGGATTCGTCACACTAGCTTCACAGTACCTATAATACGATTCTACTATTAAAAGGTTGCTTTCTTTTGTATGCAATATGTCTCTAGTAATGTATTAGCTACATCGTAATGGGTGATTTTAACAAAAGCTTATTCCAAAGTAGGTAGAAAAGTAGTAGCTACATGTAGTAGTAGTAGTATGGGGTGGAGGGTTGATAACCTGAGACACAGGTTTTACCTAATTCGGGTATCAGCCCGAAACGATCCTTAAAATTGAACCATCTTATATTGTATTATAAGTAGATCGTGGTGGGAAATAAAAAAATATTATTATTATTACATACACTCTCGTAAGCTTCGGTGTATTGCAAATTAAGAACTTAAATAATTTCCTTTTCTAGTCAACCACTTGGTCATAATCCCTTGACTGGCAACTCCGGGCATGGGGTACCATTTCATACAAAAGATTTTTAATTCTAAAAAACCGCAATAGATATCACTACCATTAACATTTGTAAATTATAACATTTCACATGTTTAGAAATAAGACGAATTAAGTAAAAATATTGAGATTAAAATAAAGACTAGCATATTTTATATATACAACTTCACATCAACCTTAATTCGACTCCTAAATTTGAAGATAAGAAACACCGTAAATAATCAATTGAGAATACGAAAGTATAGGCTACATGTGACTACTTTTCAGCTATGAGGCTTACGAAGTGTTTTGCAATTGTAACGCTAGATGGCGGGTTTTATGGAAACAAAATAATTTACACCTTAAGGTTTTTGCATAAATCGATTATTTATACCCTAATAAAGGCAAGAGTTCAATTTCCAAATCACTTTTTTCAGTAAAAAACTATATGAAGTAGTAAAGTTTTTAAAATTTGCGCATATAAAAAAATAACAATTTAATTTCTTCAAACGACTTCCATCTCTCTTCTATCCAAAAAGGTTCCATATCTGTCCATGAGATATTTGCCACTTGATAATGAATTATTGAAGGCATAATGTCGCAATTTCATTTTATTCATAAGTGTCCTACTTTCTGAGTAATACGTATTTTTTTAAATTTTGATTTTATTTTTTTTCTCCAAAAATCGGCAAAAGTGGAACCTGGATTTAGTATAGAAAGGTTCTATAAACAAAATCCCACTTTTGCGGTTTTAAGAAGTTATGATAGAATTTACATAAAGGTCAACTTTCATGATCTGGGGTTGTCACAAAGATCAACTATGTGTTAAATGAAAATGTTTCATTTTGTTTGTTAATTGATACCGTCAATGAATTGAATAAATTAACAACACTTATAGACGAATACAATATACTTACATATACTACCTACCTAATGTAGATGTGGTAATGTAGGAATACTTTATGTATGTTCGACCACATCTTTAATTTTGTACCTTACACGCCAAATGGTCGAAAAAATAAACTATGTTGATTGAAATAATTTAACACATATACACACATCCTATACTTTAAACGAGCAATTCTTGCATGTACCTATATAAATATGTTGGTATGTAATTGGTTTCTTGGAAACGGGTCTAACGATTGTGATGAAATTTTAGATTTAGAAATTCATTCACATTTAAAATCGATCTAGGTAAATCTCATCACCTGCCGGCACCTTTTTAGTGCACCACGTCTACTTTAACTTGACGCCAGAATTTATTTCAGGACTCAGTCGCCTTGTAATGAGGGATAGGCTGGGTATCCTCTCCTATTAAGATCTGCCCTTATTTGTTTACATGTCACTTAACTGTCTATCTATTATCATATTAAGAGCTTCTTTAGGCGTATAAGGTTGTGGCTTTGCCGCTTTAGAAGTAGGGTTATTGTGCCTTTCTACATCGCTCGAAAAAATACTAGTGGCGAAGGCTTTAATAATTTTACCAGTGGCTGAGATGGGCCCGGTGAGGTATAGTCTTTGGCTATGGCTCTCAGTAGGTTGGGTAAGCCCCTGCTGAGGCAATACGGTGCCATGGATCTGTGACCCCGCGAAAAAGTAACTTCTTATACAAATCAATCTAATCAGTTGATCGCATCTTTAAAAAAATTGCATTCGATCAGAAAATAAAAGCATAGTACAAAGTCGTGGGTATAAATCGGTTAACAGGTATGTACCTATTTTTGTAACAAAAAACCTTAGAAGCAAGCAGGCATGAACTTGTGTCTAATTGGGTCTCCGAAACACACAAAACAAACAATTAACAGTTAACACCCAGACCCGAAAACGAACATCGATGTTCTCGTTCAAAAATAATACACATATTAATATTTTAAAAATTTTCGTCGAGATCAAGTTCGGTGACAACCCTAGCATAAAAATTTTAAAATGAATATCTTCTAATCGCCGCAATAGTGGGACGTGGCTCATTTATGTATATTTCTATTTAAGTTGTAGGTTCCACTTTTTCGTTTTTAGGGAGAGAAAATAATAAATACGAAATAAAAAAAATGCTGCTCCCAAACCAATGGATTTTTAAGCTAAAGAAACGCGTTTATATGCGTGTGATTATGTCCGATTCACTCATCACTATCACTACATGGTATAAAACAAAGTCGCTTTCTCTGTCCCTATATCCCTTTGTATGAATCTTTAAAACAACGCAACGGATTTTGATGCGGTTTTTTTTAATATATAGAGTAATTTAAGAGGAAGGTTTATATGTATAATACATGCATAATATAGTAGAGCATTGCATCCGTGCGAAGCCGGGGCGGGTCGCTAGTATTTATTAAAATATATATTCTTTTATCTACTCTCACATCGTAAAATTCAAAATATTAAACTCAAAACGAGTTTATATTGACGAACTTTACAAATAGTATATCGTAATGAAATTAAAAAAAAAATAATACAACACTATTTGTCTAACAAAATAATGTTATAATAATTTTTTTTTCATTACGTTTTGATTACAGACCATTGATATAATACTGCGCCAATTCGTATAGTTTCATTTTTTTCATTTTTTATCTGTGGCTTAGCACGCTTTGGCGCATGCGCGGTGATATCGGAAATTTTGGCGCCATAATACGTTTTCTTACAATTCTTTGTTGTGTTTCGCTGGATAATTATTATTGTTTATTAAAATATCTGATACTAAAAGTAAAGAAAATTTAACGCAGCCCGACATTTTAGAGACTGCGGCAGTCACTCTTAATCTACTAACAGTAAAGTCATTGTAATATACAAAATGTTAACACTTACAATAACCAATAAATAAACTGTATCAATCTCTATCTTTTATTTGATATATTCAATGTATGAGATTAGATAAAGTATTGTATGAAACTGCACATAACTAGGTTTTACACCCCTCATTATGTACCAATTTCATAAACTACTATTCTATTCACTTTCTATTCATTTTATAAAAAATATTTTAGATTTCATAGTATTGGAGTTATACTTCTGGGAATTGAACTCATGCTTTTTTAGGGTATAAATAATATATTTATGTAAAAACCTCAATTTGTATTGTGTAAATTTTTTTGGTTCCATAAAACACTGTGCTATGTTAGACCAATCGGAAGTACAATAGTAGGCCCAATCATGAAATCCTGAAACCCTTTAAGATGGTCGACATTTTATCGACGAATAAAATAACTCTCAGTCACTGAAAAGTAGGTACGTACATGTGATAGTGACAAATGTTTTGTCCGTCAATAAAATGCAACCATACCTATTACGGCCACGGGTGTTTTCAGTAACAACTGCACCAGTTACTATTTAAAATACCTAAATCTCGATAGGTGTGCCTCTAATATTTTATTTCCCTCAATTTCTCCAGGATCACGTCACCTGGCCCTGACCTGATAACAAAGGAATAAACTAGAAAGTTTTTTTTTTAGTTTCATTTGAAACAAAAAAACAATTTTCCAAATAGGTATAATACGCGACACGTTCGTAAACCTGAGCCAAACATGAGTAAAAAATACATAGTTAGAATAGCTAAGAAAGTGGTTTCCTAAAATCGTTCGCAATGTTCCGTCAATACAGTAAAAGTTCCCCATTCACGGTTTCCTTATCCGAGAGATAAAAAATTGCAACACAGTTCCTGTATTCGCGGCTAAAAATTTCATTATTCGAGGATGAAAACAGTAAATAGAAAGAGATTCAGTCTTTTATTAAAGTAGCGGCATTATTTCAGTTCTGGTATATGCCCAGGCAGCTTTCATGAAAGATTTGACCAAGTGGACTAATGTCAATTAAAACAAACCTTACCGTAGGTAACTACTCTATTACCTCGTGGTAATAGAGTAGTTCTACGTTCGTAGTACATCGACGAGGATCGAACTACTCATAGGTCCGCTTGGTAAGGAATACCTACATTAAATTTAAAAAGTCTGAGTGAAGGTTTATACGCAAATTAACTTTGTGATCATGAAAGCTGATCGATCTATGGAAAGGAGCCTTACTCTTAAAAGGTAAATTTATAATGCTACAGCTCAAATTGATTTTATTTTTATAAATATTCGTTTTATTTTGTAACTTGTAACGCATCCCCTATGATTCCATACTAATTACCATTCCATATTCACAGTTTCTATATTCGCGGCATATTTTTGGAACGTTAAGCCCCGCGACCGTGAATAAAGATATTTTAATGTAGGTACTGTTACTGACATACGAAACTTCGATTGATTACGCATCCACCAACGTCTGTGAGTAGGCTATAACGAAGCGCCATCTAACAACAACAAGCGATAACCGTATTCTTAGTGTCTCACTAGATGGCAATACGTATCGTGTTATTTGTGTTCTCACTAGTGTCATCTATCGTAAAATAGAAGGAAAGCAATATAGCCAGTTGAATAACCAGTTTTAGGGTGTAACCATTTTCTTGTACTAAGTGGTGTCTCTGTATATTATCTACTTTGTGCTCCGGGATTGGTAAGGCGGTTAACACACTGCACCGCGCCCCGTCGCGTAGCGCGTGGCCGCAGATTTTATTATTGTATGCAAGAATCTCAATTAATATAGAAAACACGCCTATGACAACACACTGCCGACGCGAGAACGCGCGGGAAGGCGCCCCGCGCGCAGATTCTGCGCGGGAGCGCGGGGCGTGAAGAAGTAGGGTCAACTTGTATTGAAAATCTGCGCGGAGAAGCAGATTACACCGCTAAGATAGGCAGATCTGCGCATCCGCGCGGGGGCGCGTTTTCTGTCGCTACGCGCACCGCGGCGGGACGCATCTCTAGTGTGTGAACCACCTAAGATAAGAACGGCCAACTCTATGATTTACAGACACGCTTTACTCTAAGCCCATGAGATCATAATCCCTCAATTCCTCCCTCTTAGATTAGTTAGCACTGCCAACTCTCAATTCCATGTACCTACCTTCAGACATGGTTTGATATTCTCAGTTTGTAATCTCCTGATTGTGATACTACAATTGTTGATGGGGTAACTATTTCCGTAATGCACATTTTCAGAATTACACATTTAATGGCTATATTAAAAAACAAGTACATTCTATTATGATCACTGGACTGGATAATTTTAGTGGAACGTTAAAGCTTTTTCTTTTAAAAAAGGAATATTTTGTAATTATTTTGTCATACTTTTTTTGCAATTTAATTAGGTACTCGTATATCTTAAAAAAATGCGTATTATCGGATATCAATGTGTAATAATACTTAAATGTTAGTGATAAGTTAATTCAAGAGTGTTGACAAAATAAGCAAAGGTCGTTCTGGACGTATTTGGGGTTGTTTTAACCCGACGTCGAATTGTCGTGCAGTAGGTATACTTCCCGTTGAATGAAAAAAAATCTCCTTCGAAAACTAGTCCATATATCTAGAGTTCTGGGTGCTGTAATTGTAACAGGAAATTGAAATAGGTAGACTTTTTGATATATTTTTTCTAGAGTCCCCTACAAGCTAAGAACCAAAATTAGTAACATTTTTAATAAAAATATAATCCGTCGAATTAAGGGTTAAGAGTTCGTAAAGGTTTTAGCAAATCACCACATTTCTTAAGAGCGCCGTTTTACTTGCAATGAAATTTGATAGAATAAATTGATGAACGATGCCCCATAGTTCGCTATTAAATTTATGAAAATAGAATTTTGATAAGTAAATCAAAATTCTACCGATAAATATGACAATGACCAAAATATCAGGAGATTTTGTCATCCGGAAAATGAAAAGAATATTTTGATAAACTTATTATCAAAATAACAACCAAAATATTATTCTTTTATTTTTGAAGAGAATTTGGAATGAAATTTTATTGTTCAATATATTTATAAAACGGCAAGATTTCTTTAAAACTACAAAATTTTTAATCAGTTATTAACATTTAAATACTTCACTTTCGTGTTGTACAATCACTGAAAGAAAAGTATTTTAATTATGAAAACATGAAAATTAAAAGAGTAAAGTAATCCGTTCAGAATATTTGATTTAGAAAAAAAATCGGGATTTTTTTTAAACTCTGTATTGCAAGTGAAACGTAGGTACAGTTTTTATATTTCTTTCAGACATTTGGCAAACTTGATACAAACTGGCCATTATACTCGTATAATAAACATTTTCTATTTTACACGATCAGGGATATATGTACTCAAAAAGAAAACTAAAAAAAGAACGTCAAATATTAACCCTTCATCCGTTTAATTCTCGGTAATTATGTTTTTAAGTCGATTTCATGGGAAGTTTATGATACGGAGCGGAAGCTGCATAACAGCTATTAGCTGGTAGCCACGGACAGCCGACCACAAAAGATCACGACATTTCCGCGCGCTGGGTTCATGTTAACATCTCATTGTCTACTTCAGTACTCTCATATACAGTGTAGTTACGCGTACAGATTGAAAAATTAATAAAAATAACATTATCAATAAATTAACTGAAAAGTTCTATAACATTTAGAACATATGTTCCAAAAGCTATATTTTTACGTTGAAAATGTGCATAGGAAACTTTGCCCGAAATAAAACTCAATACATTTATTTCAACTCTAATGTTATAAAGATGTTACATTTAAGAGAAACACAAATTATGGGCCCTGTTCGCTATCGCAATTTGAAAACGAAGAGATTTTTAATATAAGCTTAGCTTTTGGTTTAGTTAAACTGTTTCCTACAGTTTTCACCTTTTCAAAAGTTAGCCGTAAAGATAATCTTAATAGCATGGCATAGGAAAAACAGCAATTATGACAAGCGACTAGGCCTGCTACAGAGATGCTATAACAACAATAATAATACTTTACAAAATTTATCAATTTAGGTCCACGCTGCAGATTGATCTCGACAGATTAGACGATCTTGGAACATATCACTATACACACAGATACGAAACTTGGTACACGACCTTAATTCGAAAAAAATATGATTTCCTTTTTAATGTTTTGGAGCAGATATTTTTTTATAAACTGTAATCAATAATGATTCTGGAGACCATAAAAACTTTATTATACCTACATTAATAGCTCAAATATTATTTAAAATCAAGCTCTCAAAACTTATCAATTAATAATATCAGTACGTAATCACTACATAGTATAAAACAAAGTCGCTTTCTCTGTCCCTATATCCCTTTGTATGCTTAAATCTTTAAAATTACGCAACGGATTTTGATGCGGTTTTTTTTAATAGATAGAGTTATTCAAGAGGAAGGTTTATATGTATAATACATGCATAATATAGTAGAGCATTGCATCCGTGCGAAGCCGGGGTGGGTCACTAGTTATTCAAATAAGATTTACCTGTTCCGTTATAGGTCTAGTCTCTGTATTATCACAAGCTTAATAAAAGCTTATGAAAATACAGAACTTTATACTTACTACTTTCACCTGTCCCGGTGATCCACTTCCCGGTTTCCGATTGAGCTGAAATATTGCATGCGTATGTAACCCCATCAAATTTGGTAAAATAATTTGTTATGAATGTGGATTACGTCTAAGTAGGTTTTAACTTTTTAGTTCGTTTTGAAAACAAAGTAGATTTTTATTTATTCTTTTTTAATATTTTTTATAGATCTTTGAAGATAAATTATTATAATAGAAAAGTACTAGAAAAAATTGACTCGGCTCACAAGTGAATTCCCGCCTGAGAATTCACTTGAGGGTCGAAGTTGTCTTAAACTATTTAAATAAATTATTTTATTCGAATCCAAGGCTATCCTGCAACCTCTGTTTCAAAGCTAAGCTCGTTTCATAAGAATCAAAATTCTGGCGTGCTTCCAGGCAAAGTGAAGACGACCGGAGTCTATCTTTTGATCAATTGTCCTCAGTGACTCTTTCATAAACGTTCACTGTGTTACGTAATCAAAACAAGAGTTCTTTTGTATTTGAAGTTTGAAGGATGAAAGTCTTTAAAGTCCCGCGCGCGTTTGTAGGTTAATTACTAAAGACTGGCTGGGCAGTTTTTGTGGGGGATAAATTGCTTCCTTTGATTGAATTATCAATATAGTTACTAAACAGACAAACCGGAAATTCATTGACTTGAAAGCTAATTTTTATGATGTACAGTACAGGTTTACGCATTTACACACAAAAATAAAACAAAATGACTGTTTTAAATATTTTCCTTAATAGTTATAAAAGTTATGACAAAGATTATCTTGTATTTTATAATGCACAGCATCTATCGATAAAAAATGTTCGTTGCTCAGTGGTGGAGTAATACCCAACGTAATTAAATTGAATATATTACTAGATGTAATATAATTTATACTATAATACTCCGTTTGGTTTTAATAAATTATTTGTAGACAGGTAAAAATAATATTTGGAATATAGTTAATAATAGTTAAGTATGAAAAATTTAATTATATGGTGGGTGGAATTACATCACATATAATTGGATTTCGGACTGTACCCGATAAAGACCTGTCATTGGTTTTTCATTTCATTTCATTGGTATTCTTCGCTGTAGTGAGGTGTTTCGCTCGGCAGTAAAGTCTCTAGCGTCTCGTACCTTTAAAACCATCGCTACTCTTAGGAACCTTAGAGCTTGCTCAGGTTTCAATAGAGATAACTTGCGGCAAAATCTTAACTATACAGCCTTGCATAAGAAATAACTATTTTCGTAACAAAAAATATTATTTTTAATTAATAGTCATTGTGAAGCTTAAATGAATAAGCTTAAATAACTCGAAGATAATTCAAGAATTGCATTAATAATAGAAAAGGTATTAATACAAAAAGTTTTTATGACACTTTTATTAAATACTTATAATATTTGTTAGTAGTATATAACACTTCAAATTCCAAGGTCGATAAGAGGCTCAGTAGCCATGCAGTAATGGTAGAAATTTAGCCTGGTTTGCCAGAGGACGTTTGGTTCGAGCGTTATTTAACAATACGATTTCAGATGCCTTGCCATAGTTTCATAATAATAACTGATATTTTAAGGCCTTTTTATGACCCGGCATGGGCCATTAAACATTATGTTGAATATTTATTGAAGACCGAAATTATATAAATTCTATATTATCTGAATATTAACTTAAAGTAATCAAGTTTTTATTTAAATTTTTAAAAGAGTTACCCGATTACCTGTTTCTTCTTACAGTCATCACCAAAAAGGAGAATCATTAACCAGCGTCAAATATTACAGTTTATTAGTTTACAACTCATTAACGAGTTAGCGTGAACTGCACGTGACGTTCATGTTATTATTTTTTTGTCTACTGTTTACTCAAGAACTGAACTTGGTGTCAGAAGCGGTGTTTAAGTAATGAAAACGAGGTTAAACTGAGTCCCGTGTATACCATGGGTAACCAGACTAGTAAAATCCAATATTTGGACAAACACCTAAGAAAGAGACTTTTAAACACAAGTTACATGTGAAACAGAGTTTTTAATATAGTAAGTAAGCTCTTTATTATTAGTTGCTTGCTTTCCAGTGAAATTGCGTATATTTTTTTTCTGAAAAGTTTTTTTTTCTCTCTTACTTTTTTAATAAGTATAAGATGGGCTGGGATGGGCGTTAAGTGGCACCAATGATGAAGTGAGCTTGTCCAAAGTTACTTTACTTTTGTATGTTTTATTGGTCATAATGTTATGATAGCAAAAGGAAAGGTGTATTTAAAAAGTAACATCAGTCAAAACAGCAATTCGGCGACACCAAAATAAGCCATTTAGATGCAGTTTTGAATATCAATCAATTTTGGATAATTGGATTGTTTTTGTACGACTATTAATAAAGACAAATTCAAATTATCTACACAAGCTGAAGTTACAACTTTAAAGGTGCTATGTGCATAGTAAGTAGTGTGTTAAATATCCGCATTTCACGGTACCTAATATAATGGTTTATGCATAATAATAACAGCTTAACTGTAAGCAGGAAGACACTTCGTAGCAAATAGTCAACGGACAGCGGAAACAGGTTTTTATTTTTTCTAAACATTAGACTCGTCATTTGATTCTATGGTTTCCAGCGGCTTACCGGATTTTTCATTAACTTTTTAATTTTTTTTTTCAATTTCCGCGCGAAAACGCTAGCCGCCATGTTGGTTGGTGACGTCACTATTGTTCAGTTCTCAATCTTTTGCATTGTACAATGGTAATGAAATATACTAGACATAAATAGGTATTACTCGTCGTAAAAAATACTGATAAATAAACCCATAACAGATACAAATATATTTTAAAATAAAATATAAAAATTATTTTATACCTATTTTTACATTAATATCAATTTCGAATGCTTATGAAATAACTTATTTTTGATAGATATTTTCGCATACTGTAAAAGGTCCTATTATGTAAAAAAAAAATGTTATTATAACGACTCTAACCCGTTGTATAGGTAAACCCCAAACATCTATTAAGCTAGACCTGTGAACATCCACTCTGTTGTAGCCAGAAATCCTATAAATATTCTTTTTATTTTAATTTTACAAAAGCACAATTTCCACCAAGTCGGAAAAATAATCCAGGTTTATCAAAAAAAAGAAATGGAATGACTTGAAAATTTGCATCGTTTAATAAAAAAAAATTATGAATAAGTTACGAAGAATTTCAAAAACAAGAAGAAATAACAATTGATCATGGCTTTCTATGACAATTTTCATGTAATTTGCGTACCCGCTTAGAAGTTATTATATAAATACTTACTATGTTTTTGTAAGCTTGCAAGCAATATTGAGTAAAGAGGTTTGATTATAACAGTTTAGTTACAATTTTCTTTCAATGATATTATTCCACAATCGATTCAAAGTGTTACAATGAAACCGATGTTTGCAAACACATTTGCGCTTTACCCTTTGATATGTTTGGATTGTAGGGCCTACCTGTTTACTGGTCGGAAGCATTCATGCTGCGTTTGAACGGTCAAGAGAACTGACTCGACCGTGATGTACTAAATAATAAATAATATTCATTAGTAGTTAAACTTAAAATAATAAAAAAAGATTTCCATGACAATAAGTAAGAGATCGTTTGCATAAAAATTGCTTATGGTCACCAATTTGTAGTTATTGATTTAAATAATTTTAAATAAGCAAGTAAGGAACACTAAAAAGGCTTAATAATGTTATTAAACAACAATTGGTCATAAAATGCAACAATTAAGTAATTTTTAAAGAAATAAAGAGTGAGTAAAAATCTTAGTAGGTATAAAAATACACATACGCCACGAATAATCTAAACCGTACATCCTCCTATTTCGGAGGATATAGAATGAGTGAAAAAAATGTTTTGTCGTAAACTTCTTTGGGCTTTTGAGGGCACGTTAGTCTGCAGTAATCCTGTTGTAGTCGAAAATATTGAAAGGCCGTTCATACCACGACCAATAAGCATAAGCATTTCTTGCATTTAGAACTTAAGGATACTATTAATAAAAAAGCTATAGCTATATAAAATAGTTTTACAGAAATATATACCAAAGTTTTTATAAATGTTATGGAACATTATGTCATTGATTTACTATAAATGATAGTTTAATAATTTGTTGGGACGCTAAGGAGAAATCGCACATAGATTAATTTGAAATACTGGCAAGCAAATTGGCAAGCAGCCGCTTCAGTTACATTGCTGATGTATCGAATAATTCAATGTTAGGTGCTTGTAACGAATCAGGGTGAGAAAAGCTTTCTAAAACATAAATTGTGCGTTGTGCGTGTCTGGAGTTTACTCCATAAAAACTATATACATACTTAAAAATATATATACATAATAGACAAAGGAAGTTAATGAATTCATATATTTATTCATATTAATTTGATCTCTACTATGTAAAAGAAGGACTTTGTGGGTTTGTTACCATATATAGTTACCATAAGCCTAAGAATAACAGTTTTTATAATCAATTAACGTTACCATAGCACCGCGTGGCTGGATTTTACCAGCAACGCGTGGCCGGGTTATACCAGCAACGCGTGGCCGGGTTAGCTAGTAAAATATAAAACTTAAATTATGGTATTATAATTAATATTAATTTTTTATTATTTGTTTTATTATTTATGATATTTTACATGTATGTAAACATTACTGAATGCTATAGTAAGAAAGAGAGAGTAAATGTGTACTTCGAACTGAGGAGGGGGTAGATTAGGATGTTGAAGATGATGATAGAAGATGTGCGAGTATATTGAGCAGAGGAAATGTGACCCTTTAATTTTCGTTAACGTTTGCTGTATACTACCCATCTATTTTTCATACCTCGAAATAATTTTTAAGGAGTTAAACTAAAAAAATATTCCCATAACTGACTTTCAACAGTGACTAAACACGGCTCATGTATAAATATTCGAGCGAGTTGTCTATGCCCAGTTTTATTTTTAATCAGCTGCACGTGTGGTACGAATCGTTTCGTCGAGTAACTCCCATCGCCATCCTTTGTGGTGGACTAATTGATTTCTAAACGGTGGGAAAGGTCTTTGTAGATATTTTGTAGTCTTTGACATTTCTGTCTCCTTTTAACTGTATAAGACCGCTTTGTTAAGATCATCTTTGGTATAGTTAATATTCACTTGGCGTCGATTCTGCCAATGTTAACCTGATAATCGTATCTCAATGGTGATTCAATGGTATTGCTTTTTGTGTTATTGTTACTATTATATACATAGTTATGGTTACCTAAATTAAAAACATAATTGCTTATTAACGAAATTAAAGACTTATAATAACACGCCTTATTTTAGTAACAAGAAGGCGTGTTATATATATTTTTAATAATGATATTTCTTTCATTCACACCAATTAGCCTAGCCTAAAGTAGTTAAAGGCCTGTGTTATGGATACTACAATAACGGATAGTCATATGTATGTTAACATAGATAAATGTAATATTTAACGTAATGTTTATACATTACGTTAGTTATATACAGTTATATACATAACTCTTGACTCAGGTAAAAATGCACAAACATTTTTCATTTCCATTTTTCATGCATCACACAAACATCTGCCCCTTCCGGTTTTCGAACCCATCGGTGCCATAGGCATGATACAGTAATACCCCTATAATTACGTATTTTGAGTTTCATATTTTTATTTAAGCATCTATCGGCTAGATTTTTATATCTAAACCCAACCTTTTCAAGATACGTTGACGGCACATCTTTTGGTTCAAAGAATTCTTTGCGATGTAAATAATAACAAATAAATGTTGGCATTCAAAGCTTTCCTATGAACGATTAATGAAAAAAATCGCAATGTCTCAACTTGTAACACATAAAAAGTTGTTTCATTTGATCTGCTTGTATAATACCTATTATACATAATAAGTTTGATTGCATTGACTTAACCGACTTCATAAGCCGCTCTCATCTCATTCGAGGTGCCTATCCGCATTCGCTTTATCAACATAATTATAATAATACTAATGCTGGTTTGCATGCACCTTTGCAAAGAATTATGCGTACATTCAGTGAACGACTCAGAAAAACTGATGTCGATATTTTTCAATTTTATTTCTCACTCACAAGTGTGCAATTTAGTGCATTATTATCGCAAGCAAAAACACATATTGTGTGAGTTTAATTTTATAGCCTTTAAAATCTAAAACTTACGTTATTAGTATTAACTTACAGGTAAAAAATTTAGTAATATTATTAACTAGCAATTTTTGTTTTCCATTTAAACATAATTATAAATCCTAAAATTTTTACATACCTACAAACTTTTTTACCATCGCATGTCTAACCAGTTGCTGTATCTGTAAGTAACGTATGGACATTGACGCTGGTCTTACAATTAGTCAAAACTGTAAATTTAAATATCTAGTATAATATACATTATACTGGTGAAATAAAATAAAATAAAAATGAACGGCAATTTTTGTCACCTACTCATCCACTCTTTTTTACTGTTCTGTGCATCCACTTTTCGCTCTCTTACTCTTCTGATCATGATATCTCTTGAAAATGAAGTGTTAAAACTTTTTAAAACATCATGTAAACTAACGCACTGGTAATTGTTATAATGGCCATCGTTGTTTATTTTTCACCGTGCGTAGGATTTTTTTATAGTGTAATCAAATCATCGGAAGTCATGTTTACGTTAACCACTACATTTAATTTTATTCATATTGCGCGATGAAATATTAGCCAAGCAACATTGCCGCAGTATTAGTACAGCAATATTTAAATTGAATAGCTAAATGAATTGTATACATTGCGTTTCATTTTTACATGATTGTTAAACTTTTCTTATAAGATGCAGTAATGGTTTAGGGCTTCAGGGAAATTTTATTGTTCTCGTACTTCCGGTTTTATGAACTTTTGCTCATAGTTATTTTTATGTCGTTAATTAATTAGGTTGTGGTAGTTTTGGGATTATTGGGTGATAAAGTCCGTTCTCATTTTTTATGGTAATGTATGAACAACAGCATATTAAAAGCATATTTAACCTGCCACAAACTGTCAAGTTTTCCTATTTGATTATGAATTCTATACGCAAGAATTACGTTTAAAAGTCAATAGAGAAAATTTAACATTTTTATATAGGTTTATATTCAGATAACGGTACACATGAACTTAAATCACTATTCCGCCATTGGTGATTGTTGTAACTCGGAAGATAATATATTAACAAAAATAATTGTTTCAAAAATGATCATTTTGACAACCATTTGTTCAGTCCATCAAATTCCTCGAATAATATGTATTAGCAAACCTTCGTTTTGTAGATCGATTCCTACTGTGTAAAAACAAAACCAACCAAAAGAATGTTTATCTATGATTTCAGCTCGCTGTTGTGTACATGGACTACTAGAGTAAACGCGCACAAAAATGCACGTAACTCCAAGTGAAGTTTCTCCATGTGAGATAATACATCAATTATAAGTGTAATTTATATCTTCCATTTCATTTTTGTGCAAGCCTCTAATATTCTGTACAAATTTTAGACTAGGTTTCATGATTCATATTCACAGGATGAAATTCCGCAGATGACAATGACATCCAGATATTGTCCTGTCAATACGACATGGGAGGATTAAATAAACAAGACAATATTATCTAAATTAAAAACAACATTTAATTTTAATTAAGAGTGTTAGACGTAGAGCAGGGAGTAGTAGAGTATTTATAATTTATATAATTAACAGTGTCATATTCATTTTTTATTTAATACGAAGTTATTTCTCACTTTAAAGGCTCTTAGAATCTAATTGGTAAAATTCGTCTAAGAGCTTTTAAAGTAAGAAGTTCCCAAACGTCTGTTGAGAATAATTTTAAAATTAAAGCCGTTAGAGCCTGTTTTTTGTCCAAAAGCAATTTAACGACCTATGAAAACATTTTAAAATTTGTTAGTGGAAACTACACGTGCATGTCCGTATATTTGTTTGCACAACAAGCGGGCGTGTCGCTCGCCAGTTTTTATTGTTTTACAGCAATAATAAAATGTCTAGCGAGTTTATTTAATCACTAGTTGTGGTACATAATTGTTGGTAATTAAAACTGAGCAATCTGTGCTGGTTTATAATTTTGGAGATACCAAATGAGCTGGTGTTTGCTATTGTTCTGTTGTCTTTGGCCCGGAATTTAGTGAGCCGTTAATCAAGTAAAACTGTTGTTACAGTGAGCTCTATTGTAAATTACAGTTAGGCTATTGTTAGTATAAGTTTGCAATCATTCGGTCAGTAGTTGATTGGTCCACATTTGTAATCAATAATTAAATATTGTACCAGTAGTGATGCAAAATTTAACTATTTTATGATGAGGCTAAACAGGTAAACCGTCACATCATCCTCGTTACCATCAATTTAGTTTGGTAATTCATGTTAGTCTTTAAACAAGTTGGCAGTAGTCATTTCATTAATTATTTACCCTATATTAAGTACTTTTTTACATTTTTTCTATCAACGCAGACATTCTGTAAAAAATTCAGTTCGTATTCTCAAAGTTAATGTATTTTTAGATAAAAATAAATAATGTCTTACTCTATAATAATATGTAGTGTGAGCTAACTTTACTTGCATTAAATCAGTAATACCCTCCAACAATGGGTGAGATAGTGTAAGCAATATTTCCTTCTGTTTTATTTTATGCATGATAGGCGTTACAAAGCAGGAAAAGGGAGAAAATGTGTTCGTATTTCAACTAACAAATATATGCCAGACATACAATATACTATATTATATAGATACATAATATGCATTTTGAGCAATAAAAAATAAACGTTATGTGCGTAATTTTTTTTCTATCAAGCGAAAATATGTAAGTAAACATAATAACATAAAATTATATTTTAAAAAGTAATCACCTTAATTCTTTATGCCGTATCAGCTTACTAAAAGCGTTTATGAAGGCTAAGAGAAGCGACAAGTGGTAAATCTACGATGGTGGACATTATACTGAAAAGAACCTGAAAGAATACGTCAGTATAGAGCAATTCCTTTTTTCTGTTTTTATTTTATATAAAGTATTCTAATTTTTATATATTTTATGCATTTTCAATGCGATCTTATAAGATAAATTAATATTACTACTAGCTTTTTTACCCAAACATACTATTTAAATTGTGGATTTAATTTAGTTCCCCATTTTTCTTAAAACATGAACACTTAAATTAATCATAATCGGGTCACAAGTGAATTCTCAGGCGGGAATCGAATCGAGTCGATTTCTTCTAGTATTTTTCTATTAATAATTTATCTTATATAAAGTAGTCAATTGAACTTTAAGCGATTAAACCACGTTAGTAAATTTCACTAAGTAAAATCTCAAAGTAAAGTAAAGTAGTCTAGACTAGCGACTAGAGCGTAGATATTGGGTTCGGATTCCAACAACGCTTCAATATATTTATATTATGATTAATTTAAGTGTTCATGTTTTAAGAAAAATGGGGTACTAAATTAAATCCACAATTTAAATGGTATGTTTGGGTAAAAAAGCTAGGTGGGTTATGAGATATATTTGTGTTGACGTACCGCGTTCCTACTGCACGTTGGCGAGTGATTGTTGGTGGGCAATTAAAAATCATTTCTCTGACATTGTAAACTTTCGAACGTTGACGGGGGCTGGGAAGTGGGAAAATAGTTTTGGAGGTGATGTATAAAAACCTGCATTTATATGTTCTGCTATACTAATATTATAAAGAAGTAAAGTTTGTGTGTTTGTATATTTGTTAAATTGTAAGGGGTAAACTCGGTATCTTCTGAACCGATTTTAAAAATTCTTTCACCAATATTAAGGCACATTATTGCTGAGTGTCATAGGCTATATTGAATGCTAGAAAAAATTTAAAGAATT
This sequence comes from Calamotropha paludella, assembly GCA_927399485.1. Classification (NCBI taxonomy): domain Eukaryota; kingdom Metazoa; phylum Arthropoda; class Insecta; order Lepidoptera; family Crambidae; genus Calamotropha; species Calamotropha paludella. Next base: position 11,956,695 of record OV656826.1, on the reverse strand, counting down.
TCGTCCACCCGTGCGAAGCCGGGACGGGCCGCTAGTTATTAATAAAATACAATAGTAATATACCTTTTTTAAAACCAATCAGTTAAGACATCAAAAAAGATTGTTAATAATTTATTATTTAGTGGTAATTATATGTATAATGTCGCCTAAAAAATGACATACTGAGACCTATAGCCTATATAGACCTATAGCTTCATAAATTCATCAACAAAATAAAGAGAAGAAATTATTCAAGTAAGAATATAATATTTAATATAATAATACACTCGAGAGCAATGAATCCGGGTCACTTAAAGAATGTTAAAAATCTCGGAAACTAAAAATGATAGGTTAATGCAATAAATTGTATTTAATAGACAATGTAATACTCCTTAAATGAAAGTTATAAAAATATGAGTCACCATACATTTTATTAACACAAAATTACATAAAGAAAAAAACTGCTGATCTCTCCTTAAAACAAAAATAGGAAACATGAAATGTTTGAACTTTATTACGATTTTCTTGAATTTTAATACTTCGTATTGCCTCCTTGTGCTTCCATTACTGCGTTTACGCGGTTTGGCATGCTGTACACCAAGTTCCTTATACGATTTTGGGGAATATTCTCCCATTCCTCTGTGAGAGCAATTTTGAGCTCACGAAGCGTGATTGGGGGAGGGTTTCGTTGTTTTACGCATCTGCCTAGCTCGTCCCAAGCATGCTCGATCGGGTTGATATCCGAGCTGCGCGCTGGCCACTCCATACGAGTAATTTTCATCTCTTGAAGGTAGTCATTCACAATCCTACCTGTATGAGGTCGGGCATTGTCATGCATAAATATAGCATCCTCACCTAAATTGACCATAAATGGACCAACGTGATCATTGAGGATTTCTTCCACATATCTTACGCTAGTTAAAGAGCCGTTTTCTATGATCACCAGCTCTGTGCGACTTTCAGAAGAAATTCCGGCCCACACAAGTACAGACCCACCACCGTAGGCTACTTTTTCTTCGATGCATGCTTGCTTGAATCTTTCCCCTGGTCTTCGATACACTCTGTGTCTTCCATCGTGCTTGTAGAGCATAAATTTTGATTCGTCGGAGAACATAACTTTTGACCAATTTTCAATACTCCAATTTACGTGGCTCTGGGCATATCTTAGTCTTGAAATACGATGCCCACGCTCCAGTTTAGGGCCGTTTGCAGGTCTAAGGGGTTTTAAGTTAGATTCAGCAAGCCGACGTCTTACTGTCCATGCACTTGGGTTACTTCCTCCGAGGCGTCGAAACTGATTGGTGAGTTCAGTTCCTGTGAGAAAGCGATTTCAAAGCATGCTGTTCACCAAGTATCGGTCTTCTCGTGCTGTGGTACACCTGGTTCTGCCCGTTCCTGGTCTGCGTAGGTTAGATCCAGTTTCTTCGTAACGTCGGAGAACTCTTTGTACTGTTGACAGCGACACATCGACAGTCCTGGCTGTATCGCGCTGACTCCGGCCGGTTTCCAGCATTGTAAGTATTCTGGTGCATTCTTCAGGCGTAAGCGACATAATTTCAGCTTGAATAATGAATATAGAGCACTATCAACATGGTTTATGTACCCACATAAATGACAGATTACAAACAAAAGCAAAACCAAATGCTGTAATTTCGTAGTTCCATCTTCGAAAGTGGCCCTTTTTCAAATTTGATTTTTTTATGATATAACTTTACAATAACTAAGAAGTTTTAATACCTTCATTTAAGGAGTATTACATTGTCTATTAAATACAATTTATTGCATTAACCTAGCATTTTTAGTTTCCGAGATTTTTAGGATTCTTTAAGTGACCCGGATTCATTGCTCTCGAGTGTATATAACATTATTACCTCCACACAAAAGTAAATAAAACTAGAAACTAAGTACAGTTTTAACTTAAATCTATTGTGGGAGATTGGTGCCTGTACTAGGTAAACCTGTACGAATATCCCAACAGAATTGAACTAGTTGGAGTGAGTTGGGTAAATTTTGGTCAATTTTTTTAAAAATTGTTTTAAAAACAATAAAAAAAAGTAGAACTGGTCCTAATGTCGTTAGTGACAAGTATATGCCTAAAAATAATATTTTGTGCAGGATTATTTAAAATTTACTACAAAGTTTATTTATAACAAATCACAAAGATCCATACATTAAAAGTAAATTTATCAGTATCATGAAAACTATATATTTTATATTATATTTATATATTAAAAGAAGATTTCTGTGACTAATCGTCGTTGTGACGAATTTATTGGATTTTTTTCGTCACATCCATTCGGCGTTCATAGATTCTCGTAGGTATGCGCGTGCACTGTTCTTTTTTCACTGTAATATTCGGTGAAGGTTTAAAAAGCACAATGATTACCGCACAGTTTATTTACGACAGTTTCAGTTTCTGTCAGCATTCGCACCAGCTTTGAGCGAACCATTGTTTTATTTATGAAATTTGTTATTTTAGTAACACTAAAAAAGATAACCACTGTTTGAGTTTCATTCTTAAGTAAACGTCAGTTATAATTTTTCCTATACTTTCGTACACGCTTTTCATTTATTTCAAACACGTTTAAGAGGATACTGAACGTTATTTGTTCATCTGCTTTATCTATATATATATAGTACAGATCTCTTTTTAAATGTTAGTCGTCTTAAGTTTTCCCTCGAGGCGACAAATTAGAAAATATTTAGAAATCATGAAATAATCATTTATATTTTTTTTGATGTAGTAGGTAAAGATTAATATCTATATATAATTATATTCATTGTGTAAAACAAATTATATTTATTCTATGATGTATTACTGCAGATTTGTGACTTTAAGCTAAGTGACATTACAAAGTTTGAGAGGACTTAAAATCCTGGGAAAAAATATTGGTTCTCCGTCATTATTTATGGATGTATAGGTATATAATCTTTGCTTTCCGCAAAAACTCGAAAAAACATTTTTTAAATTGATTGCAGTGTGGTCGTTGTGGGTAGATATAATTATTCGTAGGCAAAGCTTTGCTTGGTTTCAAATGTTGTGAAGGAACAACAGATTTTTTTCACAAAATAACTTTTTCATTTTCGTGCGTGGGCTACGCACCATCACTTATATTTCTAACTGCGCTCTTATATTTATATTTAAGTGAGTAGATGTCATGTCTAGCTATAAAATTGAGCTTTTCAGACAGCTGATAGCACATGCAGAGTCATATTTGTTCTAAAAATCTTAATATCACGATTCAGAAAAAAACGTCAATTGTACAACGTAATTTATCAAGCACACTGATATACTGAAACTATCCGCTCTACATACAAGGAGACAATTTTAAATAAATTTCCATTTTATCACAAGTATGGAATAGATATAAATACTAGTACCGACCGAAAATTCGGTTTCGGTTTCGGCCAAGTTTCGGCCAAAAATCAAGTTTCGGTGGCAGTTTCGATTTCGGCCAAAATTGGCCGAAACTTTAGCCGAAACTTTGGTGGATGCTGGCGGCCGTGTTCGGGAATTGTCATGTGCCGTTCGAATAGCTCTGTAGCAACAGTGCGTTATCGCCCGACGCAAACATTCTTTAGGGGTTATATTTTGATGGAACTGATTACATGTAAGTTTTTAAAAAAATAATTGAAAGATATTATTATTATTATTTTATATTAATTAAATAAATGATTACAATAAAATTGATATACTGTGTTTCAATTTCATGTCCTAATTAATGCAGAATAATGGGTAAAATGCACCAAATTTCAGTATTTCAAAGAGTTTTATACTTGACCACGTGAGTTTCGGTTTCTTTTTCTGTTTCGGCCGAAACTGAAGCCACGGCCGAATATTCGGCCAACAAAACTCGGCAAACAAACAAAAACAACAGTACAACTTTTTTTCGGTTTCGGCCGGAAAACCAGTTTCGGTTGGACTCTAATGAATACCTATAGGGACATTAAATCCATTATTCATTGTTATCAGCCTATAACCGTCTCCACCACTGGGATAAATACTTATTTGTGGATGTGGTGATATACAACTTAATATAAACTAAGACTATATATAAGTTTTAACTATATCCTAGAGCTTTACTATGTGTTCGCAAGGCTTCGGCATTGGTAATTCCGTGTGTTCAATTTATTTTCAGTATTCAGGTAGTATTGTTTACATATTACAATGAAACCAATCTCTGACTTAACCAATTGCTGATATTACTATAAAAGAATAAAGTCAGTGTTTACTTTCAGGGGAATGATGGATTGACGGGTGCATTGTTTCAGTAAATAAATATTTTGATAGTTCCAATGATAGTGCGTATTTGATTATTTAGATATACGAAGGGATCATTTGTGCACATTAGCTGGTGTTTGTACTTCTATTTGATTGATTGATAGTCAGGTTGTTGCTATGGAAGGTTCAGTGAACTGAATAATAATATTTGTGGTTAAAATTAAACGGAAGTTGCAGGTTGTCGTAATAATATGATAGGACTTGGACATACATCATGATGAAGAAGATTTGAGAAGCAATTTTCAGAGATTTATTTAAGTGTCATTTGGTCAACCATGGTCTGTAGTTTTTCTCTTTTATTACTGCCGTCAATTTTCTTATGGGTTAAATATACCTATACTATTAAGGCCAATAGTTATTACCAAGAAAAGGACATCATTCAGGCTTCATACAAATTTGGGCTAATTTTTTTTTAGCCGGCCAACAAAAAATAATTAAATTTTATCATAGGCATAATTATAATAAACATTTCGTATTATGACAGTAAAGCTCGAAACCTATTGGTTGAGATGATAATCGGTCTCAAAGTATTTATTTTATTACCTACGGCTTGCACCCGGCTTGCGGGGTGAGCTCGTGATTTCCAGGTAATCAGTTATTGTTAATGGTGTGCGAGCGAGAATACGTTACAAGTACATTTACCTGCCGAGAAGTGTGAGCAAGAGGCATAATAGGTATGCGAGCGAGAAGACGTTACAAGTACCTACATTTACCTGCCGAGCTGCAAGTGTGAGCAAGAGGCAAAATACACCTACTTAGTCCTTTTCGTACTTTCGTTCGTTAGTTTTCCATGCAACTCTCGTTACATCGGACGGCTACTTTCACTGTTTTCGTGGTTTTTAACATTGATTTTGTTTTGTTTGTTGTTTTAATTATCGTTGAGTTTTTGTTTTTGTTATACTGTTTTTGTTAATCATGGCACATATGTTGTGTATTAACTGTCGTGAACCATGTGAAGGTCGAAGGACCTACACGTGGATTTCTCGGGAAGAACAGCACATCGACATAGCTCAGATTATTATGGAGGAGCTAATCGCGAGACAGGTATGTAATGCAACCTTTTTTACATTTAAGTCATAACTAGGTACCTACTCTGTGATAATAACAGATCGTCGATATGACATCATGATCAGGACTAGGTGTCGCGTTGAATTATTTTGCTGAAGTACCTACCTTCCTTCAATAAAGTAAAATGTATACTTAAGCTCTTTAGTTAGTACTATGAAAGGGTTTTTTTATAAAGTACATAGGCTTACATCAGTGATAGAAATGTAGACAAGAACCTTTGAAGGTATAGGTAAAGATTTTTATTATTATTATTAATTTTAAGTAAGATTTCTACTTACGAGTGTTTATTAGTATTTCATCGACTCTCTGTTACTGCCACGAATTAACTATTTGTTGTTCTTATTTATTTGTTAGTATTTTTATCGGCGCTCTGTACAGATCTTAAGTACCACTTCAATACGGTATAGTGCCCGTCTAAGTTATAGCCGGTTTAAATGTAGGCATTGGCTCTTGCCTACACTCAAAACTATTTCAAAAGTTTTGAAATAGTTAGTTTTGTGTGAGTACGGGCACGAACATGTTATTATTTTTGTTAAGAAGTCCTTTGGGAAAGATTCGTTTGTATTTAACTTGTAGAAGGTGGGTTTACAAAAATTGTTTTTTTTTTCAGAACGAACCTACCGACGTCATTTGCCGACCTTGCTGGCAAAGAGCTGAGAGGACGTTTCATCGGCGTATACGCGAGGCGCGTCAAGATGATGACGAGTTGCCCGATGAGCCTATTCAGCAACAAAGCCGTAATCATCCAACAATGACCTTAGCAGGATTTGTACGTACTCCAAACTCAACAGTGCACTGCATTTTTGAGCATTGTCAAAATATTACCAGGCTTAGAATACCTAACGATATCATAATTCGTTTGCGAAGAACACTTAGCCCAGAACCTTTGGTATACTCTACCTTTACAAGACAATCTCATAGAAGATTATACTGCATCTGAAATAGTGAATGCTCTGACGATTATGAGAAATCATATTACAACAGACGTGTTAAACTTCGAGACATACGAAGTCATTAATACAAACGAGTTTCATACTTGGACGGGACTTACTCACGAACAGTTTTCCGATCTACTCGTAAACACATCCAGCCTAAATAATAATCGTCAAAAGAAGACAATACTGGCCGCTGTATTGGCAAAACTAAGAACAGGAGACTCTAATGCCAGACTTGCTTTAGTGTTTAGAACGAGCGAATCCCGTTTTCAACGAATGTTAGCTCTAGGTCGTGATGCATTGTTGCGTGATTTTGTTCCCTTGCATGTTGGGTTTGACCACATAAATAGGGAACAAGTGGCTCAAAGGAATTTATTAGTACCTGAAACTCTATTTGGCAATCCAGAAAGCCCTTTGCCACAAAGAAATGCTATAATAATAGTCGATGGTACATATATATACAACCAAAAGAGCTCGAACTATTTTTTTCAACGACAAACATATAGTCTTCACAAATATCGAAATCTGACCAAGCCGTTCTTGTTTGTTTGCTGTGACGGTCATATAATTGACGTAACGGGCCCGCACGCCGCTTCAACTTCCGATGCAACAATAATGAATGCAATTATTGAAAATGAGGAGAGCATATTTCATTGGTTTTTCAGACCGGGTGACGTATTTATCTTAGATCGTGGTTTAGAGACGCGGCCTATCCTTTACAATCACATGGATATACAGTACATATGCCAGAAACGAAAAATGCAAACGAAACGCAACTTACGACGGAACAAGCGAATAAATCCAGACTTGTGACTATATGCCGCTGGGTAGTAGAAATAATCAATGGACGATTCAAAAGAGATTTTCGCTTGTTAAGAATTGTACACAGCAATCGCGCCTTGCATCATATGATGGAATATTTTAAAATCAGTGCAGCTTTATTAAATGCCTATCATGTGTTGATTGTGGACAATGTAAGGGCTCCAATGTATTTAGAAATAATACGGGAAAGGGTTAATGTACCGAATACATTGGCGGATCTGGTGAACAGATACAATTATAACCGAAGACGTGCTCCGTTTCGTTCAATTAACGTTGATGCGCTTGAGGTTCAATTCCCCACATTGACACAAGAAGATCTTATCCTTTTTGCACTTGGTGTATACCAAATAAAGCAAGCTAGGAGTTACTATGCGGAGCATTTGCAGCCAAATGGTATGTTCATCGTTGAACTTGGCGACCAATTACCCACAGAACACATACGAGAGCTAGAAGGAACAGACCTTTACGTATTGCGCGGTAGAATCCAGTCCCGACATGTCCGTTCACTTTCGTATAACGTTTATATTGGCATAGATAGGGCTCTCGAAGGGCGACAGGCTATAAAACACTATTACTGTACATGTAACATTGGCCGAAGAACCATTGCCTGCTGCTCACACGTCATGTGCATTGTGTGGTACATGGGGTTTGCCAGGCACGAGCCAACGATACACATTCCCGCCGAAGGTTTAGAAGATATTATTGTAAGGCCAGGAGAGTTGTAAATATTGAATAAAAATATATGAAATGAAAATAATATGCATTATAATTAATAAAAAACCTGTACATAAACGCCTGCATGGAGAACTAACGAACGAAAGTACCTACGAAAAGGATTAAGTGGGTGTATTTTGCCTCTTGTTAACACTTGTAACTCGGCAGGTAAATGTACTTGCAACGTCCTCTCGCTCGCACACCATTAACAATAACTGTTTACCTGGAAATCACGAGCTCACCCCGCAAACCGTAGGTAATAAAATAAATACTTTGAGACTGATTATCATCTTAACCAATAGGTTTCGAGCTTTACTGTCATAATACAAAACGTTCATTATAATTATGCCTATGATAAAATTTAGTTATTTTTTGTTGGCCGGCTAAAAAAAAAATAGCCCAAAATGGGTGATGTTCTTTACGGTTTTTTCCTACACTCTATAAGGCAATAGAAACTTCGGTCTGTGTAATAAATTTGAAATGCAGACCTTATTTTTAAGTTATATTTACAAAGGAAATCTAGTTATTTAAAATTTATTCAAGAAAAAGAAAAACTCTTTTAAGCCTCTTATATAAAAAAATCTTTAATATTTCGGCAGAATGGTGATTTCCATACTACTACAATTATAAGAGATATTTATTAAAATATCTTTTATTTATTCGATACATTAAATACAAAATCAAGGAAGTTGTCAATGAAACTTTCAGGATTCTCTATTCTAATATTCCTTTTCATTAATCTTTAATGCCCTAAACCACTGGAAGTTATTTGCTAGAGTCGCTGCGAATGTGCTCCTACAAATAAAAAGCTGAGTTCGAATTGGTGCAACCTTGAAGTGAGTATGCACAGTATGATGTTAATAAAATTGGCGAAATAGTTACTTACCTTTTATTAAACGTGGACACAACCTATCTGATGGAAAACCTTAGGTAAAGATCTTGCGTACCAAACGGGTAAGACAGATTTTTTTTCAAATAATATTAACAATGCGTAAAACACTTTATTAATATTACCGTCAAATCCTAGTGGTAAGCTAAATGTTTGTGTTATGCTTATGAGTGCGACTACGTCCGTATTACATGAGCGAGGGTTAAAGCTAACATCTCCACTGATGGTCTGCGGCTGCCTTAAAGTGTTAAAGAATAAAAAAAGACAAAGAGTTCCACTCCTTAGCGGTACGTATCACAAAATTGAAATCAAAACCACTTAGTACGACTCTTTGGTATATCAACCATAAAATGTTTGTAAGTCTGGTTGTCCGATGAAAAATGGGGACGGCGAAACAAGGCTGTGCAATTCTGCAGCACACTCTCCGAAATGAATCCTATAAAAAACGGATAGGCTAGCTACCTTTCGTCTATGCTCAAGGTTTTTGCTGTTTTATAAAAAAGATCGTTATTACCGTTACGCCTCTTGGCCCTCTTTTCATTGGAATCAAGCCTCGGAGCTGGTATTGAGCGGAACTGTCCTAAAGATGAGAACAGTACTCCGTACACGATTGAACTTGTGCTTGGTAAAGGATGAATAATTGTTCCAGCGTGAAGTATCTTCTCACCTTTGCCAGAATGAGAACTTTTTTGAAGCTACTTGAGACTTGCTCTCAATAAAAGAGCCAACATTAAGAGTTGGTAATAATGACATACCGGGAAGCCACCTCGGAAAGTAGGAGTCAAGTTGAAAGGACTCCTTTTAGCGGAGAAAAGGCACGACTGGGTCTTTGACGAATTGAACATTCCCAGATTGGCATCGCCTGCAAAGATAGGTTCATATGACTAATCATCGCATTACTATTACGCTGGACCTGTTCATCACTGGCTCGTGCATCAGACATTTAGCTCTCTACAACCTTGCTGGGGAAATATGAAGAAAGATGACGAAAAACAGAAGCGAAACAAGGTGCTGATTGCGAGCCAAATAAGACGATTCAGAGCTCCACACCACGGGATAACTAAACCAGAGTCCGTGGCAACGCCCGAGTTCAAGGGTGTCCATCCGGGCGCCAACCGGCAAGCTGGCGCACCCTCAGGATTTTTAGCGAGATTGCTACGCAGCCTTTCGAAAGTCGCTAGCTCACTACTTTGGGCCCCCAACTATATGCAGTCGGCCAGCGGAAGAACCATGCCTCGGATTCCACTGCTCTCCGAATTTGGATATCCAATGCATTGCCTTTACGTATCTCAAAAAACCGGCCGTTGCAACCAGCGTAACTGTTCTGACCCGTCCTCCAATGTGGCTATACCATATTTTAACACTGGAACACGATCGGTTGAGACCATTTGGCAGTGTTGTCTTATTCTTCTATAACACTCCGCGGCCGAAGCCAACCTCTTCTTTAGCACAGGGGCTACGTGTGGGACATCGAGTGTTAAATCCCACGGACGCGAGTAAACTTGGACCTCCAAGTATGTTTACTTATTTTTATCTCATATATACAATCATAAATTCATGTAGTTTATTATTTGGTACCCATTTTGCATTCGTTAATTTCGTTTTTCGTATAGGATGACTGATACAGAACTCTTTTAGCATTAAATCAGCTTATCGTAGGTACTAATATTATATTATGGTCAATAAATTCTTATAAATAAATATAATAAATTATTTTTTAACCTTTCTCTACCTCTTTAAAGGTACAATTTTTTACAATCCTTTTAATGTTTGTATATTGTCTTACATTTAAAATTGTCTTACAATGAGATATTAACAAACTAATGTCTAGGAGAAGGCGGGCTTATATCTATGATCTCTTCCAGCCAACCAATGAATTGCGTGATGATTGCTAAAACAAGCAGGTCGTTTACTAAGTAAAACAGCATAAAGCGCACAGATATAAAGATGATAATGATAAATAATAAAATAGTTACCTTAATTAATTAATACAGACTAATGTTTATACTTAATACACTCAAAACATAAACTACACTTATACAAATCAAATTATATAAGATAAAATATATCTTAATATATATAAATTACGTGTCACGTTGTTTGTCCGTGATGGACTCCTAAACTACTTAACCGATTTTGATCAAACTTCGTAACTATCTGTTATTTGATCTAACTTAAAAGATAGGATAGGTTTTATTTCAATTTATAACACAGCAACGCGTGGCTGGGTCAGCTAGTATGTATAAAAAGACGAGTACGCTAAATAGCTTCAATTATGACATTTGTGCGCGAAAATAGTTCTTAAGTTTGAACTTGAAGAAAGTCTATTCCAGAGCTTAACAGTCTGGACAAGGAACAGAATAGACTAACATTTTTATTTGTGAAACATAGGTAAAATATGATTATCATTGGTGTTAAAGTTATTATTGGAGTATCATTACATTTACACATTTGTCAAGGTATACAATTATCAATGGAATTTTGTTATTTATCACTTAATAATACAAATGTCAGTATACAAATAAACTGAAAGAGAATTCAATATCAAAGAGGGTAAAAAATCAATGTCAATCGAAATAATACAAATTGGATATAACAATGTCAATTAGATTAGGAATTACATTCACATATCGTCCCTTAGTTAACAACACCGCATAAGTCATTTTTGCCAACTTTACAGAAGACGAAAAAATCGGTGGAATTTTAACTAAAGTATATATAATACTTATACTTATTATAATATACGTATTATTATAATATGCTTATTATATATACTTTAATTAAAATTCCACAGATTTTTTTAAAATATACAGTTTACTTCGTCTCCTGTAAAGTTGATAAAAATGACTTATGCGGTGTTGTTAGCTAAGGGACGATATGTACATTTAGATGTCCAACCAAACCATGTCTAACTATTCCAATCCTTTGTCATTTAAATATTCTGTAACCGAATTGTATGCTTTATCTAACAATAATGACATCAGGCGTTTCTTAAATTGCGTTATTGTTAGTCATACCAAAAAAACTTCTATTCATCAGCTTTGTCGTACAACCTATCGAATATATTCTGTTTCCAATAAGGAATCGTGTAAGAAGTTGGTAGTTGATGGTTTTTGATCAAACGTGTAAGAAGTTGGTGGTTTTTGCCCCATTATAAACACACTCTCCAAATTTTATATATCTATATTGAGTGATTTAGGCTGTGCGGACATAAGTCATTCAAGACAAACTATTTTATGAGTAACTAGCGGACCCAATAGATGTCGTCTCGCCCGATTGCAGCGTCGCCTACCGAGTGCAATTGCGAATCTAATCAATCCAGAAAGTTACATAGTAACATTCAAGAAACATCGTCATTATCGATCAAGAAGTTTAGGAGAATATTTAATAATAATATTATTTTTAACAATAATATAAAAACGCGATAAACACATTACTAACTTTCCCGCAGAGTGTTTGGTCCACGTCCGTAATACTTCGGCAAAGAGCAGACTCTGCCTTCTTAGGTAAACATCTCCACCGATGTGTTAAGGCAGTTTTAAAAATTATACGTCTCTCGCAAATGCCTATCACCAGTTTCAAAGAAAAAATAACAGAAAAGTCATCACCCCGTGTAGCAAAAGTGGCTGAGCAATAGCCAATGTGCCGTCCGGTCAGGTGTGAGGACCGGGGCGGGACGCGGTACGCGGGGAGCGGGGCGCCCGCTACGACAATCGACTCCTAATGAGTCCCGCTCTAATAATAATTATCTACCTACACTTTCTGTTCGGCGAGTCGGCGACTATTCTTCGGTAGGGTTGGTGATTTCGGTATAAAGATTTTTTTAGGTTTAATTTCATGATCAATCACTTTTTACTATAGCGAAATTGCGTTTATTGTGTATTTCTATAGAAGATGAAGATTAAGCAACATTCGCAAGAGTCCGTAAGATTTTAAATTCTTAAAGTAGGTGTTAAATATTAAATTATGTCTTTTGTCTATTTCCATTAAAAGATCTGCTATTTTTATAAAATTTGTTGGAATCTCTTTTTAATGTCCCAGGAGACATTAAATTAATATTCTTGTCTATTATGTAACATTCTTGTCTATAACATTTGTTTTACTAATTAAAATTACCTTTATACAAACGTTTTTATATTTGTCTATTATTATGAAATAACGTAAAACGGTGACAGAAAAATACAGTTAAGAATATGCTAGAGTAAAATTTTCAATTTATAAACTTACGTAATAATAATAACTGATAAAAAAGACAACGTGACGTTTACCAATATAAAAAAAAATGGTGAAATAAAACTAAGTTTTCTTACACAAAAAATATATTGTTTCATTTGAACGATTTTTTCTTTTAAGGTGGCCATAGCCCATTGGTGGAGATGTCAACTTTAACCCAAGCGGATCGAGTTTATTCCTAAACCACATACTTCAGACGTAGATCCATTCGTAACATAAGCATATAACTTACCACGAGGAATTAACGGGAATATTAATAATGTTTTTAACGCATTGTTAATATTCGCTTAAAAATATGAATTGATAGCGTTTTGGGTAAGCTTTGAGTTTTGTTACCTAAACGAATGAATAATTTAATAAATAAAATTATTTCATTAGTATAGTGATGACTATTTTTCTCCGATTCGCCAACCCTGGCACGCAATAATAGGAAATTTGTTTTCCGGTTCGGTTGCCCGCTCCAATTACGGGATTAACGAATTATTTCCACTTTTTTCCCACCGATTGGCCCCTCCCACTCCCCCCACTGCCTTAAGGCGTGTTTCCGCCTATTGAATCTCTTTTGATTAGCCTCCTTTCCCGTTTGAAGCGAAATTGCCCACGTTCAGAGCAATCTTCGCGTATTGAGCATTTTCTACTTTTAAAGAGTGTGGTAAGCTACGTGTATTGATTTTTGATTGGTTGTTCTTTTATTTGCGACGAAGCTCGATGACGCCCTGGCTGGTGGGTTCTGCAATTGATTATTCTAATTCCGTAATGTTGACTAATGAGTTAATTAATGTATACTAATGTTAAAAAACGAGAGAGAAAATGGAAAGAGAGCACTCCGTATAGCACAATATAACTCTCGAGGGTGTGTTGATCTTTCACACAGCTTATAATATTTTGATCCACATCATTTTACAAGGAAACTGGATCTTATACATTTTATCTGCATTTTCAAATGATAACAGGGATAAGTTATCTAAGGTCCAGCTTGTTGCATTATGGAGGGGTATTTTCACAGCCACTCCAACTATTTGAAAAATGCGTGGTCCCTTTAAAATGATTGTTATTTTAAAAGGATATAGCCTATAGATTATATTTATATTCTGTTTTATCCAAGCGAAATGAGGGTGGACCGTTAATAATATAATAAAAAACACTATTATCTATAATATTTTCAATTTAATTAACATTTAAAGGAAAAACAACGTTTCCTTTGTCTTCCATATAAAAATATCAAAGTTATTAAACCAAACTTTGGAGTTATTATGTCGTAAGATAAAGAAAGGCTTTTAATTTCAAATATAACAGAAACAGTTTATTTAATTATGTTTATTATGAACTTATTCTTCAGATAATTTAAAATACACAAAACCGGTTTTCAATAACAGTAAAGAGGCCATTTTGGTTTTTTCATAATTGGCAATATGCAAAAATTACACAGCTTTTACATGCAGTATTTTGAAAATAAAAAAAATTAAAATAAACGGTCGTATAAATCTTATTTTAATATAAGTTTTTTTTATTTTATACGTGGTTTGAAAACAGTTGTAAAGAACATTTCTTCAGAAACTTGTCTTCGGATCGGTGTTTTTTTTAATAACGATCCTTCAGGTCTCGAAGTTTTTTCCCAAGAAATTAATATACCATAATAATACTTCCTTGGTTCTTGCTATTATCAATTTGCATTAGATCTATAAGGTCTGGGTGTTGCCGTTATTCCTGTTTTTCCATTTACTGTTGAAATACCTCCAGTAGTAGGAATGTAATAGTTGTATATATCAGAGGCCTGACAGCACGTTTATAAAAGTGCAAACTACTATTGTGTTATTAATTATAAGATAGACTTTATCGCTATGACTATAAGTTCCAATTTGTACCATTGCGCAAACGATTGCATATTTCAAATTTTACAATTAGCCCTCTGAGAGCTTAAATTAATTTCGATATCTAAATTTCAATTAAATGTAACTGAAATTAATTAAATGTAATAAAGGATCGGCGAGCGGTAGCAATATTACAGAATAATAAGTACCGTCTGAAAACTCCAAAGCACGTGTCTTGCTTGGCCACTCTCATTGCCAAAAGAATAGCTGGGTCTATTCGTGCACGAAAGTGATTTAATTTTTTTCGGTATTTACGTAAGATAGGTAAAGCTAGAAAATATATTTCCTTTTTAAAAATTTGCACCAATGATTGTTCAAATTCTAAATGTTTAAAATGTATATCGAATATTTTTAAACGTCATATACGTCTATATGACATTTCGCAGCTTTAATAATATAGGGGCACAATTCGAAAAAGATGATTGTTGGAAAAACACCTTTAAAGATTTTTGAGCCCCTGTATTGTCACAAAATCGGTCATAAGTAAATTAAACTATTGAATGCAAAATCATAAAACATCATAAGAGCATGTTCACTAAGCATGCAATATTTATCGCATATTAAATTTATCCCAGTACTAGTTTATTTTACTAATTTACTTATGACCGATTTTGTGACAATACAGGGGCTCAAAAATCTTTAAAGGTGTTTTTCCAACAATCATCTTTTTCGAATTGTGCCCCTATATTATTAAAGCTGCGATTTGTTAGGTATATAATGTGTCATTAAGTTGTCTGTGTCTAATATTTATTTATTTAAATTTAAAAAGCTTTATTGACCACAAATTGAGATTTGTGCAATACAGGCGAACTAAATGCCTTTTATATAAAATGGATGTATGTATATATATCAAGTACTGCATTAAACACATATGCAAACATGGTTCAAAATTCAATATTATTATTATTTAGTTAACCTCCAAAAGTTAAAGTAACTTAGAAGAAAGTTATACTCGGAAAATGAAGTTTAAAATATAAAATGTTCTCAGTAATGCCCTAAAAAAGAAGAAGATTGGATTTTATAGCATTTGATTTTCATTATACTTCCTTACATTACTTCGGAAATTTATGCCCCTGGTTCATAAAACTATCATGTAATAATGATATCAGTGCGTCAATTCGGAAACCATCAACTTCACTATACTGTTTTGTTATAACACTGTTTTGTGAATATCTTGTTGTCTTGTCTTTAACCCAACAATCTCTCTATCAATAATATGGCTTATGTTTATAGACCGTTAGTAGACCGGCAACCTAAGACTCTAGAAATAAATAAATAAATATTTCCTACATTCACACCAATTAGCCTAGCCCAAAGTAAGCACTATAAGGCTTGTGTTATGAAAGCTCACTTAAATTCAATAGTACGCATACTATGTTAATTTGATGCGTTATAACTTTACTCTTATTAAAAAAATATTACTTATTCAATTTTGCAAACACTTTTCTGCTTAGCAGTACTGTAAAGAAGTGGTTTTGAATTGGGCAAGCGAATCTCAAGTGGTCTATTAAGGCCGCATTTAGACCACACTCCAGCATTCGGGTTAATGGCGAAACATAGCTTATATGATTATATATTATGTATTTTAAATCCATCGCGTCATCGTCATTATCATGATAACCAGTAATTGGAACTACCAGATTTGTTTTTTGGTTAACATTTTATTACCAAACATGATTCAATATTGATTCGTACTTACGTGTGCGTGTGCCGATAAAAAGGTAGCCGAATTAGTTTTGCTAATAGTACTCGTACCTACATGGTTTCATAATTATATGGTATACGTTGCTGTTTCGCTAAGGGATTCGATCCTGGTTCGAAAATATCTGATATATATGATAAATATTAAAAATATCCGATATATATATTCGGTATATATCCGACCCATCTATTTCTTGTAATTATACCTTGTAAATTTAAATTCAGTAGCCTAAAATATATTAAAATTAAATTAAATATTGATTTAATTACTTTAAACTGAAATGGAATAAAAAAATAAACATTTGTCACTTTTAATGTTATTTTTTATTAATTTTTAAGCAAAGTGCGGATGCTGAGAGTTTGATAGATCAGATTTCACCAATCCAATATTTTCGGAGAAACAAACCGATCCATTTATTGTTAGCGTTTTTCAAATATAAGTAAAAGCGAGATTTATGAGTTGAAATGTAAAATTAATATTTATTCAAGGATACATATTATGAAACTCTGGTTTTCATACATCCAGTTTAAACTATAATAGGATACTTTCACCAACAGTCATAAAATTCAGAAAGTCATTGCATTTCTATCATAATACTTCGAAAGAGAGTAAATGATTTTTTATTACGCTTTGCCCTAATTGTAGTAAATAAAATTAAAATTAACCCAAGGGTTGGTTAGCGCTGTTGTAGCAGTAATGCTTTGGCCTATGATTATTATGGGTAATCAACTTTCGCTTTTCTCGTTTGGCTATCTTGTAAAATGTACTTTCGCGAGCTCCTCCATTCTTCGTAAGGTCTGCAAACGATAACACCCACCAATCAGGATAGTTTAGGGCTCCACTTAATTAATAATAGACTGAAAATGATGGTATAAGTGTAGAGAAACTATTGGTGTCTGGTTAATGATTCTCATGGCAAAACTGCAAATGGCAAATGTTTATGCCATGAGTATTAGTATTTCTTTCTTATTAAATACGACTATATAAAAAAAATAAATCCCCGAGCCCTCTGGTGGGAAACAAACCTTTCGCTATCCGGGCGACCGCTACAATCGCTGAACTACCGAGACTCTGGTAGATGCGTCGTTTACAAGCGCATTTTTACTTTTACTATGAGCTAGTATCGTTCCTTTAATGTTGAAAGTTAAACCTTCAACATTGAAAGTAATATTTTTACAAATATCTAACATTCGATAAAGATGAAACAGCTACAGTTGTGTATTTTTTAGCATGCACAAAACTATATTTTGTATAAGATTGTTTTTATAGGTGTATTATAAAAAACAATCACATCTCTGAGCCCTCACATGGAATTGAATAAATAAGATATATATATATATATATATACTTGATTTGTATAGTTAATGTCCTTATTTGCTTGAAAAAATGGAAACGGGTTTTTCAGGAGTTTATTTATTTTTATTTTTTATATAACTCTAAATACATACTTAATAAATTAATATCTACTATCTTATTTGTATAAAAAATAAACATTTATATTAACGATCTGGAGTACTGTTTTCGACACTGTTTCTGTATAATGTCACTAGATAACCGAATCCACCTTCGAGAGCCATCCTCGCAACTCAAGCGCACTTTGGCATGTGAATTAAGTTGTTATGTTTCAATTCATCGATATCGATAATATCACTTTATAAATATAAGAAGCATAAGAAACCAGAAGCATTTGATACAACAAGATACGTGGATTAAATTATGTAATATATATGTGATTTCATTACAACTATTTAGTCTCTATTATGTTAAATAAATAATTTTTCGGTTAACGAAAGGGTTTGTGATGTTGTGTTCTCATGATTAGAGATATATATTCTACTAGCTGAACCAGCCACGCGTTGCTGTGTTATAAATTAAAATAAAACCTATCCCATCTTTTAAGTTACATCAAATAACAGATAGGAAGTTTGATCAAAATCGGTTAAGTAGTTTAGGAGTCCATCGCGGACAAACAAAGTGACACGTAAATTATATATGTATATTAAGATTACAAATCTATAACAGATGTATATCACCTGTATCAGCCAAGCACGTCACATATCAATGAATAAATTTTGTGTCAAGCTAAGGAACTCCATAATTTCAAATTATACAAGTCTTTAAAATGAGAATCAGTTTTAAGATTATGTATAGAGTTTAATTTCGATGACATAAAATGAAATTAACACTATTTAATTTACGCAATAATTTAATTTATCCATGCGAAAATAAGATAGTATACCGGTAATAGAACTGTGATTTTCAAAGATGAGCTTACCAGTCACAGCAATCTACTCTTTTGATTACAAAACATACGGAGGTTATGTAAACAAGCAGTAGTACTTAAGAATAAGCGATAATAAAACGTTGTAAAAGACTCGCCTCAGGCGGATATCGAACTAACTCTTCTCTCTCTCCGGGTACAGACAAGTGGTTTAATAAGTGTGGTTGTAGTGGTCCGAAGGTAGCTACATCAATTTAACTGATGTTGTAGGTCTGTTTACGTACAGTCTATTCGCTTTTATTACATATTTGAAAGACGAATATCTTATTTTCTTCTAAAAACCCAAAAAAGCAGTAATATCAAGTATATAAAGTACTACACTACAACAAATATAACTTGTTTATATTGCCTACATACATCATAAGACAGATTTTAACGTCAGAGAATATCGGTGTACAATAAATTATGAACAGGATTTGAGCATGATTCAAAATTGTTGTAAACTCCAGAAATGCCAATAATATTGGATCTTTCAAACTTTTGTATATGTTTTCTATTTCATTTTGATGGGCATGATGAACTAAGGATGTTTGGCAATGAAGTTTTAGTTTCTGGCCATTAAAAAGATATGTGCGATAGTAATTCTGAGTAAATGTTCCGGTGTTCTGGATGATTGGGGCCATTAATCCTCATAAAGATGAATTTAGCTCTATGGTTTTAATAAAATTATAAAAAAATATCCTTGATAGGAAATTCTTGTCTTTGAAATCCTCGAATTATTCTCACTCATTGTAGTTGCGTTTGATGTCCAACCTTAATGGTTGAAGTAAATTTAAATTATTTTTTAATTATACCATTTTTACTGGATTATATGTATATTAATGGTTAGTTACTCAGTATTTATTATTCATTTAACTGAAATTTACAAATAATCTTAATTACACATGGCCTTTCAGTATACCTATCACAACATTCACATATTCTTATATGAACATATTACGTGAGCTTCGAAACATGAATTAATTTAAATAAAACAACTGTTTTATGGATTTGGCGCATAATTTCTTTTATATTTAATCATGACGTTTCGACTCTTTTACAGGAACCGTGATCACAGGATACAATCGTCGTCGTATATTTATTATACCTTCACTATATTTTAATCGGGTATCTTCAAAATTGTTAAAATGTTTATGTTAATAATTTATAAATATATATATAAAATTAACACTTAGAATCCTCCCGATTAAAATATTGTAATAATATTTATAAAATTATGCGCAAAATCAATGCGCACATTACAAATGCAATTTGTAATGTGCGCGGAAGTGTAAGAACTAAATATGTTAAACATGAATTAAATTAAATTTGTGTGGTAACTATGATAGCATATGATCATGTTGATGTATTTTACTGGATGCAATCGCATTCAAATCAAAAATTCAGCATCCTTATGACATCTTTATCGATATAAATTACCGATACAGTACCCTCACTGTTAACTTTGCTAAACATTACAACTGCTTAAGTGGCCTATGACTGTAACCCATTCCCGTTATCTGGTGGCTTGTCCGCCTGTCTGTTTACATCTTAAGAGTAAGGATCGTAGACGTGCATGAAAATATTACCACTTTACATTTGAAGTGGATACAGGAGTCCACTGGTACCTTACCAAACATAAATGATTTACTGTTCGGTTAGAAATCACAGTATGGATTTGGTTATGATGTACAGAAAAATGTTTTAACAAATAATTCATTAAAAGAATCAAACACCTCGACTGTCTCGCCAAAAAAATTAACAAAATTGTAAAAATAATTCTGTTTATTACTCTATGATCTGTGTATAAAAAACAAAAATTATTTCAATATTTTTCGATTTAGTGAGTGCAATTCACATTTCCTAAGTTTAGAATAGAACATAGGTTCTTTTTTCTATACTTCGTTTCTTTTGCATAGGCAAAAGAAACAAAGCGGCCAATATATTTTTTCGAATTTCGAAATAAGAATCTTTTGTATAATGTTACATATATATTTTTTCTTTTTATAATGTCTAACTAGCTGACACAGCGTTGCTGTGGCACAGTAATTTTAAAGAATTTTTCTTAAATAAAAGTAACCTAAGTTACTCCTTAATACAATGAAAGTCCCGTCAAAATCGGTCCAGCCATTTCAGAGATTAGCCGGAACAAACAGACAGACAGACAGACAAAAATTGTAAAAAAAAATATTTTGGTGTATATACCGTATATATATTCATATGCATGAGTAAAATACGGTTATTTCAATATTACAAACAGACACTCTAATTTTATTTATATGTATAGATAAAACAAAAGGCACGTAAAAGATTTTCATATACCTTTACCGCCCGCGATAGAAGGACGATAATGAATTTTCATACAACTCTACCTCCCGTATATTTGTGTGTCAAAAAAGATGTACCTACTTCCACAATTAACAAAGTAATATTCAAGGAGGTATAGTTACTTCTATTTATTAATAATTATAATCATGCTAAAAAAAACAAAAATAATACAGTATAAGTGTGTGATTTGATCTCTCATGTGCTGAAAAACATAAAACACTATATTTAATATTTATGCGAGAGTCTTATAATGCGAGTTTATTAAAGGACTGCCGCGACTTCGTTAGGGTTAAGCATAATGTATACACTAAATACGAATAAGATACTTTTTAGATTTAGATGTTCTGGTGATTAAACTATATTATACATATAATTTTAAGATCATTGTTTGTAAAACCAACAATTTTCCCTGGTTAAACATTAATCTGCTCTATATTGTATATCCATTGAAATGTAGCAATTGCCGAGGCTAATACACCACAAGTGTTTTCAAACTACTAGAGTGGCAGTTTAGTCTAGTCTACTTGCGTAACAAATAATGCGAATGCAATACTCAATCACTTTGTAATGGATCACTAATAATAAAGTTGGGAAGTTTGCTTTGGTAAATTAAATTGCAATGAGCTATATACTCTGGAAAAATTCAGTTCGTAATTTTGCGCTCTATTTTTTACTCTACTACTACGTGACCATATAAAAATAAATCTTGTCTGAATTGACTCATAATATTAAGTTCATAGAAAAAACCCCATTGAAAATTAGGAAGTGGTGTTCGAGCTTTTTTACTTTTTCTTTCATTAAATCCTTATTAGAAACGTGTATGTAGGTACATTAAAAATATAAACCCTTTCAATAGTTTTCGAGTTTACGTACGTTAATTTATTATTATTTAATAAAGATTCAATTTTACGTCAACACTACTATGCGCTACACTACGCTTATGAATGAGATGGCCTAAAATATCGTAATCGTGAGTTTTTAATTAAAACATGAGAGGACTGTCGAATTGTAGAGAATTGTTACCCTGACAAAGACTTACAAAGAGACTTTGAAAAGTAATTTATGGCCTAATCTTGTTTTATAAACCGCTTTAAAGTAATAAAATTATGTTAAAAAAATAGGTAAGTAAGTATAATGAACATTTGTCCAAGTGGCTTTAAACAAAAAAGTAAAGAATTAATCAGTCTTAAAATTTTTAAGAAATTACCCATTTGTCGATATATAGATAAAATACTTAATTTAGTAATAATTAAGGATAAGTACTCATCTCTCATCTCATATTTCGTTCTTACATTTCTGCGCCTCTCGCATCTTATAAAAAAAAACACTTTTACGGAATTCAAGACGCGTTTATTTTTGTTTTCTTATAAATCTTGATGTTTTGTCTCCTTTACCCCTGTAAAGTGATCACAGTATGATGATAAACGCGTCATGAATCACATAAAATTATCTTGTAATATCAAATAAAATTCACATCTAAAATGAAAATAGTAAAAAAAGATGTAGGTATACTTACGTCGAAGCAAAGGTACTGATCATTCTAGTTCACTAGAAAAAAACTGGTCTTCTTTAAGTGGACAATAAATACACCTCTGAACAGACTAATAAATAGACTTAGCTGTAATGCAGATGTAGACTTTCAATTATTAATAGTCATAAGAAGATACTGAATCTAAAATGAGTCTTATTATTACGTAAGAAAAAATACCTTTAATAACATCCTTTTCATTAGCCTGTTAATCATCATAAGGCCTTTCCTATGGATAACCCAGGAGGAAGAATGAACTGTTGTACGACAGTCCAGTGCCACCAAGGTGACTGGAGGGACATCTGGGAGTTTTTAGTGGGTAGGCCCCTACGCACCAACCTGACGAGCTTTTATTGTCAGGCAGGTCCTTAGGGGAGAGCCCCACATAACTTCCGCCGCACTACCAGCGGCGGAAGTATGCGTAACGCATTTCCTCCAAGTAAAAAAAAAAGGAGAAAGAATGGACCACAAAGCGGAAACAAAAAAGAACCAGAGACAATAAACTGGTCTCTGGCACTTAGGTCGAATAGGCTATCCACTGCACCTTCAAGGTTCTTTAAAATTTGTCATATCACATTTTATATATATGAAATGAAGTGGACGATTTTGATGAACTTTTTCTATGAGTTATATTTTACAATTTAACCCGGTAAAAATGTCTATTTATAGGTTTGGTTTTTTTTAGTAACTAAATACATTTTTTATCAGTAACCAGTTTGTGATCGGGTAAAAATACGTACTCATTCAGCTTTTTGGCATGAGTAGACTGAAATGAAATGTTTTTTTTTATTAACACAAAACAGAGTAGGTTCATATTGGTCGTTGGACATATTAATTTTGAACGTCTGTTTTACCAAACGCAGGGCATTTGAATGTAAATAGAAATTAATAACCAATTAATGTAATAATAATGAATAAATTGTACGAACAAATTTTATTTATTTTATTAATGTAAATGTTACATTTGCAGTTTTGTTACAAAAATAGCTAAATTAAGCTCCTTCACTGAGCTGATGATAAAATATATTGCTTTCTTTTTTTAGTAATAAATGTAGTACTAAAATTATTTTCAAAAAATTTTAGACACAAATACAGTTTCAAGTACTCACATCCACTGGCTATCGTAAATGACGTAAGTAATAAACGACCTATGTCAAACGGTTAAGCATTCAAGTACACTGAAGATCAATAGTTCAAGTTCAGTTTATGATGGTGTCTAATCGAGGAGATAAGAAGCAGGTCATCCCATGTTCTTAAAACGCATTAGCTCCCTTATTTTGAAGTGGTGACAGAGCTAACAATGTATAGAAGTGATCAAATATAACTGATTTGGGTATTAAAAATTAATTATAAACTTTAAGATATAAATTTCTTAGTCTGTTTTATAAAAGTGTTCATTGTTTGTAATTATTACACCGATTCAGTTAAGGTTTATGTCGAACATTTTGGCGGGAGCGCGAAGCGTCACTTTAATGGTGTTGGTTTTCTTGTTAAATTTTGTGTTGTGGTTGATATTAGTGTCTAATGATTGTGGGTTATTAATCACTGAGTGTTTCTGAATATGCATGAGTGTTGCCAAGTGAAACAAAATAGTGGAAGGTGTCTTTTCGCGCTCTCTCAAGAAGGCCACGAGTTTTCAGTAAAACCCCACTTCTTTACTGAAGCCTAGGAAATAACTCAAGAACTAGCTAAATTCACAAATCGTGCAAGCCACAAATTAAGAAGAAAAAAGGTTCATGTCAAAAGTTTTATAAGTTGTAAAAGGTTCTGTTTTAATTAATTATAGGAAGATTATGACAAAATAACTACTTCAATAGTTACCATTACTCATATTGTGGTCAAACATCTTGGGAATAACAATTCCAACATAATGTATGACATTAATATAATATAATCTTTTAAAGTAAATTAGATAATTCACATTTTTATTAATGACCCGTTCTGTGAGATTATTAGGGCACGAACTTAAAGATTATCGTGAGAACCTGACCAACTCAATCAGTTGTTGTTGTGCTGGCCCTTGAAAATTACTGTCTTATCTATAACAGGGAAAGATTATTATTAACAACTAGATAAAATAATAATGTGGGCTATGTTTCTATAAAAAACTGAATTTATATATTAATTAAAAAAAAAATCTTTTTGTTCCTGTAGTTCTGCAAGAGCTCGCGCTGCGAAAATTTCTAGAAGCCAAGAGTCTGAAAAGCAGACCCGTTTGGAGGACCCGTAAAGAGCTGCTGAGACTCAAGAGCAAAACGAAGCGCTATCCTGATCTTTAAATAAATATGAGCAATAGGGAATTGCTGTGTGAAAGGGCAATTTTGGCGCTGACTAATGAGATTGTTAACCATATAAACGAACAAATCATATCAAACGTGGAGGAGCATGTTGTAGGTAGAATAACTCTTTAGAAGAATCAGGAGTGCCTTTCCAAAAGTTGAGGCTGAAAGTTGGTTTTCCAAGGCTATGTAATAGTACGCGGCCACAAATTATACATCTAGGTCACAGCATTATAAAAGCTATAATCATGACTGGAAAAAATGTTTTGATTCCCCATATTCCAAAAAATTAAAACTGACTTGTCATAGGGTGCAGTTTCCTCTGAAAGCAGCATTTGCAATTACAATCAAAAAAGTTCAAGGACAGAAGCTTAAAGTTGCAGGTGTTTATTTAGAAAAAAAAATGTTTTTCCCATGGGCAACTCTATGTGGCATGCTCACGTGTATCAAACCCGAAAAATCATTATGTTTTGGCAAAAGATGGAAAATCTAAAAACGTCGTGTATATTAATTAAATAAGCCACTTGCAGCAAAATAATTAGCCTAAAAAATGAAAAATGCTGCCGAAAGCTAAAATTTCCACTATTTATTAAAGTAAACCATAAACCAATTCTAAATGCTTACTATTAATTAATGAATGATAAAGTATTTCTCTTCTTTATTATAAATAAAGCGATAACTAAACGTTGGTTATTATTATGAATGATTATTACAAAAGCAGGTATAATATATGTAGGTATATTTATACTATAGAGTATATAGTATAACTTGTGCAATATTAAAAATAATATGTCTCATTTGATATATTTTATTTACAGTAAAACCTGTATCAGCAACAACCCTGGAGGGCAATCGCCATAAAAATATGCAGTTGGATTGGAATGGAACTACTGCTGAACTTCAACTTATACGACATTTCGCATCGCGGTAGTGAATGATTTGACAGATGGTTGAGACGCAACCCAAAGAAGTTGGAGCGCTCGCTGTGGGCAGTCATTATAATCTCTGTGCTGTTTCCGAAATAAAGTACTATGTAATACCTACAGTACTAGGTGACATCTCTTTTCTTTCTACGATCCGACTTCGTTTGTGTTTCAACCGTCAAGCAAAAATTAGTGTGATACCGATTTCGTCCAAAGTTGGATAGTATTAGAATAAGATTAGAATTGAACCTCAACGGTCCGTTCACATTGAAAAATAGCGCTATTGGCCTCCTGGTTAGCACTATATATTAGTTCACAAAAGTGTAGAAAACACGTGTTTCAAGTTTTAATCAACATGTTAATACTAAATGAAGAAATTTATTTTATATAAAAGATTTTAAGAAGGAATTTCTAATTAAAAGTAAGAGAGCTTTGTACTGAATTATTTTACAAAAATATTCGCAGATGACCTTTACTTTTACCTTTTTCTTTAATTGGGGTTTACAATCCCCAAGGCCGCGTTGAAGTCATTTTCTAGATTTATAGCATCTCACATAAAGAGGTTTTTTTTTATATAAGAAGGTGGTTACTTCTTAGATTTACCACAATGATTTAGTAGGAAATTTCGCATACTATAGGCAATTTAAAATCAAACTTGACTTTGATACGTGGCTTTACGGAAGAGAGATCACATCGTGCTAAATCTAAGTTCTGTCGTTTTAACAATGCCAATTCTTTCAGTATAAATAATTAAGTCGTAAGGAAATGGAGAACAAATTTGATATACTGGAAAGCACAAATTAATTTTATTTAGGTAAATTTCCTATTATTAGGTCCAAGCTCATCACTAACACGAACACTGACTATGCGAAAGCTACTATCTCAAGATATAAGTAGATATTTATTTAATGGTTCGAGCTAATCATTAAAATTATAGATCTGATTTGGTCTGTCCGTATATATTCATATAGTCCTCCATTATGGAACAAGGGAAATGAAAAAAATGGACTCCAAAAAGAGAAAATCGTTGACAAGAATTGTAAAGTAAAAAGAGTACGAATTACGTTACCTTGCTACAACTTCAGCATCAAACGCTAGAAATATTTGTGAAAATTTATTACGATATATTGCAAAACGATAATTTTATTAATAAGATATTTTATCATAACAGTTTATTTTACCTAGGGATTTGATTATCGTATAATAATGCGGATATATTAATGTGTAAGCAAAGTCTCCAAGAGTAGGGCTATGTAACTGATACCGCGTGGCACAATTACACGGGTCGAGAATAGGAGATCCCCCTCTTAAAAGCCATGGCTGAACCAAGTGATTGTTTGACGAGCCGCAAGCAAATCTCTGGATACACACTAATCCATCATTTGGATTCGTATAGACTTGGGGATAGAACACAATTATAAAAACTGTGAAACTGTGTGATTATCAATGATCACCCTCTGCCTTAGGAGATAATAATAGAAGATTGTTTACGTTAACAAAACACTAGTCTTATACTTACGAAAACAATATTTAGAAAGTCAATAGTAAGAATAATACTGATTTTTAGCTAATATCAACAAGTATTTAAAAGAAATATTCCAGACTCTATTTCGAAGCCTCTAAGATAAGGAGCAGTATTCTCATGCAAATGCTCCTATCTTTATACCTATTTATATTACTCATTATACTATCTATACATGTAAGGCTATAAAACCAATGCCATAGATTATGGGGATCTGGATATTCTAAGACAGAATATCCCATGATTTTACCCAAAACTTTACAATTACAGTGTGAGCTTTATTATAAAAAAGCAGTTTTAAGATTGGTTAAAAATAACCTTTGCTTATTGTACACGTAACATGTGGAAATTTACCTGAAATATCTTAAATTAAAAATGGCTTTGAAATCAAAGAAAGCTGATGACATCTGAAGCTAGTACCTACTGTAGAGTTCTAAATTGATATCCAAACGTATGTCTTAAGACTCTTCTGTATTGTCTTTGTTTTTAATAATAGTGGTATCGTAACTGTCACTGATTACTTAGTACAAATATTATTGTTATAATTTTCCATTTCAGCTAAACAGTAAACTTTTATATTAACATTGTTTTAGTAACATAACAATATTCAAGTATTTAAATGTAAGGAAAATATCACTCCTTGGCTCCAGAACTACACGACGGTGTACTAGGACAGTTCTCCCCGCTGGTTCTGCAATACAACACTTTAATGCCGCCTTTTTGCCTTTTATTGAGCACTTTATTCACTCGACGGGATGAACTTACTAGTTAAATATTTATTGACAAATAAATTCCAAACCGGTTTATATGAGAAGTTATTAAATTACATATAATTTGAGCAAGTGGTTCTTTACCTTCTAACTTAACATTTAAGTTGCTGTACCTAACAGGTTGACAGCCATTCACTTGGCTTTAACAGTTCTAAATAATTGTTGCTCTGTAGATATGTCAATGTATTGTAATTTTCAAATGTGCAGACATTACTATCTCCTTTGATTTAATTGGAGCGTAGCGAGCGAAGCTCCTATGGATCAGCTTCAATGGCGCAATGTCTGTTACGCCATAACTTCCCGAGTTCTTAACCGATTTAAATATTTTTTATGTGGAATCGAATCAACAGGTTTAGGACCAAATTGTGACGGACATCGAATTTTGAAATTCGCAAAAATTCCCATCGAAAAAAAAAAACTTTTTAGGTATTACGCTCCGCTCCCACATATGGTGCTAGCGTAGCTTTATGCTTAGCGATTGCATCGCCTAGTATTTGTATAAAATACCGTTAATTTTCGAAGATATTTTCTGGAATTAAAAATCTTAATTCAAACTCGTAAGTATTTGCGTATTTCAAAATTACACTCGGATGATATTCAAAAGTTCGAATAACAACATTCAAAAAAAAGTATATTAAACTTTCCGTTGTTTATTTACCTCAAACTTTAATTATGAAAGATAAAAGAAGAAATTTGTGAGATCGCTTCATATTCTACAACGCAGTGAAATGATGCTACAATTTAGTAGTACGAGTATTTTATTATAAACTAGAATGAACAATCTCATTAAAAAAAACGTTTTTTTGTAAATTTATTGACGAGATATATACTGACATATTTCAACCGACTTTTAAACAAAATTTGTTTTTAAGACATACAAAGTGTAAAATGGGTTTCAACCAAGAAGTCTGCTAATGTCCTGTCACGGGCCCATTGCGTATCGGTGGGTATTAATGACTACATACGAAGCGGGGACCGTAAATATTCAAATGTCCTTTCAGAAGCAAAGAGAAATTCAAACTAGTAATGTTTCACTTAGCGGCCTGCCTATAGTTAAGCAAATCTTTTAATAAATTTGTCTTCGAACCAAGGAATGGTGGTTTCATTCATTGGTCCTTCGAGCCGGATAAATTAGTAGCGACACCTATACCAAGTTGTAAGCAACTCAACAATTTTGGACTTGCAAATTTTTTGCTTTAAAAACTGTTGGAAAGGGGATTCCATGCCCGATTTTGCCAAAGAATTTTATGGCCTGCATGCAATGTAAACATTTTAATTGGACTTAGAAAATTTAATAAACACTAAAAAAAAAAAAAAAAAAAAAAAAAAAAAAAAAAAAAATTGCTTTCTGAACTTTTAGAAATTGTACTTTGAAAATGGATTCATTATTAAGAATTCAAGAAGATCTCCATGGAAAATTAAGCAAGGGTTTAATTAACTTCAAAAAATCTCCGAAGGAAAGAATAACTAAAAATTATATAGAAACACGACTTGAAACGTTGGAAAAACAATGGTCTACGTTTGATGATACGCATCGAAAGTTAATAAGTGGATTTCCAAAAACAGAGTTTCAAAAGTCTGAATATCATTTGAAAGATATTTATACTGAATCGGAAGAATTTTACACGGATTACAAAGTAGAATTAAAGGAACGTTTATCGAAATTTATCAACAGTTCTGCAGAAACAACTATTATTTCAACTTACCAGGCTCAAAATAGCGATCAAGTAAATGTCCAATTACCGAAAATAGCAATACCTTTATTTTCTGGAAAATATTCAGAGTGGACCACATTTCGTGATCTTTTCTTGTCGCTGATACATAATAATAAGTCATTACAAGACGTACAGAAACTTCACTACCTGAAGAGTTACCTTACTGGCGAGGCGGAACAACTACTGCGTCATCTACCGATTACTAGTGAAAATTATTTAAGTTGTTGGGATATTTTGGAACATAGATTTAATAATAAGAGATATATAACGAATTGCATCTTTAAACGATTTTTTAGTCAGAAAAATATTGTAAATGAATCATCAAACGCCATAAAAGAACTTTTCGATACCACAAATGAATGTTTGAATGCTTTGAAAAATGTAGGCATAAATATTGAAAGTTGGGATGTTATTATAATTTACATTTTGAGTCTTAAGTTAGACACTGACTCTCGAAAGCTATGGGAAGCTAAAATTTGTGATCTACCAAATGAATTACCAAGTTTAAGGGAATTTTTGGAGTTTTTAGAGCATAGATTTAGGTCACTAGAATTCTTGACCACTAAATTGGTAAAGGCCACTCAGTCACATCACATCGCAACTAATGACAATAATTATAAAATAAAATCAGCTCCATGTATCTTTTGTTCTGATTCTAGTCATAAATTAGGAAATTGCAAAGAGTTTGCAAAGGGAGACTTAGCAACACGGCGTAAATTTGTCCAAAAATCCGGTTTGTGTTATAATTGCTTGGGTGCTAATCATTCGGTCACATCGTGTCGCTTATCAACTAGATGTAGAATTTGTAAAAGAAAACACCATTCGCTGCTACATTCTAATAACGTTAACGTATCAACTGAGAATATGGGAGTTGATAATACCGATGTTGTTGCGAATATGACAACAACTGTACCAGACGAGACCAATTTAAACCAAATTACCACGTGCTTCTCTAATGCAAGGAGTCAAGTACTATTAGCAACGGCGCTCGTACAGGCGGAAACTAACACAGGTTCAAAAATGACACTTAGGTCTTTATTGGATCAGGGATCGCAGGCCTCATTTATTACGGAGTCTGCAGTCCAATTACTTGGGCTTAGGAAGATCCAAAGTCAAAGTGTTATATCTGGAGTAGGGGGTGATGATAACGCATCACTGAAATCAAAATATGTGGTTTTCGTAAACCTACAGTCTCTTCAAGACCCAACGTTTACCATTCATGTCAAGGCGCATGTTCTTACCAAACTAACTTCATTTCTTCCTGATAGGAAGTTTGTTGTCCACTGGTGGTCAAATTTACCAAAAATGAAGTTAGCAGATTCAGATTTCAATATACCAAACAAAATTGATATATTACTTGGGGCTGAAGTCTATTGTCAAATTCTAACGGAGGGTTTTATCAAAGGTCCACCTGGAACGCCGATAGCACAGAACACCAAACTGGGGTGGATCTTATCGGGAAAGGTCGAGGGTGACAATCAAAGTAATGATGTTTTAAGAAAAAATAGCATCATTGCTATGCATACCCATCTTAACAGTGAGGAATTCAGTCTAAAAAGGTTTTGGGAGTTAGAATCAGAATGCTTCTCACTTGTTAAGACACAGCTAACTCATGAGGAACAACTTTGCGAAACTACGTTCGAAAAAACAACTAAGCGCGATACGTCTGGTCGATATATTGTCAGACTTCCTTTCAGGAATGCAGATCCGATTTGCAAAAAGGGCAATTCTTTAGAAATAGCTACTCGAAGATTTTTTATGTTGGAGAAACGACTGTCGAAGGCACCAGAGATGAAATCACAGTATTCAGATGTGATATCTGAATATTTGAAACTCGGCCACATGGAGGTAATACCAGAGAAGGAGAAGAGCAAGCTGGGAACAGTATACTTGCCTCATCACGCGGTGTTTAGACCCGATAAAGCAACCACCAAATTACGAGTCGTATTCGATGCATCCAGTCGGGATAAAAATGGTGTGTCTCTTAACAGTGACCTGATGGTGGGTCCTACATTACAATCTGACTTACGTCATATTGTCATGAGATGGAGACTTCATCCCATTTGTCTAGCAGCTGATATCGTTAAGATGTATCGTCAGGTGAAGGTAAACATGGAAGATACAGATTACCAACGTTTGGTGTGGCGTAATGACTCTTCCGAGGATCTTCAACATTTGCGTTTAACACGAGTCACATTTGGAACAGCTTCGGCTCCTTATTTAGCAGTCAGATCATTACACCAAGTTGCATATGATGAAGGCAGTCTATGTCCATCAACATCTGAAAAGGTCTTGACAGATTTTTTCATGGATGATCTCTTAACGGGCTGTGAAACAGTATCTGAGGGGAAACAAATATTTGATGAAATGAACCAGTTACTGAACAAGGGAGGATTTCAACTTCAAAAGTGGACAAGCAATAGCGATGAACTGTTAAATAAAATAAGCCATGCATATAAAGCAACAACAGGAATCCTGGAATTAAAACTTGATGATATAATAAAAATATTGGGACTCACCTGGAATCGACGAACAGATAGCTTCGAGTACTCCGTCCAGCTACCTGAAATAGATGAACCTGTAACTAAAAGAAAGGTTATATCCGACATTGCTAAGCTATTCGATCCCTTGGGATGGATAGCACCAGCAATCGTAAAGGCAAAAATAATTATTCAAAAATTGTGGTTATCAGGGATAGGATGGGATGAAGAACTACCATCGCAACTAATGAAGGAGTGGATTACTTACCGTACCGAACTTACTACACTTACAAAATTTCAACTTCCCCGGTGGATTAACAGCAGCACTCAAATAAATCTGGAACTTCATGGATTTAGCGATGCTTCTTGTGAAGCCTACGCTGCAGTAGTGTACGCACGTGTAGTGAATGATTTGGGAGAAGTATATGTACATTTGTTAACAGCCAAAACAAAGGTAGCGCCTATTAAGCAGGTGTGTATTCCGAGACTGGAATTGTGTGGAGCACTTCTATTGGCTAAACTATTACAAGAAGTATCTACAATATTAGGTGTATCAAAATCTAATATTAGGGCGTGGACTGATTCTACCGTCGTGCTGGCTTGGCTGAGTGCACATCCCAGCCGTTGGAAAACTTTTATTGCTAACCGGGTCTCAGAAATTTTGAATATATTGGATCGTAATCAATGGTCA
Source organism: Calamotropha paludella (assembly GCA_927399485.1). Taxonomy (NCBI): domain Eukaryota; kingdom Metazoa; phylum Arthropoda; class Insecta; order Lepidoptera; family Crambidae; genus Calamotropha; species Calamotropha paludella. The sequence continues at coordinate 11,923,704 of OV656826.1, read as the reverse complement.
CATGTAGCCTCTAAAGATAACCCAGCTGACTGTGCGTCGCGGGGGGTGAGCCCATCAGAATGTTTAGAACATCAGCTATGGAAAACGGGTCCATCTTGGTTGCAAAATGAAACGATAAATTATCAAAATGTTATAATGCCCGACACAAATTTAGAAGAGAAATTAAAAAAGGTTTATTACACAAAGGAGACGGATCAGTTGAATGTGTACACTAAATTTTCATCACTACAAAAACTTGTTAGGGTGTTAGCCTACTGTAGAAGGTTTTTAAATAAATCAAGAAAATATCTTCCTAAATGGCTGTCTAGCAAAGAATTAAATGACGCTTTAAATTTATGTCTTCAGCAATGCCAAAAATATAATTTCACGCAAGAAATTAAAGAACTTAAAGAAAGGGGGACAATAAATAAGAAAAGTAAACTCACCTCACTGAATCCTTTCCTGGATAAAGAGGATATCTTGAGAGTCGGTGGTCGGCTGGAAAGAGCGGCTATTAGCTATGACAAGAAACACCCCATAATTTTACCTTCAAAATCTCACTTGACTAAACTCATTATGGAGGAGTGTCATAAGCGAACTTTGCATGGTGGTCCCCAGTTGATGGTAAATTATCTTCGATCGAAGTATTGGATCTTGGACGTTAAGAACCAAGTTAAACTGCTTGTTCGTCATTGCAAAGTATGTACACGTCATGCAGCACAGACAAGAAATCAGCTCATGGGGCAGTTGCCGCCTGCTCGAGTTACACCAATGAAACCGTTTTACCAAAGTGGAGTGGACTACGCAGGTCCCATTCAGATCCGCACTTCTAAAGGGAGAGGACATGGTGCCTATAAAGGGTATATTTGCTTGTTTATCTGTATGGCAACAAGAGCTATACATCTGGAGGCAGTTAGTGACCTCACTGCGCAAGGCTTCCTGGCCGCTTTTAAACGTTTTGTGGCCAGACGCGGGCATTGTGCAGACTTATTTAGTGACAATGGGACAAATTTTGTGGGTGCTGCCCGTGAACTTAAGGTTCTTTATGATCAGGAGAAATCTACTTTGACGCGTGAAATAGCTGAATGTTTGGCGAATAATGGAACCACTTGGCATTTTATACCACCTCGAGCACCACACTTTGGTGGGTTATGGGAAGCTGGTATAAAATCAACCAAGCACCATCTCAAGCGTGTAATTGGTAATGCTACTCTGACCTTTGAAGAGATGTCAACGCTACTTTCTCAAATTGAGGCATGTCTGAATTCACGACCATTATCTCAAATCAGCATTTCCCCACAAGATTCTATGCCTCTTACACCAGGTCATTTTTTAATTGGCGAACCAATGATACTCGTACCAGATAATAACTACAGAGGCACAACCGTCTCGAGTCTTAAGCGATGGCAACTAACTCAACAAATGTTGCAGCACTTTTGGCGCAGGTGGTCAACCGAGTATATGACCCAATTTTTACATCGCTATAAATGGGCCTATAAAACACCAGAACCAGACATCGGCAACGTAGTACTTGTCAAAGAGGATGACCTTCCTCCAGCTAAATGGCTCCTGGGAATTATTACCGACAAACATCCTGGTTCGGACGGGATTACGAGAGTTGTTAGTCTCAAATGTAAGGACGTCATCATTAAGAGACCCGTAACCAAGATTTGTATGCTACCTTGTGCCAACTGACTTATAAAGTCATGTTATATCATTATTAATGTGGCTTATAATTAGTATAGTTAATTTTAAGAACAACTGTTTTTTCTATGTTGAATATGTTGCTACAATTGCTGGATTAATCTGGTAAATTATATAGTATAAGCTTATTTTTCTTTAACCATTTTGTCTCGCTCATTTACTATTGAATTGTTAACCAAGAGGCCAAACGGAGAAAAATAGTTATAAATTTCTGATCAATGTGTTAATTTTGGTTTATGCTTGAAGAGTGTAAATTATCTATTTGCATTAATAATATTGATAATGTTTTTGTTTAATACTGTTTGCAATTTATATGTTTGTAAGTTGTTATACCTACCACCGTGATAAATGCACTGCAATTACTTCCTTCTTTGCTAAATTTACTTTATACAGTCCATTGTTCTGGGATTTGTCATGGTGGGCGGTAAAAATGGACCTTCTGTCCATGGTGGGCGGAATGTATAATCTGTATATATTGTCATAAGTGGCCACTAGATGGCGCTGTGCTAAAATGCATCGCGGTAAGGTTTCACTTAGCGGCCTGCCTATAGTTAAGCAAATCTTTTAATAAATTTGTCTTCGAACCAAGGAATGGTGGTTTCATTCATCACCCATCCGATAAGATTCCTTAACATCCGCAATATTAGGTACTATAGGGGCCGTCCATTAATCACGTGATGTTTTATTTAGCATTTTTTAACCCCCCCTCCCCCTTGGTGATACATGGTGAGGTTTCAGACTACCCCCCCCCCCCTCCCCCCACTATATCACGTGTATTTTTTAGTACCAGCAAAGAATATTGTTTTTTTTTTATATTTATAAAATACAGGTATAATTATCATCCTGTTTCATTATAGAAAATTAAAGACTACAATAATAACGTTTAGATATAAACGGAAAGGTTGCAGGTTGTTTTTGACTGACATAAAAATAATGAAAGAAATGCGAAAAATTTTTTTTATACTAATACATGAACGTAATTTAATGTACAGTATCCTCGTACCACGGATTAGCAAGACTTTCTTCAACACCAATAACTGGATAAGCATTTTGCAAGTCAGTTGTTGGCACAGTGCTTTGTTGAAGATCAACATCGGTTTCATCAAGACAATCGGCGTCATCATTTTCGCGCACGACGCAGAGAATCTCTCTCGATCTACCGTTCCACAATGTTTAATGGAACCAAAAAATTTACACCTTTAGGTTTTTACATAAAAAGATTATTTATACCCTAAATAAGGCATGACTTCAATTCCCAGAAGTCTAACTCAAATACTTTTTGAGAAAAAAAATCATGAACTTATCGTGACCTATGAAATCTAAAATATTAAGTGAATATTTAGAATATATATTTTAATAAATATGTGTCAATCGAACATAATCACACGCATATAAACGCGTTTCTTTAGTTTTAAAAAATGCATTGGTTTGGGAGCAGCGTTTTTTTTTTGTATTTCGTATTTATTTTTTTTCTTCCTAAAAACTAAAAAGTGGAACCTAGAACTAGAAATAAGGTTACGGGTGTGGTCTATCATACATACATAAATAAGCCACGTCTTACTATTGCGGCGATTAGAAGACATTCATTTTAAATTTTTTATGTTAGTGTTGTCATCGAACTTGACCTCGAACGAAAATTAAAAAAAAAATGAATTTTTGTGTATTATTTTTGAACGAGTTTAGAGTAATGTAGATTTTAAGAACTTGCTGGAGTACCTTCAACATATTTTTTAGGCTCCAAGCTTTATAAGCAAAAAAGGAACGCTTATTGTGATTCCCTGTCAAGTTGGAAGTCACTATGATGAACATCGATTTTCGTATGGGTATTAACTTTTAAATGTTTGTTTTGTGTGTGTATTTCGGAGACCCAATCAGACACAAGTTCATGCCTGTTTACCTCTACATTTTTTTTTACAATAATAGGTACATAATCAGTTAACAGGTATTAAATGATTTATGCCCAAGACTTTGTACTTTGCTTTTATTTTCTGATCGAATGCCATTTTTTTTAAAGATGCGATCGAGACAGCGATACCTAGATAGATATTAAAAGTGAATGAATTTCTAAATCCAAAATGTTATCACAATCGTTAGACCCGTTTCCGAGAAACCAATTACATACCAATATATTTATTGCTCGAAAAATTTGCTCGTTTAAAGTATAGGATGTGTGTGTGTGTTCAATTATTTCGAATAACATAGTTTATTTTTTCGACCGTTTAGCGTGTAAGGTACAAAATTAAATATGTGGTCGAACATACATAAAGTATTTCTACATTATCACATCTACATTAGGTAGGTAGTATATGTAAGTATATTGTATTCGTCTATAAGTGTTGTTGACGGTATTGATGGTATTAATTAACAAACAAAAAATTGTACATTTTCATTTAACACATAGTTGATCTTTGTGACAACCTTAGATCATGAAAGTTGACCTTTATCTAAATTCTATTATAACTTCAAAAACCGCAAAAGTGGGACTTGATTTTTTATGGGTGATAGAACTTGACTCATAGAACCTTTCTATACTAAATCTAGGTTCCACTTTTGCCGATTCAACAAAAAAAAATATATATATATTTCCCAGAAAGTAGGGCACTTATATATAAAATAAAATTGCGAACTTATGCCTTCAATAATTCCTTATCAAGTGGCAAATATCTCATGGACAGGAACCGTTTTGAGTAAATTAAATTGTTTTTTTCATGCGCAAATTTTAAAAACTTTACTACTTCATATTTAATTTTTTACTGAAAATAGTGATCTGGGAATTGAAGTCTTGCCTTTATTAGGGTATAAATAATCGATTTATGCAAAAACCTTAAGGTGTTATTTTCTTTTGGTTCCATAAAACACAGTGCGTTTGATCGGCGCGTGAGGATGCGGGAAGGACGAATATTGTGCATCTCTCGACTATTGTAGCTCGAATTCAGTTGTTTGTGACAAGAATCCACATGTGCCTTAGCTTTTTTCTTTGTACAGAAGTAGAAAGCCGCTTTCGTTTTGTACGCGTTTGACGAAAAAATAAATACACGTGATATAATTACTACACCCCTCCCTCCCCCCTTGTGATATTTCGTGATTTTTTAATGGACCCCTCCCCCCCCTTTCGAGCCTCACGTGATTAATGGACAGCCCCATACGTTAACCTTTGCGGTTTCAAGCTTCTCGAACAAAAGGTTAAACTGTAAACTCAACTTAAGTTTCATAACATATTTTTACAAGAAATCGTTAATTTTAATTGTTTGTGACTTATTATTGTTTAAAATAAATTATTGTTCTTTGGTTTTTAGTGTAGTGTTTCGCATTCTAGTTTTTATAATATTTTTAACGTCAACCTACATATAAAAAAATTAATTAACTTTCAAACATATTCCGATGTCCCAGTTAGTGTAAGCCCATTATAAACCCTTTCAGTGTAAATAGATAGCCGGCTTTGTCGCGTCGTGTTTATTTTAACTCAATTTTAATATCGTGTTACGTCGCTTTAAGAAAAAATCCGCATTAGCGAGTTTAAGGGGTGGTTCTCAAACTTTAGGCTTTTTATCTTTAAAATTCAGAGTCATATAGGATCCATGATTCCAAAGGTTATTGCGTATAATTAAAAGTTTACTAGAACTTGCAAATATTACAACGATAAATACAATGACAAACGGCTTAATCATGGATATCGACTTAATGAACATGTAGCACTTTGATAAATATAATTTTGTTTTTATAAAACAGTCATGTAATATATACTAATAATATTTTTTCCATTTATCCCAATTAGTTTAGCCGAAAGTAAGCATTATAAGGCTTGTGTTATGGATACAACGGTAACGGATATACATACATATATGATAGAACGATAATGTAATATTCAAAGGTATATAGAATTACCCATTACTTGGTTACAAATTTTCGTTTTCATCACACAAACATCTAGAACCTAGAACTACCAGTGCAAAAGGCAGGACTATAACTATAACTCATAAAAATAAAAAGAGCATATTGTAACATATATAATATTTATGAAACATAATATCGATTTATATAATAATATTTGTATAAAGTATTCACTACAAAAATAAACTTAATTCTTATAATATTATTAAAAATAGTGAATATATGAAATAAAACTGAACTACATGACATAACTTAAAACGTAGGTGCTTATAACATACATTTCGTTTAATTTGCCTTATCTGGGTACCCTGGTACATTCCAAAATACAAATAAGTAAGCATATGACATATTATGTCAATAGTTCTTCTGTCTAATGTACATTTTTTTTTACATTCACACAAATTAGCCTAGCCCAAAGTAAGCACTGTAAGGCTTGTGTTATGGATACTAGGGTAACGGATAGACATACATATATGATACATAGATATGTAATATTCATAGAAATATATGGTACAAATGCTCGTATTCATCATACAAACATCTGCCCCTTCCGGGATTCGAACCCAGGACCGTCGGTGCGAAAGGCAGGATCGCTACCGTTGTACCAAACGGTCGTCTAAACATTGTGTAATATAAAAGTTATTGATACTATGGTGAACTCACGAGTATAATAAATGAAACGCTGGATGCTTGCTTTGGATGGGTATTTATTCAACAATGTTTCACAAAGCAAAAAAGTGGCAAATTGAATAAGTTACTTGCATTTTTTTTCTTGGGGTTATACTTGAAAAGATTACGAACCGCTGTCTAGCGTTAGTGCGCGGTGCGACGTGAGCGGCTATTAAGTAATAGTTGGTGCCGGATGCGACCCGTAAATATTGCCGAGCGCCTGCCAGAATAGAGACATGGAGTCGACGCAATAATAAAACAATTTAAAAAAAATGTACAGATTTGTCGGTAAGTGAGGGAGTATTCAGTGCAGGTGATAATTTGCAATTATTTAGTACAATTTTATTAATACGTAGTGTTATCATCATAGGTGTGCCATTGAAAATGAAATTACTTTTGTGCATGTCATTGTAAAAATAAATGCAAAATGCATAAACCTACGTGAAATGTAGAATGCATTAAATTAATAAAGGCTGAACGTTAAAAAGTATTGAATAATATATTTTGTAGAAAGAGATTAACTTTAAATTTTTATCACTGCTCTGAAAACATCTCATGCTACTTGTTCAACAGTAAAACACGTTAAAACCGTCAGTCATATTAATGGATAACAGATTTCAAGACAGATTTTTCGTGTTTCAAGTTTCACACACAACAGTATTTTTATCATAAAAAGTCGACTCCGTTCTTTTTAGCTTCCGCCCTAATAGCGCCAATAAATTAATTACTGTTGCGTTAAAGACGTCAATCGCATGTCTGTCATATTATACCCATCATACATCAACGATGGAACCACTCACACGCTGCCACGCTATTATAAACCATATCGTCCGTCTAAATTGATTTAAGCTTAAAAATTCGGCACATAGCTTTACGTCTTACCTACACTAAAAAATAATGTAAACAAAACCGCCTTATTTTCGGAGTTTTTAAAATATAAATGAGTTTCATTGAGGACGGCCTGTTCAATGAATTAAAAATAAATATAAAAATAGTGTTAATGAGCATACGGAACCATTTTATAGGGGGATAGCCAAAGGAAGTGCTTTCACGACCTTTTTATCTGGACTTTTTATGTGTAAAGAGGTTTTATTTCCATAATTACGTGTTTTTTATGTTTTAAAATTAGACAACTATTATGATGTGATGCTTTAAGTTAATGTACTGCGTAGTATGTCGAGCTGGCTGATTACATTGTCTTTTTTAAGACTGTGCAGGCATCTCTTAATTTTTTTCCCATTAAACAAACATGTTTTAAACAAACGTGCAATAAACTTTGTTGTCGTTAAAATGTTCTTCGCTTCGTTCTTGTTTCGGTGATCCCAAAGATTTATTTTAAAAGTTTTTTAGATTTCCGAAACTGCAAAAGAGTGAAAACGTTAGGTTGGTTAGCGAATACTAACGTTTGGAATTAAACTTTTTTTTAAGATAAATAAAAATAATTACTCACTTACAAAATTAATAGGTAGTATCTAAAATATTTAAAGTAAATCTAACATTGCTCATTAATTATATACATTAATTTTAAAATAATATATTATAATTGTTCACTTTTCATTTCACCCCAGTAACTGAATGCCAAAAAATACTTTTCATTGAGTTCCTTTTGTTACATTAATGAATAAGATAATAAAAATATAGAATGAGATTTGCCACAGACTCACTGTGAGCACAACTACTGTAAACGAGTCTAAATGTCCGGATTAAATATAAAAAAAAAATAAACACGCAGTAAATCCGATTAAAGTTGTTTTAATTAAATGGAGTTATTCAAATGAGTGAGAAGCACGCAAGTGTAAAAACTAAAAAACTGGATTTTGTTTATAATTATGATTTGAATTCTGAATTAAAGACAGAAACAGATCTTGCTATTTTGTTACGAGAGTTGTGCGTATAATATCAAGTGTGACCTCTATATCTAGCGGAAGTATCTAAGCATAGACTACCAAATTTGACGTCAGACCACTATAAGAACTTCACATCATGTTGAACATTCTGTGTTCTACCTCCTGACGTGACCCTTGCGTTGGTCATCTTAAATCAATAGTTTTTTTTTTCGTGTTCTGTCTAAAATACGACGAGATAAATTATCGCCTTTGTCCAACATTCTCAGAAAATAGGTTTGGTATTGTTCCAATTTTACTACGGAAATGAAAAAATATGTTCATTCATAATGTTAAATATCTGTCGTTACTTTTGAATAGTTTAATGATGTTACAGGTTCAAAGATCAACCTTCCACTAAATATTATAACTGTTCTCATATTATTTATTATGAAAATATACAAACATTTAAAAAAAATTGCAGTCACTTGGATAATCTGGTATATTTTATATGCTTAGATCTTTCAATTTTAAATGTTAAGTTTTTTTTAATAGAAAAATCGACTCGGCCCTCATGTTTTTCTCAGACGGAACATGAATCTGCTACCTTTGGATGTTCGGTCCACTTCTCTCTCAATGGATATATGGATAACTTGTGAGCAGATTATTTTTTCTAATACATTTTTGTTTCATCATTTATCATATGAATTAGCAATGAAAATGCAAAATATAAAAATCATATATATACCTACACACACACACACACATACATATATATATATATATATATTGTATTTTTTATTTAATTTTTTGCATTCACAATGCAATATTTCTATAAGATATAAAATCTTATTTTCGTATTTTATAATCGTATTTTATATCTTATAGAAATATTGCATTGTGAATGCAAAAAATTAAATAAAAAACATAATTATAGCTGGTTCCATCTTAATTGATTGTTTAATATTTGTAAAAATATTACTTTCAATGTTGAAGGTAGTTAGCGTTCAACATTGGTGGAACGATACTAGCTCATAGTAGAAGTTGGAATACGTTTGTAAAATTCGACACGTTTGCCAGCGTCTCGGTAGCTCAGCGGTCAGAGCAGTCGCCCGGATTGCGAAAGGTCGTGGGTTCGTATCCCATCTGAGGGCTCGGAGGCGTGGTTGTTTTTTACACACGTATTTTATATCTTATATATATTGTATTATTTTAATAATATTAAAAAAGTAAATCATCTCTTACTTTTCATAAAAAATTGAAGTCAATGCAGTTTGACACTTATTCTTATTTATATTTAAAATGCCACACGGATTTATTGGAAGTTATATATATTGATATAGACCTACATATGAGTTAAATCATATTTTTTTAATGATCCTTTCATGGGATTGTTTTATTTAATATTATGTATTTAAAAATGAATAATATTATTTATTGTGTAGCCTACAAATATTTAAACAAGGTAGCATTATTTTTTATAATTATTATCATTAACATTACGTATTTTCAAGTTTTCAAGTGAATGTAAACTTTTTGATATCTATAGTGCATATCAGTAGGACAATTGTATTCGAAACAATAATACACTTTATTGCACACATTTCGACATCATTACAAAGAAGAACCAGTTAAGACGAAGTAAGTAAATTATGCTAATTAATTATAGTATTTACAATTGTAATTATTAATAAGTAAAAAGATTTCTTTTTATCGATGACAATTTTATCTAATATTTCATGTACGACTCAAATTTAGCTAAAATGTTACTAATATCTGACTAAAACTTAAATATTATGTAGCTGCAGCAGTAAATTGTACAAGACATCCTTGCATTTTATTACGCTTTCTCGTTTTTACTTCTCAACCGATCAGCATGTTCGGGGTATAGAAAAGAACATGAAGATACACTTCATCTAGTCTAATTTCAACTGTTAATGTCTACTCAATATGTAATCTACTTAATATCATGGAGTTCAATAGGAACGACGAATACTTGTCGTAAATATTTTATGCCTGCACTTTCACGTTTGTCACTCTTTGAAATGAAACGATTTTAAGTGGATCACTAAACGCGACGGTTTTAATGCGTAAGTAGTATAATAATGTTTATTATAACATTTATTTAAATTTAAATAAGTGTTTCATCTATATCTGAACTAACGATAATGCAAGCTAAGTGTTCCCACATAGTGCGGAGACCACACTTGGGACAACCCTCGAGAGCAGCCCTCAAGGGTGACCGCCGGTGGTCGCCCGCCGGGTGTAGATTAAGGGTTGTCGCGTCGTCAGCCGTCTAGACGGTAAATCACTACGGTTGTAACTCGAACTAAGTGAGTCTACTGTGAACAAATCACCACAATTAATAGATAAATCTTAATTCCATTTTTTTTTAATTTCTGTGATTAAATAGTGGAGGCTTCTATACCCGAACAGATTTTTACAATTTAATAGTTTTTGTTAACGCAAAACATCTGAGAGGAAAGCCATATCAATCACAAATCTATTTTTATTTGATATCAATTAATGGAATGATAAACGAATTATTTTCAGTAATTAGGTATAAAGCTTATGAAAATTGTTTGATTAAAAAGTATATAACCGCAATATTTTCGTTATATTTAGTATGTTATATAATATGTACCTAGTTAATGAAGTCTATCTACTTGAATATATTCAAGAAAATTACAAGTTCAGCATAAAGGTCCTTTATTTCTTATTAAATAGTTGCAGACCCGTCAGAAGTAGCACCTTTGAAATACAATTGTAAAACACAATTAACCAGGTATAACTCAAACACCTAAAAATCATCAGAAGATTTCTAACCATTAAATCTCCTGTGTTCATTATGTACAGAAGAATTATAGTATTAAGGATCTGCCATAAGTGAAATAATGGTAGGGGACAATGTTTGGCAAATGTGGTTCATTTTTTTTCCACCGTCTCGACTCCTTTTAAGACTGTTTTGCCCATTAGTTAAGTGGCGTTGCAAATTTTACTAATTTACTTTCTCACACGAGGTTTTTTCTTAAAAGGGGTTAAACGGTTTAAGCGCTGATTATGCTGGCTTAGCTTCTTAAATTAACTTCTAAATAAGTGTATCACTTGATTTCTAAATACAACATTTTAATTTTAATTGCATATTGCATGTAAGCTAAATGATTTATCTACGACTTAAACTAAGTAAATCAGCAGTAACTCAGTTAAAAACCTATAATAATAAAATCTGGTGTATCTCAATTCTGTTTAAAACTGCTAAGGTAATAAACGATATACTATCATTTTGAAAAAATATTTGCTTGCGAAATAACTAAAAAAAATGCTCCAAACTGACAATGGATATTTCTAAAGTATATTCGAAGTGAAACAGAGAGCATTATTATAGATTTTAAAATTTCACAAGTCATTTTGTATACACTTTTCATTTTGTGATACTGTATATTTTGTATACAGTGTTATATTGATATGTTGAATGTGTACGCGCAAGCCGAAACAATTTTTAAAATTACATACTATTTTATTGCTTTATTTAAAAAACAAGTTTTCTAGGTATCTATAATAATTAAAAGTGCGTTCGGCTTGGGTTGCGTAGTTTAAGCAAGATTCGCAAAAGTCGGCCATCGGATGGGTGGAAAAACATATTATCTCAAGCGCCTTCGCATTTCGGAAAATCAGAAGCCACGTAATAATGTTGGTCCAGGTTGTATCTGCATTCATCAGTCAATTAACACTTGGTGTGAGTGGTGCGTGATGAGGTATGGCCCAATTCTCCCTACAATGTTTCCCCCATAAGGAGGGCCTGTTCCCCTATAGTAAGGACATTATAAGACTAATGATGACACAAGTTTAGAAACTTTCGCTAATTTATTTAATAATTGCTCATATTATAAGTTAGCGATAGATAAGTTTTAACTAATTGCTTACAATATAACTACAAAGTATTGAAAGGAAAAAGATGGTGCTTGCTTGGTATTAATTATTTTGCTAATCATCATTAGGTATAACACAATTTACTTTCTACTTCTAACGAAATAAATGTCTTTTAATAATTACGTTAAGAATCACTCCAATTAAGTGCTACTTAAAAGCTTACTAATGATTTTGGAACATATTACTAATTCCTTTTATTGCAATCGATATTTAGTTAATTTTCACACTTATGTTACTTATATAACTATTGATTTTTATCTTTTCCTTCGATTGACTTTAGTTCATCGACGAGTTCTTAATTCTAGGCTCTCCACATAATACACCAGTACCAAAATCAAGAAATTAAAACAAGAATTTTAGACAACAAAACATTTTTAGACAAAAAACCAGTATAATTAGTGTACGGTAGGTACTAAAGACAAGACGTGGAAGTACTATCACATCCCTAATGGATAAAGAGCCATAATATAGTGAGTCATTACATTATGTCAGAATTAATTACTTGAGAACGACAAAAACTTAAATGAGAATGATTTAAGCTCGTTAACACTGCACGTGCAGATTGCAATGGGTTCAAGACGGAAGGCTTTTGTGATCCGTTTCATGTGTGGTCATTGTAAACAATGATATGGGAATGCTTTACTCCTGTAGTGCACCATGTGTTTAAATCAATCTGATATTTTCTTCATATCCTGATCATATCATTCATATATAGTGAGTTAAATTTACCCTTTTAATTTCAAATTAAAAAAAATAGCTATAAACTATAGTCGTTAGGTAACTACTATACTATTATACTATATATTGTACTATACTATTGTATTCTACAGAACAACTAGGTATGTGACATTGACTAGGTACTATAATTTTGAAAGTTCAAGAAGTTTTCAAAACAATTAAACTATATGCTTTAAGTTAGAGTAGTAAAAAGTGGTTTATTTTACCGAAACGACTGTACTACCTGCTTGGCAATCACCGTAGGTACGTAGATATTTGCAAAATCAAAGTGATCTATTTTACATTCTCTCTCCTAATTAATGCAAGTGTAGTGTGCCACCCGGAAGAGTCAGCCGATGGTGAATGGGTCATCCCATCAAAGATATTGCACGGGTTCTAAACAATGTAGGGAATGCCCAGGATGTACACGGTCATCCCCCAATAAGGAGGAGGCCCTAGGGCTAGTTAATAGTGTGTTTTTAATTTTGAGTATACCTCTGCTGTCACTGCACTCTGAGCGTATGCTCAGAGTGCAGTGACAGCGCAATTCCTAAATATTTCCGGTTCAAATCCGTAAAAGATTTCCACTGGTTAAAAAAGGTGAGTTATACCACCTTACGAATACCAAGAAAATGAGATGTACGCGATTATTTTCGCTCCAATTGGAGTCCCTTGAACCTTGAGAAGAAGGACGTAGCTGCACTCCACGTAGCAGACATAGACGTAGGTACCATTGATCGATTCTGTGTTTGTGTACAAAATCTTAATAAAGTAAGTAGTAATTCATTTTTGTGCACGGTCAAGTAAATAATTATTAAAGAAAATCATATACAGACTCAATTGTTATACAAACGCTACAAAGAGTCTCAGTTTCATTTAACGCCAATGCGTTACATAAAGATTTTACGAATATTTTACATTTTATTTGTAGGTACAAAGCCTGGCAGAAAGTATTTCTTACTCTTGCCTTGTCTTTTTGTAGTAGGTTATCTTCGATATATGACCAGTGTCTGGTTGAAGTCGAAGATGTTTGTTAAACATGTGTTTCCTTAATAAAATCTTCAATTGACATTTACAATCCAGTGAGTTATAGCAGTTTGTCCTTATCTGTAGGTACCATCACCGATATATTTTCATGCTTTAACGCATTGCTGATTTGACCTATATCAAAACTCATACCGATATTATAGAAATCATGTTGCCAGTGTATTTGCCAAGATATTTGGCAGATCAACACATTTCAGAATGGTTAATATTACTACGCTAAGCGTCTTTTTTCCAGAGATGTTTTTATTCTATGATTACAAACTTTAATTTGAAACTTGATAAAAAAAGAGTTACCGTTTTTTAATAATACAATATATTGTTTCTATTTTGAAATTAGTACTACTAATTTGAAGCATATCTGATGCAAATTACTATACATATTAAGATTATGAAATAATGTCTCATTGTATATAGTGACGCAAAAACTGTAATTTATATTAATAATTTAATCTGTTTAGGTTAATTCCAAGCACATAAAGGTTGAGAAGCTACGACATCGATTCATAAATCGCTTCATATGAATATTGACAAAGCAATGATTACTCACATTTGTACTGCAGTTTGTGATGAGCTCAATATGAGAACCACTTCTGATACATGCCAAATGTGGTGCTTGTAAACACTGCCATGGGAATGCGCTTACATTACTACGGCGGCGGGCGGTGCGTCGACTTTATGGCTCGATTGACCTTTGACTTTGAGTATATTTAGTGCGAATGACGATATATTTTCGCGATATAAATAATCGATTTTTGAAACTAAAAATATCTATACAATTTTTCATTTCCCTAATGGAAATTCTTCTTAATAAAAAAAGATGATAAGTGTTACTAGTTAAACCTGTTAAACATTATAATATTTTCGGGAAAATTCAAGCTTTAAATTATGAAACTTGTTTCGATATCATCGGAGTTGTCAATGAATTAAGTAAAAAGCTATTAGTGTAATGTTTGTATGCTTAGATTCCGAATCTCAATTTTACAGTGCTTGAAATCGATTAATGAAATCCATCTACCTATGGTTTAAAATCGATCAATAAAATAATGGATTAATCTATAAAACAGAAGGTATGGTTGACATTAAATTGAAAATTTAATTTTTGTAAAATTATCTTTGTATATTTGTAACCCTGGCAGAATCTGTACCTACTTGCTTTTATTAATTGCATTTAACATATTTACAATAAAATAGAGTAATATACCTCATTTTTGTTTGATTAACTTTCTCAATCTATCTACTGAAGAAAGACTATCAATCTAGAAACAAGTCTAGAATTAATCAATCCTTAGTTTAGGCCCTAAACCCCATGGAAGATTGCCACTTTTCTTTGAAAAGGGTAAATCGCTGTAAATAAGTGTGTAAACCCTCTATATAATAATCATGTTATATTTGTATTGAACTTTAAGGATTAGCTTAAGAATTGGTTTATAATTGTTTTTAGTTAAAAAAGGGGACTCAAAATTATGTCCCAAAAAGTCCACTACTTTAGCTTAATGTGGTTTAAAAAAGATGTTTTTTACTTTTAAGTATTCGTAGATTTTGACTGTTTTTAAGATGCTTTTCAGGTGGCATGGTGGTACGGTGACGTTTGATAGTAAGCCAATATAATAACATTAAATTAAAGCAGACTAGCGAACTTCTATGTATTTTCAAACTTGTAATTAAAAAGCAATTTCATGGAAATAATTGATGATACAAAAAAAAAAAAATTAGGTCAGGATTTCATAAGTTTTTTTTAATATGTAACAAAAAAAAATAAAAACTTGTTAATTAAGAATGACCAGATATCTCATCGAAGCATCTCGTCACTTTTTTTGTTTTCATGTTTCATGAGGAGCTTTTTGTAATCATCATTAAGTATGTTACAAACTTTCAGAAACTACATAGCGGCTACGTCAAAAAGAAATAGTTTTCATTCGGAATTATAAATGGATGAACATATTCTTCTAATTTTTTTAAGTGAATCTTTCTAACAGTCAGCCCCATTAGCGGTATTAACCCGTTCATAATTAGTGTTGTGCAGTGACGCGTGTTTGTTTACCTGACGACATTTCCGCCGCACGTGCGGTAACACGAGCCGCGCTCTGTTAATGCAGCCCTGGTAGTGATGGGATGAAGGTTGGCTCATTCGGTAAAATTATTTTAATTTTGAGGTGCTCTGACGCGTCTATCATACGATTATGGAAGTTGAGCAAATTAACGGAACGACTGTCATTAGATGGGTACTAAAAAAATCACTAGGTCGTGCTCCAGATGACAACTAATTTAAGGCGTTTTATGTACATATTTATTTAAAGCAATTTACTTTTGCTTGATGGCACTTTGGTAAATATAGGCGCGCCCAACCAAAGATATCGGATGGATAAACAAAAATCATTATCTTAATCTCTTCCATGCTTTTGAAGGCACGAAGGCTTTTGATCAGCCCTAGGCCACGACTGCTTCTGCAATTGTCAGCACATTGAAATCCGCTCGGTTATTAGGGTTTTTTCATCCACATAGAATGCCTATGCCCTAGCAAAGGGAGCATTAGTAGGAGGGTGATGATACTGATTATGACAATTGTCAATATACCAATATATATTTTCAATTTAATCTGTTTAAAACTCGATATCAAATGACACACCACTAGCAATCCGAATGAGAGGATGAGCGGTAATGCAGTGTTTACGAGTTTAGGACCAGCATCGACAATCAGTTAATAGTTGACTCATCATTCGAAAGGAAACGTGGAAGAGAATCCTAAGAATCGTACTAAATGGGTGACTGAATTAGACGAACGTATCGCCATTGATGATGCGAGGGTTATTTTTAGAATTAACGAAAGTACGCAGTTCGGGCTATATTGGATCACATAAAGTGACCTTAAGCACCTCCATTTGTCTTTTTTTCAATCCTTTTTATTAAAATAATAAATAGCGAATTTTGTAAGTTATTTTATATGTGGGGGTAAACTCTGAATTCATTTCCCTAAAAATTCATTGTCTATTTGAAATTTATAATATTATTAATTTTTAACCCAATCAGAACGGACTGTTAGTTATGGAATAAATACCAAACAAATGTAGGTACTGTTCTCCGTATTTATTGATGCTTTAAACAGTCGTAAGCGATGCACTTATTAGGTTTATTTAATATTTCCGTTAACCTTACCGTGGCAGGCTAAATGCTTAGGATATGAATCTCTTTATGTAAGATACATAATATTTCGGTTTCAATTTTGAGTCAATGAACCACAGATGCATATTTTTTTTGGCCAAATTCATACCAAACATAATGTAATAAAATTTAATATGAATAAAAGATGTTAATATAGAATTTGATGTTATTTGTTTATCCTAAATTGAACCCTTAAAAAGTTAAACAAGCTGTGGTAGATTTTTTATGTTAAGTCGTCTTACAGCACTCAAGGATGTTTATGAATTTTAATATTAACTTACGGTATCTTATTAAAAATATGAAGAAACTTGTGAACAAACTTTATCGCTTATACTTATTCAATGTATAATTTAAAGTACGAGTACTAGGCGAAGTCCGTACTTAGCCGACTGTGAGTGGCACTCGGTCGTGACGTCTCGGAAAATTCTTCGGCCGGAACTCGCAGCGCGGCATTTTCATAATGTCGCCTGCTGTATTCATATGATAATTTTATTGAGCTAAACCTGGTCTGGGAAGGTAGAGATGTGGCAATGGCTTTTGGAAATTCTCACCGTTGTGAATATAATGTATTTATTATTAATCACAACGGTGAAATGCTTGGTCATTATCATACCTGTCAAGTGATGATAAGTACCTACCTGAACCATGGTAGTATCTTTTAGAGAGAAATGGCCATTAATGAAATAATTTCACAAAACTTTTCAATAATCGTTTGACTCATAAAAAAACTCAAAAATAAACTTTCTTTAGTTATAGAATGTTTTATCTTTTTCATTTAAGCTCAAATTATAATTACAGTGAAATTAACAAAACAACTTAGGTTTACAAAACGTTTGATTTTTATTATGAATTACAACGGTAGGTATGTGTTTGTGTAAAAGAGTTTAATTACTTAGTTTTAAGAATTAAATATTTTATGAACATATTCTTTGCAAATGTATAATTAATATATTGCAAAAATACGTAAATCCGTACAGACATCACAACCACTGCGCAACGGTGGTTCTTACCATCTTGGTGAGTTCAATCAGCTGTTTCATTTGTCTAAAGTTTTCATACATATTCATTTAGAGTTAAGAAATACCTATTATTATTAAAAAAATATGTATCTTTTAGTGACTAAATCCTTTTTAATGGCAAATCAATGTTTCCAGATTCATTAATTTAAAAAAATGATTCATACTAAAGAGTTTTTAATCGAAATGTAAAACCTCTTCCATACTATTTGTTTAAGGAGTCCCGTGCAATTTGCACGATTTCCCGGGCATTCTTCACTTTCCCCGTTGCACTTGAGTCGTCTACAATTACCCTCCCGCCGTCTCAAACGAGCTTTGCCCACTTTTATAACGCTTTAAATGAGCACAAATTGATTATAGCTTGCTCATCCTTTCCCAACTTGTGAAAAAATACGTAAATAGAATTATTTAGCACACGAATCTCTATAGAGTTATTTCTTTCACCACACTTATAAGTCCAAAATATATTTGACAGACAAATATATTTTCGTCTTTTATACATGTGGATACCTACTTAACTTTAGTGATTTCTTTGTGTTATTTTGCATAGTTTTATGTATATTTAATTGTATGGCATTTTAAATGTTGAATAAAATTAAATATAACATGATTATAGTAACACATATTTTGTATTTAAAATTTACTGTTTTGATTTATAGAAAGAATAGTAATTTAAAAGTTTCTGAAGCTTCTGAACGTTCAAAATTTCCATGGCTTGATTCAAAGCCGCTTGGTCTATGAACACCATACTATGATAACTATTTTGTCTTGTCAAAGTGCTTTCTATACTGCTTAAGATGTACCTACCTTTAAATTATAACCGATTTAAATAACTTTATGATACAGGGTTTGTAAAAACTGAAACAGGAATTATTTCATGAATATTTTTATGGTAAATGTACTTTTAGTTTTTTTTATATTAAATAACGCTTGACTGTTATCTCGCCTGATGGTAAGCTACAGTTTCATCTAGGATCTGACGCTTGCCTAGTAGATACTTATTCACTATCGCTAGTGACTTAAACACCACTAAATTGTATTTGTCAGGAAACATAGACTCAGGCACAGACATTAAACAAAAATTCATTTTTTTCAGATATTTCTGTATTGAGGCTAAGTAATAAAATATGAAACTATTTTAAAGTGCTTATGGAGTTGTGGTTTTAAAAGATGCTGACGCCCATCGTATAGTTCCCGGCATTTAAGTAAAACATGATTTTGAAATCACGTGACATGCGCAGTAGTGAATAATGTACCTAAACTTGCTACTGCGCATGTCACGTGATTTCAAAATCATGTTCAACTTAAATGCCGGGGATTATACCAAGGATTCGAACCTGGACCTGTGATAGGCAGTATCGCTAGATTACCACATTTATTTTAACACGGTTTAGAAGTATAGGAAAAATAATTTACATATAGATTATTGATCTATTTATAAGTATACTTGGAACAATTATATTATTTTAAAACCAGAGGTGGGCTAGACTCGAGACGCTACGCTCTCAGTTTTCATTTTAATACAGGGTGGGCCATGAATTAGTTAACAATTTAAAAAATCATATAAAAAAAAACCATTTGACATATTTTTTAAATTGTTTATTGATAAGGAAGTTAATGATTTGGAATTTATTTTTTAAAAATAACATTATCTAAATGACCACCGTTTCGATTTTTGCACTCTTCTAAGCGAGCACCGAAGTTTTCGAATACTCGCCGACAAAGAGACCGCGTGATTGCCGACATTTCCTCGCTAATTTTTTCCTTTAATTCACCTAGTGTTTTTGGTTTATGGATGTAAACACGACTCTTCAAATAACCCCATAAAAGAAGTATGCTGGGGTTAAATCCGGACTCCTGGGTGGCCATGGGATGTCGCCTCGTCTGGAAATCAGCTTTTCCGGAAACATTTCTTTGACCACCGGCAGGGACTCGTTAGATGTGTGACAAGTGGCTCCATCTTGCTGAAACCATGTGTTACTATTGTAGCCAGCAAATTCCAGTAGCTTGGGTGCCAAGAACTCCCGTAACATTTTCACATACTCAGCAGAATTCACAGTAACCGAACGGCCGCGAGAGTCTTCGAAAAAGTAGGGCCCAATGATTCCTTTTGCTGAAATTGCAGCCCATACCGTAACCTTGGGAGAATGAAGTGGCCTCTCGTGTTTAGATTTTCGCTGCTCCAATATCTGCAATTACGTGTTTATTTACGTGTCCGTTTAGATGGAAATGCGCTTCGTCGGAAAATAAGAGGTTGTCAAAATTATTGAATCGATCTAACATTGTTTCGGCATACGACTTGCGCAAATTTAAATCATTAGGTTTTAATTCCTGCACTAACTGGATCTTATATGGATGTAAATTCAAATCTAATTTCAAAATTCGGCGCAGTGATGTACGGGATAATCCTAATTCAGCCGAACGTTTGCGCGTCGATAAATGTGGATCACGTCGAACTGATGCGGAAACTCGCTGCACGTTCTCTTCGCTCCGAGAAGTCCGTGGGCCGCCGGTTTGCTTCACGTTTAGTGTAGATCCCGTCTCTTCGAACTTCTTAACCCATTTCTTTATTAATGGAGCACTCGGACACTGATTTAAATCGTGTAAATCGTATTCAACGCGAAATAAGCGTCTCACAGTAATGAGCGAACTGTTGTTTAGATAAAATTGTTTCACACAATAAGCGCGCTGCGGCCCCGTGAAGTGATCCATTGCGACTAAATTTCCGAGAAGCGAGCTAGTGGTCAGTTCCCTCCCCGCTCCCCGCGCGGCTTGTATTAGCGCGGGATGTTAGGTTTAAATGTTAACGAATTCTTGGCCCACCCTGTATTTAAGCTCTTAGTTTTACTACTTTGCACTTGTTAAATCTACATGTTGAATGTGCTAAGCTATTTAACATATAATAATGCGATTTAAAATAACTAAAATATATTCTTGTGACAATTTGAATATTTCTTAGTAATTTATAAATCTTTATCAATTCGTAAATGTACGTGATTAAAATTCTTGCCTGTACTAATTGTCATCAAACAAATTAATCATCCAATGTTTCAGTCCAATATTTAGTATATTAACTACTTAATTAATAATTGGGTGTTGCAAATAAAATAAACATTTATATTGCACTTTTATTAAACTCTCTATTTTGTACTATTTACAAACATGTCGACGAATTATCTACTAAACATTCAACCAGTTAAACATATTTACAACATAATAATTATAAACTAAACAGTAACAATTATACTAACTATTTGATGTGTTCTTTGGTTTTTGGTTTCTTAAATCTTTGGTATTAACTCGATCATGAATTTGTGGATATAGGATAAGGAAATGGATATTGAATATATCACAGAGGTATTGAAAACATCGTCTAATTTTTGGATATATCGGTCGATGCATTGTTTCTAGTTTATTGCAGGTTAAACGAATGGAAAAAGTTGTGATTGAAGTTTATATATGACACGGAAGGAATGCCAATTTTTCCACAAATTATAGATGATCGAAAGTTATTTATTTTCTTAACCTATAGACAATCTGGCGTGCAAACTATTTGGTACACATATTCTAGTCTTTTTTCAATTGTTTATTCTTAATTTTCGACTTCTATATTACTGGCCATGCTTTCGTTACTGTTTTCATTTAAGTCAATCGGACTTTTTCTTTTTTCGTCTGTCTTTTGTTTTTCCCTCTGCGAATGTTCGCCGAAACTCTTTTCGTTTTCCGACCTCGGTTCATTCTGACTTCTATCCAAATCACAGGGTAATGACATACCGAAAGCGGGATGACCCGGGTAGTACATATAGGATAATGGTAAATTTGGGTAATTCACTCCTAAATGTGGTGCGTACAACGATTGTAATACTGCTTGGTTGTAAGACTCTTGTAACAAAGCTTTGTATTCAGGATTTTTTGCGAAGTCGACACCATAAACTCCAGCGAAATGTTTTAAAATCGGCGAACCGTCTAATAGATTTGGGGATGCAAATAACGCCGGATTTATACCTTTGCCTAAAATAGGTGTTTGATATGGTTTAATGTCCGGTAAAGCGGGTTGTCCGTTATTATTAACAAGGACTTTGACAGCAACTTTTCTTGCATGGTTAGCGGCTGCCGCTGCGGCCGCTAGCATACCGTTCTCTTGCATTTGCAACTGCTTGCGTTTAGTCTTGTATCTTCGGTTTTGGAACCAAATCTTAACTTGTGTTTCTGTGAGTTTGAGGCTGACTGCCAAGTCAGCTCGTTCCGGTCCGGAGAGGTATCTCTGTTGACTGAACCGCCGTTCCAGTTCGTATACTTGAGCGTGAGAGAATGCTGCTCGGGAACGTTTTTTGCGCGCACTATTTTGAGTGTAATCAGAATAGTTGGGAGAGGTTCCGATACGCGAGTCGCTTGGAGGAGTGGCACATTTTCTAGTATCGTAGTGTAAACTGAAAGGCTTGTAGCCAATATCAGAACTAGGTGACGTGTGTCGGCGGACAGGAGAGCCAGTAGTTGAGGAGCGTGAATCGTAATCATCTGTAACAAAAAATCTGAATTGTAATTGCATTTTTTAAATATAACTCTTTTTATGCTTACGTAATTGTTTGTGAGGCAATCAATAGCTGTGTGAACGTAACAAATGAGTTTAGTTTTGACAAACACATAAGTAGAAACTTTTTTGAATCAACCAGAGATAGTATAATCGATGACGTTCCAAATTCAAATTAGTTGCTCTATAATTACGCGCCAACAATAGCGGTGTAATGGCGCACACACACTGGCCGGTGCGACGCAGCGACGTCGCCACTTAGCCGTCACTTCGCGCCATTGCACGACACCCTCATTACGATAAGTGATGACTTAAAAGCACTATTCAATTCAAGCATTCAATTTAGTAATTACTAGGTCCGGGCTTCGGCGCGTGGCTGAAAGACACGTTTTATGTAAATTTTTTGATTAGTTAACATTACACCGAAGTTTGTGGATAATTTTTAGGTACGAACTCGTTTCTAAACTAAAAGCATTTTTTTATGGAAATGGAAAAATGATACGGGTTTTGGACGATTAATCTTTGTATTATAAGTGTGAAGGTAAATTTAAAACTGGTTATGAGTGTAAAACATTCTAAATATTAGGTAAATCAGTATAAATTATGTGGAGAAAATTAATTCAGGGAGTAATAATTTATCAAAGTTTCTTTACCAATTTAGTGATATACCTATCTCAAATTTGTCGCATAATAAATGATCGGAAAACTCGAACAATGGGGGTTAATATCACGCAAAAATACTGTTAGTTGTCGCTTCCTTTCACCGCGTCTAATGACCGGCGACAATTTGCGTAATGGATCTATTGTGGCGGGGCTTTTATACGCGGATGGCGTGATCCGATCGACGATTTAATTGAATCTGTACAGTGTGAAAGTTCCTTAATGAGTTTGGTGCAAGAAAAAGTTTCTTTGCAGATTAAAGGTTATTTGTAATTTTTATATCATGTATATAAGTATAATTTTAAGTAAGAAGTATATTAAATTGTACTCTGGTCACCGTGAAAAGGTACGAAAAAATGTTGTTGTTGAGAAATTAGGGGATTTCCCCACAGGTGCAGGAAACTGTTATTCTTAATTTCTCGTTGGGTCCAAACCACGTTTTCCAATCTAATAAATTTTTGATCGTCTTTAAAATTTACCCAAAATACAGTAGTGAAATGATAGATAAGTAGTATAATATTATTTTTTATGAAAGTAATGGCCGGATCATATTTAAAGCTTTGTTGCCATTAATCTTATTGCGTAATTTAAAAGTACCTCAAGGTCCTATAATAGGAAACATAATTAGATCCTTTCTTAATTAGTTAATAATATTGACACCGATTAGTTTAAGAAAAAATAAGCACTACCTACTACACTGCCGTTCTTATGAAAAGTGCAATAAGTAGTTTAAGCTACTTTTGAAATAAGTGCGATTAAAGATTTAATTTTTGTTTTTTTGTGTATCATCGTAACTATAATAGCTATTGACTTGAAACTTTTACTATACGACTATAAAATGAAGCGGAATTTTATGTAGTATATTATATTTGTACATACATTTGTACGTAAATTGTACGTAAGTCAATTTTCCCAAAAACTTGACTTATTGCACTTATCGTAAGGACGGCAGTACAGTACACTTCCACTCGACCAAGCTTAAAATCCGGTCCAAACCGAAGTTTTTTAGTTGAACGCTCAGACTCTTGGCTAACGTTTACCTATATGAATGTCTCAACGTTACCTAAGTTAGTTGATGACATTACCTTTATTTGTTTTGTCAAAGTTGTTTATATATAACTATATAATTCAAAGTAGCCGATTTGAACACTTAGTATACGTATTCTGAAAAATCGAAACAAAGGTATTTTTTTTTGTAAATTCTATAGTTTTTCATGTTAATTTTGCTCATAACACAATTATTCGTCTTGCCCACTATACTCAATTTTACAGATCTCCGATCCGTTTCTATTGGAGAAATAGCGGTCTAATTGAGTATAGTGGGAAAAAATATGAAAAACTTTAAAGAAAAATAATACATTTATTTTTTGTAAAGATAGAAAGTACTGTATGAAATCCGTTGCTTGTTATAATATTTTTTCTTATATGTCTTAATATTAAGACGAAGACTACATTAAAAGTTTTCATTAAACTATGTAATATAGCTCATAATTAAAGAAAGAGAAAACAGCCTCCTGACGTAAGACTTACGAAGTCATGAGATTGTAATTGTCGTTCAATACACGCGTTGTAAATGCTCGTATTTATTTCTTTAGACTTTCAAAAACTTGTAACATCCATACATACAGTAGTTTCTAAAATATCTCGTTTTTAGCTTAATGCATATTAATACAATAATACTTTTTTCTTTAAGTTTTTATCTTCATCTTTTTATCTACATAAAAAGACTTGTTAAGTTACTTGCTGTAGAATAAAGGCTACTTCCAAGTTTACAATAAGAATAACGCTTCGGCATATAAGTATTCAAATTCTACTTATATAATAAATGTTACAGACCCTGTTTGGGTGTTTGTTTGTTTGTATGTTTCTTACTCAATCCTAAGGATGTCACAAATCTGGCACACGCCGTTTATGACCTGGATCATAACATAGCACACTATATATCTCAGAAAATTAAAATGTTACCTGGGGAAGTGCGACAAAGATTTTCGTGCCAAAGCAAACATTACACATATAGTTTAAAAAATATGTTTTTAATTGGTTTAAAAAAATTGAGTGTTATTAATAGTGGTGACCGATGCCAGCTTTTAAGCCTCAAATGACTTGTATCGGGAGGCACTACTCTTCCAGGTAACAAATTACTCATAAAACTTAACTTAAGGAACTTTATTTATATTTTCCAAACTACTTTTATAGTAATAATTCTCTTTCTTTGTTTGAAAACTTTAGTACAGTGATCAAAAATCACACTAGAAATTGGTAGGTATGAAAAGTTTATGGTGATTAGATTACATACTTAATAATAATTATTATAGACAATAATCATTAGTAATGAATGTCTATCATTATTACTTATTGATTATTACTAATTAATTAATAAATGATAATAATTTGTTAGAAATGCATAAGAAAATGACAGTTATAGCCATACTTAGTCATAATAAAATATAATTTAATTGCTCCAAACTAAAAAAAAAACAGGTAACAAAATTTAAACAAAGTATGCAAACTTTGCGACCCATCTTTTACAGGTAATTTAAGATCAAGATAAAATGTAAAATTAAAAGTAAGTAAATGCAATGCATTGAGCATAATAGGAATTATATATACAAAAAACGGAATTGATACATATTGGACTTCAAATGTAGTAAGAAAGGAAATAACTATTTGTATTTTAATGTATTTTTCAATAATTTATAAGTCACATCAAAGTTATCTACACTAATATTATAAAGAGGAAAGATTTGTATTTTTGTATGTTTGCAATGAATAAACTCAAAAACTACTAAGCCGATTTCAAAAATTCTTTCACCACTGGAAAGCTACATTCACGCTGAGTAATATAGGCTATATTTAATGCTAGAAAAAATTAAAGAATTTTGTCCACCCGTGCGAAGCCGGGACGGGCCGCTAGTCTCATATAAACTTTTAATATTATTCAAACTTGCCCATACAGCTTAGGCTGTAATTCGTATGAATCTGTCTGTTTTACAACATAAACATAGAATAATTTACATATCTAATAAAAAAATCCGTCATACAAGATAGAAAATGATTTAAATGATAGACGGAGAATTTTACACCGACGTAAATTGAAACAATCCCGGGTTCGAGTTCTGGTAAGGGTCTATGTCTGTGAAATAAATACAAGCATTTGCATGTACCTGAAGTGTGGTAATTTATAAAATTTGCTTTGGTTATTTCTTATTTGCGTATGTCAGTTACTTTGAGCTACGCTTACCTATTGGTTGGTTATTGAACACTTTTATTCCAGAAAACAATAAGATTGTGTTGGAATTCTTAATTAAAATACTAATATAAAAAGATAGTAATTCGATGTTACAGAAAATAAAATAAAATTACCTAAGTAAAAGAAATTGTTTATAGTGCATTAAAATGAATAGAGAAACTAAGATATTATTAAACTAGATAAATATTAGGCACCTGACAACATTATGAATTTAATAAAATCCTTATTTATTTATGAACACTTATTGCATAAATATATTTTCTGTTTATATATTTATGCGATAAAAATATTTCCTTCCGTTACAATTAAAAACAAACACGTAAGACTTGCAAATAAAAAGTAGGTATTTACCTGAAAGTTCTGTGACTGAGTAATTGTTTTTCCTCGACATATCTAAAGCTCCATCGTCATTGTAGTCTCTATAGCTGCTACAGTCATCGTAGTACTTCAAACTCTTTTCCAAAACCTCCTTCTTCGGAAACTCTTCTTTGGCATAACAGCTCGGCGCCTTCGTCAAAAAGTTCATTCTCGCGCCAAAACCGGCATCCTGACAAAACTTTGCCTCGTTCTCTTTGGTCAAAATATCGTTTATGGAAAACGGCGTTGTCAAGTTTGTCTTCTCACAATCTTGCAAAGTCAGCGTGTCCTTAAAACTCTTTAGTTTCGTTTCCATTTTTATTTTTTTTATTCCAAATTACACATCGACACTTCACCGCCCGATAGAACTCGCCTTACCGCAAAAGCGTCCCTCAAACGAATAAATGCGTGAAAGATTGCCCGCCTGTTTCTCGACATAAGCCTCAGAAAGAGACAAAACACCCACGGTCAGTACAATCTACGGGTGATCGAATGGGACGGAGGGATTTTGAGGCGGTCGTTTTTTAAAAAAGCTACCGAAGTAGTGTAAGTAGTGGGGATCGTTGAGTTTTTCTTGAAGATGTTTACGTGAAATGCGATTTGATCGCTTAGGTCACTGTGCGGACTGTGAGATTGAGGTGAATTGGTGCATTTCCAAATTTAAAAAAAAAATGTTGGGTTTTTATGACGTTAATTAAAAGTTTTATTAATATGACACGGAATAGAAAATATTTGAAGCCCAAGTTATTAACTATGAATTATGAATACAGAAACAAAATCTCAGTTATCTAGCTGTAAAGGCATTTAAATATGTAAGGTGATTTAGTTTTTAAACTCAAATAGGTATATATTTTATCTTCATTCTTCTTTATTCATTCTTACACAAATACTGAAAGTTCCTTAGAAACAGATCACTTTTTCTGAGTTCTTTAATGAGTAGATACGTATAAGAACTGAATCAATTACTTGTAAAGGTTGTTTAGTATTATGTAATGTTCAATAATTTCATTCATTGCCAAAATATTATACTACAGTAAAACTATAGGTACCAGATCGAAAATATTGATTGAGTTTTTTGCTACTAGCAGTGACTTTAAGAACTTACATAAAATACTTGCCATAGGTAACCACGGGATTCATGATAGGACAATTCGTAATAACTGTGAATTTAATTAACATTTAGATATAAAAGGCTATATTTTCTTCCAATATAAAGAAAACAACCAACCAATTCAAAGCAATCTCACACATTCAGTGCATCTGCCTGTATTCAACTTCCTTAGGCGCCCACCGTTAACGCTTTGCTTTATCTGTAAGTATCCGAGAAGTGTCTATCTATCTCTTTCTCACCTATCGCCCGCGCTTTCTGCCCTAGACATAGCATCCTCTTCCCTCATTAGAACCCCATTCAAAACAGCCAATCAGGTGAGCGCTTCGTATGCGGTTGACCAATAAAAGTAGTGGGTGAGTGGAAGTGTCAACATAAATTTTCTTTTTAATTTTTTAGGACTTCGGAAAATTTGTTGCGTCCTCCTTAGCTGAAATGTGTCTTTATGTACGCAGGTGTTGTATAACTTTTGGGACGTGTTGTATAAAAAGATTATACTAATTAGGAAATTACATTTCACATTTAATATATATTTTGCAAATGTGAAAGAGTAATATTAAAACTAAGTCTTAATTAAAAAAAAATTACATATCTATATGGAAAATTATGTAGAAAAAAATAAAGCCACAATTTTGCCACCAGAGGTTGTGCTAAAGATACTGTAAAGGGGATATTTATTTATAATTATTTATGATAGAGCATAAAAAGGTGTTACATAGTGAGTTGCAGAACATAAATATGACACCCTGATAAGGATATTGTAAAAGTGCTACCTACAGTTTATTACTTGATAGCTCCTGTATATGATAGTAATCTTAGAATAGTAATTGGAGACATTGATAAATTTAAGTTACGGTTATTTCGTCTAACAGTTTATATTCTGTTCGGCTTATAAGTGCCACGTTTGCAATACATAAATATATTTCATTAGTCGACTGTTTTTCCCACAGATAAGTTTTGAATGCACTATACTAAATTATTTTATTAAAATTAGATATAAAAAAAGAAACAATTATGAACCTAAAGAGAAATATTGGAAAAAAACTTTAAAATAAATAAACTTTTTCACAGTATTTTAGATGCCTAGGCTATTGGACTGTAGACATAAACAGCTAAGTATACATGCTTTCTACTGATAGTGACGGTCAAATACTTAAACGAACAAAAAGCTGTCAAGGAATCTTCCATATTTCTCAAGGTCTCTAGTTTTTTAACAGCGAGAAGCCTGATCAGACTTTTATTGGAAACCCCTTCATAGAGCAATCTCAAACAGTTCTAATAAAGTAGGTACTATTCTCTTGTACCTTTTTTTGCTTAAGAATATTTATGTGATTAACCGGTAATTCTACCAATAAGTATTATAAATATAAAAGCAGCTAAATGGATAAGAAGATAATTTTGTACACAGATAGTTTATAGCTTGGCTTAATATATAAAATACATTTCATTGAGAAAATATAATGTATTCTCTGGGGAAGCGCAATAAAAACATTTAACGTCACAATCCGAACAACACGCGGGTGAAACCGCAGGCGGAAGCTAATAATTGTATAAAATAATTTTATACATAATGAGTATCTTATAACCGAAATACTACTGCAGTTAAGGGAGACCGGGCTAAAAGTGTCAATTTTCATAAAATACAAAATTGAGCTATTAAAATAGTGTATATACATATTGTGCAGCTTACGCTTAAGCTTAAAGAATGATTATTGGTGTTTCTGAATAGTGATATTGTTTTGAGCATTGTTAAACAACGAATTTCGTTAAAAATAAGTACAAAATTTATCATTCAAAAATTAAATCTTAATCCACACACAGTAAAAGAGCTGTTTTGTAGTTTATTTTTGTACTGTCAACAGTTAAGAAAGAAAACGACAGGTTTTCGGTTTTTATTACATATTACTATTACTTACTTACCATAATGGAAGCTACTGAAACGGCTCCTGCAACTGCATAGTCTCATAATAATTATCATTAAGTGAGAACACTCTACCCTACATTTAAGTTGTAAATTATTAATCAATTGTAATCATACACAACCTACTGAGTGTAAGTCTAAAGCCTGGTGCCCGATTAGTGGCTTATGGTGAATTCTTGCTACGAATGATGTTTATAGGTAAGACTTGTATCCAAACAAACGAGTCGTTATTAGGCTGACGATAATGATTATAATAATATCATCATACACCTTAAACTCAATTCAATTTATCAATCATTCAATATTCAAAGCATCATTAATACTTAACAGTAAGCCGCCATATTTAATACCTGGTGTATATAGTAAGAAGATAGAAAGTTCATCCACTACACCTCTCATCACCATACATTGTAATTTTCTTGGCCTAGGCTCTTAGTTGTAGAGAAAACTCGCTTAACACATTATGCTTCGAAAAAATATTTTTTACGAAATAATAATCAAATATTAATCAGTGCAATCATTTCTTGTCTAATAAATTAATAAATTTTAATTAATTAGCGACAGGAATACTACATTTTTGCATTTATTATGCAATCTTCATGTTTAGTCTTCTTTGCAAGAGTCGTATTCAAACGTGATAACTAAAAATGTTCATAATACTACGATCTACCCTTTTATCGGATAAGTATGTTATTATTCCCATAATTTATCGGAATTATATCAATTAATATTTTTAATAAACTGTAAGGGAGTACCAACCTTCATTTTACAAATACATTATGTGTAAAAAGAACTAATAATATTTTTTTTATTCATTACAAATCTGTAAGGTATACAATAAAAGTTGTAACATTCTTGTAACAAATCCTTTAAATAGGCAATTGTAAAAATATTACTTACAATGATAACAGAAATAATTAATGAGTCAATGTTTAAAAATACGTTACAATTTACAATATAATTATTATAATTTAGCATACTTACATAGGTTTAAGTCAATGAAATATTAAACAAAACATAGGTATAATTCGTTTTATGGGTGCGGTGGCTACACTATTCGTACAAAATTGCATTTACCTTGCAGTTAAATAAACAGTTTTAACTTTGGGTTATGATATGAATAAGGAAAACTTTTATATGAGTATTCTATTTCATTTAGATGATGTACATACATCCAGTTTGAGTGGGTATCCGATGCCACTGAGTGGTGGGGCCATAGAGTCAATAAATAATAGACAGACCATTTCTACCAGTGTATTTCAATAAAAAAATATATAAATTCAAAAGGTCTTACCGACTATAGTTTTTTAATTCTAGAAACAACATTATTCACTTTGTTTATTAATGTGTTTAAATTAGTTTTATGTATGGAACGAAATAATAATATAACACTACAATTATTGTAATAACAGAATAATTTTGGTTTTTTTTTTATTTTGTGGATTATGCATGGTGACTACGTATTATATTGTAAATGTCTTTCTTCTGTTAAAGCTGACGAGTTTCTTTGCGTTCATTCTTCTTGTCAGTTAAAAGACGTCCTGATTATGGTAAAAAATGTTGGCAACTTATTTTAAGTGCATTTGAATAAAGTTATTTTCATTTCATTTCGTTTCAAAATATAGATTTGTTTTCATATCCTTTAAATACCTGCGCGTAAATAAATTTTAGGAGTCAGCGGTTTTAAATGAGAAATCATACACAGATATGTAATGTATAAAAGACAATTCGCTGTGTCGAATGGTATTGTAAAATTCATAAATATGAGTGATTAGCTACCGAAGTATAATATATATATTTAATATTACAAGATTGATATTTATTCATTAAAAAATTCAAGTATTTTAAATCATGAAGCATTAAATATATAAATTTAGTCAAAATGTTATGTAAGTACATTCAGGAATAATAATGATTATAGAGTTATAAATAACCAAATTACATATAAGCTTCATTATAGGTGAAAATGAAAAAAAATGGTTTGTAAATAAAAAAGGGTTTCATTTGACTGTGTGAGTAGTAGATTTAAATGTTTTGAGTAATTTGCAAACTGTTGTATAATTTAAAATAATAATTTCTTTTTTTTAAATCAAAATTACTTATAGTAAAAGTCAGCTTATTTTGACTATCCTATATTTTCAGTTCTATTACTTTACCTATTGAATTTATGTTTGATAGATCAATAATACTAAGAGCAATTCAATAAAGAGAACACTGATTACTCAACAAAAAATATATAATAATATTTATAGTTATATGATTCGATAGTGGCACTTCTGTAACCTTCCCGTTTCTACTTTGAACATAAGTGGTCGCCTAAAGTGGTCGTAAGTGGGGTATTTGCGGCGATCGGATCCATATTATAACCAGCATTATACCGATGTAATCAATCACACGACTTGAGTGGCCGGCCGTATGGTCAATTGGGCTTAAAAGCCAATGGGTTAGCAATAAAACGGATTCGCCAATCTGGAGATTTGTTTGATGTCGGATATTATTAGAGTTGGAAGAAAATTCTGTTCGCTTTCGTTTTTATCTGAATTTTAAGTAAAAGCAAGAACTGAATTTTAAGTAAAAGCAAGAACTGAATTTTCTACCGAATCTGCAATAAATCACGACGAAATCAAGAGAAATTTTTGCAAGTTTGTCATATTGAGCCGTTTGACCAAATTGCTAAAGCAATTGGAAAACAATTGAAAAATTTTCAGTTTTTTTAAAGATGATTCCTACCTATTCCTAGACCATTTGCAGATTAATTAAAACTAAACTTTTAAATCTTATTGAATCTTAGGCTATTGTAATCATTGTTTTTTAGATTTGAAATACTCAAATCTTACCGTTATAATAATTTAAAAAGTAACTCATGGTAGCCTTTATTATGAAAGTCAAAGGGTAGGTATGGAAAATTGTTAAAAAAAATAAGTTGTATGTCACGGTCGCAGAAAGTAGAAATCCATTGTACGATTCAGACCGACCGGCTCGCATCGGCCCGGCCCGGAAGGCATTTCACAATGCGGTAAAGGAAATTGAAACTTATAACAAGAAATGAAAGTTTTTATTTCTGCCACATATACCTACATTCCGCGGCTGGTCGGCTACGGTCGGCGCCGTTCGGATCCGAGCGGCTCCCGATGGATACCGCGACAGCTCCATCGGCTGTCGAACGTGAACGGAGATTAGCTATGCAGCGAGACGAGTCATTTGAAGTTGTGTACACTAAAGGATAAGGACGTACCTAATAACTTAAATAAATAATGGACACCGAAGAAAAACTTATTTTCTTAGTTCAACAATACGATTGTCGTTATAATGTCGGCTGTCGGGTGCCGCAGAACGCATACGGCGCTCGCGGCACCCATACGGCTGCTGCGGCATGCGTCCGCATCCGTTCCAGCCCGAGCCGATAGAGGCCGGTCGGTCTGAATCGTACCTACCTATGAATTCTGCCTTACGGAAAAAGGAAGTGATTGTATGTAAAAAGATTTTATTAAGTACTTACCTTTTCGCGCCAGCCACACATCTAAATTAAAAAAAAATGGATTCACCTTACTTACGTCCTGTGAACATGTCTCCTGGAATGGAATCGAAAAGTCGGGTTTAAATATAAAATAACAAAAATAGTTCCACATAGAATCCAGTTAAACATTACAAGCTAATTGAAACAAAAAATAACGTGTTATGATTGTTTTATAATTTAAAAAATCCATTTTGCAAGAAAATTTTAGTCAGGATTTTAGTTAGGAAGAAAGTGAACATAAAAATAAAAAAATAATCATCACTGGATTTTTACAATGGTTTTTAGTGGATCTAGAGTATATAAAGTATTATATCTCATTGGAAATTAAAACGTTCACTAAAAACTTTGGATCGAGATGTTTTTTGTTTCCTTCCCTAGAACAACAACGATATTACAGAAGTGCATTGGTCACCTTTACAATGCTCTTTAGGTAGGGATTGAACGATAGTTTCGATACCGAGTAGGTATATCGATACTTTTGATGGTGATATTCGATACTTAACACTTGGTACTTACTCGCAATTACTTATACTAATCACCAATATCGTGGTATCGACTCTATATTTGTACTTAATATTTGGTTACTGGCTACTATATTTCTTGTAAAATTATTTTTGCAATGTTCCAAATAATAATAATTCGAGTAAGAAGGAAGTTTTTCCAGAATCCTGAAGAAATTTAAGTACCAATCACGCTATGCTTGTAGTTACGTGTTACGTTTATTCCAGCTGAAAGAATATTTCCGAAAGCTGGCGCTATAATGGCAAAAGCGCGCAATCGTTATAAACTTAATAGTGCTTAAATTAATTATTTTAAGCCGGACGTCCAGGAGAGACTTTTTTTTATTTTTTAAATAAACATTTTATCTTTGCAATAAATATTTGTTCTTACATTCCTCAAAAGCAAATATTGCATTACTCCAATTTTATTATCTCTGCAAAAACTCTGAAACTCAAAAAAATACTTTTGGATATCGACGTTTTGTCCCTCAATGTCACACGAGTATTGGGCTTTTTATTTGCTGAGTCATTTAACCATAATGATGTCACATATATTTTTTTAGTGTACCATAGAAATGTACTTAAAATATTCGCACAATAGGGATTCGATCGAAATAGCATCTTTTGACTAGCTCGGTAGGTAACCGCTAGGTCAACAGGCCCCACAACCTGCTTTAATGAATTAAATTAACCCTATTTTCTTTGTTTTATAAAGTATAAACTGCTAATGATCAGAAATTAGTGGACAGAAATACATACATACTTTATAAGATACTTTTACAATAAGAGTACCTAGTTTTTTAGTTTTTCATAAAAACTAAATAACAATACTTAATTATACAGTATTGTATTTCTGAGCATAGGCTATAGTTCAAATTAAATATTCCGTGTAATTTTTAACCAATGATAAAAAGACGAAGTTCTTAAAGTCGATGGAGAAGTCCCTATAAGTTATACTATTATTACACTTACATGTATATTTATGTTTTTATTTAATTTTTTGCATTCACAATGCAATATTTCTATAAGATATAAAATACGTGTGTAAAAAACAACCACGCCTCCGAGCCCTCAGATGGGATTCGAACCCACGACCTTTCGCAATCCGGGCGACTGCTCTGACCGCTGAGCTACCGAGTCGCTGGCAAACGTGTCGAATTTTACAAACGTATTCCAACTTCTACTATGAGCTAGTATCGTTCCACCAATGTTGAACGCTAACTACCTTCAACATTGAAAGTAATATTTTTACAAATATTAAACAATCAATTAAGATGGAACCAGCTATAATTATGTTTTTATTTAATTTTTTGCATTCACAATGCAATATTTCTATAAGATATAAAATACGTGTGTAAAAAAACAACCACGCCTCCGAGCCCTCAGATGGGATTCGAACCCACGACCTTTCGCAATCCGGGCGACTGCTCTGACCGCTGAGCTACCGAGTCGCTGGCAAACATGTCGAATTTTACAAACGTATTCCAACTTCTACTATGAGCTAGTATCGTTCCACCAATGTTGAACGCTAACTACCTTCAACATTGAAAGTAATATTTTTACAAATATTAAACAATCAATTAAGATGGAACCAGCTATAATTATGTTTTTATTTAATTTTTTGCATTCACAATGCAATATTTCTATAAGATATAAAATACGTGTGTAAAAAACAACCACGCCTCCGAGCCGAGCCGAGCCGAGCCGAGCCGAGCCGAGTCCGAGCCGAGTAGTTAGCGTTCAACATTGGTGGAACGATACTAGCTCATAGTAGAAGTTGGAATACGTTTGTAAAATTCGACACGTTTGCCAGCGTCTCGGTAGCTCAGCGGTCAGAGCAGTCGCCCGGATTGCGAAAGGTCGTGGGTTCGAATCCCATCTGAGGGCTCGGAGGCGTGGTTGTTTTTTACACACGTATTTTATATCTTATAGAAATATTGCATTGTGAATGCAAAAAATTAAATAAAAACATAATTATAGCTGGTTCCATCTTAATTGATTGTTTAATATTTGTAAAAATATTACTTTCAATGTTGAAGGTAGTTAGCGTTCAACATTGGTGGAACGATACTAGCTCATAGTAGAAGTTGGAATACGTTTGTAAAATTCGACATGTTTGCCAGCGACTCGGTAGCTCAGCGGTCAGAGCAGTCGCCCGGATTGCGAAAGGTCGTGGGTTCGAATCCCATCTGAGGGCTCGGGGGCGTGGTTGTTTTTTACACACGTATTTTATATCTTATAGAAATATTGCATTGTGAATGCAAAAAATTAAATAAAAACATAATTATAGCTGGTTCCATCTTAATTGATTGTTTAATATTTGTAAAAATATTACTTTCAATGTTGAAGGTAGTTAGCGTTCAACATTGGTGGAACGATACTAGCTCATAGTAGAAGTTGGAATACGTTTGTAAAATTCGACACGTTTGCCAGCGACTCGGTAGCTCAGCGGTCAGAGCAGTCGCCCGGATTGCGAAAGGTCGTGGGTTCGAATCCCATCTGAGGGCTCGGAGGCGTGGTTGTTTTTTACACACGTATTTTATATCTTATAGAAATATTGCATTGTGAATGCAAAAAATTAAATAAAAACATAATTATAGCTGGTTCCATCTTAATTGATTGTTTAATATTTGTAAAAATATTACTTTCAATGTTGAAGGTAGTTAGCGTTCAACATTGGTGGAACGATACTAGCTCATAGTAGAAGTTGGAATACGTTTGTAAAATTCGACACGTTTGCCAGCGACTCGGTAGCTCAGCGGTCAGAGCAGTCGCCCGGATTGCGAAAGGTCGTGGGTTCGAATCCCATCTGAGGGCTCGGAGGCGTGGTTGTTTTTTACACACGTATTTTATATCTTACATGTATATTTGTTAGGTATGATCGTAAATTGTAACTAGGTAGGTGCTTTTTTGCACTGCATTGCATAAGGTACTTCATCATTAAAATCCATTTTTCTACGCATGGAGAATGTGTTTATTATCGAAATAATCAATAACAATTATTAAAATAAAAATAATAAAAAGAACCGTTGAGAACTCTACATTTCGTGTATAAAGGCTATTTGTAAATAAATAAAAGTCGGGGTACAGTGCCATCTGTTGACACAATTTTTATACAAAGGAGCTTTCAAACTTAATACTTTAATAAGCTTTCACGTTTTAATTGGTTTTGCTACTCATTACTAGATGGCGGTTGAATTAACTAGCATGCTTTGAAAGCATCCTTACTTTAAGCGCCTACTCTCCTTTGTGTCACTAGATAGCGCTTGTGTAGCTGAGCCTTTTCAGAAATATTGCCTACATTTATCACTTTTATATTTCAATTTAGTATGTAGATGTAGCAAGATGGTTTTCTATTTAGAAGAAATACATTATTTTTGGCAACCTATGTTTTTTTAAAAATATGCAATGCAAGTTGGAATATAACGTAAAATGATTATTTGAGTCTTTGTTCTGTTTGCTTATGAATTTGTGATACGTACAGTAATTGTATTTGATTACCAAGTAGTTTTATTAAGTATCTTTATAAGACCTTGTTTAGAATTTATAAGTTTATCTGTTCAATAATATGTTAACATTTTTTACAATACTTCTCTTCATTTGGTCTCTTTATGTAGGTATATTTTTATTAGAGTTCAAGGCAATGTGTGGCAATGTGCAAATTTCTCTTGCATTAAGTTAAAAACTATTTTGTTTCGCTTTCTTATATCTATTAATTTCTGCAATAGAAAAATAGAAAATTTAGGTAATTAACTTGATCTTCACTTAGTCTGTAATAAAAATATATCAAAGCATTTATTTTTATCATGGATTGAATACTTTGTGACGAGGTTATTGGTTTATATAAAAACTACAAAAATATATTGTTTTCGTACCTCCAGCTCCAGAATTTTTCCCCTGACACAAACCACATGTTCCGATGTAATCGATACGATAATCGCCCCTCTGTCGGGACTCGAACCCGGCTCATTAGGGGTTAACTATAGGTAACTGATTGATTGACCTGGATTATGTTACGCTCACTCTATCGCAGGGCATTTATTGTTTATTAAATTGATATATCACGTGAGATAGATTAAAAAAAGGATAGAAAAAGTTATGAGTGTTCAAAAATGCGTTTAAAAACAATACTTCGTTTTTTTATGTTTACAATTAAATGTTGGTTTAAATATTTATTCAATAAATAAAAATGTGTTTTAATTTTTTTTTAACTCTGCCTACAGCAGGAATCAAACGTAATTTTTAATAAATTGTAATAGATACCTTATTGGCTAACTATAGTCGACTTTTTAATTATTGCAATGTGAGGGTATCTGTATTTATTTTGTTGCTGTCTTTGTACGGTACTTAATTTCTTCTGCAATAAAGCGTTGTTTCTGTTGTGAATTGTAAATCCACATATAATACAAACCGGTTCAAACGCCGCAACTGCTTCGTTATATAGCCGTCATTTATGTATGTAATGTATATTTTTTAGATTATGAAAGAAAAATAAATATTATCTTATTATCTATTATCTTTAATATTTTTGAATTTCATTGTCCTGCCAAAGGAAGCTTTAAATACTCTTTGTGATCTACACCACAGCGACCAATTCGAACACTTTGACATTAGTGTCTTCAATTTTATTAAGATATTATGAGGACAGAGCCTATCGGTTTAAATGTCAGCTTTAACCTAGCGGACCGTGTTCGATCCTCGTCGATGTATTACGAACGTGGACCGTAACACAAGCGTTTTGCTTCCAACATAAGGTTTACTGGAATGTAAAAAATGTGTAACCTTTAAATTAAAATTCCGTTTGCTAGAACACAAATCTGATTTCCAATAGGGTATAACACCCTGAAACCTGAGGTCTTAATGAACCAGTAGAATTGTTATTTCAATTTTATAAAACCGAGAAATAATATAAAAACTTGGTTTTATTGATGATATCGAATATTCGCGCGGAAACACTAGCTGCCATGCCGTTTCGGCTCGTGACGTCATTTCGTGAGTAAACTATACAACTGCATGATACCAAGTAACAAGATTTTTGAAAATAATGAGCTATAACGTGATAGACAATGTATGTGTATTAGACAGTACTTCATAGGATAGGTACTTACATTGCTGTTTTAACATTTCTCAACTCGGCAGAACAGAAATCGGGATTGGATGCAAAAAATTTCGCAACCATCAAAGCATTTATTATTGATAGATTTGTACTTTCTGCTTTCACAAACCCGTCTTCCAATATACGATTTAAAATAAATAAAGGATAACAATGCTTACACGCTATGATAACATAAATATACTCAAAAGTCGGTGTTCAGAGGACCACAAAAAACCACTTATTTACTAACTGAACTACGTCACGTTGGAATCCAACATGGCGAATGGCGTGTTAGACATTTAAAAGAACAGGTTAAAAAAGATGATTTAAAAAATTGAATTTTCAAATTTAAATTGCATTTTTATGAATAAATACATGTGTTTCGTTAAATTTTAACGAAATCTATCATAAATATACATTATTCTATTTTTTCTTACATGGAGTAAAATACCCCATTGGTCAAAATTAGAACCAATGAATAACAATTCCATAATTAGGGGACTATAGAGCGATAACACATTACTGCTTTTTGTATCAAGTCAAACGAATCTATTAGCGACTGTCCGTTAGCTATAATTAAGGTTGTAGCATTATAAGTACAACTCGGTTACAATATCTGTGGACCTCGCTGGAATGTCAAGCCCCCTCCCCGTTCTCTTGAAAAATAATAAAAAAATAAAATAATAAAAGAATAAAAGAGTAAAAGTATAATATATTTTTTTTATGGTTCATAATTATTATTGTTTACAATACTATCCCCATGATGCTTGTTTTATGCACCGTACCTAAGCGCTGACGTGACGGCATCAGGTCCACAGGTATTGTAACCGGGTTGTAGGTTAGTAGTTTGGCAATTGTATCTCTACTACATCGCGTTTGAATCGCTACAGACGCGCTGCAAAAAGTGTCAGTGCGTATAGGCCCAAAACCTATTACTAACGCACAGTGCAAATGCAACCGGAACCAAGCCCTAACGTACATTCCAAAGACCGAAGGAACTGATGATATAATTTTTTTTGTCATCCATCCGAAAGTGGAAAAAACGCGCTAGCGACTGCGCCAGCAAATAACACATACATATGAGGAATTGATTATTAATAAAAAAGTAATTGATAGCTTTCTTGCAAAAATAGGTAACTTATAAGAAAATACTTAGCGTGTGTCATATTATGATGTAAAAAATAATGTGTAACTACTTGTTCTTTTTCAAATTGTTTTTTTTTATTTGATGGGACGTTGCCCGCCCCAGTTAGGCGTTGATAATAAAATGCAGAGTACTCTAAAATATTCGAGTCATTTTTTTTACTTTTTTATTCAGTATTCAACGCCTAGATTTTTGTATCTAAAAAAAATATTACAAAAAATCAACTGTTCTCAGGAGTCATATGGAACTCGAACACACATCTCGCTATAGTTAAGCTACCGAGACAGAGCCGTCGAATTTTTCCAAGTATTTCTTAAACTGACGCCAGTGCATCCGTATACCCATATTATTCTAAACCAGGAAATTGCTTTTGGTGGTTCACAACGGCCCCATAAAATAAGCAACTCCTTTGCAGGTCACCGTATACGAATGTACAACACGCTGCCATGTAACATGCATGACTTGTCAATTAATAAATATAAAATTTTAATTAAAACTCAGTTATGCAAAAAGGCTTATTACAGTGTTAAAGATTTTTTGAATGATAATGCAGCGTGGACCTAAAAGAAATGAATTGCTCGTTCTCTGAATCGTTTTGTAATAAACACAATTTGTAAGACATTTGGCGATTCTATAAGAGTATTGGCCCATGAGTTTCTTGCCCGATTCTTCTCATGTTCGTCCCTTCGTTCGGAATCGGGTCGCTCGTGGCGATTATAACTCGGTTACAATATCTGTGGACCTCGCTGGAATGTCAAGCCCCCTCCCCGTTCTCTTGTCACCTCCCCGCGCTTTTGTTTTGTGCACCGTACCTAAGCGCTGACGTGACGTCATCAGGTCCACAGATATTGTAATCGGGTTGTACATGCGCGGCATCAACTCCGCGGATGTACTTGCCGCTAGCGCACGGGTTATCTTGATTTTAATAGAATATTAATTCCTTAATTTAGTAAAATTGACGATTAAAGTGCCTATGAAATAAAGTAATTTTGATTTTGATTTTTCGCAGTACAACATGAAAAGTGTATCTTCACATCGCTAATATAACAAGTCTTAAAGAGGGATTGAACATTTTGTAACTATACAGGTACTAATGTTCTGAGGAATTGGCAAAACTTCCAGACGCTTCCATTCAAACTAGTTGCTATTATTATGTTTGACCTCTTAACAAAATGAACCGATATTGTTAGTAGAAATCGATAATATTTGAAATTGACTAACATTTCCGTTCTCAAATTAATTAGTCACCGATTTAAAGGAAATTGGAACTATATCATATACCTATTAATATTGAGTTTAGGGTTCCATATGTTTCGTTCGAATGAAGATAAAGTTGATCTAATCTTAATCTTAATATATATAAATAACGTGTCACGTTGTTTGTCCGCGATGGACTCCTAAACTAATTAACCGATTTTGATCACATTTCGTAACTATCTGTTATTTGATCTAACTTAAAAGATAGGATAGGTTTTATTTCAATCCATAACACAGCAACGCGTGGCTGGGTCGACTCGGCTCACAAGTGAATTTCCCGTCTGAGAATTCACTTATAAGTTATCATATAAGATAGCATTGAAAAAATTGCATAAAATATATGAAAATTATAAAAAACAAGTGATTTGGTTACTTTACTGGGGTTTAGAACAATATATGTGATGTGATGTTATCTAATATTATTATTACCTATATATTATTAAGTCATTCAAGTCGAAAGACGTTCACTGCTGGACAAAAGTTGCTCGAATCGAGGTCTTCGCAGTTATCACCACGTTTAGTAGGCGAATTGCAGATCACAAAAAAATATCATAATTCGGAAAACGCTGCTGCCTATTTTGTGTTTTATGGGAAGTGTATGTTGATTTTTTTAGTATCATGAGTCGCCTTTTACCACACCATTAAGCAAGGGGTTGTTGGTGTGGCGCTATTTGTGTTTCATAAAGTATAGATAGTGAATTTGTCACGTATTCTTTTAATTCATCAGTATCGCTATGGATTAAAACACCTTGAACGCTTCCCTAACTACTGAAATTTATTATTTACCTTTGATCACCTAATTGGACCATTTCAAAGTTTTTTCTTACATTCACACCAATTAGCCTAGCCCGAAGTAAGCACTGTAAGGCTTGTGTTATGGATACTAGGGTAACGGATAGACATACATATATGATACATAAATATATAATATTCATAGAAATATATATAAATACCCATGATTCTAATACAAATGCTCGTATTCATCATACAAACATCTGCCCCTTCCGGGATTCGAACCCAGTACCGTCGGTGCGAAAGGCAGGTTTGCTACCGTTACACCAAACGGTCATTGAGCCGGAATGGTTTGATAGGCAATTGTATTTCTTAAAAAAGCTCAGGGTCCACTAGTTTGCTATGGAAAGAGTTATGGTCGGTGTTTCCTTGTTTTATAAAATGCGTATCTAATAAGGTTAATTGTAAGGGAACCAAAGTTACCGACAAAGCAATGGGCATGCCCCCACTAGATGGTACGATATGCTTATGAAGATTGCGGGAAGCCGATGGCTGCAAATAGCTAACAGCCACTCTACGTGGCGCTCTAAAGAGGAGTCATATGTCGGCGGTGAACTTGTAACTGATTGTAGCTGATAATAATGAAATGAAAAATGAAAAAATGTTTATTTCCATAAATTAGGTAAGTAAACAACAAACAGAGGTTGAGTTGCTCCTTTTAAGTGACTTGACACTTGTGCCAGGAGCAGCCACTCTCCTTTGTCAAATTAAGCTAAGTAAGCTTATGGATTAACTACCTATCTATCATTAATTTAATTTCATTATTCTTAGTGAATACAATACTATTGAACTAGGTATAGCTTTTTGTTTTTTTACAAATTACAAATTTAAAGTTAATTTGAACAGTGAAAGCTAGCTGCAAGCGTACATTTCTGTGATAAATAAAATTATAATTTCAGTAACACCATAATAACTACCAACCATTTTATGTTTTTATTTATTTATTTAGATTTACTATTATGTTCTCTGTTTCGTTATAGCTCAATTTCTTAGGATAATTAGTTACAACTTACATTCAAAGTTTGACTTAGTATAAATTTCAAGAATTTTATTTATTTTATTGTAAATGTGTGAAGATTGATTAGTGTATTGCTGCATCGCAAAATGGGTTTTATATTTATTAACTTTAACAACATTATAATTTCTTCTTTTTTTTTAATATTTCATAATTTATTGATAGTTTTTTGTGTTTATTTAGAACAATATGCAGTATATACGACTGTATAACAGTCAGTACATCCGACAAAGAATAAAGAGCATGTGTTGAGAATTTGAATATATAATGACAATAAATAATGATTGAAATAAAATCGTTACATCAATAAATGGTCGAAGTAGTGGTATTATCTTCTGTATATAACGATCACCCTTGACCACGTTTTTTTTTGACGGCGCCAATCTCTCGCCGCTCGCCGCATGGAAGCAATAATTCACAGGCAAATTTTACGCAATCTGCATGTCAGCCAAGTGACCCATGTTTTTTGATGAGTTGTTTTGACCAAACATTTGTTTCACATCGTCCGTCTATTACGAAGTTACTGAAAATGAGATGATTTAAAAAAAAATCTAAAATTTAAGTTGGAAAATCGTCAAATTACAATCAATACTTTTGTTTGGAAGAATGTAATCCTCTAGGAATAAAAAATGGGTTTAAAAATTTTAAAACTTTTTAGGACATACAAACAGGCACATTCCGTCATAGCAACATTTGAAAAGACTTAAATTATTTGAGCTAATCTTTATTTATAATTTCTATTAAAATTTGAGAATGGGCT
This sequence comes from Calamotropha paludella, assembly GCA_927399485.1. Classification (NCBI taxonomy): domain Eukaryota; kingdom Metazoa; phylum Arthropoda; class Insecta; order Lepidoptera; family Crambidae; genus Calamotropha; species Calamotropha paludella. Next base: position 11,879,862 of record OV656826.1, on the reverse strand, counting down.
TAGTGCAGATACTTATTTATTTCTTTCCTTCTGTCATCATCTAATTGAAATCAATCACTTTTTACGTATGATGAAAATTTGACTATTTTTATTTAATCCTGTTGTTACTTATACTTCTCAGGAACGGTGTTTAGAGTTTTTTCGTTTAATTGTATGTAACATTCTTGTCATACTGGTATTAAAGTAGACGGTAAACCTTCCAAGAAACAAATAATTAGATCTAAGGGAAAATAAATAAAATTCAAAGTGTTAAACCTACGTTTATCGCTTAAATCAGAATGACCATGTGCTTTTTTGACATCCATATTGCATATTGAATTAAGAAAATAATTAAAAGTTATTTAAGTTTAAATTGCTTTTCACTTTTTGGCGGGAACGTGACATAGACATTATTACAAAGTATTGATTATTGAATATAAATAATTTTGTTTAATTATAGAAATATCCTTTTCTAAGTTTTATTATGTGCACTATATGATATTAATATGTCTTACATGCTGTCAATACAATATAAACTTATATGTATTTGTATTTTCGTAATCCAAAATCAATAAATTAATAATTTGAATTAAATTATTATTTATTTGTAAATAAAACAAAATAGCGAATGGTAATTTATCATATTATATTAATAAGTAGTTAAGCAGAGGTTTACCAAATTCAAAATATAATTGTTTTTTTTTATCATCCATTCATAAATTACCACACAACATATCTTTAAAGAAGGCTGTGAGAAATTCCTTTCCAGTAGAACAGACTTTGATGTTAAAAATAATACTTGCTTTTTTTTAATCTGTTTTTTTCGCGAGGCGTGGTGAGGCGGGCGAGGGCGTTGATGACAAAATGCCAATGTAATTTATTGGCGCGCCGGCGCCGCACTACCGTCAAGCGTTAACTTTTTTCTTATACGTATTTTTTATTATTTCTGGTTGCGAGTGACGTGACCTCTGGCAAAGATCTGCTCTGCGGTATGATAAGGCGCCACTTTCTTTCCGCGCACCCTAATAAATAATAATAAAAAATTAGGTTGGGTTAAAGCGCAGTTGTTGTTTAAATAATATTTTGCCTGATAAATCATATTTCGGCTTGATTACCGTAGCTTACTCATATCAAAAGTATATAACTATTTATTTTCATAAAATAGGATGGTCTAGACACATAATAAAATAATACTTAAAACTATTTAAAAGTAAAACCTTATTGGTACGTAAATAAACTAGGTCTGCAATACGTGCTGCTGTTTGCAAATACTGAGCGAAGCAATTAGAATTTTGACGGGTGACTTTTTTCTCTATGGTATGTCCGATTTCAAAACTTTTTTTTGCAAATTAGTCACGACCACGATGTGAGTTTTGGCGCCAAATTTCATCAGTGTAGTCTCAGCGATTTGGCTGTGATCAGCTTTTGAATTTTTCTTTCGGTGATTATTCCTCCATGGTAAAGTCTATATTTTTTTTACATAGCCTATGTCCGTCAGGTTATAACCATGTATGTTCATGCCAAAATTCGTTCGAATTGGTTGAACTGTTAAGTAGCAGGCGGGAGACAAGCGAAATTTGTGAGTTGCCTAAAAGAGAGCTTCGCTCAATAACAACCATAACTGGGAACATATGATCATCACACAACCCTAGGACTGTTGGGCAGGAGGCAAGATCGTTGCCGTTGTACTAACCGATTATCAATCAACCGACAATGTCTATGTTGGTAAATAGATAATATTTTAATCTCACTGTTTTAACGCTTATCTTTATCACCTCCGTTATTTTTAATTTTATTTTCCATTTTATGCTTATACTTAATATTTAAATAATTAAATTTATGCCACGTCATGTTTTAGTTTCAATCTATAACCTGTCGACCATAAACATGTGTTGAAGGTTAAAAAAGAATTAACTTTATGACACTAAAAGGTTCATGCGCATTTAAATGTTTAGTGTTGTGTGTTTGTGTTTATATTGTCATGTATTTACTAATATTAGATATAAGTACCATTGTAACTTACCATTTGAGTCCAAGTTACTTGAAATAAATGTATATTATTATTATTATAAAACTGTAGTACAGGTATAATTATAGAGTTCGAAACTGAAACGTGTCATGACGCACGGAGCGTAAGCAGAGGAATACCCAAGAACTAAAACCTCTGCAATGTACCCTCCATTCCGTAGGTCCGTTGTGACAGTCGCCACTTTGAACTCCCCCATATCGTAGGTTGAAATATACTTACCAGTTTACAACATAAAATCTCACAGACTAGTCAGCTGTTATTAGTCATGATATTTTTCAAATGGATGTAAACTAGGTTTAGAGTCGTGGGTTAGCAAAGGATCTATAATATTGGTTTTATTTCCCGTGCGGGCGTCGGCGGGCGTCGGCAATTAATCGAACCAACCAGAATGAGAACATTAAGCTGTGCACATGTACTATACCGATAACGCTGAGAAAGATCTCTCTGTACAGTGCCGGACATTACAACAGGTCACTTTACGTACAATTAAAGAGAATTAATTATTCATGTACCTAATAATCAGCATCGTTTTCATCAGCCTTTTAATTTCCTCACTACAGGAGTTTTATCTATCAGTGAAAACACCGTAAAATAATGTGTTACCTCATAACCAATTACGAGGATCCAGTTAACATCCAGTAAACACAGAATGTGCTATACCCTTACAAAAATGCACGCATAACAATGAAATGAAAATTACACATGAATTTGAATAAATTAAATATAGATAAATAAATTGAATAGAGAGTGAATAAAAAAAGTATTGATAGATAAATCAAATAGATTAGAATTGAATACTATAGTTTCGTATTTTTATAAACTTATATTCTATTTTTGTTTTAAGATCATATAGGTATTTTTTTAACTTTATGTAAATTTTTATGTTTTTATTACAGTGTATTTTTTTTCATTCGATTCGATATTAAATATAAAAAAACACAAAAATATACACGTCATGTGATGCCTTAAAAATTGTTTCATTTCAAAATCAGTGAAATTATAATTTCACTAAATATTTTAACGATAGGTAATACTTGTATTGCACTCATAGTGTCCAATACAAGTATTCTAACGGCAAGATCGTTAGGCCAGTCATCCTGGCATTTTTCATGTTTTTTTTTCCGGTAGCTGATTTTTCACTATTCTTATGTATTTTTCGCCGCTAATTACGATGGTGAGGTCCAGATCTGTCCAAAACCTGTGCTAAAAAGTTAAAAGCTAAAATAGTGAAAAATCAGCCACCGGAAAAAAAAAAGTGAAATATGGCCATAAGTAAATTTTAAGCCACGATGAGTGGACTACATTATGACTTTCAAATTTACATCGCTTAGCTGCGTTTACTGTTATTTTTTTCTTAATAAAAGAAATCTGCTGTTCTGTTTAATTGTGTTACAGTGTACAGCGGCCCTGGAACGGGAGTCCGGCATCCAAATAAAAGCTAACGAGCGCCGCGCTTGGTAATGCGCACACCCACAGGCCATTGTGGAGGCCAACACACTTCTAAATTTATATTGATTTACAGACACAATGTCCATTACTTATCAATATATTCACTAACTTTGTCCAAAGACATCTATTGGACAGAAATCTCCCCTTCTTTTGCCATAATCTCCACATTTGTCACGTGGTTTGTAGAGATATACCGCACTGACACCTTTAGCAGACCTGGAGGTAAATACACGGGTTTTTGTGGGTAAGCCTCCAAACCTTTACCAAGCATAAGGCCGGGCAGGGGATGGAGCAAAGTTCCACATAACTTCACCATCCACCCGAGACGAAGCATGCGTAACGCATTTTCCCGTGTATAAAACAGGTACTTCGATACCACCGTAAAAGGTCTAATTCTAAAATATGCTGCTTTCCATTTTAAAGTCTCCTGAGTTGTATGTTTATAATCTCCAGTACCTTTAGTACTTAGTCTTTGCCAATGCTTTTAAGTCTGGAGGGTTGACACTTTTGTATGCAGCCGGACAACACAAGGCTTGTAAGCGAAATATTAAAGTAAGGCAATTGGAAAAAACAAATTCAAGTTACACTAACTCGTGAGAAAAATATTTGTTAATTTATAATTTTTTGAAATGGTCATGAATACAGTTATTAATCAGGTAATTTTTTTACGTAATCTAGGATAAACTTACTAATAGCAATAAATCTTGATTTTTAGTACATTAAGTTATTGTGCATTCATACATAAATAACTAAATGTAATAACAGTATTTATATGTTGCTAGCTTTGTTCTTGAGATTGCCAAAATAGTACACGCCACTATCTTTTAAAGACGTTACTCATTAATTAAAATTAAAAGGTATGTATACACATACCTTTTATACATCTTCGATATAATCATCAGTATCTTCGAATGTAAAACAATAAAAACGGTGTGGTAAAAAAATATGAAAAAGTACTACATATATTACTTAACAGTATATAAAAAAAGTTCACTTATCTAATGTTAAATTACCGGAATGTAAATTCAGTTTCATTATTCTAGACATTATTATATGTTAGCGTCTAGGATATTGTGTTATAAAGGGAATGTTAAAAAATATAATGTTTAATTAAATTAATTTATAGTTGCTGTTATGTAAAACTTTTATGTGAGATTTTTTCGAAATGTTTATCACTCACGAATAATTTTATGTTAATCTTATTGGATATAAAGAAAACGTTAATCCATAAATATGTACGCAATAATTCGCATTCTTATATTCAGTTAAGAGAGAGAAATGAAAATAAATCTATCTCAATCCACAATGCCGTTGCCGTGTACTCTGGGCGGCGTGGCGGTCTATCGGGCCAGATCACCTTCCACCCGGCGATAACCTTAAAAGCACCACAATATTAATACATCAAACACCCACGTGCACCGTACATCACCCGGCAGATTTGTACACGCATGTATAATGTACTATATACATTATGATGTATGTCCGCTACAGCAGATAATGGCAACTCTACCAGGAAATGGAATGTTACATCGTTATTTCATAATTTTGGTTTTTGACATGTACACGTTTAAATATAGAAACGTGTAAAGGGAAAAGATTATATATAATTGAATTGTGTCCTTACAAAATATAAAACATTTAACTATAAAACTTTAATTTCTTTAGTTAATAATTAAAAAGGGACTATACCAAGTCCAACAAAAAAATAATTTTTGCAACCCGACTTATAGTTTTTGAGATATGCGGAGACAAACATACATACATATTATGTTTGGCACCCAAGTTTGAACCTGGTCTAGATTACCATATCCAAAACTGTGCACTAATTCCTTTTTTAATTGGTTAATAATAGGAAGAGTTTCGGTTTGTATCCCATTTAAGATATTTTTTATATATTTGTTACATTCACACCAATTAATTATTTTAGCGCTTTCCTATCCACGATAAAAAAAAAGACAAAAAAGGGTAATGGATACCGCATAGGTTATTGTGGAAGCCACATACTTCTAAATTTTACAGAAATAAGATCCTTTAAAGGTTACTTAAAAGAACCAGAATATTCATCACTTCATGTGAAAAGCGTCCACTGCTGGACGGAGTATAATACCATAAATCGGAAAAGCTGAATAACCATTTTGATGTTTATGAGAGGTGTATTTTTACCGTCATGATAAAAAGTCACCTTTTACGACACCGCAACCTTTGGAAGTCCGGTCCAATGCTCTCCCAGTTGAATTATAAAATTTATAAAAACTATTTCACTCTACCAATGTTCTATATATGTGAAGAATACAAAGTATTTGAATACTAATAAATTGGCTACAATTTTAGTCTTTATAGTTTTTATCAAAAGAAATAAAATTATTTAAAACCAGATTTTACAACTTTTGGAATAAAAAAATCTTCATTGAATCGCACGCTTACCTCATAAAACGCATTAAAAGCTTTTAAGAACAGGTGCGCAGTGTTCCCAACAGTGCAGGCAGCAGGTCCCATGCATGGGGCCCATGCGAGGCCGTGTATGGGACACGTGTTATGGGGATCAATATCTTATCGTGTTGGCGCCGGCGCCTCTGTGCCGTCTAGTTTGGGGTTGGAGCCCTGTAAAATTGCGACACGACCAAATAAAGAAAAAAGCGTACTAATAATAAACAAATTTAACATTTCGTACAACTTGCACCAATTGTTTAGTCTCTAATAGATCAAAGACATAAATAAGGACGGTTTGTGTGAGAAGCATGAGCATTTGTTCACGGGTTATGTAATTTATATTATATTTTTTTACACAACACAGAAAAACAGGTTTTCCATATTATAGTTATACACAACTATAATGATATATATATATTTTTATCCCCTATTTAATAATCATGCTGCAATGATAGGCGCCAAAAAATAGGCGTGAGTTGTCTGTAATTCGATATTATTATAATATTTTTATCTCACAGAAAGTAACATTTATTGAAATTGTGATGCAAATATCACTTCGGTTTCAATTGGTCGTCTATGTGCTTTCACCCGACTTGACTTCACCGAATGAGAAAGCGTGACATTGGAATAGTCGAGTATTTGGTATCTCTACTACGGTGCTTACGTAACTTACAGGTGTGTTGTTATCCTTAGCACAGACCAGGACGACTGTCGTATCAAACAAAATAGTATTTTACTATGCTATAATTTGAATGTCAAAAACTACTTTATTAATAATCAGTAAACTTGTAAACTCGCACAGGCTTCTCTACACCTGAACTACGCGACTCCATTTATCAGTCTTTTAATTACCCCACAGCTAGTAAAAATGCTTCTAGAGAAAGTGGGATAATATTATTTAAAGAGAAAAGCTAAGACAAACATAAGATAAAGAAAAAAAAACATTTATGACAAAGAAATGTTTTTGTAAATATACGAAATAAATTGAAGCTTTTTCGTTTTTATGGTAAACTTACGCATAAATCCCAGTCTCGTTTGATTATCTATGTGCTTGCAATTAGGTCTCTCAGATTTACTTAAGTCAGTGTCATCGCAACTCTGTGGCGTACATCCCTCGCTGCGGTATGGTAGCAATTCAGATAAAAGCGATCTTTACAAATTGAACGAAAAAAAACGACACTGAAACATTCAGAGAATATTGTCGCTCCATTTTTTTTTATTTACAGATATTGGTGAGGGACTTATTAATTACTAAGAGCAATAAAACCATGAGATTGGTCTTTATATTTTTTATCTTATTTATTTATCACACTCACAAAGATAGTAACTAATAAGGCCAGGAATGAAAGAAAAAAAAAATGTTTTGTTAATATCATAACTGGATTGGATAGGGGTTATTATCATAATAAATAAACGGATAACAAAAAAACCGTAAAGTTATTTTTAATATTTTGAAGATAGATAACATAATATTGGTAGGTGCTATGAAAATCAGCTATAGTAACCACAAATTTAAGCCTACATGCGGACAGTTTATATTATTATGATGCTTCTTAATTTACAGGCAGATAATATAATATGAGTATTTAAAGGTGAAGAAAGTTGTCTCACAGATTTCTTACAATATCTACATCGTGTTACTTACAATTTTTGAACCATTAAATAATTCAAATATATCATTTGTATTTCAGTACAAATTAAAAAATATGAAATTTAAAGTTTTATGTTGATAATTTAAAGATTTGCCACTCAATAATGTGTTATGATATGGTTGTATTTTAATGCATATGACACGCGAAATAAAGAAATGTATAATGAAATACTTAAACCTTACTTTATTTTATTGTATATTTAAAACAATTAAAAAATAACCTTAATTAAAGAGAACAAAACTGATTTGCTATTTTCGTGAGTTACTTATAATATCAGTCAGTCGTAGAATATTGATTAAAGTGAACTCGTGTGAGTGTTAAAGAATACTAAAATATAACGAATAAAGCTTAATTATAATTTATTTACATAAAACATTACATAAAATCTAAAAATACGTTCACATTACGAACAGCAGTCACAATAGCTCAAGTATCTCTTAATAAATTTAAAATTATTTACGAAATAACAAAAAAATAACACTATAATACTCTTTGGTAGTCAGTCTAAGATGGCACATATTAAAAATGTATAAAGCTAGGAACATACGTAATGCATATTGAAATACTTTTTCAATTCTGGTGCATCATTGTAGATTGCGTCTTTGGTCTCTACAATATTGGAAGGGCATTTGAAACCTTGAACACCAGATGTGGTGTCCATGGATTCGTCAATTTCTAGTTTACCATCATAATAATTGTCAGAATTATCTTCGTAATTGAGGCTGTCTTCATAATAGATTTTTGTGGATATAATTTTGTCGTTATTCGGTCCTTTCGACATTGCTTCTTGCACATCGTTTTTGTATTCATATGCTGGGTTTGATTTAATTTCAGGTTTGTAAAGTTTCCTGCCAGTTGTGTTTCTGATTGGTTTCGCATCAGTAGAGGTGGACACTTCAGGAGATTTGATTCTTTTGCTTTTATATCTACGATTTTGAAACCAGATTTTAACTTGGGTGGGCGATAGATTCAATTTTTTTGCTAGTTCTTCTCTTTCAGGGGCTGTGAGGTATTTTTGAGCGCGGAATCTGATTTCTAATGAATGGACTTGAGTTTGGGAGAACAGGATTCTCGGTTTTCTTTTAGTGTTCTTGTCTTTCTTTTCTGGTTTGCTTGTCGATGCCGAAGTTTCTACTGAAAAGAATAAAAATTGAACATTATATAATAGTTTCAATGGGCTCTCAATATTTATTTTTTTTAATTTTAATATTTTACCTTTTGTTAATTAAAAATAAAGATAATAATGCTTATGTTTAAATCTAATGATCGCCAAGATAATTTACATTACAGATTTACATCCATTTTGAATTATTGTGCAATAAACGTAAAATATCTGTAGTTATTATAAAATTAGATGGTTTTTGAGTATTAAAACTTACTTGTATTTTTACTCGACGCAGGAATTTTTTCAAAAGATTCTCCATTACGATATACGGTATTAATTATATTCTCTGTGTGTCTTTCACTTTTATATTCCAAAACTGTATTATTGTGCAGATGTACAGGCTCTCTTGACAATGAGTTTTTTTGTGCTTCAACTTCCACCTGATGTGATGTTACCATTTCAGGATACTCATAGCTTTGATGATATAAATTGTGGCAGTACGGATTATAATTGTAATACTCTTCGACTTTAGGATCGTGGTACGCATCTTGACTCCAATACGGATCCATGTTTGTATGAACAGGCATATTGGGATACACTTGATTAAAATATTCTGGGGGACAATACTGGGTTTGATGGTATAATTGTTCGTGGGGATATTCTAGCCTCCGCTCTCTCTCAGTAGACTTCCATACATCGTTTCGTTCGTAATAATTCGGTTGATTTATATTTAAAATATCCTTTACTGAAAACGGCGTGCTCAAATTCTGGCTCAGTTGTTCTTCGTCCATTTTCATACCATAATTTTTGTTCACAAACATATATTCCTTCTGCTTATGTTTATCAAAGGAATCGTTATTTATTTGGTCGTAAAAGTCATTTTTGCTCATATAATTCAGTTTCAAATTGTTATTATTGAATATTGTCACATCTTCATTGTGTTCGTATTCCATATTTCACTTTCACTGTTTAAGAAGTCAAGTTTGACAAATTGAGGGTATAGTCAATTAACTTGTGGTTCAAGAGACACGCGTTTGGGTACTGATGGTTTTAAGATTGTGTAGCGAAGCCAATCCACGGGGCGCCTGGTAGTAGGGGCGGAGTTTGGGATTGCTATCCGTCCTTTTTCTACTTAGCGGGATTCTGTATATGTCTCTCACTGTCTGTCTATGTAAATAAAGCGGATGATTTCAGTGGTGTCAAGAGATTGAAGCGCCCTTGTGCTAATGACTTTATAACGATTTGAAGAGTTAATTTGCGGTTTACGGGCTATTAAATGCGGTGGTTGCAATGTTATGGGGCAGTTAAGTTTTATGTTTGGGAATTTATATTTTGTTGCAACTGCAGTGACATAAATAATGACAAGGATTGTAAGTATCAGAATATTGTATTAATATTTTTAACAAAATACAGTTTACTATGTGTTGGCTTTTAGGGTAAAATTATCGACGTTTCTTTTATCAAAGTATATGAACGTTAACAAAATATAAAGAAGATATATCAGGATAGTTATATGAAGAGATTAGTGTCTGAAATATAATTAATACTAAAGTGATAATGAAATAATAAATAATTATGTAATATTTTTATAATTTTTATACCTATATTTTATGCATTTTTCAATGCTATCTTATAAGATAGATAATTATAATAGAAAAATACTAGAAAAAAAGTCGACTCGGGTCACAAGTGAATTCTCAGGCGGGAATCGAACCCGCAACCTTTGGAAATCCGGTCCAATGCTCTCCCGATTTTTGTGACCCGAGTCGATTTTTTCTAGTATTTTTCTATTCTAATAATTTATCAAAAAACTGGTTGGTTGCCTGTAAAGTCGGTATACGGGCGAAAGTTTTACGTGACAACGACTTTGAGTGGTAAAATAATTTTAATGTGAATATTCATTCGTATAGTAGGAAGAAGGATGAAATAATAGTAACAATTTAAAACATTTATTTATGCAAAGAATTATATTTAAAACATTAATTTATAGGCACGCGTCCCTTCCACTTTTTATGTCTGTCTCTCTCGCTCTTAGGCGGGCTAACCATGCCCGAGTGGAAGGGACGCGTGCCTCTCACTCGCTCTCATTGTAAGCGCATAACGTGAGCGGAGCGTAACGCAGTTTCTTGAAGTGTCACCCGGCAAACCAATTTATAAGACGTTGTCACGTCAATAATAATTTACTAGCGCGTTTCCGAATATAACAGCTCAAGCTTTTTAGTTCTTTCGGCTTTTTTTCAATAATTACTATTTATTATTGAGGACCGTTTGGTGCAGCAGTAGAGATTCTACCTTCATGCCGACGGTCCTGGGTTCGAGTTGTAAAAGGGACAGATATTAACCATGAATAAGAGCTTTTGAACCTGAGTCATAGGTGTTTAAATATATTTCTATAAATATCAAATACTTATAGATCGAATATGTATGTCTATCCGTTACCTTAGTAGCCGTAACACTTACAGTTGTTACTTTAGGCTAGGCTAATTGATGTGAACGTCAGAAATATTTTTTAAGTCAGTAGTTTTTATATGTAAAGAATTTTAATACTTGCATTTTAGAAAAATACAATCTTTCTTTGTTGTTAGTCGCTCAAATTCGCAACCTTTAGCTATGGGCGATTGCTATTCTTATGAGCAACCGAGATTTTGAGGAAGAAGGACTATTTCAAGTGAATAATGTATTAATTAATATGTTTAGTATTTACAGTGCCATATTTCTATAAGATGTAATACGCCCTTAAAAACCACCTCATTTTCGAGCTTTAAGGTGGGACTCGTACCTACGACCATTCGCTATCCGGGAGACTACTCTAGCTAGTATCGTTCCATTAATGTTGAAGCTTTTTTATAAGCTAAATTTCATAGAGCCAGTGTTTCCCCAAGCAAAAGTAAGTAATTTACTTTAAATTTTAATCGACTTCAAAGAAATAAGTTACCAACTTGAATCGTATGTATGTAATTTTGTTAAAATTGGAAAGTTTTCTATATGTCACTATATACCAGCTTGTAAATATGGGTGTAAGACCTAAGTGTATGTTTGTTTGTCTTAGCATATCTCAAAAATAATAAGTTTAATTGCAAAAATGTTATAGGTTTAGTCCACCTTAAAAACTTGTACAAGTTTCTTCAAAATCGGTTTGGTATTTTTTGACATTGAGTGTTAAGTGTGTATCAGCCATTTAGAAAAAGTTTCATTTCAATATTATTGAAACAAACGATAAAAAAAAATTGAGTATAGGTAGGTACTCCAAGGAACGAATGATTAAGTCATTAGTTTCAATTACAATTTCTAATTAAAATTTAAATAAAATAAAGAAAAAATAAAGTAAGTAATTTAAAAAAATAAAACCAACTCTAAAACTGTAATTTATTTAATTAATTATTTAAAAGGCAGGCATAAAGTAAAATGCTACCTATTTTAAGAGGTCGGTGCCAGCCTCTATATTTGGAATAAACGTCATAACTTGATACTTGGTAGTCGTGGTATGTGACAAAGTTTATTCCAAATAAAAGAATAATGTTTAGTTATTAATTAAATAACTAAACATTATTATGTTATTACACACGTTGAAGTTGGTTTAAAAATTTATTTGAAATCGTAAAAGCTTTAATACTCTACAGAAACATGTCAGCCTCGTCATAAGGGTATTTTATACTACCTATTATAAGACTTATTTATTTGGATGCGTAATGTATTTAAAAAAATAACTTTTGTTTGCTTATTCCAGATTATCTGACGACTGTTGGGTACAACGATAGCGCTCCTGCCTTTCGCACCGACGGTCCTGGGTTCGAATCTCGGAAGGGGCAGATGTTTGTGAGATGAATACGAGCATTTGTACCTGAGTCATGGATGTTTGTATATATTTCTATGAATATTCCTTTTTTATGTATGATATATGTATGTCTATCCGTTACCCTAGTATCCATAACACAAGCCTTAAAGTGCTTACTTTGGGCTAGGTTAATTGGTGTGATGTAGGAAATATTTATTATATTTTTTAATGTCTAACTCTCTCTGCTTAGTGATCTTCTTACATTCCATTAATATTCGGTTGGTATATATTAATTTACTCGCTTAATCTGTTTCTAACGAGTCTACCTGTTTTTGCAGAATTTTAAAATTCATAATTTTAGATCGCATAGGTACTAATCATTTGGCATAATTTGAAATAGCTTGCTGGCTGGTAATTACAAAAACATCCTAACCTAACCTAACCTAACCTGCAATGTATGTCAATTTATACCTTTTGATTAGTTTGTCAAGTGACTTTCTGAGAAATAAGATTCTGGGTATCCGTTTCTCAAACGTTAACATAGGTTTTATTGACATATTGATTGTAAAAATTAAACACAGTTTTATTAATTCATTATAGCGCTAAGTTTTATAATTGACACTTTTTTAAAACAGTTTAAAATAAACAAAATTTATATGACGTGACCAATTTTGACGGCTACTAAAAAAACCCGGCGTGTAAAAGATACCTTTATATTTGTTTCTGTTTTTATCCCTGACAAAATGTATGCAAAATAAGATTCAAGTTTACACGGATTTTTTATATTACTAACAGGTGACGCATAAAATTGAAAGCTTGCTTTCAACCAGTAGGTCCTCGCTGCTAGTCAAAATTTTAAGTAATGTCAAGTCGAACCTGTTAAAGAAAAGTTAATAGATCTACATAAAAAATCTATAAATACAATCTACATAAAATTATATACCCATATGACTTTAGTGCCTCTAAGTTTTATAACAACTGATTTGTTATTTATATCCCATGGCCGAATTCAATCGATGACTCATGGCTCTCCGAACATAAAGGGTGTAAGAATGAATAACGCTAAGTCAAAGTTTAAAGGATTAAAGTATCACATCACTCTTATATTTAAAATCACAGTAGTTAGAATTTGAACAGAAGAATAAAAAAACTGATATTTACAATGACTGTAGGTACTTTACAACTACGCCCCGAGCCCTCAGGTGGGATTCGAACCATTTCGCTATCCGGGCGAGTGCTCTGACCTCTGAGCTATGGAGATGCTGGCAGACGCGTCGAAATTTACAAACGTATTACAACTTCTACTATAGGCTAGTATCGTTCAATCAATGTAAAACGCTTTGTGGTTGCGTGGTGGTTTTTTACATACGTATTTTATATCTTATATAAATATGGCATTGTGAATGCAAAAAATAAAATTTAAATATGTAACTGTACTTTTTCAGATTCACGTTAATTCCAGTGGAAGTGATAAGTTCTGTTATTATTCACATTATAATTTTTCCTATTTTCCTTCACACACACAAATGCGTATAACTCCTGAAAGCCAACTGTACCTTTTGTTTGTTTAATTTATTTGAAATGCAGACCATATCTTTAAGGTATTTATAGACATATAATATATAAGGTATTTAGAAGTAATTGATATTAAAAAAAAGGTATTTTTTTGATTGTGCAGATTTATTCCGTGATACTTACTTTTTAATTGTAGAGTTTTTTTTTCCTTTTGTTTTTCGTGCATAGATTATGACAAAAGAAACAAATAAATTTCTAAAAGAATATCAATAATTGGGTTGAGACTTCTTAACAGACGCTTGAGACTTCTTTGGTTATTAAAAATTAAAAGTAAGAAAATAAAAAAAAAATCTCTAATCCATTAAAAAAAACGTCAAATTTAGTAAGTAACAAATTTTTTCGTTGCCTGGCTGTTATAACAATGAATCATTACACTAGGCCGCCGTAAATGGCGTATGCCAGTCCTGCGCATCAGCAACGACACTTTATTCAAAATCATTTAAGTATATGAGTTTAGTTTCCACACAAAACTGATAAAACCAATGCCAACCAACCAACCAAATAACCTTTACTTATTTTTTTTTATTTACTGCAATTCCAATCAATAGAAGATATACTTTTGCAATTTATGAGAGAAATAAAAAAAACATATATCAATAAGAAATAAATATATATCGACGGCGAAGTGCCAATAACACCTAACGGCTAAATTCAAAATAATACACAAGATGAAAAAAAATTATTAATATCTTGACAAGTTAAAAATTAGTTAAAAGAATTGTTTATTTATTGTGTAACTTGATGCGCTTGCAACTGAAAATACGCTTAGGAAATTTCATTAAAACATGCAAATAACGAATTTTAATTCGAAATGACAAAAAAGTGAATTTCTCAACGAATTTCAGTTAGGAGGTCTTGGCACCGTCAATATAAAGAAAAGGATGATATTTTGATTGTTAATCAAAATGAAATAACATTTAATTTGGTATTTAAACAGAAAATAAATAATTTGCCGTAACAAACCTCAATTAAATAATATTAAATGATAAATAATAACTACGTAAAAATTATAATACAGAAATAATTAAGTTAAAACTATTAAGTCTAAATCTAAAAACTAAAAACCTTCAAAAATATAATATTGTATCTAAAATATATTACTAAAAGGAGTCCCTTTAGGCAAGGTTCCAAAGTTACTGACAGCGTTCCCCCTTTGAATAGCTAAACTAATTCTTTGTCCGAGGTAGCTGCAACTCATCGGTCTTCTGTGATGACGACTAACCTTTTTGATATTTCCTTAAAAAGCGAAATTGCGCTAGGACCCCACGGACCAATGTTCTCGACACCGAATGGGACAAAACCATATTCGGAGCCTAGACTTTGCATGCTTTAGCTTATTAAGCTATTTTCAGCTTTGGTATTTTATATAACAATAATTAAAAAAATAATGTGGTAAATTGTTATTGACTATAACAATATCCACATTGTGTTTGGAATGTAGGTAATAGTTTGTTAGTGTGAACCGATACGGTTAACTGTTAGTTTAAATAAACTGTCCGTCGTCACTTTCTGTCGATGCAGGCCCTTTGGGTGATGCCGACAAGATTATTCCGAATGACTTTGAAATAAATTCAATGAACAATAATTAGTACAAGTTTGTAGGTTAATAAAAACCGTTGACCGAAATAAAAACTATTATATCAAGTACTTTATTAAGATAAGGCTCCTTTTGAGGGATTTCAATCATATCGATATCACTACATAGTATAAAAAAAAGTCGCTTTCTCTGTCCCTATATCCCTATGTATGCTTAAATCTTTAAAACTACGCAACGTATTTTGATGCGGTTTTTTTTAATAGATAGAGTAATTCAAGAGGAAGGTTTATATGTATAATACAGGCATAATATAGTAGAGCATTGCATCCGTGCGAAGCCGGGGCGGGTCGCTAGTATTAGTATAAAAGAAATCACACATTAGAAACGTATGTAGTATTAATTCATTTTCTGAAATCGGTTTTCTATTATCGATATATCCATTTTTTAATAATAATGCTTAAATATAAATTGCACTCAAAACATATTCGGTAATGTAAGTCAAATGTAGAGTTTTCAACCGTGCTATATTTTCAGGTCATTTCCTGCTTTTCGAGAAGTTTTGGGGTGTCCTGAAGTTTATAAGAAGCGTCCTGCTTTCTTAAAGCATTCTGATAACCACAAATCGGGAATATTAGTTAATATAAAAAATATAATCTTATTATATATAACTTACGTGTCACGTTGTTTGTCCGCGATGGACTCCTAAACTACTTAACCGATTTTGATCAAACTTCGAAACTATCTGTTATTTGATCTAACTTAAAAGACAGGATAGGTTTTATTTTAATTTATAACACAGCAACGCGTGGCTGGGTCAGCTAGTCAAATATATTTCTTAATTTCACACCAATTAGCCTAGCCCAAAGTAAGCACTGTAGGGCTTGTGTTATGGATCCTAAGGTAGCAGATAGATTTATATAGATTTGATATATAAATATCTAATATTCATAGAATTTAGTTATATAACAATCAGATATCTAAGATGTGACTAAAAATGTAATTACCGTAGCTAGTTCAGTTACCTATTAAAAACCTGATGGTATTGTTTATTTTATAATGTAATAATTTTTCCCTATAATTACAACTTTTATTACTTAATTTGATTTATCTCTGATATTGTTGCGTGTAACTTCTAAACTTACGGTGCGTCTTTCAAACTGAGAGTTCTAGTATATTCATCTTCTAGTGATAAGGAATAAAATGAATAGGTGTAGCGAATAAGATAAATGAAATCTACTGTTTACCAATAAGCTTGAAATATAAATATTTATGCTTTTTGAATATGTATAAAAATATTAGAAAAGATTGATTCGGCCTAGTAGTTCAGTCTCAGGCGGAACACGAAACCGCAACCTTTGGATGTCCGGGCTACTCTCCAACTGAGCTACGGAACCTTGTGAGTACTTTCGAGTACCTACTTAATTTTACTTTTTTACGCTGTAAGCTGGCGCTGCTTCATCAATGCGAGGATTAACCTCGCATTCGAAAAATACATTTTTACAAATATTCTGACAATCGATCAAGATGAAACAGACATTTTTATGATTATTTATGTTTTTGCATTTTAATGGTCTTTTAAAGAAAAAATATTTTAATAAATTATATAAATACAAATAAATTACAGCGTAAAATCAGAAAGGTACTAGAAAATTTCGACGAGTGTTCGCAAGGCTCGGTAACTCAATTGGGAGAGCATTGGACCGGATTTTCAAAGGTTGTGGGTTCGATTGCCGCCTGAGAATTCACTTGTGACCCGAGTCGATTTTTTCTAGTATTTTACTATTATAATAATTTATATAAAATAAATACCTAACAATAATCTTGTGATAATTTGCTATCAAACAATGCTGGGCACTGGAAAGCTTGGCATTATAATAGGAAAATTAATAATATTGATTCGTTCGCCCAGTGTGTTCTCGTCAGTTAAAAAATCATTATAATTTTTAAAATAAAATCAGTTAAGAACAGAATTTCTTCCTATTCATAACACAACTTGCTCGCCTTAGTTTTTTTTGGGACAGTAAACCACAACATATCGTAGATCGTAAAGTGGATTCGTGTTGGAACCTGACACCCAGATACTCTGCATACAATCTTAAAGACGACGTTTCGTATCACTGTCTCATTTTAATTTAAGATTAAGTTCAATTCTAAGTTTAAGTTTTTATTAAGAGATACATATCGTCAGTTTAAATTGATGCAAGGATTTCGAAAAAGTATGAGTATTAGTAGTAAATACAAAAATCGTCCCTTAGCTAACAACACCGCATTAGCAATTTTTTACCAACTTAACAGGAGACGAAAAATTTTTAACTAAAGTATATATAATATACTTATTATAATATACGTATTATAATATACGTATTATAATATACGTATTATAATATACGTATTATTATAATATACTTATTATATATATACCTTAGTTAAAATTCCACCGATTTTTTTAAAATAAACAGTTTTCTTCGTCTCCTGTAAAATTGGTAAAATTGACTTATGCGGTGTTGTTGGCTAAGGGACGATATGCAAACCTTCATGCGATAACACTTTAACCGACTACCGGTTTGGCCGATCGAAATTGCACGGTTGCAGATTCTTGTCCCGGTAAGGTCATATGTTTGTGTGATGACAATGAGGATTTACCTGAGTCATATAGTTATATATGTTTGTAGTAATATTACTGATTTGTGTATCATTTATGTACCTACTAGCTTTTACCCGCGGCTTAGCCTGCATTTTTTTTTCAATAAAAAAAAAATGCAGGTATTAGAAATAAAATAGGATAATATTTTATTTCTAATACCTCCAAGAATATATGTACGAAGTTTCATGATGATCTGTTTAGTAGTTTTTGCGTGAAAGCATAACAAACAAACTTACATTCACATTTATAATATTAGTACGGATATCTATACGTTGTCATAGCATACCTTTTCACATGCCTCAAAGTGCCTAATTTGGATGAGGCTAATTGGTGTGAACGTATGTAGTAATATATTATTAGAGTACTTAGTGAAATCAATTTAAGCAAATGGATTTCCATCCATATAGATACTAAATAAAATTAATATTGGAAAAATAACACAAAAATTTCTTTCCTATGTTTAATACAGTTTTGTTTAAATATTGTATTTTAGAGAATTCTCTATATAAAGATAATATGGCCTTCATCTTTCGACATTCTGCCGAAAACAGCTGGATATCAATCAGCTGTCAAACTGACTTTAACCCATGAAAAAATTTAACAGTAGAGACGAAACACGTGTTTGCTCCTTACAATTTCCTGATAACAATAAAGTAATTTAACCCTAACCGTTTTAAGTAATAAATTGCTGCACTATCCTTCTAGTCCCAGGTTCGAACTCTAGGCCATACCATAACCGCGATGCCATTGTGTTTTGAGTTGTTGAGTGTGCTGTTCGAAATTATGGTAGCATTTTACCCATATTAAGAATTTCAGTTTAAACTTTGCCTTTTTTGTCATCATCTAATTGATGTTTAATTGGGTTGACGTTTTTGCTTAGAATTATTTTTTTATTGGCAATATCTTTTTTATTCCATAAGTTTAAAAGTGGTTAGCTTAAAGCATTAATCTGTGATGTGTGTGTTTAGTTTAGTTTTTGATTAGGTCTGCTCCTAAAATACCAGATGATTAACCCATATCATATTTATCATATTTAGTTTATCATATTTACTCTTTTTGCTCTTAAATAACTTCAAATCAAAAATATTAAGCGCTATATTTTGGAATTTTATTCGTCTTATATGAGATAGATAATATACTATACCATACCCACCCATGACAAGTATTTAGTAAGTGTTGCAGTAAACCAAAAATATTGTTTATTAAATGTAACTGGTTAAGTACAAGTGTGACTTTGGTTTCAGTAATATCGGGCATTGCAGCGGAAGTAGAAGATAAATAATGTTATATACCTACGTATGTAAAAAGTAAAGATTTTTCACATCTTTTAGTGTTGAAATATAAATATTCATAAAGCTTTTCGCTTTTGCAGAATACGAGTAATTGTGTTCAAATTGGCTGTTATGATTGGTAGGCGGATTAGAGATAGCAGTAACATTACTGCCCATTGTGTGGTCTTCAGGAGGTGTATGGTGATTATTGTTAGTCGCAGATGACCATAACAACGATACCGGGGTTTGGGACGGCGAGATCCTTAAATGGACCTCAAGCCGATAGTAGCGAGCCATCGTAGCGAGTCTCCCAACCAGCATAGATTCACTACGGTGCCTTAGCCGGGAAAGGCTTGTATCGATACAAAACGAGATACTCACGCGCGTCAAATGCAACTTCACTATGAATTTATCAATTTATTTTCTACCTTTGAATAACTGCATAAATTCAGTCTCGCGTTTGAATCGGTATCTGTATAGATATTGTATAGATACAAACGCTTTAGACATACAAAAAATTGCTCTGTAGAATAAATAGAATCGCGCTGCTGACGGAGCGTGTGACACGCGTTCCTAAAACGTGGGTCGACAGCGTATTAAAAAAGCTCCTAAGACACTCTTTAGTGTGAAATTTTGGTGATATTCTAGATATTCTATTCACTGTATTTGGTGATATTTGCCGGACAACACAGACTTTTATATATTTATTTATTTAGGACGTAACTTCATATCCAGTTTGCGACGATTTTTAAGAATTAAACGTTAAATGAGATTTATGTTATGTATCGTATAGCAAATTGAAAAGTCTCACTTTGATATTGGTATTTTTTATGATAATGATAACTGTTCCGTTATAATTTGATGTTTTTCTTGACTATGAATACCTTTTACCTGTTTTTTTAAAGAATTAATGTATAGTTAATTTACATGAGTTGTAGCTGTTAGTTTTTGATATTTAAATAAGGACAATAGGTACAGTGAAAGAGAATTTTTTATATAATTTTCTATGGTGCAGTCAACAGCACATCAATATAGGTATACCTATATACAAAAATGTCAAAATGTAGAATTTTGACATTTTTGTATATATTTTCAATTTTAAAACCAACGCCTTAGTTCATAATGAAATAGGAAATTGGATTGAAGTGCAGTTATATAGAATTTATCACAAGTTTTTTGTCATCGCTGAAAAGTTCTGCTTTCATTTGGACCTTCTGAGTGTTCAAAACACAGGCCACTTAAGAAAGCAAGATCCCATCGTAAAAATGCTACTTTATTACCGACTTGACAAGTTTTTAACTTTTTTAAAGGAAAATTCAACGAAACGAATTTACAAATGAACACTTAAAATATTTAGTTGAACATAAATTATTTAAGAACGAGGTGCGAATATGATGTTTGGATGTAAATAGTTTTTTGAAAAAAGAAGTGCTAAGTGTGATATAAGTACCAACTTACACTTAGCGATATGAATCACATATAAATAATACGTATGTACAGTCAAGTCAATATATAGAGAACCAAAGTACCAAAAATATATATCCAATAGTAAAATGAAATATGTCATTGATTTTAAGATGCACTCTTCATTATTTTCATGAATTATTAAAAATATATTAAATAGACAATGATTAAATATAACACAGGTCAACAAAAATTTTACCCAGAGACGTGAGTATACTTTTCCGAAGGATTTTGGTGTGCTGAACCCAAATCCGGTAGCAGAATTGCTCTATCACGTCAGGTTTTTGAGATATTCTAACCTCAAAATGCAAAACACGCCGTTTTCGCCCATTTTTGAGGTTATGTGATCCTTCAGTTTTTAGTATACCTAAAAAACTACAGGAGTCTTCTTAAAGTACAAGTCTTGAACTTTTAAATAGCGTTGAGTTTGTTTACAAATTCTTCTTTTTTTTTGCTGAGATATCGTATTTTGAAGTTCATTTTTCTCAATTTTGCTTCATGTTACCTATACTGTCATCAGTTAAGTTTAGATCAGTTTCAGTGACGTGATAGAGCAATTCTGCGACCGGATTTGGATTCAGCACACCAAAATCCTTCGGGAAAATATACTCAGGTGTCTGGGTAAGAAACTTTGTCAAATTTTGTTGGCTTGTGTAATATATGTAAGTGTCTATATTTTCACACTTGACTATACCTACATCCTTTTCTCTACGGATGTTTACTCTAAAAGTAAACATCCGTTGTTATCTAATGTTACTTCATAAAATAAGCCTTAAAAAGAAAGTTTGATGTTATTTTTATATTATGTAGTACCTATAAGTATCTGTAACATTTAGCCGATTTGTTAAGAAGGTTTTTTTTGTACCTAGTATTATTGTGTACAGATGTTGGTTTGCCTAATAAATAAATAAATAAATAAATGTAGAATTAAAATTATAATAACTTGGACTTTAGAAAAATATTCGGTGGATAGAACGATTTTAAAGTTCATTGAAGATTTTGCAACACATTTTGTTCTTTATTAATAGATAGAAGTTTTATTGATGACAATTTACACATATTTCAGTGCATCGTGTAGACTATTTAAACAATTTTCATAAAAAAACCCTCATAAAACTGTTGAAGTTGTCCCCTCATTAGATTTTCATTTTAAAGTTAAAAATATATCAAGAGCTCATTATCAATTGTGTAAATTTGACATTTGATATGTGCTGATGTCAATACTTAACTGTTGACTAAGGGCTAGGTGGTAAATCTTTGGGATTGTTGTCAATGATATATATATATATATATATATATTATATCATTGACAACAATTGACAACAACAAAAGATTCTCGCAAAGTTCTCGATTCTGAAAATTGGTAAAAGATAAAGATAAAATGTTTCTTATTTAATATGAGTACCTATGTATTTAAAATGTATGTATGGCTAAGTAAATTCTACGTCAGGACTGTACCGAGAGGAGGTGATCAAAAGCATGTTTGTAAAAATAAATAAGTTTTATAGTTTTTACAAAACTTTTCTTGTACAACTAAATGAAATTACAAAACAAAGTATAAAACAAAGTCGCTTCCTGCTGTCTGTCCCTATGTATGCTTAGATCTTTAAAACTACGCAACGGATTTTGATACGGCTTGTTTTTAATAGATTGGGTGCACTGAGAAAAATAATCTTCCAAATTCGGAAGAAAAAGTCTTCTAAAAATTATCAGAAGGAAATTTTCCTTCCTAATTGAGTGTCAATTTTACGATTTTTTTTCCTTCCAGATTTCCTTCCAATATTGTCGGTCCTAATTTATCTTCTATGTTTACCTTCCATTTCGATTTCCTTCCAAAGTTTTCCTTCTGATAATTTTTAGAAGATAAGATTTGGAAGGAAATTTCACCTTCCGAATTATTCCTTCTAATAACTTTTGGAAGATAAGATTTGGAAGGAAATTATTCCTTCCAAATTTTTCCTTCTGATAATTTTTGGAAGATAATATTTGGAAGAATTTTTTTCCTTCTGATCATTTAAGAAATAATATTCTTGCCAAAACAGAAGGAAATTCAAAGGAAACTGAGCTATTTTCACGGTATATCCTTCCGTTGTGAACGGATAATCCTTGTTTAAAAAGGAATCTCTACCACCTGGAAGAAATATTCCTTCTACTTTGAATGATTTATTTCCACTTGGAAGGAAAGTTCCTCCCGCTTTGAATGAATTTCCTTCGGTTTGGAAGAAATATTTCTTCGATTTCCTTTCACTTGAAGGGAATATTCCTTCTATTTCGAAAGAAAAATACTTCTGTTTTTGAATGAATTTCCTTGCGCTTGGTAGGAATATTTCTTCTGATTCGAATGAATATTCCTTTCATTTTGAATAAATTTTCTTTTATTCGGAAGAAACACTCCTTCTGTTTTGAGTGACTATTACTTCTAATTTGAATGGATTTCCTTTCGCTTAGAAGGAATACTCCTTCCATTTCTAAAGAATATTATTTCCGTTTTGAATGATTTCCCTTCAGCTTAGTAGGAATATTCCTTCAGACTCGAGTGAATATTCCTTTCATTTTGAATAAATGTTTCTTCTATTTGGAAGAAACACAACTTCTGTTTTGAGTGACTATTACTTCCAATTTGAATGGATTTCCTTTTGCTTAGAAGGAATACTCTTTCCATTTCAGAAGAATATTATTTCAGCTTTAAACGATTTTCCTACAGCTTAGTAGGAATATTCCTTCAGACTCGAGTGAGTATTCCTTCTGTTTAGAGTGACTATTACTTCCGCTTTGAATGATTTTCCTTCAGCTTTGTAGGAATATCCTTTCCGATTCGAATGAATATTCCTATCATTTTGAATAAATTTTCTTCTATTTGGAAGAAACACTGCTTTTGTTTTGAGTGACTATTACTTCCAATTTGAATGGATTGCCTTTGGCTTAGAAGGAATACTCCTTCCATTTCTGAAGAATATTATTTCCGCTTTGAATGAATTCCCTTCAGCTTAGTAGGAATATTCCTTCAGACTCGAGTGAATATTCCTTCTGTTTAGTGACTATTACTTCCGCTTTGAATGGATTTCCTTTCGCTTGGAAGGAATATTCCTTCTATTTCGAAAGAATATTACTTCCGTTTTGAATGATTTTCCTTCAGCTTGGTAGGAATATTCCTTCCGATTCGAATGAATATTCCTTTCATTTTGAATAAATGTTTCTTCTATTTGGAAGAAACACTACTTCTGTTTTGAGTGACTATTACTTCCAATTTCAATGGATTTCCTTTTGCTTAGTAAGAATACTCCTTATAGGAGTTTTTCCTAATACTCCTTATAGGAGTATTCTTTCTAAGCAAAAGTAAATCCATTGAAATTGGAAGTAATAGTCACTCAAAACAGAAGTAGTGTTTCTTCCAAATAGAAGAAACATTTATTCAAAATGAAAGGAATATTCATTCCAATCGGAAGGAATATTACTTCCGCTTTGAAGAACATTTGATGCAACAGAAATAGCATTCGAAGTCATAGGAATACTCGACTTCAAAACCGGTATCGGAAAAAATATCCACACCATGAGGAAGGAAAAATACTTACAAACCAAGCAGCAGGAAATATCCATTCTAATCTTAACCAGTGCGTGTGTATTGTTGTGCAAAAATAAAACATTTCTGGTTTCTGAATTCATATGAAAAAATAAGTGTTAAAGCTTGTTAAGAGTAAGGTTAAATACAAAATTAGCAAAAAATAAAACAAATGTTTATCTATACTGTAGGTGCATGGCTTTATTAAATTTCTTTAATGGGTGTTTTGACACACCCCTATTTAATAAAGGTACAATATATCTTAACGTACTATAGCATTTCTAATTTTTGTTACGTAGTAGGTATATACTGACGTTGTTGATACTTATATTCTAAACTAAAATAATTAAATTCTTTAAAAAAATCGTTCTAATCTAGTTAGACCTTCAACAAAATAAAGCTAAGATAACATTATAGGATTCTATACAATGATTAGTGCTAAAAAATTACAGGTTATTCCTAACTCATACCGGATTCGTCGTGAACAATGGCGGCGGGGCGAACACGAGTAAGTACTAACTTCAATCAATGCGGGCCCCGCGTCCATTAATCACGATAAAGATTCCCAATACATGATGTACAAACACACACAATATACAAAATAGAAATTAACTTCAAAAGTTATAGGTTAAATCAAAAGAACTAATTTTCTCTGAAATACAGTACGTGTCAGATAACTTGAACCAAGATGGACAAAGACGCTAACTAGATTAGCTGGCGTGTACTGTATCCGCACTAGATAAAACGGTTTGTTCCCAATGAGTCACACCCTCAATTGTAACACTGTGACACGTTAGGATTTTTTTTAGTAAAAGCTTCCCATTCAGCCACAATATGACATGGTGGGAGTGTTACTAAATGTGAACTTGACTAAAAGAACAAATGCCATTCAGTAACACTGTATCAGTTGAAAATAACATGAAGACTTGTTGCAACTTTTCAATAACTTTTCATGTTGTTTTCAACTGATTACAGTATCAGTTGAAAACAACATAAAAAATTTGTTCCAACTAATTACAGTGTTACTGGGTTAATTTGTTCTTAGTCAAGTTCCCGTTTAGTAACATTTCCACCATGTAACAGAGTGACTATTGGGAATCTTTTATAAAAAAAATCCCAACGTGTCGCAGTGTAACATTTGAGTGTGACTTGTTAGGAACAATCCAATATAACTGACAGCTCGACACTAATTTTGATTCTTCTTTTCTAGTAGGTCCATGTGGCTAGTTCGACATAAACGGTTGGAGATTAACATTTTTAGTCAACTTTAGCTTACTTTGTAAGTTGGTAAGGTGACACTTTCTTCTTTCTATTTCTTCTTGAACGTCGCTTTCGATGGGTACTTTATATATAAAAGAATTTAATACGTCACTTTTCGACGGCTTCCATTGTCTGTTGATTTGATGCACTCCCGGAAATAAAAGAGGCAACAAGAGAAGCAGCCCTGTACCTTGCAAAGTCACGTCGTTTCCTGTTACAAAAAGGACAAATTGTAATCTTTTATTAAAAAGCCCTGACCCAAAAAAAAATTACAAAAAAACATATAAAAAGCAAAAAGTAATTATTATATTATATTATATACAATCAAGAAAAATAATTGCTGTTATTTAATAATATACCGGGTGTAACGGAATACTGAAATAATATTTAAGGTTGTTGATTAACAAAAAAAAGTTTTATGACTATTATTTGTATTTTTATTATATGCCTACTTTCGATTTAATACACTTAACTGTTAAGCGTTTTAAATCGAAAGTCATATAATAAAATAGTCATAAAACATTTTTTTTGTTAATTAACAACCTTAAATATTATTTCGGTATTCCGTTACAGCCGGTATATTATTTTATAATAGCAATTGTTTTTCTTGACTGTACTTCCCTAACATAAAAATAACGATAGAAACTGTCGCGAGTCTGAGTGGTCCCATTGAACCACTCAAAATAAATATAAATTTCAAGGTGGCATTCGGGATCACACTTGTGGTCCCGAAAGACTCATCAATTTTAATAATTAATTCCAAGTGGGCTTTTGGGACCGCGGTCCTGGTCCCAAAAGCCTCCGACTTAAAATTATAAATCCCCTCGTTTTGAGTCGGGGGTTAATAATAATAAAATGCATTAACAAATAAAACATTTGGGATACATACATATATGTACATAAAAACAGCTAACAATGAAAAAAAAAATATCTTTACCTTCAGCAGGCGGAAGAAAGGACTTTATTAAATCCTTTTGGACCTCAGCTGTCAAGACTGACAGTAATTTTTTTGCCACGTCAATAATTTCTGTTTTTTTTTTTCAACAAGAAAATCTCGAAGTTTGCCATTCACGTTTGTTACACCATACATAGAGACGAAGTCTTGTTTAATCTGTGATAATACATAAGAATGTTACATACATAATATGATGTAGGGAATGGTTAATAACAAAAAATATACAAATTATATTGAAATTCCGTACTCTAAAAATGCAAACGTTATCGCGTAAATATAGACACAAAAACTGAATCATGTAGCTACTCACCAAAATAGGCCCAATAGCAGGGTGAAAAAGTCCTTTATAAAGTTTTATGTAATCCCATACAGATCCCTGCGTTTCTTTTAATTCAGCAATGCGATAAAAATGAGTATCTCTCCATAATTCTAATAGTTCAGCTGAAGCATGAGATGGTATTTCAGTCCTCAATTTTATCAGCTTCAAGTCTATTGATTCATTTTTGGCTTCTGAAAATAATTTATTATTAAGTATTTGTTATAAAACATAGTAGGAAAAGATTTTCAGTAATTAATCATCCTATTTACCTGGGGGATAATAGTCACTGGTAGTATCCACAGATGATATGACTCGGAATGTTTGGCTGGAACGATTTATTCTCTGTGATACTGTTTCCGTTGACTCTGATATTTTGGAGACTGTTCTAAGTTTTGCAGTATCATCTTATAAGCTTTGCAGTATCGTAATATAAGCTTCTTTCTTAACAAACACAACTGCGTGTACAGAGCCCCAGTAGGACGTCCTTTTTCAATTTTCTTTCCACTTTTATTTGTATAAGACTCACGTCGGATATAATAAAACCTGTGGACCCCAGTATTCGGAAACAATGTTCTCAAGTTTTTTAACTTTCTCAAGATCATCTTGCTTTCGAAGTTCGATGTCAATTTTTTTTTCATTTCCATCAATTATATCTATTTCAATTATGTTCAAATCATCAGAGTTACTTGATTTTGTAGTGGAACTAGCCTCAGAAGCTCCATTCTCAAGACTTGTTATGCTCTCTGTAGTTTCAGTATCAGTATTTCTAACAGGGAAATCAGAATCAGAAATGACAATTTCATCTCTAACTTGACTTGGGTGCAGTCCTGCAGCCTAAAATAAATTTCATAGGAATGTATCATATTTTTGTAATGTACAACACGGACTTCACAAACTAGTATTTTAATCCAGTGTCGTAAGTGCAATCACAAACATAAAATCTCACATGCATATATATGTGGACTGGAACAAATTTTCTGTAGGCCATACAAAATATCTATCCAATCACAATCAAAGCGTGTGTCAAATCCCATCCAAATATCCCATACCAAAATAATTACTTGTTTATGATTTGTGTGGCATAGCACCTTAGGTTAATTTCATGCACATTAATCACATTACACATGACATCACACACAATCAGTGTTAGAAATATGTAAGCAATCCAATGCTAACTTTTTTACTACTGTAATATGAACGCTTACATTTATCTGACACTGATTATACAATATCACTTACTGGCCTTGACAGATACTTACGAAATTCAAGCTATTAATTGATAGGTAGCTATGTATTGTAGCAAATGCTAAACTTGGCCTTTTTCAACCATTTCAGCATCATGAGTATGTATTTATGTATGTATTTACAAGTATGTATACTGTAGGGTTTTGCAGAAAGAGCTGTATAAAAATTAAGCACAGTGTTAGGTAATATAAGTGTTATGATATTATACATATGAGGTGATAAGGTGTAACTATGTCTTAATTTATTAAACATTTAACATAAGTTTAATCACTTCTCAAAATATTTGATGACCTTAAAGGGACACCTGTATGTATACATACTGCTTTTTTTACATCCTGTATAAGTACATGATGTTACAAAAGTCCTCAGTATTTTTTAGCTATTGTAGTATTTTAGAAGTTTACCTAAAGACCCGGCTACATGCTGTCTTGCCTGGGCAGTCCAGGCCTGTGCAGACATGACTGTACAAAAAACCGACTCCAAAAATTACTCTACAATTGCTAGCACCACTAAAAAGTTAAAAATAGTATTTTTTTGTCTATTCTATGCTTTTACTACATTAATACTAATAGTTATTCTTGGAGTCGGTGCCAGCAAATTATCATTATAATAAATTTAAGTATTAATTAACTAACAACAAATACAACAAAATATTTGAGAAGAGTACAATATATATATTTTTTGTAGATTATTGCTGGCACCGACTCCAAAAATAACTATTAGTATTAATGTAGTAAAAGCATAGAATAGACAAAAAAAAATATTTTTAACTTTTTAGTGGTGCTTGTTGTAGAATAATTTTTGGAGTCGGTTTTTTCAAAACATGATTTTGAAATCACGTGACATGCGCAGTAGTGAATAATGTACCTAAACTTGCTACTTCGCATGTCACGTGATTTCAAAATCATGTTCAACTTAAATGCCGGGGATTATAATATGTGAGCAGACCGACAATTTGTATTGAAACTACAGGGTCTTATCACATACCCCACTCCACCGCGTCCAGAAAACACTCACAAAATGTAATACTGTTGTAACTTAGTAACTTTTATTTCATAGCGATGATGTAGGGAATATGATGGTTAATAACAAAAAATACACAAATTATATTGAAATTCCGTACTCTAAAAGTGCAAACGTTATCGCGTGAATATATACACAAAAACTGAATCATGTAGCTACTCACCAAAATAGGCCCAATAGCCGGGTAACAAAAGTCCACTAGGACGTCCTTTTTCAATTTTCTTTCCACTTTTATTCCGCTTCGTCTCGATAGTCCCTTTGAGAGAATTAAAGAAATGGCGGTTGGCGGACAGTGTTGCCAGGTGGCTGTGTAAATTTCCCTCCCGATCTCACTCAAAATTCCCCCGAAAATTACCATTTTTGACAAAAAACCTCCAAATACAAATAAAAGAAATACAATAGAAATCAAATGTAAATTTATTTTAGAAATTTTCAGAAAATATTTCCGCTATAGCTTCCGATATTAAATAATTTACATTATTTAATATCCATGTTGGTTTCAGATTCAGGTACATACATTTTTTCCGAGGAATACCTATTTCGCATTCGAGATATTGGAACGAAATGTCATTAGGGATGGTGCGTATTTACGCGACCAGGTTTTAAAACCAGGTTTCTGCTTCAAAGTGCGTAAACCAGGTTTCAGACCCTAAATACTTGCAATACCTTCAAGGTATTTTTACTCGGACGTACGCGAACCGAGTCTTGGTTGGACTGACGTACTGGGTATAAAAATACAATAACTAGAAAATTGAGATTTACTCACATGATTTTAAGGAACATAATCGCAAAAGCAAAGATAAACTTAGAAAACCTTGCAAGTATTTTTTTTTGCCAAATACATTGTAATCATTATTTTGGATACAAATAAGGATTAATTTCCAACAAAATACTTTGAAAGTATTTTACTCTAGCCCGCGAGTCTAGCTCGTTCGAGTCGGCGGGCTTGCTCGGGGCAGCGTCGTGTGTAATCGGCAAGCCACCGCGTGAGCAAGATAGGTAACGTTATCCCTCTTGTTATTTTGTTCGTTCGTTAACTGAATCTAGTCCTTAAATCATTCTCGATAATGAACCCATATTAGTGCATTATATGACCCTTTTAAACTCCTAATGCGCGCGAAATGTTACTTTACAACAACAATATGCTGATGTTGCTCGCGTATCTGAGCCATTCTACTGCTACTTGAATAAAGTTCATTATTGCGCGTTCAATGTAAATTATTAAACTTGTATAAATATTTTCAAATAATAATATTCTGGCTCGTACGCGCGTTGCTATCTATCTTTTTTGTTATATTTTGATTTGGTTATGTTGAGTTGACTTTGACTTAATTAATTACTTACTAAATATAGAAATAAATTTCAATAAAAATACATTGGTACAGTGCATATAGAAAAAAATATACAAAATAAAAAACAATTAGTTACAGTGCACTGCGTGTGCTATAATGTCAATTTAAAAAAAGTTATACTACAAGTAGGAAAGACAGGCTTTGTTTCATTTTTTATTTTTCTTTATTACGGGTAGAGCGATCGCCTAAAGTAATAAAAGTTCTGAGTTCGATTCCCGGCATCTACGTGGAGCTTTTTTTATTTATTTCTTTATTTCAATAATTATTTAACTGATCGAGTTAACTTACCTTACCACCCATTGTACTGCCGATAATATAGGTACATCAATTAATTTATAAAAATAGCCTGAATAAAATTGTTTTAGCTGTCGCAAATTATGGCCTACAAATCAAACAACTCATAATAAAATATATAAAAATTTAATTTATAGTTTATTAAACTTATTATTCCGCACGTACGGTTATGTTTCATATTTCAACGTCGTTATAGTCTATATTCTCGTGAAGTGACAAAAATACTTGCAAGTATTTTGAGACCTGGTTTTTGGCGCTGGTATTTAGTACCTTACGTACCAGGTAGCCCTGGTATTGAAATTTGCAAGTACGATTCATGCCTAGTTCTCATACACTTAAACTTACTCGATTACTTCGTACTTCGTTACTGCATTTTAATAAATTTGATATTAAATTGCGCGGTAAACGGATGCTTATAGCTGGCGGCAACTTGGGGCCCAACAAATTTAGACTACCAGCGAATACAATAAATTACTTATACAAACGGCCGACAGGACGTATTTCGATAATCGCTAACGCAATCGCTAGGCTTGTACAGCCAAATCATTAAACAAAACTAAAAATAAATGAGTGATCATATAGATGAGGTAAAGTAATAGTGATAATATTGTAAGTTATATTTGGCTTGAATAAATTTCGAAATTCCTCAAACATTAATATTAACCTCTGCAAATCCCCCAGAATTACCTCCGACGTTGAAAAAACCCCCGAATTTGCAGGGAATCTCCCCCATCTGGCAACAGTGGCGCTAGATTTAGTTTATATACTGACGCAAAATCTATGGGCGTATTTACAATTTGAAGATATCCATCCATTTTGGAAGGAAAAATAGGAAAATCATTTCTTCTTAATTTTTTGGCTATGGCGTCAATCAAAATATTAAGTACCTAGCTAATTTAAACTCATATTTTGATTGTTTGTTTGGTTGAACGCGCTAATCTCAGGAACTACTGGTCCGATTTCAAACATTTTTTCACTGTTGGATAGGTACGTTATCCCTGAGTGCTATTATTATTATGTGTAAATCAAATGTAAAATGAAAAATTATTATGACATGGAGCTGATCTGATGATGGAATCGGAAGGTGACTATAGGAACTCGGTAGTTAAACCACACAACCCCATCAAGATTTGGCTCGTTTGCATCGTCTTGACGATTACTTTGGTGCTAGATGGAAACCAGGGTCTGATAATGGAGCTGAAATGTGGCCATAGAAACTCAGTAATTAAAACTGCGACAGAACCGCATCGAGTTTGGGCTCGTTTCATTCGTCTTGACGAGTACTTTGGTGTTAGATGGTAACGAGGGTCTGATGATATAGCTGGAAGGTGATCATAGGAACTCAGTAATGAGGCGACACAACCGCATTGAGTTTCGGCTTGTTTGATTTGTCTTGACGAGTACTTTGGTGCTAGATGATAACCAGAGTCTGATGATGGAGCTGAAAAGTGGCCATAGGCACTCAGTAATTAAGCGACACAACCGCATTGAATTTGGGCTCGTTTGATTCGTCTTGACGAGTACTTCTGGATACTTATTATATTCATCATAAGCTAGCTGTTTAATTGTTTGCTATGTACGGTGCACAATATGTTCCATAGGTTAATGTTAATAATCTATAATGTTTTATCTCATTTGTTTCTTTTTCTCATCAACATCTTCTTTTGCTATTAATATTTGCCTATACATTTGTTTTATATAATAACAGGATATTGTCTCCATTTTACGAATAAATTTCTAATATCTACTAATAATGATGGTCCGATCAACAATTCATCATTTAGGGACTTCCCATTTGTAGAAATAGCTGAACCATCAAATACCACTCGCAGTTTTGTTGAAAGAGCTTATTCGCGAAATACTGCATGATGTGGCACAATGAAATAAATAAACCACTATTTGGTTTATTTATTTCATTGTGCGATACTAATTCCATATGATTTTAATTGTCATAGTCTTTCATAAAGCTGCAATAATCATCTTTTATTTATCCTTGTGTCTTAGCTTATTTTCTATTTGTTTTAAGCTTTTTACTGCCATATAAAGCGTTTCCCCCATATTTGGTGTTCCATTACTAAATGGCAATCTAGTAATATATCTTCCCTCTTTAGTGCGTCTATGATTTTCATGGTATATTTCGTCAGAATCACTAATTGGCGTTAACGGCCTACTATTTAAACAAGATTCTACTTGTGACAAAATAGTTACATATTCTTCGAAAGTAAAATTACAATTATATAACAGACGTTTGAGATGTAACTTGGCTGCCTTTACACCGGCCTCCCATAAACCTCTAAACTTGGTGAAATAAATTTCCAAGAAGTGCCTTCATTTGCCAATATTGCTACAAACTCATTTAAAACATTTTTTGAAAATAATCTATTTAGTTCTTTGGCTGCTCCTTGAAAGTTTGTTCCCATATCAGACCATATTTCTGTACATTTACCACGTTTCGTAATAAATCGTCTAAACGAAGCAATAAAAACAGGTGTGGACAAATTACTCACTAACTCCAAATGCACTGCCTTTGTAGACAAGCGAACATACAATGCAACATATGCTTTTTGAATTCTCTTACATCTACCTTTATACAGTTTTAGATTTATTGGCCCAAAGTAATGTACTCCACATTTGACAAAAGCTCTAGAAGGTGTTATTCTTTCCTTAGGTAAGATTCCCATTAATTGTAGCACTGGTTTTGCTGTCTGTTTAAAAAATGGTATACACGAATGAACTATTTTCTTTACTAATACTTTACCTAAAACAGTCCAATACGTTTGTCTACTAATATTTAGGATCAATTGTGGCCCACCATGAAGTACTTTGTTAACATGAATAATAAGATATGATAAAACGCAATGTTTACTTAGTAATATCGGATGTTTAGTATCAAAATTCAAGCATGAATTATCGATACGTCCAACAACTCTTAAACATCCATTAGTATGTACAAATGAATTAAGAGAACGAATCGAATTATTTTTATCTGTGCTTACCACGCTTTATCAAATCAATTTCACCAGAAAAATGTATCATCTGTGATAATTTAAGACAAACATTCAATGAATGTTTAAGTGCACTTGTAGACAAAAATTCAATTTCATTTGCAGTATTATTTACATTTACCTTTCTTCTGGTTCTTTTACTCATGCAATTATTTTTTTTTAAGGGCTCATTCGGTTTTTTAAACAGTATAGGTATTCATGGTCCTGCTCTAATCTACTACCGATCGTCTCTTGAAATCATTGCCAAACAGTCTGCCTTCTTGTAAAATGTCTGTATAATAATAACTATCATATAGGTATTTATTTTAGTCTCTCTGTTCACACACTAATATGGTGTGATGGATATACCGTAACATAAACGTTTCAAAACAGACTATATTGATTATAACAGAAATAATATCTGAACTTTTTGGAAGGTAATCACTTAACATAAGGTATTTCCTTCCAATTTAGACTTCCAAATCTTCTAAAACATACTACGGTATTTATTTAGATGGAAAAAATATGGGTCCTTTTTGTAAGAAAGTATCCATAGATTTATATATACTAAATCTATGGAAATATCTAATTATAAGGAATTTTCTACAAAATTGTCTACCGATCTTCTAAAGAGATACTATTAATTTGGACAGAAAACACTATGCTTTATTTTTGGAAAGAAGTAACTAAACAGAAGGAATTTTCTTCCGAATCGGTTTTACAAATACTCATCAGACGGTATTTATTTGGACGGAAAAGTATGCGTACTTTTTGGAAGAAAATATATAAACAGAAAAAAATTTCCTCGAATACGTCTTCCTGATCTTCTAAAACAGGCAATATTTATTTAGGCGGAAAACGTGTGCGTCCATTTTGGAAGGAAATTACTAAACAGAAGAAACTTTGTCCCAATTTGGTCTTCCAAATCTTCTAAAACAGTCAATATTTATTTGGACGGAAAAGCTTTGCGTCTTTTTTAGAAGGAAGTAGCTAAACAAAAGGAATTTTCTTCCGAATTGGTTTTGCAAATCGTCTAAATCAGACGGCATTTATTTGGACGGAAAAAGTATGCGTCTTTTTCGGAAGGAAATATCTAAACAGAAGGAATTTTCTTCCGAATATGTTTTCCAAATCTTCTAAAACAGACCATATTTATTTGGGCGGAAAACGTGAGCGTCCATTTTGAAAGGAAATTTCTAAACAGAAGGAACTTTCTTTCAATTTGTACTTCCAAATCTTTTGAAACAGATGGTATTTATGTGGACGGAAAAAGTATGTGTCTTTTTTTGGAAGGAAATATTTAAAGAGAAGGTATTTTCTTCCGAATTCGTCTACTTAATCTTCTTAAACAGGCAGTATTTATTTGGTTGGAAAGAGTATGCGTCCTTTTTGGAAGAAAGTAACTTAACAGAAGGAATTTCCTTCCGAATTGGCATTGCAAATCCTCTAAATACGACAGTATTTATTTGGACGAAAAAAGGATGCGTTCTTTTTGGAAGGAAATATCTAAATAGAAGGCATTTTCTCCCGAATACATCTTCTAAAACAGACAATATTTATTTAGGCGGAAAACGTGTGCGTCCATTTTGAAAGGAAATTACTAAACAGAAGGAACTTTCTTTCAATTTGGTCTTCGAAATCTTCTAATACAGGTGGTATTTATATGGACGGAAAATGAGTGCGTCCATTTTAGAAGAAAATAACTAAACAGAAGGATTTTTTTCCAATTTGATCTTCCAAATCTTCTAAAATAGAAGTTATATTTTTAGAGGGAAATATTTTCCATCGTTTTTCGAAGGATTTAACAAAATATAAGATAATTTCTTCCAATTATTTTCCTCCTAAATAATTTCCTTCCTACTCGGTTTTGATTATCTTCCAAAATAGACGGCATTTATTTTGAAGGAAAAAACATTCTTCCCATTTGATGAATTTTCCCTCTGAATTAAGTGGTTTTTATTTGGAAGGAAAAATTAATCTTTAAGTGGAAGGAATTTCCTTCAAATTACTTCCAACTTATTTCTTCCAACTATTTTCCTTCCAATTTGATCTACTGTTTTAGCAGAAAAAAATGGATTTCCTTCTAAGTTTTGGAAGGAATTTCGTGACCTTCCAATTCAGAAGTAAAATCGTGGAAGGAAAATGCTTCATTTCGGACGGAAACCAATTTGGATGGACAAACTCAGAAGAAACGTAAGGAAATTTTTCTCTGTGTGATTTAAGAGGAAGGTTTATATTTATAATACATGTTTAATATAGTAGAGAAACGCTGATTATTTTAGAGGTTTTTAATGTCGTAAATAAACATTAATAATAACAATAGCAAACGCTGGATGAACCCTATGAGCTAGATCAAAATAATGTACTTAAGTAAAGTATACCTTAAAAAGGTCTATAAAAAGTCCGTGATGGTATATCTCTTAGTGGTAAACCATAATAACCATTTTTTATCCTTTACTTTTTACGAGAAATAGTGGCTTATTTACGAAGCTAATTTAAGCAGTACAGCATTAATCCTTATCCAATTAAGTACCTTAAATACATTGTGTATTTAATATAGATCAATATGACCCTTTACAGCATGTAATTTAAATTAATATTTTCAAAGATATTACAGATTTAAAATGCAGGGACATACGGCTGCGGCGGTACCGGCCGAGGGGCCGGTATCAGCATTGCATTCATACGAAGCCGGGGCGGGCAGATTAGCTAGTTATTAATAAAGTGATTTAATTTAATTAAAGGCAAATTTACTTTTACAAGATGTTATATATTGACTATTATTATGTAAGAGATATAATTAAAAATAAACGAATACTTTAACTTCACACGTTCTTGTCTTTTAAGTAAACATTGTTTTTTAATAACATTTGCTCAGAAGTGTATTTTTAATACACTCAATAGGTAGCTCACAATAGGTATTTCATTAATTAGGATTGTAAAATTTGTTTTGTAAATAGCAATATATGATCCAAAAACAAAATACTCTGTTTTTTAATTTAACCTAGGAGTAGCAAGCTTTTTTTATCGGATAGAAGAATATTACATAATATTTATTTTTATTTTATACTAGCTTACCCGACCACGTTATACGTTAAAATAAAAACTATACTATGTTCTAAGTCGGAACAAATCCAGCCAAATTAATTAAAAATCATCAAATTCGGTTGATTAGTTACGGAGTTCATCGCGGTCAAATACTGTGGCAGGGAATTTTTATATACTTATATAGATAAAATAGCAGACACTTTTATACCAAATCTTACATATTACAATTACACATATTATGTCAAATACACATTTTCTTTCAATAAATTTAAATAACATAAAATAATTCAATATTTAATGAATCAATATATATTTTTGGTAGGTCGATGTGTTGGCGATATGTGGGAAGAATGAAAATTAAAATTTGGCATCATAAATTCTTCATTAACATTGCTGAAGCTAGTAATTTTGTTGAAAGATGAAATAAAAAAATCTACTGTGTGGCTTATATAAACTTTATTTTAATTAATTAACAAAACTCTTGGGTTATATTACATTTCTGAAACTAGTAATTAAATATATAAAAATACACAGCGACGGGCAGAGAGCTCCATCTAACGTTGAGTAGCAAACTAACTGTACTGTAGCACACATGCTTTTCTTGAATAACTCCGCTAAAGCTTTCTTCATTTTGTTGATGTCACTATATATGAATAGATGGCGCTTTTAATGCTTTTTAGAATGCTTGCTGCTATGTTACAATAACGACAGATGGCGTGCTGTCGATATTCTCAAATGAAGGCATACGAAACAAATATTTTTCCTATTGTAAATAAAGTATTTTAGAGTTACCGCTAATAATATTTTTCCTAATATTTCATAATTTTTAATTTTACAATGATGCGTTCTTTTGATGGTAATACATGTATTAGATAAATCTCCGTACTTACAGAACTTTAGTATAGAATGGTACCAATAGGTAGGGAAAAAAAGTAATGTAATAACTGTTTATCAAACAAAACATAATCTCTAATATGAACAGTTACTTTTTATTTTTTTAGTTAAAATATTATTGTAAAAGTTGGCTATATCACGAATTGTACTTTTCAAAACAACTTTTATAGAATAAAGTGTTTTAAGAATGAGTTCTATGTAGGTATGTAAATGTTTCAAGAATTATTCCTTTTAAAGTCGCATTTCGCAAATTAGGGTTTAAGTCATATTTCAGTTTATTTGTCCAATTTTGTAAAAACTGTAAAGTGCCGTCTAAGTCACATCCAGCTATACTTGACCTTTTGACGTTCTACAGCTTTGACGTTTTGAAGCTTGATGTTCTCTCAACCATAGTGGTAGCGTACGGAATAGGTATGACCTCTCATTATTATTTAAACTAAATATGTTAAGATTCTGAAACGGTCGCTGCTAACTGTAAGTTGTTAAATGTGCAAACTATTGCATTTGAGTTAATAATTGTATTGTACCTTGACACTATATAAGGAAATAAGGTATGAATTTATATTCTTAACTCTAAACACGATAGTAACTTATGCATATCTAATAAACTCAGTAGGTACTCAGAACGCATATACGAGTCGCACGCAACGTGTGAGAGATTAGTTAATTTTTTCGCTTATTTTTATTGAATATTTATGTGCTTTTTTAAATTTCTAAGTTATTTTTCTTCAATTTACGATGTCGTTCTCAATAAAATGTCAAATAGTCTATTTAACAATTCTGATATTAAGTTTAACATGGTTTATTAATTTTAATTATATGTTTAATGTAAAATGCAACATTCCTAAGTAGTGAATTAAATTATGGACTCCAAAATGGATAACTTATTTGTTGTAAATGCTAATAGAAACAGCGACTAACATCACCTCAACAAACTCCGTGGTCGAGTGGCTAACATACCGGTTTTCATGATAACGTCTCTCCGAGGTCCCGGGTTCGTTCTCCGGCCGGGCTAATCTAGAAAACGAACTTCTATATTGGCTGGGGTCTGAGTATTGTGGTTATGTCGTTGTTTCTGAATTTCATAACACAAGTGCTTAAGCTTCTTAACTTAAAATCACATTGTTCTGAAAACATTATTCTGAAAACATTAACTTATTTAATTTAAATATTAAGCGAAACTTACTACTAAGAAAAAGCAACAGACTTTGCTGATTTTTTCAGAGGAGATATTTGACAAACCATTAGAATAGGCAACAATGAAGATCTATTTCTCATCGTAATGTAAATTTATTGGCATCTTACTCTGACCATAACATGATGAATAAACGGCAACCAGATGTTCAATGCAGATGTTTTGTGTGTGTGTAATTACTGCAGTGGCCGTTATAGTAACAAAAATACCTATTTCTTATTCAAACCAATTAGCCTAGCCCAAATAAAACACTGTATAATTTGTATTATGGATACTAGGGTAACTTATATATTTATATATTACTTATACATATATATATATAAATACCCATGACTTAGTTACAAATGCTCGTATTCATCCCACAAACGTCTGTTCCTTCCGAGACTCGAAACCAGGACCGTTGCACCAAACTGGCGTCAATAATGGCACTTAAAGTGAGAAGCCAGTGCGTTGCTTGCTGTGAATAGAGTCATGTAGAATGTTCCAGTGCAGATTGTCTGAATTTACTTTTCGATTTACGCCTAAAGGGCTATAAATGAATTTAAATTTTAAGGTTTCTCTTGGCTTCCTAATATAAAAACCCTTTTCTATATTTGATTTTTTATTGTTTAAATTCGTTATAGTTAACTCTAAGCAGAATTTATTTCGTAGACCTTAGATAAAAGAAAATTGTGTAATTAAAGTCTATGATAATTTAATTTGTGATTTTGTAATAGTATATATGGTATACTTCCTCTAGGTACTATTAGAGAAAGGAATTGAACAATTTATCAGATATCCTATTAGGACTTACCCTGCCATTGTGCATTGAGCGTAGACAGCAGCATGATGTACCTTCCTCCTTCCCTTTATTTCAAACTATTACCAATCTCCTGAAACATTTTCCGATTTGACTCTATATTTCATATGTCGAAATTAAAGTTAAAAACCGTTCAAAGATGTGTGTCGTTTTTTGGGTACTTATGTGTTGTCTTCTGTACATTTTTCGTTACTACCACAGAACAGTACTGTTCTGTGACAGTTACGTTGATTTATGTATCTGAACAATTATCACTAACAAACGAAAAGAAAGAAATACAGACATAAAGATACATTTTTTTTTCTTAGATCGTAAATTCACTTAACGTTTGAAATCATAATGAACTGAATTCCAAAAACCTTTTTACCAAGAGCAATTATTACAAAGACAAACAAAACAAAAATTAATTTTATTTACTAATTGTCTAACCGTGCGCGGCCGCACGCGTGACAATTTCGTCAAATCATCGTCTCTATCACAAAGGCGATCGCCGAATCGACTTACCCGAGCCAAATAATCGATTGATAATCGAATAACAATCGAATAGCAATCACTCGATTGTTCCATGCTGGTGGGTGGTCGGTAGATCGCTGATAGCTAAATGGGTAATTACACGTCATGTTCCGTGTACCACCAGTAATTATGATCTTGTTACTTATTCAGATAGTGCATTGATCTACGCTTTTGATGCGAATCGTTTACATTTTTTATGTAAACTCATGAAAACTCCTAAATTATATATACTTAAACTATATATACTAAAGGTTTCCGACCAAACTATGTCCAAAGCACTATATATGTACATAGTGTTGTAATGTAGGCATCCTTTGTTCTGCAAGTTTATTCTTTATTTTTTTGTGTTTATGAGTACGTTGAATACTTTAGATTGAGGTATAACACAACTTTTTTTTGGATATATGATTACTGTCGGTAGTAGATTACGAGTAACAGTGCACAGCGTGAAATACTTTAGTGAATCATGAGTTGGTTATTATCATTGCAGATGGATCTCGCTTATGACATATCTTTAAACAGTTGCAAATTTACTACAGTACATCGGCGTACGATGGGCAACACTTAATGTTAGATATGACAACATTTGTGGAGGAGAGAAGTGCCATGTATGTATCTAAACCTACCAAAGAGCGCATTGTACAGACCATTTCGTCCTCTTAACCGAAAATACGGTGTACATAACTTAGATGAGTGTGCAATTAAGCATAACAGTGACGAGGAGGTATACTAATCTGACCTGTATGGGAGGATTGTGAGGATGTTTTGGCATATTGATGCATGCTTTCACAAAAAGGTAGTGAGCTTCCATAGGAAGTCTTATAAAGTTCTATAGCGCTGGCTATGGACTCTTGGGACGCTAGTGGTGTTATAAGCACATTGCTTTAACTCATTGCTCTATTCCTTATAGTTGGCCAATCTAT
This sequence comes from Calamotropha paludella, assembly GCA_927399485.1. Classification (NCBI taxonomy): domain Eukaryota; kingdom Metazoa; phylum Arthropoda; class Insecta; order Lepidoptera; family Crambidae; genus Calamotropha; species Calamotropha paludella. The sequence continues at coordinate 11,838,589 of OV656826.1, read as the reverse complement.
TTAACTGTAAGGACCTGGCCCTTCTTTGTGGATGAAAAATACTGTAGGCTGTTTAAGAAACCAGCCACCATATGAACATTCTAGGCTTCTATATAAGATTGACTAGTATTGTTTCGTTACCATAAATTATCATATAATTTTTAATCACTTAACTAAACGCAAATGTCAAATTGATGTTCATCTACCTCGCGAGCAATGACAAAACGCAACTTTCACGGTTGTCATGCATTCACTCCTGATTGTGTGCTGGTCGAGGGTAGAAACATTATTCGGTCGCCATCGTGTGGAAGCAACGTATCTCGCTCGCCACATTATTCAATTTACCGTTTCAACCCAAAATTCTCAAGAAACTTTCAAGCAGTGCAAGTGTAGTCCTAACCAGCTGGTGAAGGAGAAAGTGGAAGTCAGCGCGAGCAGTGGCAGATTAAGGTACGTGAGTGCATTATATTTGTCATTGTCTCAATAGTACATGAACATCGTTTCGTATTATCGAGGACTTAACGTGAGTCCAGTCCCAAAAGTAGCAGAAAGCCACCATCACCACAAAAAACCTGGTGCGTTTGCTACATTTTTATGGTGCCGAAACCCGGGACTTCCATTTGTTACGTGGGGTACTGTGCCGTATTCATCGGTTTGCTTGTGGTATTTCTGGTTAAAATACTCCGTAATTCAATATTTCTACCACTATTCATAATATCGCTGTTGGTTGCGGATTTAACGTATTGTATCGGGACTAACTGTAAGCAAAAATCTGTTGGTATCAGTACTTGAGAGCTACATTTGCATTAAATCGTTCTTTCGTGAGAATTATCTTATCGTAAAAGTTATCGTTCAAATAGTTAGTTCGAATTATTTGTGGGAGCTAATTTAAGCAATCACACTTTTTATCGGTGCTTAATTCTCATACGGCTCACATTTATTTCGACTAAAACCATTCTAAAATCATCCGTTTTCGTTATACATCTCGTCATTATATGCAATCATACAAATTAATATGATTAAAACATATAATTTTCACCTCAAACAATTATAATTCACATTGATAATTTGTTTCGGGTAATTGTGTCACGATTCGCCAAACCGGTTTTCTATCGAAGCTGACGCGCCAACATAGCTCGTAGCCGCAACGTAGTAACAATTTCGTAAACTGTGCCGCGGTGAAGTTTGAATTTACAACAATTAGTTTTAAAATTCTTTCTTTGCATTGTTGAAATAGCGTACTAAAATATAAAATTCATAATTATATTAACACTTTGATAATTACCTACCGCAATAACAGTAATTATTACTTTCAAAGTCACAAAATTATTGCGATTGAAACTGTTCGTTTTAAATTATTCTTGAGTGACCGAAGCGGCTTTGTATTAGCAGGTTCGAAGGCGTGAGTCATCATCTCCGCTCACCGCGCTGCGCCGCCGCGGTATTGCTTATCAATTTGTTATCAGAAAATCATCGTTGTAATTAGTAGCGTAATACACTCGCGTGAATTGGCAATATTTTATTTTAATGTGAATTGATAACATTTTTATTTTATTGTATTTTATCGTGGACTTTCAGTAAAATAGAATAAAAATGTCACTTTTAAGTAAACACTCGATGCGTAAATCTAGTATTTTTAAGAAATGTAAATCGAGATCGACCGATCTTGAACTTACTGCGAATGATTTGCCGTCATTGCGTAGGAAGCGAACAATTGCACTTAAACGTTTAACTAAGGCTTTGGAAGTCGGTCAATTAGCTATGCGTGATTCTTCTCAACATGATTTATTTTTATCATATCATCATGATATCAAACAGCTAGCGGCGACTTTCGAAGATGCACATTTTACTATTTTGGACATTTTAGATGAACATAGTGAAGTGGATACTGATATTCAGGAACAGTTCGATGAGATTTTTTATAAAATCGAATCAATATATCGTAACTTAACTAGAAATGAATCGTCGGGTCAATCGAAAGACCTTAGTTCAACGTCATCTAACATTCGTTTACCTAAAATAACCCTTCCGACATTTTCTGGTAACATTAAACAGTGGCCCGAATACTTCGACACTTTTAACGCTTTGATTCATAATTCTCCATCGCTTACCGACACGGAAAGGTTTCATTATTTAGTATCGTCTCTTAGTGGCGACGCGTTATCTGCCATTAAGTCATTCCCTTTAACTCACGAGCACTACAATAGTGCGTACGAAGCCTTATGGAGTCGTTACAAGAATAAGCGTGATCTCGCGTTTACTTGCTGGCGTGATATTTTAAATATTGAATTTAAATGTAAAGATGCAAAGGAATTTCGTAAGTCTATTGACATTTTTGAGGAAAATTTGTGTATTTTAAAAACAATAGACTTACCGGTTCATAATTGGGACTTCATTTTGGTTTATCACCTCTTGTCAAAATTAGACACTAGTATGCGTCGTAGTTTTGAGGAAAAGTATTCTGATATCGAGTTTCCTACTTATGAACAGTTGAAACGTTTCCTGCAGTCGAAATGCGAGGCTTTCATTCGCGATACACATTTTTTAGATAGTTCTAAATTAAATAAACCGAATCCGCAAAAGTTGCCACCTCCTAATTTTAATAAACGTCCTAATCATAATGCTTCGCACGCGCTTGTTGCTGCAAATAACGATCACCCTGTAAACAGTTACAATAAAGATAAACCCACATCTTATTCTAACAAGTGTTCGTTCTGTAATGAGCTCCATTCGATATCGTCTTGTTCGGAATTTCTTAAAAAATCAATCGATGAGCGAATGAAATTAGCAGAAGAAAGGAAGTGGTGCTTTAATTGTTTAAAACCGTCCCATCAACTTAAAAACTGTAATTCGATGTTTTCATGCCGTTCGTGTAAACGTAAACATCACACATTGCTTCATCGGGATTTCACTAATACACCAAAACGAGATGCATCTTCGACTTTAGTTACGCGATCTCGATCCAAAGCTACTATTTTGCTAGCGACAGCTATTGTGCAGGTCAGGGATACTCATGGAAGCACGCAATCATTTCGGGCACTCTTCGACACTGGGAGCCAGAGTAATTTTATAACCGAATCGGCCGTGGAGCGTTTACAGCTAATACCGACACAACCTTCGGTACAGGTTACAGGACTTGGAGAGGCCTGTGCTCCTATTATCGGTGACGTCACGTGCTCGATAGGATCAAATGATAAAACCTTTTTTAATTTAAAATTTCATGTCATATCAAAAATCTGTAGTGATCAACCGATAGCTAAATTAAATTCATCGCGATGGTCACATATCGAATCATTAACTTTAGCTGATCCTAGTTTCGATATTCCGGGACCAGTTGATATTTTGTTAGCTGCTGATGTTTTCGCCGAATCGCTTTTGGGTCAACAAGTCAAGGGATGCCAAAATCAACCTATCGCTTTTGAATCGTTATTCGGTTGGCTTCTTCTTGGCAAGACTCAATTACCTTCAACTACGGCGTTAATCACTTCGTCTTTGTCAACTAATATCGATCTCGATCTAAATTCTTTAGTAAAACGATTCTGGGAGCTAGAATCAGTACCAAAAGCGACTTCCTTGACACCAGAGGAGTCGCTTTGTGAACAAAAATTCGTAGCAGATCACTCTCGTGACCCATCGGGCAGATACATGGTCAAGTATCCTTTTCAAAACGATTCGGAGCCTATTTTTGAGGGCTCTCGAGACATAGCTTTGCGTCGATTCCATGCCATCGAAAGACGATTAACACGTGACCCTGAATTACACTCTCAATATTGTGCCTTCATGTCAGATTACATCGATTCAAATCACATGTCGCTAGTACCTGGTGATCAAGTTGGTTTGGGAAAATATTACATTCCACACCATTGTGTTGTACGTCCCGATTCCACTACCACTCGTCTTCGGGTAGTCTTCGATGCGTCTGCAAAGGACTTTCACAATTTTTCCCTAAATGATTCTCAGTTAACAGGTCCTAAACTGCAACCCGACATTTCAAAAATACTTTTACGATTCCGACAACCTCAAATCGTCCTCATGGCAGATGTCCGCCAAATGTTCAGGCAAATTCTAGTGTCACCTTGCCATCGTGACTATCAACGTATCCTCTGGAGAGCTTCGCCTCACGAAGCTCTTCGAGAGTATCGTTTGAACACGGTCACGTATGGCGTAGCCTCATCTCCATATCTCGCTTGCCGTACGCTGCGACAGCTTGCTGACGATGAAGGAGATGAGTACCCTATCGCGAAACAAATCATCCTCAACGATTGTTATGTCGACGATGTTGTATTTGGGTTTGACCGATTTGATCTTGCTCAGGCCGCAAAGGGGCAGCTTATTGCTCTCTTCAACTTAGGGTGTTTTCAGCTTCGAAAGTGGGTTAGCAATAATCCACAATTGCTATCTGATATACCCATCGATGATCGCCTGCAAGGCTCAGTATCTCTTGACCATACTGATCTCTCACCACTAAAGGTTCTCGGCCTTAAATGGGACCCATCATCCGATTCTTTTCTCTTTTCTGTGAAGCCTTCAAATAAAACTTGTACAAAGCGTTCAATCCTCAGCGAACTTGCTAGAATTTTTGATCCTTTGGGTTTCTTATCACCGATCACAATCCAAGCTAAGTGCTTGATCCAGAAACTCTGGATCCTCGGTGTGAATTGGGATGAAACGCCACCTACCGATGTCGTCCGTACATGGACTTCTTATACGGATCAACTTTTGCAGTTAACCGAGCTTCGTATTCCTCGTAAACTTACGTGTTTAACGCCAAAATCCTATGAGCTGCATGGATTTTGTGACAGCTCTGAAGCAGCTTATGGTGCTGTCATCTATTTACGTTATACAAACGACGCTGGTGACACCCAAGTTTCGTTTGTTTGTTCAAAAGCTCGTGTAGTACCATTGAAGCGTATTTCTCTTCCAAGGTTGGAGCTTTGCGCTGCGCTTTTGTTAGCTAATCTTTATAAATTTGTGAAAGATACTTACCTTTTTCAAATTCCTATGGAATCTGTCTCTTTGTGGTCAGATTCTACAGTCGTTTTGTCCTGGCTACGTTCACATTCCTCGCGCTGGACCACCTTCGTCGCAAACCGGGTAAGCCAGATTCAGGAAATTGCACCTCCTGACTGCTGGCACCATGTTTCATCTGGAGATAACCCAGCGGACATATGCTCTCGTGGCTTGTTTCCAGGTGAAATTATTCACAATTCCCTTTGGTGGGCGGGACCACGGTGGCTCTCGCAAGACCACACATTGTGGCCGTCATACCAAAACTTTGTGTCCCAGGATGAGGAATTGATCATACAAGCTGAAGCTCGCAAATCAGTGGCGTTAGTTACTGGCAAGGAGTGTGATGAGGTTGATTTAAATCTTTATGATAATGTTATACATCGTTTTTCATCTCTCGAAAAATTGTTGCGTGTCCTTTCTTACATTAATCGTTTCGTTAAGAACTGTCGGAATTGCAAAGAAAGAAACAAAACCTCATTCATAAATAATACCGAACGCCGGACCGCATTAATGCAAGTTGTAAAACACGTTCAGGCGCAAACGTTTTCTGTGGAAATGACAAATTTAAAAACGAATAAACCGTTAAACAAACAGCTTCGTAAACTCAATCCGTTCGTAGATGACAGTGGCATCCTCAGGGTGGGCGGCAGATTATCGCGCTCAGGGTTAGAATATGAGCAAAAACATCCTGCTCTCTTGCCCTCTGAGCATCCTCTTACATCGTTAATTATTTGTTCCATACATCGTAACTATTGCCACCCTGGCGTAAACACTACCCACTTTTTGCTAATACAGCAATTTTGGGTTATTTCAGCGAAACGTGCAGTTCGCCGCTGTCTCGCGAAATGTTTAAAATGCTATCGTTTGCATCCTCAACCGCTGCAGCCTTTCATGAGCGACCTTCCTTCATATCGCGTTAACCAAGTGAAGCCTTTCTCTGTGGTAGGCGTGGATTTTGGTGGACCATTCCGCATTAAGCTGGGTTCACACCGCGGTGCCAAAATGGACAAAGCATATTTATGCTTGTTTGTTTGTCTGGCCACAAAAGCGGTCCATTTAGAAGTCGTTTCCACGTTATCAACCGACGGTTTTATTGCTGCTTTACGTCGTTTTGTAGGACGTCGCGGTCGATGTAACGTCATTCATGCAGATTGCGGGACAAATTTTGTAGGTGCACGTAATCAACTATCATCTCTCATGGAACGTGCTTCTCATGCAGAAAAAATAGAATTTAAATTCAATCCCCCTGCAGCTCCCCACTTTGGTGGTGTATGGGAGATTCAGATAAAAGCGGCCAAGACACACTTGTATCGGGTAGTAGGTGACCAAGTCCTAACATTCGAAGAGCTAACAACGCTCTTTGTTCAAATTGAGGCCGTTCTGAATTCTAGGCCGTTGTGCTCTGTAAGTACTGATCCCAACGATTTATCAGCACTGACCCCAGGTCATTTTTTAACATGAGAGCCTTTGACAGCAGTCCCCGATGAAGATCTTTCTTATGTAAACGTTACTCGGCTTCATCGGTGGCAGCTGCTCCAATCTTTTCATCAAAATTTTTGGTCCAGATGGAAACAAGAGTATCTTCATTCATTAACGCAACGTGCCAAATGGACCAAAAATTCGCAACCACTTTCAGTGGGATCGATGGTCATCATAAAAGATGACAATCGCGCTCCGTTACACTGGACTCTCGCGAGGGTACAGGAGCTCATAGCTGGAGCTGACGGAATTGTTCGTATCGCAGTAGTTAGAACCGCAACCAACGTAGTACAGCGACCGTTGGTAAAACTATGCCCTCTACCAATAGAGGATTAAACCATCAACCGATTTTAATTATTAAAATTTATTTTAAGAGTAGTTTATAATATGTAATGTAATCAATACCATCGTTTATTAGCCTTTTTTCTTTTTTTTTTCTTTAACCGGAAAATGCCATAGGCATTTTGGTGGGCGGAATGTTTCGTTACCATAAATTATCATATAATTTTTAATCACTTAACTAAACGCAAATGTCAAATTGATGTTCATCTACCTCGCGAGCAATGACAAAACGCAACTTTCACGGTTGTCATGCATTCACTCCTGATTGTGTGCTGGTCGAGGGTAGAAACATTATTCGGTCGCCATCGTGTGGAAGCAACGTATCTCGCTCGCCACATTATTCAATTTACCGTTTCAACCCAAAATTCTCAAGAAACTTTCAAGCAGTGCAAGTGTAGTCCTAACCAGCTGGTGAAGGAGAAAGTGGAAGTCAGCGCGAGCAGTGGCAGATTAAGGTACGTGAGTGCATTATATTTGTCATTGTCTCAATAGTACATGAACATCGTTTCGTATTATCGAGGACTTAACGTGAGTCCAGTCCCAAAAGTAGCAGAAAGCCACCATCACCACAAAAAACCTGGTGCGTTTGCTACAAGTATTAATTTACTTTATCAGGTTAAATTGTGTTTTATTATATTTATTTAAACTCAAAGCTTCTAAGAACCTCGGTACTTAAGCGTCTTTTGACCAGCTATTGCCATTGTTTCCTGTTGGACTTTTTTCAATTTCTAATGTTATGAGCGAAGCTCCCATGGATCAGCTTCAATGGCGCCATGTCTGTTACGCCATAACTTCCCGAGTTCTTAACCGATTTTAATATTTTTTGTGTGGGATCGAATCAACAGGTTTAGGACGAGATTGAGACGGTTGTGCCCGAATTTTGAAATTCGCAAAAATTCACATCGATACAAAAATTTTATTTTTTATTTTTTAGGTATTACGCTCCGCTTCAATATATGGTGCTAGCGTAGCTTAATGCTTAGCGACTGCATCGCCTAGTTACTGGTTACAAACAAGAAATTGCTTACTGTTTGCAGAATATTTAATAGTACAAACTTTTTAACACCTAATGACGTTATTGACAGAAAGAGCATAACCAATACTGACAATATGTTGGATGAAATGGATAAATAAACAAGTTTCAAGCCGACAAGTAAAAAGAGGAAATCTTTGAAGTAACATTTACCTATTATTTACCAACAAACTGATAAAATAAAAAATGAGTGGACTTTTTACTAAAATTTTATGTCTCCCTGTCCATTTTCCATTAGTACGGGGTATGATGTCGTATGCCATAATATGGCCAACCTGCAGCGTCGTTCAAGAATATTTGGAGAATGGGACAACTTTGGATAATGCTAACTGGGGACGAGCTGCAAGATTCGGTGTTTTCGGCACTTTCTTTATGGCCCCAGTCTTTTACGGTTGGTTAAAGTACTCCAATTCATTCTTCACAAGGAAAGATTTGATTACAGCCGTGACTAGAGCAGTTGTGGAACAGGTTTCTTATTCTCCTCTAGCAATGGCGTATTTTTTCTTCGGAATGAGCCTGCTTGAAGGCAAACCTTACAAAGTATGTGTGAACGAAGTGCGTGAAAAGTTTTGGCCCACATACAAGGTAGGAGTTGTTTTCTGGCCTACCGCACAAACCCTGAACTTTTACTTTATCTCCGAGAGGAACAGAATCGTTTTTGTGAGCGCTGCAAGTTTCGTATGGACAGTGTACTTGGCTCACATGAAAGCGAAAGAGCAAAAACATGACGGTTTTCTGCTTGATTCTGATTTACAAGCTGCAACGATGAAAAACAGAAGCGGTGAGTTAGATTCTGATAAGCTAATACCAATAGTAGTTGAAATACATTCAGATCTAAACGATCAGACTTCTTTGATAGAAGTGCATGGCGATGACGATGTTAATGCCAAAAACCCAATGCTAATAGTAGAAAGGAGCTCTGAAGTTTTTGAAAAGAAGCCAGAATTGGTATCTGATGTCCTCGATAGAAAGAGTAGTGTGCCTCATAATGTAGTGGAGAGACATTCTGAACCTACCATGGAAAAGAAGAATGTTGGTGGACAAAACAATACTCCGGTGAAAAGCAGCTCTGATTCCGTCGTGGATAAGAAAGCAATTTGAAAGTACGAGTTCTGGAACAATGAATGTGTCGAAAAATTATCTGTAGTGTTTTGATGTTTCGTAAAAATGTTTGTTAAGTGTGATGATTTTGGATATGAACTGGTTATTGTTGTAACTTTACAAACTCATCCACGCGTCTGTGGCTATTTATTATGCTACAAAATATACTTGGTCTTGGTAATAGTTTTTTATTCACTTTTCGTTTTTGGATACAGTATAATAAAAAAAGTTAGGGTGTCCATAGCGCATCGGTTGTGATGTCAGCTTTAACCTAAACATATCGATATTTGATCCTCGCCGATGTACTGCGGACATGGACCGCACCGTAAAAAAAGCGTTAAGCTTACCACGGTGAGTAAACGGCAATCTTGAGGCCACATAACTTTTAAATTGCGAATCGTTAAGAAATAAATTGACGACCGTTTGGTGCAACGGTAGCGATCCTGCCTTTCGCACCGACGGTCCTGGGTTCGAATCCCGGAAGGGGCAGATGTTTGTATGATGAATACAAGCATTTGTACCTGACTCATGGATGTTTGAATATATTTCTATGAATATTACTTATTTGTGTATGATATATGTATGTCTATCCGTTACCCTAGTATCCATAACACAAGCCTTAAAGTGCTTACTTTGGGCTAGGTTAATTGGTGTGAATGTAGGAAATATTTATTATTATTAAAATTTTACAAATTGATTTCGTTGCATGATTTGGAATATCTCCATGTCCAGCTTACACTTTTACTGGCCGACAGTGGTAATGATATTATGTAGTAGGTACCATTATCATAACAATGGCATTACATTATTTATTTTACAAGACATTAAATTTATTGTAAATTAAAATGAAACCTATCCTATGTCCTAAATGGAAACAAGTCCAGCAAAATGAAAGTAAAAACAACAAAATCGGTTCCGGAGTTTATCACGGTTAAATATTGAGACAGACTAAACCATTATTTGAAACATCAAAGAAAAACAAAAAATCCTAAACTTAGAATTTGAATCGCTTCGCTATTTATTGAATCAATATTAACATGAAATATGTTACATGTCTATATTTTCTTCTCTCTCTCTCATAAATTGCTGGGCCGAACAGGCTTCATAATGATCTAATCATATATGTATTTACATACCTACTAACACCATAACGAAACCTTATAAAAGTTAAAATATAGTACAAAAGTGCATATTGACTGTATATGAAGGTTTAACAACTAAAAATGACCTCCTTGACAACTTTTATACTGCAAGGTTTTATGATTTCCTTTTCATGAATATACAAGGTCTGCAATGCTTCTGCTGTTTGCAAATACTGAGCGAAGCACTACCTTAACTAACCTTACCTAAATTTCATCAATGTAGTATCAGCGGTTTGGCTGTGATCAGCTTTTGAATTTTTCTTTCGATGATTATTCCTCCTTGGTATGTCCGATTTCAAAACTTTTTTGGGCACATTAGTCACGACCACGATGTGAGTTTTGGCGCCAAATTTCATCAATGTAGTATCAGCGGTTTGGCTGTGATCAGCTTTTGAATTTTTCTTTCGATGATTGATTGATTTGTGAGTTGCCTAAAAGAGAGCTTCGCTCAATAACTAATTCCTCATAAAAATATACTTAAAAATGTTGATAAATTAATAATGTCTTTTAGAATAGGCGATATTATAAAATAAATACTATTGGTTTTAAATATTTTACTAAATGTAAGCGACTTCGAGTGTGGTTAATAGTTCCATTCAATATAAATCATATGAAAAAAACGACTCTCCTCACGCATTCTAACCTTTCAAACCGAAGAAAAAGTCCAAAAAAGTGGACAATGTTATTATAATTAATAATGGGAATGAATTTTTATGAGGAAATATTTTTATTAGCGTCCATTAATCATGTTTTGTCAACGACGCGCTCGATGCTCCTACTTCATGGTTCGTTACTTTTTTCGATGCACATTTTTTTGTTTTTTTTTTCATAAATAGAGGTGGATTGGATCCATGTTTTTTACCATCAGGGAGCATTGTTAAAGTTTGTAAAAACAAAAAAATTACAATATGATATTACTTCATTAAGGAATCATGCTATAGTTTTAAATCGTGTAAGATTTGTCTAAATCTATTTTATCTCTGATCCATGAAGGATCACATTTCTGACTGTGTTAATTTTCCTTACAACAATAATTTTCATTTATATTAACATTTTTGAGCGAAGCTCTCTTTTAGGCAACTCATAAATTTCGCTTGTCTCCCTCCTGCTGCTTAACGGTTCAACCGATTCGAACGAATTTTGGCATGAACATATATGATTATAACCTGACGGACATAGGCTATGTAAAAAACATATAGACTTTATCATGGAGGAATAATCACCTAAAGAAAAATTCAAAAGCTGATCACAGCCAAACCACTGATGCTACATTGATGAAATTTGGCGCCAAAACTCACATCGTGGTCGTGACTAATGTGCAAAAAAAAGGTTTGAAATCGGACATACCATGGAGGAATAATCACCGAAAGAAAAATTCAAAAGCTAATCACAGCCAAACCGTGAGGTTAGGTAAATACTTCGCTCAGTATTTGCAAACAGCAGCATGCATTGCAGACCTAGTTATAATTATTGCCCGTTCACGTGAATTGAACTTCATTTCGATTATAATTTTCGAATTAACATTTTAAACGGCCGTGAAAGTGTTTATAATGGTTTTTATTTCCATTCAATTGTTTTTTAGGGTTCCGTACATTAAAGAGAAAATAGGAATGAAACTAATTTGAACAGAATCTTCGTTATGACCTTACTCCTATCTGGTTTTTATTTTTTTGGTAAAGAGTATCTAGAGATACTCTCTACCAAAAAATTAGATACATTCATTTACCAAATTAGAGGTATGTAAAAATAAAATAAAATGAAGATACAACCTGTATTTAGCGTTTACTAAATTATGCGTATTTCTCACAGAACAGACAACAGATTTCTAAAGATAATATATGTTAACCAGATTAATTAGCTAACCTAAACCTAACCTAACCTAACCCAACCAGTTTATAGAATTCATCATAAGGGTAAATCTTTAGTAGCTGTGTTATTTACTACACCAAAAGATTGTAAACAAGAACAAAATTCTACCGGGCAACTAGCTATAAATTACAAATGAAACTGCGAACAAAGTCGGGTCGCTTGGTATAGATATCTCTCAAACGTTGTGCTATCCATATAGGACACAATGCAATATCGAATGTCATAGCAGCCACACCGCAAATAGAAGAGTGTAGCGTTATATATAGCGACATTGTCTGTCGGTCTGTCACGTAGTAGTTTATGGGCGTCCAATCAAATTGGTAGCTGGCGGATGTTTTAATATTCCGAGGGAAATGTGTGACTTTGTTGTGATAAAATGAGATGAAATAGTATTTCGCAAAAATAATTAGGATAAAACCGTTTTTTTAGAAATCTCGCGCATTTAATAAGTACGAGTAAGTTAATATTATTGTTGTTAAGAGGGTAGAGAGAAATAAAAATATGTGGGTGTTGCGAGTCTGTATAAAATAAGGAAAATAAGATGGAATAGTTATACCACAGCTTTCAGCAAACAGGACTTCATCTAGTTGAGCCTACAAAAACAAGACTTGAGTCACAAATAACAATTTGATTTGAAAATTTGCAATATTGCAAGAAAAACTCAAGTATAGCGAGTACTAATATTTAATAAATGTAATTATTAACACAATTAATTTAAATTCAAAGTTAAAATTATTAAGTCAACCTAAAAACTAAAAATCTTAAAAAATATAAGTGAGTACTTGATTTTTTCTTAAAATATTATAAGGTTTTTGTATTATATTTTAAATTATACCTGAAAACCGTCGTGGTAATCAATCGTCTTTGTATTGTATTACATACCATATTTATAGAAACATTTTTATTAATTTCATATGGCAAGAATTTGGAAAAAGAGGTTTATAGCAAGTTAGAGGCCGTAAGTATTATTGAAGACGTGTAAAATCGCTAAGGAAACTAACATTCTTTCAATGCCATATTTCTATAAGAAATATATATTTGTTCCTGAGGATCCATAAAATTAAATTAAATACATTATTATAGCTGGTTTCATCTTAACTGAATATAAAAAAAAAAACGAAAAATATTACTTTCGGTGTCTCAATTATTGTAGTTAGTAGAAATAAATTTTTTTTTTAGTTATTGTAGTAGCATTAGGTACTAGTAAAAAAAAATTACAAATATTTTTACCTTTTATGCAGGGTTTTTAGCTAAACCTGCATTGTGAGTGATTATTAATATCCAGTGCTATATTATTAACTTTTTGGTAAATTTATATATTTATTGGCGAAAATTACAATTACCAATGTTTCCATGCTGCAAAAAACTGTTTTACATATGCACAGGATAACTATGTAATTCTTTCCAAACTGTATAGACATGTTTTATTATATGTAGTGACTTTGGAAATAAAATAAAAGCCATGTTAAATAACGACAGAGCAACCAGAAATGTCCCATCCAAATATCCTTTTTGTAGTCTTAAAACTAATAAGTATCAAGCCTTTTCATGGGTCATGTCTACCCTTTTTTGTTTTATATTTATTTTATATATAGTTTTCAATATTCTATTGTAATAAAGTTTTTATTTGCTACTACATACTGAGTATTGCAGTTGACTGAAGAAATTTCATATTCGGAACCAATTTTCATAATTTACTGAAAGTTTTATTATATAACTAGCTAACCCGGCCACGCATTGCTGGCTCAGATTATAATCTAAGTTTTATAATCTGAGATTGCTGGTATAACCCGGCCACGCGTTGCTATGGTAACGTTAATTGATTATAAAAACTGTTATTCTTAGGCTTATGGTAACTATGGTAACTATATATGGTAACAAACCCACAAAGTCCTTCTTTTATATAGTAGAGATTGGGATAGGTTCGACCATAACACCTTAATAATACGTCATCATCATCAACGGCTACTGGTGAACTCGAGCCTCCCTCAAATTAGAAGATTTCTGCCACAATTTCTACGTTTAGCAAGCGAATTGGAGATCGCAGTAAAATACCATAGTTAGCATTCGGTCTAAGAGAGGTTTATGGTAATAACCTACAGTATGCAGGCACCACTAACGACCTTTAAGTGTGAAGGGTTAAGAACATCTACTACCTCAAAATGACTCTTTATCGCATGTCGTTTCATAAATGTAGGTAACACATTTACGATATTACCAATTCAACTAATTTGAACTGTATCTACGTAACAAATTTATCTACGTAAAACTAACAACTACTAAATGTAACCTAAGTAACAAATAGTATTTTATCTCATCCATTTATCAAGCTATAGAATTTATACTATGTACTATATAAATCTGTAGGCTTCGACTGTACTTTTATTTTTTTGGACAAATTTTATGATAAATATTCGTTTTATGACTCACTGATACCAATTGTACTACTTATTTCTGTCAGTCTGTCTTTCTGTCTATACGTCCTTCTAAGTGTTTGTAACACTGTCATGCCTTAACCACTCAATCCATCATACATAGGGTACTTTTAATCCAGAAAAAAGGTAGTCTTAATTAATGCAAGCGAAGCCGCGGGCAAAAGCTAATTTAATAATAAAACTAAACAACAGCCTAATAATTCAACACAAGCGGCCTTTACAAAGTATAAAAAAGTTATTCAGCACATTATGACTTCCTCCCGTCACAAGTTGATGTTTCACTCGAACCAGACCCAATTTCGGCGGACAAGAGTTCTCAAGAGAAGTTATACGATTAATTAGTCCGATAATATAGTTTGTATATCATACGGCTACTGTCCGAATTTATTCTGGCCGCAAAAGAGCCGAAACAGGTATTTTTCACTTAACGATCTCAGCAGCGGTGCTACCAAAAAATTGGTAAAAAAAAAACATATACCTGATCCCTAAAAAGATAGGGAGTTGTTAATACCACCGTATATTTTTTTTTATTTAAACAATTGCTTAGATTGTTTTTATGAGAGGTCATTAGTAACATATCCAAATGCATTGAAATGTAATGTAAATTAAGATGCTTGAGGCTGAGTGTAAGTTATAAATGTGCAAACCTTACTCTCGAATTGAGTAAATATTTTTATAATAGATTTCAATACTCTGAAATTAAGTTCTCAATTTAAAATTTTAAGTCGACAGTCATAATGACGTTGAAACGTTTAAAAAATTTGCACTTAGTCATGTAATACCTTGTTTATATTGCAATGTTTTTTCTCTGTTACTCATCTTAAATACGATAATTTTAATAGTTGATAAGTAGAAAATGAACATTATTTCTGCGTTCAAGTTGTTAATGTTCGATCATTAACTAACAACAAACTATCACGGAGATGATTTTAAATAATATTATTAACTACCGTTGATTTTCGTTTATTTTTAAATTATTTAAGTTTTTAACACACAATAGTATTTTGTCAGTATTACGTACTATTAGTATATATGTACATAGTACAATAGTAGAATGTACGTTTTTTATACTTTGTAAAATGTAGTGGCAATGATGGATGGCAACTAGATATCCAAAAGTAGCAAAGTTTCATGAAACAGAGGGGTAGATTTGGTAATGTTAATACATTTCTGGAGTTCGTGATAACCTTTTTTTATTATATTAGATTTTAAAATTCAGTTTTGAATCAGGAATGGCTTTGTAATAATCTGTGATCGAAACATCACACAATCAAATAACGTGTGCCTGATTTACTAGTGTCAAAAAATATGATTATATGCAGAATATGAGATATATATTTCATTTTTTACGCCAGGTTTAGCAAAAGAAAATATTTTGTTTCGTTTCAGATACGCGTTGTATCAGCTCTGTAGACGTCCGTATCGATCATTTCACGGCACTTCATAGACCGCTATAGTTTGTCGACATCTAAACGGACCAACTTCACAAGACATAAAGTGACTTTTTTGTCCTTCACACAAATTTCTGACAAAGGAGCTCTCCTCACCTGCCGCGACACATTATTTACGATTATTTGCCAACAAAAAAACTAAGGAACGAACTTTGGGTCGCCGTAGTAATTGATTTAATTCCTGACTACATATAATTAGTGTGAAATATGGTTTTTGGTGGCAGGCCTTTCGTGTGCACGTACCCGAAGATACTATCTTTTTATTATTGAATACGTTTTTTTAATGGGAAAATTTTACAATGCTTTTTATTCACCAGAATATTTTAAGTACAGAGAAAAACCGAAGAACTACTTGTGATTTTGTGACTTGTGTTTTATTAGAATGAATGATAGGATGAGAAATTTGAAAATTCACATTCAAGGCTCAGTAAAAACACAATGAAATAAAATGAATAAAATTAAATGTTAATTATTAACCCATTAATATTTATTGTACATTTAATAAAATAAGCCAAGGTAAAGGTTATAAGATAAGTACCTACTACGTACTATATTGACAAATCAACTTTATTTACAATGTTATCTATATGACGTACCAAAAGGAAAGTAGAACAATGGAAAACTTAAGAAACGATTAAAAGGCGCTGGTTTATTTTCTATATGTGTCTATATATATAATCGATTCTATCTGTCGATCGAATATGGAATTTTTCTTTCTCTTTTAAGAAGTAAAAATCTTGTCATTTTTACTTTTTGCTTTTTAATTGATGTCACGAATCGAGGCAATATATTGAGGAAATATAAAAAATAATACTGACCGGCAATATATTGAGGAAATATAAAAAATAATACTGACCGAAAGAAGAAAAACAAAGAATTCCAAATTCGATCGACATACAGAATTGATTGACAGACAACGGCACTCACAAAAAAACTGACCGCATTGAAATATCTAACGTTAAGAATCAGTATTGCTTAATACGATTTGTTACAATATAATGTTCCCAGTAGAAATGTCAAGCTTCAAGCGTCGCGGGAAAAGTTCGGCTAATTGAAATGAGGCCTTAGTGCTAGTTGACGCTTCTATAGTCGATATCGTCTGTTTAAAATATTACTTTGGATTTTTGTATGAACGCCCCTAGTGGTAACCATCAGGAACTACGAATCTGCATAGAAATCCGTAACGCACTCGATAACGGATGTCGAAAGTGTAGACTCGCATTAAGGCCTCTGATCTGGCTGACGCCATCGAGAGAAGAAACAGTGCTCATGCACTGTTGTTCTTCAATGACACTGTCAATGTTATCAGTGACAGTGTAATGTTTCTGCAATGGCAGAATCACTAAATTCGAATGACTTTAACATACGTTAATTAATATAGCTCCATTAATATTCAGATTTAATAATTATCCATGGTGAAATTGAAGATTTTTATGATACAATTAATTGCAAGCCTTTTCTTTCATATAATATGAAAAATGTGATCTCTGGTACATCAAAAAGGTTTTACGACCAATTTGAGGCTTTTAACTTTTGATTCGATTCTTTAATTGGTCTTTGTAAACTTACAGAAATATTTATATTTTAAGAAGTGGATACTGCTATAAAAAATAAATATATTCTTAAAGGGATTATCCCGTAATAATAATGTCCCGTTATTTAATGTGTCTGTAATCTCTGGGTTAATTCTTTGTGCAGTGCGATTTTGTAGTAAAAGCTAACAATGTTTGGCGTGGTCTCGACAATACAAAGTAGCTTTCCACATCATCATCAACCTGTGGCGACATCACCTACACACCGCCCGCACGTAACATCACTTCAAGCAAGTATTTTTATCATGGCGTTGGCTCCACATTATATATACACGTTTGCATGAGTGAAGAATCGGTTCAAAATTTCTTTAAGGCACATGAACTACATACATGATTCATTAGGTTAACAAAATTTCTGAATAGCGAATCAATTGACTTATATAACATAAAAAAATAAATTACGTATAAATAAATTTTATCTTATCAGCCGTAGCTAACATCCATAGAGCAAGCATGTCTTCATAATAGCCCTGCTGTTGTCGATTATTTGATATTCTGTTAATTTGTATTTGGTATTAATTCGTAAATTATGTAATATACCTATATAGATAAATATAAACAAGACATTTTTTTTTCATTTATTTATTAACGTATTAAAAATAAAATACATTGTATTGATCAAAAACAGCGTATAGAAATCCACAAAGGTTTATAGCAACGCTGTTTAAAGCAAGCGTTAAGATACAATAAATAAATAAAAAAATAAAATAAATATTACCTACATTCACACCAATTAGCCTAGCCCAAAGTAAGCACTGTAAGGCTTGTGTTATGGATACTAGGGTAACAGATAGACATACATATATGATACATAGATATGTGATATTCATAGAAATATATATAAACAACCATGACTCAGGTACAAATGCGCGTATTCATCATACAAACATCTGCCCCTACCGGGATTTGAACCCAGGACCGTCGGTGCGAAAGGCAGGATCGCTACCGTTGCACCAAACAGTCGTCATAAATACAGTAGATAAAAGAAATCAAGTTGATAAACTCTATTACAAGGAGCAAACTAGGTACATAAAAAAATCATAAAATAACCTAGATGCTGAGAGGCCAATAAATAATGCGTTTACAAAACTCTAGTATTTAATTTGTGAGTATTGTGAGGTACAGATAATACGTGTAACACATAAGCTAGTAAGTGTTTGTGTTTACATATCATTTACGCATTAAATGTTGAATGAGTGTTCGAAGGATTCCAATTATAATATATCGCTGCTCACTAACAAAAAACAAATGACGAAGGTTCCTTTTATCACCACCATCTTTTACGAAATCCAATTTGCAATTTGCCAAAAGCAATCACAATAATTTTTATTTTTAATTATAACTTTACGTTGGGACCAGTAGAAAACTAAATCACAGCAGGTTCATGACTTAATTATATTTAGAAGGGACGACTTTATCGGTCTAATAATAAGGTTATGTTTTGTATAGACTTTCTTTTGTTAATTTTATTTTTTTTCGGCATGGTAACATTATTTGTCAGGGCTATAATGAATGGATCCCTACTATGAAACCACCCACCAATTACAGAAAAATAAAATTTGACCGCCATTTGAGACCAAACAAGTTAATTACCATACAGTTCGTTATTTATTCCGGAAGATAATTAAAACAACTTTTTATGTTTCTTTAATATGAAGCTGTTAGGGTAGCGAATGTTTTTAAGTTTATTACTTTCGAAATAAAAGTGCGGTTAAATGGGAGATTATCGGACTTAATTTTACTTTTGGTGTTACTAACATTTTAAAATAATCTTTTGTCTTAATTAGGATATTTTATGAGATTATAGCTACAATAAATTACTCATTTAAAGATTAATATTTAATGATATTTACAATTTGTTCTGTAGCGACTAGAGATTTGTAATGAAAATTTTGTGAATTTACTTGACGAAATGTACTTTTATTGATTTCATGTTGTGAAGTATGTAATTATTCAGCATATTACGAAGGATATAAGTAGAGACAGGAACTGAGAATAAAAGGCAAGCAGAATGGAAGAAGAATTTAAGTAGTCTAAAACAGTAAAAATAATTAATAAAACTTACTTATAATAATTATATTACATTATATTACAAATAAATGATTTGATTGATTGATTGATTGATTATAGTTACTTTAGTAATACTTGCACTCAATGGCATATTACGTGTTTGTTGTCCAGGAAACACCTAAAATAAGTTTTTTTTTTACCACATACAGCAACCAAAGAGGCAGAACGTCACATAACCTACACCTGCATCTGAAGGTTGCGTACTCTACATAAGTATGTCCAAAATAATAGTAGCTATTTAATATCAAGAACTAACATGGACATTTATTGTTAAAACAACACCTAAGAAAGAATAACATCCTTCACTTTGATGTTTTACTGTGCGGCGAGTCGAAATTATCCAAAAAGTTGTTAACCGAGTCAGCCAATCACCAGTACTGTGAACTGTCATTGTCAGTCGTCACGCCGTCACAGCGGCATCGTCACTGTGACGGTTTGACACGTCAGTTGTGTCTATTTCGTTAGTTACGGCGCCGTTTATGAGTTGTTTAATGTGTTTTGGTGATGAGATGATATATAAGGCTCGTAAAAGTTGTCATATTTTGTTTTTGTTATGATACATTTAATGGGAACCGAGGCTTTCTTCCACTGTGAAATGATATTGTATTTAAGACTACTATTTAATACTGAAATACTTAACGCACACATGTTTATAACTATATTGAACATCTCATGCAAATAAGCTAATTAAAGAATTCAATGATGGTGTTTAATTTTTTTAGTACTGCAATATATATTAAAAGACTTTACATAATAATGTAAAAGATAAATATAACAGTACAGTAACTACATAGCATTTGCAAAGATTTATTTAACACTTCGCATTGGGTCTGGTAGGTTTTGGCCCATTCTCCATAAAGAAGGTGTCTGTGTTCCTTAATTTGATTATAACTGTTAACGAGGAGAAATGCTAACTACGGAATATAATTATGTTTTTATTTATTTTTCTGCATTCACAATGCAATATTTCTATAAGATATAAAATACGCGTGTTAAAAACAACTACGCCTCCAACCCCTCCCACCTGAGTGCTAGGAGGCGTAGTTGTTTTTTATACGGAACGTAATGTTAATAAATAAAAAAATATATTTCTTTTTTTAATCTTTGTTGCTGTTATTAGTTAGTATTAAGGACATTTTTCATTAAATACTTTAGAAATTATTTTTTAGTATTACAATAGTTACTGTAATGGAATAATTATTCGTACTGTTTCCAATTAATAAGAATATAAAAATATTGAAGAAAATTGATATATGATTAAAATAAGATAAATTAATTTTATTTTTTGTTAGGTACTAAAACGGATTGTAGCGATAATGCAAATGAAACGTAATTAAATATCAAATATTCATTAATTTTAAAATGGCAATCGAATTAAGGCCCTTAATATCGAAGCATGTAACCATTCGACTGTGTGTGAGCGGTGATGGCTCAATTTGGTAGGTTAATTATTCAAGAGCCATTAACTAACTGAGAGGTTCTAATCGGTCGGCTTCCGCCACTCATTATCGCTCGCTTTATTCATGCTTTTTAACAGCTTTTTTTCTGTGTCAAAGTGGCGCGGTAAATTTTGGCTTACATGTGTGTTGATAATCATTGGTTGTTACAATTTTAGGGTTACTGTATGTTTTATAATTTCTATAATTCAATAGCTGTGCCCGGTACGCTTTGTGATGCTCATTTTGTGATGGCACGTACAACAATTTACCAAAGTTTTGTCTTTTCGATTTATTGAGAGACATACAAAGAGTATTTAATATTATAGATACAAGTTTACGACCCCTGTTGTAAAACTTGTAATTTAACAAGAATTTAGAAAAACAGCTAACAGGTTAGATTACATTTTACTATTTTTGTTTATCCTGATATTTTTATATTAATTTCACTAACGTTTTTTATCAAATTTTCTCACAAGTTGTCATTGCACTATTTTTAAATAACTCAACTAAAGTATGAATTAGTACGTTGTGAATATTTTAAGATGCTATCATTTTAGTGTTATATATTAAATTATGCTTACCTATATAAGAAAAGAGATAAAAATGGATGTTGTATTTGAAAATCGTTAACTTTGGGACCCATTAATTAACTAGTAACAAAATGTTTGTCAGTTGAAAAGTGCATTATTTCGAATAAAACAATTTATTTAATTAAAGAACTAATACTATTCAAAACCTGTTAAGAATGGCTGAGAAATTCGACATGTAAGCCTAGTCTCTGTTTTCTATTAAGAAGAGCTAAAATAGCCCGTGAAAGTTCATATAAATATTCTTCCGTTTTTACAAAAAGCGGCGTGGCGCCTACGTTGACATCCGCTGTCAGTAGTCGGGGAGTTTAAAATTATAAGTATTATCCTGCGTCTCCATTAATACTTAGCAAACCATTAATTTGACGACAAAAAAGAAATTTATTCAAGAAATTCAGTGATGATTCAAGAAATCCATTTAATTATTTTTCTGTTTTTTAGATGCACCTCTGTTTTATTGTCAACAAATCATTAAATATTTGGAAATAAATATTAAATTTCAGATAAGTAAATATATAATTGTATATTATAATATTGCAGGAAACTTTTTTGAAGAGTTTTGTCGAATCTGGCCATAAATACTGTTACATAAAACCTTTCTTTTCATTGCCTTTTTGTTTATTATTTTAAAACTTCTTTCGATTTTGCGTCATTTCACATAGTTTTTCGTGTTAATTACATAATGGAATAATCAAATTACATAATGGAATGGGGTGTTAAAGAAAATAGGATTGCAGTGATCGCCCTGTATTAAGTGGGTATGGAGCCGTTGGTCATATTCCAGACACTTCAAAAGCTTGGTATCAGTCGTATGTTCACATATCGTACTATCAACAGATACAACAACACTTCCTCTGTCGAAAACCATAAAAGATCGGGGCGGTCGCGTACTGTAAGAACTATAAAGGCTGTTAATGCTGTTAAAGCCAGAATTCGTCGATTCGAATTAGGAAGCAAAAAATCTTATCGTAAGAAATGAAGATTCCCGCTAGGACTCTCTCGCGTATTATAAAACAAGACCTGAAGCTTGGTGCTTATCGTCAATATACAGCACATGCCCTAAATCAATCTTTACAATTAAAGAAAGTGAATTGATCAAAATGCCTTCTGTCACGATACGCAGGTGAAAGGCACAATAATAGCCTCTTTACCGATGAAAAAAATTTCAAGATTGAAGAGCACTACAATAAGCAAAATGATAAAGTGTACGCTCACAGTTTTAAAGAAGCTGCTTAAGTGGTCGGAAAGATACAACGTGGTCATCATCCTGCGTCAGTGATGGTTTGATGGGGCGTATCTTAATGGCGTATCGTGAAAAAGGAGTAAAAACTTCAGGCAAACTATATCACGATACAGTCTTAGATCATGTTGTGAAACCTCTCAGCAAAACACTTTTTAAAAATGTACCTTGGACTTTCCAGCAGGTCACATGGCACGAAATTCCCAAGCCTGGCTTGAAACCAACGTTCCGGACTTTATAAGAGCTGAAGACTGGCCCTCGTCTAGCCTAGACCTCAACCCTTTAGACTACAAATTATGGTTAGTTTTAGAGGACCTGGCCTGCTTCACGACAGTAAATATTGATACTGAACTCATGAATTACGATTCCTATATACAGACATGTATTTCGCATACAGGCTGAAAACAATTATTAATAATATACCGTATTGCTGCCGCTACTTTAACATCAATTGGACATGAAGTCCCTAACTCACTAAATAACAGCACTATCTACCAACCAGTATATAATAATTATATAGTAACTTCTATCTCCAGCTTTCTATTTTGCATACCCCTAATTAGGTACAATTCTTCAAGCGGCCGGCTCCTTACAGGGCCGCACGGCTAACGAGAGGGGTAGTGGGTAATACGACTGATGTCTCAATACCTCCCAGTGTGCAAGCCTATTATTTCAGACCCACACGACGAGAATTGAGCCGTTCGATTAGTGTGGCAGTGGACTCCGTTTTTTAAATATTGTATATATTAAGCATTAATATATATTCACTGTACACACGTTATATCGCGAAAAATATATATAATTTACATAGTTTTTATTTGAAATTTGAATTGGACATGACGATTTTTGATGTAATATAATGATTTTTCTCAATTATTTACTTATTTGAAGAGAGTAATATAATTTTGTATATTGTTCTTTTTTTCTTATCCTACTAATATGATACGGGCGAAATTTTGTAAGGACTCTCTCAATAAAAATCTACAGAACGGAATTTATTAAAAGTTTGCAGTATCATCAATATGACTATTATTAAATTTATTTAGTAAGATGGAAGGTTTACAGCTACAACTTAACAGATTAAGGAAAAAGCCAGACGACGGATAGCTATTTGTAGAATTCAGATGTCTATCAGAATTATACTTCAACTAACAATGGTGAAAGCAAAATAATAAAAAACTATGTACTTTTGTAAACATGTCAATAGATGGCGACCTTGACCATAACTCGCCTTAAACGCAAGAGTTAAGTGAATAAATTTTCATTTCTACTACAAGTAGACAGGAAGAAAAGGGAAAAGTGAATGTCAAAAACTGAAAATTTACATTTGCTAAGACGCGCGGTTAAGCTATTAATATGATAAAAAGATAATTGGCTGTTTAATTTACACTCGGTAGGTTAATTTATCCCAATGATTAGTCCCAAACTAAGCAGATCTTCTACTAGGATACTAAATAACTAATTATAAAATAGTAAAAACGTATATAAACAACCCTGGCTCGGAAATAACTGCTTACTCGGAGATAACCATATTGGTGATTGGTGAAAAAGGCAGGATCGTCAAAGTTATGGGCATAATTAATTTTAGATACAGACACTCTATAACGTACTTTCGTACATTAAGATTCATTCGGCGTACAAAACTTTTGCCCCAAAGGAGCGATGATTTTATTTGAACACGATTAACTCGATCCCTTGGACGATCCAGGATCCTACAATTTTATTTAGAAACTTGAAAGAATCCGGTTCCATATTGGCCAGACAGCTCCCCTATTTAGATTCTACAAAAGCGTGGTGCACCTACAATGCAGTTTATATATTGCTTTTCATGCATACATCCATTTTATATGAGATTGATATACGAATTATTAACCACACACGAAATTGGACTATATCTCAGAGACATTGAGCCCATATTTCCTGTATCTTCTTCAATTTTCTTTACTGTATTCTTGGAAATAGCATATTTGGATCGTTTTAAGAATTTAGCACTTACATACTCGAGATAAAGTAAGTTTTTACAAAAGGCTAGATAGTTTAATGCCTTTTGAATTTGGAACGGTGATTTTCAGACGTTCAATTTATTTTTGTAAAAGAGTCATAAGTGTAGTACTGTTGTGAGCGATAATAAACCTTAAAATTGTTGTTTAAGGGTGATAATTAAAGGTGATAGTGGTCGTTATAGGGTTGTCACCAGACAAGGTCGGAAACTAGCTAGTGTGAGGTAACGTGAATCGCGAGAAAGTAGTGCTATTTGCTACCGTATCGCGCGCCATCGCCATCCAGGGGTACAGTAGCGTGGGTGAAATTATCACAGATTAATTTTACACTACTTCTGTTCATTTAACGATACATTCAAAGATACTTACTTACTCGTTTAACATCGAACTTATACACTCAAGTATAAAGTTGAGTGGAGTTAACTAAGGTCAGTCGGGAGCTCAATGGAGCAGCGGTAAGAGCTTTCGGCTTATGGTTGCGTAGCTTTAGCAACTTTTGTATACTAAACTTCAATTCGTTAGTACTGAGCCCGCGTGGTAAATTATTATGTGGACATTAATTAGCTGATGATGATTTAAATGATATAAATGATTTACTATTATATCCAGTATCTCTGTTTATGACTACTTTAATGGCAGTTAAAATCTTATTGATAAAATTTTAGGCATTTATTTTTAGCTACCTTTTTATGTAAAAAAATATAAATTTTATAACAAATTCAATTATTCCATTCCATCTCATCCTCAAACTAAATCAAAACACCGTTTTTGCATTACTATTAAATTTATTCCCTTCTAGTTGAGCTATAGAGACCTTGACATTCTCGGTTAATTTTCAATTGGAAGAGCTCTTGGCCGGATAGCGACAAAACTACGAGTTCATGTCCCACTTGTCGCATGAATTATTAGTTGTTGTTGTATATTATAATAATAACTATAATAAAATTGCTCTTAAATTAAGCAGTAAAATCATTGGACATTTTTTTTACCAATAATACAATATTGCGAAAATAATGGTTACCGACCCCTGTCTGCCGCCGCTCCGCATCCGTCCAATCAGCGGTATTATATGTTAATAGCCTATTAGAATATATACGTATGCTGTGACTCTTCGCGCCGCGCCGCTACTATCGCGAACGCACAAGCCACCAGCCCAACAAAGCTTGACCTCTCATACCCATTGTTACCTATACAATTAGGAGTTTAACATTCTTTGGATGTTTACCTTAATTCTACAATTTTATCATGCAACTTCTTCACACTGATTTCGACTTTATTTAAATGCAATTGAGCTTACTGTTCCTGTTTTAATGTTTTATAGTGGTTTGCACGGTGGCTTGTTAAGAGAAGTGTTCATTGTTTTTGTTGTGTCTTATTGTATTTAAGTCGGGTTTAAAGGCTTTGTTACCCATCGAATCGTGTTTTAGTGTTCGACGTAATGCACTAAAAACAATTTTGCACAGAGTTAAGAAATACCTGCAATTCACACATTATATGGAGAGGAAAACGTTACCCGTTCAGATTCAAAAAGAGGATCGTTTTGTAATCCAAAATGAGTTCTAAACGCGGCATCACTTCTTTAATCAGAAAACGGTTTTGAACCTTTTTGTTTCAACCATAAATCGTAAAAAGAAAAAAAAGGGATACAGATTCAAAATTCCTAAAATATCGGAGCGGTCCGAGTGCGGTGTCTTTGCATAGCGAGATAAAATCTCTTTTATAATGTTTCAATTAACCAGTAGCCAGTATTTATTGGTGACATTATTTCGACGATTCATTACCTGCTTATGTCGGCACACTTGGAATAATAGATAATAAATACACGAATATTACCTCATTTTATTATTTAAGACAACAAATTATATTTGTTTTTAAAACAATTTAGAACAATTTTAAAGATAAATTCTTAATTTCAAATTAAATAAAAACTTTATTGCCTATATTGTAATGGAAATGAAAATTTTATTGCCAGAACTACCATGACTCTCATTATAATAAGCAAGTGTTTTGATTTAATATATATTTTCATACTGAAATTACTTTTGAATCCATCTTGTAACATTTTAATATTACTTAATCGTATGTGATTTTTCCCTCACAGACATTATTTATAAGAATACCTACTATTAGAAATATGAGTTTAGAAACAGCAAGATGAAAACAAATCACATGCATTTTTTCTACTAAAGATGAATCATAAAATAATATCTAAAATTCTTTCCCTTAAACAATTTTCAGAAAGTATTTATAAAATATATTTAATAAAAAGTAAAGTCATCTATTTCAATTAGAACATTCCAGATAGTCTAATAAAACCTAATTATGGTAAAGATGATATATTGTTTTCTTCGTCTCTGTTTTTTTTTAAATAAAAAAAGCTAAGGACGACTTGGCTATGTGGCTATTTATGGCACATACTTGATAATATTCCAAGATAATGAGCAAGATGAAGATATCATAGCTTTGAGATTTTTCTAAGCTAAACGATGAGCAGAATTTGTACTATACCTAAACTTTAGTATTTAATTTCTCAGAAAAACAACTCCAATCGACACTTGTACAAAATGTAATTGTTGAAAATAATAATTATTAAAATTTGTAACTAAAATTTTAACAATAATTTGTATAAACTGTTATCTCTAGAATGCAAGATAACATTTAAGATCAACCGAAATCCTTTAACCTGTTGTAGTTTACATATTTCCTGATTGATTTGAATAAACATCATACCCCAACTTCACCGTTTTCAAGATATAGGTCTTTAAGTTTTTTTCTATTAAAAAATGGCGATCATTATCTATTGTTAATCTCACGCTGTTTGCTTTCTCATTTCATCGGCCGTATCGATTTCTTATGTCTGAAGACATCAACAGAAGTGATAAAATTAGGTTCATCGAAAACTAAACTTTTCATATTTCTCAACCCATAAAAATCAGAAGAGGTGGATGCATACCGTGGCCATCCAGAAGTCCAGACCTCACCACACAAATATAAAATAATTTTACAATATATATAATATTTTTAACGGAGTCTTTATACCCTTTTAACCACAGACGGAGATACAAAACAACATATACAGTACTTAAATAAAAATAGAAGTGAAAGGAATACAATTTAATAATCACGTATATAATATCAATCATAACCATGTATGAAACTCAACTCCATCGCCTGTACTGGTCAGCTGTCATAATTTTACAAACAGATACACGGGAGAACCATTTCTCACTTTGATTTATAGTTCGCTATTTTCTAGCCATGGTATTGTCCCGAGGTATGTGAAGAATGTTATGATTCTGTTATAAAAAACATATTGGAAAAGGTAATGAAGTACCTGGAGGACATGAATTATAAAGGTAATAATGACTTGAATGAACTAACAAAGAAAACAAGATTGAAATAAAAATAAGAATAAATAAATATCGTTTAGAACAAGTTACTATTACTTAACGTTAAAAACAGAAAATCGTTTATTATGTACAAATAGTATACTAGATAACAAAACAAAAGAGGAAAGTGCTAAATTTGTGTTTTCTTTATAATGTCTTATTAGAACCCTTGAAATATCATTAATTATCTTTTTAACAAAAATAAAAAAACATCAATATAAAAAAAAACTGAAAACAAAGGATAATTTTTTGGTGGCTTGGATGGTCATTTGCGAAGTACAAAAAGTACAAATCAATAGCAAGATAAAACAACTTTTTAGTAGTTGCACTTTTTTTTTTTGTCAATATTAAGATTTTTTAAAGTAAATCTTACAAGAAGGTGGTTTATCTTAATATACCTAAAACACCTAAAACAAAACACTATCCCCAAAATGGAACGCGTGAGAGCAATCCATAGTTTTCAGGTCGTAAATAACGAACTGCCAGTCAGTTGAAACATATTATTATTTTAAAGCTATTGAAATGCCATCTGTTTATAAAATACGCATGTCTCATCCACGAAGTAAGGGTATCGTGATGGTGTAGAAGAAGAAAAAGTTTAAAGCGGCATATATCGTTATTATTTCGGGAGACAATAGCGCCTGCACTGTCACATCCGACGCGGACCATGCAAATAATCATAAATAAATAAAATAAATATGAGCCTCCATTCGGGACGTCTTATTTTAGGTTCGGGCTATCACGGATCAAAATTTCCTGAATTTGGCAGTGGACAAACATTTATAAAAGTAGATTGAAAACAATTTATCCAACAAATCTACAGTTCGTAGGAAACAATAAGCAACATCAAAGAAGTTCGCAAGTAATTAAAATGTACACAGCTTGCGAAAAATTGAAGACAGTTTGTTTTTCGCTAACTTACTAAATTTGCCTTTTCATTAACTCTTTTCAGAGATTCACTGCCTAAATTACTTAACCACCGTTTATGTCCTATTTTAAAGCAATATATAGTACAATAAATAGCTAATATAATATTTAATACACCAATTATTGGCTAATTGGCGCCCAAAGTCAGCAATTTAAGGCTTGTGTTATGGATGCTAGGGTACTATGCTAGGCAATCTGACGAGCTTTTATCGTCGGATAGGTCTGCAGGGGAGAGTCCCACATAACTCCCGTCCCACTCCCAGCGGCGGGAGTATGCGAAAAGCATTTTCCTCACGTTAAAAAAAAAAATAAAAGAAAAAGGGTACTATGCTAGGATAAAATGTTTATTATGATTGAAAATAATGCTCATGCATTTGGTACTCGTTTGATACTTGATTCAGACAGTAAATAAGATTAAATCATTTTACAAGTTTTTGTATTCTGTTATGTTATCATTACTAAATAATCTTTTCTTATATAACAGGCTCCAATAAATCAATTAAAGTTTGAAATATATATATGTCAACAATTATACCTTGAAGTCTAACATTATTTACAATATTTCTCAGAATCAATTATTTCTTCTCAAAAATCCTTAAATTTAAGAAAACTCATATTTCAGTGAGATATTGTAAAATCTGAGAACTTTCTTAAACTAAAAAAGTCATCAAGTAGGATTTTAATTATGTATAATTTCAGTCGTAAAGTGGTCATTTCCAGTGTCTCTATATCTGGTAAGTTGCAATCCGCTGTCCAAACAAGTCGCTCTGTCGGTCCGGCGCCACGGATTTGTAACGATCGTCGCCATTTTGAAAATAAAGACAATCTATAGAACCACAAAACGAGGACCAAATTAACATTGTATTTATTCCATATTTATGTCCCGATACGGCGAGCCGGTCGCCGATTTATGAATGCGCTTATGTAAATGCTTTATTTAGTAATAAAGTGTAGGAAAGCATGTTTGTTTAATATAATATGACATTGAAACAACGCGGCTCTAAGAAGAAACTGAAGAAAATTGGAAGGAAATAAAAAAAATGTAAACATATACATAATTTGGCTAATATAACAAATTAGATTAGCAAAATTATTATAACAAAAGACAAAAATAGAGTGAACTGTATCTCGAAGTGAAAATATATACTCAGTAAACACTAACACGCACATAAACACACAAATTTGTTAAAATGACTATTATTTTAATAGTATCTATTATTTCAATTTTTGAGTAACCACTATGTTAAATCGCGAACGGCAGATGCTGCGGCTATATTAAAAGTAAACAACACCCACTTACACGAATTCCAACCGTGCGGTGTCGGGCAGAGTAGAATAGAATTAGCTCTTAAGTTCTAAAGATGTAATAAGTGACTGATGAGCTTGCAGGTATCCAGACACTTCTCTTGGGCAACAACTTTTTCGCTATTATAGTCGTTTACTGAAATTTGAAGCCGCCTACCAAGCGTGAAGATTATGGCAAAATCCCCCCATTTTTAGAGGAGGATTCCGTCCCGTAGTGGACATCTTTCGGCTGAGGTAATAAAATTACAGGACAAAACGCCGTGATACTACCAACAGATCTAACGAACTAATTAAAATGTACACAATATGTGTATTTAAAATTTTTTTAAGCCCAGTTGCGAAGTAGCTAATAATCAAATAAAAAGTTAGATCAACTCGTAAGAGGCACAATAGATCCCATATAGCAGCTAACTTTTTTATTCCTTACATTCGCTTTTACGTCATTCAATCTGGCACAATAAGCATGTGCAACTTGAAAACTCTCTTCCTAGACTCTATTCCTTTAACTAGAAAGTTCAAAATACGTTTTTAGATTGGATAAAATAAAGTTGTGTTTATGCAAAAGTGGCAGCAGAGCGAGTTTTCCGGGCGAAATTGGAAAAATATACCCATTTTCACAATGGCGGCTCGGCGGGCCGCGCCAATTTGAATATAGATTAGAAAATGTGACGGCATGCACTCTAATATGTTTTTATAGGGATGTGGAGAATACAAGATAATTTCATCGTGTAGTATTGAAATATTAAGGGATAAACAACACGTTTTCTGCACCGACTTATTTGTTCTTTAATTTCAAAAGGCAGTTCCCAAAAAGCCACACTAAACATTATTTCCAAGCTTGATGAGCTTGTTTAATAGATACTTATTGAAGAGTGTAATATAATACATGTTACTTGGAAAAAAAGTTTATTTTCATTATTTTATTTGGTCTTGGGTGTCAAGTTATCAAAGACATTTATAGCCTAAAAAAAATGTAATTGTCAAGAAAATACCTTTTTATAATCACGTTTCAGTTAAAACATATTTTCTTTGATTTAATAAAACAATAAAATTTATTGCCACATTTAACTTGAATTACCTAAAGTGATAAATATAAGCCATCCTCTATAAGAACGTGGCTTCCCTCCAGTCAGTTTAATATAGAAAAACAAAACATCTAAGAACAAACAGTTATTTATTTAATACTAGGCGATGCAGTCGCTAAGCATAAAGCTACGCTAGCACCATATATTGGAGCGGAGCGTAATACCTAAAAAAAGTTTTTTTTTTTAATTGCAATTTTAACGAATTTCAAAATTCGGGCTCCGTTACAATCTGGTCCAAAACCTGTTGATTCGATTCCACACAAAAAATATTTAAATCGGTTAAGAACTCGGGAAGTTATGGCGTAACAGACATTTCGTCATTGAAGCTGATCCATGGGAGCTACGCTCGCTTCGCTCCAATAATAACGTGGCTATTGTAGTCACTGACTGTCGCATCGCTGTTCTTACTCCAGCTTTTTACAGTTTTTCAAAGTGACATTTTCGTTGTTGTTTAAATGTTAATTTTAAAATAAACTCAGAAACTTAGAGGTACGTTCCAGTGGTACCTCTGGCTGTCAGTAAATAAAAATTCTAAATTTATACCCGTTATAGACTATAACACTCTTACGATCAACTTAAATATCGTTATTTTTATCGATGCAATAGCTGTTCAGCACACCTCTATACCCCTCAGGTACAACAGTGGTAATGGATTCCCCCCTCCCGTTCCACTCCCTCCTTGGGTGCAATAAAACACGGTAGATTGAGCAATCATGCGTGCACGCTGTGCAAATCAAATCGCCGTTTGAACTCTATTCCAACACTAATTAATAACTTTTAAGACCATACTTTTCAATTAAGCTGTTGAAAATAATACACGAGTTAAATAAGTAATTACTCGAAAGTATTTCGTATTTAACAGACAGCACAAAATGGAATAAATAGCCTTCATGATCAACTAGCGTGTTGATGTATACATCCTTGAGAATCCTGGGTTAGATTAGGGTTTTTTAAGTCATCAAAAAAAAAATTTTGTCATTTTATTCTTATGTATTTATTTTTATGTATATCACGTTATACATATAGGGTAAAAGCCGGATAGTTGCCCTACTTTTCAAAAAAGCTCCATAATTAAAAAATATATGTTTATTAAGACCAAATCGACGTTTATATTAACACATAGGTATTTAATCTTTCATAACAGCCTATTTTTGTAAACATAGTTAATATATGTTTCGAGTAAATCCTGTTTGATTTGACCTCTCAAAAAGGGGATAGTTGCCTACTATAGCGGATAGTAGCCTAACGTTAAAAATGCTTCGGGGGATACTTGCCTCGCGTAAGGATAGACGCCTCTCTATGTTTCTTTTAGATAAGTTTCAAGTAATTTTAAATATTTAAGTTACAGGAATCCTTTATTATTTACTGCGATTCCTTATTACATTCTAAATCAGTGCTCTGTCCTCAAGTATTAAACTATAAAATTACAAAAAAAATGTCTCGAAATTTTAAATTGGATTAGGTAATAATGAAATATTATTATTAA
Organism: Calamotropha paludella; assembly: GCA_927399485.1. Classification (NCBI taxonomy): domain Eukaryota; kingdom Metazoa; phylum Arthropoda; class Insecta; order Lepidoptera; family Crambidae; genus Calamotropha; species Calamotropha paludella. The sequence continues at coordinate 11,805,628 of OV656826.1, read as the reverse complement.
GATAGAAAAATATGGTATTCAACTTTGGCATTAGCATTAATTATCACCAGAAGCCAGGGTTTTTAACTTTCCACATCTCATGCAATGGTTTTTAAATGTGGAACAAGTTTCATGCAACCACATTTGACACATCTTAAATTAAATCCAATCTGATTTCGATTTAGTAAAATCGTAAATCAAAACATTCTCAGCGACTCTGATCGATTTTTTGCCTTTTTTTCCTTTGATTGGTTTTTGTTCGGTTCTTATTTTATTTAAAACAAGGTTCTTTCACTTTAAGTTAAAAAGAGCACCAAAAGAAAAAAAAATGTTTCTGCTCGTTAAAGAATTGCTGCCCGCAAAAGTAAACAGGGCAACTATCCTTTTTGATACGGATACTTTCCAAAACTTAACAATAAAACCTAATGAGCACTGCTATTTATATTGTAATGCATGTAAAAAAAAACAAAAAGTTGACTGAAGTTACAATTAATAACAAAAATATTTAATAGTAAAGACTTACTAATATAATTTCGACGCCTGTCCAAGTTTCACCGCGGAAGATTTTTGCTTACACAGCCAAACACATGCGCCTACTTTAACTGCTTATATGAAACCTAGGTCAGCAGGGAGGACACTTCCAATCATAATCAACCGCTAATGCCACCAACATACCTAACATAGCGTATTCAAAACTGAGGCATGTATCCGTCTGAGGCAACTATCCGGCTTTTACCCTAGCAATAAACTACCGAAAGTGTTTTAATGAGAAATCGGGAAAACAATGATGTTCTTATACCTACGTAAAAAAAAAGTAGAAAATATTAAACAAAGCCAACTCCAAAATTTTCTAGTATGAAGTTCTTTAGGTAGGGAAAATCTGATATAAAAAAAAATCATCAAGAACGGAAGAACGGAAATTAAGTTTACATTTGGATTCTTTTTATGCGCCGTATTTATGTGTAATAAAAATATTAGCCTCTGAGTGTTAACTGAAAGTGTATATCTGTCGGTAGAGCTGGAAATGCGTCAACTTAGTAAATGAAATTTAAACGCGAATATCAACTAATATAATGATTGTAAATAAATAGTTATTTTTAACATATTAAAAAAATAATTGAAATAAATTTTTACTTTTAATCATATATTATTCCAACCGATAATTATAGAAATAATGCGACCCAATAAAGAATATCGTAATAAAGTAACGTAAAAATCAATTAGTTGCCACTTATACCAATTGTAGAATTCGTAAAAGTGACGTAATTTCACAGTTTTTAAAATAATTTATTTATTTCGCGATTATTAGGACATTCCAATCAAGAATACCTACAGAAGAAAAAATATTTCTTCTGACTTTCCGAATATTTTATAAATGGAATTAAAATATGTAGTTACAACATAAATATTTTAATTTAACGACTATAACAGGTTCGCAGCTGACTGTAAGTCTTTTTAAAACACAAAATTTAAATATTAAGTTTCATATTTGCAAGTAGGACTTCTTACAATGGCGATTTCTCTTCAAACAAAACGTGCATACCCGCAGGCGGGCAAACGTGCAAATCTAAACCAACACCCCAAGGTGTTCAAATATTAGTAGTGGCGGTGAAGTAAAAGGGAGCTAATCGAATGTGTCGGCAAAAGATTCGGTTACAAGTCAAGTGGTGTGAAGGTAGAGCAGCGATTTCCCATCGATTAAAACCACCTAAAAACTAGTTTTTTGTGCTAAATAAATTAGTTTTATGCACTCCATTTTCAATCACTATTTACAGTATTTTATCGAAACATTACAGTTTATAAAGTGCAGAGATACTCATAGCGAGTAAAGTATAAAATCGCAGCAATACGAAAAATAGGTTGGGCATGTAATAACATATTATATGAATAAAAATTTATTAAAAATAAACAAATTTACCTTTGAAATTAAACACTCCTTAAGGATACGGAAAAAGCGTTTTTACTACACATATTTCACCATAAAAACGTCAAGATGATATAAACATAATAATCCCTACTTCTTACGGCTTACCCAATAGTTTCATGTTCAGAAGTAACAAGTTTGATTCCCAGAAGGGTGCACTTCTGTACGGGTTACTTTATTTTTTAGATTCGCGTAAAGTAAACATATGCAATAATAACAATGATTTGAAAATAGATCGCAAGAATTATATAAAATTAATATAAAAATTATTTTACATCGATTTTAGGCGGATGTGATTGTACAACTATACAATGGCAACACCATAATTGAAATGGAGACCAGTGACGGTAGGAAGTAGGCATATTATTTCCGTTGACACTTGTTTTATATAAAAGGTAATTTCGATACAACTATACGGTCACTGAAATCCGTCTAAAAATAAATAAGAATTTACAGTAAAATTGATTTTTGCTGAGAACCTTGTCCACGCCAAGCCAGTTTTGGAAAATGTCCTTCTATTTTTCAGAACATTTATCAGCGCTAAAACAAAAAAGATTGGGCAATATTATTTTCATCAAACTTTTGCTGGTAGCGGAATTCGACGTCGCTGTCGTGTGTTTCACAATCTTGACTATTAAACCACTCAGGCCGTAATCGCTTTCTTTTTCGTTTTAACGAGTTTTTACTATCGCTCAAGTCGAAATAAATACCTTTTATTACAAATTTTTCAGGTAACATAAAAAGGGTCACGGCAATCTTACCTTAATTTTTTTTCCTGATTTTATTTTGAGTCGTAGTATAAGTTAATCAAAACAAAATATTCATAATCGCGAACTATACTTTTATGACAAACGAATAAAAGGAAATCGCCACGACTTCTAGAACCTTTTTACGTACAAGAAAATTACCTAACGAGTTGCGTTACTAAATATCGTGTACCTATGTTTGCATTATTTTGTCCTTGGTAACACTGGCGTTGGCATATTCAGCGCACCCTTCTTAAAGTGTGTTTGACATCATATTGTCCGTTTAAAGTTGCGATTATATTTTGGTAACGATCGAGTTTCTTTGATTTTTGATGACGATTCTATCATCACACGCATCTAATACTTCTTTGCCTACTAACTGGTAAAAAACTATATTCAGAAAAGACATTTAAAATCAAAACAGGTATGTTAATCGAACGCATAATTAGATATCTAATTCAATATTAACTCATTCCGTTTTAAACAGAAATGTAAAATCTATACATGTCTACCGCCGTGTGTCGGCGAGATGAAAGCAAGGCGGTGGCGCTTGAGGTGCCGTAATAAGCGCCATGCCGATAGAGTTCGTATTACTAGACTACTTCGAAACACGTCACATCTAATTTGGCAAATATTGTATTTAGTTAGCACACAAATACTGGCAATATTACCAATAAAACTTATTATATATTATATTATAATAATTAAAGGATCAGATGTAAAAAAATAAAAGTTAATGGCACGATAATAAGAAAGTGAATATTTTATATCTGAATAAGATATAGAATTTGATTTTGAATGACAATCAGTAAAGAAATTACCAGAAGTTCTATAGAAATCTTATAATTTATAGCTTTGGTTTAACAATCAGCTTATCAATAGTATTCAACAAAAGTTATAATTAGAAGAAAATAAAAAAAATATTTCCCACCTTTCGTATCTTTGTAGTTTTTTTAGTTATTTGAGATCGATGGCCATATTAAAGCTATAGTTTTTATAAAACTACTTGCATATAAAATGCACGTATTAAAAGATGAAATCACTACCACGATAACAGTCTTAACATGTTCAGTTCAAAGTTGTCTATTTATGCTTAAAGTAGATTCACGTGAAAAAGGCTTTATTTACACAAACTCAAGAGATGGCGCCTCCTGGACTGCACCGGATTAGAGGGTGAAGTACCTACTTAATGCTAGGGTTTTTTAAACATTTTTTACAGCAAATTTAATGCTTTCACGGGGTAAATCAGCACGCACAACTGTTGAATGTTTGAGTAATGAATGGGAACATAAGCTATTTTTTTATTTTAAGGAACACTAAACAGGGAGAAGATATCTTGGTATATTTTAGATCATATCTTCAGTATATGCAAAAATTGAAAATTTTATTTCTGAGATATTTTTTGTATTTAAATTGATTTCTAAGCGGGATGGCTTCTATAGCCCACAGCCGATTTATTCGTTATTTTCATAGAATCTATAGCATTTAGATAACAATATTATAATTGCATTTTTCCTTTCCTATAAAGATAAATAATGTTTACCCTAGACCGTAATTTCCGAATAATTTAAAATAATTTTTAGTCTTAACTGAACTATTTTGAATTTGATTAGATTTAAGGAATAATCCCCATAAGAATTATTTTAGATGTGTGTCGGTTATTACAAGTCATTATCGGTTTTAAACATAATACGCCAAAAAACTGAAAATTATTAAAGATCATGTAGAAAAACTATAGTTATTTTTTTCACCGACGTAACACTAAAATCGTCGTGTGTACAAAACACTATAAGTAGCACTACAGTTCCTCCATACTTATCTTCCTAACACCGGATACTTTCGGCTCCTTTTTTCTAATATAGAAAACATAAGAGCTTTTAACAACTCAACAGATAATCGCTGACGTGATTTTAAAATGTAAACTGAGTTACTTAGAACTTTTTATATGTTAGAAGCGAATTTAATACTCTTATAACTTTAGAGTTTAGATTTTTTTTCTGTTATTATATCAAACTAGTGTTTTTTTATAAATAAACCTTTGTAAGGTAGGTACTGTTTCAAAGAATTCTTGAACATTTTTATCAGTTAAGTAAATCAATGACCATTCAAGAGGAAGTTCTATGTCTCATAGTCATAATATATAGGTTCAAAGATACAATAAACATTAAAAAGAAATTTTGAATATTCAATTTGCATCACATCTGATGCGAATTAGAAAAAAACATATTTACGCAAATTAGTTAATTACTTTTCAGATAAAAAGCTTCTTTAGCACCTTTTGGCTATATTTATCTGCTCACTAACAAGTAAGTAATCCAAATGAAAGCAAAATAAAAACGACACATAACATAAAAGGAAAGTATAATAAACACAAATACCAAAGTTTCCCACAGTTACCGTTATGTTTGTTATATCATAATGTGTTTAATTGTTTTAAAATATGACAAAATGGGCTCGGCTTGGCTTCAGCTGGCCAAACGAGAACATAGAGTAACTTAAAATCAGAAACTATGATTACAATGTATTGTTATGTTTAAATTACTGATCTTCACTAATATTATAAAGAGGAAAGATTTGTATGTTTGTATGTTTGCAATGAATAAACTCAAAAATTACTGAGTCGATTTCAAAAATTCTTTCACCATTGGAAAGCTAGTAGAAGTAGGTTCTATTTTTGTAAAACAAATTTAGAAAATTTAGAAATGAACTTAACTGAAACGTTACAAATTAGTGAACTACAAAATTAATGGTTTGATTATTTTTAACTTCAAACACTTTTTTATTGACCAAACATTGGGTTTTTTTCTAAATTTTCTAAATTTGTTTTACAAAAATAGAACCTACTTCATTATATTCTCAAATAAAAAAAGATTGTTGTAATGTAAAAGATATACCTTTAGTAATGTACAAGAGAAATTAGTTAATTTCCTTAGTAAAAATTGTAATTGTTCTAATTTGGAGTAAAATATTTTTTTTATGTTTTAGTAATATATTGTTTTAAAGTTTTTCCTTCTTCGTGAGGTTAGTAATGATATAATCAATATGTTTAACAGAAGCTTCAAAAGTTAACTACTCTGTAGAAAATGAACTCATCCATCAATGCGCCGGCCGCTTAATCGCACGTCAAATATTTGACGTTCGCTCTAAACTCGGATTTGGCGCTGGGAGCGATCGCTTTTTGCTACAAGCTCGCCCTCCTGCATCGTCAGATTTCATTGTGTGGACTTTAATTTTTTTTTCGGGAACCAAATGTGTCAATACGGTTCGATATTTGTGTGAACAATTTTGAAATCTGTCTTGCAAATAGAATGTAAGGAAAAATTAAATAGTTCTATTTATTGTTCCGTTTGGTGCAATGGTTGCGATCCTGCCTTTAGTACCGACGGTGCTGGGTTCGAATCCCGAAAGGGGCTTATATTTGTGTGATGAATACTTTGGCATTGGTACCTGAGTCATGTGTATTTTATATATATTTCTATAAATAAAACATATCTATGTATGTCTATCCGTTACCCTATAGGTATCCATAACACAAATTTTATAGTGCTTAATTTAGGCTAAACTAATTGGTATGTATGTAAGAAATATTATTATTATTTTAGGCACTTACTCATAAGTCATTTACTCATAGCTTTTTCTTTGTTTTACTCAATAATATTTTAAAAATTTGATCAATAACTACTAACGTACGTATACTTACTTACTCCGCTGGCTCAGCGAAGCAAAGGCAACCTTGACTTCCATTATGCAATCTCTTACAGGTTGAGAGGTTCCCCTAACTCGAACAAATCCTTGACGAACTTTTTTTTTATTATTTTTGGCCTGTACGTAATGTTTCTCATAAGCATTTTGTTTTCAGTTTTAGAATCTTTGTATTATAGTATTAGAGTAGATAAAAACATTTAAATCGTCATATTTGCAAAATATCAATTTAAAAAGTGGAAATAGTTAGGTAATAGATCTTTTTAGAACAAACTCTTTACTTAAACTAAGTAACTTAAACTTTTTAGTCTATTTTAAATTCTTACATAACGCTCGTTACAAGCTCCTATTGTTTAAGGCTTTGTGTGAAGTAGGGTGAGTAGCTTAGGTCAGAATAGCAGAGACTGCTATCTTCACACCAGATGACTTTATACTATAGGGATGAGCACACATCTAAGCTGGAAGGCTTCTCTTTGATCACCCAAAACGACCTTAATACGTTAATATGTAAAATTACTGATACCGTAACAAAATCTATTTTAAATAAATAATATTATAGAGAAGAGTATTATGATGCCTACTGTAATAAATAAGTATTAAATATTGCTGCTTAAATCACTATGCGATTAGATAAAATTCCAAACTTGACTCGAATTATTTCAGTTGTATGTAATGTAAGCTTTTAATTAATTCCTTAAACTTATGTTCCAAATTCCAAATACATTTGTATTTTTGGTTATCTGTTTTTTCTCGATCTTGTTCTTTTAGGTTATTGTACACTAGAAATACAAATAAAGACAGCATAATCCGCCTGCCAAGTACCTATGAAGATTATTCAAAATGAAAATTAAAAAAAAACTAGATTCAGCAGTAATACATAGACCGCCCTTACATTAATTTATTGTTGAAATAGAGTCTCCACACAGCATTGTTACTTGCAACGCTGATTTTCCTTGAAGAAAACACATTAATGAAATATTATAATTTACTGATTGACAGGGGATTATAATAAATAAAACGAATTACATATTTGTATCACATATAGGAAATAACGCCCCATTTCGAGATAAAATCTTTCGTGTATCGGGCGGTTTAGCTGAACTTACAAAGATATCGGCATCAAAATAAAACAATATAAAAGATAAGATATAAATTGGATATATCTATAATGTAAAGGTACAATAGTACATTTAAAGCAAATTTATCTCTACTATATACATATAGATAGTAGGGATAGATTTGCTTAAATATTTTAATGACCTTATTTGCAGTATAATATGGAATTGCATAATGGTATTATACTATCTAAGATCACGCTCGTACTGTCGAAGTGCTTGGATCATTTTCTATTAAATATACTATGTTTACATTTTTCTGTAGTAACTCATTTCAGTTACTTTAATTCAGTAATGTATTCGATGAACAGTTTTATTTATTTGCTTTTTATGTATTCAAAACAAAATTTAAAGCTTTTTATGAATTATAATAAAAAAAGACAATTTTAATATCATCCTCAACTATAATCCTAAGAAACTGTGTTCCACAGATAAAGCCGGATTAAAGCAACTGTTAAGATTAAACACCTCAGCACACACGCTTGTCGTGCACCCTATTTGTATAAAAATATATTTACAACAACTGGCAATCCCCCTTTTACATTAAACTTTGCATATAAAATTTAGGGGCGTGCACCGGAACCGAACTGAAGTCAGCCATGCGTCATAAGGTGCTACCTAACACTTGTGCTGTCAGGCGCTATGTTTCCTTGAAATATGGTGTTCCGACACTATCGCTGCGATCGTTGAGAAGTTACAGCCGGATCTCAGTGTGTTTTGTGTAAAATCTTGTGCTAATGAAGAGGTAAGTTGTGGTGATAAACTCTGAGTTATTTGCGACTTTTGGTGTCTTGATAAATGTCGTTGTATCAAGTAAAAAGCAAATGATTTCTTTAGACAATTTTTAATAGAAAAAAAGTTAGTGACTAGAATCATGAATTGCAAAAATTTCAAGTATGTTTGTTAATTTTAGTGGTGAGGCAATTACCAATGACTGGGTATCTCATCTTATCTTAATATAAAATAAATCTTTTGTTATCATTAGGAACTTAAGGGTCAACACCCTTTGTAAGCCAGAGGTCGGTCCCCCTGTCCGAATTCCTTTTCCCAGTTTTTCTCGGCAGGGGCTCCTAAGATCCGCACTGTTACACCAGTGCGGATCAGTAGTTTTAGCAACGTAGATATTAATAATATAACTAAACGTATGACAATAAAAAAACAAAATGTTACTTTTTAGATTTTGATTCAAATAAATAAGTAGGTAAACGTGCGCGATTTAAATAATGGACGGTAGAAGCACATTTGTGACGAAGCACTTAGTCATCCTGTGAAGATGGCTTCTAAATCGGATACGAAAAGTGAACGTTAGGATTAAAATATAAAACATGAAAATCAACGTGATTTATTAAAGCTTCACAATTTTTTTCGTCTGCACTTTTTTACCCAAACCTTAAGAATAAGCAATCAAGAAGAAAAAATAGTTGCCTTTGAATTTTTAGTAATGTTAACCTCCTTAACATTTTTTACAGCTTTTGCTATATAACAAAGGGTATGTGAAAAATACTTATTGTATGGTATTGCGAACAAAAAAGAAATGCAAGATTTTGATCGTATAATTATAATTTAGTCTGTGATACGAATATTCACAAACTCATTTAAAATTATTAAACTTAATGTTCACCATACATTGTCAAAGTTACCGCCTACTGCAAATCTGGCTAGTTAAGACTTTTCGTTTTAACTAGCATTAATCATGTAGGTATATTTGATTATTGTTGATTATTGAAAACCTTGTTTTTTTAAAATTGTTAATAAAATGGTTGATAAACTAACATGGGTATTGTAGTTTATTTTTTTATGAGTTGTGATAGTTCAAGTAAATGTTACGTGTAATAATGCTGAATTATAATATACATTGGTATGTATTGGCTACTGATACAAAAAGCAGTTTTTTTTTCGTGTACTGTTTCCTTATTTTCAAGTGAAGGGAAGAATGACAGATTTCATTAATCGTCTATTGATTCTTATATCGTTTATAAATAAGCTCTCACAATGATTAAAATTAATTCAATTCTACTGACAAAAATAACGACTTTGGCAAGAAAATTGTTATCTGTAAAAAGTAGAAAAAGATAAGTGAGGTCTATGAAAATTATAATTTTAATAAACATTAAACATTATATTTTACACTAGCGGCCCGTCCCGGCTTCGCACGGGTGGACAAAATTCTTTAATTTTTTTCTAGCATTCAATATAACCTATGACACTCAGCAATAATGTGCCTTTCTATTGGTGAAAGAATTTTTAAAATCGGTTCAGTAGATCCCGAGATTACCCCTTACAATTTAACAAATATACAAATCAATACAAATATCGCCCGGATTGCGAAAGGTCGTGGGTTCGAATCCCATCTGAGGGCTCGGAGGCGTGGTTGTTTTTTACACACGTATTTTATATCTTATAGAAATATACAAACACAAAAACTTTACTTCTTTATAATATTAGTATAGATATATATCTCTTGGCCCCCGGGCTTGATTGGGATCAAGAGCGTACTTTTTCTAAATTACAATAATAACATATTTATTTTTTATTTTAAAAGCCAATTTATTATAAAGATTCCATTAAAGCCACGATTTATTCAACGATTCTTTAGATCAATAGATTTATGCTGTAAAGAACCACGAAAGAACATAATACCATCCAGCATATATACGATAGAATTATTCCAATGAACGGTTGCAGGAAACTGGCTATGCGGTTCGCGCATTTCTTTGAGAAATGTAACTAGATTTAGTCTACCGCGTGTGGGCTAGGAAACTAGCTCAATTATTTGTTTAAGCTTCGAAGACTTTTATTTACTGTTTGTTTTGAAGTCATTGGAAACGAGTTATTTAAGTATTGCTGCGATTACATCTAATAAATAAATAATAATAAATAAATAAATAAATATTTCTTACATTTACACCAATTAGCCTAGCCCAAAGTAAGCACTGTAAGGCTTGTGTTATGGATACTAGGGTAACGGATAGACATACATATATGATACATAGATAAGTAATATTCATAGAAATATATAAAAACACCCATGACTCAGGTACAAATGTTCGTATTCATCATACAAATATCTGCCCCTTCCGGGATTTGAACCCAGGACCGTTGGTGCGAAAGGCAGGATCACTACCGTTGCACCAAACGGTCGTCAAATGGAATCTCTATCTGGATTCTTGCCTTGATTTATCGATAAGTTTTGTTAGCAGCTGCGCAAATAGTAAATAAACTATGTTAGTGAATTTTACGCTCAATGTTTCCCTATTAAGCTGCCTTTGCATAGTGCGAAGTCCACAAATACGAAATATCTTACGGAATTAGGTAGTTTACTGTAAGCCTACTCCGCATAAAGAGCAATTTTTTAAGGATGATTCTGAAACAAATGTTGGTTAACTATTTTTTACTCTTAAAAGTTAATAAATAAAAACAACTAAAATTAATAATTATTTATTGCTGGCGTCTATACAGTTCACCTCACGGTTGACTGGGTGAAATTTCTATTGATCGCATAGGCCCCTTTCGTACATTGCATGGTCCTGGTTATTTATTTATTAGTGTGGTATACCACAAAGATACTTATTCGTTCATTGTATCAAGTTGAATTCGGTACCTCAGTTGTTTTAACACTGTGTCTTTCAACAAACTACTATTATGTATGAGAGACTGTGATAGTGCAAAGATCGTAAAAAATGTACTCAAATAAAAAGCTCTTATGACTGAATGTCCATTTGTTGTCAATACGAGATATCTCATTTATAATTTATAAAGACAATTAAAGAAAAAAGGCTTAACTCTCGATATTAAAATTTTTGCATCATTATAAAATTTTACGAAAAATATAATTTTACTGAATTACAGGTTTGTGATAACCCTAACTTGATACCATAAAGAAATTGTCGCCGAAAACAAAGAAAACAGCATAATAAAATACACCTTTATATTGTTTTTGTCGTTTAGAAGCGTCATTATTCCAATGTTCGGATATTGCCAAAGCCTTAAGAACGGCGTTTAGATCTAGAACGAGTTATTTTGGATAAAAGGGGCCATTATGCTAACTGTGTTTGTCATATCACTGATACCCTAGTATTTAAGTGTAACGGTTTTTTTAAGAATAGATCTTTTATGATTTATTACCACATTTTGATTTTAAAGAATACCCATTACAAAAAAATAAAAGACCTGTATTTTATTTTTTATTAGTATTTTTTTATATTACATTACGTGTACAATATTCAGAATGGCAATTTCTGCTTTACTGAAAAAGGGTCCTGCCTTACTAGTCAAAAGAATGACGAAACATAAAATTATAACCCTAAGTAAGATGCGAAAAGCTGATGAAAAAAATATGAAATAATTCTCTTCTTATTTTTTTACGGCTTTGGAAAAATCTATACGGCCTCTTTTTTATAATATGTCTTTATTATATTTTATCGTTAATTTCAGGCTTTACTTTGGTTGGTATTCCAATGATAATTCAGTGTACTTTTATAAATAAAGAGAAATTTATGTTCGTTTAAATCTGCAGTTGGAGTTTGGCGCAAATTCAATCTTTATAAATAAAATATAATTGACGTTACTCAAGTCAAAACATTAACTCAAGAGCTGCATTTGCTCATACCGCCATCTCCTTTTTTCCATCGGACATCCAGACGCACTGCAGCCGACCACCCTTTCTTGGTTGCTATCCCTACCTGTCGCATCAAGCGCTTTTCAACATCCTTCATAATGCGCACAGCAAAGGAGTGGAACTCCCTCCCTGCGTCTGTATTTGCGAGAACTTATAACGCGTTCATTTTCAAAGCCAGGGTAAATAGGCACCTTCTGGGTTAGCTCGTTCCATCGTATATTCTGTCTTGGCCCCAGGGCTTGATTGCGATCAAGAGCTAACCCATCCTAAATAAAATAGCGCATAATTACGGGAAAAACTGTACTTTTTGAGGGAGTATAGTATATGTAACAAACTGCCAAATGTCATAGAAGAATGTAATAGTCAACATATGATCAAGAAAGGACTTAAGATTTTTTTTATAAAATCTGTAACCCTATTTAACTTAAAAATTACATAATTTCAGTAAAGCAGTTTTTTACCATAACACAGTATGTGGTTCGTTTCTTTTTTTCAATCTTTACCCATTTTATGAAGATACCAGTGTTTTATAAATTCCATAAGCCAATATTTAAATATGGAAAAAATATTTTATCTTTTTGTGTAAACTTGGTTATATTACACATTATCTCAATATGAGTAATTTCTATGATATGGTATGAAAACGATACCTTTTCATACCATATCGAAGAAATTACAAACCTTCCTTTTTACTTTATAAGATATAAGTGATATTATAAAAAAATGTTTATCCATAAAACTTATTTTAAAGGAGGTTAACCAAGTTTGCTTAGTAATTTTAATTGACATAGGTAAATAAAGTATATAAAAAATAAATAACTTTAAATCAATAAAGTGAATCATCACAGGAATCAACAAAATGTATAAGCGAATAAACGTTACAATACGATACGCCAACATCTACGACAGTTTTAGAGTTTTAAGAATGCAAATAAATAGGCTTTTTATTGACACAGCTCTTTGTCAAGGGACAATTCAATTCAATTGTGGAGCGGGGACGATCTAAAAAGTTACGCCTGCATTTACTATGCTAAAATCGATGCTAAACGGCATGGAGACGAGAAGCCTTATTCTGAAAACTAACCATCCTAGTGAATAATGTTTCAAGTGAAATTAATGTTGTTAAAAAAGCGGTTTTATTAAATTTGCGTTTATTCTAATTCTTTGATTTGGGGATACGCTTTCCTCAATGTTAAAATATTTTTGCAATTAAAACAATTATTTAATTTACCAAAATAGTCAGTATCTTAATTCATAATATTAAATAGAATTAGAACAATTAAAATCCGAATAAGGTTAAAGAACTTGAAATTCTTGAATCCATCCATTAATATCCAGGTAAAAATAAAAAAAATACTGTCCAGAATATGCCATACCAATACACAGTGAACAAAAGACTTGATTTTCGATTTGGATACGAGTTGGTGGGGGCAATTTTATAGATGGCGTGATAGTCGATCGCAAGGGAAATCGTATCGTATGCAAATTTTACGTGTTATTGACACCCGACCGTTTGATAAGACGTCAACCGGGAATTGGGTTTAAGCAACTGCCTTTGGGTCTTGTTGGTAATAAAGCAGGTATGTACTAAAATGTAAATATGTAATTAAAAGGCTTTGTTCTTAGTGAGTGAGTGACTGATTGGCAGACAGACAAAGCACAGCCTAATCTCCAGACCTAGAGTCTAAACCTAGAGACCTAAATTTGGAGCGTGTCTTTATAAAAGGTTAAATACGTTCGTTATGAAAGAATTTTGAAAAATCCTATTCATAAGCGGATGAAAAGGGGATAATTGTTGTGTTAAAATTTGTTGTATTCAAAACGTCTTAACGCATGAAATGTAATAAAATGCTTTTAATAGAAGATACATGATACAAAGATACATGCTTTTGGTCAAAGGTACATGGTCGGAAGCATTTTAGAAAATTGTCCCCTAAAAGGGATGAAAAAAGGGCTGAAATATTGTGTGAAAAGTCCATCAGTTTTGAAGTGAGAAGCATGAAATTAAAAATAAAGGAAAATTAAAAATAAATATAGGTACATACATTTTATTTTTTACTGCGGTATGGTTAAATGTTAATCTTATTTTGTTAAAAAAATCATGAAGTATGCTAGAGTTTAGGTAGTACAATGTTTGCCAGGTTAACTAGAATATATATCGAGGAGCTTGATCGCGCAATTTGACTTGTCTAGCTTATGATTGTGAAGGTTGAGCTACTTTTACATAGATCAGTTATTGCTTGGGTCACCTATAATTTATTACCTCAAGCTCCTTTGGACTTGGAACTTAATAAGATGATAATGATATGTATATAAGAACGTAGTAAAAAGTTTTTCGAAACAGCCTAAAATAATGAATGAATCATTAAAATACTTTTAGCCAGACCAGACAAATCAATTCGATATTCATAAGACACGACCGTTTGATAATCGTTTAGCGATTTTGACTTTCGCCCGACGATCTTGGGTTCGAGTCCCAGAAGAGGTAGACGTGTGTGTGATAAATACGAGCATTTGTATTTAGTCATGGGTATTTATATTTATTTCTATCAATATGGCATATCTATGTATCATATATGTAATGTATGTGTATTCGTTACCTTCGTATCCTCATCATAAGCCTTACACTGCTGTCTTCGGGCTAGGCTTAAGTGTAAATGTAAGATATATTATTATTATTAGTTTTAAATTGACTTACTTTAACTAGCAATTTGAAGGAGTAAATAAATCTATGATTTCAGCGTTCATTTATTGAGTGTATTCAAAGGTAAGTTGGCAAACAGGCCGGTTGTAGCTCGATATACTCCGTACGTATTACACGTATTTATTTGGCACGCATAAAACCAACCTTTCTTATTAAATTAACCCAGGTTCCAGACAAAAACCCATCAATCCAACTCGATAAAACGCAAGAGCCAAAGCCCTCGAGTTTCCCAACTTGTCGAATTCAATGATACATAATTATCATGTTTTGATATTTAAATAGATAAAAAGAATACAGTATATTTAACTTAAAACCATAAGTATCTCCTAAATCTGTTTTGTATACTATTAAATATTGGACGATTAAATAACAATTTTATGTTCGAATGTGTTTCTAGTATTTATATTTTGTTTCTATACTATTGATTACTTAATTTTCTTTAATTGTAGTGACCCTATCAACGTGCGGTTAATAGATAATCTACTTATAACATTTTTTTAAATGCCATCATATCTGTATGTGTAGCAATATACTTTTTTTATTTCTTTTCACGGATAGTTCCACCTTCTCCTTTATAATTTGATTATATTTAAACTTAATTAAAATTAACATAAAGATTACACTTGAAAAAATTATACTAATGGAGGTAGAATATTAAATTACTCTAGGAGTAGTCCGGACAAGTCATTAACTTTATTTTGAAATAAAATGTTTTTTCTTTGTTAGAAATATTAACATGCCTGGTCGTTATTGTGAGTGAGATCTTAATTTTATACGTGTGGCCCCTAATTAAGATGTTTCGATAGTATTGGGTGATACGACGCTTTGTAATCTATCCCGGAAACACTTCGGAAGCCGAAACCGAAGCATGAATAGGGAATCTATTGCTTCGAGGATACGCCCCTACCAAGAGTTGTTAATTTCCTCTTTCTAAAAACCATTGTTAGATCAAAATTATGTACATACTCGTACTAGTAATAATACAACTTAAAACTCAAATATAAAAGCTACTAAAATTTTAACGTTAAAAAGCGTGCCTAAAGCTCTATTCGAACACTACGTCTTTTTATAAACATGGTTACTTAAACAACTGAGCTATCGATGCAAAGGGTAAGAACAGCTTGTCTGTCACAATTTGTCAGTTAACTTCGACTTTATTAAATATTTAGGAGTTTGTAACACCTGACATAAAATATTATTACCGAGCGCTGATATATTCCGACAAAAATCTAATATATTAATTACAGTAATTAAGGTTACAGCCAGAATAACAGCAAATTATTGCAAAAGGCGGTTGTCGTGTTTTATGTTAAAATTTATTTAGGTATATATTAGGTAAAAGATTATTAAACATTGTTAATGCAAAATCATAAAAAGTTTTGTTATTTTTTAGGTGCTCGATGGTGCAATAGTTGTGCATTCGACCTGCAATTGCAAAAGCTCTTTCATAACACCAAAAATGCAAGCATCTTTGATCTTCGGATGGCAAGTGAAGCAGATGTGACTGTTGCATCTGCTGCTGTTAGCACCCATCAAAACATACCTAACTTACACGTTGGCTTAGAAATATCCTATTTTTTATGGTGTTTTCATCTGTAAGTAGACCTGCGTAAGTAGAAGTTGAAAGTTGATATATTTTTTTCTACAAATCATTTCATATTATATTCTCGAGTTAAATTCGAGTAAGTGTCGAGTATCCTTAGTAAGGATATTTGACATAAGCCGTCGATGACATAAATTTCAATTAAGCGGAGGTGTGACAAGCGGTCAGCCGCTATCGTGTATCAGTCGTATTACGCCAACTTTATTGTTTGGTGTAACCGGATTATTCGGCCGTCGAGTGAATTTCTATGGATACGTTAGAAAGAGGTATATTAGGGACAATAGGCTAACCGTCGGTTGGGTATCACTACAAAATTGTTTTTTTTTGTGGGTAGACGAATATTTATTGCAAGTGTTACTTAATTTTGTATATCATCGTTATCTTAAAGGTATCCTGAAACTAAAAAATGTAAAAAACTTACACTGACTTTTGATTGTGTATTAATATTATTTTGAGTATTAGTTACTTGATTTGGTCGTGTTCGCATTATACAATCGATAATAATGAAGTATCATTTAGTTTTTTGGCTTAAGATTTTTTTTAAATCTAACAAGATGTCATTAACGATTCAAACACTGATTAGTTAGTTGTGAATTAAATACAATTTAATTGTTTAGATAATTCTTTTAATTTTAGGATTTTACCTATTAAATTGGAGATTTTATAGAGACTATAATGCACATATCTAAGGCAATGGTATCTTCAGTTTGTGTATTTGATATGTGTCCAGTAGTGTTTTAAAGGTAAAAACAAACTTGTGGCTTATTTTATTTTTGCAAAATGATGTTTCTCTATTTTGTAACCTTTAGATATAGGTACATTTTTACTTTTTTTCTTTTTGCTATTTGTGCCATTGCTATTTGCTAGGTAGTGATCGTTAAAACATGAAAATATCGTAATGGACGATCAAGAAATTTTGAAAATTATCAAAATTAAATTAATTAATAAAAAAAATTAAGTAAGAAAGTTAGAATTTCTCAGAGAACGTCTGTACAAGAAATGTCAAAAGTAAGCATAATACAATCGATTGTTTGTCTAATTTTCTCTTTTATAATATTTAAACGCTTTTGCACATTCTTGCCTTATATCAATTGATATACATAATATTTATTAATTACATAATATTTTTCGATATCTTTATGCAAATGCTTATTATAGTTAAATAATTTGTGAATAATGGCGTTGGTTGCACAATTTGATATGATAAACTTTGTAAGTCTGATTCATATAGATTAAGCAACTGCTTATTGTACCTCACTCACTGAAAGGAATTGCTTGTTATGATATTTGTATTCTAGAACCAGACTCCACACTTTTTGTTATTATTTTATATAAAGTCATCCAATCTGATTCCAAGGCCACTTTATCGCTATGAAACCTTGTCATTTTAATTGCTTAAGAATTACGCCTTGCAATGACGTTTAATTAATTTATTTGTTTTTTAAATCTCGACAAAGACCAACAGGCGAACTTAACACTACAAGGCCATATTACCAGACAGCTAGAGAAAGATAATTTTACGAAGGCTCTTTATCTTATGTAAAAATTACTATGTTTTTAATAATTATGCATATTAGTTATCGTTTTAATTCTTTTTATAGGTTTATTTATTTTCTTGTCTTATCCATTCAGTTGTAGTTGACACTTCGTCATTGAGTCTCAAATATTTTAATTTTGAAAATATGTTTAGTAATAATCCTTGTATAAATTGCGGTGAAGTTCTTACAGGGCCATTAATATAACCTTTACTGCCTGCTAACTAGTGGCTATGTTTAATTGTCAATTAGTGACCAAATAGTCCCTTAAAAAGGCGTCGAGGACATATGTTATCGCTCGGTCCGTTCGGCAGTCCTTTGTGCTCGCCATTAGAATGTGACCTGCATAAAGAATGAGTTATTTATAGATATCATTTGGTGGGTAAACATTTACTGTATTCGGAACGCGCCGCCGAATTCCTTTTTTGAAATCGTAAATAAGTTTTTAAATTCGATTTTATTGTTGGCCAGTGTTGCCTAATTAGGTGCAGATAAAATACATTTCACAATATAGATTGATTAATTATTATCTATGGAAAAAATACTGTTAAAGAATTTACAGATAAGGCTTCCGTTACGCTCGGTCATAACTATCCCCTTCCATATTGCAGACATAATATATAATTAATATTACTTCTTTTAATTCCTCACATAGTTATAGTAAATTTATATCTGAACAGCTATTCCAATAAGATGTAATAAAAACGTCATCAGAGAACTCGGCGACAAAATGAGATTGCGTTGTTACTCCGATGTGGTCTGTATAATTGGATGCGGGTTCGTAAGTCCAACTGTTTTTAAGATGAGAGGAGCTTAAGAATTTGTAGTCAAGATATTGATGTTTACATAGATATTGTTCTAATTAGTTTATAATTATATATAAACAGTATATATATAATAGGTATGCTTGTATTAATATATAGTAATGATCGATTATATTAAATTTAGAAAGTTTTCAATTGTTTAGCTGTGTTTAATAGATGTTAAGCAAATGTAATCTTTTTACTTGAGGGAAAAAAAAAATCTAATAAAGTGAAACTTAGAGGGCTACACATATAGCGATAAAGGCGCCGTTCGGTTATATAACGAAACTACTATACATACTACCCTATGCGCCATTATTAAATTTCGATAGAATGCGATTTCGATATAAATAGAAGAGAACAGAATAGAATTATTGTCAATCAATTTTTTTTTAATATGGTTAAAATTAAATTTTATTATTAAATTAAAAGTTGCAACTTAATTTATACGACGACCGTTTGGTGCAATGGTAGCGATCCTGCCTTTCGCACCGACGGTCCGGGTTCGAATCCCGGTAGGGGCAGATGTTTGTATGATGAATACGAGCATTTGTACCTGAGTCATGGATATTTATATATATTTATATGAATATTACATATCTATGTATTATATATGTATGTTTATCCGTTACCCTAGCATCCATAACACAAGCCTTACAGTGCTTACTTTGGGCTAGGCTAATTGGTGTGAATGTAAAAAAAAAAAAAAAATATTGATTTAAATCATATTTGCTACTAACATAATAGGAAATAAAATTGTGTAGTTAGCTTTGATTTTACATTATTATATTTAATCAATTGTCGAATAAACTAAACCAATTTATTATTTAGGCCAGATCAGACAAATCAATCACTTTTAGAAAAAATAAAACTATCGTAAAGAATGACTTGTATGACATACTGAACGTAAAAAAATAGTCTACAACTGGTGAGATTTTTCACATTTCATCTGACACAATCACGAATTAGGTCAACACTATAGAACCGTGTCATATTACAAAAGGTCTAAAATTATATACAGTTAATTGTTATATTATAGATCGTTTCAATGTTACATAGTTCTACATTGCTCATGACTGTACAACAAAGCATTTAGTATTGTAAACTGTTGCATTAGTGGCGTTTGTTTAATTGACATTATTATTAATGATCTGTACTTACTTTGTTCAGTGTTTGAGTGTTTGTTTGATTTCGTTTTGCCCAATTAATGTCTTACCGTGAAATGCTGTAAAGCAAGTGTACGCGACTGCCCCGCCCATCCGCCCAGTACAGGCGTAAGCAAAAGCGTCAGCATATTTTACAAATACACTAATAATGCACTTTATTTCAAACTTGATACATGTTCATTTTCAAAAAATATAATAAGCATTATGGGTTTATACATGAAACTTTTTGACTTTGATGTTTCGACCAAGTTATATCGGTCGTAAAATGTCGCTAGTTTCTGCTTCCCATGGTTACCTTGCTTGCTTCCGCTATCCTGTAATCGCGCCAGATATCGGCATGCGGCACATTGAATGGTTTTAAGCCGTGTTGGACTAGCTAACAAGATAGTCCGACATAACTTTTTCGTTTCTCAGGGGAAGGGTATGCGTATTGTTCATTCGTGAAAAATAAACTACAGTGGTTGTGGTCGCAGCCGAGATGTGGTAGTATCGTTACACTTTCGACTCAGATCAATAATCGTCCACCTCCATCATAATGGTATAAATATGACACAAATGATAAAGCGGCACTAGTAGAAAAAAAGTGTGACTGTCAACTTTTTTTCTACTAGTGCCTCGTACGATACTTTCATATATTAGTTTATTACAAAAGTGACATATATAACACAATCTACATTTTATATCCCAAACTAAACAAAATGCATTTTTTGTCTGGATTATCCTATAAAATTAAAGCTTAATCTTATCATCAATTATTAAAAAAAAAATCCAATAACATTTATTGTAGTACTTTTGTTCATAAGTGTACTTTAACCATTCAGTCACTGTAGTCTGAAGCGCTTCAGATAGTTAAACTTTCAGCCTGAAGTCTGTTTTACGAGGCAGCGATACTCGGTACCATTACCGATTCTTTGTATCGATAAAATGTGGGTTACTTTGTGGACGAGAGGACGATGCTAACTTTGTATGGGTACCGGCTGAGAAAAAGGGGAGGGGCTTTCATAGAATCGGTAAGAAAGTCGATCGACGTTTAAGAGAATTTGTTTCTTTTAAGCATTCAATATTCATTTTAATACTCAGCTTCATCAGCCCACTATTATTCCCACTATTAAGGTACAGGCTTATAGATAAATCAGAATGCATGGACAACGGTCCATAACATAACCCACTAAGCGAATTATAGGGTCCTAACGATAGCAGATATAGCGAAGACCACCGGTTAAAGAATTATTTACATTAGGTCGTGACGAGCACTAGCCGTGGCAGTACGAGGTGCGGACGTGTCACGGATTCAAATTTTCACCAACATTATATGAAGCTGTTCATGTCACACCTTGTGGTGCCTTCAAGACGGATGATGCTCGTCCGTATTCAGTGAACACTCAGTGTAATATGAACGTGTAACACGTACGACTTGCCCGATCCCAACACGGCTTGCGCCCGCCACGGCTTACCATAAATAATTCTGTAACCGTTAACGAATCGATTCTTAGATAATCTCCTATACTATACCATATTTACCATAAAATAGTTTAGTCAATTTCCATATTTTTTATATATGACTTTATTGTTAACTATTATATTGACAATGGAAAATTAATGATTTTAAATAATATCTAATTTACGTGTAACTTTCATAGTGACAAACGCTTGACGCAAAGGGAACGATTCTGCATTTCGCACCAATGATTCCGGGTTCGAGTCCCTGAAGGGACAGATATTTGTGTTATGATAGGAGCATTTGTACTGGAGTCTGGAGGTATCTATTTATCATACATGTATGTCTATCATAGTATCCAAAACACAATCATTGGGCAAAGCTAGTTATTGTGAATATAAGAAATTATTTTATCATTATTAGAAGTGCTACCTATCATAATAATCTGTATCTTATACTGAAAAAATTAAATCAATCGTGATTTATAGGTTAAATATAATACATAAACAATTTGAGTCTTTGGCTAGATCTGTTTGCTTAATACAAATTTTTATTCGTCTTTAAACTTACTTTTTAATAATCTCCATCAATGTACTAATATTATTCACATACAAAAACCAATCGAAATTTGCATTTAAATTAATACTTATCAAATACGACGCTATCGTAACAATTAATTAAATAAGAAGAAAGAAAGAAAATATGATTTCGCTTTATTAGGTATAATCAAAGGCAGTCTACTAACCCAATATAACTATACAACATATTAACCAATCATTAAAATAAAAGTTTATTGAAAAGAAATTAATTTTAAAATAAAAATTGTTGTTGAACTGTCGTTGTACCTTCTAATTAGAGAGGGTACTTAAACACGGTATACTCATGTTGACATTAACATTTAATTAATATCTTCATTAAAACGGCGGTAGCTTTAGGTAATGTTAAAGTCATTAGTTCTTAGCAGTAGTATATATAAAAGGGTCGCCTATTGAAACGCATAACTTTTTATGTCCTATCCTTATATGATATAAACATCATTTGGCATAAAATTAAAAAAAAACATGATTTCTTTAAACATACGTTTAATATCGTAAGACAGAATTTTATTACGTATAAATATTGAAAACCTTATCTAACTTAACAATCTTCGCTTTGCTCATCGTCATAGATTTCTGTCATTTTAGTTGTTAAAATCAAAATTGAGAATAACACGAATGAATGACATTCAAGATTATGCGTAAACATACTTCTAGTATATATTTATCTCAACATTTTAGCCAAAATACATCTATTGCTGGATGGAAGCCTTCCATAACAACGGAGGATTTTGCCGTTATCTCTGCGCTTTGCAAGTGGATTGATCTCAGTAGAAGATAATTCCCATTTTGGGGTCTACGTGTTACCAGGTGGGATAGGCGCTATTCTAATCCACCCGACGCCACTCGGCAAATTTATTTATCAATTTTGTTTCTATTAAAGTCTTATATAATTAAAATCTTATAACCAATACATAAACATGCAATTTATTGTCTGCAGAATCGTGTGATTTTAAAATTAACTGCATTACGCTGAAACGTATTTAATTAAACAACCATCAACAACCTCTAGTAGATAAAAACGTTTCTTTTAAGCATTTTTTATTTATTTTTATATGGTTCCATTCTTATAATCTTTAGAAAATTATATATCCAACATTCATAAAAAAATTCTGTTATGATACTTATACTAAGTAATTTATATATTCAGTGATTTTATGCGAATTGAGTTATGCCAATTGATCTTTGGCCAATCGAAAGTATGCTTTTCGAAGGGTTCCCATATGTAAATTGCGTTAACGGATATCCGTTTTACAAGTTCCTGTAAAAGTGTAAGTATCAATTTCTTAATCTATTTAGTAATTAATAAAGGTTAATATTCTTACCTTTGATCATGTGTTGTTAATGTCATAGAATATTTTTTTACAGAATATTAGAACCTGTAATATTTACATTTTTTATTTTAAACCGCTATCGTAAGTTTGTTTTTCTCTTTTATGACTTATAATTCACAAAAATAATTACATTTTATCTTTACAACGGCTACCTTTATCACTTAAAGGAATAGATAAAAAATCTATAATTATGTAAGTAAACCTATTACTTAGTTAATGACGTCCCTATTTTTGCGTAAACTTCCATTGATTAAGTCGTTTCGTTACGGAAATGGGACTCTAGTGAATGTGTTAATCGCCCCTCGAATACCAAACAACAGTTTATCTGTCGGAATAGGCGATACATTGGGGTTTATGAGCCATAGAGAAGTAGATTATTCTTGGGACTCCGTTCTCTGAGTGGGGGTGACGCCCATTTGTGAGTTATATCGTTTAGCTGGTTTAACGTTTATAATGTAAGAAAAACAAACCAAATTTGAAATTTAAAATAAATTAATTCTTATAAGATTTTTTGTGATGTTTGTGTGATGAATACAAGCATTTGTACCTGAGTTAATAGAAATCTACCGTATCCTATCCGTTACTCTAGTAGACATAACGTAAGCCTTATAGTGCTTACTTTGGGCTAGGTAAATTGGTGTGAAGTTAAGAAATAATAATAATATTTGTTCGATCATCATTGGACGTTTCGTTTGAGATTTGATCGAAATAAATATAATTTTTATAAATCAAAATAAATATAATAAATACTGCATAATGTTTATAAGTCGGACACTCCTTACTGTGGCAAAGTAGGTCTTAATTATCAAACAGCTCTCCAAAACTCCGCGTAATCTTTTGTGCCAATATTATGTGAATATAAGAGAAGGAACCTACAGTTATTTTTTAAATATGAGCTAAATTGTAACATAAAGTTTGATTTCATGTCAGTTGAACACTAGTTAAAAACAGGAATAAAATCATTAAAAAATACTTTGCTTGGAAGTTTGATAATATGAGGTACAACCCTGTACCTCATATTATCGAAGGCTGAATCGAAATTAAAGGCTATAGGAATTAAATATTTTGCTCTCGCTTTTCATAAATTTAGTTTATAAGTTACCTTGCGTACCTACTGCTTGCTTGATCAGAATTTATTTATTATTTCAGAATTATCATTTTTGAAGTGTATGTTAACTTAATGCCTCTAATCGTCTAATGATTTCTCATTTGTATTCTCACAGAATACTTATACAGTTACACAATAATTTTATTTGACGACCAGTTGGTGACTACTACCCCAACAGTCCTGGATTTGACCTGGTAGGGACATATGTTGGTGTGATGAGCATAACCATGTGTTTTCCAATCATGGTGGTTATATACTTATTTATGTATTCTGTCCGTTATTAAGTATCCATAGTAAAAATTCTGCTTAGTTTGAAACTAAATAGTTGGTGTGATTTTAAGGTAGGTACGCATTTATGTTTTTCATTTTGAAATGCATAATTATTTTTAATGGTTTTAACTAATTATTGAATGTATATTTTCAGAAATACTCATGCGCCACTAAGTAGTAAAAGAAATTATACCATATTACGATATTTTTTACACACACTGCATACCTTTCTAGAGTCCTTCCGTACCCCGCTGACATAAGCAGATAACTCCATACACATTAACCACGCCCAATGCTGAATTATTGCTAACACGCCTCCTATAGCAATTCTATCTATATCTTTATGGCTAGTACGTATTTTGTACGGTGTTTACACCCATAAGCACCTAGCAGTGAATAAATCACTGCTAAGCTGATGATGATTGATCATCTTTTGACACGAATGTTTTTTCTTATCATAGAAATACAAGTAATTTTAAAACAAGTTCAATCTCATAGATTTGCAGTGAAGAATTCTCTTGTAGCTCGTTATGTAGAAGTAATATTAAGTCATCAAAAGAAAGATTGCTGGTGTGAAGATAAAACGGTAGATTATAAAATCCACACCCTAGTTAGACCCAGTCTTCATCGTTCATACTTTAATAATCGCCTTAGGAGTAAGGGAAGAAAACCTGTTTATCTTGCTTTACTTATATACCCACATTGTGGTCCCTCAACTATAGCGTAAACCACTCCGGAAAAATACAAAATACCTTGGTAACACTGTTTTTTTTTTACAAGAACTCAAAAATATAAAAAGGGTCAAACCAAAAAAAAACAATCTCTTTCACTTACATTCACCATGAGCAGTATTTTTATAGCAAAAAAGTTTGCATAAACTTCAGCATCCATAGGAGAAATCTAACTGTGTCAAATTTTAAGGACCCAAATATTGAGGCAGTCAGAATTGCCTGTCACAGCTTAGGAGCAACCATAATTTCGTTACGGCGAATGATTCTTTGTGTTAGCTAGGAAAACGTGTCTGCAGCTGGCACCTGCTTTTAAGACAAACCAGTGAGGTTAGGTTAGGTTATATTTAAAGCACAATCAAAGCAATAAGATCTAAAAAACTAACAGTCACACTCAAAACTTTTAGAACTACGATCTAAAAACAACGTGCAAGCTGGGATACCCTGTGTACAGCTTTCACAGCTGTACCTATCATTGTAATTATTCAAGATACTATTATTTATTTAACCTCTAAATTAGAGTCAACACAGTCTCTGTTTCAAGTGAACTTTTAGTATTAATTATATGCGTGGAAAAATAATCAGATACAATAATAATTGTATTTTATTGTAAATAAGAAATCTACACTTTTAAGCGCTCTCAGCCGCGAATAATCACCATGACGCTGTCAAATATCAAATATCTTATTGGCATAGTTTTTGTTTGACCGCATTTACGTTTTTACTACTAATTTTGCTATCGGTTTTGATTTGCAACACAATGCGAGCTTACAAGGCAAAAAGTAAGTAAATACAGATAATAAATTTATACTCAACCACCTTCACTTATGAATATTTGAGCAAAAGGTGCTTCATTCAAATATTAAGCCAAAGACAAAGGAGAAATAAACATAGTCATCGACAATTGGTATGACAGAAGAGTGAACCATTAAATCAAGTGTACAAGACGACAACTGTCTGCGTTTGCACACTGACATGTTTCCCGCCCATTTCCGCTGAGTGGCGCCACCGTCGCACCCTGTTGCGGCTTCCACGCCACGCCCCGAGCGTAAAACATCAGACGGCTTAGTTTATTTTTAAATTTGCAGAAATATGGGGTCCTGATAGATGTTGCTTATAATTTATAATTTATCAACTTAAAGTTACAACATTGCTTGGTACAATTTTTATAGTGTGACTTCTATCATTTGGATATAAATTTTGCCACAGAATGAATACATTAATATGCTTCCCTTTAGTTTCTTGCCTTAACAAGTTAAGGTAATTTTTGGGATTAAAAAGACATTAAAAATACATATATTACTCACTCGATTACAAGAACAATACCTAGGATAATAATAATTAAATAAGCACTGATAAAGACCAATAGGAATACGGAATCAATGTTAGATTACCCATATTAATACATAATTATCACACACGATGTAATTTAAGATCATAGGTTTTGTTAACTCTTTTGTTCTGTTTTACTCCCTTATTTTCATAACTATTGTAAATCTTTTCGGTGTGTTTTCAATTTTGGTTAATAGCTTTAATTTAAAAAAACTGTTAAACTGAGGTAATATAAAGGACTAGAAACGTCAGGATTAAAAATTGCTCTCTGTTTAACACTGATGGCACAAAGACTTGTACATATTGCATTGATTAACTCAGATACACTGTTTATTGTAACTTATTGTGCAATATTTGAATATTTTTAACAAATCCTTATCATTTGTTACTCTTAGTAACATTTGCATTAACAAATCTTCAAATGGTTATCAAATCTTATAGCTACATAACCCTTCATTTTCAAACTAACTTATAATAGACTTGTAAAAATTTAAAGGAATACAGACTTCTGGCTCCCACTGAATATGACTTTACGTCTAACAAATCGACAGAGGACACTGTTAATTCACTGACTGACTATATTATTAAGACACATTGATCACATAAAAGAATTTAGTTATATTTCTTGATCTCGCAAAAGCATTTTATAGTGTCTCCATTCCTATTCTCCTTGATAATTATTCAATCTTGGTATAAAAGGCTTGTGCAAAATCCTTCGAAAGATTACTTGTTAAAACAGACAATACAATAAGTGAAGAATATGGTGTCCTCCAGGGAAGTATAATGGGGCCTTTGCTATTTCTCGTCAATATTAACGATTTGTGTCTTCTCACCCTTCCCAAAAAAGGGGGTGAAATCTTACGCTGACGAAACGGTTCTGTTCTTCGTGGTTGTAAACTAGATTTAAGCATTAGGTTATAAGTCTATGTAACTGATACAACACATTCAACTAGAAACTGTATACATATCTCAAAACCATTTGACAGTCCATATTGTTATTAATTGTTAAATAAACAAAAACAATAACCAAAGCATGTCTGCTTTGGTTATTGTTTTTGTTTATTGTGTGTAGATAAGGACAGTGTTTCTGTTAGTGTCACTATAAGCACTAACAGAAACACTGTCCTTATCTACATATTAAAAACGCGTCAAACACCCAGCGACGCGCTTTATAAAAACGGGACAAATATCCGCTGTCGGAAAATGCAGACAGTGGATTTTAGATTTTTCCAATTTCCACGCGCGAGCATATCTGTCAGTCTTTCGAATGACTGCCATCGTTTTTTTTTACAGCGGGTTATTGAAAAGTGTTTGAACGACGCGTTATTAAACAAATGCGACTGCACCGAGTTTGGAGCCAGCCAGTCGGTGATAACCTGAAAATTGAAAAGTGCTTTTCATTTACGCAACACTGTGCAGCGATAGATTTTCAGTGAATGATTTATATTCTTCATATATTAAAAGCCATGTATTAATATCCAAGTGACTGTTATTTAATCGCAAAGGGGGCGAACAAGAGGTATTTTTGTAAATAATATAAGAGAGGCAGAGTATAATAGGATCAGTCCTTTACACTTGTTCACATGCTATCACTATACAGCTCTATTAGACAATTATGGTCTTTTACTGGACCTGTGGATATTGCTCCAACCCAAATGCCAAGTGTGTAGATTATTGAAAAGCCATTCCATTTTTTGGGGAAGCTTCCGCCTTTCAGCTGAGATAATGATGATGATATTCTTTTGTGTAATTATCATATTTTTTCCTATTAAAGCATTTTTAAATGTTAAGAAATTTTAACAAAAAATTTGAATCAGTAATCACGCAGGACTTAACCCCACAGCCTCCGGCTATACGGACAATTGCTTTTCCATTATTTTTATGCATGTTTTTTGTGATTTTACTTTAAGTTGGTAAAATAATAGTTTCTTTAAGATATAAAATACGTGTGTAAAAAACAACTACGCCTCCGAGCCCTCAGATGGGATACGAACCCACGACCTTTCGCTATCCGGGCGACTGCTCTGACCGCTGAGCTACCGAGACGCTGGCAAACGTGTCGAATTTTACAAACGTATTTCAACTTCTACTATGAGCTAGTATCGTTCCACCAATGTTGAACGCTTACTACCTTCGAAATCGAAAGTAATATTTTTACAAATATTTAACAATCGATTAAGATGGAACCAGCTATAATTATGTTTTTAATTTAATTTTTTTTCCCATCTGAGGGCTTAGAGGCGTAGTTGTTTTTTACACACGTATATTATATCTTATAGAAATATTGCATTGTGAATACAAAAAAAAAAATTAAAAACATAATAGTTCCTTGTTAAAAAAAATATTTAAAGTTAAGTTTTAATTTTGCCAAAGAGGACATATATGCGAGGTTCCAAACAAAAATCGCTGAAATGATGTATTTTTACAAAATTGCTTAGGGATTTTATGAGAAGCTGAATCACTCATCGTTTAATAAAATGTGACTTAAACTACAACTCGGTGACAGATCCATTAATTTTATAGACAAGGCGTTAAGATGTATGAAATTTTATCCTTATAAACGCACAAAATATGCAAACAATATAAAGTAATACTATCGTATACGATTCCTATTAAAGGATATCGCACACGAATCATATGTTTTACGTTAAAGTTTCTAAGATTTGTTTTCTCCAAACAAAACTCTCCCATTTAACCCAAACACACAGAAATTACATCACAAACAATATCCCTTCCCCTCGGCACATATCCGACCACACGACACGACACGATAAATAGTTGTAATTCAGAAATATCGCGCCGTATCGGCTCGGATCGCATTACGCCGGACGGTAATACGCGCCACGCGCCCGCTTATGAAATCCGATGTAGTTTGGATTGAGTTAGAGGGGAGTTGGCGAAGAAATGACAATCGTACTGAATGAGTTTTATGCCTATAATAACATTATTTTTTAAAAATGTTCCAGTCGTGATCGTGAAGTAGCCAAAAAAAGAAAAGGAAATATGATTTGAGTAATTTAAGATATCAAATTATTTCGGTAATTATTCACAAGTTTTTTTTTTTCATTTTGTAATTAATAGTTGAAACCTTTAGACGACAATTACAGGTTTATTTGTCGATATGTACTATACTTCCCTGATTGAACAAATAATACAATACTAATAATAATATTTCTTACATTCACACCAATTAGCCGTAGGTACGTTAAATTAAGTACTGTAAGGCTAGTCTTATGGATACTAGTGTAAGGGATAGACATAGATACATATGTAATATTTACAATAATATATACAAAAACCCATTATTCAGGAACAAATGTTCGTATTCGTCACATTAACATCCGGTCCGTCCGGGACTCGGATCCAGGACTGTCGGTACCAAAGGTAAAGTCGCTACCGTTGGTCATCACCATCAATTGTAATTATTTATATCCATACAAACTATGTACTATGTACAGAAATAATAACAATCAAATCAACAGTAAATCAAACATATATCCGTTTTTAAAGTACTTCGTAGTATTAATAAATTTAGTTTCATTTTACGTTATTAATTCTAGCCTGTCCTAAACTTGTGCCGACATAATCTTTGCCTCATCCCTCGTTAAGGGCGCCACCCTTGTAAAAGTCAGCGTGAATAGAGCTAATCCTTATCACCGGCGGGGGCTAAAGTGAATCAATTAAAGATAAGCAAATATCCGCCATTGTGCGCGCGCGACTCGGAATTTGTTGCGAGAGGAAATTAACTTTTGAATAAAGCTATCGCTCGTGTGTCGCCCCCTTAATGTGTAAAGTAAATTGTGATTATTGTTAGCGCGTGGCTCGATTAGGATTACATTTCAGAAGTTCCCAGAGAGTTTTTTTTTAATTTAAAATTATACTTATTGTAATTTATTTGTAAATGTTTATGACGAATAAATATTTCATTTACATAAAAAATAACAGATACATGAAAAGTTATGGAATCCATTTTATAGAATAGAATTTCTAAGTCCCTATTTCTGTCGATGTTTTCGACGAATAAATGTTGATATGTATATATAGCTTAGAATATTTATTGGCCTATTAATTTATAAATAATAATTGTTTGACAATTTCATAATTTATAGAATCAGAATTTACTTATACAAATACTGAAACTTAATAATGTACCTATATAAATAAAAAAGAAAATAGTTCAGTACTACATCTATAGTCTATCAAACTATTTTTTTGTTTTGCTTAGTAGCAATTGACAAGATTTAGTAAAAATAATTAGGAAACTGTTTTTCCTTATATTTGAATTAATGAAATATGGTCGAATAAAATCCTCTGGGCAACTGATACCAGTACCCTATATATAAATAGGTAAAGAAACAGTACAGTATCTGTTTCTCCTCTGTTAGACGATTTCTCTTCTTTTCTCAAAAAAATACTAAACAAGTTATTTTACTAAATGTTAAGAATACTTTAAAATTAATTCTTCATTTTTGAAATAATTGATTACAACCTTATTGATTATAGCGTTGGAAAAGACTTGAGTTATTGGGTCTTAAGTCTATTAGAAGCTCGAGTCTTAGAATTGAGCTGTCTTAGATTTCTATTCGAGACTTAAACTTCGAGTGTTATGAAATCTTTGATTTTAAAATTTTCGATGTAAAGATGTCCGAAGCACAGAAATCTTACTAATAAGTTTCTTTGACGAGAGACACTCGAGACAAATAATATTAATACAATTTTGATATACCTTTTCTCACTACCTTCGAATTGAATAAATTGCGGTCGAACATTTGGACCTCCCATGACTAGTAATTGTAAAAATTAATCAAGACAAATACAATTAACATCAAGATGAAATAAATAAAACTAATGACATAATCTCAAATGTGTAAGAAATTTAAGAATAAGTATTGATCTTTTGAGAGATTTTTACTTCGTTGAAAAATATAAAGAGAAAAGTTCTTGCACCTTCGTGCCTTTTTCAAATTTTAATAAAACTTTAATCCTTAAAGATTAAATGTATAACGCGTTTAATTAATGGTTATCATTAATTTATTTTATGTAAGAAAAATACCTAATTGTCTTCTGGAATTAATATGTCAAAAACATTATCAAGGTAAGTTTTAGTTTTAAAGCATGCACGATACGTCTCTTTGATACCGTTTGTCTAATAGAGAATACTTAACAGTACTAACTTTGCATTAACGAAAGTATTAATTTAATGTAATACCCCATAACACCCACTATCTATAGTAATCCAATAAAGAAACCCACAAAATGGTCACAGTTTAATCTGAGCAGACGTTCTCCCAGCTCCCCTCTCTGAATAATTCATAACTAAATTAATAATAATAACAATAAAGCCCCAACTTCCATTACTATTCATTATAACCCCAGATTTATTAACTTCATATTACTAATAAAAAATTCAAATGAGTTTAGTATCGTAATCCGGGATTTTGTATGTTTGAAGTTCTCACATTACAAAAAAATATTAATAAATTGGTATTTTCTTTGACTCGGTGGGTGGGTAATGTAATTAAGTTATAATACCTCATAATCCTATGGTGTGAAATGTCAATAAGGTATGGGATTTGAGTAAAAACTTCGTTTGGTATTTTATGGGTGTATGGTTAGATATTTGGATGTGATTGCTGTGTTTAGATGTTTGATTTTATGGTTTACTGCGTTGCATAACAATGCGTCCTAAAATGCGGGAATAGAAGATTTTTTATGTATGTTTTCCGTTTTAATATATTTAGGTACTACATGACGATAGTATTACATTTATGGTAAAAAATATTTAGGATAAAATTACAATAGGTTTAGGAGGAATACGAAGCTATCTGAACTCACGTTCTGTGACCCTGAAAGGCAATGAATGCGAATTAATTATAAATCCCACCTTTATTACTGATACTAGCAATATTTTTAAAAAAGGCTCAGAAAAAAATATAAGGGAATAAATTAAGGGTCACTCTACGCTAATAGAGAATGTTTACTTTAAAGTTTTTAGATAAATAAATTAGCTAACATCGTTCGAATATAATATACAGCGAAGGTAATATTTACTTAATTGTTTAATTATAGATATTAAGTATTTGTATTTAATTAAACACTGTGTGAAGGTTACGCCTTAATATATATCATCGGAAACGGATTATATCTTTGGATTTTTTTTTTGAGATATTTGGAAAGATGATTTAGTTTTAATTTGATGATAATAGATCAGCGAAAAATATCTAAAGGTGTTTTTTAGGAATTTCTCATTTACTAGAAGTTTCAACCTTATTTTTTAGTATTGAAAATATTACTACTGTAAGCTATTGTGTCAACATATTGAATTAAGGTAGACATGTTCTTTATTATCTTGTATCCACTCGAAGGCGTGTTCCATTAGGGCGATTAGAGACGAATGACGGAGTGACATCACGGGACATTAGCGCAGGTGTCGCCCGCGCCGATAAAGCGCCACGCGGTATCGCGCGTTAATAATGTTCACGCGGAAAAATCGCGGCAGCGGTTATCGGAAACTGTGTCCAATTTTGATGACGGCACGGTGTTTTTTTCTTTACTAGTTGGTTATTATGTTAACATAGCTTTCATTAAAACCAGCTTCATTCGAGGTTAAAAATAAGTTACAAATATTTTTTTATTGTTTCCTAAATTACGTTTTTCAGTTGTATATTTCAATAGGATAATTACTAGAAAATTACATGGCCTTTATTTTAAGATTCCATTCTAAATATAGTTCTATAATTCCAAATACATTTATCCATAAGATAGGTTCCAAATTCAAAATGTGCGCATTTAGTTTTTTTTAAGCTCTCAAAGCTCCAATAAAATCAAATAAATAATTATTGTACTATAGTAACTAAGTATGCTAATATTGGATCCCCAAAATGTTTTTTGCCTTCTTTGTCATTTGGCACAAAAACTTTTGGTGTAATTGATAATATAGCTTGCAACCTCACCTGCAATGTATATGAAATTATGCCAACTGATTAGTATATCAAATTAAATTAGAACCAATTAATTTAGGCGAATCGAAAAGCACCAATTCGTACTTCGCTTGTGTTGTGGTTTATAACTCCTTTTAACCTTATGGTGTTTTCATCCATATGGGAGGCCTGAGCCCCAGGAAAATAAACATTAATGATAATCACGTCACGTCATTGGCATTGAATCATTGGACACAGTTACCCCGCGACAATATTTCACTTAGGATCACGCATCTCCTCAGGTGTGCGTTATAAATGATTATTGCGTATGCCCATCGAGCAGGCTTAACGACTCGTACACCAGATTAACACCTATTCATGCCAAACACGTAGCATCCGTGAGCAGTCTTCGATCACATTAATGGTTTGCACATATATTTGGCAAAATGAGGTGTTCCTGATGTTAAGCATTGCATTCTTTCAAAATTGTGTAGTGAAGATGAATAAAATTAAATTGCGTATTACTTGAAAACAGTTTTTACCATTTTTCGATAAATCATCTTCGCATAACGGAAGTTTTAAAGGAAAGAAAAACTGAAACGTTATCGGTTTGTTGAAAACTTAACAAAAACTTGTTTTGCTTGTTTCATTACTGGTATTTTCGTAAGAATTCAATACAATAACACTAATTTCTGTTAGGTCAACAGGTATTTTTTAAATTGGCTTAAGGTCAAAATGCAAAGAAGGAGTACACGTTATCCTTCGTTTTTCTAAAGCAGATTTAAACTCACTCCACCCATACGAACACGAGTACAAAGACACAGGCGATGATAATTTTTTATGCAATATAATGACATACTGTATAAAAAACTATCATCGCCTGCCCATAATTAACTCTTTTACTCAGGCTTTCACTATAGAAACATAACTAAGAAGTCTAGGACTCAAAACGAAATGTTTAACGTACCTACAAAAGAATTGCAGGAAATTAAATGAAAATAAACTTTATTGGAATGCAATAATTTTTTTTAATCATCCATCATTTTACCTACCAACCATTCAAGACGTGTTTTAAGTTACTAGAAGATCGGGTGCTGAACTCTAAGAAGCTTTAACAGAAGACATTACAATATATTTTATATATCATCATCATACTTTAACATAAGATAATATTTAGCACTTGTTACAACAATATCAGTGTTATGATTCAATTAAATTATTGGTTGTAACAAAATCGACATCTGTTTTAATCAGAGGCCTCAATTTAAGTTTTTAAATAAGCGAAAGTTACTTTGGCATACTGCAACATTTGAGTTAAATTTAATGATAGACATTTGAACTACGGAAATAAAGTCAGAATTTAAAACGTTAACTCAAACGCAAAGGTAACGTTAACATATTTCAAAACCATACACTCAGGCCTCAGGTATAACATACTATGCAAAAAAGTAACAAATGTCTCAAAAATACTCATTTTTTTGGTATCCATCCGATGACTAGCCTTTAAGAAGGTTATTTAACTTCTGTAATTGTATGCCATATTCTCTTATTTAAGTAATAAGTGGAAAAGCTAAATGCGTCTTAAAAAACAATAGTATTCTCAATAGTATTTAACCGTTGCTAAATATGTACGTCAAATATGGAAGAGTTACTACATTTTCGATGCCTTTAATTAAAAGGATGACCTTTTGGAACATACTTCAGTAACCATCATATAGTATTTGATCCCAGAAGCATTTGAATCATTTTTATATACAAACGAGTACAATATCGTGTTTTCAATTATAATACCTTCATTCTTCTTTAAAGACTGTTGCACTTTAAAAATGCACAATTGCAATAACATTTTCAATCAGAACAGTGTCATATTATATTATAAGACCAATATTGATGTTTCTAATGGCGTCAAATATTCAATAAAAGCCTCCAATTTCTCTAACAGATTGAAGCAAGCATTTCACAAATAGGCTTAAGATAGAAAGTGAGCGGGGCGCACGGTAGCGCTGTAAACACGTCTGTTTGTCTGTTTGTCCGATGTGCGACGCGTCGTTAGCACCCGGAGTGGCATGACCGCTGCATTAATTGGACAATAACTAAGGCTGGCTGAGGACGGACAGGCAGTAGAACGCGATTAGATAATAAAATTCAACAGGTATTCATTTCAACGCACAAAAATGTTTGGTTTTTATATTTAGTTCTTACACTTCCGCGCACATTACACATTAGAGTAAAACACTTTTTTACGGATTTTTGGGCATGTTTTATTTTATATTTAATCCTGACGTTTCGACTCCTTTACAGGAGCCGTGATCACAGGATGATCGCACTATGTCAAGTTTTTTCTACTACCTTCCCTACTACTACCTAGGAACCTACCTAGGTTTACCTACCTACCTAGGTTTACCTACCTACCTAGGTTTACCTACCTACCTAGGTTTACCTAGGATACTTGACATTCATCATCTAAGTCATCCTGTGATCACGGCTCCTGTAAAGGAGTCGAAACGTCAGGATTAAATATAAAATAAAACATGCGCAAACATCCGTAAAAAAGTGTTTTATTCTAATGTTTGGTTTTTGTATTAGTTTTCAAGTGTTATCAACCTCCGTGGTGGGTAGTTTGATTTCATAGTGACGCTTCTCCGAGGTCCCGGGTTCGATTCTCGGCCGAGTCAATGTAAAAACCAATTATGGTGTTGTAGTACCATCGTTTCTGCTTTTCATAATGAAAGGGCTTCATCGACTAAACTTTCGTTCGGAACAATAAATTGGTATGGAAAAAAAGAGATCTTAGATTTGTTATTATTTGATGTATGACTACGATATATTTTGCACATTGTTTTATCTACAGCATGTTACTAATAGAAATAATTTCGGATTATATTGATTCTATTTCCGGTAAGCATTGCGGGTATTCCTCCTTGTTTTAAAATAAGTCACACTTATTAACAATAAGTTAGACACATGATTATCCCCTCTTAGTTATGCTTTTATTTAGTTAATCAACGAGGTTGGACTGGGTCATACTGGGTCCTCCAATCACGTATGGACTTCTTAACCGATGCACAAAGGAGGTACAACCAAGATTATTACCTCGATTAACAATTTTTATAGCAGTTAAGTATATCTCTCCAATAAATACTCGGTTTTGTTATACAATGCAAAAAGAAGATTTGAAAATACTTGAATTTGTAGACAGCCTAATTTTCTAAGCCCTTCACGACTTGGGTGGGCATTTTCTTGAGTTTAGACAGCGTATTAGAGCCCCAAATGATAGCCTTAAGTTTACTCAGCGCTAAACGGGCCATAACGTGTGAAACGCGAGTAGCCCTACCTTATATTTGATTTTAAAATGTTTGTTAAGTAGATTGGATTGTATTGTTTTAGCTAAACGGTTGAATATTCATTAGCCCAAATCGGAATTCATTACAACGCACATTAAGATTAGTAAATTGACGTTGAGTAAATGTATATGGTATTTTGAAGACTAAATAAATGCTTTGGTATAATATGTACCACGTATGAACGGCTATAAAGTTATCTCCAAATGCAGTAAGTTACATATTTTCCACTCATCGCAATCTAAATAGCGTCCGACGCGACATAGACAAAGCAAAGGAGTGGAACTCCCTCCTGCGTCTGTGTTTCCGAGAACTTATAACCCGTCAATTTTCAAAGTCGGGGTGAATAGGCACCTTCTGGTTTAACTCGGTCCATCGTGGATCCTGTCTTGGTCCCCGGGGTAATTGGGATCAAGAGCGAACCCATTCTAAATAAAATAAAAATTACATATGTATGTATATTTTTATGGTGCGTATAACTTAATATAGTTTTATAGAAAGTCAGGACGAAATAACCAGACAAACATATGAAAGTTCTGTGTCTCTATAGATATGGAAAAGCCACCTACCTTAAAGCGATCGCTGTTCAAATTTTTACTCCCTTTTTGTATACCTTAATGTCTTACTGTGAAATCAAATATGTCTCAGCCTTAGAAGGCATGCTGATTGCTTTGACGTCACATTAATTTATACTAACCTCATCAACCAGTGAGAGGCATGTGCCAGTATCTGCCACTACTGACGCATAGGCCTTTCCTATAACGAAACCACAGTAAGGAGAATCAACCAAAACCATCCAAACTAACTGCACGCGGCATGTTTTGCAATGTTCTTTTGTTCTGATCTTTTTTGCTGTCTTATAAATTTTCTCTGGGATGCATATAACAACAAAACGAAATTCTATCACATTCTGATCAATGGTTTCGGAACGCGTAGGGAACAAATATACAATCATTGTTTTTATTTAGACTACCTGTGCTCTGCGTCTTATATTGCGTAAACATTTGGATGAATGCCTATATGAAAAAATTGCCTACCCGATCTTACGGCAATCGTACATTGTATCAGTATAATCTACTTATATATCGAATCTCATTAAAACCATACTTCTATGATATCATACATCTAAACTTTCGCCTCTATGTGTAGCTTTTTGTTTGAAACCATTTTTTTATGCGTAATTGATGTTTGTCGCAGATCACCTTAACAACGATACCGGGTTTTGGGACGGCGAAATCCTTAAATGGACCTCAAGCCGAGAGTGGCGAGCCACCATAGTGGTTTTCTAGCTGGACGGCATCTCCCATGAGGGAGTCTTCGAACCAGCATAGCATAGAGTCACTACGGCGCTCTAGTCAGAAAAGGGAGGTTTGAAACCAGTCTCCTATCTGACTAAGCGTCATTAAACTTTTGTCATTATGATGATTTTGTATGGGGGTTTTCGAAAATTGTAAAACTATAGAAGATTCTATAGTTTTACAGAAAACTATGATGAATGTGGGATAAAAATAATTTTTAACAAAAAACTGACTTCAATACTGATCTTTATACCTCTTTCGAAGGTGAAGGCGTGATGTTATGGTAAGTGACTGCGTAAACAATGCATATTTATGCGAAAGTAGCAATCGCGGTTGATTTGCTGTCATTTTTTGTAGAGTTCCGTCGTCCATTTCTGAAACTTATCATGAAATTTAAATGGGACCGTTTCGGATAACCAGCTTTCAAACAAAAAGAATACATAAAAAATAAACGTCCGAATTGATAACCACCTACTTTTTAAGTCAGTTGCTAATTAACGACATTTTAGTTTCTTTAAATAATGAGTATTCTCTAATCATTTGGAAACCTTACTATAGAAGTTACATACAAACTTTGCCATCCCTTTTTACACCCTTAGGGGTAATTTCGCAATATGACACTCTTATCAGTTGTAGTTTCTAATTTCTTGATGAGAGAGTGAGTAATCTTTTGTTTTTATATCGCTGTTGCACAAATATATTTAGACACAAGAATAGCTTTTATAACAAATCAGTTTACATATTAAGAAAACTTTAAAAACATAATATCTATTAACAATTTATTCATACTAAAAGGCAATATTTTTTACGGATTTAATATGTCACTATAACTTATATTTTTAAATCAATAATTAAAATCTGTTATATCTCTTCCCTAGGCAACTGGCAAAATTTCTATTCATTTAAACTATTATTTCTATACATTGTAAACCATTTTTAGTTTCTATGAATTTGAGGTAACATTTTTAAGAGATTTCATATAAGTGGATTTCAATTTTTATTTTACATTATAAATAACTTAATTACTTATTTTCTAAAAAAAATATGCATTATGTGCAGTTACTTGTAATAGTAATAGAAATCATAAACAAACACATTCAAATCATCTAAACATCTATACATAAAAATATAAAATAGTAAGAACTATTTCAGACGAAGATTTTTAATAATCACACACATGATTTATCAAACTCATTACGTTATTTCATTCTCTCTTTACATATCGATAAAAAACCATCGATTTCTTCAAGTACTATGTCATTATTTGACAAATGTCGCCTCAGCCCGCGAAAATTGGTCGATTGTGATTCCATCCCTTTTTCTTGGGTTTCATATCCAGTGGTTAATTCGTCTAAGATATAGATACTAGCTGACACGGCCACGCATTGCTGTGGTTCTATTATTACTACAATTTTTTTACATATTAAAATGCAACCAATCACTTAGGAAAGTGGAAACAAATTAAGCAAAATGAAATAAAAAGTAATCGGAATCGGTAGAATTATTTCGGAGTTTAGTCAAACACTGTGACAGGGAATTTTATGCATAATAGATTTTTATTGGTTTAGTCATTTTAGAAGTGAAGCAACTTTCAGCACATGCGTTGAAGCCTAACCTATTCTACCTTCAACATTTTCCATAGCAAGAGCCCTTATTCGAACACCTAAATTTTGGGACATTGAGAGAGGGTCGTTGCATATTAATATTAAATACACCATCGACATAAGAACAATAAATTGTGAAAAACAAGCATTTACAAAATTTCAATTAAGTTTAGTTGTGTTGTGTTGGTAACTTTTCATCAAAAAATGTTAACCAATAATATAACGTAGTAACAGTAAGACGACAAGTTTGACGACCGTTTGGTGTAACGGTAGCGATCCTGCCTTTCGCACCGACGGTCCTGGGTTCGCATCCCAGAAGGGGCAGATGTTTGTATGATGAATACGAACATTTTTACCTGAGTCATGAATATTTGTATATATCCATATACAAACATCCATCCATCTAGTATCCATAACAGAAGCCTTAAAGTGCTTACTTTCGGGTAGGTTAATAGGTGTGAATGTAGGAATTATTTATTTATTCCGTAGTCGAATAGTTTGCGGGTGCGATTCCCGGCCGGGTCAATGTGTAAAGAAAGTTTTCTATTTTGGCTCGGATCTGGGTGTTGTGATATCGCCGTTGTGTCTAATTTCTATAACACATTAGCTACTTAATCTGGGTTTATAACAATGTATGTGACGTTATCTTATATTTATTAATGTATTTTTTTATTATTATTAGTATCAAGTTAGAGTTTTAATAATTTAGAGAATAGCGTGTAATACAATTTTACAATGTATGTAACATTACTTATAAGACACTGTTCTCTTCATAATAAGATAACAAGAGAATACAAAAAGAAAGTTAATGTTAATTCATATTTGTTTAAATTTGTATACATTCTTCTTTCTTTTCGTTTCAGCTGAAACATCAAAGACAACTTTAATACAATCTATGTTTTGTGGTCATTACAATGGACGAATATTTGAATCTTACTGAAGTTTCAAGACCACCATTATATGATCATTTTGCTCATAAAAACTGCTCCATAAATACATGGGTATTGCCCATAAATTGCTATAGTCGTATTATGATACAATAGGCGTTTAGAAACAACTTATTCTTCAGTGCCGCGATACATCGGATAGCAATGTACTCTAAGAGGGCATATCATAAATACAGTCCGATCAAATCGTAAATATTAAGAGGAACAAAGCGATACACACGTATAAAAGGCCCTACATCTCTTAATGATATGTAGATTCCCTGCATTAGTTACATGGCTGTGTTCTCAGTGGAAACATCTCGCAAACTCTACATTGTTCAGTTTCACGTATCTACTAAAATCCTTTCAAACGAGAACGGATCTTATGATATCTATATAGAGTCATATTCAGATTGAATAGAAATTTCCAATGTAATCTTTTTAATAAAGCCATATTCCAACTCATTAAACAAGACATAATTTAAACGTAGGCAGTGGTAACATTCAATTCAGATCTGCATCTGGAAGAATTTAAAACTGAATTTCCGTTAACGATTTAATAAGAACTTCTTACGTTACAGTTTTGAGGACTGCCACTCGTGCATCTGACATCACAATGGACTTTCCCTCTAATTACAACAGTGAAGAGTCTATTTCGGCATGTGTTATAGAAGAAATTGAGACATTAGAAATCTCCGAGCAACTATTACCGTGTTCTTTTAACAAATGCACGACGCTCAGAGTAAGATGTAACTTTGTGGCGGCGTGCATAAATATAGTTGGAGTATTATCGGTTATTTTAATACGAGCCCCCAGGTGGCCGGAGGCCTCTCATATATCATGAGAAACAATTATTAAATTATCTTTTTTGTTGACATTAAGTAATTGTTTTGGCCGGACCCAATGCGGAGAGCTATGGTTTTTGAATTGTCGCTGTGCATTCGGAGATGTCGATCTTTTTTTGTTTGGTGTTCGTATAATTATTATGTTGCGACGTAAGTTAAGATGCTATCGTTATTAATTTTCTATCGATGAGGAATGTTACCAGTGGGTTTTTGGATATTTGCTATGTTATCGTGAGTTTAAAGGCCATTAGTAGCATTTTATTCAAAACATCGTTCCACGGTTTTTTTTCAAATTTAAAAATAAAAGAGCTAAACGTTATTCAAAACGACTTCGTGTTTTTAAATAGAAAACATAAAACATTATAAAATAAACGGTTTGTAAATTTCGATTCAGACATGGTGGTCTATTAATGCAGTAATATCAGAGCTCATTCTAATATCTAAAACAAGATAACCTCGTTAATGAACCTTTTTTGTCTGGAAAAGTCAAAATACTATTTTATGTGCACCTAGCACGCGAAATTCAAGTTATTGAACAATTATGTCCAATCAATGCAAAATCGATTCAACTTGTTTAAGATCTACTCTGGCACTACTATTGCAACATT
Source organism: Calamotropha paludella (assembly GCA_927399485.1). Classification (NCBI taxonomy): domain Eukaryota; kingdom Metazoa; phylum Arthropoda; class Insecta; order Lepidoptera; family Crambidae; genus Calamotropha; species Calamotropha paludella. The sequence continues at coordinate 11,763,385 of OV656826.1, read as the reverse complement.
TACCACAGTATAAGCAATTACCTCTATTAAATACAACAAAATGTCGGTTACTTAGCTGTATCATTAATCATGTTATAAAGGAGTGAGTTAGGAATCGATCGAATAATTTCGTACACGGTATAGATTCTGAGAAAACTCTTCTAATTATTTTTATAATGGCAAGTAACTCCTTGTAAGTATTGTTTTGGCTATTGTCAAGTTTTATCAGTGAAGTTATAAATAAACAGTAGAGACTATACGTGTATTGGTGTGTGATGGTGAAGGCTGATTTAAAAACAATCAATAGATGTTAAATAAAAAATTAAATAGTATCATAATAATATAGTGCATCGGGAATTGTTAATTTGCTTCTAGGAATATGAGAAAAAAAGATCAACTAGTACATTAAGATATGACGAAGCACAAGTAAAATGAAAAAAGTCACATATTCCCGCTAAATCCCTTAAAAAAGTAATTACTGGTATTTTTATAATATCTTTTTTGTTTTCATCACTTTAACCTCAATTATTAGGAAACCTACGTTTTAATATTTTTCCTATTTATTCGATTATAAAGTGCGATGCAGTTCTAAACTAACGTAAGTGAATATAAGTATAAGTTATAAAGTAACATAGGTGTCTGCAAATTTATAACCACTTGCGTAACCAACTTTTCGAGAAACTCTAAGTTATTAAAAATTAGACTGTTGTAAAACTTCTGTATAATACATAAAAAAACTTTTTTAAAAAGACGCAGCCATTTTCATTTTTAACTTAATAGGGACATTTAAATATCGAACATCCAGGAATGTTACTTATTTATAGTAAGTAGGTATGACTTGTTATTTCATTTTATTCATCACTTGATTTTTCCACGCCTTTCCCCTAGTTTTGCCAATATCGGGATAAAACATAAGTAGTATATAATACAAATATAGCACGCACAATTGATCTTATATGTATACACCAACTAACTTGTTCATTGTTATTTATTTTCTCTATAGTTTCAGCATAAATCCTTAACAATTGAACCCGGTCTGTGTCGAGTAATGAATCAAGGGTAATTAACTAACTAATATAGTTATCACGACGTCTGGACGTTAAGCCGGTGAATTTGGAGCGTACCCGAGTTTGATTTAACTGGCATTGTTTAACTCAATGAGAGCTCAATATTATTTTAAATTGTTTATTTATCATTTTACTTGTTGAGTTGATGTTGAGAGGCGATAACGAAGAAATTAGAAGCGAAGTTCATCTGAAAACTCAACGACAGTTATCATCAGCGCAGCTGAAAGCAATCGACGAGTGTTTGCTGGTTTGATTCACTCAATTCATGAGGTATCCACCTTTCAAGCTATTTTACTTTCCCGATTTGCTTCAAGTGGATTAAAATAGTTTTATCACTCACACCGAAGCCTGCAGCTAACTTTAGAGTGGTTTGCGATGGATCAGCTTCCATAATACTCGTAGCCTTTAATTCTTCATTATTCACTTTGATCTCCGACCGTTCACGGGGCTTTTTCAGAAGGTCGAAATTTTCAGAATGAAAACGTTGTAACCAAAAACGTACCGTGTTTTCTTTTGCGACACCACTTCCATACACATTGTTAATCCTTCAAGCTGTTTCTGCAGTTCTGGGGTCACAGTACGGTCTCCGACTCGTAAATATGGCGATATTTCATGTTTTCCATTGTGCGGTATGAGCGACGCCAAATAAAAAACTAATCAGGAAAAAACAAATGAATGACTGTTTTTGAAACTCAAATGTACCAGCTAAATGGATTTATAACTTTGTATTTGAAATTCTTAACCAAAGAGGAGATATCTCAAATCAAAATGGCCAGTACGACAAAACGTCAATTTCATATGTAAGAACCTATTTTTTTTTAAATATTACATATTTATGTGGGTATTATATGTGTATATCTATCGTTACTATAGTATGTACCTATCCATAACACAACCCTTACAGTGCTTACTTTGGTCAAGGCTAATTGGTGTGATGTAAGAAATATTTTTTTAATTATTGTATTCATTACTTGTCTTTTATGAAGGGTTGATACTATTTTACTTTGCCGGATTCCACACGGCACATAAAACGTGGCATGTGGACAGTTATATACAGTAATGATGTTTAATTTGGAAAATATTGTAACTTCTGTTAAATATTAACGGCAAATATTACAAACCGTTTGGTTAGTTTTAACTCCTTTTTTTAAGTAAATAAAAGAAATTGGTCATAGCAAATTAGTGTTAGTAATTAAGATAGAATTTAGAAAAAGGAAGATGGAAGAATTAGGGAAATCTGTTCAGCTACATAATTGCTTTCAGATATCAGTAGGTTTAATATGAGTTCATTCAAAATTATAGCTCCATACGTTTTAAGCTGCGTACAAAAAATGATAGCGTGCGCCGCGAATGGTCTCTCACGCCTTTCCACAGAGATGTGTGGACCTATGTGCTCACCGTAAGCATTCGCCGCATACGCTTGTTACAAGGCAATTAATGCGCTTGCTTAAAAGAAAGACGCATTAAAAATTTGTTATGCCCACAAGCGGCTTTTTCTTATCTCTTTTTTTTTACCGTTGAACATCATTCGAAGTTTTTAGGATGTTCAGCTTAAAAATTAACTATGCATCGTGCATTGTTGTTTGTGTGCTCAGCTTGAGCTTTTGCTGTTCCGAAGGCATGACTCAGATCAACAGAATTATCAAATAAATCGCAGAGCACGCCTTGCGATGTGTGTACGCGCCTTTACTCGCAATGGATATGACCAATGTTGTCGATAGATTTCGGTTGCACAAATAATTTCCGTAAACTCATATTAGGGCTCACACATAGAAAGAAAATCATTACCCACTGCTGGGACATAGACCTTTCTTATGGATAAAACACAGTAAAGGTAGTTGTGCCATATAACCCAACACACGGGCCCAAGCAAGGAATTGGTGGCGCAACCTGAACCTATGTCTTAACGTAATAATATTTTGGTCACTCATCTGAGATGCCGCTATAAATATTCATATATTACATGTGTCTTCGTTATTATTCATCAATTATAAAATAGAAATACTGGTCTTCACGACACAGGGAATCCTAGTGTGAAGTCCAGTGAAACTGTTAGCAATTTAAATATTATTGTTACGATAATAATCAATGAACCTTTGATTGTAACAGTTACCTATTTATGTTCTGTGATGTAAATTGAACTCAAATAAAACTTTATTTATAATTTATTTATTTATAAAAACATTACTTTCGAAAGCTAACCAGTTTATCCAGGTTGACAAAAATCACTAGTAAATGTCAAACATAAAATTAGCATCAAGGTAATATGATAAGTATATTGTTTAATATTTTACATTAATCTGTGTCAGGTTTTACTTTCAAAGGCGAGATTTTAATCTACCACAATAACTGTTATAATTGATACGTTTTGTCTTTGTGACACGATTTAGCTGATTTCAGCGCTAAAACGGTGTTAGCCCGATTTCAATTAAGGCATTTACGTCGCACTTGAGCTTTAGGCTGTAAGTTAAATGGCTAACTAAGAATAACCTGCTAATATTCTTACAGTAAACTGATACAAGTCTTGCTTTTTTACGGAATAAAGCGCTGCGATTTGTGGTTTCAATTTAGAACGACATGCCTCGTTCAAATATTAACGGTTTTTTAATGTCGCGGTATAAGAACAAGGTACGATGATGTACCTACTTCTCTTTTTTCCAATTTTACTAAGGAAAGCACATAAATGTTGAAACTAATAATTAAGATAAATTAAGAATTACATCACTTCAAAATGGGATATACAACAGCTGTTTTTTAAGCTGATGCATCGCATGTAGCACAGAGCGGTCTAGGTGTATATAATTATATATGTATCATGAACTAAATAACAATTATTTCAGAAAGTATGAAAAATTTGAATTAGCGTCTGCATTTTGGTAACCTATAGTCGTAATTTTATCAAATAAAACACGTTATACACTTTTAGAAGGACTGCCACCTTAACGTTAGCGAAATTTTAGAATCAGTTAGCTAACTAATACGATTTGTACTTACGGTAGGTCAAATGCGAGTCCAACTCACACATCTATGGTTCCGTACAATCTTGAAGGTATAAAAGTTTTGTGTGATGTAACTACAAATTTATGATTTTTGGATTTTGCCCTTAACTACTGCTATACGACATTGCTTCTTACCAAATTTCATGATTGTAAGCTCACAGAAAGTACTCTGTAGGCCTTACGAGTGCCAAAATAAGCGGTATCTTTTGATTGCGTTGACTTAGAAGTTTGTTTTTTTCACTGAGCTATGTAAAGGATCGCAGACTTGATTATTTGATATTAATTTCAACTTGGTAACTCGGTGCGTTCCTAAGGAAGGGGGCCTTGATTATTACAATTAATAATGAAGCGATCATAAAAGCATTGCGTTTTTTCTAAAATATGAAACACTACAAACACCAATTAATGAGAAAGCTTCATCATTACGACACCTTATTAACAATGAATCAGAAGATGCATAGGCTACCTAATTTTAAAATTTTTGCAAGTATGTTTTTCATTACGATTTTTCCATCCACAACGAAGATCTGTATTCTGGTCAGTGAACGCATATAACCGCGTATTCTAGTCAGTTTTTTTTTTCTATAATTTTTAAATAAAAAGAAATAATAGGGGTTAAAGTATGAAATTGCCGTTTTATTGCAATAGGTTCTTTGAATTGACATAGAATCTTCATGGTTTGAGGTTTTCGAATGAAACTTTTTTTAAATGGTTTCTATGATGTTCTTTTTTTAAAAAATGTAAAACATTTGAATATCGACTTTCAATTGTTTTTGTTATTCAATTTAGACAAGAAAGATGGATACTGCGAAAATTCGAGTTATTTTTGAATACGAGTTCCGACGCGGAACTAACGCGGCAGAAACAGCCCGCAATATCAATGCTGCGTTTGGAGAGGGGTCTACTAATGAACGCACCGTGCGATTTTGGTTTAAACGCTTTCGTGATGGAAATTTCGACTTAAAGAACGAGCCACGAGGAAGACCGCCCACACAGGTAAATAACGATGAATTAAGAGAGATAGTGGAAGCCGATCCTAGTCAAAGTACCCAGGAATTAGCGGCATGGTTTAACGTTACCTTACCCACAATATTGACTCACTTGCGTCAAATCAATAAAATAAAAAAATACGAAAAATGGGTGCCTCATGATTTGACTGATCTGCAGAAAGAAACGCGTGTTGAAACTTGTGTTGCCTTGTTGAACCGGTACAGAAATGAAGGAATATTGGATCGAATTGTAACATGTGATGAAAAGTGGATTCTTTATGATAACCGGAAAAGAAAAATGCAATGGCTGACCCCAGGTCAAATGCCACAACAGTGTCCTAAAGCAAAACTTACCAATAAAAAGGTAATGGTAACTGTTTGGTGGTCTCAGCATGGTGTTATTCACTATAGTTTTCTCCGATCTGGTCAAGCAATAACGGCAGATGTCTATTGTGCCGAACTCCGAACCATGTTGACAAAACTAGCAGTAAAACAGCCCCGACTCATGAATCGATCTTCACCATTATTGCTCCACGACAACGCGAGACCTCACACAGCACGAGAAACCATTTTGACCCTTCAGGAACTGCAGTTAGAAACCATTCGTCATCCTCCGTATTCACCAGACCTTGCTCCAACGGACTACCATTTTTTTCGTGATTTGGACAATTATCTACGTGACAAGAAGTTTTCTTCCCAGGAGGCAGTACAAAATGCTTTCACACAGTTTGTGCAGTCTAGATCGTCGGAATTCTATCGCAAAGGCATTAATGACCTTCCCATTAGATGGCAGCAATGTATAGATAATAATGGCAACTATTTTGATTAAATAAATTTGTTAAAAATTTAAAAAATAAACAATATAGATTTTCAGTACAAATCGGCAATTTCATACTTTAACCCCTAATATTATACAACAGTTAAGTAAAGTCAAGTAAGTTAAAACACTTGTGTTATGGAATTTAACGACAGATCCACAACAACCAGATCCCAGCCAATCGTATTGAACCCGGGGCCACGAAGTGGCCTTACCGTGAAAACTCGTATGTGAAACACTCGGCCGTTCAAATGCGTCTTCTAAACATCACCATTGACAAAATTTATATAATTTTTACAGAAGTAGCTTAGCTACTATTGGTAAGTTAGCCATCTTTCATTAAGAACAGGTAAGCCTTTCTCTTTTTCCTCGAATTAAACGCAAATGACTATCAAATTATAGATTCGCAGGAGCATTCTTGCGAAGTAATTTCTTCTTGTATCTAAACTTGTGTAGAAAAAGTCATATTAAAATTAATATAAGGATCGTTTAAAAAAATAGCCCGTTTGATGTAAATTGCCTTTTTATATGTTGTATATTTCGTAATGAATTTATTTTCTGTGTATTAAGGGGTAACAAAGATGATGTTGAATCTCACCTGGCAAAGGAGATGTTCCACGAATGTATGGAGCCCCGGCCTGCACCTTGTACACATATAATTAAGAAACGACATTAATAAATAAGTGTGTTTTCACTAACAATTTGGCTCATTTTGGCTTAAATATGCCGCATTAAATCATTTGCTACAATTATTACAGGCAACACGCGCAATATTTATTTTCTCTGACATTTGTTTGATTTGACGTTTAGACATAATCTTACTCATCTGTGCATTCAACTAACCAACCTCAATTATGTCTGGTTAATTGTAACTAATTATTTATATTACTTTTACATTGGCGAAATCTATAAATTGGGAAATCCAATAAAAGAAAATGAAAACGTAAATAAATAACTGATCACCTATCTATGTGATGTATGGTACGGCAAAGATTTAAATCGTATGGTGATGTGTCGTGTGTCGAACTATGTATAAATCTATCTAAGGATTAAAGCCTTATTGGAGCGCTTAAAATGGCTAAAAGAGAAAAGGCTTTTCTTCCTTAATTTAGCCGCGTCACCCTCATTCAGGCGGTATTAAGAAACCACTGGACAAGAAGAAAAACTTCGATCTCCCACGTCTTCTGCTTGTATCGTGATCAGAGATTGTTATATATGCCCATGGTCACCTCTACATCGATAGAGAATTCATACACTCACTAGCTATATCCAAAATGTTGAATAAGTTTCACCAGGTTGTAAATAAAATGAACTCATTACTGAGGTTGTAATAAACAAACAGATGGAAGGAATTACAGTTTATAAAATAAAAACAACATATCTTTTAAGATGTTTTATTATGATTCATTTTCGATATCCTGCCTGACCAGAATTCCATCAAGAAATGACGCCGGTGCTTCTATATTATCTTGGTACAGAGCCCAACCTAAATACCACACAATGGTCATCACATGAGCACAGCAACCTACAGAACGGAGTCCAGCATTTTTCTGCCTCTGTAACATGGCGTCCCACAATCCGAATATTTTCTCTTGATCAAAATAAACAGTTGGAGCAAACCAGGGCATGCTGCGGCATCTGAAACAATGTCAATTTTTTAAACATTTTATTTTTGAGAAAAAAATTAAAACCAGAATATATAATTCTGAGTGAACAAAGAATGAACCCGGTACTTCATATCAATACTTCCATACTAACCTGTATCTGTGCATCTGTTCTAATATTATAAAGGTTAGTAGTTTGGTAAAGAATAACCTCAAAAACTACTGAAGCAATTTAAAAAAGTGGTCATTTATTTAGATATACAAAAACTCAACAATTACCTCACTGGGATAAATCCTAGCAGCAACTTCGTCTCTCTCTGGCCCTGACAAAATATGGGTGTGTCTTAGGAACAATGATATACCACACCACACACAGAAATCTCTGTAGTGGCTGTGAGATAGGTCTCGCTCTTGTAATTCTTTAGTATTTATATTGCTGTTAATGGCATGTTGCACATTTCTACAAGCTGCAAACCAACAGGCATAACATACTAGCTCTCCAAGTGGAATCTGTTAAATAAATGATTATATTATCATATACCTTCTTGTGAAAATATTATTTTTTTTAATTTCAAAGACAAATTGTCTTCAAACAATTGCTACGAGATATTTACCACCATTATCACCCTTAGGCTTTATAGACAGTTAGGACATATAGAGAATTTGAATGTGTGACTGTGTAATAAAAGCTCATTATCTTATTTGGACTTTAGTCCAAAACTACTATAGATTTCAAGTGGAATGTATAATGTTGTAGTTTCAGAAGTTAATATTGTGTTCATAGATTTTAAAACTTCTTTCTAGTTTAAAAAGATGCGGTTTCTTTCATATTTACATGAGAATTACCTGCCATGAGAGTACTTACTATTCTGGGTGAATTCTTTCAGATATAAACTGTTGTATAGGACCTTCTCCAACCATTTAGCAACGTGTATTAAATAAAGATGATCTACAATAAATGCAGACATTTGTCTCAGGAGGTAAGGTTTGTTGATCATGTCTAATATTGCTAGCAATATCTTGCAAAACATTTTCAAAACATTGAGCACATATCAGTCCATCTTCTGCAAGCTAAAAAAACATTTTAATAAATCCATAAACTGCCTTCTTAGTTAGAGTGATTGAGTGATATTATTGAGTATTTTATTGATTGATCATGGGTGATATCAAAAATTAAAAGGGTAAAAAATGTATTCTATATAAAAAAATCTAGTGAATTCATATTACCGAAAATAATGTTCTATAATATTTAATTACCTCATGTTGAAATTCCTGTTCAATGATAGTATTTATTTCTGGGCCAATATTACATGTCATGTACTGCTCATCCTTAATCATTGCAGACAAGCAAAGCAAACAATGCGCCATGTCTGAAAAAATGAATACAATGAGAATTGGACCCACACTTAAACTAAGCGGTGCACCGTACTAATATATGTTTTTGTATTATTGTAAATATTATATTTTACATACCTGAGAAGAGAAATTGAAGAATATTCCAAACGACGAAATCCAAATAACAGTAGCAAATATCAGGGTTCAAATCACACAGCCAAGCCAAGTCCAACAAGTATAGAAGAAAGAAAGTTCCAAAAAATAACTAGCCGGCTCAAAAAAAGAACAAAGTCCACTGTCGTTGTCGTAGTCTGAAGCATTCGCATGTAAAACACGGCATGATGAAAAGTAATGAAAACATTATTTACGTGGTCGTCATTTTGGTAGTTTGACGTTTCAATGAGTGTCCGTTCAGAAATCACAACCGAATTAGTAGTAGTAAATATGAAAAAATATATCCAGGAAACTGTGATTTTTATTATGGTTAAGTGTATTTTCTTTGGTTATAACCAAATCATGAATTAGTCAGTCATTAATTTCTAACAGTATATCTTTTAATAACATTATTAAAATTAATTTCATTTGGAGTTGACATTTAACCATACACTTTGAATTATGTTTAAGAACGGATTCATTGTGTCATAATTGTTGCCTGTTATTATAAAAACATTCACTTTAAAATAAAATCGCAACTAAAATACGGAAAAGATTATATTTTAGGTATTTTTTTATCAATCTCATGATTTTTTCACGTTTTTTGAATATATGTACAAGGTGCAGGCCAGATTTGAAACATCTCCTTTAAATGGTATCCATCATAAAATTAACTTCACCTATGAGATGGAAGAAAACAGAAGTCTGGCCTTTCTGGATGTGAAGATTCGGGTGAGGAATGACGGTTTCGTTTGGTCATTCCGTTTACCGTAAACCTACACACACTGACCGCTATCTCAACGCGACCTCGCATCACCACCCTAAACATCTTAACTCTGTAGTGACTTCACTGAAGAACCGTGCATATGACCTGTGTGATGAAGAACATCTTCACGAAGAGTTGGAGCATGTACGACGAGTCTTACAGAGTAATGGATACAGGGGACACTTTCCATCCAGACACAAATTAAGACACCAGAGACACAAAGTAGACAGACAACCCGTTTATTTGCCATATGTCAAAGGAGTGACTGACAAGATCTCAAACATACTGAATAGGTACTCGCTAAATACTGTCTTCACTCCTGTACGTAAGGTTTCACAATACCTACGGTCTCCTAAAGACAACTTCCCCTTGGAGAAACCTGGTGTCTATAAGATCGATTGCAGCTGTGGCAGTTCGTACATTGGCCAAACAAAACGAACAGTAGCATGCCGAATAAGGGAACACATAAAAGCAATCAAGAACAACGATAAGCAGAAATCGGCCATCGCGGAACATTTGATTGATTCTGGTCCTAACCACTGGATTGAGTTTCATAAACCACAGATTATTTCGACAGAACGCCACTACATACCAAGATTGGTCAGGGAAGCGATTGAAATAACAAAACATGAAAATTTCAATCGTGAGGACGGGTTTAAATTGTCGAATATCTGGAATCCTGTGGTTCGTATGTGTAAGAACCGAAAAAATCAAAAAAGTGTCGTGTCGCGATCCGATACTGTAAGTGTTGTGTGTCGAGAACAAATCCAAGAAAATAGTGAGAATGTGAACAGTGGTACGGGTAACGAACGCAATAAGAGACTTCGTCGGAGGGTAGACCGATATTTCTGCCAATAACAGCCTACCCGCAATTACTTCAGTCGCTCCGTGATCATGGCACTTGCAACAGTGCCGAAATATCGGAAACTCAAAAACAAGGTACATGGTAGCAATCCCGTAAATAACTTATATTACTATAATGTTAGTGACCATGAAAGTTTAAAACAATATATTGTTAACCGGTACGGGCCGGATACGTCCAAATTAATAAAACATCTAGAACGCGCGCGGAAAAAGTGTGAATGTTTGAAGGAATCTCTGTCTTTCCTCGTGAAGTGTCGTGATTCGGACATTATCCCTATATGTGTTAGGATAAAACCAAGACCAGACATTCAGGGTTCCGCGAGTATCCTGCGAAACGCGAGTGTAAAATTATTGCGAAAATCGATTCGTAACTGTAGGTACCAACTGGACAAAAGTCAGTGTGAACTATACGAAATCCATCTGAAGTGCAGTGAAACTCTTTCGACAAGTGACTTTGATATTTGCGATCGTGTTACATACTTACAAGCTCAACGTACCAGGGAACTAAGCGCCAAAAAACAAGATCGTAAGTTTGAATTGTTATTGCAAAGACAAAAGCCAGATGTCCCCTACCACGAGAACTCACTACCAACCCGAACGGTAATAAATATGTCGAATATTGAGTTGTCCAACGTCCAACAGTCTGTTCTTGAAAGAGGGATGAATTTCGCCGTTACTCCCAGACGTATTCCCTATGAGGAAGTGATTGGGTCGGTTGAAGAGGGTGTCATACGTAACAAGATACCAACAGTAGATGCGGATACACTCAGGCAAGATGTTGCTGTAGTGTTACGCCATGCGAGACTACCAGGACCGAACATTACTTCTTCCGAATCAGTTGCCTTGAAAGATCTTCGCAAGAACAAGAATATATTGGTACTAAAAGCTGATAAAGGGAATGCGACTGTCATAATGAATACCAGTGAGTACGAAAACAAAATCCTTAGTCTACTCACTGATGAACATATATACAAGAAGGTGGATTACAACCCAACGGCGAGGACAGATCGTAACACTCGCTCACTCATAAAAGAATGCGCCTACGCTTTAGACGATGACATTGTCAAATATTTACTACGTCCTAGGAACACCCAGCCTCCAAAACTATATGGTCTGCCGAAAATCCATAAGCCGAATGTGCCCCTGCGCCCGATCGTGAGTCAGATAGACTCACCTACATATGAACTGGCCAAGCATGTGGCAAAAGTATTGCAACCGATAGTAGGACGAACGTCATCGTTTGTAAAGGACTCCCGCCATTTCATAGAAATCCTGCACCAAAACAAGGTAGATGAAAATCAGTTGATGGTCAGTTTTGACGTGGAATCGCTGTTCACAAATGTACCTGTGTTAGATTGTCTTGAAGTGGTGAAGGTGAAGTTACAAGAAAATGACATCCCGATGGTATATGCCAAGCTGTTGCATCATTGTTTGTCGACGAATTTCTTTATATATCAGGGCCAGTACTACCTCCAAATAGATGGAGTCGCAATGGGCAGTCCCGTGGCTTCTGTGGTTGCCAATGTATGGATGGAGCATTTTGAAGAAAAAGCCTTCATCACCGCACCCACAGAAATAAAACTATGGAAGAGGTATGTCGATGACGTTTTCTGTGTATTAAGGGGTAACAAAGATGATGTTGAATCTCACCTGGCAAATTTAAATGGTATCCATCATAAAATTAACTTCACCTATGAGATGGAAGAAAATAGAAGTCTGGCCTTTCTGGATGTGAAGATTCGGGTGAGGAATGACGGTTTCGTTTGATCATTCCGTTTACCGTAAACCTACACACACTGACCGCTATCTCAACGCGACCTCGCATCACCACCCTAAACATCTTAACTCTGTAGTGACTTCACTGAAGAACCGTGCATATGACCTGTGTGATGAAGAACATCTTCACGAAGAGTTGGAGCATGTACGACGAGTCTTACAGAGTAATGGATACAGGGGACACTTTCCATCCAGACACAAATTAAGACACCAGAGACACAAAGTAGACAGACAACCCGTTTATTTGCCATATGTCAAAGGAGTGACTGACAAGATCTCAAACATACTGAATAGGTACTCGCTAAATACTGTCTTCACTCCTGTACGTAAGGTTTCACAATACCTACGGTCTCCTAAAGACAACTTCCCCTTGGAGAAACCTGGTGTCTATAAGATCGATTGCAGCTGTGGCAGTTCGTACATTGGCCAAACAAAACGAACAGTAGCATGCCGAATAAGGGAACACATAAAAGCAATCAAGAACAACGATAAGCAGAAATCGGCCATCGCGGAACATTTGATTGATTCTGGTCCTAACCACTGGATTGAGTTTCATAAACCACAGATTATTTCGACAGAACGCCACTACATACCAAGATTGGTCAGGGAAGCGATTGAAATAACAAAACATGAAAATTTCAATCGTGAGGACGGGTTTAAATTGTCGAATATCTGGAATCCTGTGGTTCGTATGTGTAAGAACCGAAAAAATCAAAAAAGTGTCGTGTCGCGATCCGATACTGTAAGTGTTGTGTGTCGAGAACAAATCCAAGAAAATAGTGAGAATGTGAACAGTGGTACGGGTAACGAACGCAATAAGAGACTTCGTCGGAGGGTAGACCGATATTTCTGCCAATAACAGCCTACCCGCAATTACTTCAGTCGCTCCGTGATCATGGCACTTGCAACAGTGCCGAAATATCGGAAACTCAAAAACAAGGTACATGGTAGCAATCCCGTAAATAACTTATATTACTATAATGTTAGTGACCATGAAAGTTTAAAACAATATATGAATTTAAAACTGTGGACCTTACTTATAGAAATCTTAATTTTATAGGTTCTAATTATGTAGTTTAATTTATGACTATTGAGTTTGATCAATATAACGTAATTGGCTGTTTTTGTATTGTCGAGGATAAATAAACTATTGGAAAGAACTATTCATATTCAGATTTCTATGTTCAATGAGATCTCTTAGAATTGTTACGGAAGTGACTTGGAATAATGGCTATTATCATTAATCAAATCGGTAATATCAATAATACTCATTAATCTCTGAATCACGAATTTGTTTGCTCAAGCAATAGTTTAGAATAAACTTATCTTTATTGGAAATCTGTCCTCGGACTTTTTAATGAAAATTGTGATTTGATAAACATAGAAAAGCTGTAAACTCCTACGTGTTACACGAAATTGATCTCTAAAATTGAATAGTTAAGATACCTTGTTTCAAAGTTGAGGGAATGGATAAGTTTGCATATTTGTATGGGAGCCCATTGTTGTTCGCATACGTCACATCAAGGGACGACGAAGGGAGTCCTGTATAATTAGTTTGTTTATTATCTTGATCAAGCGATTCGCAACTGGACTAACTTAAGTAAGTTATTCACTGTGTCAGTGATTATTTAAGTGTGACAAATCTTATAAGTTTGCTTCTGCGCCTAATGACTAGGACAATTTAGTACTAACTAAATCACTAAATGCCATATTTTGTACTTAAATAAAATAATTTTTATTTATATTATTATTTAAGAGAGTAATCTCTTAATTAGTTATCCTGAATAAAAATGGCATTACGTGGGTGCCATTTTTATGCAATGCATTTATACCATTTATTAAGGTTAACTGCAGTCCTATTGACTTTAAAATTTAAAACAAAATTAACATTTCAATTGATAGAGAACTCAATGTTTGGGATTTTTAGTTCAAGATCCTTAAGCAATTACTTTTAATTTTTGGAGTAAAACTATGAGTGTGCCATTTTGGGACGCACATCAATTTACTTTGTGAAATATTATGAAATTATTTCCAGAAATACTAAATAATTATTAATCGTTTTGCGCGCTTTGACATTTTGGCGTGTGACTGTTAAAGTATTTTTTTTTTTAAACGAACTACTTAATTAGATATTAACGCGTTCAAATGAAAAATCTTCAGCTTTAATATTATACTAACAATATTGTATTTTCCTTGTAGGGTTGAAATATAATATTTTATATTTTATTTATTTTTATTTATGTAAATTACATAATTACTAGACTAAATATGTACACTATAATTTAATTATATCGGTTATAAGTTTGCCCAGAGAAAGGGGTTAAAACAGCTCTACATATTCTCCCAACCACAGCTTCTCTTATCACGCGAAGAATCACGCTGGCTGATGTGTTTGATGAATGGACGTTTTGTGATGCTAATACCCAGATTATATGCGTATTAAAACTACTGCATAAACCCCATCCCTTAAAACAACACCAATAATTTCCGTCCGGATACAAAAAAGACTCTATACTAAACGTAATAAGATCGTACTTAAAAATATTGGCAGCAACGCAGATTTGGGTCTATGATACAGGTAACTCTACAACGACGTAAGTGAAAATATGATTACATTGCAATAACAACTTTATGCGCGTGCATTGAGGATGTTTTGGACTAATAGTGATTTATTTAGAAGTCAGGGTAATGAGGTATAGTCTAATAGTACACGTGTACCTTTATCTCTGATTAGTCGTCAGTAGCCGTTTTGTTTGTTAAAGGATTGTTTCGGTAAATTGCTTGTAAATGATTTATAACTGACAGATTTTGATTACAATGAAAGATTTCCTTAAACCAGTAGCAAAATTTCATTTAGCGATGTTACAAACACACTAGGCATTAAGTGATATATCGAAAAAACATTCATGACTGAAGTATACTTTGACGATCATCACCGAGAAACCAGAGAAGAGACATTACGAAGGCAAACGCCCCCAGGTTGGAATCCCTGTAGGAGCAGATTTTTAAGCAACCATATCCCATTGGTTAAGATATCAGGTTTAACACAAGCCAATCCAGTTCGAACCTCGCTGATGTTCTACGAACATGGACTCTACTCGTAACACCGGCATTTCGATTACTATGAGAGGTGATATAATAATAAATAATATTAATATTACTAGCGGCCCGTCCCGGCTTCGCACGGGTGAACAAAATTCTTTAAATTTTTCCTATTATAAAAATATTTTTCCGTTAGCGCCTTCTAGCGTCCGGTAGATGAACTACTTGCGGTTAACGCGTTGCTATGGTAACGCATATACAATGGAAAAAGAGCGGACAGACAAACAACAAATTTATGATCTTAGATTATAGATAAGTAATGTGTTTATTGCATTGTCAATATTTATTAATAAAAAAGAAAAAGAGATATTTGTTTGATGAATAATAAGCATTTGTACTTAAGTAATAGGTGTTAATATATATCGTCAGGAAAATGGATAAATTAATTAAAAACAAGATTATAAAAGAAACAGTCCCAGATTTCTTTTCACATATATATGTTTAGCCGTTAACCTAGTAACCACACGCCTTATAATGTCTACTTTGGGTTTTATTTTTTATTTCTTGTTTATTCAAATTTAGAAGTTACTGTTTCAAAAAAATATGATCATTTAGAAGTTTGAGTATTTGTTATTAAACGTTTAATAACCTCCAAGGGTCAGAGCCAGAGATACTCATTATCTAAGAGTAACAACACAAAGGAAAAGTGTTTAGAAAGAAAGAGTGGCAGTAAAGATAGGAAAGAAAGAGAGAAGACAGAAATGTAGATTGAGCCTACTTTGGGTTAAACCAATCAGTGTTGATTGAAATATTTTTTCTCAGCTATCCATGCAATCAAAACAAAATACTTATTAATGATGTTATTTATATTTAAGAATATTATGACACCTATTAAATTAAGCTTTATTAATAACCTTTTAATGGGAAATCTATCAAAACTTTTTTATGAATAAGATAATGTCTTGCTGAAAACAAAATATGCAATGACTGGACAAAGCGAATAATATTTTTAAGCCAAAAATTACATCAAAGATTTATCAATAACAATAAAACTTCAACGGCCAAATTGCACAAAATAAGCGTTAAGGACGTAAATGAAAAGGAGATTTCTCGAAATTCGCAGTCAGTGCTGATGGGGCTATACATCACCCGATATCTGATCCGAATTCCGATTGATTTTCGGAAATCGCCACCGAATAACCCGACGATAAAGTGATTTACACTTACTACACACAGCACACAAGACTTTAAAACCCATGGAATAGAAATACTAGTATTTAAAAAGTTAAAGCTCATCATATTTTTTTATTCAATTTTTTACTGGTAGTTCATTTTGATAACTATCTATTTTTATTTTAAAATAATAGTAAAAATGATTCTCACATTCACACCACTTAGCCTAGCTGAAAATAAGCACTGTAAGGCTCATTGTATGGGTGTTAAAGTAACGAATATATGATATATAGATATGTAATATTTAAAGAAATATATATAACCAAACACAAACCCTTCTGGGACTTGAACCAGGACCGTCGTTGCTAAAGACAGGATCGCTACCGTTGCGCCAAACGGTCGTCTCTGGACAGGTTTTATGACTTTGAAATCAATGTATTTATCCAAATATTTATTAAGCAGACGATGACGCCATCTCTTCGTGTACTAAGTTACTACATGAACTTTATCTCTCTAAGACTTGAACCCATATTAGCCTAGCTCCAACCCGAGTCCTCTGGGGCAAGTCCCGCCTGACAGACAAGTTGATTTTTTCAGATAATAATTTCTTGCTTGTTATTTTTTTTATAAACTTCTGTAAGTGCATGTTCGAGGGTCTCCATTGCAATTAACTTATTCGGATTAAGATTGTAATTAAACAACGTTCGCAAGGGCTATTGGTCATTCATACAGTTTCTATTAGAAACTGTATGAATGACCAATAGCATATAAATAATAATAATAGCATATAAATAATATTTAAATATTACGCGATACTACATATATTGTTCTGAACCAAGCTTGGTATTTCAAGCACTATGTAATGTAATTCAAAACAAACAACGGTACCATAAAATTCAGCCAGCCGAGCCAATATAGAAAAATATGTTTTAGACATTAACTCGACCGGGGATCAAAACCAGGATCTCGGAGTGGCTTTACCATAAAAACCGATAATTATGCGAATCACTCGACTGCGGAGGTAGTCAAAATATTCTTATATATTACTTCGATATTTGTAGAAATAAGCGATTCAAATTTACTTCGTCAAATCGTGTTTTTATTGTAATTAAATAGGTGTGTTAAGAAAAAATTATAATTATAATTTTGTATACTTCGAAATATTTTTATCAATAACTATTGCTAATGGCATTTTCCTTCCTATGTTGATGCTGCAATCCAACAATGCTTAGTTTGTCTCTCCAGAAGCGAATTACAATTTTCCCCCTTTTTAAAGATATTAAGTAACACATTCTATTGGGTTTGGTCCACGACGGTCGCAGTGTTTCTTATAGTGAATTAACTAACTATGAATAGATGAGTTATTCAATTAAATTTTAATTAAGAACACGATTATTAAAGTTATTATTTTGGACTAAATAACATTAAAATCTAAAACAATCTCTTTAACATTTCCGTTTACATAATTCAAATCTAAATGATGCATTAGTTGACCGTTCTTTTCTTCTGTGTGTCCGCCCTTTATCGGTCTCAATCGGCGGGGTCGATTGATCCCATAATGACTCGATTATCGTATTAGCACAATTTATACCGTGGTGTTAGCACTCTACAATTCAACCTTCTAATCTACTTGTCGCCATATTGGATTGAAGTTATTGTAGAGTCAATCAGAAATCAGTCTTAGGGCTAATGTGGTATTGGCTACGTGGAAATCGAGAAAGGGTTTCTGTGTGATTATTTTATATTTGCAGGAGATCTGAGGTTTTAGTGCAAGTGCGAGTTTACGCGTCAATACTCGATAATTATCGTTTAAATAAAGCAACATTCGTACGGGTTTTTTTTTTGCGCACAATTTATATTTGATCCTGACGTTTCGACTACTCTACAGGAGCCGTGATCACAGTATGACTATTTTCTATTACCTTCACAAAATTTTAATCAATCGCGTTCCTGACTGTTAAAAGTATAAATCAAAATTGTTGTATTTTGCATTTTATTTTTCACTACAATTATATTGTACGCTAAGGAGTCTCGGAAGGGCCTTCCAATTTCCATCAGTTCGGAAATTGGGAGGCCCTTCTGAAGAGAAGAACTCAGGCAGGGGGACCCACCTCCATCTAACTTTTAGGATGCTCGATTAAAAGCTTGTGAAGGTAGAAAAAATATATGACAACCATTGCCTCAATCATCCAGTAATCATAGCTCCTGTAAAGGAGTCGAAACGTCAGGATTCAATATAAATCATGAGTAATAAAACGTAAAAAAGTTGGTTTATTTAAATGTGTAATGTACGCGGAAGTGTAAGAACTAGATAATTATCGTCTGCGTGAAATATAATTGTGGATAAATGTATTAGCGCCCCTAACGGTAAATGTCAGGAACTACGCATCTTCATAAAATGTTGTAGCGCACTTGATAACGAGTACTGTGAGCGTAAACTCACACGATGGTCTCTGAAAATCTATAATCTAAGATCACAAATTTGTTGTTTGTCTGTCCGGTCTTTTCCCCGCTCTTTTTCCATTGTATACGCGTTACCATAGCAACGCGTTAACCGCAAGTAGTCTACCGGACGCTAGATGGCGCTAACGGAAAAATATTTAGCAATAGAAAAAAATTTAAGGATTTTATCCACCCGTGCGAATTCGGGACGGGCCGCTAGTACTAATAAAGATAATAAAAATTAAAACACAATTTTTAATGATATTACGCAATTATAAATGAATCAATGATAGAAAGTTTCTTTATAGGTTTTTTTAATTATGAAATTTTCAAGTTTTTCTGATAGTTATTATTTACTTAAAATGGGTAACGGATAGTCATAAATATACGATTCATACTAAACAGACAAACATCTACCCTTTCCGGGGCTCGAACCCAGAGCCTATAATACTAAAGTCAGGATTGCTATCGTTGCACCAACCGGTCGTCTACCGTAGCACCAAACCAAATAATATCACATTGCATACGTAAAAATTAACAGGGTAGGTACCTAGTTACATAAATAAATAAAAAGATGTTCAACATTAAAAGCTTAACAGGTAAATTGTGCATTTACTGTCATTGCGTTAAACAAACCGTGTCTCTTGGAGGGCAAACATCTTCCGTCCCATAAAGGGGGGTTACCGCCCAGGGGGCTGCAGGGGCCAGGGGGGGCGGGAGGGGTTGCGGCCTTAATTACCGGCGCTTTTATAGTTTTAATGAGTTCATTTTGGAGCCCGCCTAACAAGCACCGTAATACCTATTTAAACCAATTTTGAAATTAATATCGAAGTGTCGCCAAGAATTGTTGTCGATGCTTTTTTTGTATTATCGAGTTGTCGATAATTTACTTTCTGGTGGTTGTCACCAATTGTATTGACTGGGAAGAGCTTGATGACGCAGTGATCAAAGTTTTTACAAAATACATTGCATGGGTATGCAATGGGCAAACAAGAAAATATTATCCAAGCTCCTACAAGTTTTTTTATAAAGGTTACATTTAATTTTTTAAACTTTAACTTTTCATGTTACTCTCTTTAATTCTTTATTGCAGTATATATAAGAAAACAATTAAAAGTAGTAAAATAACATTTTAACATAAATTATATGTTGAGTAGTTGTTTACAAACAGTTACTGCGAATTAATAGTTTCATTGGGGGTGCCGTTCTGTCATAAACTATAAAGATATTTTAAAATACATAAAAAGTACCAATAAAATTTTATAATATAATAATTAAAATAAGTGAACAGTTATTGTGAAGCTACATACAATTTTTCTCTGACCAAATTTTAATTGCTTCCTTTAACAATCAATAAGCTTAAATTATAAAATAAAAATAAGTCAAGTAAGTGTAATATTTTATTGTATAACCACAGACATGGTATAAATAAAAAAGTGTTTGATATTATTCCAAATTAATGTATAATTCTGTCAACAGCGTGACATCACTAAAACATTATCACGGGCGCTCGTCGAGTCGACTATTTTGTCGATATTAATTAAAAAGGGCCCCTGTACAACTTAATAATAAAGAAAATTAAGCAATCTCCGTCCACAGCTTAATGAATTTACAAAACAAACTAAACTTTGCGCGAACATAAAACGGTCGGCGTTTTGTTACGTGAGCGTTTTAATTTCGCTGATGAATAGAATAAGTTGTTTGAAACTCCTTTTGACAGCATTTTGATTACAATTTTGTTGAATTATAAGGTGTTGCAAAACATTGTGCCTCGATAAAATATAGAGGAATTCTGTAAGTTTTTGAGAATGAAGTCAAATGTATTAATCACTTTTTTTAAATAACTCAATTAAATAATAGGTTGTAAAAAATGGTGTCATCACAAGGCCATGATCAGCTTTGTAATTTCACCAGTGATTATGGTGGCATAAACCATTTGTCCAATATATTCTACTACTCTCTATTCACCTAACAGTAAGCTTTCTTTGACACGATCGATAACCAAACGGATTTTTTCATCGATTTTGTGATCGACTTAATGTACAGTCAAAGATATATACAAAACGAAAGTCTTGAAAAATGTATCCATTAAACAAAAGTCAATATAATGTATTTAAATTTAAGGTGCACTTTTCATTACTTTCATTTGTTTATCAAATATGTATCTAATTAACTTAAGGTTAACTTTTGACAAATGGTTACATGTTTTTGCAACTTCAGATGTGTATATATTTTTACTATTTTCTGTAATTACATATTGTTCACGCTGTAAATTTACAGAAAATTATGGAAAATTGATAGTTGTGACCGATTGTCACAAAATTGGCGCAGATTAAAATCGGTCCGTTTATCGGTTGCGTACGAAAACGTTCACACAACATCACAAACACAACAGGCAATTCCTTTTTACACACACACATACACACCACCATAAACCTTGTCTAAAGTGGGTTGATTTTAGGTAAAGGGGAAGATACCCCCCACCCCAGTAAAGGGACGGCAGTAATGGGCTCGCAATTATCGCCCTATTAAGTAGTTTAGGACCATCATATACCGTTATGGGTACGGTGGGCTTATACAAATATAGAAGTACCCTAATTTTGTTTAAACGATATGATTACACTTTATTGAACTTTATATGATAAATAAAAAAACAATAGTTATTATATAATAATAATTATTATTATTTTAGGTTATATTGGTGGCACAACCATTTCGGGCTATCAATAGATTCGATGGCGCAGTGGGTAGCGTGACCAGCATCAATATGAATGTATAAAAATTAAATACATATATCAATATATAATATAAATTGTTTAAGGTTAATGCTTGCTGTCCATACATCCATTCGTTAATTCACTGTCTTCTAATAATGGTAATCGGTTTTTTTATTTTTTTAAATATAAAAAATTGTCTTGATCAAAAGTCGAAATGTCATCATCATTAGCAATTTGTTGTATACACTGCTGTAACACAGACCCTATAGGTATGGATAAACACATCATAGACAAAAGGTATTCCCCTTGTTTTGGCATATTTTTTTGTCAAATATCGAAAAGTATAATTTTAAAAGGAATAATTTGATATAACTTGCTTGCTGGTAATGAATAAAAAAGATCTAACCTAACCTAACCTGCAATGTATATGAATTTATGACTTTTGATTTTATGCCAAAGTAAATTAGGAATAAAAACATTGTGCAAAAGAAAGGGGTCCTAAGATTTTTTTCTCTTTATTTTAGCAACAAACAGTCATAAAATTTTACAATAATTATTGACAAAGATACTGATAAAAGTACTAGAACTAAGCGGTGACAAAATCTAGTCAAAATGGACTATAATCAACTACGCGAGCCATATACCGATTGGTGTGTGCTATGCCGCTGCCCGTTAGCTATGAGGTCGCTAAACCTCGTAGCGACCCCATGAGTAATGCCAGAATAATGTAAAAAAAAACTTTCGATCTGTGCAATAATCTTATATTTCTATTATTTGTAGTTTTTGGAATAGATGTAGCATAAACATCAATATTAAATACTAGCGGCCCGTCCCGGCTTCGCACGGGTGGACAAAATTCTTTAAATTTTTTCTAGCATTAAATATTTTTCCGTTAGCGCCATCTAGCGTCCGGTAGATGAACTACTTGCGGTTAACGCGTTGCTATGGTAACGCATATACAATGGAAAAAGAGCGGACAGACAAACAACAAATTTGTGATCTTACATTATAGATAAGTAATGTGTTTATTGCAGCTTATGACACTCAGCAGTAATGTGCCTTTCTATTGGTGAAAGAATTTTTAAAATCGTTTCAGTAGATCCCGAGATTATCCCTTACAATTTAACAAATATACAAACACACAAACTTTACTTCTTTATAATATTAGTATAGATATGGCGTTTTTCGCTAATAAAAATGATTTTGTAGATTAGATGTTTTAGTTGTAACTATCCGGAGAACGAAGGATTTGATGAATGAGTGAATGAAAGATAGCTTTAGTCACTCCGATGACTATTCTAATTCTAGCGCAATTTGCTTTACTTGCTCAAAATAACATTGATGCCATTTTACAAAGAATAATAGGTACTACAAATTAATTTGAATCTCCAAAATAGTTTTTTTTCTAAACAATTAATTGAGCGAAGCTCTCTTTTCGGCAACTCACGAATTTCGCTTGTCTCCCTCCTGCTACTTAACGGTTCAACCGATTCGAAAGAATTTTGGGATGAACATACATGATTGTAACCTGACGGACATAGACTATGTAAAAAAAAATATAGACTTTACCATGGAGGAATAATCACCGAAAGAAAAATTCAAAAGCTGATCACAGCCAAACCGCTGATACTACATTGATGAAATTTGGCGCCAAAACTCATATCGTGGTCGTGACTAATGTGCAATAAAAGTTTTGAAATCGGACATACCATGGAGGAATAATCACCGAAAGAAAAATTCAAAAGCTGATCACAGCCAAACCGCTGAGACTACATTGATGAAATTTGGCGCCAAAACTCACAAACGAAGGTAAGGTAGTGCTTCACTCAGTATTTGCAAACAGAAGCATGCATTGCAGACCTAGTTTATTTTATTGTTACTCAATTGAAATTTAACATTTCAAAGTGACCAATTAACGCTTTTATTTTCATATTTTTGGTTTAATACTGATGCTTCGAATCCTTTAATGGAGTCTTATTCACAGTAAGAATTTCAATTTTAACCTAGTCTTCAGCATCGACTTGTACCGGCATGAAAACTGGACCTTATCAACAGGCTCGAACGCCGATATTTGATACATCTCATTTTTACAAATGAATTGATAATGATTAAAGTGCTAATTAAAACTTATCTTCAACAAGTTACTACATGAGTACGTTAATACAATGTAATCAAAAAATTATTAACAAATAAGTAACTAATCATTTGAAATGTCACGAAGACATTCGCAATGTCATTTAGTGAAATCTTTATTACGCAATAAATTAGTACATTACTGTAAAACGTCTGCCTCGCAATATTGATCTTTAACCCCTTACCAATTAGAGGAATATTTCACGAAAGGGATAGGACAATTCAATTGGATTCTAAGGGCCGGCGCCCACTGCCGGCACGGCACGGTGTGTCATGGCAAAGGATTTTAATACTAATTAAGTTATTTTGAAACTTATTTCAATGAGTTTAGAATTTATGTTACTTTATTTTGATACCACGATGCCGCGACGTGCCGCAGGATGCTGCGGCATGACACGACACGCCGCAGGATGCGGCGGTATGTCGAGTCTTGCTTTTTCATTCCACGGGATGCAGCGGCGCGCCATTGCATCCCGCGAGACATATGGGTCACTTTGGGGTCGAGGAATTATGATTGCTAGCTTGTTGAAATAAGATTGAAACTTGTGCAGCATTTCGGTGGGGCGCAGTCCGATCGGTGCGCGGGGGCAAAGGAGGAAGAAAACGCACTGGCGCGCGCGATTTTTGTCTCTCACTCTCACACTGACTGAGCGTGGCAAGTGATTAGTACGTGCGTACGCGATATAGTAATATTACTTTCACGTAAAATACGGAAAAATGGATGAAAAGAAACTGATTAATCTGGTTCGTTCACACGAGTGTATATACAATGTGTCCTCCCGTTTCTACATGGATCAACATATGAAAAGGAACGCATGGCAGAAAATTTCAGAAGAAATGAATAAAACCCGTAAGTTATTTTTTTACTTATTTATTGTCAGAAATAGAAACTAACATCTATTAACAATTTCATTTTGCCAGTACACGCTACCAACATTAGAAAAATATTCCGTAAAACAATCTCTTACAACCATCCCTTCCAGATTGTTGAAAACTGTATCATTGGTTCTATCGATTGCATTATTAGTATTAGAGCTAAGTGCCTCCATAGAATGACTATTAATGATAAAGTTATGCAAACACGTGCTTGCTAGTATAATGTTGTTAATGTACTTTGGTTGAACTTTTATACCTTTTTGAAATAATTCAAATCTTTCTTGTAACATTCCAAAAGCATTTTCTACAATACGCCGTGCTCTACTTAAGCGATAATTGAATATTCTTTTTTTTTCATCATTTAAAAGATGTGAGGGGTATGGTCTCATAATATTTTCTGTTAGTGGAAAGGCTTCATCGGCGACAAATACGTGGGGTAATTTTTGAGTTGAATGTGGTAAAGCCTTTTCCGGTGGTATGCATAAAGAACCATTAAGTAGTTTCGAACCAAATTTAGAACTTTGAAGTATACCACCATCGCTATTTCGACCATATGCTCCGACATCTACAATCACAAATTTGTATTTTGCATCCACGACAGCTAATAAAACGACGCTAAAGAACTTCTTGTAGTTAATATACTTACTTCCACTGTTATTAGGAGATCTAATCTTGAAATGCTTACCATCTATGGCCCCAATGCAGTTAGGAAAATTCCAAAATTTATCAAAGTCGGTTGCAATTGAATGCCATTGTTGGCTCGTGGGTTTCGGCAATGTAGTAGACCTTAATACAGTAAATATTGCTTGACAGGTTTCGTGGACTATATTACGCACAGTAGTGAATCCTATACGATAGCTAAAAGCTAAAGACTTAAAAGAAGCTCCTGTAATTAAATACCTGTAACAAAACAAAAAAAAACATTAGTAGACGATTTAAAAGCGTGTGTTATTTGAAATACTTCATTCTTGTTATAATAATAATAATATAATATAATAATAATTTATTTCTTTTTACAACTTTCATCTTAACTTATTGATTGATTGATTGTTACAGATGAAGAATGCCAGAAGGCGTGGAGCTGCCTTCGTAACAATTATAGAAAAGCCTTAAAAAACAGGGTGTACAAAAGCGGTGACGCTGCCAAAAAGAGGCGACCAATTAAATTTGAAAAGGAACTTGAATTTCTTCAAAAGTTTTTTCAAGATAGACCTCAGCTCTCAAATTTAGACTCTTCTTCCGAAGATACACAGCTTTCCGAAGAAACGCAGCATATCGAAAATACACAACCTCCCGAAACAGCATCAACTGTTCCTTTTCCTGAAGCACAATCGCCTGTATCTCAAATGTCGTTTTCATCACATGCATCAGATTCTAGACCAGCTAGATATGTTCGTCGGCAATCATACATGTCATCGGAAGCACAGCATACGGAAACAACAGCAGAAGTATTAAAAAAATACATTGAAAACCAAAAGAAGGAACAACATCCTATGGAGATATTTTTTCAGGCAATGGCGGCAACAGCGAAGACTTTGTCACCAAAATTACAAGCTGAAATAAAACGCGATGTTTTACGTATTGTTACTGATGCAGAAATAAAGCATTTGGAAAATGTGGAGTTAACTTCAGTTGTGCAGCAAAGTCGTCCTTCAACATCAAGTTCAGGAATCGATATTTCAAATGAATGTCATTCATCTCAGCAATACGCACCAACTACTGCTGCCAGAACCCATAATACAATAATCGAAAGAACAAATCCTTTACACAATTTATCTTCATTTAATAAGCCCGAACAACAATATAACACCGAACCAAACTATGGTACTACACATATAGAATACATACCTACTCCTATATCCAGACGTTATAATATTATTGATATATATGACAATAACTCCAATACTGAATTGCCGGACTATGAACACTAAAAATTTTCTAATACTTTCACTTTTTGTCATACTGTAGGTACAACTGGATTGATGGTCATATGCCACCAAGTAGCAGTTATGGTAGATAGCTGATTATAAAAATAAATAATTACTAAATATATCAAGACTTTTAATTTAATATTAGTAAACGCTCCGTGGTGTCACCCGCCGCTCAAAAATTTGTAAAGTTATTCCGCTAAACTGTTTCGACCAAGGTGGTTAAGTTTATCTTGCCTAATACTATGCCCCATCGCATTAGAACTCCCAAGCCCGCTCGTATTTACATGCCACAAGATAATATAACCTACTGCTTTTTTCTTCAACAATATTATGTATAAACATCACATAGCTTTTGGGCACTAGGTTAAGGTTTTGACATGTAATTACGAGCGGCAGATCGAACTTAGAACTATTTAATCTAAAATTAAAATACATTTACTGGGGAATTCTAGTTTATACATAGGCATTATTAAAGGCAAAATTAGTAAAATAAAAACTATTTTTACCCAAGGAAAACGAGTTTGTACTAAAAATGGGTTTTACCTTAATGACAAACAGCTATCCACAAACCATAACTTAGATTTTAATATATAATAGCTAGAACAAGCTAGCTGGGAAGCTGTATGTATATGTACGTGTTGGTAGGTATATGAACACTTACCTTAAACATACAGACAATCTCTCTGTAACAGGTATAGGCGATCGAAAATTAGTTTTGATTTTCTTTATATGCGATTTTAGCAAATCACTTAACTTTTCAAATTTTTCATAGTCCATTCTGTAATAATCATAGAATTTTCGCATGTCGTATCTCAAATCATTAAACAAGTTGCTGAATTCACCATTTGTAGATCTTGTTCTCCATAAATTATGCACCCAAAATTGTCTTTTCATCAAATTAGCAGTTCTTATTTGTCTCTCTTCATCTTCAGCTAGAAGTGCTATTAATACTAAATCCCAGTCTACCATAACGACACAACAAATGTTCTCTATGCGACACAATCAACTTCGAATACGCGCGGAGCAAAACTGATGGATGCCAGAGTGGCTGGGCGTTCAGCAGGATGCCACGGCATGCCACGGAACGCCGCGGGATACCGCAGCATGCCATTGCACAACCTGCCGTGCCATGCCGTGCCACGCCGTCAGTGAGCGCCGGCCCTAAATTTACAGAATCGCTGGGCATTCGAAACGTGTCTATGTAGACTTCTAAGAATCCCTCATTTATCAGATTCTTATAAGAGAAAGAGGGACAGGAATATGCAAATTGCTTGGAACCGACCGACAACACAAGTTCCCGAATCTTTTCTGAAACTCAACTTTTGCATAAACAAAATAAAGTTCAATTTTCTTGGTTACTGTTAAAGGTTTTACGTTGTTTATTGAATGGAATGTTACTTCCATTGTTACGACTTCATTTGCTCTTAAAATGTTTTGCTCTTATAAGGGTATTGATTCAAAGTGCCCATAAGCAAAAATGCTAAGCATTTTTACGATTTGAAATGAGAAAATGAAAAATATATTGCTTTAAGGCTCTCGACCATTCTTTGTGAATCGGTCGTATCAAACCGTTATACAAGGTGTTCTAGAAACATTCATACTAAGTTGGAATGCGACTTGAAAAGAGAGTGGTTAATATTCTTCTTTATTTTAAAACTTTGTTGCGAGCAAAGTGTGAATTAGCAATCCACTACAAAGAGCTAAGTAGATTGCGTTCGAGCGTAGGAGTTCGAGTGTTCGGATACACTCTAATTAAAAAAACCCAAACTTAAGAATAAATAAATTTATTTAAAGGAGACCTTTCTTTTCGGGCCAAAAATGTACCTTGGTACAAGTTATTTGAAAATATTCATAATAATGTACAAACACTTATTTCATATATAATATATCCATAAATTAGATTTTTATAAAGTTAATAAAACACAATAAATTATACACTAAATCACAACTGCGTAGAACGAAACGCTAATGTGGCACTTGTGTGTGACAGTCGGTTAGATTTTAACAAGTTTTTCGCGGCTCTGGAACACGGTATTTGCGTAAAGTCCGTAGGCTGATAAAATAACTAAACGCTTAAAATGATTCGCAATAGCAAGAAATATCTATTTTCGCTCTTGATCCTACTGTATATATTAAAAAACAGAAGAATTCATAAAGCAGTGTTGCTGATAAACTTGTATACATTTTATGTTTAAGACTGAATATTGAAAAATGGTTATATAACTTTAAGCTACAAAACGCTTCAAACTCAAAATAATTGTGTTTGCCAGCTAAAAAAAACATTTGTTGCAAGTAATTTATATTTTTGAATGATTTTATTTAGTGGTACAAATGTATTTAAAAATAAATAAGTATTTTTTTCGGAATATACAATTTTTTAGCTATTTTTTGGTATCTTTGAATCTTAGGTACATATTTAGCCTTACTTATATGGAAGAAAGAAAGGCTCCTTTTTCAAAGTAGTTTTGCAATAGTAATTGCTATACGTTACTACATGTGTCTTTTATGCAAATCTGGAGAAAGAAGCTTGAAGTTTTATTAGTTTTCCCGTTAAAACCGCTATGGTATCTAAAACGGAGTACAAGGTTCACATTGACGAGGTTTGAACATGGTTCTTTTTCTTTAATACAGAACACGAAACCGACGAACTTCAAGGCGCTTGAATTTCGTCGATTTCGAGTTCCAAAATTATAATGATATAAGTATAATATCTAATTAATAGGATATGCTTTAATAATTTTAATATTTTGGATTGAGATGAGTATGTCATAATGTAAGCGTTTAAAAACAGATTTTTTAACAAAAAAATAACGAAAACAATTCGTATAAAGCAACTAAAATAGAATAAAATTAATAATTCACAAAAACGAGCAGCCATCTTATCTGAAAATTTTAGTCAGTAGGTACACTACATTAAAACAAAATAAAAAAACTGACATACTTTTTTGCGCTAAAAAGAATACGAAAGCACATGTGTTATGAAATTCACAAACAGCGGTACCACAACACCCAGACTTGGGCCAATATAGAAAAGTTCGTTACCATGTAAACCAGTATGCGAGCCATGCGACCACGGAAGTAATCTTTGGTTCTGTATTTGACTCAATTAATCATCAATTAGAACATTATGAAATAAAAAGTTCCAATTATTTCAGCCGTACTTAAGTCAAAGTCTGATTCTTTATTAGTGTCGACAGACACTAAAAAAGACTGATGGTTAAATTCTATGTGAAACAAAATATTACTAGCCACAGTGTAAGACGCATCTTCGGTCGTTAATACCCACCAATACACATTGGGCCCACGTAATAGGTTATAGACCAACCTCCATTTGATGTTTGCATCCATTAGAAGTATACAGGCTGTAATAGTAAATTATTCCCGAATGGAAATAACTAACTTACTTACTGCTTAATACGTGTACTTAATGCGTAAACAAAAATTAGTTATTTTTGTTTAAATTATGAAATAATTGTCATTCTTTATATAATGCATAATTTCAAATATAACTCATAATATTAAATTCAGATTGCAAGGAATTTTGATTAAGTAAATGGAAGTATAAAATCACGATATAATTGTGATTGCACAAGATGGCTATGATGTTTTTAAGATCACCTTTAAATACACAAATTATTTTGTATCAAATTAATGCAAATAATCTCCTCATTCGAATCAATTAAGCCCATAAAATTAATGGCTGTGATTTGATCCACATGACGCCAATTGGAAAGCAATTTTCGCTCAGCGGGATCCTGCTCCGCTAATGTAAAATAAACATTAGCCATAATCAATGTTATTGACACACTATGGATCTTATTAATATATCATTACATAAATACCTATACATAATTAAATGGAAATTAAACGTTGAACAAAAGCGCTAGTCTCAGATGGGAACCGATGTTGTGATTAATAACGCAATAATAAATAAATTTCCGAACAACTCACAGCAATATTTTTTATTTACATTCACGCCAATAAACCTATCCCAAAGTAAGCACCGTAAGGTTTGTGTTATGGATACTAGGGTAATGGATAAACATAGTCGTACATATACTATACTTAGATATTCACTATAAAAAGTCAACACCATCAAAAATAGCTTTAAAGACTTAATTCTAGTGGACGCTGGAAAGTATTCTAGAGCTACGTTAGTACGATTCTTTGTTTGCAAGTAATTATTGTTTCATCATTACTTGTGTTTTGACCGGGTTAACGCGGAGTCCAAAGTTTTTACTCCATTCAACGACTTGCCGCAAGTCGGCATTGGTGGTCAAGATAGCTTCAGACAGTCTGGAAAGCGGACAGTGACAATAAATCAGCAGACAGTCTGCATACAGGTGATAGGAGGAAGTAAAGTTTTGATACAGGAACCGGTGTTGTGATAAAGAACGCAATAATAAATAAATTTCCGAACAACTCACAACAATATTTTTTTTTACATTCACGCCAATTAACCTAGCCCAAAGTAAGCACCATAAAGACTTGTGTTATGAATACTAGGGTAATGGTAAACATACTCCTACATATACTACTTAGGTATTCACTATAAAAAGTCAACACTATCAAAAATAACTTTAATTTAAAATAACTTTTGTAATGATTGTTTAATCATTACTTGTGTTTTGACCGGGTTAACGCGGAGTCCAACGTTTTTACTCCATTCAACGACTTGCCGCAAATCGGCATTGGTGGTCAAGATAGCTTCAGACAGTCTGGAAATCGGACAGTGACAATAAATCAGCAGACCGTCTGCATACAGGTGGTAGGAGGAAGAAAAGTTTTGATACAGAATTAATGAAGATTGCAAAGAGAAGGGGAGATAATACGCCGCTTTGGGGAACGCCGATAATAGTATAACACAATGAAAAGTCACTTCGTCAAGATGAATCAGTTGCTTGCGAACATACAAGTAACTAAGAAAACAGTCAACTATCAATAGAGAGATATGTCAAGAGCGGCAATCTAAGATACCTCAATTTAAGGTAGGGTTTCTGCTCGAGAAATAATGGTCGAGAATTCTCGTGCCTCGAAAAATAAAAAAGGTCGGGAAACTAGAAACCTTAATGAGGAGGACTTTGAAATTGACGGTGTTGAATACGTTTCTGAAGTACAGTTATGTAAGTATCGTTGACAGTCCATTTTCCATTCCAAAATAAATATCATCTGTAAATTTACTAATATTGTAACTGTGCTGTCCCTTTGACGGAAGTCTAATTAAAGAGGATTTGACTATAGTTAAGGTGCTCAAAGATTGGAGAGAACAAATGAAAATGGGAAAAAAAAATAAGTTAGTGGCTTAGGATGATTAACCTTAACGAAGAATTATAAAAACCTCTTTTTTGACAAAGAAAGTAGAATTTAATTATTGTATTTTTGTTATCGATAAAGAAGCTAGATAAAGCTGGTTTGATTTACATAGAGAGATGGTAGTAGTACTTAAAACATAAAGAGATGGTGGTGTCATCAGCATAAAAACTCTTGGAAAAATTCAACGAGCCTGTTCTTTCCAGACCTTTCTCAGTAGCTCAATTAGAGGATTCCTCGTCCGGATAGTGAGTGGATGTGGGTTCGACTTCCGCTTGACACCTGAACCAAGTTACATTTTTTATGGTAATAATTTCCTTAGAAATATTAAATGCATTTTTTTTTTAAACTCACTCTTCTAATCCAGAAATGAAAAGCATGAAATCTGTGTGTTATGTAGATATCGCAAATACGGTTCTAGATCGTTACTTATGTAATTTTTATCAAAACTGAACAACGCCTAATAATACGCCTAATCTACCTCTTTACTTTGTTTGATTTTATATTTAAATGAAGTTCAAAGTTTTAGTTCAATTATGATCATTTCATTTGTTTAGTCAAGAAGAACTAAACGTAGTAATAGGATGTTGAATTTTCAAATGCTTCCCCTAAAATATTACAATATTAGCATAAGTGACGTTATAGCACCGTATGTGCGATATGATGCTGATCGAAAGGTATCAGAAGAAGTATAGAAAAAAGGAAGTGGTCACAATTAGGTTTAGTAAAAAGTATGTAAAAAAGTATTACGAGTTCAAAATATATTTTTCTTTACGACCGTAGATTTAAATTTACTGGGGAAGAATATGTTCAGCTGTTTATGGATGCTGACATTTTGGTACCATGAGTTATCGCTACATTTTATCCTATCCATGTCACCTGTAGAGAATATATTAAATAAACTATTCCTAAAAGGCTAGCATAGCGTCGACCTTCTTATCGAAAAGGTTACGAGTTTTATTGTCGTTCAAAGTAATATAGGAAACCAAACTTATTATATACTGGGTCAAAATAATGCTGGCATTACTCTTATATTCATTATTTATATGTTCATTATTAACGTTAAAAAATATAAATATATTTTCCTTAGAAATACGCTAAGAACCTATATTGATTAGTAGAAACTCTAAAACGCAAATAAGTAACGTGTGGATACGCCTTAAGGCTAACAAACAGTAACCGCCAGAATATTGTGATTGTTTACAACAGTGCAAATTGCCAAATGGCTTTATATAGGACTATAAAGTTGATGCCATAACTGAAGCCACGGGACTCCAATTGAGATGCCATTGCTGCCCCGCAGAGATCCCGGCCCGCTAATGCAGAATAAACATTATGATAATAAAAACTATAATATATGTAGCATTGCAGTGTGCAGTGTTTTCAGATGCCACTTCTGAACGCAGAAAGTTTGCGTGGCATAATAATTTTTATAGCATTATAGATTATATTAAAATTCAATTATTGCATGTCATATATCACGCACGTTACCACAAACTGTCAAATTTTCCTAATTGATATTGAACTCTATGAGTTAATAGTTATGCTGAAAATCGAATAGAAGGATTTGGCATTTTTGAATAGAATAACGAGCTGTTGACTGACCATTATTAGGCGATATACGATTGACATCCTATATGGGTATAGCAATAATATTGTGCATAGACGACGGTCCTGGGTTCGAATCCCGAAAAGGGTCGATGTTTGTGTGATGAATACGAGTATTTGTACCTATATATTTACGTATGTATGTATCCATAAAACAAACCTTACAGTGCTAGGGTAAGTGGTGTGAATGTTAGAAATATTTATTTTGTTTATTTATTTACTCCATTCATTTATATTTACACTTATAAAAATAAGTCTTATTAAACGTAAATTGATCAATAATATTACAACTATAACAATAACTAACAATTACTTATTAAACCAAATAGTATTGAAACGAGCTTTTATACGTTCGAAACGCGTTAGTAGGAAACCTCAGTTTTGGTCGGGTCACACTGACCGTGGTTGCGGACTGACTATTCAGCAAGACGCTATAGATACGGTAGAAGTGTTATTTGATATTACATAATTAAAAATATTAAAAAAATAAAATAATAAACCAAAGAAAAAAATATTTTTGCACAATAGTGCGAAGTACAAATATAAATCATAATTAACAGAGTCAGGGTCCCAACCACTGGACAATCCGACCATCAATTTCATTTCATCTGATTGCAAATGTCACTAAAAGTGTAGTCTACAATTATTTCCAAATCGAAAGGTTAAAATGTGCAATCAAACACATTTAGTATTCCAGTCATAATATAGTGGAAATTGCCATATCATAAGCGATATTGGCCAACACCGAAATTGCCACACACTACCGTCCTCAGTTCGTCCGAACAATATTTTATTAACCTCTCATCAATAGACACATAATAACAATTTAATAGACACAGATTTATCTCCCGCACCCACCATAACTTACTACTATAAACTATATAGAAACAAACGAAACTCAACCATATGTGGTGGTACTTAAAGTGGCTGTTTGAAATATTAAAGTGGTAAGAGTAAATTGGTATCGATATAAGAATCATATCAACCTCATATTTGAATCGCGTGCCATGATTCGGCAAAATCGATCAAAGTATCGCCGGACCACCAATGAGCCTCTTAAAATGTCCTGGTAGTGATGTGCGCCTAAGATAATATCGATATTACAACTTATGTTCTGGTGACATATACAAGCAAGATTAACACTTTTTTCACCGATGGCGCCAGTGAAACCGACGGAATCCATTGTAGGAAACCACTGTAGAAAGAACGAAGGGAAAATGTTTAACTGGGCTAGGTGATCTGTACTGTAATAAATTTGATCTGTACTATAATAAATTTGATCTGTACTCGGAGAGTACGGTACGATGAAGTTATTCATATAAATTCACTTTGTTGGAGCTGGAACCGCGTATGATGCATGGCGACGATCTTCTTTCGGCGATATTATGACGCCTAGGAAGGCGCAAAACTTATGAGGTGAGATTAAATTATGGACTTATATGACCTCAAATATCGAGGACAAATCGTATATTTAGAATATCAACCATTCTATGACATTTATTATATTCCATGATATTAATTATATTATACGAGAGTAATATAAATACATATTAATTAATTGTAACTGTACTTTTTAAACAACAAGTTCGAAATTTAATTTTAAATATTTTCAAAAGCTTTCGAATAGTACGATATAGGCTTATTTGTTTAATTGCTACCAACATCAGTTTATTATTATATTTTCTATTCGATTCAAATTGCTGCATAATAGCCTGTAATTAATATTTAATTAAAATAAATCAAAGAT
The DNA here is from genome assembly GCA_927399485.1 of Calamotropha paludella. Classification (NCBI taxonomy): domain Eukaryota; kingdom Metazoa; phylum Arthropoda; class Insecta; order Lepidoptera; family Crambidae; genus Calamotropha; species Calamotropha paludella. The sequence continues at coordinate 11,728,057 of OV656826.1, read as the reverse complement.
AGTGATAGTATAGGATAATTTTAATTCAATTTATTACCAGATCATCGATTTCATATCGATACCGACGTCTGCTACATCCCTATCATTTACTAAAAAGAGTTCCCAAGAGGCACAATCAACACACATTGAATACCCCTTTGTCGTGCCGAGTAATTTATTGATTGCGTCTCTGTCAACACGGCTGGCACTTTACACCGGCTCTGAATACTTCATTTGATCCGGATTTTTATCGATAATAAAACGGAACGTCACTCGTTAGCCGTATTTAGTGTACAAATCATTCGATAGCGGCATCGCTTGATCGCTATGATGATCACCCGAGCGAATATTGTTTTGCTTTTTATAGAATACGATTACTGATTATTGTTCGCGCGAAATACTTGAATAGCTCGCTCTTATAAATGTTGCCAGGTTAAAATACCTCTCTCAACTCTCTATTATAAGTAAGGTTAATTCCTGAACGTCGTTTATTAAATGTTATGTGTTAATTGTTTCTTTCGCGGGCCGTGTAGTTAGTTAAGTAACTAAAAGTTTTTGTTTCCTTACTAAAATTGTACAATTTCCTTAGTAGGAAACAAACACGGTTTGTTACAAAAATCTTGTATGTTTAATTGAGCACGCATAACAAAAGAGAAAATAATGAGAATGGCAAACACCGCAAAAGAAAATTGGACGAATATATTTTAATAATTTTATTAACTAGCGAAATATTGGCATAATAATTGAGAAGAATAATTGACAAGTTGAGCGTTTTGCGCAAACAGAATGTGAGTTCGTCGTGAGATTGAGTCCCGGAAGGCGTTTATGTGTTGAATATGCATTTGTAACTGAATCATGGGTATTTTTATATGATTATTTAAATATCACTTATCTACGTATCATATATGTATAACGATAACAAGCCTTATTTTTCATTAAACAAGCTTCTTTTCTGTAAGGCTGATTTTTGTTTATGAACGAAATATTATTATTTGTACTAAATGAGAAATATGTAAGTTTTGTAATAAGTTTGAAAAATTACCTGTGCAAATTAAACTATATTTTTAATCCTATTCAAGTTGGTTGCAGTGTAACTTTTGATTAATCAATTCCTGTATCATCATCATCAGCCAATTGATTTCCCCAATGCAGGAGCACGTCTTCCCAATGGATAAACCGAGTTGGAAGAATTGCCGAGCAGGTCCAATACTTATTGGGTGTTAGGTAATCACTACAGATGTCGCAAGGACCTTCATTTTAAGGAGCTTTCTCCAATCAGGCACGTTAACTTGTTCGATTCGATCCACAGCAGAATCCACGATCGAACAAGCTAACCCGAACAAGGTGCCTTTTTACCCTGGCTTTAAAAACAGACGAGTTATAAGTAGGTACTCGGAAATACAGACGCAGGGAGGTAGTTTCACTCCTTTGCTGTGCGCATTATAAAAGAAGTTGAAAACCGCTTGGTGCGACAGGTAGGAATAGCAACCAAGAAAGGATGGTAGCCCGCAGTGTGTTTGGATTTTCGATGGAAGAAGGGTGATGGCAGTATGAGCATATATGAGCTCCTGAGCACACTCTCCAAAATACAATCTGTAGAAGACCGGCAGACAGGCAATTTTGCGGCGGTGAGCTAAGGTGTGAAGGTTGCTCTTTGCCAATTTTGTCTACTCCCAGAAGTAGGAAAATGTTTTTAAACTCTTTTTTTTCATGTATGATTTCAGGAATAATAAATGAAAATTAGAAAAGTAGGCAGACTATAGTAAAAAAACAACTATAGGATGGGTGGTCTGTAATTGCATTCTTATTAAACAAACCATTAATGGTAATTTACTGTAACCATGATACAAGGGAAACTTCACAGGAAAATGTTTTACCATTCTTTAACAATTGATATCTCCGATTCAAAAATTAAACTCAAAGGGGTTTTTTTATTATTATGATCGATATATAAATTCAAATACTTCAATTACCCTTTGGTGAGTAAAATTATTTTTTAATATCAACAAAGACAATTTTCTCCTTTTCTTGTTTTTTGATTGTTTGTATACAATCCTAAAAATATTATTGTATTTTTTTTTGGGTTTGAACAATAAAAGTAAGGCGGTTCACACACTAGAGATGCGTCCCGCCGCGGTGCGCGTAGCGACAGAAAACGCGCGCGGGGACAGAGGCGCAGATCTGCCTATCTTAGCGGTGTAATCTGCTTCTCCGCGCGGTGTAGCAATACAAGTTGACCCTACTTCTGCACGCCCGCGCTCCCGCGCAGAATCTGCGCGCGGGGCGCCTACCCGCGCGTTCCCGCGTCAGCAGTGCGTTGTCATAGGCGTGTTTTCTATATTAATTGAGATTCTTGCATACAATGATAAAATCTGCGGCCACGCGCTACGCGACGGGGCGCGGTGCAGTGTGTTAACCGCCTAAGTTTGGGTACAACTTCTGTGCTTGCAATTCCATAAGTATCCTTATGAGGGTACCTATAACATTTTATCACAGGCTTTAGTGTGATAATGGGCATGGAGATTTATACTGACACCGAAAATTTAACTCGGTTCGCTTTATTCAGAATCCAGAATGCTTACCGTTACACCGTGAAAATGGATGTGCGCGACTTTTGCTTTATTTATTTATTTAAAAATATATTCTTTCCTTATAAATAGTATAAAACTTTCTTATTTTGGGGTTTCAAAAAATAAATAAAAGATGAAATTCACTACGATTGATAAAAGCTGTACTAGGCTGACGGCTATCGTGCTCTGCCAAATTTTCCGTGCCAAAAAACGTGGGCTCTAATTAACCAGACATAACTTTTCCTTTATAATCTATAATTCAAATTTATGAGAATCAAGCTATTCCTACCTTCCTCAAACCTATGAGAATTCGACAAGAAACTTAGCAAGTGCAATTATTTTCGCCCAATTTTGTTTAACGCAAAGACATCAAACACCAGATAACCTAAAATTTAAAAATCAAAAGAAAATCAAGAATATACTCACTTAATTGATGGACACACTACATAACGGATCCCACGCATTGGTTATAATGACTCTCAATCTGTCAAAGGTTTTTTACTAGTATTCATTGTTTACCATTTTGTACCATCAACAGTTAATTTTCACTAATCAATCCTATTACTACGGTTATAATTGGTCGTACAAACCTTGTTATAATTCTACTGAATAATTTATACAAGTTTTGCACTTGAGGGAACAATGGAAGTTAAATTGAATACTGAATTGTTTACATTTTTGCTTTACTTACTATATAGCGTACTAATTAATTTACTTTTAATGTAAACAATAATCATATTTAATAATACAAATGAATGTAAAAAGAAAGAAGTAGAACCTAAAATAGTTGATGCAAAACGACTTTTATGACTTACTTATTTTAGTTTTTGTCATCTAAAAATAATTTAAAATATAAAAGACAAGTAAATCACTTGTCTTATGGAAATCAGAAACAACGAGAGAATTACAACACCCAGACCCAAGTCAATAGAGCAAAATTTATTCTCTACATGGACCCGGCCAGGAACTGAACCCACGTCATCATAAAATTCGTATGTAAACCACTTGTCACGCGGGGTCATAGTGTATATTAAACGATCAGTAAGCAGGTAATCTGTGTAAGGAGCGGTTAGCTTTTTCGCCCCTTAATTACTGAAGTTATCAGGGGCAGGGATCGGGTAATCAAAAAGCCAATTATGTCGAGCTCCAGTATTCTTCGGAAAGATTCATAAAATATAAATAAAAAATAAAAGCATTAAGCTGTTAAAATCGGCAACATCTGCTGTGGATAGCACATACTAACACGCGTTATTTGGCCTGTTCTTCTTACAGTGGTTTCTTAGGGAAAACCTATGCCGAGGCAGTGGGGAAATTAATAGGCTAAATATAGAGGTCAACTTACCATGGATATAACCAAACTACACTTACCCAGAGGTTATGACCCTTCCTCCCTAAGGACTTAGTCACACGAGCTGTATTTTAACTGCAAATCTACTGCAAACTGCTCGCGAAATGCTTTTGGATGCAGTTCACGCGACCACATCGGAACTCTATTCTAAGGCCTTTGACAGACGAATTGCAATTCAGTTGCATTCCGACTGCCAAAATGCAATTCAGGTGCCTCTATCTAAAGACTAACTGTCATTGCTAATCACACAGGCAGCTTTTTAACTGCATAAAAATTGCACTAACACATGGAAGGCATTAATGATGCGGTCACGTTAACTGCATCTAAAATGAATTCCGTCTGCAATTTGCAGTTACGTTGCAGTTGCAATGCAGCTTATGAGACCGGGCTCATAGAAGCGAACACCTGAGGGTACGAATCCCGTTTGGCAATTGAGGCAAGTTAATATAAAAAACATATCAGTTAAAACCTTAAATAATAAAAAATACCATAGCTTAGTGAACATAATTTAGATTGTAATTTTTCTGAATTATTGAGAGCAGCTGCTACAATGTAGTCAAATAAAAGGTTTTTAAAAAAAGGTGTGTATTAATACATAGTTTATCTCTAACGACGTGCGTCATTTCATTATTTTTTTATACAAATTATTTCCTTCTTTATAGGATCCACTTCACACGTTCAACTAATGCACTTTTTATGAAGTTTATCGATAATCGATAAAATTATCTGCTAAGTGCGCGCAGTGAGTGTGCTCGTGAGAAATAGCACAACTTTGTTCATAATACGTTACGTCATTTTCTAATAAAACATGCTATCTTATATGCAATCTGAATTATAGTGACATTATTAATTAAAAATGACAAATTAAAACTTAAGCTTCGTACCATCCTATTTTATTGTTCTAAAAAAATATCTAAGAATTATCTAGATATTGGATTATAATAAAGTAATAATAGTACTTCCTATGACTGTGGAGGTAAGGTATAATTATCGCAAAATCTGACCATCCAATGGCTGATTAATCGTTAGAACCCACCAATCCGCACTGGGTCCGTGTCTAATCCGTGCTTCACTTAAAAAAAAGTTCTTTTGAATCGTTCCACATTTTTACCTACCTCCATTCAGAAGGTTTAATTGATAAGAAGAATGGGAAAGAGAAGAATAGATGATTGTCTTGGCTAGTCGCACCGCTCCAAGTACTAAAGTGCGAAAAGGCCGATTCAGTTCTTGAATTGAATTCAAAATAACAGTTCTTGAGCGATTCGTTCTGCATTCCGAATCACTCTTTGTCTAACAGAAGTACGAGTAACAGACGCGAGCTTTAACAGAAGTACCTTCATTTATATTTTTGATATTATACATCATGGTGGGTTCTTGCTAATGTGACCATACGTCCCGCTTTCAGGCTGTCTGTTCATTTGTCCCCAACCAGTGCAAAAACGTCCGGTTTTGCATACAGTCCGAAATGTAGTATACAAACACTGCGTTTGCTCAGGGTGTAAGAACTGCGTCCGCAAAATTTTTTTTAGGCTCCTTAGACCAGTCGTGTCAGTTCAATGTAGATATCGAAATGTTTGAATGGAAGAATTTGACAACATGGAAACAAATGCGTAATGTGACAGATTTGCTGATTACGCGAGGATACCTTAGCAGCGGTTAAAATACGAACATCTTCGATGAGTTTTCGCTTTTTTCCAACTACGTCAAAGAGAAAAAATTATTAAGCTGGAACACTAAAGATGTTGTTACTGAAAAGGGCAAGAGTTGGGTGGAGTTGTTTACACATTTCCGTTATAACAATCTCAGCTGTACAACCATCGTTATTATTGAATACGTGTTAAGACATAACTGGAACTAACGCATCAACGTTGATATTCTTTCACCTGATAAACTCCATTCATACTAGTTAAACTCCATATTAGGGAAATTGCTTTACTCCGCCATCAAATATAAAACAACTGCAACTGCAGTCTAATGTTGATTTATTTGATGTTGTTTTAAATAAAGGTGGTATTTTACTATTTATCAAAAACATGAACCTTAGATTATATATGATACCAGCTGCTGTGGCACAGTAATTTAATTTTTCTAAAACAAAAGGTTTTTTTCTAAAATAAAAGTAGCCTAAGCTACTCCTTTTTACATCAGCTACCTGCTAATAAAAGTCTTGTCAAAATTGGTCCAGCCATTTCAGAGATTAGCCGGTACACACAGACAGACAGACAGACAAAAATTGTACTAACAACTTTTGTCTGTCATAGAAATATATATAAACCCCTGACTCAGGTACAAATGGCCGTTTTCATCACACAAATATCTGCCCCTTCCGGGACTCGAACCCAGGACCGTCAATGCGAAAAGCGCGATGGCCACCGTTGCACCAAATGGTCGCCCATGCTCCTTTTACAAAATTAAGCCTGTTCTCCTATCTTTATTGATAGATAATGCCGGTGCCCCATCAATGGATATAAGCTGATGAAGATGAAACTGTCCCATTACATAGTATTTCTCTTAAATCCAGTAGCTTCCTTCAAAATCAAAAACCTTCACTTTGAAAACGAAAAGACGTCTAATAAGGATATTAAAAAAACCTTTTAACGGATCCACCAACGCCTTTATTCTCGTATCTTAATATTTAATCCAGAGATTCCTTTACAGGAGCCGTGATCACAAGATTACTAAGGTAAAGATTATCTTAATAATCATTACTTGCTAGCTACTTACTGCTCTGGCTCAGCGACCCAAAGTGGATCTTAGCCTTCGATACAAGATTTCGCCATTCCGCCCTATCCACAGCCACCTGTCGCCAGTCCGGCCATTGTAGGTGATTTATGTCACGTATAATTATTATCTTAGTGATTCTGTGATCACGACTAAATCACTGAAAAAATAGTTTTAATTAAATCTATCTAGGCACAAAAGTGTATGAATTGAATATGTAATAAGGATCATTATAAGCATTCACACAGCTGTCAAAAATTGTCTCACGATCAATCAACAAAGAATCCCTCTTAAAAACACCTGATTATTTTGTTTAACTCAAATTTTGACGAATCCATCTTGAACATTGAAATTTGTCTGGCATTGAGAGACATGGGTCTCTTTTGAGGCCATAATGCGAAAATGATTGACTTCTCATTGTCTGCATTACGAGTGCACTGCAGCGTATAAAATCTGATTTTATTGAGTAATTTTTGTGCCTGCGTAGGCGTTAGAATAGAAAAGCAAAACCGTGCAAGTCTTATTTTAAAGATTTTATTTTTGTAGTGTTTAAAATATTTTGTTAATTTATAAAAATATTATAATTATGTTAGTGCAAAAGTAATTTTTATTATTATTGATCATTTCAGAAAGTAGTAGGTTTAAAAAAATATATAAAATTTATTCATCATCATAATATTGTCTAACTGTATTGTAAAACATCTCTTATATCGTTTTCACACACTCAGTTCTTCTGAATCTATTTATTACGTATGTTTGCTTATATCATTATCATTAGCACTAATTAGAAAATTTCGACCCAGTAAGCAATTCAATATCTCCTCCTATCTTACAAAAAAAAAATGTTCACTCCTAAAACTATTAATTCTGGATTTACACTTAAAAACCTGTTAACGGTGTTTCATTTTTAGAATATAAAACTACGAGCATAACTGAACATCATAACATGAATAAATTATAACTGAAAATTACTAATCTCAAAAACCAATTTTCTTTACTTATGCTGTTTTTGCACTATACATAAACAAAAAGCCTGGTATTCATTGTCTATTGGGCTCGTCCATGTCGTTCTGAATGACAGTTGGTGTCGCTCGGGTGGCCCACAATGCACCAATCACGGACAATGCCAATCCGAAATGTCATACGGACAAACACTGCCTCTTTCAAAATTAAATACAAATTACTTTAACTTTATCGCAATAATGTAACTTGGAAATTGCACCCTTTGTATTTAGAGAACTAGTATGAAATCAAACATATATTTTGTTACAATAATAAGTGTAAGGCAAAAGGTTGGGTGTTTAAAGTTTTAGTTCATTTAATTAAAATAAAACACATAGAGATACGACTTTTGTTTCGACAGATTCGCTTTGACTCTTTTCCAGAAGCTGTGTCCACAGAATGATTCATACATTTGAATTTTTTATGTTATCTTTATGATAACACTTTATTTCTTTTAATTATGTACTATAATTAACAAAGATAAACAAAATAAGTACCCAGTCAACCTTCATCCACATGATCTGCTTTTATCAAAACCATTATCATTTTCACATTTTACAGGTCAGAACATTACTTATAATATTAATTAAACCTATCGCAACAATTACAGCATTTTTGTGTATGGTGAGTATAATTACTTTAGAAGCACAATTCTTAAATAACTAAATTCGACCGACACAATTAACAGAAATTCCGAAAACCTTAAAGTTATAAAAAAATCAACTTTAGAATAGAATTCTTGCTATGGGTTTATTTGAGAACGGCTACTTTAGTAGTTTAGAAATGTTGTAGATTACGTTTTCCATGTCCGTAATAGAGAAAGAGAATATAGAAAGAACAATTGTAAAAAAAAAATGTGTTAACTATATTTGACTAGCACTATATGTTTATTTGATCAGCTTGCAATTCGGCACTGTAATTTAACTCTATTTATACTACTATATAAATATGTAGTTTCTGTCTGTACATTTAATTATTTGGACAAATTTTATGATAAATATTCGTCACATGATTCACCGATACCAATTTTACTCTTGCCCTTATAAGAGTCACGAACAGGTTGACCGATTTCGACGAAATTTGGAATATGATAAGAACATGTAATTGCTCAAATGATAGACTTTATATCATGACGGTAAAACCTTATTAAAAACCTAAAGTCTTAACTCATATTATTAATAACGTTAACGTTAGTTTATTGCACTGTCATGCCTTAACTGCTCAATCGATCATCTGAAGAGATATTGCATACACCTTGATAAGATTACAGTACATAGGACACCTTTTGTCCAGAAAAGAGTACTGTTCTGAGGGAAAGATATATAACTTTTAATCGGTAGACTATATTAACGCGAGCGTAGCCACGGGCAAAGTAATCTTATAAGATTATAGAGTACAATCTACCACAACAATAACGTCAAAATAATATCTCCATAATTTCACTTCACACTTCTTAGAACCCTCTCTGTTACGGAACATAACAATTATACATTTCTTACAGCATTCAATGACAAAGACAAATTATCTCCAAATCCATTCAGAAATAATCACGAAGCATCAGTTTTGACAAGTAAAACATCACTCCCGCTGATTTCGGATCTATAAGCTTAAACGAGAGAAAGTTATTCAAGTATGTCTCATTGTAAGATCCTTGAGTAAATTGGTTTAACTGCGGAAATAAGATTTACAAGTAAATGGTCCTCCGATATTTTAGGAAAAGTATAAATATATTGCTTGCTTAACTAGAGTAATGATGGAAAAAAGATTGAGCATTAGTCGTAGAAGAAAGTCCTTTCATTAGAGAATTGACGAGTATTTAGAGTATCAACAAATTATTTCACCTTGGTCAAGAAAAAAGACATATTATGAAGTGGCTGCTAATTTTCACCACTTTGAGAGGAACATTCTTAAGAAGTTTTCTTATACTTTGTAAATTTATAGCGTCCTTCATTATATAGACAAACATTCAAATAACGGTTTAAACAATATCAGGTAATGTCTACTTACTACTATTTTTTAAACATTAATTATAATTTTATTATTAAATATACGTTTTCTTGCTTTTTGAACAATGGACAATAATATGAATTAAACTTGAATAACGATACAATTATTATAAATTATTATTTTAGTAACTTAGTAATAACGAAATACTAATTCATGCATAGGTATGCATATTTAGGAAATAATAACAACAACAAAAATAGATTTCTAAATATACAAAAGATTAAAAGTAACAATATGTCCAAAAGATGTAAACATCAGGAGGGCTCGCGTCGCTTACTCAAAAAATCCATTGTCATCCAATAGGCTTACCATTGTTGCAGCAATTATGCTCACAAAAGGCACAAAATTGACTTATGCATGTTTGCCTCAAGGTGTTCTAATCCTGTGTAAGTGTATTGAAGTGAATTGGCTTAACTTTTTTTATGGTGCGTTTTTAAGCAACATGTTATTCTTAGAATATTATAGAATGAATTTGCTTACCTATTCGAATAACGAAGAGCTCGTCTGAATTTATTTTATAACGTATAGGTACAATTGACATGGCATTAACTCACCTTAAAAATAATTATCAGAATAGATTTTATATTTGTGTACAAGCCGATATTTACAATCTCTTAAATCATTCATAATATAAATAAATTTTCGTTTAAATAACAAAACAAATAAGATATCTATTACTTTAATTGTTATACTATAGAGAATAAGATCAAAACATGGTAAAGTTCATTAATCCGTTTCAAGTGACGCTGATGAAATGGAGAATGACCTCCAATACATATAAATATATATACAATAGAATATATATAGAACAATCTTTACAGACATAAAGTAGGTGTCTGAACTTCATAAATTATCAAGTCATAAAATCCGAATTGTGTCTAATTTCACACGTATTATCAGGACGGCAAACTTTTGAAATTTTAGTTACAAATTTTTCTTGTATGCACATTGGAAGAAGTTGTTGGAAAACCTATGTTATCATTAGTAATCTATGCTCTAAGTATTCCACAGGGATACTAAGCCTAAGCTTTTCTTATTAATGGAACTCCAGTGAGAGCACGCTGGGTCAATATGGGCTGATGTCCCTCAACAACTATTAATGAAACTATGCAGCTGTGACTAACACAGTTTGATGTTTTATATTTTTTATAAATTTTATGCATTTTTAACTTGTGATCCGAGTCGATTTTTTCTAGTATTTTTCTCTTATAATAATTTATCTTACAGTTTGATGTGTATTTTAAAGCATTGAAGAGCATAATTGCAAACAACTATTGTAGGTTTCTAATTTAATGAAATATTTATTTAAAATCAACTCAATTTAATTTATATGGTTTAATTTTATTTCTTTTACACTGTATATTTAATTCTAGTTTTTATAATAATTTATTGATTTATATCAATGTCCAGACTTGTCTTTTTAAACATGCTTTTCGCACATATGTCTGATATTGCAGCCTATCATGTTATTTTGTTCCTGTGATGGGATGACTAATAAGACTAATAAATAAATAAAAATATACTTTTAATCACCCATTATTTTTTTAGCAGTAACGAGGCTTAACTTCAGTAATTCGCATACGCTAACCATTTTAGTTTACACAGCCTTTCTACGAATTCCTTAAAAAACTTATCTCAACGATCAGCCGATTGCACATTAAAAGTGCATACCTACTAACATTTTTTTATAACAAATTGTAACTATTTTAATTGCCGTATTTACATCGGCGATGAGAGCAAGTGGTTATTTACGATACCTTTATATACCACTGTGTAATAACTATCACATTGTATTGTGTAAATACCTGATTGTAATGTAAGTATACAGAATACCTGATTGTAATGCTTCATTATACGTAGGTACTTACATGCAATAATGGTGTTGGACTTAAGTCATAAATCCATAGTGGAAAGTATTATTCGTAGTATAATTGGACACGACAGAGTAAAAAAAACACAAACCCTTCACGCTTAAGGGTATACGATCATCATACACCTCGCATAGTGAACAAATAGGCAGCTGCGTTTTAAAAGTTATTCAGAAGGAACTTAGGGAACAAATTATATGAAATTGGGATTTTTATAAATCATGTCGAAAATTAATAAAGCGGTAAAATTAATTGAAATATTTTTCAAATGTAAACACATATTACATTTTTACATATCTTTCAACTTATACAAAAGAAACATGGTTGCATTATACCTGTAATTATAATAATAATTTTAGCTGTAATTAGTTCATGGCCTGCAACTATGTGTGAAATTTAAAAAAAAACTAAGTTAATATTTATTTATAAGGGCCTTAAAAATTTCTGGGTCTTTACTCGTCGGTATTGTTAAATGGATTCCATTTCTTAAATAGCGGTTATTTATTGCCACGATAAACGTCATAATAATATATAGGCCTTTTGATATTTAGGAGTAGGGTTAAGTCGATTGATGAAAATATTGATCTTGCCACGGGTTGTCTTAATAAATATGTACCAACAACAATTCGTATTGACTTACATGCGACGCGGCATTAGCTACATCTGCAGAAGCATGAAAAAGGTCACAAAACAAAAACAAATGAATATGCTGCGAAAGTGCGATTCGCAGGATCCACAGCGGGTTGTTTTTAGTTGTCAGTGTAAAAGCGCATGTCCGCTTCGAACAATTAAAAGTTAACCTAAAATTGTGATAAGCTGAGTATATAAGTAAATATTAAAATATTTTTGGTTAAGTGGATAACTGTGTAAGGTCGACTAGATCAAAAATGCCTATATTCAGCTGTACCATAAAGGTTACGAGCATAAGGTATATACACAGGTGAAAACAACAATGTGTGTTCCTATTATGAAATAGTTTTAGCCTTACAAGAAAAAAACAAACCCAATTTACATTAAAACTGTTAACGATTTACACTAAAAAGGCAAAGTTTACCCAAAGCTATCATAAATGCAACAATGTTTTAACCCTCAAATAACTCGTCCCCTAATGACCTACGCAGCACAAAAAACGACCTAAAAATTAAAAAGGATGACAAAAAAACGGTCCGCTACACGAAGCCCGTTGACACAAGACTGGAAAACGGGGGCGAGTCGTTCTTAACTAATTTCTTCCATTGCTACCGTATACAGAAAGTGTTAATTGCCTCGTGGGACAGAGATACACATACAGAACAAACCTACCAAAGAAAGAGATGGGTGATAACACGGTATGAAAATAAAAAAAAGTTGTTTCTACCAGTCTGGGCACTTACGGTAGCGATACCTCGTTAAGGTAGTGCTTTTAACCCTTTAATGATTATTTATATTTGTTTGTATAACTGTTCGTTTAGTAATTATTTATTCTTTTTGACTGTTAGATATCCGTTTCGTTTCACTATTATCAGCTTGACTAGTAATTGCGTGTTAATTATAATTTTATACCACACGTTTGAATTGTGGGTTTACATATAATTACAATGTGCATCGCTAACGAGGTATGGATTACGAGATAATAAAATAGTTAATAATCAAAGGAAATAAAAGTTATTGAATCCGAAAATACAAGCTGCAGTAGGACTTCAAAAGCATATGCCGATATTAATAATTTAATATAATAGTAAACAAGTTGCCGCCTTACAATTTAACAACATCTAGGCAGTTATATTAAATAAAGTAAAAATTAGAATAACAACTTCAATAAAACTTTGCGAAGACATAATATATTCTTGAATTTAATAAGGTAACAGACCTTTAATAATTCATATTAAAATCGACTTACCTATATAAGCTCAATGAACTTCTGGTTGATGCAACGGTAGTTATTCCGCCTACTGTCCAAAGATCCTGGATGCTTGGTGACTATTAGAAATCGTTCCCGAAACAGAGTTCTTTAAATACTTATTTATATATTATTTTATTTAAACAGTAAAAGCTCATATATGACTCCAATAAATGTTTTTTCTTTTTTTCTTATTTATTTAAGGACTAACTAATTAGAATGAGTTGTGCGAATTTTATTATCTCTATTATTGTATTTTTTTAAAACCGCAGCAGTCTATATAGAAATGAAGTTTCGTAACTATGATGTTTAGATTTTTATTTTATCCGAGTGTCAACTTTTGCGCAGCTGGTGATTAAGTAAAGAAAGAGGTCACGGTTAAAGTGTTTAGATTCACGAATGAAACGCGTCAACTAAGAAATATATAACTATACCATTTATCACTATTAAATTGTTTCTTTTTTCTAAAAAAGGCGAAGGTTTATCACTGATGCCTTACTTATAATAACCAAATACATATCTCTGGTAATCAAAATATGAGGAGAATTGTATTTAACCTATTTATTAATATACACTTAAATTTAACTTAGAAAATTAATAAAATCTTTGTTTGCAGGTCGGTTAAAAATTAAATAAAAATCTTTCGGTCTTTGAGACCTTTTGAAACTATCGAAGGGTTATGTCAAACGGCTGACAAGTTGACGTCGATTGGCGCCCAACACACGCATCGGCATCCGCGATAGGGTTAATTAGTAATAAAACCGCGCCATTTTGGGTCCGAAATAACATTCGAGTAATCTCCATCGTCGTAAAGTTATTAAAAATTTATTGCGTTTTAAATTGCTGTCGATCAATTATTTGTTAGCTTTAACTTATTGAATATAAATTACATTGATTCTATTTTCATTAAACTAAATAGCTGAGAATCTTGATGGCGTATTGGCTAGCACGTGCGGCTGGTGATAAAGTAGATTAAACAACTTTCACAAGGGCCGATAGTCAGATGAGTCTAATTTAAATTTGCATTTCTGGTGGAGAAATACGAAACAGTTTCAAATTCAGTATATAATAAAATTGTACCATCTGTATTTCAAAATAAATATTTGAAAAGACTGGAAGCGTAAAATGTATACTTACACGATTTACTAAAGTATTGTATGTAAAATTGACATCTCAATCTTAGTCTTAATTCTACATAGGTACATGGTACTTCCTGTTGACCTATTTTGGCAAAAAGTAAACTCTATTAAAGGCAACCATTCCAAATTACTCTGTAGTAAATCCCATTAAAAATTTCTATAGGCTTACAATGGCGACATGTATTGTTTTTATCTATTAAAATGGTAAAACCTCTTTAAATCTGACTTAAATTTTTTGTTAGAACAATGCCCCGTGATTTTAAAGTTTATGAACTTCATTCAGTGATGAATGATGAATAATGCTGAGAGATACTATAAAACAGAATCGTATTGATTCTGTTTTACAGTATCTCTTACGGTTCTTACGGTTGGTTGATTGGAATGACATTGATTTTAGAGAACATCTTAAAGTATATTACCGCAAAAACACCAGCCAAAACCTTGGACATTGGATTCGTGTTATGAACTAACTCTCTACATAGAAACTTGAAAGGCACCCTCGCTGTGCGTAAAGAACTCGCATTAGTCTGTTGTTTCATGTGTGATTGATTGCTATTGATAACAGATGACCGTTACAGCGCATCCGATATTTCTGAGGGCGAATTTAAAGAACTTGAAGACAGAAATAACGAAGCACTGTAAGTGGTGCCTACATCCCAAAAATCTTTCCAAAGGGAATCTCCAAACTGTTGTTAATTCAAAAGACCTCGTGGATAGCGGCCGCCTTTGAAAACTCGAATCTCGCCTATGATACACCATGTCGTGGAGGAGAAAAGCTTCCAAGAACGGATGCAAGCTTTATCCATTGTGCTAAAAGTTTGAGTGCCTAATGACAAATACTGCTAAAAACAATACGAAGACCCAATATTCCTAGTAAAGCGTAAATTTTGTAGACCGCTCTTCGAATTTTCGGATGCGGTGTAAAGATGGGAGTAAAGTGAGAGATGTGGTTATCTCATCTGGCCTGTGTGTGAAGTAACTGAGTAGCATTGATTGTCAAAGACATGCTGGGAACTGAAATCTCAGGTTATGGGACGAGTGAAGGGAAGTTACGTCTTCAAACGAACATTTAATAATAATTATTTAAAAAAAAGACATTTAATAAGCTTCTTTTTCTAACTGTTATTTAAAAGAAAACGATATTTTGTTTATTTATTTATTTATGGGCCTCCAGCAATTATGACACGGCACACTCTTAGAAATAATATAAATGGCTACAATTTGAGTGCTCCTTTAATTATAGGTGACCACAACATGCAATTAATTTTACATAATAAAATTAAAGTCTAGGAAAACAGTGACTCTGTATTGATATATTGTGAATGTCAATAAAGGGTGTGTCATAAGTCATTTTTTTTTAGTACTTAATTAATATTATGACCTGAAAAGATATTTTAATTGAAACAATCATACACTTTGTAAAGCTACCATCACACTAATGGCTTTGCAATTAGAAATTGTAATTAATAATTCCTGTTAATAAAAACGTTGATAGGCGAAGGCTTGTTAGAAATTGCCTTGCGTGTACGACTCTGATAAATCGATAACCAAGCTCTTATCAGCTATCATGTTACTGTCAGTAGTAAGGCCATTGTCTACTGATGTATATCGAAAGCTATAAATACAGCTAGTCGTAGCTTTAAGTAAAAAAATAAAGGAATATGGTAGCTGTAACTAGACACAACATTAATGTTCAAATCCTCTCGAAGTTTATGTTGTTACTTATAAAACTAGTGATATATTTTACAGTACATGGAGTAATAGTATATTTATTTCTTCTAGGTAACAACATTAATAACTTTATTGCTTTGATTCTATTTTATATTTTTTTAGTGGTGTTGGAGACGCTGTAAATAAATAAATATCTACGTAATTCATCGTCCTCAATTTAGCCGCATCCGCATGACATCCTCTGTTGACCGTAGGTCAAAAATGGGGGGTTTTGACATAATTGGCCCATTGGAGTGATTAGAATCAGTAGTCACCTTTACGACACTCTTAGGTATGAAGATTTGGTGCTTTGCTACTTTGCCGAGCACAACTCGTTAGGCAGAGTAAACTCATTATTCATAACATCGCAAAAATAAACGATAACCTTTCAATATATATATCTCTACGCGCTTATTATAATAGACATTATAC
Source organism: Calamotropha paludella (assembly GCA_927399485.1). Taxonomy (NCBI): domain Eukaryota; kingdom Metazoa; phylum Arthropoda; class Insecta; order Lepidoptera; family Crambidae; genus Calamotropha; species Calamotropha paludella. The sequence continues at coordinate 11,711,402 of OV656826.1, read as the reverse complement.
TTAATCCGTTAGAATAGTAACGACGATCAAATCGCGGATATGAAGTTGCTCTTAAACATTATTCAGAAGAACTCTCAACCAATTACCTACAGATAACTGGGAAACTAAATATTACTCCCACCATTACTAGAAGGCTATTTGACTCTATAATCATTTAGTAATCGGCTGGACTGTTAAAGCAACCAAGCGACTTTGTATGAACTCGGTGTATTTAGCATACTAATTACGTAGCGATCTTAAGAATTTCACTGTTAATAAAACATTTACTTGAGATCAGATAATCATATGGATGATTATCATATTATTTTTGAATTAATATGTGATAACTGAAGTATTGTGCGTAAATCAGCAGACAAATTAACTAAAATCAGAGCAAAATATGTCCTAAACAGCACACACAAAAATAGACAATAAAACTCTCTAAATACAATAACTTACCTTCATTACATAAGGAAAACATATTAACACACGTACATAATATTTACAATCGTAAGTGCATACCGCCTTTATTCTTCAACATCAGTTTATAAATGCCTCCATTAGCAGGGGCACAGGTGTAACATCCAGTACAAATTGGTGGGTGTTAACGAGTTCAATTGCAGTAGAAACCAACAGCTCAGCACGATTTCTAAAGCAAGGAGGATCTCGAGATATAATATTTTGGTCACCTATCCGATCACTGGCCAGTGCTAATGTTGCTTAACCTTTGCCATCATATTTCAAACGGGCTTACAGCTGCTCTATATAGATCATAGATATATTGCCTGTAGTTATTTTCTAGTATTTTTATATAATAAATTATTATAGATTTATCCTGTATCGTGTTCGTTGTTGGGCGGTATCCACCTCCGAAAATGTGAGATCGCTGTGAAAGACCATAATTCGGAAAAAGCTGTTGATCATTTTGTAATCTATGGGGTTTCATGATTCTTCCCAGTATCATTAGTCATTATTCATTAACTCATAGCTATACATGGAGCAAAATATGTATCCGTTATTTTTGCATTTGTCCCAAGAAAACACAGTCATAGTATTTCATAAAAACTGTATACGGCTAGCACTTTTTTGCTCGTTACAAGTTCGCATAAATATCCCTCCACTTACGTTAACGTCATTTAATTGTATAAATATTTATATTATAAGTATATGCCACTGTGACCCGAGATATAAGCATTCGCAATAACTTTTAATTTTAATTGCAATTACCGCCACAATTAACATTTAATGGCGCATTTAAATGATAAGTACATATTTTGTCTTTGCATCGAGAGTTTATCGGTTTTAATTTGTGCAAGTTATTTTCAAGACGCAACATCTGATATTACAACTAATTTGAGGTATAATATTAATTATTATTTTTAATAATAGGTACAAACTTTTCTGTCATTTTTTTGGTTTTTTCTACGCATTATTATAAGTCATATTTCTTGTTAAGTACCTAATAGTAATAACAATTTGTATAATTGATTTAGAATCCAGATTATAATTTTAGTTCTTACAGTTCCGTGCACAATACATCCCTACTAATATTATAAATGTGAATGTCAGTTTGTTTGTTATGCTTTCACTCAAAAACTACTAAGCCGATCATCATGAAACTTCGTATATATTCTTGGAGGTATTAGAAGTAACATAGGATACTCTTTATTGAAAAAAAAAACAATAAAAGAAAATTGTTTGTCAAGATATCTCAAAATGCGGGTGAAGCCGCGGGTAAAAGCTAGTATCTAATTAAAACAACTTATTTAGGATTTATATTTAATCCTGACGTTTCCACTCCTTTACAGGAGGTATTTCATAAAAATCAATTACTTAAAAATGTTTGTTATTGAAAAACGCATTTAAATTACTTCTTTTTGGTTTAATCTATACTTTTCAATCTATACTTTGATTCTAGGTAACCAATTTAATAAATAATTTTAATTTTAATTTCCTTTTACTACACGAGTCTATATAACGACTAATAAACACAAAATATCACTAAGGATCATTATACAGTTACATAAGTGTTAAAAATAAAATTATCAAAAATATTTATACAAATCCCGATATCATAAATGGTAGAACTCAAATTTTTATATAGCTGTAGATTATTAGATAGCTTTTTAAGTTTTGATATTTCAGTAAGTAATAGTTTTTGTAAAACAAAAAAGGTTTTCACAAACAAAAAAACACTAAATGCATTAAAGGATTTTAAACTAACCGATACTCGGCTCGGTGATAACCTTGTGGCAACTTATCGGTGTTTTTTTATTAAAAATATATAAAAAACATATGACTTCATGAATTTCTCTCCATTCTAATTGTTATGTCGGCTGCATTCAGATAACCTTTTGCTTACTTACACTATAGTCATATAAACGCGTAGAACTGCCGAGAACAGCTTATCATCTCTTTTTAAGAATACGTTAAACTCTTTTTAATATTCCCAATAACCCCTTGTTAGGTTGTATTACGGTTGGGGCTAAATGCACATATTACGAGTGGGTGAGTCCACGTTCGCAGTATATAGGCGAGGATCGACCTCGATCTCCTTTTGTTAAAGGTTTTCATCTCAACCATTGGGCTCCTGTTGCGCAAATAAATTTCTCAATCCAAATTAAATGAATAATCTTCTTAAAAATAAAATTAGTTATCACTATAAATGTGTGCTATTAAATTTGCTGCAGAAAATAGCCGAAGCTTGGAAGCCCTTGAGATGCAGTGGAAGAATTAAGCTGCTGTAATTCTGTTTAGCTATGATGATAAATCCAATAACACTATCTACTTAGGTGGTACTCTAAAAATTTACTAATCCATTAACACTATAAAAGTTAGCTAGCCCATTTCAATCAAATATGTTCAAAGGATAGATAACCTTATTCTTGTTTTATAAATTACATCAAAATTATTCACTATTAAGTGATATTTTCAAATAATTTATGTTTGAAGAATTATAAACTAAATTTTGTAAGCGGTGTCTTATAAAATTTACATTAAAGAAGACCACCAAAATTGTTTACATTTTGAACATTGTTAACTTGTATATCTTACAAATCTAAGCATTGTTCAAAATTATATTCATTATCAGTCTATCAGCCAATACTCTCAATACTTTCTTCATCAATTTTAAGCCTTTATATGTTAAATATAAGGTTTGAAACTTTGGACTAAATATTTTATTCAAGTATAATATTTTCAATCGACACTGACGATGTACCACCATCACCATGGAAGACTATTGCGGATTGGCGATTGCTAAAAGCTGCAAATGTAGCAGAGACTAACGACTTAACGTGCCTCCCGAAGCACGAAGAACTTTGAGATAATTTTTTGGTAGCCCGTCCGATTGACGATTCTGCGAAAGTAGCTCACCAGTTGTAGGCCAAGCGCGATAACTGCACTGTACATTATTTCAAAGTACAAATAGAAGCTTACATCTTAGAGGCCCAATTTGTCAGTGTAACTGATAATCACTTCATACACTGATAGAAAAAACGTAGGTAAAAAAAACGTTAATGGAAGTCTTATATTTAATTTTTTATTTATATTTAATTTTAGTTTTCTTTTTTGTACTCATGAAAAACTTTGTTAGATCGTTTTGTTAACTAGGTGTAAAATAAAAATGTGGTATACATATATTATATATAATGTATAAAAGTTATATTCTTAGCGTCTGTGGCATCAGCTAAGAAGTGGCCGTTTTAGCAATAAAAATATAATGAAACCCCCTATTTATATTTGTACCGATATGTATTTTGCTGAATACACTTTTTTCTTTTCTATATATTATAACTACGGTTTAAAGTATATCTAGTAGCGTTCTCTCTCTCTATGAGTTAAATAACCTCACTTATATTTTTTCCGAACATCTCTATCTAGTTTTAGATCTATGTTTTTAAGTTCCGCCGGGTCAACCGTTTCATGGAAACCAGATATGGTAATCGGGTAACCAAAGCAATAATTATGCATTATAACGTCGGTAACGACTTTAATCTAATATATTGACAAACAAATGTAGAAATAGATTGCGCAATTCATTCATCCATCGTCATTCAATTAATATGTACCGTACAAGCAATTAATGGAATATATTATGTGCTAAAAGGGGGCGTTGTACAGTGAACGTTTTTATACGTTTTCTGTAATAGATTATAATTTATCAACATTAGTTCGCCAATAGCTTTATTTATGCCCTCACTGATGGCATAGGCCTTTCCTCTGAATAAAGTGACCGCCCCAACTGTTAAATAAAGTTCCATTCTTCTTTCCTTCTAGAGTAGTTAGTGATATATTATTTTCTGATCACCCATTCAATCTTAGGCCGATCAAGATCGAGCTCCGCTTCATATTATTTATTAAATGTCATGTACCAAAAGTACAGATATTATAATTATTATCTAGGTAATGTTAAATACGCTTGTATATGTTACCGGAAATGTATGAAATCAAGGAATTGTATACAATTCCTAGGAAATGTGTACAATTCCAATATTATTTAGGAAATGTATAAAATATTGTTTGAAAAACTATTTTATGCATAGATATCCTAGGAAGTGTGTAAATTTCCTCGGGATTGTATATAACTCCAATGTCGTATTAGGAAATTTATAAAATAAATGCTTTCTGCAATAAAACACGTTATTAAAATAAGAATAATAATTTTGAATATAGCACTCATTGAGACAATCTGGTAACAGTCATACCGTAACATATAATATGTTCATATTATCTTACTAATTAATGCTTCAAAAATCAACTATCTATTTTCTTTTAACGTATCAACTATTAACGTATCACAAAATCAACTTAGATTATTCTTATAACCTAACCTAACCTAACCTAAAGCAATACCCTCCCCTCGTCCCGCTGTCCCCGCGTACCCATCAATATCTCAAATGTTTTACATTTCCGATTGCTATTTAGGAAATATATAGATTTCCTAGGAAATGTGTATAATATAATTTATTTCACACATTACCGTGCGATTTTAGGAATTACATACATTTCCTAGGAATTGTATACAATGAGACGGATTACATACATTTCCGTTAACATATACTTAATCATTAAATCTAACAAATGAGATTTTCGTTTTGTACGATTTAAATCCTTTTTAAGTGGAATATAAAGTTTCTAACTTTTGGGACATAATATTTGACTAACTAGGTTTTCATTTTACACCAATGATCGTTACCTAAAGATATGATATGAAAACAAAAAATATAGCAGCATACATGCTTAAAAAAACATTTCGTATAAATAATGCGCTTTTTCCGCACACACTATGAAAAATTAAATGCATCTATTCATTAAAATAAGATTTTCTTTACCGCTATGAATATCAAACTAATAACACTAATCATTAAAAATAGTTCTGAATTACAACAGCATAAAGTTTATTTTTAATTAGTGGCGGTATAACACCGCCAGTTATATGGGTAATTAGATCTTTTTTAAAGACAATTACAATGTTCCCGTACATGATTCTAAGCGATGTCGAATTCGCGTTTAGTTAATTATCAGTTAATAAATAATTAATTACTCACAATGTTTGCTAACATAAATCAACACGATATACTCCTATGACTTAAGGAGACGGCTACAGTCGTTAAAAAATTCAAGAAGCATAATTTTCACTGTGATAATAAACCCTCTTTATATGATATGACGATACATATTAGCTTGTACAAAAATTAATAAAAACGTATTTTTTACAGGTAAATATTTTATGTAATAAATAAAAAAAAACAAAGTTGATGCGTGGTTTGTTGGATTGTAGATATTCAAACATCAAAACAGCTGAACTGTATTGGATGGTAATTCGTCAACAGGATGTACTAAAGTAGGTACTGGTTAAAACATAGTAGGTACACTTTTCATTTTTACATAATATTCCTAAAAAAAATAAAAATGTACCTAAAAGATGGCAAAGGAGCATCAACTAGCGTTTAATTACTTTTAAAACGCTTGTTCTAAATGAATTGTTATTTTTTCGATTTAGAATATCTTCATGTCAAGAACATTGTGGCGTAATTTGTAACTAGTAACATTCTAGTAGAGATACTTGATACTTCAGGAGGCACTAAATTATTTTACAAAATTAAATAGGAAAGTGAAATTTAGTAGCTAGATTTCATTAACGTTAATAACATATATGACTGGAACTTCTTTTTAGTAGAGTCCTCTCTTATTCACCTATGTTTCTGGGGTGAATATAGTACTTTTTATTTTTGACCAGATAACGTCTTATATATCGATGAACACCGGCTCCATGCACGAAAAAATGTAACATTAAGCCTAAGCCGAGCGTGGAAGCGAGAGCACGGAACAAGCGATAGAGAGGCACGATCGGCCTAAGCGTTCGACTTGTGACGCATCTATCTCTCTTCCACTTCATGAAGTGAAAAGTTAATATGGTTTCCATTGTTTATTACAACAACTTAATGTTAATTTATCGGAAAAAAAACAACTCCTTCTTTGTGTTATACAAAATAATGATAATAATTTAATTCAATTCATAAACGTAAAATTTCAATTTTTTGTTGACAATATAATTGTACTTTTATTTTTTTATTACTGGAATATATAGAATAAGAATTTACATATCTATTACTAGAGTACAACTCTTCGGTTCATCGCCAAATTATTAATTCAAGAAAATTATATTAAAAAAACCGTATAATATATACTAATTTCGATTTTAAATAATTAACATTTAATTCGATTGCTGATTGTATAGGCCTTAAAAAAACAATTAAACTGAAATCGGTTCGAATAAAGGCAGAAAACGGAAGAAACACTAACAATTTTACACCAATTAACGTTTTTCGTAGACGTAACCTTTTTAAGATGTTTTTGCTATGGGGAAGTTTCGTTGTTATAAGGCGAAAAATTAACGTTATACCTAACAAGTACCAAAGGGCAAAAAATAGTAACATTTTTAATACTTTAAAGCGTTATATTTTGCGTACAGACACACAGGACCTAACACAGACATTATAAATGATGTATTATGGTGTATCGCTGTTACTTTTTATAGAGCAACATTATGCAAAACAATAACATAAGGTGGTAATGTATTGAATGTTGCTCATCGTATACATACCGCCAATACCATAAAATAATAAAAAAATGATGAGCTATTTTCATTGCACGACAGTTGTTTACGCAGGCAATGGTAATGTTGCTTTATAGAAAAATTACTAAGAATTGTCATATATTGCTGCTATGTTTGTTTATTGAAAATTATAATTGTCTTATGACATCTCTACTATATAAAAGAAGGACTTTGTGGGTTTGTTACCATATATAGTTACCATGAGCCTAAGAATAACAGTTTTTGTAATCAATTAACGTTACCATAGCAACGCGTGGCCGGGTTATACCAGCAACGCGTGGCCGGGTTGGCTAGTACCGTATAAAAAAGTAACTAACAATTACAACGACGTGTTTTATCATTAAAATTCAAAGAGGATGTTTCCTAAGAATGTTTTCTGTAACTTTTGACGATTATTACATTTTAGACAGTTTTTGAATGTTGAGCAACAAAGCAACATATAATATCAACAAATAACAGTTTGTTTACAGATATTGATCATACATTTAACTACGTAGTCTGCAAAGTCAAAGGTTATGTATGCCAAGCTAAACTTTAAAGTATGTAAAGTCGATAAAACTTCAACCCGCCCATTGCGTTGGATTTTCTCAACCGATATTCAACTTAAAAACTAACAAATAAAACTCAATGTCAGCTGATGAAATACTATTGAACATACTTAATTTGTTAATTATGATTATTCTTATTTTTTTCTTTTTTTTGTAAATATCTTTGCACCGTTCAATAGGGCTGTTATAACATTGTCATAGCAGCTAATGCTGAAGCAGAGTCCTGGTATAAGACTATTTCGTTTATTTTATTTTTTCTTGTTTGTTTTTATATACTCATTTACTCTTTTAGTATGTTTCGGCTGAACATGACGTACCTATGTATCAAGCAAAAAAATCTGCCTAATCCTACCTTTCATTTCCAAATTCATTATCTATGTTGACTGTCAGCATCAAATACACCATCACTACATTTTAAAATAATCTTCATTACTCTAGCAATCCCTTTTATTGTTAGGAACACCGTAGGCTCAAGTAGTACCCATCCTTTAATTAACCATTGCGAAAGATGATAAACTTTCGCAATTGTGTGCCTAACGCACTACCTTCGTTAAACATACCACACATCTGTTGAATAGACTTTCTTTAGAACTCTATATTATTTTATATGGTAGATACCCTCCTTATAACGAACGAGAATATCGCTAAACTTTAATTGCTTTAATACATTTCTAACTATAATAAATTTCAACATTGATTTAATACATTTCATTGTAGGTAACAATGAAAGAAGACTAATTATGACTAAACTTCGAATCGTTTAAATTTTGTACATTATTTTTCCCAAAAACGCAGTTGATTCGATGTTAACTAATTAGTTAATTAATATAAAATTTTAAAGAGTCAAAGTCCAATTATAATTATTACTTTATCTCCTTTCATTGTTGCCTAGAATGGAATAAATTAAATGAGTATCGAAATAATTTTAAAATTTGAGCACATCATCGGATAACTCGAATCTAGATTTTAAAAATCAACATTTTATTGCGCAATAGAACAAACAATATCATGATAGCAATAAAAATAAACTTAAAATTATAAGAATCCAAACCCAGTACATCCAGTCGTCAGTATACCTATCAAATACACTTTGACGGTTTTGGGCCTTCCTCGTGTTATTCTTATAAAAATTTTAGAATGTACAGCTGTCAATTTCATCTAAAACGGATACTGGTCAGAAAGTATGGTTATAAGATCTATGATCAAATCAAAACACCATAGCAGTGAAAGATTAGATTTAGACGTAATTCTTACACTTTCGGGTTATTTACTCATTAAAATCAAATAATGATATACATAATGGATAACTAAAAACGGACTAGAAGAGGTTCCAGGCGAATGAAAGTTATCGGTTACTCGTTTGAAAAACAAAAATAGATATTCTTACACACAAAAACCGTTTTTTAATCTTGTCAAATTCACCAGACCTCGTGAATCGGAAAAGCTTTAAAACAGAAAACATTGAATTTGACTAGCTCCACAATGATGTTATATAAAATATAATAATCCAATATTACCCACGCCTCGTTAGGGAATTAATCTAATTAGCGAAGTTATTTAATCCCCGTATAAATCAAAGATTAATCACCGTTACACATTTATCATAAATTCGCTAATCTCTTTTAACATCAAACAGATCCGGCTCTATAAACATTAAAAAACCACGGATAAATAACCATAAATAAAAGAGCGAAGTGCGTCTCAAGTTTCGCTTACAAATTGTCTCTGACCGAAGTTTATAGGTCATAAAACTAATGCGAGATAAAAGAGTGAATTTATAATTAACATTAATGGCTTTAAACTATTAACGGCTACCGGAAAAAATGCCGAATAAAGACATAAAAATAAATAAATATGTAGATGTGTCGATAAACGTTTATTCGGAATAAAGAGGCACGACACTTCGGTAGCCTTAGTTAAGGGGAAGAGTACCGCGAAGGTTTTGTTGAAAAAATAACTGTTCCATTTACCCTGTCCTCATGCAAAAGTTTTTATATTTTTCCTAAGATACTATACTGTACATAATTTATAGCGATACACCGGTCACAAAATTTAAAGGCAGCTGTAATCTGTTGGCTGATAAGTCATCTTTGAACAAGGAATACCGAGTTCAAACTTTGCGACCTAGGTACTACGCGTGTGGACCCATTATTAAATATTATACCCAGTTCAGTCCAAATAAATATAAATATAATAAATAAATTCAGGTACAAATGTTCGTATCTGTGACATAAAATATACCTCTTCAGGAACTAGAACCCATTTTTCTTTAAACATGGGTCAGTCACGCAAAGGCATACATAATAAAAATAGATTTGTAAATTGCGAATATTAATATCATATTTTTAGTGTTTTTATAACATCAATTAAGTATTATTATTACTGATAATGTTTACAAGCTATTTTATTAAATAGTATACTATAACCTATATTACATATCTATCTATCGTATAAGTATGTCTATCCGTTACCCTAGTATCACTAATACGACCTTTGAGTTGCTTACTTTGGGCTAGGCTAATTGGCGTGATTGTGGGAAATATTATATCATTATATTATATTTTTATAACACTGAACATTTATTAAAAAAAGTCTTAATAAAATAAAACCTTTTTACCGGATTAATGACGTGATTAATTTTAGTAAGGTAACCTTAACCATTCTGTTATCAAAGCTCGCAACGACACGGTTGTATAAAAATAAAAATATTAAACATTTCATTCATTTGGTACTACATATTAACAAGTCTTCTCCTTAATGTATCATGATAACATTATTCCCGGAATACATCCCAATCCCGGTTAATTGGCCTTAGGAGGCGGTGCGTTTGCCGCCGGACATTTTTTTCGATGGGTGGGCAACTATCGCCAGATAGAGTAATGGATTCCATGATTTACAAGCATTACTTTTATTTTGAAAGTGTAAATAGTTAAAAATATCCGACATCATAGTTAATGAGGAGTATATAAAAGTCACAATATAATAACCTAACTTAACTATTCACTTCCTGGTTGTTTTACACTGTCGCGTGGTTTTGTTAAATCCGTTTGAGGAATCACAGACCCTGATAATACAGTTTTTACTAGTTTCGGGGTCAAGGGTACGTTTTTGTGACTTTATAAAATTAGAACTAACCCTAGATTAAAATAATTCTCCTAATTATATGCTATTGTAAACACTGGGTTGTTGTGAATAAATGTATTTTTTTATTGATATTATTATTATAATATGTTAATTCAACAAAAAAGTCGCTTTCTTCCGCAAATAAGCTAAAATGCATCGCCGCCCGCGCGGTGCACCACCTCGCACCTTTACCAACTACTCTACACGTGTTTCATCCCCACACGGAGCATCATTAGGAGCTGTGAGACCATGGAATATCGAGCACTAAGGCGAAGTGACGCCTCATTCTATCAAATAAATGCATTATAAGAATTTTGACACTGGTTGTCTAACTAAAAATTACAATAATTAACACATCTGCGGAAAGTTAGAAGCGTATTGACTAACTTGGATACAATTGGAATATCGTTTTTGATAATTTGACGGCCTCCGAAGGCGAGTGGCCCGCATACCGTTTTCATGGTGGCGCCACTCCAGGTTCTATCGCCAGCCGGGTCAGTGTCGAAAATTAACTTTTCTAAATTTACTCGGGTCTGAGTATTGTGGTATCGTCGGTATTTCCGAATTCCATAACATAAGTGTTTTAACTACATAACTTGGTTTCGGGATAATGATGTTATCTTATATTTATTTATTACTAGCTGACCCAGCCACGCGTTGCTGTTGCAGTAATATTATTTTTCTAAAATAAATTATTTTTTCTAAGATAAATGTAGCCTAAGTTACTCCTTATTACATCAGCTACCTGCCAATAATAGTCCCGTCAAAATCGGTCCAGCCATTTCAAAGATTAGCCGGAACAAACAGACAGACAGACAAAAAATGTAAAACATGTTATTTTTGTGTATGTACCGTATATATATTCATATGCATGTAGAAAAAACGGTTATTTCAATATTACAAACACACACTCCAATTTTATTTATATGCACGGGCGTAGCCAGGTTTTAGTTTCGGGGGGGGGTTCAAGAAAATAAAACTACTGAAAGTACATGCAATAACCTTTATATTATATGAAAAGTATAAAATATGTAAAAAAAAAGAAACAGAAGGTTCGTTTGATTACATATGTACTACAAAATTAATCTTCTGTTTATTTTTAAATATATCCACTACTTCATTCGCATCAATTTCTATCCCATAGTGAATATTCATGAGAGCCAAGCCGCTTAGTCTGTTTTCACTCGTTGTGTTCTGCAAATAGTTTTTAAGTCATCGTAGGCTTGAAAAAGTCCTTTTGGGTGTAGCAGTGGAAACAGGTATGGTAGCCAATATTTGTAACAACGTGTTAATATTTGGATATAATTTTTGATCGCACTTATCTAAGCATTCCAAAGCAGATTTTGGAGTAGGGGAGGTGATAGCCATAGCTGCTTTCCACACTTCAAGTTCTGTTTTGACGACAGATGTACTACTCTGTTAAGAAAGTACCGGAAAAAGATCAATAATATACAAAATGTTTGTTATTCATCCAAATTTATTTTATCACCTTCAAAGTATGCTCCTCCAGTAACGATACACTTACGCCAACGAATAATCCAATCATCAAAACATTTTTTAAACGCTGTTTCCGGAATTGAGTTCAGTTCTCGCCGCGAATTCTCCTTTATGTCTTCTACCGATTAAAAACGGGTGTCACAAAGTGGTAATTTGAGTTAAGGAAAAAGAAAGAAGTCGGCTGGAGCCATATCTGGTGAATATGGTGGTTGCTCGATGGTATTTGTTGTTTGGTCAAAAATTCGTTCGCAATGACGGCCTTGTGCGAAGGCGCAATTATCGTGGTGCAAAATCCAAGAATTCTCTTTTAACACATGTGACCTTTTCGTCGAATTTGCTCGGTTAAATGCCGCATAAAGCTCAAATAATATTCTTTATTTACCGTTTGACCTTCCAGCAAGAATTCCGAGTGCACAACCCGCGATAGTCAAAGAAAACAGTCAACATGTCTTTGACTTTTGATCGAGTTGGCGTGGTTTTTTCGGTTTCGGTTCAGTTGGAAGGCGGCACTCCGAAGTTTGTTGACTAGTTTGCATGTCAAACTCGTAAACTTCTCGTCACCAGTAACAATGCGTTTCATGAATGTTGGGTTGGAATTGACTCGTTCTAGCATGTCCTCAGCGACGCTCATGTGGTTGAGTTTTTGGAGAAAATTCAGGTCTTTGGGACTAGCCGAGCGATAACATGTTTCATACCCAAATGATTAGTTAAAATGGTACGGATCGACTCGTGAGAAGTTCGGCGGCTATCTCCCTTAAAGTTAAATGAGGAATAAAATTGTTAGAATGCATTTATGAGGTCTGGGAGGAGTCGCAGGATGCCTATGGTGTTTTTGTGACTTATCAAAGGCTTTTGACTGTGTCCAACATCAGACGTTAATCAGGAAATTACACTATTACGGTATCCGTGGTACCGCTTTGGATTTTCTCACTTCTTACCTAAGTGACAGGATTCAAAAGGTGGTCATCAATGGAGAGCAGTCGCCTGGGTCATTTGTAACAATGGGGGTGCCGCAGGGCTCAATATTGGGTCCATTTCTATTTCTGGTATATATTAATGACCTCCCTCACCTTGTAAGACGCGACCATGAGATAGTCTTGTTTGCAGATGACACGTCTTTAATATTTAAAGTTAAACGTGGACAAATTAATATTGACGAAGTAAACTTTGCACTCTCCAAGGTCGTTCACTGGTTTGGCGCCAATAATTTGTTGTTAAATGAAAGTAAAACAAAATGCATTAGATTCACTATGCCAAATGTTTAATTAGCAAAAGTCAAAGTCAGGGTTAGGGATGAGGAAATAGAGCTGGCCAATCAAACTGTATTTCTGGGTATAACTTTAGATTCTAAGTTACAATGGGGTCCTCATATTGAATGCTTGTCGAGCAGACTCAGCTCTGCAGCATACGCCGTAAAAATGATTCGTCAGTTAACAGACGTAAAAACTGCGCGCTTAGTCTATTTTAGCTACTTCCACAGTATTATGTCGTACGGGATACTACTGTGGGAAAATGCTGTCGATATTGGCTGCATTTTTGTACTGCAGAAGAGGGCTGTTCGGGCGATCTATAGGATAGGCTCCCGAGAGTCTTTAAGAGAAAAATTTAAAGAAATTGGTATTATCACTGTACATTCGCAATATATTTATGAAAACTTAATGTATGCACACAAGTGTAAAGACATTAAATTCAGAAAAAATAGTGACTATCATAATTTCAATTTAAGAAATAAAGACAAGCTAGCAATGCCCAGGTATAGGCTCCATAAAATAAGCAACTCCTTTGCAGGTCACTGTATACGAATGTACAACACGCTGCCATGTAACATGCATGACTTGTCAATGAATAAATTTAAATTTTTAATTAAAACTCAGTTATGCAAAAAGGCTTATTACAGTGTAAAAGATTTTTTGAATGATAAGGCAGCGTGGACCTAAAAGAAATGAATTACTCGTTCTCTGAATCGTTTTGTAACACAATTTGTAAGACATTTGGCGATTTTATAAGAGTTTTGGCACATGAGTTTCTTGCCCGATTCTTCTCATGTAAGCCCCTACGTTCGGAATCGGGTTGCTCGTGGCGATTACATGCGCGGCATCAACTCCGTGGATGTACTTGCCGCTAGCGCACGGGCTATCTTTATTATAGAAGAATATTTTTTTGATTCTGTAAAATTGACGATTTTAAGTGCCCGCAAGGGCCTATTAAATAAAGTTATTTTGATTTTGATTTTCAGTCAATATTTCCTTCACTTTTGCGATGTTAACTGCAGTTGCAGACTATGATGGCCTACCAGAGCGAGGCAAATCCATCTCGACCGCTTTTGAACGCTTTGTACCACTGATAAGCACGTGTTTTTGATAAAGTTGATTCACCGAAAGCCTTCATTATTTTCAGTGACTCCGATCACGAAATTCCATTGGCGATGCAAAATTTAAGATAAACTCTTTGTTCGATATTTATGTCCATTATAAAATTCGCAATACACACTAGATGTGATATAACTAAAAACAGCACTGTATTTTAAATAAATAACAGTTGCAACTCAAACTCCGCGCCAAAATTAAAACAGTTGCGCCAATCTAACAACAACAAAAAAACAAAAAATTGAATTTGGAACACAATAAACATATCATCCATTCCCGATACTTTTTGACTGAATGTACTTCTTTCGGGTAGCACTGCCGAATACATACAAATTGCGTCTCCAATTTCAGAACTGACCGCAAAATTTAAACACACCAGATAATGTCCCAGGCCCGCGTCGGACGCCGGAGCCGACGCCTGCGGCGTATGCCCGCGCAAGATTTAGCGTACGCCCTAAATGACAACGGGCGGCGGCGGGTGGTAGAGGGCAAATACATTATTAGTGTAATAATTAGTAATAAAAGAAGTTATGCCGCGGCCTCTCCTTATTTTGATATTATTGATGTTGATATCTTAACATTTCGGGGGGGGTTTGAACCCCCAAAACCCTCCCCCTGGCTACGCCCGTGTTTATATGTATAGGTAGATAATCCATCCCATCATTGGTTTAAAACTATACAAATTTACGAGAACCTGGCTCGACGTAGTTCACGATCAAAACATAGTTTTTCTTGAAAAGAAAACAAACAAAAGATCTAAACCAATTACCGATTTTCAGACTATATGATAATTTTCCAGGCGTGTATTTAAGGCATTCGCAAGGGTCGTTTATTAGATGCATGACCAAGAATATACTCGAGCTCTTATAAAAGGGATGTTACTCTATTGGTCCCGGCTGCATCAGCAGTCAGCACCGATCAACTCATATCAACCGAAACGTAAAACAAACGACTATCGCCGGGTATTTGGCTCCGTTTTTTAAAAGGAAAAGCACCTTACCAATAGTAAACAACTGCTTTGACAATGAATTTTCATATTTGGAGGAGTGTCACTATTAGATTTTGCACCATCTTAATTGTTGATAGGACCGTCACTGTCAGCACCCCCCAACCCTCACTAGGCTCGTGTAGTGGATTACACGGTGGATTTTTCTGATAATAAATAAATAAAATATTACACAAAATCACATTAACTTTTCTGAATGCAATTTAAGTAGCTAAAGCTCTTGTATAAAGAGGCAAACAACGAACCACAGCACCTAGTCTATACAGTTCGTTGTCTAAATTGTCCCGGTCGGGAATAGAAGCCGGGTCCTCCGAATGGCGTTACCGTTAAACCGGTATACCAACCACTCAACAGCGGAGGTCGTCAGAGCACAGAGGACATTAATAGGCTAATGATGATGCCGATGATGTATGCAAGGCACACTATCTACAATATTGGGAATTTTACAGTAATTAACAAACAGTCTGTATAATGGGTTGTAATTAAAAAAAAAGCATTAAGTCTTATAGTCTTAAAATAGCGAATTAAGTTTAACTGGGCACATTTAAAACGCTTGACACGTTCTAACACGTATTGATATGTAGGCGGTTCCTTTATATGTTTGCCGACCAAACTAGGTAAGTGGGGTGTCGAGTCAAGCGTAAACTGAATGTTACATTTTTTTTTATAATTACAATATAGATACTTTAACATGCTAAAAGAATAAATGGTCAATATAAAATACGTTAGCTTATATACTAATTATAAGGAGACACTTCATGCTTTTATAATAAAATATTAATTATTTTAGCTACAATAGATTCTTATTTACAGGTACGAATCATATTTTACCTTTTGTTATTTCTTTTATATGTAATATATGTCTCATATTATAATATTAAATAATTTTTAAGGGTAAATATGCTTTACGTGACTTGGGCTATTCCATTCACAATTTAATGAACGAAATCATGGAGTACGTGAATTTGGGTAATAATTTGGTTAAGGATTCCAGATAATTGAGCTTTATATTAATAATAACTATATAAAGTGAAAGACTGTTGTCATTTTTTGCATTGTGAAAAGATAATGATAGATAGATTAAATAATATATCTATCTATCTATCATTGTCTTATCGTGTTGAAGTTGTTAGATAATTCTTAAATCATACACACGACGTTAAAATCGCAGCTTACTTGTAATACCTATGTAATTCATGGTTTCCAACACACAATTATGCGCATCAAAACTCACAAAATCCATTTAATTTAAATTGAATCATTCTTAACTAAGAGCAAGTAGTTACTGAGAAAATTATTAAAAAATCAGTAACAAATAATATGGGTAATTTCAAATTTAAGTTCCATGTAATAATAATTACAGTTGAAGAATTTGTCAATAATATGTTACCAAAAAAACGGTCACATCCTAAGATTCGCATTAAATCTTTAATTTTGTGTTTACAAATTTCTGTATTACTTTTTGAAGATCTACTTATACTCTAGAATGTATAGAATTGTATAGTTAAATCTCTCTTTTTCTATTACATCCTCTTTGGTGGTTTTAAAGTCCTAAAATAAAAATACGACGGAATCTTAATCACTACAGTAAAATGACAGAAAATTTTGCAATGTAAGTATTAAAAAATAAATTAATAATTAAAATAAAAAAACAAATAAATTATCCTAAGTTAATTATCTTAACTACGGCTTTTTGCCCGTGAAAGTCCTTTCAAACTCGGTCTAGCCGTTTGATAGATTAGTGACAATAAACAGACTGATATATTTTATAATGTTTTATTGGAGCGGAGCGAGCGAAGCTCAAATGGATCAGCTTCAATGGCGCAATGTCTGTTACGCCATAACTTCCTGAGTTCTTAACCGCTTTTAATATTTTTTGTGTGATGAAAAAAATCCCATCGAAACAATTATTTTTTTTTAGGTATTACGCTCCGCTCCAATATATGGTGCTAGCGTAGCTTTATGCTAAGCGACTGCATCGCCTAGTATTTTTATACGCATTTAATAGTTATAATCTGTTATTTTGACATTAAAAACAGGTGCTTCAAATTTTATTTATTTGGATAGATTTATTTATAATAAAATCGAAATACACTATTGGTTTAATACCATTAAGTTTATAAAGTAAAGTAAAATCAGTCTTATATTGCCCGCTGATAATAGTGCCACATTTCCAACAGTCAATAACCAAACAATCAAATCCCTCCGCGGAGGGTTAAACCGATATTGGGCCTCAAATAAACATAAAAACGGACAGTAAAAGTATACGAGCACAGATTTTGTGGTCTCCGTGAACTATGCTCGTGGCGTTTAAACGAAAACGATAACTTTTTGTGTGGAAAATCTCGATTTTTATGGGACAAACGGATAATGTAGAGGTTTGCGGCACTCTATCACCTATTCCACTTACGGTTAAATTTTTATGGATTACTTTTATATTTTATCTGGTCATACCTGACGTGTTTTTTATATTTTATACGATCAATCACATAACGTGACTAGTATTCGCTGAATATAACGAGGTGTTACCAATATTGCCTCCATTTCATATGACCGGGATTATAGCGAACGTACAGTCAACACTAATATACAAAATTGTCAAATTTCTCCATTTGATTTTTAGCTTAAAGTCCAACAAATTGAGTTCAATATCAATTGATTTTGACAGTATGTGAAAGTTTTATATGCTGTTGTAGGTACCCTGACCTTTGTACAATTGGAAGAGTACTCGTCCGAATAACGAAGGGATGTCGGTTCGAGTCCCGCTTGACAATTGACAAAGTTGATTTTTTTTCTACAAAAAAATCTTTTAATATAAACAATCTTACAGTTAAATGCTTAAATAACAAAAAATATTAATGACCTGATTTTTGTTTATTATTGCTATCAATTTGTGGATATATATTTAATAAATTTACTGTTTCACGTTAGATCAACATATTTATATCTCTATATCATCATTAATATAACTACTATAAATTACTGTAGGGATTATGTATTTTAGCAGAATAGAAAAGCACTTTCTTTTTTTCTATAGACTATCGCAAAACATTTCAGTTTTGGGGAAAAACAAGGTACATATATCCAACCTGTAAGTTTAAACACGTACACGGATATGATGTCCAACAAACTTTCATTCGAAATAAAAAAAAAAACTTGCCACTTACGTCTTTACTTAAAATGAGCACTCATTTTTATGGGACTCAATTTAAAATTTGTATGCGTTAACATAAACAAGTACAAGCAACAGCACATAAAACAATACACTTAGAGGATTGAACACTATACCAAAGTTTTAGAGTTCGTTTAAATTTTAGTGTGTACAAGTATAAACATTTCTGATATTTAGCTAATTCACACATGGCTACTTAGTTTAACTGCAGTAATTTAATATAATAACAAATTTTATTGATCCTACGTTTCCGTTGCTGAAACGATCTTGCACTATATCAAATGACTATGCAACAGTATTGTTTGTTAAAATGGTTCTTTAAAGTGAAGCATACTTTTTATTTCTATCCAAATTGGATTTGTAAACCATGGATAAACAATAGTTTTTAAATAAACTATAAAGTTTGTACCGCTGTCTTTTCACCTCTTAACAGGCTTACATCTACTATATTAGAATTACATTATACAACACTATAATATTATCTACTAGCGACCCGTCCCGGCTTCGCGCGGGTGCAATGCTCTACTATATTATGCATGTATTATACATATAAACCTTCCTCTTGAATTACGCTATCTATTAAAAAAACCGCATCAAAATCCGTTGCGTAGTTTTAAAGATTTAAGCATACATAGGGATATAGAAACAAAGAAAGCGACTTTGTTTTATATTATGTAGTGAAGATAATATAATCCGAGAATCGGCCCCCTGGTCAGATATTTCTAGGCTTTGGTAATAGTACTTAATAGTATCAAAGTTTCGAGTATGCCCTATAATTTGACGTCATCTACATAACACGTATTATCTACAAGTCAATGATGAAGATTTTAAGCATAATTTTTAAAGTATAGTTATAAGTATAGCAGTTTTAAAAGTATAGTAATGTGACGACAAAGAAATCCTTTGGTTTTAGAGGGTTGAAAATTCAAAGCCTAGTTATAACAAAAATCTGTGTAAGTTTATTAAAGTTAGTTTTTTTTCAGTTTATTATGTCACAATGTTGCGCTTTAGTGTAATTTTAATCAAATACACGTTAAGAAATGTTAAGATTAAAGAACTTTATTTCTTTATTCTTAAATGTAGAGCGGTAATGACAGAAAGAATTTACGCCTTCACCTTTCATCAAGTTTTTTATACAACCTTTATATACCTAGTAGGTGACACAAAATAATGTGATATTGGGTCGTATAAGTATATAAAAATCCGACACGGCCGGTTACTATTTAAAAGTAGCTATTGACAAGCTCTAGTTATATTACTAAAAATATTTTAATGGATAAATAGTAACTTGTTTTTTCTTTTTTTTTTTTATTAAATGCGGTCGAATCTCAGCTCAGCTCAGGACGCCCAGCTCAGGACGCCCCTTATTAAGTAGGTATTTTATTTACTTAAAGTATTATTTTACTATACAAAGTGTTTTGTCAATTTTATTCGAATTATGATTTGAATTTGAAAGAAAAAGGTTAATACGAGTTTGAGTTTTTTTTATGAATGTTTAGTATAGGTGTTAAATTGGGAAGTAATTCACCGTGATTGGCCTTTTTAAGTGATCATGCCAATAGTATGAAGCAACAGTGAGTTGTCACATGCCAATGAGTGATCGAGCGAGACGGGTTGTTTTATGACTTCCTGACGAAAGATAAACGCGCTATTTTAGCACCGATGAATGAACCGTTCAATGGAATGAATGGATACAACTGTTAATTATGTGTTGCCAACGAGAGAATCGACACTGCTTTATTTTTAACATGTGAACAAAATTCGAATCTAAAATGGCGTCACTTTTTGAAAGATAGTTTATATCACGTTTGGAATAATACCTGTATTTTACTCCTTAAATATTTCTTCTTTAAATATTAGCATATGTATAATTTCCATAATGTATTTCTACTTTTTACAGTCAGCAGCACAAATCTATCCAGAAAGTAAAATTTTTACGGTTTATTTTAATTTTTTTGTCCAATAAACAGAATCTACAATGTTTGTGGTAGGTTTAAGTTATGATACAAACTTATTATACGAGTAATGAATGTGAAAAAAAAAACTTTCTATTACTGCAATACTTTATTTAACACTTAAAAATGCGCTGACATATTTTTATGACGAAAACACACGTTGAAAATATTTTCCTCAAGATTCTAACCTACTTTACGACCGACCAGACGCCCCTAAAGCGATATATTTTTTCTTAATCATCATCATCTCATCCGAAACACCTCTACTATCGGATGGAAGACACACCCAGAAATGGGGGGGGGGATAATGTCCTTGCTTGGTAAGTGGGTTAAAATACAGACGCAGGGAGGGAGTTCCACTCCTTTGCTGTAAGCATTATGAAGGATGTTGAGAAGCGCTTGGTGCGACAGGTAGGAATAGCAACCAAGAAAGGGTGTTAGCTCACCTGGATGTCCAATAGAAAAAAGGAGATGGCGGTATGAGCAAATCCAGCACTTGAGCACACTCTCCAAAGTACCGACTGTAGAAGACCGACAGACAGTCAACTTTGCGGCAATGAGGTAAGGTGTGAAGCTAAACGTATAATATACCTATAGTCGCCTTTTTTCGCCTTTAATATACTTTTTATTTTATATAGCCATAGTTTGAAGGTTTGTTGCTATTTAACTCACACATTCCACACGGCAATTTTTTCATAGATTCAATAAAACAATCCTACACCAATACAAGGCACGAATTGCTGCAGGTTTCCTACAAAACATCCCCGACGCGACAAAGTTTTCATATAAATAATTATTTTATCTTGTATTATAAATCCGAATATAATGTATTCAGTCAAGATTATTTATTACTTTATTTTATTATATGATTTTTTACTTTTTACATAGACTTTTATTTTGTTTTTTTTTTTATTATTTTACTCAATGCTATGCTTGAGCATTATATTTTAATACTTCATATACTCGTATAGTAAGGTCATTCAAGAAACTTCTTCGTCATTGATATCTTAATGCCCTGTTACGGTGCAATATTCGTTACAATATAATTATAATGAAAGGAACAATAAATTAATGTCATTAATTATTAGTGATTGAGAAATGCGTCTCATGATAACATGACATGTATCAATGGTGACCAGAATATTAAGTAGTGAATGGAATAATAATTATTATAAAGTAGGTACGATTTGTTTTATTATGTGGTTAATTATGGGTTCTTGTTACTCAATCGCTAGTTTATAAGGAAAATGCATTTATATTCGAATAAAGAGATTAGGAACGTTATTTATAAGAATAAAAATACACGATTATGCTCTATTGAATACTTAATGAAACCCTTCACAAAAATAGTTTTAAAAATCATTCTACGTCTTAGTATACGTCTTTCCAGCTAATCGGTCTAGATAAAGATAAACTACTGAGATTCTTAACCACCTAGGCGAACTTCATCAATTCTGGCTATTTATCCAGTTACTAGCGACCCGCCCCGGCTTCGCACGGATGCAATGCTCTACTATATTATGCATGTATTATACATATAAACCTTGCTCTTGAATTACTCTATCTATTAAAAAAAACCGCATCAGAATCCGTTGCGTAGTTTTAAAGATTTAAGCATACATAGGGATACAGGGACAGAGAAAGCGACTTTATTTTATACTATGTAGTGATAAGATTACTGTTCTTAGGTCTCAGAAATGAAATAACACTTAGCGCCCTTACCCTTTTCCGACAGCTAATACCTACGCTGCAACTATCGCGACAGTTAATGTAACACAGTAATTGAAGTTTGACAAAATTTTAGGCGTTAGCGCTGTGAGTTATCGGATATGCATAATGTAAATCAGTAGCAATAAATTACTCGTTCAAATAACATATTTTTATCATTTTATATCCTTTAACTATTTTCGGGACAGTTTCGGGATTATTTTGCAATTAACAAACTATCGGTAACAATCCGTTTAAGTATGGTTAACAGACCATACATCTTGGTTGGAATAAATAATAACTAAAGCCATTTTTTACAAAAAATCAGTTTGTTATAGAATAATAGAAGCGAACCCGCAATATCTCGTTATCCTGGCGATTGCAATTCCAGTTAAGCTACCAATACCTCGACAGACCTACTAAATTACGAATTGCTTTTTTTTTTTATTTTATTTGGGACAACAAAAAGTTTACATAATATGTTCTACATAATAGTGTAGCTATAAAAAATTTAATCGTTATGAAACCCATACCGTTATCCGCAGGTTAATTATACCGTGTAACTCGATACATTAGCCAATTTATGAAAAAAAAACAAAGGAAAACAAGTTAGCATTAGCAGTTTACATAAATGACTTTAGTAAAGTAGGAAGTGGTTTTCGATTATCACGATTATGTCTGTGGCACAAAGATTGTTTTAAAATGTTCCTTACATAAACGAAATCTGTTTTAAAATTTACTAATATTATAAGATTTTTCTTAATTTGTATGTAGGAACTGGACTAAATATCTTTCTACCAAAACTTAGAACGGACGCTTAGGATGTTTTTTTTTTTTTTTTTTTTTTTTTATTGCAAAAGTTGGCAAACAAGCAAACTGCCCACCTGATGGTAAGTGGTAACAGTCACCTATAATACATGTGGTTCTTGTGAGATTCGCAGCAAAACTGCAACCCCACAAGAACCACTGTGTACGTTGCCAACTTGTGACACAAGATGTAAAGTCACTGTACCCAGTAATTTCACTGCCATATCTTACCCTTCAAACCGGAACACAGCAATGCAAGCACTGCTGCTTTGCGGCAGAAATAGGTAAGACGGAGGTACCTAAGCAGACGACCCTGGTACAGAGTCTCCCTCCAGTAATGTATGTAGGACTGACTTGTTACAATGTATATATGTATCTTTTTTCGCTGACATTGCTGTTCCATAAATTAACGTATATTTATATTATCTCTGGCAATAAAACAGTTAATGAAGACACACATTTTATGTTACATTTTTCTTAACATTCTTTCGAAGATCTTTCATACAACTGATAGCGCATTCTCTTTACATACATCTCTGTTATAACATAATATATCGGGTATGCGACTCTACAATGTATATAAGACACATATTTACCGGTATTTACATGCGTCAGGGAGCACATGAGTTTCCCGTATAATTTATTCTATAATATTAATTTATTTTATATTTATATTTTTATTAGTCAATAAATGTTTCTCTCTCTCTCTCTGAAAAACAAAAACTGTAAATAAAAAAAAATCGTGATAAATGTACTATTTATAGTTGATTTTAAACTCTTACCATAAGAATACGTAATACACGTAGATACAAAGTTAATTATATTAATATAAATTATCTAGGACAATTAGATCATCAACAATATTTTCTTGTATTTAACAAATAAAATAATTGTATCATTATGCAAAACGAATTTATCGTACGTCCTGCACATGCAGGCGATGATTAATCTAATTATATTAAAAAACAGACTGAAATTCAAAAATTATTATTAATATCTATTCTACTTTACCCTATTATTCATATTACTAAGCCCATAATGTTTAATTTAGGTTAGGATAATTGGTGTAAATAAATGAAATATTAATTATTATAATGATATAGCAAAAATTTAGTTTAATCGAAGGGTACGAGGTTTCTTTGGATTTTTTGAAATCCGTTTTTTGCATTTGTAAACCCAATCCTAGTTCCAGATTATATACAGTCAAAAAATCGAATTTCACACAGTTAAAGTCGCGGTCAATGGTTAGTAATTAGTAAATGACTAAATGCTCGGCGTTAGGGTCTACACTCAATAGACCTTTTTGTGCTGCAATCCACGATATGACCTTTAACAATATGAACGTAAATTCGTACTTGACTACTTATAAAACGTGCGATAATATTCAACGTTCATTTGTAAATGACCTTTATCTACGTCCCACATAGCCTCAGCCTGGGTTGACTGAAAGACATCTCTTCTAGAGAAAGATTAGTCAACCTTTGAGTTATTTTTTTATATAAATTCGTTTTAATTTAATTTTAAGACACGAGTCTAATGCTCAGTTTTTGGCTAGTGCCTCCATCTATGCTTTGGCTCCGCCTAAAAAACAGCGTCACATCATTGGGACAAAAACTGAGGTCGGAACCCATTTTAGCATGAAATATGTTATTTTTGGCTAAATATTTCGTATTTATGTTATTGTGTAGTAAGCAAAATAAATGTTTTTTCTTTCTTTGCACGAAATGTAACCTATATTTATCACTAGTTCGAAATTTATATGTAATAAAAAATATGACTACTACGCACGTAAAATCAGCTTTGGTCACTTATAAAAATCAAGGGGAAAAGTTCACCTTTAATCTGTATGTAATAAAAATATCAAGGGCTGGAGCAAACAAAAAGTGTGTGGTCTGAGCAGGCCCTTACTTTTTTTACATTGCTGCTCTTGTTTCTATTGTCTTAATAAATTAAGACTCGGCGTTGACATGTTGACATGTGTTTAAATACTATCGTTACGAATGCTAGCCAAAGTGTAATTAGGCTAATTCGATCGTCTCGCAATGACAGACGTGATCGCCAATCTCTTCACGCGCCAACTGACATGTGTAAACGTATTTATAAAATTGTATTAGATAAAATTAGGCTAATTCTTCACTATTGATGTTTTTTTCCTTGCTCACCGCTTAGCCAATTCGCACATCTCTGGTGGAAAAATTTACAGTTTTGCCACTCAAAGAAAAAAAAACTGTTTATTTGGCACATAAACAAGCTGTCACATGACTATCGAACTTAATTTGTTCGGACATTAAGCTAAATTACGGTTTGTTAAATTTTACATTTTTGAATCGAAATAAATTGCTCTTTTACTACTTCTAACTTCAACTAAAACTTCTCTGTACCTAACAGGTCTCTGCCCATTCTAACTTTGTCGAGTAAATAAAATAACCCAGACCAAATTTGGATCATATTTAGGTTGAAAGTATATAATGAAGATTTGAGATTTTTGTAAGTTTCTCTGCTGTTGACTGTAGATAATGGAAACGAACTTTTTTCTAGCTACTACTACTAAGCTACTTTTTACTAGCTGTTATACTAAAATACCTTATATTTTATAAGGCAATGCAATGACGTGACTATAAAAAATATTCGACAATAATTAAGAATCACATTTTGGGAACTAGTTGATTTTACACGACAAAATAAGCTGTTTTATGGGAATAACGTTTGTGTTGTATTTATTCACAATACCCCTA
This sequence comes from Calamotropha paludella, assembly GCA_927399485.1. Classification (NCBI taxonomy): domain Eukaryota; kingdom Metazoa; phylum Arthropoda; class Insecta; order Lepidoptera; family Crambidae; genus Calamotropha; species Calamotropha paludella. The sequence goes on along the minus strand of OV656826.1, from coordinate 11,685,387 downwards.
TCAAGAAATGGAGGTACTTTTAAAACATAATGCCTTTAAAAGCATTGACCAAAATATAACCATAGATCAAAGGGATCTTAAAAATTTTAAGAATAATTATCCCTTTTTAAATAAATTTTTATAGTGCTATAACTTTACTATAGCAAGGCAATAAATTTAAATTGTGTTGATTAATTCCACCTACAGGTACATGTAAGAGCTTCTGCAGCTTAGTACCTACTTATGTACTACTACTTATCCTTAATATATGTATCATTTTTCAGAACCATAATCGTATTCAATTTGATCATCTTGTATCGTGTGAAATTGTCCTGATTGGTGTCAATTCAATTTAAACACTCGAGTTCTTAAGAAGTAGTTTATCCAACTGGCTTTTACCGAGTTTTGCTTTATAGGAACATTGAACCCTCTAATAATTTGCTTAAAATCCAAATGGAACATTTTAAAAATACTCAAATAAAGGACAACACTGACATTTAAAAAAATTCAGTTAAATAAGTGAAACGATGAAAAAATCCGGGAATTGAACCTCTGCTTTCAGATATCCAGGCGGCTGCGCAGACTACGTATGCGCCGTTCACCAAAATATTAATCACGTGATTATATTCATTATGAATATAAATATTACTTGTCTTTTACATAGCAATTAGTTTATAGAATAAAAACTCTAAACAAAAAATAAATCAAACAGCTACGAACATCGCCTATCCACAGCCATTCCTCCGTAATTAAACTTAGCAATTTGAAAATAAAAGCGGCGACATGACGTATAGAATTCAGGATCGCTCGTTACGCTCGAGTCGCGCTAAATGAGCGTGTTGTGGTTGAAGCCTAAACGAATCGTTTACAGTACAAAGCCGGCCCCTGTGGCCTGAAAATTAAGAGGCACGCTACATTTAAGTGATTAATTTAGGCGATTAAAACCGGCTAAATGAATAAGTTATTTTTAATTACGGAGTAATTGCGAGAACGCCATGTTAGATTAATTACGCGGAGATGATGCGGCGAGAGTGTTGAGTGTTTGCTTGCAAATGAGACGTGTAGAGATCTGTACTACTTTACGTGTACTATATAGTACGTCTTCCGTTCGATAAGTTGAGTTCATTACTTTCAAAGTACCTGTTTATTTTGTTTGTTTTTTGCATTTTATATAGAAAAAAAGTCTTTTAATACTTATATCTTGTCTTGTTTATTGTAGTAAATTATAATGCCGACAATATTTAAGTGTTATATCAAGTTCGTTTATATTTTGGTATAAAGAGTACCTACTTATGAACTTTTGCAAATCGAATCAGCTTCTATTAGGCGTAGGAAATTCATAAGCAGTATATAAATAAATAACTAAAAATACTAAAAAAGCGGATAGTGTTCATAGAATTATATAAGAATACCACCTGAGGTAGGATGTTTTCAGATATCTTTATTTATAATCTACACAACTAAAAAATCAGATTCCTTGTCCGCGTCTATATCCTTGGGAGCTTATGAGACCCAAAGAACTGATCTGCTTCTGGGCTAGCTCTCCTCTTTTCCCTAGGGTTCAGAATAAAGCCACGAATAAACCCTATAATAATAAAAAATATATATAATATGGTCAAATTAACTGCTCTGAAATAGCTCATTAGCGTAATAGTTAACAAGTTTGGAACATTAGATTAAAGGTAGAAGTCCATTATCATGTATAATTTAAAGCTATCGATAATTATACAAAAAACTATTTAAAATATGCTATTACCACCAAAAAGTTCAGGCAGATCACAAGATTATAATTAGAGGTCGCATTTTCAATAATCTTCGACGTTAAGCACGAGACTAAAAAGTCCATAACTTTTGCATTTTTAAAAGTATCACACAGGTTAATTATGCTGATGCAATTAAATAATTACTGGAATAAGCGGAATTTCTCGAAAATTTTCAAAGATAACAGATAACAATATTTGAACTTAGGCAAGTAGCGACTATTGGGTGAAGGCAATTTTTTCTCAACTTTCATAAGCTGTTATCATTACCTAGGGACATTTATGAATCGGTACGCGCAGCATAACCAAATGCGCAGGCATTTTTACCCGTGATATCAAGGATCTCTAATCTCTTCGACTAGAACGCCATAATTAATCTAAGAGGCTTTGAAGTCAAAGAAGATAATATTCTTCGTCTAGAAAATAGATACGGTGATGTTCTATGCCCAACTTAACGTCCATTTAACAATTTTGCCGTCCTTGTCCACTAAGTTATTGCTTAATGACATTCAATTGCGACCTATAGCTGTCACATATCCAAAAAAGTTGATTTAAGCGCGTCATACGCGTTACTGACCTTAAAACTGTTTCAGATAATAGAATTATATTATTGACCATACACAAATAAAATGTAATGTCTCATTAAAATGATAATAAAAAGAGACAATCAAAGTTTACGTAACGCTAGCATCATGAGCCCACCAGAGTATTGGAAAGGTAAAACCGGACAGAGGTTAAAAAGAAAATGGCTTTTAATGATAGTAATAGCTCAACCACAATTTTTCTAACAAAAAAGGCTTTAAATTAACCAAGCTAATAAGACATTCTCCTTCTTTCTAATTTTTAGAAACAATTTGAAAGGTTTAGCCGAAAGACGTCCTCTGCTAGAAGCTTCCAAAAAGTGGGAGGTTTTGCCGTAATTTAAAAGCTTGTAAAACGGGTTGTAGATCGCAGTATAAGACCACAATTTGGCGAAAACTGCTGCCTTTTGCGTGCTAATTACTTGATTGTAATCATCTTTGATATACTTTGGTGATCAGGTGAAGTATGTGTGACGTAGCTATCAATACTTTTGGCTAGCATCCCACATTTTCCAGTCTCGTCGACAAATAACATATCTTAAATAGAATGCATGAATTAATTAATTAGCGATTTATTGGCAGAGATATATATTACACTCAACGAGCCAATGAAGCGTTAGGGAGAGTTAGAGGAAAGGGAGGTCAGTGTAGGGATACGATATTAAGGAAAAGTCTATTTATGGGCGTATTAATGGACGGTTTGCCTCTGATCGGTTACATACATCTGTGCCTCAGTTAATCACCCACATAAATGACTCTGAAGTCGTCTCATAAGTGGGACAAACAAATCTTCGATGTAGGTAAATCATGTATCATAAATTATGTGATAAAAATTGTTTTTTGGAACTAACTGGATGACTTCGGCGAAATTGGTGTGTACAGGCTGATTGTTGAGTTTATTTTTACAACACTCCTTAAGACTATATGGTTAGAGTTCGAGAATGAGGAACAGTCTAGATGCACAACGAATTTTCTAAAACTTGTTAATGTCTAGTTAAAAAATTAAAAATATTTTTAAAAGATTCGATTCAATTCTCTTTTTTATAATGATTATAGATTTACTGTCCGTTTTTATATACCTACATACGTGACGTACGTACATGATGTAATATATCGTCCATGCACTACTATTTACCTATCATGTTATATGAATTTCTACCTGCATCGGTTACGCTCCGCTCCGCTCTTTCTGCAAATACCACATATTGGGAGACTCACTCAATTGGGAGAGCATTGGACCGGATTTCCAAAGGTTGCGGGTTCGATTCCCGCCTGAGAATTCACTTGTGACCCGAGTCGATATTTTCTAGTATTTTTCTATTATAATAAATAATCCGCATTGAAAATGCACAAAATATATAAAAATTATAAAAATACCACATAGTTCGGTGGAAGAGCTTTCCTTTGGCCTTACCACAGTAGCTTTATACACACAAAAAAATCAAGTTGGAACAGTTAATAAAATAAAAGCAAAACAATTAAAAGTTCCCAGACAATAATTTTTCATTAACTTTCGGTTGTGTTAAATTTATAAAAAAAAAAAAGAAATAGCACCTTTAAATATCAGCGTATGGGTCTTGTAAAATTTGCATTTTAACGTGGTAAAATAAATTGTTTGCACATTTATTATATTTCATGTTTTCTAACAACATTCTGTACATTTGACATTTTGCAATCGAATGTCCTTTTACGTTTTTGGCATTAACTATGCTAATTGTTTTAAACTTTCACGGTCACTTACATTAGAATTAATTGGAACGGGATTATTAACATGTTTTTTATTATGGTTATTGCTGCTAGATTGTGCTAAAACGTGTTGTTTTGCGATATTAAAATATTATGTTGCCTAGTAGGTTTAATTTTTGTCTATTTATTATCATTTTAAAATACAGCTTTCCGGAATAAACTTAATATATGAATATAATGCAAACACATGCAACAAAATGCTACAAACTTATGCAACAATAAAGTATAACTTTTAGAACATTTTTTACCACGTTTTTCTTATCTCACTTTTCTTATTTGTTTGTCTGTCCGGGCAAAATCTTGCAACTTAAATTTGAGGCACTTTCCGATAAGCTAGAAAGCTGAAACTTTCAGGATAGTTCAGAACCCGATGACAATGCACTCTAAAGCAACTTTCAACTTTCCAGATGCACTTTCAGGTCCACTTTCGGCAACTTTCACTTTTGTATGGGGCTTATCCGATTGTTGCGTAACACATGGTTACTTCGTTGAGTTAATAATTAAAAAGAATAAAATAATTATACTAGATTTAAAAAATCTAAAAATCCCACGTTTTTCAATGTCCTAAAAAGAATAAAATAACCCTGCGGGGCAAAGCGAGGGGCCACTCAAAACGTGGGGGCGCATCTTTACAATAATCGGCATCAATGCATGTCATTCATCTCTTTAAAATCTCCTCTTAGTAATATGCGCCCCCACGTTTTGAGTGGCCCCTCGCTTTGCCCCGCAGGGTTATTTTATTCTTTTTAGGACATTGAAAAACGTGGGATTTTTAGATTTTATAAGTAGGTACGAGGATTTTTAAGTAGTCTACTTTTGGTTGTCCTAATATTTATTTTCCTAAAATAACATGATATCCTTTAATAGTAGTCCTAATTATATGTTCTCCACCTTTAAGTAGATAAGTAGATGGATTTAAGTACCGAAAAGAGCAGATGATTGCACGATGAATACAAGCATTTGTATCTGAGTTATGTGTTTATATTTATATATATATATATATTTACCCATGACCCATCAAAATTAAATCAATACACATACGTATATAATAACTCTTATACACATACATATATAACAGTTATACATACATATACGAGTACATATTATTTGTATTATATAATATGCATCAAATGTGTATGTGTTGATTCAAATTTTGAGAAACGCTGTCTAACGAATTTATAAGTTATGATAATAGCTTATGAAAATATAAAAATATAGTATAATAATGGTTAAGGTAGCAAAAAAATTAGGACCATAAATTATAAAGAGATAAATTATTAAGAAATATACTAGAGGTTCTATATTCCAACATTCTAAAGTAGGTACACTTTAGAACAGGGATTTTAGCGGTATCCGAATAGAGTGTTCTGAACACTGTTTTTCGTTTCTGTTTTAAAAGTTAAACAGAAAGAAACTGAAACACTTTGAATCTGTTTTAGAAAATACCGGTTCATAAGTGTTAATATCTGTTACAGTCAATAAGGTTCACATTGGCATAGCTATGATGATTGATTTGGGTACTTTGAAATGCCTATGTTGGTGTACTGTGTATACACATGGATAGTTAAACGTAAAACAGTTTCTAACAGATTGGTAACAGCAAACATTATATCTGTTACACTTTTATAAGTGTTCGACTCAAAACAGGTTCAAAACACCCAAATAAGTGATACAGGAATAATTCTGTAACAGATTCAATGTGTAACCATTATGAAAGTGTATCCTTATAAAGGTATTTTTGATCCCTGCTTTAGAATAAAAGAATGTTTAGAATGTAAGATATAAATACTTTTAAAATATCAATCTAATGTCTTAACCTTTGAAAAAATGCGTCGAAACATCGGGAATAAATTAAAAAAACTTACTTTATCTTATAAATACTAAAGTAAGTTTGTCTGTTTGTCAACCGATCATTATAAAATTTTTCGTACACCTTGTCGGGGGTACAAAAATGGATGTTGGGTAAGTTATATATATATTTTTCGCGAAAGCAGCGGGTTAAGCTGGCATGGAAATAAAGTAGCTCTTGGTATCTTTAAAGTGTTTTATTTTAGCTAATACGTAGTTCTCATATGTCAAACATCCTGTACATCTGTTTATCAGTACATATCGCCGTGACCCGACCCGCTACTATCATACAATTAACTTTAATGGATATATTTAAATTAGTGCCACACTCGATTGACAATATTACTATCAATCGTAAGATAACTTTATGGAAAAACAATGAGACGGTCTGTTTTTTTTTTTGAAGTACGTAAGAAATTACATTTTTGTCAGATAACGATAGACCGTCCGACAACTATGTATTGAAATATTGAGCGGCTAACTAAGTATTTAACGTTTATTACATGGTAAAATTTTATAATGGAGCATTTAGTCTAAAAAGACTAAGTTCATAAACTTAATTTAACTAAGTTCCAAAAAATGGAGGCATTTTTTACATATTCAATTATATTCTCAATAAAAAATTGCTTTCACTTAACTATTTAATTTCCAGTTTTAACACGTTTTTGTAAGTTCTTTAGAACTCAGATCTATCGTTATCCTACTAAAAGATCTTTGAAAACCGTCTATATTATCTGGTAATAGTTCTTGACGATTCGTGGACTTTGAAAAACATATTTAATGGTATTAAAAAAAGCCTCATCTACTTGACAAATTTGTCGAAATCTAGAAAAAAATAGTTCAATTTTTTGTCTCAAACAGTATGTGCAACCATTTTCAATGGGTTCGAATTCTGCCTATTTACTGAGACTAGTTGAATATTTTCTTTTCTAAATAATAGCGTCAGCGCTGACAATGCATTAGTGACACCTTTAGTAATGCAAGTTTTTATACCTTAGGTAAAACAATGTAAATAAGATGATAAAATAAAACTATTCATTTCAGTATGAAAGAAATATATTTTTACTATACAATTAAAAATAACAATATACATATAAAAGTTCTATTTACAAAATAGTTCTAATTCCCAGTCGTAGACATATTTATTTCACAAATCAAAGAAAAATATCTTGTACTGATTATAATCAAATAATGAACTTTAGTTTTGGTAAAACATTAATTACCTATTTAAATAATATCTCTTTAAATTAATACAAATATATCACTCCTACAAGTGCATTTAAACTTTAATATAAACTTATCATCTTATTATTTACATAATTTACAAAATCTTCAATTCCTAGTTTCGTTCAGGAAAATATTGCCTTTAAAAAGTAGATATTTCAGGTGAATCTTTAACAATTGGCTTTTACATAGGAATTATTACAAATTTGAAATTCGAATACCAAATGATATTCACGCCCATTGACTTTCCTTTTTTACCAACAAACTTTTCTGATGCTCTAGTCAAATAAAGAAATTAGTGATAAGAAATTTTATATTTTATTTATATAACTACACTTTGAATATTATGGTCAAACACAGGAACTAACGTCAAAGAAATAGATACTGTAGTTTTATAACTAAACTCTGGATATTAGCGTCATACCCGTAGCGTCAAAAAAGTTTGCAACACTGCATACATTCCTGTTGACGAAACCTTTACTTTTTCTTTTTCAGAATTTAAAAATGGAACATTTATTGTGGTCCGGTAGGTGTGCTAGGAGACGGTGATCCAGACACAGGTGGCTGAACCATCGCTAGATGCGGCGGCAAACCCATCGGGGGCAATGGCCGCCCTCCCCCCATTAAGGGGTGAGGGTGAAAATACTGCTGTAGCGCCGGGTGTGGGTATAAATGGTGGGGGTGGCGGGAAAACTGCGCCATTTTGAGTTTCTCGATCTCCGCCTCTTGCACGCGTTTCGCTTTCGCCCGCCGGTTTTGAAACCAGATTTTCACCTGTTGATGACAGATAAAGTACAGTTAGTGCACTGTCCGTTTTATTTTATTTTTTATTAATAAACATAAATCGTTGCGGACATTAGTAAACATAGCGGTGTTTTCTGTCTTATCTGAGATTTAATTTGTATGCTCAGCTATTCGCTAATTTAAGACAGTAATAAAACTAATTCTTTACTATTTAAGCGAAGAAGCTTCTAGGTTAGATTTATTGCTTAGATAATAATAATAATTATGACAGTTTAGTTTACTTATTTATGTCTAACATAATTAATTATTTATCCAATGATGACTACTTAAAAATGATTATATAAATTTACTCAATAAAACCATTTAAAAAGATTTATGATCTTTTCTAAAATAATTTTCGTCTAATGGTATATAGTAAAATCAAAACATATTTTATAAACCACAGAAATTATATCTACTTAGAATAAGAAAGGTGCTATGTCATCGCTCATGTTCAAACACGAGTAAATTCTGAATATTAATCAACTATTATCGGATTTCAAAATTTTATCACATTCAACTGTCAGTGATAGTTCTGAAAAACATCATTGGGCTAAATTAATTTTATGAACTAAATTGTATTCTTCAGTATTATTCAGCAGAAGAATTTAAAAATAGTCTACATATGTATGTTCGTATTTTGAAACAGTATTTTTTTTAATTTAATATTTACCTGAGTTTCAGATAAGCCGAGCGATGAAGAAAATTCTGCGCGTTCAGCGATGCTCAAGTATTGCTTCTCTACGAATTTACTCTCCAAAGACCTAAGTTGTTGCGCAGTAAACGGCGTCCTTGGTTTCCTGTTCGGCTTATGCTTGCGCAGGTTGCATTTTAACTTGGCAGGTTCTCCGTTAGCATCTGTTGAAGAATTGATGAATTGAATGAATTTATCATAAAAAAATACTATTTTTATTTTCGAAACAGCTTCAGGGATGTTTTGTAGCTAGTATATTACTATTATATTTATAAACTAGCTGACCCGGCCACACGTTGCCGTGGCTCAGTTATTATAATTTGCAATATACTTTTTTATTAAAAATCCATTTTCCTAAAATAAAAGTAGCCTAAGTTACTCCTTATTACATGAGCTACCTGCCAATAATAGTCCCGTCAAAATCGGTCCAGCCATTTCAGAGATAGCCGGAACAAACAGACAAAAATTGAAAAAAATGTTATTTTGGCGTATGTACCGTATATTGTATATTCATTGTAAGTCAATCTCAGGCGGAAATAACTCGTTAGCCTGAGAAAACTATGTAAGCCGAGATCATTGCTTCTAGTAATTTTCTATTTAAATAATTTATCAATATATGACTGTATTACAATAATTATGGTCGCGTCAACGAAAAATAAAAACCTAAAACCTATTTGTAGGTACTAGATTGTAATCAGTAATCCTTACAATGTTTCATTTTTTATAGATCATTCTTAAGTACTGCCAATAAAATTGATATTTAACTAAACTGCTTTACAAATTAACATTGTAAGGTTCACAACGGCTTATACAGTTACATCTCTATAAAACACAGACACCGATCGGTATGCAAGCCATTCTCCATTGGATTAATAAATTACATAATAAAATTCATATAAAAAGGCAAAGGAAACGGGCCGCGGGCCAACACAGATAATATCTATTTAAAAGTAATTTTCAACCTATTTGACTGTGGAATCAGGCTTATTTGTAAGCAAATTGGTGATTTTAACGACAGAGTTTGGTTAACAAAATTTGATAGACGCCCACGCGTATCTTAATGTGCGATGCGAATCAAGATAATACTGTCGTTATGTTCCCGGTATGTTAGTATCGATGGTTAGAAATGTGGATTTCGATTTTCGATTTGCGTCAAAATATTCGATTGATTGGTATCTAGAGAATCATCTTTCTGTTGATATCACAGATGTGTAGGTGGAAGTTGTCGAAACGATTATAACGACACTTATCAGATATTTATAAACATACCAGGATGTTTTTTGCCGAATGAACAAAAATATTTGCATCACACCACTAAGATAAAATAAATAAATAGGTATGTACAAACGACTTAGTATTGTGAGGTATATATTTTTATAATCTTTTTCTTTAGTCAGATGCATTGATATTACTTTTTGAGAAAAATGGTTGTAATATTTATAATTCAACAAATTTTTCGTATACAGGACAATCGTTGTTCATGGGTCTTATTGTGGTGGATTGTATTCATTGGATTACGATATCATTAAGCCACGTAAATGAACCTTACTATTGACCTGTGATCTAACCAAGTATCAACTTTGGCATAGGCGTTTGGGTCACTTGTGTCGCATTGGCATGAACAAGCTAAACAAAGGCCAAGCTACTGGAATCGACTACAAGGAGGTTGATAAGGATCCCTGTGTAGCCTGTATACAAGGTAAGAAAGCTAGGAAACCTTTTAAGAAAATCAAATATAAGAGAGGTACTTCTATTTTAGATTTAATACACACAGATCACTGTGGTCTATTTTCTTGTAATTCTTTTATTCACTTGCAAAGTTTTATTTTAATATTTAATATATAATAATTAGGTATAACCAATCTAATAAAATATATATAAAGAATCTATTGCCGTATTATTTGCACAAATTATTCATATAAGGTTATCATTACACATCGTTACAACAAAGTCGTGAAGCGACAGATCCACTGGAAACTTCAATGGACATTTCGAATGGACTCTAACCTAAATAAATTAGCTATCGTTTAATTGCTATTTAAGTACACTTAATGATTGATTGGAAGACACGTGTTGTGAAAGCTTAGAGATAAGATCGGACATGTCTCAATCTAGTGAATGGAGAAGAACATTAATTCAAAGATATGATTCTATTGAGATTTTTTGAACATATATAATATTTGGTATATACGTCATTACTTTTGACATAGTGTTGAAGTGATTTGTTAGTAATTCAAATTTAAACGTTTAAAAGTCAATCAGATTGATGCAGCGTCTTAATTCTAGGTATTATTTATTTATAGGTGAATGTGTGAAGGTATTATTTTATAATTTTATCATTCAGAAATAATTGTTTATATATAAACTTTTACCATATGGGGGAATATGGTTCTCTATAGTAAGCTTTATAATCTTTTTTTTTTAATTTTTCATCATTAAACTATTATTTGATACGTTTAACTTCAGGAGCATTATTTTAAGACTAATGCTTAAAATAATTAGGAATATCACCCACTTAATACACAACACCTTGAATCCAAATATAAGTTACTGAACTTAATGTGTTAAAACTGAAAAAAATTCCCAAGTCATTAATGAAAGTTTCTCTCCTAAGTTTTTTAAACAATAATGAGCACTTAATTACCGTTAAAAAAAATCAATCCCGAATTCTTATGGCGCCTAAACTATAATACGGATGTCAAACGGTACAGTCGTGTCTTAATAGCTAATGGGCCACAGAAAAAAACTCAGAGAAAAAAAACGGCGTAAATTATGTGACAGACGAAAAAAAGCTACAGTGTATTAATGTCGTGTTTAGCAGACGTCAAAGAGGGACCGACGACTCGCGACGGAAATAAAGCTAAGAGCGGACGCACACTTGCAACCAAATGTTCTGAAAACATTACATACACATAACCTTGATGATTGTTAATAATGCATTATTTAAAATGACGGCCGTTTGGTGCATTGGTAGCGATCCTGCCTTTCGTACCTGTGGTGCTGGGTTCGAGTCGTGGAAGAGGAGATATTTGTGTGATGAATACGAATATTTGTACCTGTATTTATATATATTTCGATGAATATTTAATATCTATCTATAATATATGTATGTCTATTCGTCACCCTAGTATTCATAACACGAGCCTTACAGTGCTTCCTTTGGGTTTTGGTGTGGTGGCATTACATTGGTGTGAATGTAAGAAATATTATTATTAAAATCGTATAGTGTGTTAGTGTTTCATATTAACTTTAACTTTAAATTTTAGAGTAGAAATAGAATTCTCCTTAAATAACCCTATGATATCTGTAACACAAATACATTTCACGATGTTTATAAACAAAATACTAAGGTTTTTATGTCGTAAACGTGTATTCGGCTTTATGCACTCGGTAGCTGTTAAATTACCTTTAAAACGCTTATATGGACCTGTCTGCTTTCGTTTTCTTGTTAATTGTATAAAGAGATATTGACTGCAGATGTGTCTTCTGAGTTATGTCGTTGTTGTGACTTTGAGAGCGTCGAACGAAATATGAGACGTTTTAAACACATTCGAGTATTTAATGTCTAACATAATTTAAGCGCGAACGAAATATCAAAAAGGTTATGTTTTGTTTCTGAACAAAAAAAAATTGGGAAACGAAATTTCTCCCCCGCTTTTTTGCTGACGTTACCTAATGGTGTAGTGCGCTGCTAAAAAGACAGTTGATATATTAATGAGCGTGTTTGCTTTTTGTGTGCGCTCAACCATTAATCGTGCAAGGCGTGGTATGTCATTCATTCCAATATTTTAAACGGTCACCGTATACTTGACGTTTTTGTTGTCCGTACTGGAGAGGCGGGCATTCTTCGCGTCCCAGGGGCTGTTCGACATGCTTTTCCTTTGCATACACATTCGGATTTCCATATTAAAAGCTCTTTATTCCCGCAAATGTTCAGACTTACGAGTAATTCCTGCAATCGGCCTACCATATTTGGAAAAACACATCGCTTTCGTTAATTAAATAAAATCAACAAGCTTTAATTATTTCTCAATGAGAAAAACGTGGCTATTTAATTAATACAAAACAGATGTTCTTTGCACACATTAAACTTTTTTCTAACTAATACTACTTGAAACTAAAAATGTTTGTGAAACTCATTGGTCATCTGACTACAAATAAAATACATGTTTTCAGCTATATTCATTGTAAGGTAAACACTATTAAGGCTGAACTAAGTAGCTCAAGAATCCTCCTGTATAATTAACGATTATTACCATAGAACCCGCATAAACATGTGTTCACATCACATCAAAGATGTGACATAAATACAAAAATCTAACACAAAGAACTGTTATCTGCCATTTAACAGGTCTTCCCGGATTCCGAGCAGAGATATTTATCGGGCATCAAACGAACGTCTCCAGAGTCATTCATCAGAGAAACCAATCGCTCTCACATAAATAGAGGCCACAAAACACGCGGAAGCTGAACGTCTATTTCGTACATCCTTTAGTTTAAAAGCTTTAAGTTTGTTGTTTGATGAATACGATCCAAGTTGATTTTGAAAATAGAATAGATGGGCAAACTTATAGCGCGTATAGAATTTTGAAAATAGAATGGAAGTTTTTTTTATATTTTTACGGTCGTTCGAAAAGCATGGATTTTTTTTAACCATAGCAGCAATAACTTAATGGCTGATCTAATCACGTTTATCTGCAAATGGTGGCGAGTGGGACAGTCACCGTATCTTGAAAAAGCCTCATATCGGATACACTGGTGATTTGAATCTATAAGTTTAGGTATTCCGTATCGCTAGCGACTTTAGAACGCGGTAAATAATATACTAGGTCTGAAATACATGCTGCTGTTTGCAAATACTGAGTGAAGCAATTAGATTTTTGAAGGGTGATTATTCCTCGATGGTATGTCCGATTTCAAAACTTTTTTTTGCACATTAGTCACGACCGCAATGTGAGTTTTGGCGCCAAATTTCATCGATATATTATCAGCGGTTTGGCTGTGATCAGCTTTTAAATTTTTCTTTCGGTGATTATTCCTCCATGGCAATGTCTATACTTTTTTACATAGCCTATGTCCGTCAGGTTATAATCATGTATATTCATGCCAAAATTCGTTCGAATCGGTTGAACCGTTAAGTAGCAGGAGGGAGACAAGCGAAATTTGTGAGTTGCCTAAAAGAGAGCTTCGCTCAATAAAAGGTAGTTTGAATCTACTCGTATTTGGTTATATATTTTGATGTATGATTTATGTGTTTAAGTTTATAAATATTATTATAATTTTTCCCGCGTATTCTATTGCTTCAAATGATCTATTAAGAGCATAAGAGCCCTGTTTATACATGTCTCACTGCAGTCAGTTTACAAATAGCACTATTCAATGGAACATTAGTATTTTGGCTCGGTTCCAAGCACTGACAGAGTTTGACTGCTTGTTAAAATGTGGGTTCGCTGTGATTTTGTTGAGGAATTTTGACGTGTTCTAATAGGTTTAAAGTCCGTTCAGTTGTAATGGTGTATTGTTTGGCACCTAAGTGAGAGTAAATTTAAAAATGTATTATTTGCAAATTACTACAAAACAAATGGATTATTTGTCCTGGCTGTAAATTAACTGTAATTCGATTATAAAAAAGGCTATTATAATTTTTGTTGACGCTCCTATTAACTTTTGTTATGTCTAAATATAACTAAAAACCAAGTTGGTTTGGTGTCGCTTAATTTAGGTAAGTTTTATCTGTTTCACGGTTCTACATCAATTGTAATTTTTTTAAACTAACCAATTTTTAAGTAAGGTACTTAGTATGTGCCGAATAATGCAATACATTGCAATTTATTTTAATTGCTTTATTCGACTAAATGGAGATTTGGTATAGATTATTTTGCGGACTCTACCAGCAAATGAAGCGGTCGCGACGGTCTTGTTGCACGCTGGTAATTGATTGGGAATGCTTCTATAATTAGGAGCGTGACTCTTGTTGCTTACTGTACATATGTATTCCTAGTATGGACAGATACTTTTCCTAACAATTCTGAGGTTGCATGTGAAAAATATTTGTTTTAAAATTTAATTGAAAAGGTAAAAGACAAAACTTCGTTTACTTAAGTGCTTCCAATAATATTATTAACAATAAACCGAATAATCATACTCATACAAAATCTGCTGATATGTTTTAAAATTTAATTCCAAAAAGTTTTGTTAACTCAACTTTCAAAACTTATGATAACTTATGATATCTATGGTTTGTACAGACTTTTTGAAATTAAAAAAATAAAACCCCGTCCGGACGTGAACGCTACTACGAAATCGAGCCTGACAATTATGTTAATTATCAATTTATAAACACATTGAACTTATGAACCTATCAGATTTCGTTATTAACGTGTTCCCAGGCAATTAATTAATAATGTTAATTATACATAGCGGTTATGGAGATGACTTAGTTGAAATTTTGATTTTCGAACTCATTCAATTAATACGTTGTATGAAACAAAAGTTATTCATGAACATTTTTTTTTAATTGAGACGAGCAAAGACAAAAAGACTTTTGCTTTGTTTGGCAAAATATTATTAAGAATGTAGAAGGTATCTTCATCATCATTTGCCTATTATTGTCGCCACTGCTGGGGAACAGGCCTTTACCGAAGATGACACCATAAGGAGAATCGGTCATAATTACCAAACTTTTTAGTGGATGTTAAGGACTGCAGATAGGGCCAAGACCTTCATCTAAGGTCAAACGTGCACCGCTGAGAATCAAACTCCTCTAAGTCATTTCTAATACGTATTTTTTTTTGAATACTGTATTTAAATAAAAACACAGTTACAGCCACTTAATATTGGGCAAAAGTCAAAAATCCTGGTTTGGGTAGAAACTAAAGAAAAATAAAATAATATGCCTACAGCGAAATTGCATTGTAGCTATTAAAATATTACTCATGTAATATTTGTATAATGGTTTCGACTCGCAATTAAATTCCACTTGCCACTGAATTAGCGTCCCGTGGACATTGCTAAGGCTGTAGCAATAACTTGAAGCTTTGTGCGCGCCGCCGAGCGGACACGCTATGATACTCAGCGGGCACCGGTGTGGCCATAGCTTTATAATTGTACTAGACCGGGGTTAACTTTTAATATAGTGTCGTGTGTTAATATGACTTCATTAAATTGATTTGATTTATCTTATTATAGAACAGATATATAACTCATAATAAATAAGAATGAAATGGATGCCAATATTCTTACGGGACCTAAACTAGATTGGTTATTCTTTTATGATTTTATGGATTTGTAGCGCTGCTATGATTGTAAATAAGTGCATTGTATGTCCTTACTTGTGCTAATAGCTTATAAGGTACATATATACATAATGTATAGAAAAAGTTATTAACACAAATTTATTTAATTGAAATAAACAATGCGGTTAATGGAGTTTGGATGCGCCTTCATTACACAGAACATCCGTTTTGCAAAATATTTTTTAGACATTTTCCAGTAGTTTAAAACCCTTATAAACGCAAAATGTTAAGCACACATGTTTCTACTTAATGCAAACAATACTCAAACAATTAGCACGTACATACGTAAGGTCACAAAAATACTAGTGAAAGTTGAATGTCCAAATCTTACCAACATTAATTATCGTCAAAGTGTGTCTGTGAAAAACCAGTGACCTTTAAACTTATGTTTGCTATAAATAACATTCGTATTTTTTTTGGTTATGGAACCACATTCTTCTTGTTATCGTTAAATCTGTAAAGTACATTTAGAAATATTTATCAATCCAAGATTTTCTTTTTAAACCACTCAAGTTGTGAATGGAAGTTGCTTATATCAAAACATGCTATTTAACACCGCATTTTTAAGTGTTATGAAGTGGCATAGATAGAAACATGCTCCAATGCAATAAGGTCTGTTATGAGGTTATGCTGAACCATAGAGATAAAGGATAGAGAGGTGTTCCAAAAGCGCATTGCCTTATAAAGTGACATTCTTTAAAAAAATAAAATCATGCCACTTTTTATTATTATAAATCTCTTAATATTTGGAATAAATATATAAAAAATAAAGCTGAAGAGACTTTGACCTTTTATATACAATTAAATTAACTTAAAATAAAATTAATTTATTTATGCGTTTTCGTTGTCGTAATTTAAATTCTAATCATATGTCATGGGAAATCGCATAGAGAGAAAGTGCGTCTGCGCAGAGATAGAGTAACACCAATTTGTTAAGAAATGTCACTATACTTATTCGAATTCTAGCCCTCTACCCTTCATCTCTACGTGCTAAAATAACACGATCGAAATTAAGTTGCAATACGCTTTTTAATAGGTATATAACGGCAATACGATGTAACCTCACTTGTTATAATTAACGGAGATATTATATCTTTGATCTTTTTAAGTTTGTACATAATTATATATCAATACACAATTATAATAAAGGTAGCGATTACAGTTTTATTGTTCAACGGAAGATTACATATTCTTATTGTGAGTTGGACTAAAAATCTAGTTATTTGAAACTATATTTTTAGAATTTCACTTATTGAAATCATAGTAAACAACAATCGCAACAGGATTAATTAAAAAAAAAAATGATATATATAAGAAGCCATAGACAAATCTGTGTTATCCAAACGGGCAGTTCTATGACTTGGAACTCTACGAAGTTTTATTAATAAATGAACATGTTAATACGCGTGCGACGTGCTCGCGGCGGGGTGCCTTTAAGGACTCCCACGCCGCTGCCCACCTACTAGATAGTGATATAGAGCAGGTTGCATAGGAGTTATGAAGCCTAAATACCTTTTAAGATTAGTTATGATACAGCGAATAGGCTTAATAAAGAGATGCCGTAGCCTTATGGTAGTAAAAGAAAGCAAATTAAAAACAAATGAACGGGAATCTACTCTTTCTTTAAAAAAAATGAGTTTCTGTCTAAATAATATTAATGAAAAAAATACCAATTAATTAAAACTTTTCTTCACTAGACTATATTGGTTAAATGTGTGTGTATATCAGAAGAGAATAAACTTACAAATTATGGAACTGTATAATTTATGATACAGAGTTGCTTACTCCTCCACTCATAAGAATTGCTTAATAAAAGCAAAAACTGATTTACGAAATAATTCAGAATACAAAAAATATCATAAAAATGATCTGATAATTTATTATCTAACCGCAGAAGTTACAATGCTACGCTCGCAAATTTATCGCTTGTAATCTCCGAAGCATTTTGTTTTTAATTTTTATTTTTATCCAATAGTTCCAAGAAGGTCCGATTTCGTGATTTATGGTCCGACAACAATACAAGCCTAATGGATCCGGCGGCGATGACAAATTATCTAATTCTCCACGCTCGATTATTTTAATTAAAATTTTGGGCACGGGGCATAAATATACCTACATTTTTTTATTAACCATAATTTATATTTTTAATATTGTTAATATATTTAAATATTGTCTGAGCTGATATACTTTCTCAATTTTTAAATACATAATTTTTTATATAAAATAATAATTACACTTATCATCATTGGAATGGCTACCGTACAATTTAATTAGTAAAACGCACTCATCATTTAATTAGTAAACCGATTTGAAATTGGTATAATTTTCTAGTCAAAGATATGCTTGATATTTTTTGTAAGAAACAGTAGCAAGTATTAATTTGGTTTAACGACCTCCTAAAGATCAAAACTCGTCTCATATAAACTATCATGTTTATCGCGTCTCATAAGTATAAAATGCAAATTAACTTAATTGCCGTCGTCGTCGCTAAAGGTAATTTTTGACTTAATTTTAAAAAGAGTTTTTATGTATACAATACAATGTCAATAAATTGCGTCAGCACCTATGAGTGTTATGAAGGTGAGTTGTGATTTTTGTTTTTAGTCAACTCTTGTTGTAATTAAAATTTTCAAATTTGGAATCCGAGCCCACCGAACGCCTTTCGCCATTTAAAAAGAAATGCAAAACGAGGCGTTTCTTTTTCAAAAGGGCTACCGGTCGTGATTCTGTCCGGTGCAAATTGATGAATTAAATCGCATGGCTTGTTTTCGTGAAAGAATGCATTTGGCGAAAGGGACCGGAGTCAGTCCAATGTTTTAATGGCTGTTTCTAATTGGTCAACACAAAGTTCGAGGCCAAATTTGGCGCGCGTAAAAACAGTACCTACACAGTTCATTTCTCGCTTCTGTGTTTCATTCAAATATCAGTCTGAAATGAGGATGTTGCGAGCTTTCTTTACTGTTGCCTTAGACGGTAACAAAACGGTAACCGGGTAATTAAACTAAACTGTGGCATTGTCTTTTGCTGTTCAACCGGCGTTAACTTTTGGCCTATACGATTCTGCGAACTACTAAAAATACACTTCAGTATTTTGCTACAAGAATTATAGGTTCCCTTTCCAACAATTTCCATTTATAATTTGAACCTTACGTTGGTATATTTAGAGTTAAGAGGTGTGGTTATCATTGGCATTGCATTGTTTGTTAGTGTTTTACTAATTTGCGCTTACAGGAAATACGGATGGCGTGGAGGGGACTCAGTACCGTATAATCTTTGCCTCTGATGTTATCTTATGATTTATTATTAACTGTCATCGTCCGAGAGATGGCAGCACGCGTCACTGGTAATGCTACCGGAGTTACCTCATGAGTTTTGACCATTTCGAACTTTATTTTGAACGTGTTAAGGGCATTGTATTTTTTGTTACGATTGCAGCCGACCTCCCATCGTGTATGAGTAAATAATTAGCGTTAATGCTTGATATCCAATAGAAGTTTAGCGTGACGTTATTAAAGTTAACACTTTCATAAGTAATACAAAAAGAAAAAAGTTCAGTAAACTTACGTCTTTTATAAAACCAAAATCGCGATTGTATGTAAGTTAGGTATAAAATATATAATAACATAAATTGCCAATCACACGCTTCGAGAGAAAAATTACTCGCCATATGACAAAACAGTAAAAGCTCGCAATAAAAATATTTGCTTGAAACTTGAGTAATCGAGCAATCGAACTCAAACGAATCGATTAATCGCTCGGCTACACCGTCCGACCGCCAGGCGGAGCCACGCGTCAATAAAATACTTGTAAAACTATCGCAAAATGAATTAAAACAGATGGCGAGCCAATTAGGAAAGGCAATGGTGCGAGTACTGGGCGAAAAAAGACCTTAGAAGTACTGCTTAACATTTATAAACTTTATGTCTCATGTGCTAAAGTCCATTATTGACAGTCTTCAGATGAAGTAATAGGGTTTCAGATTACAAGCCCTAACGAGAGCATTCGCGTCGATAAAACCCCCGAGCCGCTTGATAGACAAATATGGATATATTTGTCATTAATTTGCACTCGATTGTACTTCTAGAGCCGCGTTATGTCGTTATAAGTGCTAATTAGGTTTGGTAAGGTTCGAAAAACAAATTCGTAGTCTATGTCTAATTGGCCGCCATGTTAGTGAATTCATTCATAATTCATTTTATTCCGAGCGAATTTGGAAATCGAATCCGGATCGAGCTTTGTGAATGTTAATGAAAACAAATTGTTTCCGTTGTCTATTTAGGTATCAGTAAGGAGGCTGAATATAAAAAAAAACTTTTTAGTTTTTAAAAGACTTTTTGGCGGGAGCGCGAAGAGTCACTTTATTAGTTTTGGTTTGAAAACCGTTTTCGTTTCGTTAAATTTTGTGTTGTGGTTGATATTAGTGTGTAATAATGGTGGGTTATTAACCACTGAGTGTTTCTGAATATGCATCAGTGTTGACAAGTGAAACGAAACAGTTTGGAAGGTGTCTTTTCGCGCTCTCTCAAGAAGGCCACGAGGAGGTTTCAGTAAAACCCCACTTCTTTACTGTAACCTAGGAAATTATTCAAGAACATAGAAGAAAGATTATACTTACTTGACATTGGTTAAATGCACAAATTGTGCAAGCCATAAATAAAGAAAAAAAAGTTTTTAAAAGAAACTTTTTGTTTTATTATTTTGAATTCTAAATTTAAACATCTTAGATTAAATCAACAAGCACAATGAGACATATGTCGGCAATTTAACAAACAAATAGAAATGTTCACTTAATGGCAATGTAAGGACACCACTTTGTCTAGTCTACCTGCTTAATAAGTTATACGCTTACTTTGCATTTGTTAATGTGCGTTTTTAACATTTATATATCTAGGCATATAGCTATGGTAATACCACTATATAACTCATTAAGGCTACTAAAATATTGCTGTAAGCTGCTAAAGGAATTGCAATGTTTTTATAAAAATAGTTATAGTAGTTTTTTTTTCATTTATTTGTTAACGTATTAAAAATAAATTACATTTTATTGTTCAAAAACAGCGTATAGAAATCCACAAAGGTTTATAGCAACGCTGTTTTAAAGCAAGCGTTAAGATACAACAAATACACTATAAAAAAGAAATCAAGTTGATAAACTCTTTTACAAGGAGCAAACTAGGTGCATAAAAAAGTCTTGAAAAAGTACTTATTCAATTTGTACCTTAAAACCATTATTATGTCTGGATTGGCTTCACAATATTTCTGATAAATATTTATTATTATGATTGTCGAGCATACAATTATTAGCAAGTTCAGCCTTGCGACTGCGCGTACCAAAGAATTATTCACTGAAGTCTCTTTCTGCTCCAAAAGACACGTTAGCATTTAGTACCTACTAATCCGCACTACGCCCTCGTGGTGGCATAATTTACATATTATATATATATATATATATATCTTTATATATATATATATATATATATATATATATATATATATATTTAATTCTTCTGTGAGTGTGTATGTCACTGAACTCCTCCTAAACGGCTGGACCGATTTGAATGAATTTTTTTGTGTGTGTTCAAGGGGATCTGAGAATGGTTTAGATTCACAAATCAGTCCGGCAGATGGCACTGCAGTCGGCACAGCAACGCGTGGCCGGGACAGCTAGTATATATATATATATATATATGTGTTCTAAGAGTTATAAACATATTTCATAGTTACGTGAGAAATAATATACCTAAATGTAAGTGGGAAAAGGAAAATCGTTAGTTCATATTGATTCAAAGCAATAAATCTTGCTTCGTTAATGTTTATTTTATTATAATAATACAGATATCGATGGAATTTTCAATATCGATAAGTTCTCCCGAGACGTGGAAGGAAACGATTAAATTGAACGATCGCATTTAAAATCATTGCTCTCGTTTTGCGGACTTGATTTTCACTGTGATTTAACTTGATTTAATCTGTTAATAACGAATACATAATATATACCTACATTGAATTCTAACTTCGTCAACTTTTTCTTATAACAATAAAAATAAACAATTTATATAGAATAGTATAAAACAATATGATGCCAAATCGTATTTTAAATATAGGACAATTTGTATTAGAGTAACTAGATATCTAACTATTTTAATAAGCGAATCTCCGCCTACAATGAATGAAAAACACATATTGCGTGGTACTTTTGACTATAGTTTGCTTTAATTGCCCTCTGAAAAACTTGTTGGAATATACTCAAAACAAAATAAAGGTCCCTTAATGGAGATAAGTACATACGCACTGGTTACTATTTCTTCCCCAAATATTATTTCTCAATTAATATTCATTTTGTGTAGTAAGTATAATATCTTAAAAAACACAACCAATTTTGTTTTTCATTAGTTTTTCTTTCATTCCGTGCAGTAAAAAAGTATAAAGTAAAGAACTACCTCTTATTACAATTTAAAATTAAATCTTAAAAAAATTAAAAGGCAAGGAATTACTTGCCTCTTGATTTAGAAGCCCATAAAAATTCTAAATGTTAAATAAAAAGCAACAAATTAAATTGCGACACGACAATATATAGACATTATTACCAAAGAGAATGTAAGGACTCGAAGTACTACATGTGACGTTGGAATTTAGTGCCACAGACTACATATTATGTACCATAGGCACGCAATCTAATCCAATCATCACATTTTTTCCGTTCAGCAATTTAAATTTCCTAATAGACCATTATGTGCGATCGTAAACAAATAGGAAAATGGTCATAATAATGGCGTTAGCGGTTATTACGATTCGCAAGGCGAGTAGTGATGTTCAACACCGTATCGAGCCACTGTAAATATCAAATTAGGTATCGATAACTAAATGAAATTAGATTTTTTATTGGTTACAATCAATTCCGCGATTAAACTACTATTAAATCTGATAAATCGCACTCTACGTTTCTCAATCAAATAGAAATCTAGATTATGATGTTATGAAATAAAACCATGAAATTATAGAGGTGATTTATATTATGGTTTTGTATTCCTACATCAATTTACTGTAATCGGCATTACAATACAAATGACATATTGGTAAGCTTTTTCAATACCATAACTTTTCGATGAAACTGAATGCTGATAAACTAGAAATGCACTGATCAGCGCATCAACCCATCAAAAAATATTAAACGTCTCAATTGCTACTTAATTTTATATAAATTAGATTTTTAGTTTAAAATATATTATGGATTTTTGATATATACAACTTGGCAGAACTGTTAATACAGTAAATATAAACAAAATTTTAAATGTAACTTTTTTTTTAAATATATTTCAGTCGATACATCGATATCTCGAATCCCATCCCTACGTAACAGTGGGCAATGCGCCCGACCATTGTGCGTCCCCGATAAGGGACTGGTTATGTAGTGTTTTGTTTTTCAGTGGTCCGAGCACGCCTCTGCGCCGGCCACGATTGATTTTGAATGGCTTAAGAAAAAACCATGGAAGTTTTAGCACTCACTGTTGGTAAATAATATTATTTAATTGGCTTACTTACTAAAAAACGTACCAATCATTTGGTTGGCGATCAATCAAACTGATGATTTGTACTAGATACTACTATGACAATCTTTGTGGTCGAGCAGCTCACATACCATGGTTAAGCCACTCCGAGGTCCCGGATTTAATCCATGGTCGGGTCAATGTGTAAAACGAACTATTAGCTCAGGTCTGAGAGTTTTAGTATCATTGTTGTTTCTGAACCCCATAACACAAGTCCTTTAGCTACTTAAATTTTATTCAGAACAATGTATATGATCCTAATTATATTATGACAATACTTTGTGTGTGTGTTTGTTGCCATTAATGTTTGGTAAATTTAAAAAAATAATGAAAACTTTCAAAAAGCGCGCGCTTTTTGTTTAAATGTTGAATCCCATAGAGACAATGTTTTTGGTCATAACTTTTTTTTATTTTTGTGAATTTCATAATTCGGGTACGATCTTGTGTTATATAATATTTATTTATTTACTATGTATATAACTTACGAAGGTCGTAACAAAAACTAAATTTGGAATCTCCACCATATTTTAAGGTATTTCTAGAAAAATAAATCAGTTATTTAAAATTAATTAAAAAAATGCATTTATATGATTTCCTCTTGGATTCGTAGATTTGATGTTTTGATACTTTATATATATCTACACAGTTTTCTCTTTAACCTTCTGCTTTGCGTGTCTAGATTGAAACCAATAAAACACACAAAATTTCGTAAAGAAAGATCACGTAGTTATTAAGAAAGTTTATATTAGTAAGGAAATATTCATAAAAATCCTCAATTTTATTGATGAGCATTTTATATAATAAATTATTTAATACCAAATAATATACCTTTTAAAAATAAAATAATTATTTCAACATTGACATCTTTTGGTTTACACGAAGAGTCGAGGTAGTAGAGTCGAATTGACAAAAAAATATCTTTAGTAGATTGGCTTGATGGTAATTTTGGCTTTTTAAAATTGGCTTTATGGATTGGGGATATGGTATTTTCCAAAAGGAAACATAGGTTTAAGATAAATAAACATGCTAAACTCACCAATTTCTACGGTGACTTTAAATTGCCCTATTCGTAAACCTTAAAATGAAGAATTCGTGTTTAAGCATCGTCTGCAATATATTGCATGGCAGTTTACTCCATTCGTCACTGTAAATTATTCCGAAATAAGATTATTTTTTTAAAACGCCTTTTTTATTCCTTGTGTTTTTTTTTATTTTAGTTTGTTGACATTGTTTTTTTTTTCGTTAGAAAATATAACGGATTTTAAATGAGGAGGTGTTATGTTCAATTGTATGTGTTCTAACTTTAAATAAAAGAGTGATTTTTATTGATTTTGAATATGTTAAACATTTTTTCTCCAGGATTGGGGATAATAACAAGCAAGTGATGATGTACTATTTATATTACTATATGTTTTTTTGTTTTTGTTTAGTCACTATATAGCAACAACTATTTTGTAGTCTAATAGAGCCAGCAATCTAGGAAAAGAATAATTCGATTCAATTAATTTTATTCGTTTTATTGCATCGATCGTTTGCTTATAAATAGGTACAAAATACTCGTATACACCTTCACAGCTTGACTAGCAGAAAATGCCACGAGGCATTAAGTGCGCTTTTCGCTGTTCGTACAATAAAGAATAAGTAAACAATGAAAAAACTTAATAAAAATGTCTTAAAAAATACCCTATTAGGCGTTTTCAAAATCAAGCTTTTAAATTAATTTCTCAAAATAGCTCCTGAACTTTACCTACCTTCATTTGATACGCGTTTTTTTGTTTTTTTTTAAATATAATTCTCTCCTTATACACGTTAGCAAAAATTAGGAAATAACTCCTTGCTTAGATCACAAAATTAAAGGAACAAATACTATAGGAATACTAAACAACTATCTACAACCATAGACAAAATCTTAAACGCCTTCGGATACGCTTAAACAACTACTAATTACTTTGCAAGTTCCTAATACTGATTAAGATTACAGTAATTAGTGGTACCCAGCAAGTCCTATCTGCCAAGTATTGCTAGCAACAATAAAACTATGAAACTTGATATATAAATCCGATAACTCTGTTTCCGTAATTTATTCCAATAATGTTGTATGCAAGTATTTTGTTGTCTATAGTACAAACAGTCAAATAATGTTGTTACAACATGCAAGAATTTTAGTTAGTTATTTTTATCAAACAATAGTTAAATATATTACTTCAATTAAAGTTGTATTATGGGAACATCGAAAGCAGAATAAACGCTTTTTATGATAAAATGGTAACTAAAAATAATTTTCGTTTTGTTTGGATTGAAAAAACTCAATATTTTATTACGGAATATGAGCAGGATTTAATTGAAAAAGAAATAATACCTACAGAAGATATTTACTAGGAAAAGGACGGACACAATGAATATAGCGAGTAGAACCAATATGCTACATAAACGTCCACTAACATCTTGATAATGAGCCTTGCGGACGCGAACATCACTTATGCGAACAGTAGTAACAGCTAGGTGATGAGCTTATACAAATCGATAACATTGCCCTATTATTACAATACTGCAACTTGCAATATTGACTCCTTTTGCTCATTAAATTAAACTTACCTTCCCTTCTCGTATCTAAAGCAAACAGAATACAATAGAGAAAGAAAATGTTATAATATGAGACTGATTCCTCATCGTTCACTCAGGGTTCCCAACTTAGGGGTTTTCGCCCTAAATTTTGGGGGGCCCTAAAGTGAGATAGGATTTTTTAGGGGTTTTATATGATTAGGGATATTTTTAAAGGTTTTTGTGACCCTTCATATTTTTTATATTTTATTTATCGAGAAAAATAAAGATGTAAATTATAGGCCCTGGGACAGTCGTAACTAGCCAATCAAATTTATTTTTTACCTAGCGACCATAATCCAACTACGGTAGGTGGAATTTTAAATCGAAACGAGTGGAAACCCATCTCCTAAAATGTTAGGCTTAGGTATTCAATGACAACATGTATGACTTTATAAAATCTATTTAGTTCTTACACTTCCGCGCACATTACACATCAGAATAAAACACTTTTTTACGGATTTTTGCGCATGTTTTATTTTATTTTATATTTAATCCTGACGTTTCGACTCCTTTACAGGAGCCGTGATCCTGTGATCACGTCAGGATTAAATATAAAATAAAATAAAACATGCGCAAAAATCCGTAAAAAAGTGTTTTATAAAATCTGATTCGTGAGTAGAAAATTAAATAATATTTGACATAATAAATGTAACAAAAATATGATATCATATAATTTATTTTTAGGGGGATTTCCAAGTAATTAGGGGAATTTTAGGGGTTTAGGATAAATATTTTCAATGGTTGGTAACACTGCGTTCACCAAGTGCTAACAATGTTTCATTAGTGTTGGTAGTCTATAAAAATAATATATTGTAGAAACTTTTAATGAGCCCCAATACGATATGAAGTTTGGGTAATGAATTATGAATTTGATATTTAGCTGACCAGCTTTTTTTTAAATCGAGATGCATCGAATTCGGCCATTAATTTTAATTTTATAGTTATTCTTTATGACCTTTATACATTGATTGAAATCATTTAAATTAATCATTGTAGCCTGTGAAATGTGCTTTGTACCTATAGGACGTAATGTATGCCCTGTGTAAGACTAAAATAAATGTGGTCTTCAGTTCAGCTGTAATTGTCTTATGAGAATGTTTTTATTTCATATATTTCGAGGTTATGTTAATTATGGTGCATTAATTTATTGGTTTACAATTAAATTAGTCAATGTTAAAACATTTCGATAGAATTTTCTGTTTAACGATATTCAATCTGATATAAAGAGGAGGTGACTCCCAAATGCTATACCTGCCTAATTAATTTTTGCATCACGAAATAATAAAAAAATATTAGATAATTAAAATTAATTAACCAGAAATATATACATTTATAACTTTGATCCAATTAAAACTATTTATATATGCCGATCCAGGATATCCTAGTTTAAATTTTGCTACAAATGTATTTATGTACAGGGAAAATAAATCCAATTTCCTGTTAGCTGGTCGATTTTCAATAAAACATAGTAATAAAAGTATTTCATTGTTAGGCTCACGTATTACTCGATTACATTATTAACTTAATCGCTTATATTATTAATTAACAATTACTGTAACATTTTCAATCACATAGTAACAACATAGGTTTTCATATCGAAACATATATTCAATGATTTTGAGAAATATTAATGATTTCTTGCAAGTTGTATTGTATTCTATAAATATGATAATAAATAAGTTTTTATGTTATTTTACTTATTATGCAGGAGTCGTGAATCTCTATTTACCGATTATCATACTTCCTTCAAACTTAGTCTTACGATTCACAATAAATTAGAAACAAAGGTAAAAGTAGGTAATATTTTTTCAATATTCCAGACAATTTGTATATAAAAATCTTCAGTAATGAGGTAAGCGTTTACTTAGATGCATATTATCAACATTTCGCGCGGTTATTCGTTTCCCGCCTATTATGCAAAGCCGCCATGTTGTATCCATTGAATCTGCCATCTTGTCGACTCGAGGTTATTGTTTTCGCATCTCTGTGGATCCGTTATTTATGTACAGCTTTGCGCCCTTTATTCTGTGTGTTGCGACGGCCTCAAGGGATTTCCGAGTTCTGTTAGTCTTATTATCATATTTTAGGAGCGTATTTCGAGATATTCGAAAGCGATACGCGAGTTGGCAAGATGTATGTGTAAGAAACTTTAAGTATTGAAAAACCATTCTTATCAGATTGTGACATTCTTAAAAAAAGGAGAGCTTTCGTATAGTCTTATAAGAATTTACAAAGCGTTTATCAGCAATTTTAGTATTAATTTTCGTTTCAAAATATACCCAATACCTATATTGAAAAATCCAATGAAAAAACCTAATAATTTAAAACCTAACTAGTCTTTGAGAATTTCAACTCAGTTTCAGCATAATAGTTATTTATTTTAATAAAACATATTATTTATTATTATTTTATGATATACCTATCATATGACTCACTTACTGTTACATATAGATTATATATTTACGTAACCTATCATATTGATATTTTTAATTCATAGGCTAATCAGACAGGCTAAATTTTATTAAACCCAATCCTATCAGAAAAGATTAGTTTTAATTAATTTTAGTACTTACGTTGTAAGTTAAATTATGAACATAAATATTTTTTCAACAATACTGATAATGCGTTAAAATCGTTATAAATCTTAATGATTAACCCTTCGTAAGCTAAACGTTTGTGTTATAAGTAGGCCCACATCCGTAGTACATCGGCGAGGACTAAACTGGGTCCGCTTGGATTAAAGCGGAGATATCATCTGATTGGCTAGGGTCTCCTTAAATTAAATAGAAGACATCTTCATCATCAAGGTGAAGATTTTAGGTTTAATGCCATCACTAAACATACAAAATATCATAGAGGTTATGCTCTATAACTCAAATGGTGAGTGCCAGCGACTAAAAGTGATTTCCGAAGCACGGAAGTAGATACTGCAAATAATAAAAACTTCTTCTAAAAATACTAAGTATGGAAGGTCGCATCCAGAGACCGCCCCTTACTTACGTAAACGACTCTAAGACTTCGCAGTCTTTAAGACATACTAATTAATATTTCTAATTAGTAAATAAAATTAGTCACACATTGAACAATCGCAAACGTAATATTCCAAATCAGTATTAATTGTCCAAAAATTAATTTGGAAACTGGATGATTAGACAATTAATTAATTATATATTATATAAGTATTAAATTAATTGCGCTAATTTATTAATAAATCTATTATTCTTCTTAATGATCGTTTTAATTAGCGAAACTATGATATAATGAGTCGGCGTATTTAAAGATCACAGCTGGATTGGTATCGATAAATATTGATGAGAAATATTTATGTTGTTTATATTAAAATATAGTATTTAATATACAATAGATGAAGCTATAAATTGAAAAGTATATATACCATGGTATATATATTATTGATTAATCTGGATAAGTGATTAATGATAATATTGACATCTATTTATAAATAGGAAGAGACAAAACAGCTCTACCTATTTTCTCTTGTTTATTAGTTGAATTTCTTTTGTTTTTATGAAGATATTAATGGGATGTAGTGTTTTAAAAAAAACTTTGGAAGTAGTTTCTTTATTTATATCAACTGCCTATATACTATTCTTATAAAGACCACTTATGATCGTAACGTTTAAAGAAACGTTTACTATACGTTGTGTGTTATATTAGAAAAAAAAACAAAATAGCTAAAAATGGCTCTGATTTTAAGTTATATTATAAAAAGGTATTGACCTAGCAGAAAAATATTTTTATGTATATTTCTTAGAATTTCTCCTAAACTCTTAATAACATACATTAATTACATAACGTACATTTAAAAATATTGAAATACAGCTATCGCAACAATATGCCATGTAATGATAAATGAGCAAAAACATTTCCTAAAAATATACTATGGTGGTTAATTGAATCAAAATAATGTATTTAATGTGTAGTTTCATTATGATAAAATTATTCTGTATGATGAAGTACCAAAGTGTTGAAGTGATACATTAATAGTAATCTCATATTGGTTTCTTTTATTCAAAGTCCGCATCGTTGACTCCTACCGTCGGCAATAGTCGACAAGCGACGGACGATTTTATTAAAATTTAGGTAGGATTTTTTTAGACTAGTTACTGCTGTAACTAATTATAATACTTTATTTCTTTGTAATTTCTCAATTAATAAATAATCAATTTGAAATAGTTTCTACCGATTCAGCTTTTATTTACCTTAACAGAATTTAATGGTATTCCCATAATCACTCGATCATTGCTAAAAATAGTTGTCCCTAAAAAATTCTGCACACGATAATTATTAAAAATAAACGCGAACATTTTGTTATCGGTGCATTATTAGTGTGATTGCAATTAAATTAAATAATATTTTTAGCCGCTTAATTAAGTCTATTAAATTAGTCACATGTACAGCACATCAACATACCACAAAATACAAAATTTCCAATGGATATTGAACTCTAAAAGATTAATTTTAGGTAGCAAATCGGTTGATGAATTTTTATTGTACTATCTTATGTACAATATATACCTACACAATTAAGGTGATTAATTATACTTTAATAATTGTGGCTAAGGTCATGATTAAAGCTGTAAAATTGTAAATATCATTGTAAAAATTTCCATTAAACTCACCTGATATATTCACAAAAAAATATAATGGCTTAATGTTCAACGGATTTAGTTTTCATAAGACTACAATGTAAATAATTAAGATATGTACGAAAAATACCAAAGTTATACTATATAACTATTACCTTCTAATAATCGAGTCTTTTGTAACAATAATTTCTATTTCAATATTCTTAATATACAACAATGCATGCAACAAAAGAAATAAATTATAATTCAGGCTTATAAAACAAAAATATACATACCATGGACAAATCTAAATCGACAACTTTATACGTTTATAAAAATTTCATGCGAACTTTTACTCTGCTAAGAAGTAATCATTAATAATATTTTCGAACTAACCTGTTAAATGTCCGACAGGAAAATGTGACTGGAAGAGTGGCCCGAAAGATGGTACCACAGAAGGGGGGCCGGGCCAGCCCAAGCCGTGGTAAGCCACCGCCGCCGCTGCTAAAGCGCTGAATGGAGTAGGCCGGACTAATCTCCCTTTATCGTTTGCAGTTCTCTCTTCGTCTTCACTCGGTATATTCTGTAAGTCTTCTACGTCTACTATTGAATCTTCTTGATTTACAGAGTCTTCGTATTCGTCGTCCGAAGACGTGACCGTTGCTGAAGCATTTAAATTCAAAGGAGGTGTTTGGGAAGACGGTCTTGGAGATTTGCCGCCGGGCAATTCAGGCTGGGAAGACGGCGATTGTCTTAAAGGAGACTCAGGTATACTTCTGTGATGTCTGATCATCTCAGCTGTCTCGTCTGCTTGATTCGCTTTCGTATCAGCCAGAATGGAAGCCACACTGAAGCTGATCCTCGAAGCCTTAGGAGGTTCCGTCGCTTCTGCTGGACTGCTCGGGTATCTTGAAACACTCTGTATCGCCATGTTTGTCACTTCTTTGTCCTCGTAACTTGTGTTCTTTAACATTGACTGATCAGTTCCATTTAGCACAATTCACTGATGTCGCGATCGGGGATCGTGTACGCATGCGAGCGCTGCCGGAGGTGTACTGGCGAGAGCGGCGCGGCCGGGACCCTCGAGCGCGTAGTAGGCGTGGCCTGATTTAGGCCCGCCTCCATAATAAGGCTGTCTCTCTCCACCAATCGACCGTTCTCTCCCGAATTGATCCGAGCGGGGGCCGAGGGGAGAGCGATTTAGCACGCTCTTATCTCGTTAGTCTCCTTTGTGATACTCGATTTTTTTTTTGTAGGAATCAAAACATAATTACCTTTTGTAGGGGTTCGCGCGTTTTGATCGTGCAGTTTACGTCCGAGGTATAAAGTATAAAAATATAATGAGCAGTCGTGAATGCCGCTTGTTAAATCCTTTTGAGCGGTTCGCTCCCTTGATGAGATCAGCGTCGATGCTGGCTCCGTTTCAAATTAGCGACCCGTGATTTAGTACGGCAGTAGTCACAATTATTGTTTGCCGTCATTTCACTGAGAATTTGTTTCACACTTCCACTGTTTAGGGTTAAAACGTCAACTGGTTTGAAACATTTTATGAGAACCCTATGAGATCTACCAAGCTCTGCAACTTAGAGTTAACCGTGAAAAAACGAGTAATAATAGTTTACAGTTACAATACAGTTGACAGTTTTTGGGACACATTTCTTTTACATCCCAATATTTTATTATTCACTTCTCATGTTTAAGTTAAATTGTAAACTAACAGAGAATAAAATCAGAATCCGTGTGGTGTACAGAAAAGAAGATTAGCATTAAACTTCACACTTATACCTAGGTGTCATAAGAAGCGACTAATTATACTAAAGGTAATCACTGTTCACTTCATATACAGCACAAGATGGTTAGCAGCTTCTGTTTTCTGAATTATGATATTTTACTGTGATTTCCAACCCGCCTGCCAAACGTGGAGATTGTGGCAATGCCCTCCACTTTCGGTGGACTCGTTCATCCAGCAGTGGAAGTCATTCATCACATCAATATCTGCCCCTTCCGGGATTTGAATCCAAGATCGTCGTTGCGAAAGGCAGGACCTTTGCACCAAACAGTAGTCAAAAAGTATTAATGGTATCTATTACACACGTTCAATCCGGACGACGCTCAGTGGGTAGGCCCGCTACGAGGTGGACCGACGATCTGGTTAAGGTCGCGGGAAAACGCTGGATGCGGGCAGCACAGGACCGATCGTTGTGGAGATCCTTGGGGGAAGCCTATGTCCAGCAGTGGGCATCGCACGGCTGATATGATGATGGTGACACACGTTCAATAATAACAGTTCATTGTATACAATTAATAGTCCATACCTACTACCTACAAGTAGACACTGTATATTAATTAATATAATTGAAGTTATAAAACTAATATATTTATGTTACAATATCAAAGCGTTACGCCTTTATCCGCTTAATATACTTACTTTAAAGACATTCACAGTTACCTATTGATACATTAAGACTTTAAATTTGTATGAAATTTTACCAAGAAAAGATTTAATTGGAATAATTATTTACATCAATCAAATTATTTACAGAGTTAAGTATACTGTATTACAAGCATTTATTGAAATAATATTATGATCTATTAGTATAAAAATGTAGGTAATATAAGTTCAAAATATTATTACAGGACAATACAACACTATCCATTATTTTAATCCCTTAAGCATATAATCTTAAAATGAATACTCCACTTTATTTTTAACTGCTGATGAAGAGGCATTTTTACATTTAACATATTCTCACAATTCCAGACAAAGCCTATTCAATGAAAAAAACATCGCACACCCCTAACCTCGTTTAAATCGCAATAAATCTTTCCACCTAACAGGAATCAATGAAGCGTTCATAATTAATAATATTGTATTTATATCACATCTTTAATACGGAAAACCAAACACAAGTCAATGCTCATACTTACAAACATGAATAATAAGCAGAAACAACACAAAAACAACCCTATAATATACGACATAAAAGTGAAAACGGTAGTATAAATAATTTAGCCCGCCGCACTATTTTTCTTTTCACCCCACGTAATTAACTGTCTCCCTTCCGAATACTAAATACCTATTTAGTATCACTATCTGTGGGGGACAAGGTAAGAAGTATGTTTTGATGGATGTGTGATAAAGATGGAATGATTGGGGTGATATAGACCCCAAGTTTTCGCACCGCTTATGATTTTAGGGAGCGTTTAGACGCTGTGAAGATTGTCGTTCCCTGCATTTAGGGTTGGCATCCGTATTGTTGGGGGCATTTTATTAACCAGAAAGGTATAAGAAAATACAAACGTGAAAAACTAACAGCTGTAATTTTGATTTTTCTTTAATTTTACTTAGTCCTATAAGAAAGCGATTTCTTATACTAGTCTTAACTTTAACACTTAAAAGCGCTAATTGTAGAACAAGGCAAATGAAACTAATACTTATTTAATTTTTTTTATAAAAAATGTAGTAAACTTAAAGAAGGTGGCAGCCCTTAATGTATTTGTGGCTATTTTGGTTCTCAACCCAAGTGTAAAGTGATAGGGAGATGCTTATTTTTAAATTTAAACGTTAAGTGTTTTGTAAGGGTTTCAGTATATTAATAGTATATTAATAGAGATCATTACTGCTCGCTAGTTTAGGGTTAAGTAAATTAGTTTGATTTATTAGAAACATTAAGCACATTAGCTATTTGGTCACTTTTATTTTAAGTTACTGAAGAAGGAAACATTTTATATGAAGTAGCGACTTATCATCAGCTTCAAGATAGCCATTTCACAACCTTAGTAGAGTCATGACTTGCGACGATACATTAGCAAGAAAGCAAGATAAATTTTACATAAAATAAGAGATATTCTTCAAATTTGGTGAAAATGTGAAAAATTACAAAATTGATATAGCAAAATTAATTTTACAAAAAAATCATGTCAATAAAATATTTAGTTAAATACTTTATTGTTATCACCACGCCATCGCCAGTAAGCAAAAGTACAATCATCAGCACTTTAGCCTACCCGAAACTGTTATAAATTGTTCCAACTTTTTACAACTCGAAATTAGATATAGTAAAATATCAACTCTGAAGTAAGTTCGTATATTTTGTCATGTTAAAGTGCGATTGTCCGTGCCTGAACGATAAAAAGGGTAGGTAACAAAGGAAAAAAAGACCTCCGTAGCAACAAATAATCTAATTAATTTCACATCAAAGAAACTTCTCATTTGAATGGCGTTATCGAATTATGGAACGGATCTTAACAAATAACATATTATGAGTATTAGGATATATAGATCGATAAATCAAAAGATAGAGCCTCTTCAATATAGTATTGGGTTAAAGTGAGAGTTAACACTTATTTGTTCCACATTATGCTTAGTACAAATGTTAAAGTAACAAAAAACCCAATTAGCTTAAATTTTCCTCACAAAATGATACCACAAAAAGTTGTCCACGTGTGTAAAGTAAAGGAATTCATTGATTTATGATACAAATGATGTGGCATTTGACTAACGGTCCAAATACGACTTTAGTGGGTCACAAAACCATGTTTGGTATGCCAACTTATGATTTAGAAGGAACGACAAAAAATTAAACGGGAAATAATAATTAGCAAAAATGTTATAATGAATTTTGGAGGGAAAACTGGTGTGATGTGTATTCATCATATTTAATTAATAGTTTACTGGCTGTTAGGAAATGTCATAGACAGTAAAAAAAAGGTTGCCGACTGCAGATGACGTAGAAATTATGTATATAAATTGATATTATCTTCTTGCACCACAGATTATATAGCAATTATATTCCACTTGAAAAGTTGACTAAACTACATCCTAATTATATGTTGCCAACTGATTATGAAACCAACAAAAGTGAAGATTAGCTTTACTGATTAACCGGCCTCTAGCAAAACAGTTTCTAAACTCTCGATTGAATTAATCAAACAATATTTTACTCCATTCCACGTACCTATATTAAATAGTACCTATCCAATGTTTTTTTTTAGATTTAAGATTATGAAATTATAATTACTTTGCATATAAATACAAATCTATTAAATACAATAAGGATATAAGTCAAAATAAATACAAGAAAAGAAAATGGTAGGCCCCTCTGACGTAAAAAAAGGAAGGATGTATATTCACGGCAGTCACCTAATGAGCAGCCATTTTTAAACGGAACAAACCGTACGTATTTAACGAGCAGTAATGACATAAGTAATAAAAACATCAACTAAACCGTTTAGCCGAATTTTAATAACAAACGACGATCGAAATAGATAAAACGAGCTGTTATGATTTAAAACGTCAGTTGTCACAGCGCTTTTTAACTAATGAGAGAATATAAAAAAAATGAACTAGACATTGGATAAATCATATGAACATTGCCGTATAAATAAAATGACTGATTGACGTATAAAACTTTCGTTTGGAAATTAAAACACTTAATTTTAATGGAAAATAATTTAATATTTTAATCCAGATGTAGGTAACAGTGTTTACGGATACTGAACATAGATAAAAATGTGTATCCGTACATAATAAGTGAACGTGGAAGAATTAGTTACATGGCTTCGGACTTCGATAGTTCATTCCATGTGTTATGAAACATAGAAATATATGAAAAATATTTGACTACATATGTATGTCTCCTATATACTAATTTGTCCAGGATATAATCTTGAAACCTCAAAAAATGGCGACGTACTATTCGATCAATCGTTATGATAAAGAGGCGGTAGTAGCTTATAAATAATTAATTAATAAATTACCCAAAAACACACTATTAAAGCCGGCACACACACGCACACACACACACAAACTCACTTTTCCACTCACATGCACACATACACATATACACAAACACACAACAGCATGCAGGAGTTCGGTGGAGCGGTAATGAGCGCATTCAGCCTATGTATTCGAATGTTAAGCAACTTTTTCAAAGACAGGTCAGGACATGATGGGTGACCAAGAAAAGGTATCGTACGGTATTTACGTCCTCTTTATACGTTATTTTTATTTCCAAAGAAATGTTACTAGAAGCTATTCATCTTGTCTCAGTCGGACGGGACTAGAAACCACAAAATCTCGCTTTTCAAGCGTATGCTCTTCCAATGGAGTTATCGATTACTCTTAAAAATACCTGTTGAATCTTTTAGATCTTAATATAGATTATAGGTTAAAAATATTAAAATACAATTACAATAATCCACACCAAGCTTAATCTCATAGCCCGCCACGCGACACACCCGACTCAAAGCCTTGATACCGGCGGCATTGCCACGCTGTGTCGCCACAGACAGCCTCTGGATCAGGTATGACCCGCAACGGCAATCATAGCTCCGCTCAACTAAACGTTCGCTTAACTTTCTTATGGAAGCCTCCGAGTCCCATACGCCAGAAGTCTCAACCACAAAAGGTTTATTTTTGAATTATTTTAAGGCGTTCTTAAGCTGAATACCAGCATCATTTCTTTATGTTGTGCGTACTTGCTAGATATTGAAAGATTTAATATTTATATTTATTGCATAATTTAGGCTAATATCAATAACGCATATGTAAAGAACGTTTTAATAAATTGGTTATAGTAAACAGCTTTAACTCTTAAAGTTAAATATGAATACATTTTCTAATTCATATAAATAGGAAAACATCAATTAGCAGACGCTTTGCTTCTCCATCTTTTTTTTAAGAAAAAAAAATCTATGATTTATGATTCCGCCGCGTAACGCGATACTAACTCAGTTCAACAAATTGTTCATCGTACATTAACATACACAGTTGTTAGACAAGGTTGCAAATTAGTCGATGTTGTAATATAGTAATAAATCAAACAGATTATACTATTAACATTTATTCTTTTACATTCTTGCATTCATCAATTTCGAAATGGTACTTTAATTTTAAATACATTATAATTTTTCTCAAACATAAATGTTGTAGAATACAACTTACTGCAATATAAACGCTATGTTTGACTTTGCTTAATCTTATTTTATCTTTTTAGTAAACAATACTTTTTAAAATACGTCTTTTCCAAATTAAATGATGTATCTTATTATAAATATATGACAACATTTCTATGCAACCACCTCCTGTTATGAATAAAATTAAATACAGACTTGTTTTCTTCTTCTTATTTCAAATTCTTGATTTCTTTTTTTATTAAATTGTTTTATTTCCTGAGAATGTCATAGCAGCAAACGCCTTTTGACATTTAAGTATCACACTGCAAGTTACTTTGTATACTATTTAAATTGATAATATGATAGAACAAAGCTAATAAATTATGACTATTATGCATATATTACATTAAATGAAATATATATTTTTTATGTTTGTTAAGTCAAGTCTCTCTTATCTCTTTTATCGCTAATTCAATCTAACATTTATATGTTACTTATGTTTTGTGTCTACCAATATGAGTATGAGATCGATAAAATTACTGTATATTATGCTAAGATTACCATTATGTGTGTAAACTTTTAAAGCAACGAGAATGTTTTCATTAAATTTATTTAGTTTTCATTAAAAATTGATTTAGCTAATATAAATGAAGAAGATTCTATGATCGAGTCACTGTATCGATTAAATCCTAAAATCGAATAAAGACATCCGATTTCATTTCAATGTAATTCATAGCTAACGAGAACTTAGCACACAAAACTCCATTTCCATAATTAAACCATTAACTCAAGAGTAGGATATCTTATATCGAACTGTGGAATCCATTCCTTAATTGTATCGATAGAGATTTAACTAGCCGCATGTGTCACTACTTCACTAGCAATTAAGTTTCATTGGAAGCAACAACGACACATTTGCGTTCGCTACAAAGTTAAAGTATACTAAAAGAAGCTTTAAATTATTTCCAATAAGTTTTAATTTTCTTTTTCCATGAACTTATAAATATGTAAGGGAAATAATGATCCTGTTTTGTTCTGTGTAGAAGGAAATATTTTCGTCTCCGCTGTCCCATTTTGACATATGTGTTAATCGTACGCAGGTGCATTTTGGCATTCGTGGTATGTGTACAGATACGAGATGTTTGAATACTTATCATTATGAAAAAAATTCTTATTCCCACAAAAATTTAGTTAAAAATTATGTTTTAGTCTCAAACTTAAAAATACAATAATTTCAGATGAATAAAAAAACTATTTTTTATCTATACTAATATTATAAAGAAGTAAAGTTTGTGTGTTTGTATATTTGTTAAATTGTAAGGGGTAATCTCGGGATCTACTGAACCGATTTTAAAAATTCTTTCACCAATAGAAAGGCACATTATTGCTGAGTGTCATAGGCTATATTAAATGCTAGAAAAAAATTAAAGAATTTTGTCCACACGTGCGAAGCCGGGATGGGCCGCTAGTTATTAATAAACGTGCTTCGATAGTTCTTGACATTTCAATGAAATATAAAGTAAAGTCAATCACTACTTGGCAATGATAAATATTAGATCTATTGACAACTGTAGCTAGTTTTTATATGGCTTCGTAGAATTGTAAAATTTGAATATATTAAGTCAGTAATGTCAGTGGTATGTATAAATGTTATGTTTTAAATCTTAACACTTGCAATACTCGTTTAAATTAAAATTAAGAAACTTTAAAGCAATCATATAGTAAAATCAAACTATAAACATATTTTAACATGAGTGTTAATAATTATAAATACATTGTGACAGGAATTAAAGGTGCAAATTTTAAAACACTTTAGCTATCAATTATTTCTCTTCCACTATTTAACACTCCTTGCTTATTAATCTTTTCTCATTACATTCGTATTTAGTTATCTTAATCTATTCATCTACCCATTCCTCCTGTCTTTTTATTTAGTTTACCTTTTCAAAGTTTCCCTGGGAAAGATTGCTGCTTAGCAATAAGGCCGTCTGTTGTATCTTCGTTCTTTTTGACGTTTCTCAATAATGTCCTTTAATCGTAATTAGCTTAAACATGTTTGATGATTTATAAGATTATTTATTATTATGCCTTTACAACGACAAAATATTTTTACATTACTATTGATCTGAACTTATTTTTGTAATTGTTTAATTGTCCCTTTTACAGTAAATGGGTCTACAGTTATCCTATGTAAATCAAATTAATTTTCATTAATGTTATTAATCGTAGTATGTATTAGAAGTAACCTAATAAACGAAAGCTAGTCTTCTTCTTCGTAGTTGAATATAAAAAGCGACAAGACTATGTTGAACGATGTAAATTTCCACTTTCTTCATTCAAGAAATGTTAAAACTTTCCTTTTGCTAATTCATTACCAGCTATCTCATCAGCCCGCCATCTTGGTGGCATTCAAAGGTGTCCAAAGGCGTGGTTGGTAAAAAATTGCTCATTTGTTGAACCCCGCGCCGGAATTTTAATCGGAGCAGATAACAACTTTTTATTTGCCAAACCTTAGGACGTTCCGCGAACTAGCCACTTTAAAAAAAAGATTTAACTCTCCTTGGTCCCAATTAAAATTTCGAACACAAAATGGCGGTTTGCGGGCGCCATTTTGGTGTTTCGAAAAAAGTTTGCGATTGATGTGCGTGGCAGGCTGTTTCAAGGTTCTTGATTCGGGAATTCGATATCATTAAATTCGAAAAGTCTTTATTATAAGTGAAATTACAAATCAAAAACCGTTTTTACTATTCGTTGCTTTTGTTTTTGTTTAGTAAGGTACTTAACTATAAACTTTATTATAGGAATATGTATATGTTAGATATACTTAGAGATAATTGGTAGATAGAGTACTGTGTATGCCAATCCGGAAATAAGTCATAAATAATCAGAAAGTGAAGTTGGCTAAATATATTGTTTTTTTTTATCATTTGTATGTACCATTTTGTATGTATCATTTGTATGTATGTTGTTTATAGAAACCCTTGTAACAGCTGACGTATTCTTTTTAGTCTAAAGTTTAAACAACTAAAGTTATTTTATATATTTTATGCATTTTTCAATGCTATCTTATAAGATAAATTATTATAATACAAAAATACTACTTAGGTAAAAAATCGACTCGGGTCACAAGTGAATTAAGATCAGCGTAAAATCAGAAAGGTTCTAGAAAATTTCGACGAGTGTTCACAAGGCTCGGTAGCTCAATCGGGAGAGCATTGGACCGGATTTCCAAAGGTTGCGGGTTCGGTTCCCGCCTGAGAAATCACTTGTGACCCGAGTCGATTTTTTCTATTATAATAATTTATCAACTAAGGTATTTCTAAAGGGAACCAATAAAAAAATACAAATAAGAAATGATTTTAAGACTTTATTTTTATTTTTTGGGGTTGTATACATACAGTACCCTTATGAGTGTTATTACTTGTTTGATAAACAACCTGTATATGGGTCGTTCTTCTTTTTTACCGACAATGGTCTGTCCTTCGTCTTATTATGGCATCTCGTTGGAGTATTGATATTTAAGGTTTTTTTAATTCGGTTCGAATAAACGTCCATATTTTTCTTATCTATTAACATTATGTAATTTTTCATTTTCTCCAACCAACATATTTTTTCGTTTGTTTTCCGTAGAATGCCGTGACAGAGTGGTAAACCGAAATGTGGTCTCCACAGAAAAAGGCCCCTCTGTCACATATTTTTTTTAAAAACCAACATTAAAAAAGAATGAATATTTGCCGCAAAAGAATCTTTAATTAGTCCTAATGACAACACACATGCAATTTCTTTTAAATTCCATACAGAAACCACAATTATGGATAGTTCAAAAACCAATAAAACAGAAAAACGTCGTTTCATTGTCGGTAAAAAAGAAGAACGACCCATATACTGAGAGTTTTGACACCTTACACACCATATGGTTTTATTCCACTACAATGTTTTATTTTGTAAGTAAAGTTGCTAGTACAGCGTTTAAGGAGAAATTCTTAAAATGGACCGTAGATCGAGAATTGCGAGTCACCATTATGGATTTCTAAAAGGGATAGCATCTCCCCTCACAGATTTATCCAAGCTATAATCATAGATTCACTGCGGTGGCGTGGCGTTCCTGGTGCATCGTATCGTCTGGCCGTTCTTAGTACATCGGTGCAATGATTTCATAAAACATAAAAAATAAGACATAAATAAAACCTTCATATTAAAAAAAGAAAAATTGGTAATTTTTTTTATTGTGGTTAGTAAATCTCATATCATTGTTTGCTTTTTTGTTTTGTGTTTATTCAATTGTTTGTTATGTCACAGTAAGCGCATTAGTAATTTAAGAGGTATTGTGAATGTATTTCTCATTAAAAACTTTTACATTTTACGTCTGTTCATTATCATTTTAACAATAAAATGTATTTTTTTTTACTTTAAATACTTTTAGAATAATTAAAAGTGTATACTTTTTCTTTACATGATTTTATTATTATTATTTTAGTATATAAATAAGTAACCTCACTTACCTGAGATTTATAGACTTTTATATCTAACTAATTTTGTCCATGGCTACTTGCAGAAGAAATTTAAATTTTGTCGCTTAACTCTTGTTAGCCGTAAAAGAGCATAATGCGGAAATGACTGCTGTCTTTTTTGTGGTCTCCTGGAGCTGTGTAACTCCATTGTCATCAGTTCATGTACAGAAAAATTTCTTTGAGTTATTATGTATTTTGTGACTATAAAATAACTTAAATAAAAACGATCACAGCATTTTAACCACTTGCCCAAACAATGTCATGTAGAGGGAAATTTCTATCTATATAAAATTTCCTCATAAGCAAGTTTATAGTGATAAGAATTTAAGGTCACTTTCCTAAAGTCCCCTGGATGGAACAAAATAATTTTAAACATAACTGTCAGTCATATTCTTTATTTATCATCGCGGACTTTTTCTAAAGCTGAGATATGCTCAACCAACCCACAATTTCGTAACATTGATTTTTGTAGTTACATAGATAACTAGAAAAAAATGAAATAAAACTTTTTATAAAAATCTTTATACAAAACAGAAATAACTTTGTAGAAACGGAAAAAAGGTTTTTAACCTTTTTTTACTATAGTTTAGTATAGATTACATAAAGGTGGGTATGTCATAAAATAAATAAATGCTCTTATTAATTTTATTAAATCTTTTATTAATTTTAAACACTCCCAATTAGCAAAGTATAACTTAACTTTTCGTATAGTGTCCACACAAACCTACTCAGCTAATCGAAGCCGGATTGAGGTCTGACAATGTCATTTGGAAACTCAAAGTAGAGCACTTCCGTAGGCGGATGGGGCGATTCGATTCAACTGAAATATCAGCTACATCTGACGTAACTTTAAAGGCATTATAATAAACAACCAATAAAATGGCAGAAATCACATCGTAAGTTTTTGCTTTATTCTTAACTTTTACATTTATACAATAATCAAACCACAAAACAGCTTTTATCTCACCTGATGTTAAGATGTAACTGGCTATTTTTCCTCTAACTGCTGACACAATATTTTAAATCATTGCACAGTATAAGAGAATAATTACAGATTTCTATAAAAGCCAAAAGTCCTCTTCACTTTAAATGATTTACTGCACTTAACGGTTCTGGACTCTTTGTTGTATATTAGTTTTTATTTTCTGTTATTTAATAGGTAGTAATATGCATTATTTTTAATTTAACATGCTGTGCGCACTATTGTCTAGCTTACCTCAATTTATAAACTTATTGTTTTATATAGTTTTGACAGTAATCTGTCAGTGTACCAAAAAAAAATCGTTGTAAACGGCAGACTTAGATATGTTGATTGTAGTGACTGTTGCTTGCCAGGTGAACTTTAAACAAGCCCTATCGGGTTAAGGTTTGTTTGGCGATACAAAACCCAGCACAATTATGCACCCTCTGGAGATTGAACCCAAGACTTCTTAATGTAAAACCAACGCTAGTAAACAAAGCCACAGTTTTACTGTATTAAAGTTTATCATCAAATATTAATTTAAATGCGTCACTAATATTTGCACGTTTAAAATCTCAGGCCACGGATATTTGCAAATAGTACAGTCAATCTGTAGGTTGAGTGATGAAAAAATTA
This sequence comes from Calamotropha paludella, assembly GCA_927399485.1. Classification (NCBI taxonomy): domain Eukaryota; kingdom Metazoa; phylum Arthropoda; class Insecta; order Lepidoptera; family Crambidae; genus Calamotropha; species Calamotropha paludella. Next base: position 11,641,735 of record OV656826.1, on the reverse strand, counting down.
CCCAATGGCTGATTCTTGTTTTTTCTGTTGCCAAATGACGTCACTAAGCTACCTTGGCGATGGGCATGTTCAACTCGTAGCGGTTTTTTGAAAAACTCAAAAAAACGTCCAAAATATTTTTGAAATGCATTTTTCTCGATTTCTATGCATTTTACAAACTTTTTGTTTAGACAAAAATTGTAGAGGGCGTTGAGTACTACAATTTATGTCATTGATCCAATGTCGTACAACAAAAAGTGCGCATTGTAGGTGGCGCTAAAGTGTCCAAAAAAGTGTTTTTTCACATTTTCACCCTAAAAATATCATTTTAATGGAAATGTTTAAATGGAAAAGTTGTTTCTTACGTAATTTTTAACAACTTTTGTCTAAACAATTTTTTTGTATTACTTACCGTTTTCAAGTTACACTGCTGTACAGCGCTACGTATACAACACAGTGCCACTAACGGTAATTTTTTCGGTCCTTTGGGCACGTTCTTAAAGTTGAACTTTTAAGCGATTATCATGTATTAATTCAACTTGCACATTTGAAATAAAAACTTTTTTCCAAATCTTGCAAGAACGCATTAACAGCAGGGAATAAGTTAATAACAATTTAAAATATTTATCTCCTATGTACGACAAAATAATCATTATTCTATCAACTACTTTTGTTCCTGCAATTAATTCATGCAAAACAAAAAATCCAAAGCTCTAATTGTCGATATTTCAAGTTAATTACAAATCACAATTATTACAATCATAAAAAAATAAAAAATAGTAAAAAGTACATTGAAATATGCACTGCAAATGTGTACTTGTACTACGCAAAACCGCATTATTGGATTTTTCATACCTGCGCCACCTATAACTTGAAAACGGTAAGTACATAATACAAAAAAATTGTTTAGACAAAAGTTGTTGAAAATTACGTAAGGAACAACTTTACCATTTAAACTTTTCCATTAAAATGATATTTTTAGGGTGAAAATGTGAAAAAACACTTTTTTGGACACTTTAGCGCCACCTACAATGCGCACTTTTTGTTGTTCGACATTGCATCAATGACATAAATTGTAGTACTCAACGCCCTCTACAATTTTTGTCTAAACAAAAAGTTTGTAAAATGCATAGAAATCGAGAAAAATGCATTTCAAAATATATTTTGGACGTTTTTTTGAGTTTTTCAAAAAACCGCTACGAGTTGAACATGCCCATCGCCAGGGTAGCTTAGTGACGTCATTTGGCAACAGAAAAAACAAGAATCAGCCATTGGGTAATTTTTTCACTGAAACGACCTTTTTTTCGACAGATTGACTGTACTAAAAAAACAGTTGAAGTCAGTCCGCTTTAAGTGTCACCTAATTTGCTATTAAGCATGATATATTTCGCCTTTGTTTTTTTTTTTCTTCATTTTCGGCACGTAGACACAATACTGTATAGTTTTGTGGGCGTGAGTCCTTTTCATTAGAAACAAATTTGTCTTTTGTTACTGTTTACGGCTCATATTGAAATCGCCTCAATGTCTCGCTGTACTTAAAAACTATTTTGAAAATGTTTTGCTATTATAGTATTAGTGGAATCATCAGATAACACAGTTAGTGGTTTTTTCAATATTTTCGGGGTTTATTGCTGTTTTTAAAAGTGTTATGATTATTTTATTTGCTGAAACCTACAACACCAACCTATTGAGGATTGATGAGTGAGTTAATGTCCAAAGTGCTTTCCATGATAATAATTTTCTCGGTCACTCATCCGATCACCAACACTTGCAAAAGTTGCTTAACCTCTACTACAATTGTATGCCGAACGTGTTTTCCACTACGCCATTGAGCTCATATTTGCCATAGTCTGCTTAAAATAATAATACAACAAATCGTTAATACATTAAATTGCAACTGTGAATTATGTCAACTATAGGTAGATATCGACCAAAACGAAATTACTCAAAATTTCGATATTTTATTGCTGGTTTTAAATAATTACCAAGTTAGTGTTAGTCATTGTAATAACGAATTACTGTCCGTATTATTGACAATCTTCTGACTTATAGAGTCTGTTGTCTTTTTTTTAAGCTTAAATCATATATTTTTTTATATAGTATATTACACAAGGTGATTGTGTCCATACATTGTTCTGAAACCAAGTTAAGCAGCTAAAGCACTTGTGTTATGGAATCCAGAGACAATGACACAATACCTTGACCCGAGCTAATATAGAAAATTTCACTTTCGACATTGACCCGTCCGGGGATTGAACCCGGAGTGGCTTTACCATGAAAACCGGTATACAAGTCACTCGAGCACGACGGTGGTAGAAAGAAATTCACTAAAATAGGTTTATTAAGTGTTTGATTTTTTTATAAATAAAACAGTGTGGATATATATTGACGTAATTGGTTAGGGTACATGAAAACAATAAGCTGTAAAAAATAATCTAAGTTTTTGACGCGTTTCATTTGGGTGATATAGAACTTTATGTTTCTGATTTATCTTTTAGATCTACATATACTGTACGGTAGCGGTCACGGCAAAGCACCGACCACCACACGTGGCGCCATCCTCCCCGACTTATGTCTGCCATCTAGACTCACTCCTCTCTCAATGAATGAACAGCTGTTACAAATTATACGCCCCGAAGTGGCGTTATTGCAAAAAGAATGGCGTTCTTCAAAGGTACTTTGTCCCTTTTTTGGGTACAGAAACTGTACTCGATATAAGTTACTGGAGTAAAATGTGTGTTAATAAATATAAGTTAAATATTTTCTTTATTTATTCAGAATGATCATATAAAAAGAATTAAAACAACTTTTTCAGAAAAATAACTAGTTAAGTCTAAGTTATTTATCTAGAAAAAAATGAGAAACATAAAAAAATGCTTAAAATTTAATTGTTACAATTTTATGTTTAAATATTTTATTTTTATAGAAAAATGTTGGTTACAATGGAAGATAAAGGTTAACCAAGTAATTAAAACCTCAATATAATCATCTTAGGAATAAATAAAAAAATAAATAAAGTAATAAATTTTTGGAAAAAATATAAAAGAATTATAACTGTAAAAATGCGACTTTAAAACATGTTGCTATTATACAAAACTTCTTACTTTACCTTTTCATAAAGTATTTTAATATTATTATTAGTATCAATAATAACCTACTATTTGTATAAAAATGCCAATAGTATATTTTATTTAAGCACTTTGGTTCAGGCTTTGTTGAAGATTTACACGTTTAAATCTCTTCTGTTGGAATTGCTTTTATATGAAAACAGTTGCAGTTAAAAATATAATTTGATGCTCATTCAGTTGCATTTCTACTGAGTCATTGTCTACTCCAGTTGTTGCACTCAAGAAAATTTATGGCTGTAAATCTTAAGCATTGTATTAACCACAATAGCTAGGATACATCGAAGAGGTGGTCTTTCTTGCAGCTTGTTGCTGCAATATGGGGCAAATTAGAGGCATTGTGCAAAAGCAGGTGGTACCTTTGTCATCTCCGTGAATAAGCACGGGTCATTACATTTTTTTAGCTCTCGAGTCTCGAGTAATGATCGTATTTAAAAAGAAAGTCATAAAGATTTGTGGACGAGTCTCGTAAACGTTGTGCTGGAGTAGATATTGGATCAGATAATATTCGAAAGAAATACCATTGAATAGGTTGAAAGATAAAAAATTATATTTTGCATTGCTTGTTATATAGAAAGATACTAAAAAAACGATTCGTTTTACAAGTCAAGTTACAGCATAAAAAAGGGAAAAAGTACTTGAAAATTTCGATGCATAGTCACACAAGGCTCGGTAGCTCAATTGAGAGAATAGTGACCCGGACATCCAAAACTTACGGGAGCATGTTTCGCCTGAGAATAACTTGTGTATTGAGTCATTTTTTCTACTTTTTAACATATATGATAGTAAGAGGAAGTATACAAGGTAAAACAAAAAACTTTTTTTTTTTTTTCATCCATGCCTTTGGCTCCTCTGGCTCCTCTGGCTCCTCTGAGATTTTGCTTTCTATGAAAACTTACTCGTAATTAATGAAATAACTAGGTTTAATGAAGCATTGTTGACGTAGGAGGCATTAGTGAACACACGTAAATAACTTACTACAACCTATTAAAAAGTATAAAAACGTAAACTTTGTAGGAAACTATCTATTCCAAATATCATTCCAAGTAATATTATATTTATTTCAGTTTATTAAATCTAAAAGGTTTTATATGTATCTTAATATCATAATTTCGATCCATATTGAGAAATTGAAAATGGAAATTGAAATAAAGTGTATTATTTGTCGTCAAATAACAGAGTCAGTAAAGAAACTCAGGAATTTTAAAGAACTGCTTGCGATTCAAGATCCTATTTCATACAAACAACATAATTATATTTATGTATTTGCTAATACTCAGACGAAAATAATTTTAAGGTAAACGATCTGAGAACAAGCTAATATCTTGACTGCGGTCCCATCAATGGACACCGTCGGCGGCATTAATTGCGTGCGTCTCACACCATCAATCGTTAAAACGTTTGTCTCCAACCGTAGTGTTTGCTCAAGAAGACCAATGGATTAGTTCATTGATTCTCAACATTTTTGTACCACGACCTATTTTAAAATCATTTAAGACCAATTGTATTAGCCGATATTAAAACCCACCAATCTTATTGGCTGCATTCCCTTCTATATAACCTACCTACAAATTATGACTTTCTATTGAGGTGTAACCGTAACTCTATGATTAAAAGAAGTATCCGACCGGTAAACCGTCTGAAAAGTATATACAAAACTAGAAATATTCTAGAGATATACTATAGTAAGGGATTTTTCGAGATTTATCTAAGACACCTCTAAGATCTACGATTTATAAACAATAGCAGTGACTGAGGTGCTATTGCTATATGTTTTCATGGTGTATGCATACATAGAATTTAGTGAAGAAAATCTTTGTTTGTTAGGTAAGACAATTAAGACTTTTATTTATAGAGAAAACAAATACAAATTACAATTTAAAGCATACCAGAGAGTTTCGGCACCTCGGTACTGGTTGTGCATATATTCTTAACCTCTTTTTACGATTATTTAAAAAAAAGAGTGTTACGTATTCGCCTCTCATTTCTAGTATATCATGTGGCGATTCTTCTTCTTTCTAAAACCCTCTCGAGGTTGTGACTCACAGTTTGAGAAACCATTGGATTAGTGCGTAGGCGCCGATCGGTAAACACTGCCGGTTCTCTGTCGCTTCGAGCCGAAATTAGTCAAAGGTTTGTTTGAGTGGTCGGAAGCCGCGGGGCTTATTAAATTGGGATGGGGACGTCACCTGCTCACAGCCGTGTGATACCTGACACCCGAGACGTTTCTCGCGGTCATAATAACATTATTTTATATGTAAAGAAATTATTACAAGAAAAAATCTCTCTCACATGTCAGCTGCTTTCCAATTGAGCTGCCCAGACTTTGACAAACCCGTCAAACTTTTCCAAGTATTTCTTAAGCTAACGCCAGTACGATATACACCATAATGTTCTAAAAATCTGGCAGTTAAATACTTAAATAACAAAAAATATAAGTACATATTATATCTATTTGTTTTTTTTTATCAAAATCTACAATTTTACATGTTTGTTTCCAACAACTATTTTATAATTCATTAATAAACTACGTCTAAGTGGACGATTTGAAAACCTTTTAAGGTGTTTTGAAGTTTTTTTACATGCTGAAGCCATTTCTGTGCTCTAAATAAAAAAATATACAATACTCTTTGTATTGTATATTTTTATTTAGAGCACAGAAATGGCTGAATCATAAATATATTCCAATAGCATTTAATTATAAATATCTGTACCATTACAAAGTTCAAATAACCTGCTTAGTAGCTTCATAGAAAATTGTTATTTATTTTAATATCCACTAGCTGACCCGGTAACGCGTTGCTATGGTAACGCGTTGCTATGGTAGCACGTATACAATGGAAAAAGAGCGGGAAAAAGAGCGGACGGACAAACACACAAACAACAAATTTATGTTCTTAGATTATAGATTTAACAAAATACAATAAATGTCTGTGCAAAGTTATATGACACTTGGTAAAAGCTCCAAAGATTTACCTCCTTCACGGTTCACTCTGGGTCCTATTAACCATATTTATGGTAAACTTGTAGCTTGTTCAAGTAGCACAACCCAATTAGTCCCGCTCGGGACGTGTCTGGAGCCAATAACCGATTGTGTTGAGGCATCGGGTGAACTACCTAGTTTGTAGATTCATGTTCTCTGATAGCTAAGCCTCTTTGGAAAATAAACAAAATAAATGAAAAATTAGTTAATCAGATAACTTATTGTGGTCGAAAATCACCGACCGGCGGAAAGAACCTTCAAGGAATGAAATTGTTACTTAATTTACTGTGCTCCTAAATTTGAAGTTATTTCCTAACTTAAAAGATTTTCAATAACATGACAAGTACAAGACATCTCATCTTTTTGGTGGTCTAATTTACGTTTCTCTATATTCAGTCCTATAAACAATGATGGAAATTTCACACTTAAACAGTTTGGATCTTTAATATAGTCAGCTAAATTTCCACCAGCTGTCCACTGTTTCGTGCTAATGCGTCAGCGAAGTCGTAAGAGAGCAATAATTAAAAATCCGTCTAATTGACATCAAATATTGACTCAGTCACGGCAATCTGCCGGCGGCGGCGTCGGCCGCTATTATAAAGATCTTATGAATGGCAGAACTAGTTTCTGTAAGATGTTTTTAACCGGCCCTGTGTTCTAGTTGGTCGACCTCCGGTCTTAAGCACAGAGAACCCGGATTTGATTCCCAGGGTAAGTTATTTGTTTGGTACCGTTGTTGACTTGGCATCTTCGAAACCCACTTGGCAATTTTTTTCTATTTGTGACTTGCTTTTTGGCAATCTCTTATAGTACCAAGAGAGAATAGAAATGATAATTGTTCAATCTAAGAAATTTATTAGTAGACAATATTCACTTTGTCTTAAGTGTCAAACGGCACTCTTACCAACATACTCCCTCTATCCGGAGGAGCACTCTTTCAATCGCGTTACCGAGAACGCGAGAAACGCGAGTTTCGAGCTTACAATCTTTTCGAGCATTAAGCTGATGCCAGCGCCACATATTCCTATTCCAGATACCACCATTCAACATCAAATGTATAAATTTTACTATTATCAAGCAATCAATAAAGAAAAAAACAGCTATATAGTTATTCTATTTTTGCTTTTAGATTTTCATATCTAAAGAAATTATTACTAGAAAAAGTTGTCGTAGGTGTCAAGCTATTTGAGCGATTTCCCTTCTAATTGATAGGAAACGCCCGTCTAACAAGAGGATACCACTAGAAGAAAATCAATTTGTCTCAGGTGAAACCCACGTCCTCTTACTATCTCGCTTTTACATTACAGCAAGATTTTTAAATCAAAATTTTTGTTTAATTGAACGTAAACGTAAAAATTTACGTATTAAAGGCTTAAATAAGAGAAACGCATAAAGACTTTTAGCAAAATAACAATTAAGTTTTTTTAAGTGATGGATTAGGATCGAAATGCTAATTATTCACCAAGTCACAGAATGCAGGTGTGGTATACGGTAGAGTGGAATATCAATCTTTTACACTTAACTTTTTCCGAAAAAGTAACTAATATATACTGGAGGTAATAACCGATTTCCAAGTTATCTGCCAAGCGTGGAAACTACATCCAAATACCCTATTTCACAAGCTTTCATTGACTTTCACCTGTTCCGTTGTCTGTCTGTCCGCAATATAACCAAGCAACTAAAGTTGAAAATTAAAATATGACCTAGACCCTGGTTTCCGATTAAGTTGTAAATTTGCATGCATATATGGATTGAATGACAATGCAATATAATTATAACATGATGCTGATCTGCTGATGGAGCTGTAGACGGCCAAGGTAGCTTTGTAATGAAACGACTTGGGCTCGTGTGATTCATCTTGACAAGAACTATGGTTCTATATGATATCCAGGAGAATAAAATTTAAAGTTTCTTAAGTAAAATCTTAACATATTAATTAGTTCTCTTTTTATTAAGATCTAATCAAAGTGTCATAGTATTAGTCATCACTTGGTGGAAGACCATATACATTTATAAAAATATATATATATGTTGCTTACTTCCGCATAAAACAAGTAAAATGCACCGCCCGCCTGCAAACAGTGCTCGATATTGCACGGTCTAACAACTCCTGATGATGCTCCGTGTAGGGTCGGAACACGGATAGAGTAATTGCTGAAGGTGCAAGGTGTATCAGTGTCTGCGGTATCGTTCTCGTTTCGTTCTCGTTTTCTGTGGAAGTAAATTACATAGTTTTGTTTTTATAAACGACTAATAAATAATGGTCCTCGCGTGAACATCTTTCGACTAAGATGTTGAAAGATTGTCGCAAAAATTAAAATAATGAAACTTCTCTATCCTCGATTAGGCCTATCAGTGCTTATAATTCGTATGAATGTATTAATTCTGAGTCACTATTAAATATGTAGTGATTATTATTGTGCCTCGTGATTTTGTGTGTTATGGTTAGTCGTTTGTATTATGTTCAAGTTGCAATTATATCGCAATAAACGACGGTCATAAACTGAGATAATTTCCATCTAATGTTATAAAGCTAAGCGTGTACACAAACATCCATAATATATTTATGACTTTTTTTTAATTAACGGTTAGCTGAGTTAATCATTATCGGCTAGGTTTTCGTATATATGTATGAGTTTATTAATATTTACCAGAAGGAAACCAAATAAAAAGGCGACTGTCATTGGATCCCTATCTATTCACAGATAGAGACTACATATCCAAATTACAGGTCTTATGATGGTGAGTGCTACTCCCCACCAGACCTCGATGGACTGGCAAAGCAGTAATTTTTTTAATCAAACATCTGATGACAATCATTTTCAAAATTGACCTACCTCATCAATTGCAGATCGAACGGCCTAACCTAACTGGTCCATCGAGCTTGGCAAATGACGAGCTCGACCTAGCAGCTTTACAGCAAATTTGTCCAATATATCCTAACGAACGGCTTTAAAAAATTGCTATATCCACTGTTTTGTGTCTTTAAAATAAATACTTTAAAATGTCATCACAAAACTGTAATAAAATCAACCCTTCACATGTAAGGGCATTGTAGAATGCGACTAAGGAGGACAATACACCTTATACTATGAGGTATTCCGTAAGGAAGGTGTATTGTGATTACCTCCAATATGCTTAGTAGCCAGTATCCTTATATATACAAAAACAATGGTAACCATTTGTAGTATACACCACAAAATCGGCAGTAGCCTTTTTGAAATATGGTACTCATCTTCCAAGCTTAAAATTATTACAAAACCCCCTCCCCTTCCCATCGAGGATGTAGCTGATTTCAACATTGAACATCTTCCGGTTGAGACGACAAAATACTATTATGTTCGTTCATATTTTTATTCTTCATCTTTTTCAAATTTCTTTTCCGTGTGGACATATCTTCATAGTAAGTGTATTAAGGCACACGATTACGAGGGCATATAAAATGAATAGCTGGTAAATCGCCCATCAGCTAGCGTGGCCAATTTTATGTTCGCTAACAACCGCTTCGATCGTCTAGCAAATGAACCTTGCCTCGTCGGTGGGCTTGCATTCCAGTAGGAAGCTATAGCGTAGCTTACTCTTGAAGAGGCGAATTCATTATTTTAAAACTGCAGTTTAATATATATGTGTATTTAAAAAATGTAGAATCAGCATAAGAAAAATTCTTTATAGTCTCGTAATGTGTAGTTACGGCATGTTGGCGGGTATTCCTGCCCAAAATTAATTCTCAACATGTTTTTCTCCACATTGATAAAAATTCGATACGTAAACGTACCGCATAAAATTAAACATAAAATTAAACATAAAATTTGATAACTACGCATCATAATTTAGATTTTTTTTAATATAGTAATTTTTTGTACCTTCCATATAATTTAATATAAATTTATACTAACTTTAAATAAAACCAAAAAAATAGTCACACCAACGTTTTATGTTTAAAATCTTCCGTATCTAATAACGCTTCGTATCTTAATTAAAATTAAATATATTTTTTAATAAAACTGATATCATATTCGGTGTAACTTTTTGTATAATAAGCTTTATGAAAAGTTGCAAATTTTTTGTGAGGGTCTCTGCTATTTTACCGATTATACTAGAACTAGATAAAACGAAACAATAAAAACATAACTTTGGCAGTGATTTCATTCTTGGACAGCCGTTAAATTTCAATTTCATCGTACACGAAAGTCAAGGAAACGATTGCCTCTACGTAGGTTATCTCAGTCTGATAATGCTTATCCTCATAGTACTGAGACTAGAAACAGTATCTTCATAAAATAATGCTCCCTTAATTTTCCTCGCATATGAAATACTGCCCTAGACTGCGATGAATTGTAAAATCAGGTCAACAATTTTTTACCATTTCTCCAAGTGCCTTATCCTACAAATAAACTTAAATAATACTTAAAAAAAATACAAAATTTTGTTTTTATTAATATGAAATAATTAATCCTTAAATAAAACTGCCCTCTAACAATATATACAATATTTTGAATAAAACATTTTTAAGGATTTTGCGCATAATTTATTTTATATTTATTCCTGATGTTTCGACTCCTTCACAGGAGCCGTGAGCACAGGGTGGCTAATGCAATGGTCGTCATTATATTCTACTACCTTCACATTATTTTAATCGGGTACGTCCCTAATTGTAAAAAAAATATCTGCGGTAGAGATTTTTTTTTTAAACTGTCGCATTCGCGTAGCTTCTTTAACGCTTACATATAGCAACTGTACCACAAAAATGACTTCATTATCGCAGAAGTGGTGCCTCGGATTATCCATTATTTAATAATTATAGACGGTTGATTTGTTTAATTGTATATTTTGAACAATTATGTTAAAATATATTGTATTCAAAGCACCTTCAAGGGCGTTTACACACGAAGCGTAATTTTAGATAATAATAATACTGACATTCACACCAGTTAGCCTAGCCCAAAGTAAGCACTGTGAGGTTTGTGTTATGTACTTATACTAGAATAATGGTTGGACATACATATATGATTGATAATTTGATGAAATATATATTAATACCCATGATTTAGGTACAAATGCTTGTTCATCACACAAACATCTGCTACTTTCGGGACTCAAATTTAGGACCGTCGTCAATAAAACGAATCACTATAAAAGACGACTTGATATTACTTAATAAAACAATAATTTTTAAGCGACTATTTAAAATTTTCCGTAAAACTTATTGACGTACAAATAAATAATCGGCAAGTGACGTTACCTTTAAATTAACAAGCTTTAAATCTTTATAATAATAGACTTAAAAGTTCTTACACTTCCGCGCACATTACACATCAGAATAAAACACTTTTTTACGGATTTTTGCGCATGTTTTATTTTATTTTATATTTAATCCTGACGTTTCGACTCCTTTACAGGAGCCGTGATCACAGGATGACTAAGATGATGGTTGTCATCATCATCTTCACAACCATCACAACCATCATCTTAGTCATCCTGTGATCACGGCTCCTGTAAAGGAGTCGAAACGTCAGGATTAAATATAAAATAAAACATGCGCAAAAATCCGTAAAAAAGTGTTTTATTCAGACTTAAAAGTGTTAAATCGATGGAAATCAATCAAAGAATAATTAATTATTTTTTTATTAAATTTAATTTAAATTGTTTCTTACAATAATTTCTTTATGAATAAAAATCATGATTAAATAACGAAAAATATAATAGTCTTAAATTGATTTAACGTTTATTATATAAGGCAGAGATGTGCTCAACTAAAGTTGTCAAACATCGATAAGCGATCAACGCTCGCTCACTTGCCTCAGGGTACTTTAAACTCATTATACTTTCAACAGTGCACGTTCTAGGGTTAAGACCTGGGGGTATTCTGCGAGACAACACACATTATTTTAATTTTTCATTTGAAAAGTGCACTCAAATTTGCAGATTTTAAAGTTAATGAGACAATGGATGAGAGACAGTTTGGAAAATTTACAATTGGTGTGTGCTTTATAAATGTTTATGTAAAATAGTGAAATGAAGTTGATGGCATAAGCCTATGTATTTAAAAAACAAACATATAAAGACTCAGCTTTTTAGAAATGAATATTATAAATAAATAAATATTTCTAGCATTCACACCAATTAGCCTAGCCCAAAGTAAGCACTGTAAGGCTTGGGTCATGGATACTAGGGTAACAAATAGACATACATATAAATGGTACAACATACGTAATATTTATAGAAATATATATAAACATCCATGACTCAGGTACAAATGCTCGTATTTGTCATACAAACATTTGCCCCGTCAGGAATTCGAACCAAGGACCATCGGTGCAAAATGCAGGATCGCTACCATTGCACCGGTCGATTTTAATGCTCTTATTTAGCTTAACAAAATATGTAATAGTAAGATATCGATTTATAAATGTGATAGAGTAATCAGCATTATCATGAAACGATTATTCTATGTTAACACAACAGGCAACACAGATTGTCATTGATATACCTACATATGCAACACACAGTCAAACTGTTTTGATTTTTACAAAATAGCCTGGAAAGTTAGCATTCTGATTCATCAAAAGTAGGATTTACAAATTACGTTTTCTTACTTTATTTTCTTAATAAATAATATACGTGGTTCCCAGCATGCTATTCTCCTTTGATTTATTATGAAAGCTTAATATCTTTTGATGTGTTTTAAAATGAAAAATTATCTGCAATCATTGTTGCAGAAAAAAAACTGTAAGTAACAATGTAACGAAATGTGTAATTATTAAGACTGCTATTTGCTATAGCGCAATAAATTAGCAAGTAAACCAAACGAAAACATTAAACGTTGAATATTGCTGTAGCAGAATAGCTCACTTCGCTCTATCTCCGCTTTGCTACAGGGCTAGCGGCGCGAGCCTCTAATTTGTAATTACCCGAGCGCTTATTAAGTTATTATCGTGCGACACTGCGCGTCACTACTCGGTATAGCCCTCCATTATACTAAGACGCTATACTGTAATAATGAACATTCTATTACAGTTTAGTTAAGAATGAAGGTATCTATGGCACAAGGTTAGCGCGTTCGATTGCTGAAGCTAAGCAACTTTAGAAAGGGCCATTCATCGGATGGGTGAGCGGAAAGATGTTAAATCGAACTTCTTCGCCCTGCCCTTTTAGAACATAGAGGCTTTCATACTGAGACAGGGTCTTGTTGACCTCGAATACACTCCATTTGGTATTTATATTTATTTAAGTGTATATTCTTTAGGTCATTGTGAAAGCTATGTGTTTTGTTTTTGCTGTTTATACATATTTTTAGTTTTTATATTTTGTATGTTTGAGTCTAATAAATGTTTCTTTCTTTCGTTCTACTTTCTTTTTTGCGTTTTTAAATGCACGTTAAGCCGTTAATTAATACAGCAGTCATCAGTATCCACAAATCTGGAATAAGCTTGTGTGGAGGGGTTTGGTGTTTTTATCCATAGAAACTAGGAGAACATGTCCCTGCAATGGGGACTTGAAAGGAGATATGACAAGGAAAGAATAGAGGTAATTGGAAGGAATTAATAAGCTTACTTTAGAGGTATTAAAAGAAATATCGCAAAGATAATCATTTAAAAATTATGAAAACAAAAAACAAAACGGGAATTTGTTAAGGATGAGAAGGCTCGGAGTTATGGGTATACTCATTACAAAAATATTAATCTTTATATATATAATTCTTCTGTGACACACATGTCACTGAACTCCTTCTAAACGGCTGGACCGATTTGAATAATTTTTTTTGTGTGTGTTCAAGGGGATCTGAGAATGGTTTAGATTCACAAATCAGCCCGGCAGATGGCGCTGCAGACGGTATCTAGGTTATTTATCTATACTGCAAAAATAACAGGCAGGACAACGTCTGTCGGGTCCACTAGTACATATATAAAAGCGATAACATGTTTTTAGTACAAATTGTTTATTGACACAAATACATACTATAGGATAATTTACAATTAGAGCCTAATTTGGTTTATTTGCTGGGCAACCATTATCATTTCCCGTCATGTAACAGTAATATCTAAGCAAAAAACTATAAAAGTATATCTATGTGTTACTTATATCCTACCTAACCCCAGGGATATGTTACAAAAAAGTAGGCCAAGAATGATTTATTGAAAATGATTGTAAGAGTTGATTACCAGCCAGGAGGAGCCTGTCGCTTAAGACAAGTTAATATGTTTCTAGTAAAATCTCTTTGAGTGTCGGTTTAAATCTTTACACAGCGGGCGAAAGTAAGGAAATTCTAATTAACACCAATTTGATTTATTTTTATTTAGCAAACCAAAGAGATAGGAGCTGTTACAGAACAGGAGCAAAATTAAAAAATGAATATAAGACTAAATCGCTGTAAGTGCAACAGGGAAACAACAAACAATCAGGCAAACTAAAAATTATATTATAATTAGTTATTTTTATATCAGCAGGATTTTTAGGCAGAATGTTTTTTTTTTCCTATGTTACTTTGACACGACAATGACAGTATTTGAAATTGACCTTTTTACATTTCTGACAGAGATAGGGCAATAAGTGATCCTGCTTCTTAAGGAGGATCTTAATCATAAATATATAAAAAAACAATTAAAAATATTCATCACTTTATTTTTACAAGGAATTAAAATGTATAATCTATAACAAATGGGTTAGAAAGTTTCAATGTTGTAAATTTAAATTGCATTACAATATTTAAACAATTAGAGTTACTTAAAATTTAATTCCTACTATTTCACTTCACTAGGCCTTGCCCTTTGAACAAGAAACCGCAACGGTCAACTACAACAACAAAGTACTGTAGTGTTACGCCGTCAAGAGTATTTAACCTTTGAAGAGATAAGTTCCAACAGTAATAGCTTTATTTAAATGTCAACCTCATTTGATTGTGAAAACATAGAAGATGGCTAGCGACATAATTAGACACTCAATTGACTAACAGGCCACACGTATACCAATATGGCGGTAATGCAATTGTTTCGAAATAACGAAAAGGCTTAACCTGTGTCTCCAAGAGTCGAGTGTTAACCAGCTATTAGGCTGTGACTGGCGCGTTTAGGCAGCCACCTTAATTAAGCGAGCGGCTATCTAGCGCTCAATAAAGAGCGCGCTCGTGACCGCTCGCTTGACGCTCAGTAATGAAGTCGTAAGGTCCACGCGGACATGTGGACTGAGTCTTAATATAGAGTCGGCTTTGTTAATGCATATGAAATACTATTTACAATACAAAAATCAATTTAGAAAATAACACATTAAATTATTAATTATTCCTACTTTAATAACGATATTGTATAATAATTTTTTCTTCGATATTTGGTATAGCGTAGGAAAAACTTTTTTCATTAACAAACTCCGAAATAGAGATGTAGTTACCTAAAAGGGATAATATTTTTTACGATACGATATTATTTAGGGCTTACGAAACAAAAAATAATCTGTTATAAATAATAAAATATTATAAAAGAGAGAACGGTCTCCGGTACCTACGAATCTATTTCAAAAAATTCTATCTAATTTTAAAACTACAATTTGAACATACGCTCTATAACGGGCGAAGTCGAGGCGGGCTAACAGGATTGAAAACAGTATTACCTACTATACTATTTACTATCTAGCATAGAAAGAAAAAATAAAAGCATGTGTGCAATTCACACGTGGTAGAAGTGAAACCTTCAAAAATAATACGTACACGTATACAAAATACCACGGTTGTTGTGATGCTTTCTTTCACGCTTTGTACTACGCATGCGCAAACAAACACGTATAAATACACGTACATAATGCTTCCTATCTCATTTTCTCCTATGTTAAATGTTATGAATTTATGTGTGTCTCTTTTACTGTCGCTTTTTCGTTTCATCGACTTTTAAATCACGACGATGCTAAAGAAGTTTTCACTTCAAAAACATTACATAAATGTTTTGTAGAGTTACTTTTTTTCTGTCATACACGGTACTCGTAGTATTACCATTTTTTTCAGTCCCTCTGAGTCAGTTAAATAAAAACTTATGTTTCAATGAGAAGCCTTTGCCATACAGGTGAGCTGGCGGCGTTCAGCCTCACTGGGTGGTACATATTATAACTCATTAGACCACATACGCCGCGCCTTGCACAAATTATGGCTTTTCACTCACCTCACACCAACTGTTCATTCTAGAGATTATGCTATCGACGAGTTGTGTTTGTGACAAAATGCATTAACGACAAAATTTTATCACCCGCAATATATTTGAATACGTTTTCTCCGAACAAAGAAAAATTTTTACAATAAAGAAAACCTTTTATTAGTAGTGTACAATACTGTACTATGTCAATTATACACCATTTAAAATCATTTTTATTTTATTAAATAATCTTCCTCTGCGCTAAGTGTCGTGGGTACAAATCCTTTGAGTATAAGCATGAAACTTTCGTTCATGAGCCATGGTTTTTTATATATTTATGTATAATATACGTTATTTAGTATCAATACTCAGTTTAAAAGTAAATAGTTGTTGCGATTTTCCGGATTATGTTCAATATATTAAATACTTAAATAATAAAGCTCAATTATTTTATAATAACACATTGATTTCTATAAGAAAAACCACACTTGACTTAAGTATAATTATAATAATTTATTATATACTTAAAGGATTTACGCGTAAATATGTCAATTAAAAAAAATCAAATTCCTCCTCTTAATTAGAGCTTAGCTTTTATTGAATCATTAAAAATATAGTGAAAATAAAGTTTTTGTTGATGTATCAAATTATGTATTTTTACACGCTTTATATATATTTTTTAACTTTTAGGCTATCTACGTTTAATTTTTAAAAATATGTACTTTCAAAGTAATTATATGATGTAATTCAATTTTATATATTGCGTCTTTGTATTTTTGCTATAATTATAATAGTCTGGTGCTTAAAGAAACGGTGATCACGTACTATTAAGTAAGTATTGGGTAAGTATACTTATCCATTTGCCATAAATTCTAAGAAAAACACGTAGTATCGAAGTACTCACACATGCTCACGTATTTAACATGTATTAGCCGGCGCGGTGGGAAGTGGTCGATGCCAAATATCCCATACTATGTCATCAAAAGCTGTATCTTTTGACTAAAATTCAATGTGATCCCACTTCTGGGATATTGGCCACATATTTGACGACCGTTTGGTGCAACGGTAGCGATCCTGCCTTTCGCACCGACGGTCCTGGGTTCGAATCCCGGTAGGGGCAGATGTTTGTATGATGAATACGAGCATTTGTACCTGAGTCATGGGTGTTTATATATATTTTTCTATGAATATTACATCATCGGTATCATATATGTATGTCTATCCGTTACCCTAGTATCCATAACACAAGCCTTACAGTGTATGTAAGAAATATTTATTTATTTATTTTATTTATTTATTTATCTCTATAAATGAAAACAAAGTTATGACTTAGAACAACGTTATGAAAATTTACCAAAATCTACCACTCAATACGGTATAGTGGGTACTTTAAGGTTCGCAGGGAGACAAATGTCTACGTGGGCTCAGGGCTCGTTGGCTGCGGGAGATATTTTCCCGCCTGAGAATTTTTCTCGTGAGCCAAGTCGAGTTTTCTATTAAAATAATTTAATCGGTATTTTAATTTAAAATACTTTTGTATAAATTTTTGTATAAAAGTTGCTTAACCTCAACAAACGGAGCCATCTTAATTAATGAAATTAATAGAAAAAAAATGTTTATTTTATGTACTAAGGCAAGTAAAAACCTTAACCTAACGTATACTACGCTTATCTTGGTTCAAATTCCACATGGCCATTGTGAGTGTACTGATTCATTATAAAATTTGGAAAAACCATATTGTTACGCACTTAATTGTAAAATTAAAGCTATTATTCATTTGACTAGATATACATTACTGATAACGAATAAAAAGACAGAACAATTAATGAATAAACTTTATACTGTATATAAAAAAAATAAAACATATACAGGTACACAATTATATCATTACTAGGCAATTGAAGTTTCTGATGTTGGCTACATGCCTTACTTGCGCTTACAACATCGAGTTTTAAAAAATAATAGTAATAGAATTTTATGTAACATTTATTTTTAAATATTACAAAGCGTTTAATTTTTGGAATTTTGACGCTACATTGATATGTAGCGTCGTTTACAATATATTATGACTTAAAATAGTCCCCTGCCTATTGTTGAAATGTAGCTTCAGGTACTGATTTTATGTTTTTGTATGTACTCTTTCTAATAATCTTTCCTTGTCCAGTTTAGGAAATCCAATATTTTTCTAAAAATAATATAAACCGTTATTTATCATACGGTAGCCAAAATTACAAAGTTATAACGTTCCTGAACAAAAAAAAATATATTAAAGACCAAAATTTGTCACAGAAACATATAAATCACTAATTTTTAAATACTAATCAATGTGTAGTAATACAAACTACTACGAAATAAACGCAATGTTTTATGTATCTACACTAATATTATAAAGAGGAAAGATTTGTATTTTTGTATGTTTGCAATGAATAAACTCAAAAACTACTAAGCCAATTTCAAAAATTCTTTCACCATTGGAAAGCAACATTCACTCTGAGTAACATAGGCTATATTTAATACTAGAAAAAAATTAAAGAATTTTGTCCACCCGTGCGAAGCCGGGACGCTAGTTATAAATTAATTGTTGAACGCAAATATTAATACAATGAATAATTAAAACATAAGCAGAATTTGCAATATACCATTTACACCTTAAATGTGTTTAGCTTTAAAAGATGATAAAAAGGCAAATACCAAAACGGCCTACCTTCCTCTCAATTGCCATTAATTACAAATGGCTTCTATGGGAATACTAACAAGCAAAAGCGGAAGACTATTCCCAACTCCACTAACATCCTATGCGATGTGCCGCTTCCTATTGGTCCAACTAAAACAAATGAACCATAGTCAAACATTGTGAATTACATTAGCAAATCGTGTAAAATGCCCGTGGGAAGGTATCTATGGGAAATTCTGTTACAGTAATGTATGAACAAACAGAAATAAAAGTGTATTTTTGTATTAAGTGCGTTAATTTGACGCTATACAGGAATAGCTACAATTTTTAAGTTTCCGGTTTATCGTGAAGTTATGTTTTTGTAATTTTAATTGCAGATTCAGCGACTAGATACTAAATTATACTTGTTAATGTTTAAAGGTAACGTAAAAAATCTCACCAAGCGAGTCTAAAAATTGTTATGTCTGTTATAAAATGATTTGTATATTCCTTACATTATTTTATACATCTGTATATTGTTAAAAAATCTTTAGTTTTGGAACCTAATAAAAAATGGGAACTTCTGTTTTTTTCTTTTTTTATTTATAATGGGTTTTCTCTTGATCCCAGTCAAGCCCGGGGGCAAGACAGAATCCATGATGGAACGAGCTAACCCAGAAGATGCCTATTCACCTCGGCTTTTAAAACAGACGGGTTATAAGTACTCGAAAATACAGACGCAGCTCTCTCAGCAGACGCTCCTTTGCTGTGCGCATCATAAAAGAAGTTGAGAAGCGTTTAGTACGACAGGTAGGAATTACAATCTAATTTTTATCTTTTTACAATTGTTCCACTTCGAAACCAAATCACCGTTATAAAGAAAATTTAATGTAGCATCCAGTGCTACTAACAAAACTGTATTAAAAAAACATTTAATAAGATCAAAAGAGACATTAAATAACAATACAAACATTTAAATCTCATTACTAGAGATTACATAACATTACAATCTTATAATTAACATAATATGCATACTAAAAACACCAAGGATATAAAAGATTGCTCTCTCCATAATTTTAACATGAATGAAAGGTAAAAAGTAGACAAATAATATTTAAATTCATTTCATATATTTTGACTCGCCGTTTACCAAGTCTGGTCGTACATTTATTTATCATACCATTAAGAATGTTGTGTTTAAAAAGAAATATAATGGTGAGTAGTTCCATGGGGAAATAATAAATAAAAATTATTTAAACTTTACCTAACAAAACTCACGCTTAGCCGGTTTTTCCCATTACCTCACTATTTAAACATTCAACGCTAATTACTTGCTCATGGTTATAACATTGGTCATCAGTGGTTAGTGTAATCATAAATTTAGTAAACATCAATTGCATCCTAATTTAAACTCTAACCCTATAGCGTAAGATATGTTTTTTTCTAATATAACAATTACCTAAAATTCTAAGAATCAAATTTGTTTTGTGTGACGCTAATTAAAATAGCTAATCACGCACTGACACGTTATTTTTAAGCATATTAATTTGTTACTTACGTGACCTCACTTTTAATTATAACATAGAGTTGTTTATACCTTTTTCAATTTATTAATAGGAGAATAGACCTCAGCTTTTCACATTGAATTTGTATCGTAAAAGGCAACTTATGATTCTGAAGGTATAACAAGGAATAACCAAACACTTCAGCACCACGGAATGGGCAGCAATGGTTTCCAATTGTGGTCTTTTACTGTGATCTTAAAACCGTCTGCGAAGCGTGGAGGACATGAAAAATCCTTAATTTTGGTGAAAACTTCTGTCCAGCGGTGGATGTCTTTCGGTCCAGATAATGATGATGAATAATGTTTATTTATAACTAGCTACGCGGCCACGTGTTGCTGATATAACTCGGCCACGCGTTGCTGGTATAACCCGGCCACGCGTTGCGGGTATGGTAACAAACACACAAAGTATTGTCATACTATAATCAATTATCTCAGAATATCTTCTAGGACTTAAATTCACAATTCGTCTCAGCTTTTTTATTTATTTATGTATTATTTTAGTACATAATTTTTGCTGTGTAGGAGAATATTATAACACAAACTCTTTTAGACTTAGGGCGTCGTAAAAGAGACTAATTACAATCACTGTAAACCTCCCGAATACCAACAAATGAGTAGCAGTGTTTAATAAATAACAGTCTTTCACTGCATAGAGATTATGGCAATAGCCTCTCAAATTTTTTAGAAAGCTGTTGTTCAACAGCTTCTACGGGTGAGATAAAAATTACTTTATTATTAAAAATATATTAATTTTTTGCGTCAATATCCTTTTGATCCACCGTTAGCGCAAGGAAAATAAAATTAAAAGTAAAATTCCACTAAAACTCGCTTATTTTTTAAACACATTATAATCGATATATGGAATCGCATAGGTACTACCAGCTTATCTCAGCAAACTATAATTACAAATTCAAACGTTACCTACCTGTACTATTATGAATTTAAGTCAATCTACCACTATATTAATCTAGCTCAAATTGCTTCAGCTTACTTTCACAATCTATTTTATCTCACTTACGTCTATTTAATTTCTTTAAGCACAGCATGTGCTGACAATGCTCTACCTATAAAATAGTCTTGAAAATGCAAATGCTGTTCCATCTTAATCGATTGTCCAAACATTTGAAATAACATTTCTTTCGAATGCAAGAGGATATTCCTGTCATTGATGAAGTAACGCTGACCTACAGAGTACAAAAGTAAAAAATACTAGAAAATTTCGACGGGTGCCCACAAGGGTCTGTAGCTCAATTGGTAGATCAGTGGACCGAATATACAAGGGTTGCAGATTCGAGGCCCACCCGAATAATTGTGAGAGGAGTCAATTTTATCTAGTATAGTATTCTTTAATTAAAATTTATCATGTTTTTGAAATAACGTCAAGCTTAAAGTTTTTACTCCCTAATGGCTTATGCCCCAGTAGTCGGAACATTAATACGCTGTTGACGAAGATGATGAAAATGGTGACGAACAACAGAACGATAACAACACCTTTATTTGATCCAATATTTGACTTGGAACATGCAAAAATCTTCTTTGTAAATGCAATTATTTTGGAGTGATGTTGCACAAACATACTTACCCCGCGGGCACTGTTTGCAAACCATCAGGACACGACGCGAGGCGCTGATTATCTTAAGCAAAACTTTGTTTATGAACAAAGATTATAAAACGTGCAGTTCGAACACAAACGGACAATTGAACATATTGACATTTTACAAAATGCGTTGTAACATCGTTACTCTTAATATAAATTGTTTTCAATTGTATTATAGAGGTATATATTTTACTATCTCTCTACTTTTTTGGTCTGCCACCCGTACGCACATCAAGGTTACCATATAATACCAGCGTTGCTGTCCATGCTGCAACATTAAATTTTTAGTTTTTTATATATTACTAGTTGACCCTGCCACGCGTTGCTGTGCCGACTGCAGCGTCATCTGCCGGACTGATTTGTGAATCTAAACCATTCTCAGATCCCCTTGAACACACACAAAAAAATTCATTCAAATCGGTCCAGCCGTTTAGGAGGAGTTCAGTGACATACACACTCACAGAAGAATTATATATATAAAGATTTTCATATGCATTTTATATTTGATATATTAAATATATAATAAATACATTAAATTTTCACTTTTTGATAAAGTCATCATACAAGTAGGATCAAACCCTTGACTCTTGCCAATCGGGCCAGATGCCGTCATCGCTAAGTTACTGAGACTCGTTGTTTTCTCCAAGTTTTCTTCAAGTTGGCATGAACTCGCACTATACTAACAGATCAATGTCTCTGGTATGATTAAACGTAGTACTTGCAGCCAGCGATATTTATAATTTATGGAAACAAAAATAAGTTTTTGATTTTATAAAATACCTTGTTATAGTTTTAGCTCATTCAACGAGGAAAAGCTGCTAGCCTGGGTACCTTTCTCAACATTAGCGGAGTCTTATTTTCGTTTTTTCTAAAGTATTTTTTATATATTATATGGTTTATTTTAGGTTGGCGCTTGTTCGTATAACTGTAACAATGAAATACAAAAATACTTTGATCTACTTTATAATAAGTTGTAGAATAATAAAATTTAGGTAAGGATATAAAAAAAAATCTCAAAAGTTTTACTACAATAATTTATTCATAACAGAATATAGTTAAATAAATCTTATTATTATCCAACTCATTAATAATCATCTCAAAGTATAACGTTGAACTTTGCAGCCTCATTTAGTCCTAAAAAGACTATGTTGTTCGTATATAATTTTGAGATGACCATATACATTTTAGTGAAAAAAATAACATTGACATTGACGGTATGTTTGAATTATATATATGAAAATATTCGAAGTAGTAGTTATTTTATAACGGAGAAAGGAGGTTGTCGGTACAAGTGTTTCGTGCGTTTGACCTATGCGTTATGGACGCGAAGCAATTTTGATCAAAATATGTATATGTGATCCAAATAGCTATAATATTCAGAGCTTCTCTGTGCTTCTCTTTCCTGTCCCGGCTACATCTTTAGTTTGCTCCTGAGGTTTGCACCTTCAAATCCGCACTGAGTCTGAGACAATCGGTCTGTCATTCTCCATGCAGTATTTTTATCTATATGCCTCAGAACCAATTGAAAAAAATAAGAATATCAATCTGTGTCAGTCTGTACGCTGTCAATGTCAAAAGGTTTGGTGATTATAGATTTGGTGTTTAGAAAATTTTCATATATTTATAGGCTTTATTTTTATTTGCTTTGGAAAAGTTTTAACAATTATGTAGTATTTGAAAAGTTTTACATAATATAGAATAAGCTTGTATCACTATAAATAAAAATCACAATTATTTCTTAGGAAAACTTTGTAAATCATTTTACATTAAAATATTTAGGAAATTAAAATATTTAACTTACAATATTTTAATTTAAAGCTGAATTTTAATTTTAAGCAATAAATACGAGTTAAAAATTATATTAATAATTAAACAAGGTGTTACAAAAATAAAATAGAATCTTTACAAGAGGCAAAATTTTCGCGATAATAATTTACGAAAGTTTTGTTTATTCTAATGACAAAATAAATATCAAAATCTATATAAAATCACTCACTGAAATAAAAAAAAATACTGCCTTAATCCTGACTTACGTACCCACAACTCCTTTTAAGGAGCTATATTCACACGCACTGACTTGGAGTAGAAAAAAAAAGCTGTGTCATTTTATTAATTTTCTTTATTGATAATCAATGAAAGTAATAAATATTATTCGAACACAAAACACAAGAAAATGTTAATAATGCAACCAAAAATTTACATTTTATTTAAAAATATACGTATTTGCGACAAAAACGTGAGTCGTGTAATTATGCGAGGCCTTATCCAACTGTTTAATCTTTGTCTCAGACGTGCAAAGGCGTACTTTACATGCAGCCTCAATTAGCGGCGCTTTAGCAATAATTAATGTAAACGTTGCGCCTCTTTGTCTCCGCTTCCATCTTTGAGAACAATGGTTTTGAACGACTCATACTAAGTTTGCAACTGGTGTTTGTGGTGTTTGCCTGATTTAATGAAGGGCCTGTCAACTCGCTTGTGAATTGAAAACTAAATAGCTGCTTAATTTATCACCGCAAAACTTGCTTATTTTGTATACAAAAATAAACACGCAATTATAAAATTTGGTTCATTCGAAAAAATACAAACAGTAGGACTTTTTTATTTTTTAAACCAGTAACATTATAATATGTGACCATAAAAACTCTCCACTGTATCTTTAGACTTAATAATTATTCTATTTTTATGTGCAGGAAGTATCTAATGTATAACTAGTGTTCATTTTTAAATATGAACAAGGAAGATTCAAATGATAATAGTTTCATTTTAAAACCCTCCAAAAGCCCCATGTATCGGTTGCATAAAAAAAGAAAAGAGTTAACTGGCCTTCATTAAAAACGCGTCGACAAAGCGCCTTAATGCTCAGCACACGTCCTCAGACGGCAGCTAAAAAAGAAATTACTCGTAATTCAAAATTTAAAAATAAATAACCCGGCTTTTCCCGTCGATAAAGGCCAGCACACAAAGGGCGTTCAAGGAGTCTTAAAATATATTGAGCCATGCGTACAATAATATTGAGTCAGATGACAAAGAATTCATTGTCCAAATGGAACATAAACCGAATGCTTTCTACGGTGAATTAGTGCAGATTACCTTCGAATAGGGTCTAATAAATCTCAAGAGTCCCGTGTCCGTAGTAATATTCATAAATTTAACTTGGAATATCGATAAGTCACTAGTAAAAGAATTGTTATCGTGCAGTGTTCATTTCGCCAACAATCAGTCATTGCATGCGTAGGTTGTATCGATTTTGAGTTATGTTTGACGCTCATTGTTCAAGTTAGAAATCTTTCTTAGTGTATGTTAGGGCAGCATTTAAAGCAGCGAATGATTATGGAAACTTATGCTTATTTCTAGTGATTGTATCGATATAAAAGGGTTATAAGTAGATATATATGTAGAATCTTAATGTTATTAGATATAACAATAGGATCTAACGCTTTTTATGGATTTCATTGTGTACCGTTTTAGCTTTTTTTGCCTTATGCCTATTGAATTATCCTTGATATTAAATTACATCTGATCGTTTATTTGAATGTAGTATTTAGAGCTGACATTAAGGGTTTTAATTTTAACTATGTTGTTGGTGTTACTGTTCAATGTTTTTAAGTACTGATGTCCTTTATTTCACTACGAGGCAAAATGTTTCGTTTCAATTTCTGTTTTTTACTTGTATTTACATTGTATGTGTGATAAAATACGAGTAGGACAGAGCATAACAGAACAGAATATTCTATATAGTTTTTATACCACACATAGCAAAAAATCATTGAGAGAAATGTATATTCAAATGGCAGCCTTACAGCTAAAAAACAATTTAGTCGCGCAACTAACCATTTTTATTTCTACGTCAGCCTAAGGTTGACTGATAGAGAATGCCATTGGCATTGAGTTCGCCCTTGTACCACTCGTGCATAAACTTAAAATAAATAAATAAAAATAAAAAACATCCTCCATGCAAATTTAGAATGTGTTTTAAAATTAGTCCTCTACAAAATATGTATTGCATTTGTTAAATATTTTTATAGTCTTTAAAATATTAAATAATGTCAATTAAGAATCTAATGGAATCAAATTGATACGCGTCCCGTTCATTTCTCAGTAATTGGTACATATTAAAAAATTGGAAGCAGCGACGATGGCGAGTAATCACTTAAGATAAGTTTAATTAAGCAATCCTGGACACAATCTTCATTAACTTTTACTTTGCCTTAAGTTGGTAATACATGTACGAATAATTTTAATATTTAAGTTTCTAGCAATAAAAATTATACCGGTTTTAATATACTAGGTCTGCAATGCTGCTGCTGTTTGCAAATACTGAGCGAAGCACTACCTTACCTAACCTCAACCTAAATTTCATTAATGTAGTCTCAACGGTTTGGCTGTGATCAGCTTTTGAATTTTTCTTTCGGTGATTATTCCTCCATGGTAAAGTCTATATTTTTTTTACATAGCCTATGTCCGTCATGTTATTATCATGTATGTTCATGCCAAAATTCGTTCGAATCAGTTGATCCGCTAAGTAGCAGGAGGGACACAAGCGAAATTTGTGAGTTGCCTAAAAAAGAGCTTCGCTCAAAAATATGTTTCAAAAATTTAACTTGGGAAGGATTTCTCCATGATTTGAGGTCAAATCAGGGCCCTATTTCTCAAATTTTTAAGTCCTGCTCGTATACGAAACTCGCGTGTCGTCTTTCTTATTAACTTGTATCGCAGGAAAGAGACTGCTCCTCGCATAAAAACTGGACTGGAGTGATTCAAAAATAGAGCTCTAGGCTAGTCACTGCGCTGCAGAGTTTGGTATCTATATTCGTTAATTTTATCTGAAAAAAGAACGTAGTGTAGAACAAAGCCAAAAACAAACATTAAACACTTTCATAGTCACTTAGATTAGTATTTATAAAAACAGGATGTGACGTGACGGTAGACGGTACGTCTGCCTATAACACCTACCCGCAAAGAACTTCCGTGACGATGGCGCAAGCACCTGTGTCGGAATATCGGAATTATCATCACAACATGAAGAGAAACTGTATTTCTCGACCTATGGCTATCAATAGAATACAAGTATACAAATAATACCCGACTTTTCAAAGGTAGCGTAATTGGTTGTATGGTAGTTTTATTTTTTTCTTATGTCTAATAAATGCTGGTAACCATAAGTGATCGTGATTATGCATGAGTGTTGCCAAGTGAAACAAGACAGTGCCAGGTGTCTTTTAACACTGTACTAAGAAGTACGTGTCGGTTTCAGTAAATCTTAATGAATTTCTCTGAAGTACTCACCGGTTTTGAACCCAACATAAAACTGTATTTAATTTTTCATTTATCATCCAGTGATCATTCATCATTTCTAAGTCAGATATCATAACCATTCGTCATTATCAAATTAAAAAAGTAATTATAGAATACGAGGCTGTATGGGTTTTGTACCCTTAAAAGTTACCAAATAAAACTTATGAGTGCTATCATCTAGCACGATAAAAAGATGCAAAGAAAGATGATAAGTGAGTGATTTAATTAAAAACTTTAGTTTTACGATTGCAATACAAGATACAAAGTTTGGAAACTTACAAGGACACCTTTTATACATTTCTCTTCAAACTAGACAATTACAACATTATTATAATAGAAAATGTCACGCATATAGCTCATATACGATGCAGATAATAATTATAGAACCTTCTAACAATTTGACCTGACAATAAAAAGAAATGATGACTGGATACCCGTAGATTAACAAATAATCTGCTATCGTTATATTAGTGTACTGATATCGGCACGTCTACCCGCAGATCATATTGTAATATTACCGGTTTTCTTAGTGTATCCCAAACCTACTCATCTCACTTTAAGACCCATAAGTTAAGTTCCACTGCAAATGTGTTAGCGACTCGTTAGCGTACATGCACCGCGTTCTGCCTACATCTTAATTAAGAGAACCGGTGAAGAAAGGTGGCGGGAATATGAGCGTTTACCGGTATCTAGTGCGGATTATCGGTAGCTTGTATTTACACCTATACTAAAAAACACAACATTTGTGAATGATATAATTTATCAATTCGTATATTTTGTCGTACGCTTCAGTCTTCCACATACTCTCAAATTATTCCAATCAATAATATACTTTCTGAGTTTAATTTAAAATTGAAAATTAAAACAGAACAAATTTTTTTAGGTATGTTTATGTACTGCTGACTGTAAATTTCGCCTGCATTATAATAACCAGCTTTGATATATGTTTTGAAACAATTCAAATCAAGTCTGAATTGAACTAATGAAATAAAACGTATATAACCTAATTCGACTGTACTTAGTTCTTATGAATTATCAAATATGTTTTACCTATCATACGTTCGAAGCCTCTTTTAGCTGCCAAGAAAACAAGTAGAAGAAACTCGTCAGCCTTAACTAAAGAAAGACATCACAATGTTATACATAATCAACACAAAACAATATTACTATTATCAAAATATTTTCAGTACCACATTGATAATAATAGCTTCCATAATCGATGATTACAACAAAGTCAACAAGTTCTTTTTTTGGCATTTTACCGGGATAAATAAAATAATGTACATTAACGCGAGCGAAACCGCGCGCAATAACTAGTGTAAATATAAATTAACGTGTTTTCTGTCGCTATCGTTGACGTTCCTCTGAAAAGTGTGTTTGTTCACCAATTTATTAAAGATTTGTGAGCGAGTTTGTTGCTAGCTTAGTCTACTTTAAATTATTTAAATAGAAAAATACTAAAAAAAGTCGCAAGTAATCTGCTCACCCGCCTAAGAATTTTTCTATCAAAATAATTTATCTTATAAGATAGCATTCAAAAATGCAAAAACTATATAAAAATTATAAAATTAGTCTACCTTGTTAAACCGGTTATTTAGAATCCGGTAGCTTTCTTTACCGGTAACTTCGATACCGGTTAGGGGCGTCCCTACTTGAGCTTATTAGGTCGTATATTAATGACCAATTAAGGACCATGTTCTGAGCAATCTCGCAGCCGAGATAAGGGCATTTGTTGCTCTCCGCCACCAGACAACTTTATGCTAATCCTAAGGCTTTCCCGCCCAATCAATACGGTGGTCTGAACTTCGTAATATGTATCAACTGTTTTATTAAAACTTGGCTTTAAATTCACATAAATATTAGTCAATTTATATGGAAACCATAATTTACAACTAGAACTAAAATAACTATCAAATACACTTATTCAGACAATATTCACAGGCTGTTCTTTTCTTATTGCTTTGTTATACACAGACTCATTTATAAAAAGTTCATAAGAGTAGAGACATGTAAGAAATATTAGCTTCATACATAATGTTGCTACTTAAAAAAAAAATTATACCTATATTATTGAAAATTATGAAATCAGAAACTAAAAAGTTTTTATTGTGAAACGAATTGAAATAACGATTAAATTCGAGTCAAGTAAAGCGAAAAATACAATATACAATTATTAAAACGGTTTGCAATACATAAACAAAAATGACAATCAAAATTTTCTACCAACTCATCTCTTTTCAACCTTTCTAATGCTTAATAAAAGTTTTATACGTAAGCATAATATGCCACATATTTGAATAATGATTACACAATCGACTTCAAACACGGATTACACGCATTTCCCTTCGCCTCCCGCGTAAAGATCAACACAATCAACTCATCAAACGATACCGAGTCGATTATAAATCAATTGATTGATTCGATGATCGCGGCGGGTCGGTAAATCGGATCGAATCGGTGCGAGTGTGGTCCGAGAGATCGTTAGTTAGCCATTCACGCGCGTGCCTTTCATTTTTGTTATACCATACTTGTTAGATTCTTAATTCAAATTTATAACTGTTAGGTGATGCGACGAAATCGTGTGTAATAATGTATAATGAAAAATTATACCTAGTATTCGTGAGGTAAAAAAATTATATCCAAGCAATTCAAGATTACGTTTTGGTCAAGTATACCAACCATAAATAATTATTTAAAAAAAAGAAAAAGCAATTTTTTTCACTCTGATAAAGCAAATCATCTCAAACGCACTTCTAATCTATACTAATATTATAAAGAAGTAAAGTATGTGTGTTTGTATATTTGTTAAATTGTAAGGGGTAATCTCGGGATCTACTGAACCGATTTTAAAAATTCTTTCACCAATAGAAAGGCACATTATTGCTGAGTGTCATAGGCTATATTGAATGCTAGAAAAAATTTAAAGAATTTTGTCCACCCGTGCGAAGCCGAGACGGGCCGCTAGTACTTAATAATGTTAGGCCGCTAGTACTTCAAATAACAAACCTTATAATAACAATGAAATTAGAGCTAATTGATGAACTAAATCCAACATCATCACGTCGCCATTAATCTAACTGAATCACTTAACAACTGGCTCAGATTAGGGCCGAAACACATACAAAAAGTCTCGCCGTCCGGTCGTTAGCAAGCGGCTCCTTTGTATGGAATCAAATATGGCACTCGTAAATAACTTTGAGCGTGTTAAATATTGAACAATATTTGGCAATTCCGACGAGCCACCGAGCTTTAGGTTTAATCCTTACTAACTCTTTTGTTTGGCAAACTTTAAAAATAAACTTCATTTTTGATGACATAACTGTATTAATATTTTTAGTAATAATAATCATCTATTCATATTAAAATATCCTTTGAAACAAAACATCACTGTAATTTTTAAAAATTGATCTTTCTGTGGTTACGATTGTTTGAGAAAGTGGTGTGTCAGTTTTGATTTTGTTTCCTGGATCCTAAAAAGGTTTTCAGCACCCTGAAAAAGGTGTATATTAATAAGTATGTCTGAAATAGATGTTTGCCATTTTAATCTTTCTTATGACGCTGTCAGAGATAATGAAATCTTATTAATTATAAGGAAAAGCATTATTTCTTGAAGAACAAAATGTATAACTGAGATTTTATAAATAAAAAAATGCAATTAAGGGGAGGGCAGATACAGATTTGAAAATTACTTTGATTCAAGTAACATTTTTGTCCATGGTTTCACCAGACAACTGAGTGTAAGTTTTGAAATGTGCAAACGCGTTCGAGTTAATATTAGTATTATATACAATAATGATAAGGAAAAATTAAATTTGAATTTAAAAACTAACAGTCAGCCTTCAGGTTAATAAAAAAGGTTAGTATATAATATAAAATATTAATGTTCCTTGTTTTCCTCCTACATAACCTTAAGAAGATCGACATGATCTTTTCTCAGGATATTACACTGTCAAAGAATAATGATTACAAATATTAACAGTATTTCTTACTATGAGTTTACTTAGTTGTAAAAAATTTGATTAATTAATTATGATAACATATCATTTTTGACGCTTTTTTTAATAACACGTCTGAAAAGTTGTAGTATACTGAGTAGTATAATTTCTTTCCTGTGTACCATTACAACATGTTTGGAATATAAGTAAGGTCACGTAACGACTTTAAAAATATAATATTATTTAATAATAATAAATTATAAAATATAATATTATTTAATAATAAAAATATTATTTAATAAATAAAAAAATATAATATAATATTATTTTATTGACGTGACAACGTCTTATAAATTGGTTTGCCGGGTGACACTTCAAGAAACTGCGTTACGCTCCGCTCACGTTATGCGCTCACAATGAGAGCGAGTGAGAGGCACGCGTCCCTTCCACTCGGGCATGGTTAGCCCGCCTAAGAGCGAGAGAGACAGACATAAAAAGTGGAAGGGACGCGTGCCTATAAATTAATGTTTTAAATATAATTCTTTGTATAAATAAATGTTTTAAATTGTTACTATTATTTCATCCTTCTTCCTACTATACGAATGAATATTCACATTTAAATTATTTTACCACTCAAAGTCGTTGTCACGTAAAACTTTCGCCCGTATACCGACTTTACAGGCAACCAATTTTTTTTAATTTAGGTATGTGTTTGTATGCTATGTATTTATGTGTATGTGTGTATATGTATGTATGTATACGTATGTATGTATATGTGAATATATATTTATCGTTTACACCGCCGCCTCTTACGCTTCCTTCCAGTCCTATCCATCTAAAGGTTGTCTGGAAGAGATCGCTCTGAGCGATAAGACCGCCCATTGTAACACTATTTTAAGTTTTCTCTTGTTATCTTATTATTTTAATGTGGTGTTATCAATAAAGTGTTTTGTATTGTATTGTATTGTATTATTTTCCCTATCTGGTTTTCACGAATTGGGTCGATACTTAAGGGTCAGCTTAGAATGTAAATGGAAGAAAAATATTTCACCGGCGCGGTGTCGGCGTAGTTCTGATATTCATGAGCTGGTCATTATTACTGACCGCATAAAGTTCAATTTGGAATTTCAATTTGTTATAGTTGTCAGAACGATCAGCGGTCATTGTTAATCGGCTCGTGCGCACATTCGGTTTCTTATTTTTTGATATATTGGAAGTTTAAGTTATTGTAAATATTTCTTGTAATACTTGCCGATGCGGTTAAAATCGACTTAGTAATGATTCGAGAAGCAAAAATCTGTGGTTATTACTTATGGACAGATGCACATTAACTTTTTTCATTTATTTATACTAAGGAAAATGCATTATGCATACTGGACCGCCCGCCGGGCGAGTGGCGCAGTTATGTGGTCACTTGGCCTAGTATCCGATGGAGGATGGAGGCCTACTCACTAAAAACCTTAGTATGCACCCTCACACTGCCATTGGTCCCGCGGGGCTGTTGTTGGCTTTTGCCGCGGGATTTCTGGCGTCAATTCTCCCCATCCGACTGCGCCAGCTACAAACTGTAAAGTTTTAATACATACTGAACCAAAAGGGTTGGATTCAAATTGAAAATTTATGAGGAAATTAGGTGTTTTTGGATTTATCAACAAAATAAATAGGTATTTCCATAGTAGTTGAACTGGCTTAAACTTAATTGAAGGCTGGGATTCCTTACAAGCAAGGCTTTATAAAGCGACTCGCTCTAAGAAAACTGGATCCAAAATATTTGGTTTTTATTTCATTACTATTAATGTAGTAATGAAATAAAAACCAATTATTTTGATTTATTTATACAGAAGTGTATATATTTTTTCGATGTGTATGTGTTTATTAGCCTAAACATAAAATTTATTTATTAGTATCATTTTTAAGATTCCATTGACGTCGTACTATTGTAGGTAGAAAGAAAGACGGAAAGCAGAGAGCGATAGACCGATTCTTATATATTAAAGAAAGACAATATTTCGAACTCCAGACATAAGAAAAATAAATTCTTTTGCCCCTGCTCTCTTTTATTACATCTCTTTGCTTAAGTAGAAAACTCTTCGGCTATAGGTAACAAATTTAAACACGTACGTACATGTAAATATCTCAATTGTGCTTGAACTTTTTACTTCATAATTTATAATTATTATTATTACTAGCTGACCCGTAACGCGTTGCTATGGTAACGCGTATACAATGGAAAAAGATCGGGAAAAAGGGCGGACAGACAAACACACAAACAAAAAATTTGTTCTCTTAGATTCGCCTTTCATACTTATATTTGTTTTCGCAAAAAACGAAGTGCAAGTTTATTATAATTTTTAAAATAAGAACAATAAAAACAAATGACATTACAACGCTGGAGGGTTTGTAATCACTTTCGTCTGTACAATTAAGTACTGCGGTGCCCTTTGCCATCCGATACAAGCCTGCTACGCTGCTACCTGCGAGTGTACCGCATGGTCACGCTTCGTTACCTCATTTGCGGGCGACTTCCAATTTTGAATTATTGCTGGCCTTTCAGAATTTTGCAGATTCTTTTTTTTTTAATTCGTCTTTGTTACATTGCCAGTTTGCAACTGATGAGCGGTAAAGCAAAATTACACTATTTTAAATCCACAATTACCTTCCAGGATCCATGTTCACCAGATACAGGTGCCCCGACACTTGTGTTAATTTATCCCAATTTTTATGTATTTTTATTTATACATAAATTTAAGTTAAAATTAAACTACATAACTGAAAATAAGCTTCATTACAACCTCATAATTTCTTTTAATTTCACGTGAAAATTTTAAAACAATGTTTTAATTTTCTCATAGCTTCCCATTTTCCGTCACGAATATTAAAAAGAAACAGGTTTAACTTTTATTACTCGGAATATTCCAAAACTCCAAACCAAACTTTACATTCCAACATAATTTAATATAAAATTTGGATGACTATAAGTGTCCCAAAATACACTAAAAATCGTATTAAAAATTATATTTCATTATATTACTATTGTTTAACGGTATCCGTGTGTAAAACCCATATACTCAAATTATATACTATTTCCGTTATAAATTAATTACGGTACAATACGCGTATTTGTTTGTGGTTTCACAGGGAAGTTTCATGGTATTTTCCATTTTTAAACAATTTATGTAATTAAATATAAACATTGATAAATATGGTTCATTAGAAATTGCAAATTATTAAGCTTAACATTTTTTATTAATGGGTCTTAAAATAATAACAAAGCTATTGTTAGCCAATGCCTGATTTTCTTACGAGTGTCCTTACTATTTGTACATTTTTTCTTTCTAGTTGACATTTTAGCTTTTTTTTAGTAACTATGATATTTTTGACACGATAGTGACAATTCGTTTATTCTTTATATTAATATTAATTTACACATTTGTTAAATTATTCTTTGACTATTAAGACAGTTAAAAGCCTACGAGCACATAACAGTATTATTTTTTTAATAACATTTGTACGCAACGTGTGAATACAATCATTAATTTTATTTTACCGCAAACGTGGCGCCGATCGACCCAGTTCGGATTACAAAAACAAATTATCGTAAACAGGATATCCACCGCTGTCTCCGCGGTTCATTAGCCTTCGGTGCGATTACATTCCTTCTGAAGTTCCTAAACAGCAGGCGTATGGTGGGCGGTACGGGATCAGCTGACCTGTGACCGAAGGCGCCAACTTTTTTGGCGCGTCTGGCGTATGATGCGATAATCTTTGACATTTTTTGTTTTATTCGGGATAGCAATGGAATTATAATTATAGAGGTTCTGTTAATTACTGACTATTATAGAACAAAGAGTGTATACCCTTTTAAAGCTTTTTTTGATTGTATAGATGACAGAAAATACAGTACAAATTTCAACGGTCCTATCGTAGTATTGATTTCACATACGTTTCAATCAAATTTTCATCGCTAGCTGTAACTGTGAATTCAAAACTTATCGGGAGTCAATATAAGTATCAAAATTATACCCTTGAGTAATGCACAGTACTAATGACTGCAACGATGCAAGTTGCTTGCACATAATAATAATAATAATAATAAATAATAAATATTTCCTACATTCACACCAATTAACCTAGCCCAAAGTAAGCTCTGTAAGGCTTGTGTTATGGATACTAGGGTAACGGATAGACATACATATACATATATACATAGATATGTAATATTCATAGAAATGTATATAAACACCCATGAATCAGGTACAAATGTTCCTATTCATCATAAAAACATCTGCCCCTTCCGGGAATCGAACCCAGGACCGTCGGTGCGAAAGGCAGTATCGCTACCGTTGCACCAAACGGTCGTCAACATACAGCATAAGGTGCATTCCGAAGCACGAAAGAGCACGAGATAATATTTTTGGTCACCCATCCAATGATCAGCTCTTGTGAAAGTTGATTAAGGATTGGAAGTTAAATCGAAAGAGCGCACTGCGCAATAAAATCATTCATATTATCTTCTTCAGCCTTTCGCCACCCAATGCTGAGTGTAGGCATCCCGCATTTCCCGCCATTCTTCCCTGTTCTTGGCCTTCCTCTGCCAGAACTTCCCGGTAACTTTGCCCAGATCGTCGGTCCACCTCATCGTCTGTCTGCCCACACTCCGACGACATATCATATAATTTTATAATTGGTTCATTTGTACTTTAAGCTTTTATTGAAGATATTTCTGATAGCGTAATATAAATGGATAATTAGCTAGCAGCAACGTTATGATAATCAAAATTCTTACAAATTTGGTTAGATCAAAATACAAACTAAATCTTAACACGCATGCTTAATGTTAAAAGTCTTGTGACACGGTTATCATAAAAATAGTTTTTGTAAAAGAACAATAATGTCGTTGTTTAAGCAAAATCAAACTTTATAACTAAATAAAAACAGTTGATTTTTCTATGTATATTTTTCGGTTGCAGTCCGACTTTGGTTATGCTTTTACGGTGGTTCCACATTTTTTCACTAAAGCTGTCATATTAGTAATTTATTGCCCCTTCAATTATCGGCATGCGTATGAAATATGAGAAGATATTCCAAATCCAATGATCCAAAATATTTTAGGATTCTCGAAAAAATGTTACCAAAATGGATGATATTTTTTTTATCTATATGTTCTCATGAGATTTTTTTATTAAAACTCTTATCTGGTATGAAAACAAAATCATTGGCAACGCCACCTATTGACAAAATAGCTAATCAAAATTTGGTTTAGACCTTTACCTGAGTCGGTCAGTGACACACACGTATAGAAGAATTATCTATAACACTTGGCTACGCTTTCGACTCCTCACCAAGCTCCATTTACTCTAAGGTGACAGGTACATCTCAATTAACCTCTTGTAATATCAAGAGAAGCATTGAAACTATGCTTTAAAAACGCCGTCTTTATTTCTAATGACATTATTCCTGTGATCCCTCAAATTTAGGTTTTTATTTACACAGTTCAGTGTTTCCTTCCAAATGAAAAGAAGCCGAGACCCCTTCCCCTATATGTCTATTTCTTCCTTCTTTCCTAACTTTAAGCCCTATTAAATATTTATTTTTCTATAGAAACTCCTTGAAATTTGTTTATGAACAACTTTGTCCATGCCTTATGAAAATTAACCATCTCAAATCCTTTCAGTCCAGTTTCCGTTCTGACCACAACACCACTTCTACTTTTGTCAAGGTAACAAACGATATAAGATTCAACATGGATCAGAATCAATTTACTGTACTCGCACTCTTAGATTTCAGCAAGGTCTTTAATATCATTGATTTCAATATTTTGTTGGCTCCTCTGTGCTCTTAAATAAATCTCTGACGATGATTCTCTGGCTTCGTAGTTGCCTATATGGGCATCGGCAGCGGCTCCACATTGGTTACAATATCTCTACATAGCGTAATATCGAAGCTGGTGTCCCTCAGGGTGGCGTTTTATCTCCCACTTTTTCGATTCGAGCTTTCACAATATTTCTTCGCCTAGAACGCTT
This sequence comes from Calamotropha paludella, assembly GCA_927399485.1. Classification (NCBI taxonomy): domain Eukaryota; kingdom Metazoa; phylum Arthropoda; class Insecta; order Lepidoptera; family Crambidae; genus Calamotropha; species Calamotropha paludella. Next base: position 11,604,463 of record OV656826.1, on the reverse strand, counting down.
TTTCGATGGTATTGAAGTAATTAACTGTGATCTACTATAGATTGAGATGTGGAGTCATTGGTGTGGCCTTCGTTTTAACGCTGAAAAAAGTCAAGCTATAGTAATTGTTAGTTAAATAGAACTAATTTTCTTGTCTGATTTTACTTCTTCTGTAAAAGTTATTATTTGCCCACTTGGTGTAGACAGCTAAATCTGATATCCCAACATTAGTTTTAGTACATGAAACGTACAAGAAATCGATGTCAGCGGCGTGCTCAGAATAATAATTCGCCATGGCGTAAACCATAGAGTGGAAAAAAGGCAGCACTGAACAGAACCATACAGGAGTCACAATGACAGGCAAGTGACAACTGACTGACCAAAATAACCTAGCTACCCGTAAATACGGTTGATCACTTTTGACTCTATTTACAATCCCACTATTTCAACAATCCTCAATATTTTCTTAACCAGTCCTATTCCATTTTTGAGGTACAGAAACTGTGTTTAATAAGGTTCTCGCGCAAGGATGAAAGTCATTTTCGGGACTCATTTCTGTGAACATTATTTTTTCGTCTACTTTTATCACCGATTTAATAACCGATTCCACTCACACATATTATTGTTTATGATCCACTGTAAATTCATAATGTTCCCTTCACTCGAGAGGGACCGATAAGTTTCGGGTGTTTATCGATGTCTTTGAAAAAGCGAATAAATCGCTCAAAACTAGGTCTCTATTGAAACGCTATTTTATTTAAATTTCGCAACATGTAAAAACAGTACATAAGTATTACTTTTTTCCACCAAATATGTGGCATTCAAATTTACAATATACTCATTCTTTAAATAAATATAAGTAGAATTCCGTTATTTCAGTTTATGCTTAAAAACTACAATATTCCTAACCCCCAATAAAAAAAATAAAGTTATTAAAAATTACATAATTTATTGAATAAATTTCGAAGTTGAATAGTGTGACACTGAATGGAGGTCATTAAAATCAAATCCTGTAACAAATGTTTTTAGCCACACGTGAAGTTGATTTTTTATACAAATGTCAACTCTATTACTGTATATTAAGCATCACAAAGACTTTCAGTTAGAGTTATTTGTAATAAATTACGGAATAATTCAGATACAGCAACAAATAAATCCTTAATAAGGTGTCGTTAAACTTTATTATTTAGTAACTGACTCCACTTATGTCTATTGTTAATTTTTTTACTCTGTGTTCGGTAAACATCTGTTTGTTTGCGAGTATATGGAAAGTCAACAGATAAAACGTAAAACGAACGAACTTCGCTTAAATAAGGTTTTGCATGTTATATATCTGGAGACCCTTAATGGTTCTACGTTCTTCATTTACCTTATTTCTTATTTAAAACTAAACCTATATTAAAAACATAATAAAATGAATCGACGAAACCTACTTTCAGCGAACTTGCGCCGAACTAGATATGTTGTCTTTTGGGTCTTTAGCTCTTCATTTGGCTGATACAAAATTCCTATAAATATTATATCTAACTTTGTATGATATACTGATTTAGAACACAGCTCCTAAACCGTAGTCGTAACGTTAGTATTAAATAAATAAAAACAAATCATCCCGATCCGACAATAATGTGGTAAGAAGTTTTTTTAGTAGCTGCTTTTGTTGAATTTTATTTACCCGATATATTTTATAAGGGTTATAACTCGAATAATATTTAATGTTATTTGAAATTAAATAATGATACTTTTTTCAAACAGGTCACAGGTATTAAAACATTTAACCAAATATAAAAACAAATACATGTATAAATTATAAAATAGTTGTTAATATTAAAAATATAGTATAATAAACATGAATAAAAAAATTAGAACTTCTACTAAAAATGTCGCTGCATCTTCAAATCTTACATATACTACATAGAGAGACAATATTTTACAGTTTATAGGACAACAGCCATTATGCTACTGTTGGGAATGCATACTATAAAGCTCGCTCAAATACTACTAAACGTGCATATTCTATAAGAGTACAAACTCGAAACTTCAAAGTCGTTTGGGTAATAATTTTCCGTCAATATACAATAAAACTATTGGTATTACGGCGGAAGGGGTGAGAATAATAGGAAAAAAGTTTGCCTGGCGGCACCGAGGAACTGAATATTACTATTATTTATCATTTTGTTGTACAGTTAGATATAATACCTTAAATGTAACAATTTAAATTGCTAATTGTTTATAAAAAGAATATTTGTATCTTGACTTATTATATACTGTGTCATAGTAACTTTTTATCATTTTTCATCGTCCATCGAGATCGATTCAAATTTGTAATCTTACAGAATAGTACCGCTACACAGAACCCATCTTATTTTTAATATGATCACTATTAAACACATCCAAAACGGGAAGAGATTAGCGCTATAACTTTATTTTATTACTTTTAATATAACAAATTATTGTTTACTTTTGAAAATTCAAAACGAATTTAGGATATCCAAAGATTTCTATTAATGTAAAGTTAATCATGTAATGAAATAAATTTCAGTTAGCATAATGTCTTTGTTGAGATGAATTTATTATAGTAACCTCCGACGATCTCTGTGGTTAAATGGCTCGCATTCCGGTTTTCATGGAAAAGCCACTTCGAGGTCCCGAATTCGATCCCCAGGCGAATCAATTAAGAACAAGAAATTTTCTAAATCAGCTCGTGTATTGGTGTTTGTTTGTTTGTTGTTTGTTTGTATGTTTGTTTCTGAATTCTATAATACAAGTGCTTTCAAAATAATTTATATAATGTTGTTTAATATAAAAAAATCACCTATGTAAAAGTGAAGGAGATCGATGACGCAGTGTTTAGCGCATTCAGCCTAGATTAGGGAGGTAAAGCAACGTTTGCAATGGACAATAATCGGATGTGTGACCATAAATTTATTAGCTCCCGCTCCTTCGTGCCTCGTAAGGCAAGTTTAGACGTTGGTCCCAACTGCAGTTGCAGTGGTTAACATCCAATAATCCAGTGAATTATTGCCCAAACTGCCTTCTGCGTTATCACCAATAGGGAGGGTCTATCACAGCGTTAGGGCGTGCTAATGATGATAAAATATAATATTTTATGTTTAATTCAGTCAATAAATGCAAAAACTTGAAAAGGTAAGCTTTAAAAGAGTTTTTTTATTATTTTTTATTATTTATTTACGACAACGACCAACTGATCAAAGAGATTACATACAAACAATAACATCAGTAGATTCTTTTAGTAATTGAACAATCAACAACGTTATCCACAAATATTTACATGAAGTTAATCTTTAACATACCGACAATTTTAAAAACATTTAGTTCTGTTTTCATTACATTCCTATTTAATGCTTTAACTATTAAGAATACACAAGATATTTCTTTAAAAAACATTTGAGGACGTATCATACATGATATCTAGAGTTCACATTCAATAATAAAGACCGACATTTTAAATACCACCTACATCTGTTCATTACCTTGCTTATCCTGTGAATACGGCTCCTGTAAAGGATCAACATGTCACGATTAAATACTACTCGCAGGTTAGTTTTATTTAAAAGATTGCGAAGCGAGAAAATATTGTAAAAGCTAAACTTCTTAAAGAACAGTTTTAATCATCCAAAAGGCGCATTTAAATAAATACATACAATTCAGAATAAAACACTTTTTTACGGATTATTGCGCATGTTTTATTTTATTTTATATTTAATCCTGACGTTTCGACTCCTTTACAGGAGCCGTGATCACAGGATGACACGCAATAATCCGTAAAAAAGTGTTTTATTCTGATGTGTAATGTGCGCGGAAGTGTAAGAACTAAATACATACAATTGTTATAAATTGGTAAAGCTTCTTTTCTTTAACTTCCATTGTGATAATATTTTATCTTACCTGAGTTTAAAAAAAACACGCTAACATTATTATCTTGTTTTATATGTATCGCTCACCTTAACCACATTAACGGTGAATGCATGCGCTGTGCTTTTAATTATATCCAATATGTTTTCTATCAATCCAATAATTATTATTCAATGTTACACGCATATCAATACGATTACAATTCGAGAAAACATTTCTTAATCGATTCAAAACTTTTTATACGAGTTGGTAGTGACAATAACACACTGCACTTCTTCAAAGCAATTCCGTAGTTCAGTTCAATGAGCCTTTTACATTATAAAATTTACAATGAAGTCGTTGAATTTCGCACAACACATTTCCAATTATCATGAAATAGCATTTTAACGAAACTTAAATGTAGTAAAAATAGTGTGAAATTGTCAATGGACATAGAATATTTCGCACCAAACCATAGGAGAATTCCAAAGCAACCCTTTGAATGTATGAATGAAAAATACAACGTCATTTTTTATTATAATGAAAGGATACTTATCAAAAAAAATCATGAACAAAAGATTGGAGATTTCACACCCGATCATAGACATGCCGACGCCGACTAAATGACCATTCGAATATCATCGTTATTAACATCAATATAATATCTAAAATGCATTGAGTACATTACCAGCTAACCCATTCATTCACAAAACGGTGAAATTTGGAATACAATTAATCTTTAATTGTGTCTATCATTAGAAGATCGTATTTACTCGTGTAACATAGCATCACTTCATTTTCTCTCTCTTTAAGTCTCATTTTGATGATTAATGATGGAATTGGAATTAATGATAAATGACAGTGCGAAGCGATGAAAAGATGCTGCTGCATATCTTCGGCAACTGGCCCGAATGTCAGATGTATCCTTTACAATTTTAAGAAGTCATTCATAATGTTATTAATGGTAGGAGATTGGGCGATAATAGATTTTGAGTGGACTATTAGTTTAAGTTTGGGAATAAATAGATTTCTATATGTGGAAACGAGCAACATGTGTTATAGCATTTAGATATGTCGCAACTATCTTAATTGACGTTTTAGTTAACCTAGGCTCTTCCATAAATAGCTGCGTTTAATCTATGGCCTGGATGACATTTAGCAACCAATGAAACAGAAAAACAAACAAGTTGGCTCTAAGAAAATTACCAAATTAAATAGCCTAGAGATTTAAGTTACATTTTCTGTTACCTGATCAATATAGCGTTGACAATAGGTGTTTTCCTTAATCTAAAATCTAAGATCACAGTTGTTTGTGTGTTTGTCTGTCCGCTCCTTTTCCCGCTTTTTTCCATTGTATCAATAACGTTACCACAGTTGTTAATATTCTTAATACATAATTAGAATAAATATTAAGAAATTGAGTATTAAGCAGTTTTTATTTTAAAGAACGATGTAAGCGTCACCTTTAAGTTTCTTAAATAAGCCGCATTGGTTGAATGTCATTCAGGTAGCTGTTTAGTAAAAAGGCTGAGCTTTTATTAAAAAAACTGAAATCCCTCTAAATTATAGTTTTGAAGCTACAAACTGACCATTAATAAGATTGTTGAACAAAACGTAGACTACTAGCACAAGGGATGGGATAAATAAATAAATTAACTACTATGCCTACTACTAATACAAATACTAGTTCGAAAGATACTACCTTAAAATATTTTAAGACATTTATGAGTTTTAAGACAATTCTTATGGTAGTAGACTAGTAAAGCAAATCACAACTTTGAGCTTCCACACGTTCCACATCTTCGACTTTGGCTTACAAAAAACTAAAAATGTATTAAATGGTTGATTATGGCGTTTTCCTTATGTGTTCCTTGAGAACAGAAGATAGTTTTCGTTAAAATGAGTGTTAAATTCCGGAATATCTTAAACATAACCATAGAATATCATATCTAAAAAGAAAGTTTATTTTCTTAAAAGATATTTTTTTTTTGGAAATTATGTTGTAAAAAATATAACGAAATAAGCATAAATAATATAGGTAATATGTAATTAAACGCGAAAAAATATGGCTTTTAACATTTGTAATACAAAAATATGCATCTGTACTTTCCTGTTTTAGTAATCTTACCAATGGAATGAAATTAGTTACTATATAAACAATAATTAGATATAATTGCCGAGACTGTATAAAAAATACTTTTGTAATATACAAATTAAAAAAGTTTAATTATATTCAATTTATTTACTGAAACCACAAAATATCAACCCCAAAATCCCAGCAACTCCTAAAGGAAATTAAGAAAAAATAACTCCCCAACGTATCAATATAATATGATACGAGCTTATGACAAATACATTAATGAATTCAGATGGGAAAAGTGGGGCCCTTTATTGGTTAGGACCCGTTAAACCAAGCTTAACTGGCTGGAGAGGTTTATACAACAAAAACACATCCAATTAGTTCGAAAAGTATCTTTGTCGCTACGGCCACTGCTTGTTAATTGTTCGTGTTGTAACTTTGTTATTTTGTTTTCTTGTCCTTTTGTTTTTAGAGAAACTGTTATGTCCTTTGTCTTGAACCAAATAAGTTATTTTGTTTATTTCGATGAACTAACAATCAGAATCATAATCTATCCATGTAAAGAGAATCCTAATTAAAAAGACCTGAATCCAAATATCTTAGCTGTAAGTTCTACCAGATAGGTCTTCCACTTGCACGGTCACTTATACTGTTTTATGTGTTAAAATACCACTTTTTTAGTAATATAATACAATTATGTCATTTTATTAATTTTTACATTTACGTCAAAGGTACGGTAGTTTCTGATTGTTAAACTGGGTATAATAATATTAAACTGTAACTAATTATTAATATAATATATACTGACTGCCAGATAAAATTGAATTCTACAAATTTTACAACGGTAACACGAATATAATTAATTTGAAGGCCTTATTTCTTTCTTTTCTATTGAAGGCCCTTACAAATGCTTTTACAGAATAAGATAAAAACAAGATCAAAATTGATAAGTTTGTTAATAAGAGTACATGATAGTAACAGTTATCTTATATAAAATTATAGACGGGACATTAAAAAGGTTATTTTATAAACATTATGAAACAGAGTACACATCTCTCAACAACTCCGACACCCTTATATTTAACTGACGGAAGGAATCTTGCAAGATAATAATATGTCTGTCTAATTCTTTCCCCTCATTTATTACTTTTCATCACAACCAAATACATTCTTAACAATTTAATAATATTCGAATGTACATAAAGTGTGTACAATATGCATAATCCCATCCAAATCTCCCTCCTACTGCATCCCCAAACAATGATATGGAAAAATATTGAATTTAATACCGACTAAACGCATTTCACCCGGCAGTCGAGCCCACGCTCCGCTGTTTATTAAAATACGAATGACTTACATTTACGTATGGTTTTTGTGACAATAATGATCTGATGTTTGTTTCCAGTTAGGGGAGTTGTATTCTTATTTGTTACATTTCAGCGAGAACTATTTATTCGAATAAGATACATTTATCTCATAGAATCGATAACTTTAAACATTTTTTTATTTTATTTATAGTTTGTAATAACACAACAATTTTAAAGATATTTTTATTATCAGGCACGGCTAAGCCTGTGAGATGGTAACTTTAAAAATCATTATTATAAATGTCAATTTAGTAAAAATTAAAATTATTATTAAACGTAAAATATCCATACAAAATTATTTTTGATAAAAATATTCTAGTGTTTTCTAGCTTCATATTTAGTTATTTATTGAATACCGAAAGTGTTTACTTTCTCTTCTGTTGTTATTAATACGAAGTATACCTACTCCGTGCTTTCACGAATTAATCTATTACATAGAATACAAATTAGAGTAGATATTTTATTAAAACGCATCATGCATAAGTTACAAATTTTCGCAGAGTACATTTTACTTGACATTTGGGAAGTATATTTAACGATAAAAATGAATTACCCCCATCACTCTACCATCGACATCTCATAAAGTGGCTCATAAAGTGGATAACACACCCCAATCCACAAACGGCACTCGAATCGCTTAAAAATCACTTCTCCCCGAGCATACGCTCAAAACAAACTGAATGGTGACCCTCGATTTAAACGAATTACAACCATTGCCGGTTAGTATATCGCCCTTATAATGTGACCCTGCCACAGGAGTAAACATCGAACAGAGGCAAAGCACATGTTTAGAAGAGCTCGCGGAAGTAGTCGTGAATTGAAACACGATCTTGATTATACTTCCATTAATTTTGCAAACCTCTCTAATACCAGAAATTTTTAAACGTAAACTGAATTACTAAGCCCGTTTACTTTCGAAGAATTGAGAGTAAAGACAGTAACGCCAAAGATTTGAGAGGCTTAAGAAGCTGTCGCAAGAAAACACCTGACACTAAAATGATACAAGACTATTTTTTATTTATCATAATCACAGAGATGACAGAATACAGTCGCACTAAGAAGTCTTACGAAAATATCTACTGAGCTACTCCAAGTGCAGCTGATTTAAACCGCTGTGCGTTCAGTGTAAAAATAACATAAGAAGGTTTGTTTCTTTTCGAATTTATACTCTGTTAGCGCACCCGCACTGATTTTATAAACTAAATAGATCGGGCGGCAGACAATCGCAGTCAATGATACTACAATTAAGATCCTGACAATTTATTGAACTTTATTATGTGAATGACAGTTTTTCTAATACTGATTACCTTATAGTATTAGGGACAAGCTCTTCGAGTTCACGCTTCAAACTTTACATTTAAGCATTTAATACGATGTTCAATAGGACGGCGATATCCGTATTTGAGCAGTAAGTGGATTTGTTCATTCCCGACGCGTTATTTTTTGTAATGGTGAGTCTAAATCTGGTGAATGTGACTCTTACATAACGTGTGTTATTGCGATTGTTAGATACGCAGCTCCTAGAAGGACTGCAGTGCTCTTGCAGGTACCTTCGCATTTATATTGGGCTTGAAGCACAGGCCGGAGAAAATGAATGCAGCGTGTAAGAAAAATAACAAGCAGCAAGGGTGACTGCTATCGATCGCAAGATCCTTAAATCCTAAAATAATTTAGATAGAAATTGCGAGTAGTGATTTTCTAGATCACTGGTCTTCTTATGTTATGTTCATACACTGCAACTGCTATAACGCTAATGTTAAACTATTTATCATGAGAACGGAAAAACGAATGTAATTTTGTCAACTGACCAAAAGTCCCAAACAACTATTTTAAAATGAGGCATTTTAAGATGCAGATTTTATTTCTTTTAGAAAAATAAAATAACGTCTTCTCGAAATGAAATGTCCGATCGACAAAACTAAAATAGCCTTGACACGGTCTGTTTATTACTTTTTTTTATACTAAATAGGCAGGCGCTTGACCGCCATCTCGCCTGATGGTAAGCGACGATGCGATCTAGGATGTGACGCGCTTGCCTAGAAAATGACACCCCCTCAGGAGCTCTGGAAACCTTACTCACTTACTGGAACACAACAACACAATAGTGATTGTTGTTTGGCTGCGGTCTCCTGTAAGGTGGAGGAATTACACCAGTGAACGAAATAGTTCGCTATGCCCTACCTCTCTTGAAATTACTTACTTTCATTATATGTTTTTAACATAACAAGACTTAGGAAATCTAAAGCGCCTTCAATCTATGCTAGAGGAGGTTAAGCAACATTCGCAAAGGCTAGGTATAGGATGGGTGATCAAAAAATTATCTTTAGCTCCACAATGCTTCGAAAGGCACATTAATTAAGCTATCGGTCCAGCTGTATCGGCAGTTATTCGCACCCACTAATCTGCACTAGGGTTATGTGGTTGGTTATAGAAAAATATGACGTCATATGAGGCCATAATCTTTATTGATTTTGTTATTCGTCCAATGTTGGCACGACAGAAAATCAGCGTCGAGCTACTTGGTTCGAGATTTGTGCTTTGTCGTGACCATTTCCGTCTGCATACTGTATTTTTATTTTGTTGTTTGTCTGTGTATTTTAATAAGCTTATTATATAAGCTTTTCATTTAATATTCAACAGATTTTATAGGAAATCTGTTATAATCCATTACACATTTAAAGCATATGTGTTTTCAGACTATTGTAAAAAGAGAATACTGAACACCAGTACCCTTAGTAACCTAGAAGTTATGGCGCCAGACAAGGTTCACGAATTTTTTTTGTATTCAAACATCCTGTATCATTCAACAAAAAACTTTCTGCACGATCATCAACATATATCCATAGACAACATATATTTAATATTATTATATAATAAGTAGTAATCTATATAGTAAAAAATACACGAACGACACCCAGTAAAATCTTAATAACTATATCACGAGCATAAATGGTGATTGAAATATTGAGCAATGCAATAAAAATGCTTAACGACTGCTTATCGCCATTTTACGCGAGTAATAAAAAAGTTAGTTAAAACGCTAATTAAACAATACAGGGGAAGTGGTGATAAGTCGTTATCAGTTTATAGAAGACTGCAGTTAAATAAGGCTAACTACTATCGTTATGGTATGAATCTGTGAAGTTGGCTACGGGACATGTAGAATGCGAATTTAGATCAAGATGATTGCAATGCTAGTTAAAGCTAACTTTACAACATTATACTTACTAAATGTTTTAATCGTCTGTAAAAGTCATCATCAGAATAAGTTTATGTGTGAGCCCAATGCGTATTCGTCATGAACCATAGAAAGATTCTTCCGAAAGCACGAGAAATTTCAAATTTTTAATCATACAAAATAAAAATACAAGATTTATTGAAGACTGCCATTTACAAGAGATAATTAACCTTCGCAAGATCTACATCTTCGTAGACCACACAACCACAGTAAATACAGAACAGTAGGTTATCTAAGGCCGCCCGCCGAGTTATTAGCCTACTCTTGCGTGGATCCCCAAGGTTGTCACTTTTACTTTTAGTTAATATTTTCGAACAAGCAGCACTTGATCTAAATTTATGTGATAAAAAGCATATTATGATTGAATATTTGTTTGCGAATGAGTTTGCGAAATCGTTATTGAGGCACCCGAAAACACTACAATATTTTTTTCCCCTTTTTGAAGTCAAGATACTTGTAATAATTAATTTTATGGTAAGTGGCCGGCGAGAGTTGACGATCGCGAGCGGTCATGTGACGTACGCGCATGCTCACAGTCGCGCGGCATAGCCCGTACTGCCGCCACCTTATTCCCCCATATATTATGCTAGCGTGTGCGTGAAATCGCGTGCCGACACGACGCGCGGCGCGCACGCACACATTCAAACCGAGAGCGGCACGTTTGTATGAAGATATTTTACTGTTCTTTACTGTGACACAACGGATGGTTAAAATATATGAAATAATGTATGAAATAACTATAAGTTGGCCCAACTGCATTCGCCCTTGTTATCATCCACCAATTTACTCTAAACCTCACGTTGTGTATTATGGCCCAAACATTATGAGGTTAATACCACCATTATCCATTCTTATTGCCGAGTAATTATTCATATTTTAAGTAATCCGAATAAATTCGAATCCGAAAAAAAATAAGTTTGGTGCGAACAAACAGGACAAATATAATGAACTACTAGGGATGATATTAATTCGGTTAACATTCACTTTAATCGAATTTCGAATTCGGCCGAACATACGATTTATATTAGGAACCTACTGATGGTAAATATTAATTTTAAAGAAACCTACTTAAATAGAAGATAGTTAATTTTTATTTAGTAGTTAAAGTATAGTATAAAAGTATTATAGTTTAGAAAGAATACAACCAAAGCCACTGTAAGGACTAATTTATTTATTTATTCACAACAACCAACAAAACAAACACCATCCACATTTACATGTAAAAAAGGTACTCAAAACATTTATGATCGCCATTTCACTTAAAAATTGCCATGGCATGCATAATATTAGGATGCAAACAAAAAGCTACAGTATTATTAACTTACGTAAAAGACGCATTCATGTCTAACATTATAGTTTTGATATGAATACTTCTGTATTATTATATATAATATTATATATAAAAATTATATACATTTATACGGTAAAAAATAAAATAAATATTAATTTAGGCTGTTGCTGACGATCGTAACTGTACTTCTACCTATACCTATATTTTATTAATAGCAGAAAAATGTGCCAAAAAATCTGAAAGCAAAGTTTTTTTTTTCACATTTCCTCTAACCAACCGACAGCAGGGCTGTAGCTAGAGTTTAATTTGAGGTAGGGCAGCATTGGTTACAGGTAGGGCGGAAGTAGTAAATTTATCATAATTGATCTGCCCTCGAAGCACGGGCTCCCAAATCAAACACTATGTATATCACTGACCTCTAGGTCAAGCATTGGACCGGATTTCCAAAGGTTGCGGGTTCGATTCCCGCCTGAGAATTCACTTCAGACCCGTCATCCGAGTCGATTTTTTCTACACCACTGGAAAAAATTAAAGGATCAAAAAAAAAATTCCAAGTTTTTGGGCAATTTTCATCTAACCGTAACTTACCGTCACCGTAACTTCGAGAGAAATGGTCGTACAGGAAATAAAAAAAAAGTAAATTGTAGTTCCAAGTGTCTAGTTTTTGGATTAGAACTTTAAAATGTTGTATCCTCCGCGGTTTTTGAGTAATCTTAGAAAAACCAGCAACAAAAAGAAAATCAATTTTTTTTTAGTTTTGTTTTAAGTCTACGGGCGTAGAAAAAAATTGTTTTGCTTACCCACTATAAGGATCAGACACTTTGTTTATTTAGCTTTAATTTATTTTTTTATACACCTTGATACGTCCACTTCTCGCCGAGATATCGGTCTTCAAAGGGAAAAGGATCCTTTTGTCTTTGATTATCGGTATCTCAGCAACCAATGATCGCACAGAAAGTTAAAGGTGGGTTTCAAGAACTTGAATGAATTCTCTTTAATGATTAGCCATTGCTTTTCCGAAAAAAAAATGTTTTATTTTTGTCACATGAATTTGAAAATGCAACAAAATAAGGGATGTTGGTGATTTTTTGGAAAATCAAGCGCTGGATCGAAAATATTGAGGAAACCACTAATGTTAAGTGTGCCTTTACAGTTCAATATGTCCGCTAAAACCCTACGAAGAACCAAATTTATCCAGCCAGCCATTTTTTTGTTTCACTTGATCGAATTTATTAAAAAATTAAAGGATCACGTTTTTTGCTCTGAAAAGTTCATAATTTTTAAAAATGAGAAAAGAAAATGTTTTTCCAAGCTTTTTCCAGATTTTTGCTCCAGAAAGTGCTTAAATTTTACTGACGAAAGGTTGTCGTCGAACTTCTCTAATAATTGCCCGATCATCGCGGGCATTAGTGACTCGATGGCGACTTGTACGGAGCGACGATTGTATTGGTTCGTCTCTTGGTATCTGGCATAAGCTAGAGATAGGATTGACTTACACCCATCAGGACGGCAACTGCATGTTGACTGTAACCTTCGTCAATAAGAGTCACGAACCGAGCAACTTCTACCTCCGATAAATGTCGTCTAATCATGATTGGAAATAGAAAAAGTAAGAAATTTAATATATCTTCTGGCGCAAAGGGATTAATTTGGAAAAAACTGTTAATGATTATTTTTAAAGGATTTGCTAGGAAAAGCGTATGAAAAAGACTGAAATTCGATTGGGGGTATTAACTTTTTTTAAATTTAATAAAAAGGAAATCATTAGAATCAAGGAATGCAGCGGCGGAAACGCGTTAAAAATGATTGGGCGATAGTTTCTTGAATTTCCTTAACTTTCTGAGACAAAAATGTGGAAAAAGCTTGGAAAAACATTTTTTTTTATTTTTAAAAATTATCAGCTTTTCAGAGCAAAAAACGTGATCCTTTATTTTTTACAAAAATTCCATCAAGTGAAACAGAAAAACGGCTGGCTGGATTAATTTAGTTCTTTTTAGGGTGTTTGTGGACATATTGAACTGTAAAAAGCACACTTAACAGTAGCGGTTTCCTCAATATTTTCAGCGCTTGATTTTCCAAAAAACCATCAACATCCCTTATTTTGTTGCATTTTTAAATTCATGTGACAAAAAGAAAAAAAAAAATTTTTGGGATAAGCAATAGAAATTCATTTGACAAAAAGAAAAAAAAAATCCTTTTCCATTTGAAGACCGATATCTCGGCGAGAAGTTGACGTATCAAGGTGTGTAAAAAAATAAATAAAAGCTAAATGAACAAAGTATCCGATCCTTATAGTGGTTAAGCAAAAAAAAATTTTTTTTTTTTCTGTTGCTGGTGTTCTAAGATTACTCAAAAACCGCGAAGGGTACAAAATTTTAAAGTTCTAATTCAAAAGCTAGATACTTGGAGCTACAATTTACTTTTTTTGATTTCCTGTACGACCATTTCTCTTGAAGTTACGGCCTGTTGAAAATTGCCCAAAAATTTGTATTTTCTTTTGATCCCTTACTTTTTTCCAGTAGTGTAGTATTTTTCTATTATTATAATTTATCTTATAAGATCGCATTCAAAAATGCATAAAATATATAAAAAAATAATAAATTATAAAACAATTTAAATATACTAATTTATCTTAGTTTTTGGTATTTTTAAGGTAGGGCATTGTGATTTCAAGGTAGGGCATTGCCCCACAATGCCCCCCCCCCTAGCTACGGCCTTGACCGACAGGCACATATACAGATACCGATCCGTAGTTGAGAAGCAATTTCACTAATAACAGCAGAATCCGTAAATACTAAAAAAAAATCGAGGAAATACAATAAACATACCCCATCATACAAGTCAATCACCATATTTTAGGAGAGCATATTACAACCAACAATCCAATAACACATCATCATCTTAGTTGGAAAGGGTCCACTGCTAGACAAGGGCCTGCATCAGATATAGAGGAGGCAAATAAATTTTGTTGAAAAAATCGGAAACAAGGTCGGTACCACTAACTCTACGTGTTTCTAAGCAATTAAAGAAAAGTTTTTCTACAGTGACCTAAACAGGAATCAGAGTGAATGGCCTCAGAGGTTGACTCAGTCCACATGAAACCTGTTAGCTAATCACAGTGGTCGCCAAATCACAATCTTTAAAAATCTAATTATTGTAGAGAAACAATTACCTTGTTTTAACTCAAACTATTTACATTCGTATTTAATAAACAAATCGATATCCTATTTCTTAAATTTCCTGTTTTCGTACAAATACAACAATTATCCGTTCTTGTTACCTAGTAATTAAACATATTTTAATTAATCCGAATAAATTAGACAAAAAATAACTTTGGTACGAACAAACAGGACAAATATAATGAACTACTAGGGATGGAAGTAAATCGGTTAACATTCACTTTAATCGAATTTCGAATTCGGCCGACGACGTACGGTTTATATTAGGTACTGTGGTGACCTCCTTGCATCTATGACACCGCATTCCACCTCTTTACGTATATTTGCTTTATGGCATGGAATGTCACCCTTTTAAATATAGAATATTCCTGAAGGCTAGAGAACATAAGAGAATCGCCAGTAGTGTCTGAGAGTGTAACCTGAGGCGTTGTATTGAACAATTATAAAATAAATCGAAATAAATGATAAAGTGAAATAAGCCGTTTGAATTAACGAGATAAAGCTCCCGGAGCGCGAGTAGGGCGCTACAGTACCTACTAATAGTAAATGATAATTATATATATTGAATAGAAGATAGTAAATTTTTATTTACTTCACTTTCTAAATTGGTTAACATGACAATGCCTATTTTATGATAAGCAAAAATTCGCTGCACTTTGTTTTTGGTTCAGCTAGTTATGGTTAGATACAGACTTTTAATTATTCTCTCCAACTGGAGTATAGTAGTAAATCTTCGACAATGTAAATACTCTTAAAAAGATGCCACAAATGTCTCGTAGTAATAGTAACGAGGTAGCTTGCTTAACAATTTAAAGTTTATTTAAAGATTTCATATCCATCATTATTAATAATATTAGAACAGCAATGAAAGTTCGAACGAATGCACTATAACGTTGAAATCATCTGAAATATTCAAATTTTATCGAATGAGAAAGAAGTGAAATTACATTTTAGAATTTTGCAATAAAATATGAATCAGAAGAGTCTAATGTATATAGAAAAGGGTGTTAATTGTATATCAATACGTATAAAAAAATGGTTTTTTTTTTTTTTTTTTTTTTTTTTTTTTTTTTTTTTTTTTTTTTTTTTTTTTTTTTTGCCTGTAAAGTCGGTTTTACGGGCGAAGATTTTACGTGACAACGTCTTTTTCTCGGTAGAATATTTATTGATATGATTATAATTAAATTGCACAATGCGCGCGGCAGACCGATCATAGTTGAGTGGGAGAGAGACGCAAGGCATTCGGCGGGCCTCTCTCTCGTTCGGTGACTCATCGTAACGTTACCGAGCGTTACACTTTTTCATAAGTGACTCCCAGCCGCAACCTAATTTAAGACGTTGTCACGTCAAAAATTACGTAGAACAGAAACGACAGAGTTAAGAACTTATAATGTTTATTGCGACAACATTGACAAATTTATTTCAAACCTTTGTTGCCACATAATCGACGTGTTTATTCTTGTTGACGTGATAACGTCTTATAAATTGGTTGCGGCTGGGAGTCACTTATGAAAAAGTGTAACGCTCGGTAACGTTACGATGAGTCACCGAACGAGAGAGAGGCCCGCCGAATGCCTTGCGTCTCTCTCCCACTCAACTATGATCGGTCTGCCGCGCGCATTGTGCAATTTAATTATATTCATATCAATAAATATTCTACCGAGAAAAAGACGTTGTCACGTAAAATCTTCGCCCGTAAAACCGACTTTACAGGCAAAAAAAAAAAAAAAAAAAAAAAAAAAAAAAAAAAAAAAAACCGACTTTTTTTTTTTTTATATTCAAACCAGACCTTTGGGCTCTTTTACAGGATTCGTGATCAACAGATGGCTAGGGTAATGTTTGTCATATATGGTCGATTGGGGAGGAAGTGTTAGAATCAATGCCAAAGTGACAAGACGATTATCTTTATATATAAAAATGCAGTGTCACAATGTATGTTCCCAGTGAACTCTTCACCAACTCAACCGATATTGATGAAAGTTGGTATTTATGTGTAATTTGGTCCAACTGAAGAGATAGGATAGTTTTTATTTTAATTTATAACACAACAATATTAGATAAATATCTACCTCAGCCAACAATTGTTTGCCGAATCATCATCTTAGGAAGAAAGACATCAACTATTGAACTAAATCCTTCCCCAAAATTGGGAGGGTTCAGCTATAAACTTCACAGTTAGCGTTGGAAATAGTAGTAAAGACCTTTATTCGGAATACACCGCTGCTCTTTTTGTGGTTTACGAAAGGTATGTGGTTCTTCGTTTTAAAACCTTCTTTGTTTTATACCTTCGTTTAACAA
Organism: Calamotropha paludella; assembly: GCA_927399485.1. Classification (NCBI taxonomy): domain Eukaryota; kingdom Metazoa; phylum Arthropoda; class Insecta; order Lepidoptera; family Crambidae; genus Calamotropha; species Calamotropha paludella. Next base: position 11,587,179 of record OV656826.1, on the reverse strand, counting down.
GACGTCTAACTTATGACTGGTTAGAGCTATTTTACTCTGGCAAAAATAACACGGCGAAGAATATTCAATGGATTTTTTTTCGATTTGATCTACATTGGGCGCATCCCTACTAATTACTATTGTTTAACTATGTCGATAAATTTTATTGTTAATGTTACTGCTTCTACGTTTTGCCTTAACCAATTATTCACTATCGGTACACACCGTTTCCCGCTCAAATGTGGTACGTTAATTAAATTTGATAATAATTAATGAAGGCTATATAATCTGTTTAAAATAACTAAATAATATTCGAATAAAACCGTTTTATGTCTGTAAACACTGCATCATTAGTTTATAAATGGTTTTAGATAAAAAAAATGTTATGTGTTTTAATTTAGATAAATTGACAACGTACTAAATAACTAGCTACTGTGTTAAGTATTTTATGATGAACATTAAAATCAATTAAAAAGAATTAGCAAACTGTTAATAATGATTATAAATATTAAAACAAAAAAGTTAGGATGGCTTTAGCACGATATTAATAACAAGTTCGTTTAGAGGGCGCAAGTTCAATTTTTCTAAGTCGCGCCGCCGAGCTGGGCAACAGTTCAGTTCGTGCATTTTTATTGTAGGTACTGCGAGTACCTACTTACTTTTAATATACAGTTAATAACATATCAAGCACTTTAAACTACCACCTTTTTGAACCGCCTTTGGTTATCCTGTACCATTGTTATAGAGATCTTTTATTTAAAAAGTGTATTGTAAATAAGTACACTGTAAGTATACCACAATATCTTAAGACACGTGTTTTCAACCAACGCAACCTCCCAGTGCTCACGTATGGTGTGGAGACGGCCACACTCACAGAAAAATCTGCTGAAACGCTACGAGTTACGCAAAAAGCAATGAAAAGGTCGATGCTCGGCAGAAGTCTATGGTTGTGGACTTGATTACCACTATAGAGCAACGGAAGTGGAGATAGGCTGGGCAAGTTGCACGTATGGACACGGTAAAGTGGACCAGAAGAGTGTTAGAATGGAGACCACAAGAGGAAGAGGTCGTCCCCCAAAGCGATGGGTTAACAACATAAGGACCTTTGGTGGCCACAAATGGATGCAAAAATGCTAGAGATAGAGAGTCGTGGAAGAAAATGCAGGTGGCCTATGTTCGAAGGCGGACAAACCAAGGGCTGCAATGATGATGATGAAGTGTACCTACTGTCAACTATTATATCTTTAAAATAAAAAAATAATTTCAAACCAAAATTTGAGATTTTAAAAAGTAGGTATTAGAAATTGTACCTATATGTTACTCGAAATAAGTATTGTTTTGGTATGTACAAAAGCGATTTCGGGGTGGTAAAATAACTAGACTACGCAGTCGCTAAGCATAAAGCTTCGCTAGCACCATATATTGGAGCGGAGCGTAATACTTAAAAAAAATAAAAAATAAAATTCAATAATGATTAGCAAATTTTAAAATTCCAAGAGGATGAAAACTTCCAAAAAGCTTGCGCTTTTTTTACAATGGGAATTTTAGCGAATTTCAAAATTCCGGCTCCGTCACAATCTGTTCCTAAATGTGTTGATTGGATTCCACACAAAAATTATTAAAATCAGTTAAGAACTCGGGAAGTTATGGCGTAACAGACATTGCGTCATTGAAGCTGATCCATGGGAGCTTCGCTCGCTCCGCTCCAATAAAAATTACTTACACACGAAAAGATCTAGACTAGCTAAATCGTTTTATAATATGTCTATCTACCGTCTATATAAAGTATCTACTTACAACTATCTTACGAAAAGAAAAAATGTAATAATCTATGCATTCAAAAGTTATTTCTTTGTAAAACGTAATTCAAACCAAATAAAATATAATCAAATCGAATTTTGAAAATAGAGGGAAACACTCATTCCAAAAGCATATCGCAACAGATAAAGCCCCGATGAATGATTGTTTAATGTACCAGAAGTGAGCAAATTCGTTTTTAAACGGCTATCAGCCGGTCATTAAAACTGGGAATGATGCGTATTCTGAACGCACTCTATGATACGCCATTTTGGTCCCTAGGGTGACCAAATGATTTTGTTAAATATTTCTATTTTGTAGGGAAACGTTCACTAGAATACTGTATGCAAGTCGCTGGTTTTTGTTTATTATATATAAATAATACATAAAATATATATAAATCGACTGCATTTATTTAAAATATATTTTTACAGCCTCGCCGATGGCGTTCCGGAAGTGAGTATTTATTTTTATATAATTAAAATGGAAATTGTTCTATGTAGATAAATATATTAATGAAACCTATACCGTAATTAAGTATATAAACTCTGATAACTCGGGTACTAATATTTATACAAACATCGATAAAGATATAAGCATAGGTTTCGCAAATAATTTTAATAATAACTAATCATCCGTTTAAGATACAATAAAAAGTGGATGACATATACAATTTCCCTGTACTAATTGTGAAAACTATCCTCGAAAAGCTGAAACGTGTAGTCACCATCTCTATTAGTATATTAAGTACTCTCAATAATAGAGCACGGCACAATAGCACGACGTTTGTCACCATTCACAATGCGCTTTGCCACCATTCTATTTGGACATCTGGGGTTTCTGACCTACCCTAAAGCGAGAGCACCCTATTTATAACTTTTTAATTTTAGTAATATCATTCCTTGGGAATTATTGATGTCCAAGGTATATTTATCACATAGCTTTAAAAAAAAATTATGTAAAAAAATATTTTTTAATATTAAAATTAAAAAACATTAACATTAAAGCTCATTGTCTACGAAAAAAGCTTATGAACCGAGTCGATTTTTTGTAATATATTTTCTATAAAAAATTAAATTAAATTATTACCTACAAGATAGCATTGTAAAATGCAAAAATATAAAACATTAATTTTTTTCTACCATTAAATATAGCCTATGTTACTCAGCGTCAATGTAGCTATCCAATGGTGAAAGAATTTTTGACATCGGCTTAGTAGTTTTTGAGTTTATTCATTGCAAACATAAAAATCTTTCCTCTTTATAATATTAGTATAGATTAATATTAATGTTTTTACACTTGATTTAGTGTCATAAGTGCTTAGAAATGAAAAGATGATCACTATAATCGATTACGGTTTAACGGCTCTTTACAAATATTTTTGTAAAGAAAAATACTTTGAAGTTTATATAAGCAATTGAAGCGTTTATCGTGGAAGATCAGAGGAACTCTGTACGCAATCTACGAGTATAATACTGCTGACATACTGGTTAAAGCTAACCCGCGCTCGTTCTTACAATAAAAAGTATGTCAATGATGAAAGACACAAAAGCAACTTAAAATATGAAAAAAAAACTCCTTTTAAAGAAAGTTTATTTAAAAAAAAAACAAATAATCCTATAAAGTCAAAAGTTACAGCAAAATAACACAAAATTTCTGATTATAGAACTTTTTACAGAATAACGTAGTTTATGATAGCTTTAATAATTTAGTAAGTAATAATAACACTTTAAAAACACATCCATAATTAAACAAATTAAATTGTACAACAATGGCTTACTTCATGGCCGTTCCCAAACCAAATTCAACTTTCTATTAAACAATTGTAGCATAATGGCGTCTCGATGACTAGCCTAAAATAAGAGCTCTAATCCCATCTCTAAAACCAATTTATAAACTTGTTGAATACACAAACTGAACAACAACCGGCATTAAATTTGAACAGGCCAGTAATCACGAGAACACTTTACACCCCATCCTGAAATTAACCCACCAATTTAAATTGACCTGTCTAATCATCCCGTGCGCGAATATCTTCGTTGTATCATTACCTTATTGGTGGGTCAGTATAAATTAGTCGTGGGGTAAGACTCCCTGGGTCCCTATTAAGTGATGGGTAATTTAGAAATACATAAAGTACATAATAGCCCCCTTAACGCGGGCTTAATGAGGTGAAAACGGTATTACGTACGCTCGGTCTGACGCTCATTCGGTGTTCGATATACGCAGCGTTTATTATATGTATGGTACCTACATAAGTTCTGATTTAACATGGCATGGGCCTTGAAAATACTCAGCCTCTATCGTAATTATATTATGACAATACTTTGTGTGTGTGTGTGTGTGTTTTTGTTACCATTAATGTTTAGTAAATTTTAAAATTCCATAATAATGAAAACTTTCAAAAAGCGCGCGCTTTTTGTTTAAATATTGAATCCCATAGAGACAATGTTTCTGGTCATAACTTTTTTATTTTTGTGAATTTTGAAATTCGGGTACGATCTATTTTATAATATTTAAAATAGTTTATATGCCCTATACACGAATCAAACGAATAACATTTTGAAAAATAAAATTACCTATAGGACAAAACGGTTAGTAACTCACTGCCCACAGTCCCTGCTATTCGTCAAAACTTTACTAAATATCTGTGTCCTCCCATAAAAAGTCACTACAATTAGCAACATCAAAGATAAATAATTATGAAACTATTAAATCGTAAATTTCGACGCATTAAAAACAAATTATTGCTATATAAGGAGTCATTACCGAAAATATTTAAGAAAAGTTGGAAGCGAGTTATTAAATATCATATTACGAATGGGTAGATGCAATTCATTTCATTTCTTAGAAGAAGCATAGGTACTGAAATTTTACATGAACACAAGCCAATCAAAATCAAGGTACATTACATTTGGCCTCTGTCCATTATATAAATAAAATCCTCTTATTTTTAATAATTTATTATACTAGTATAGAGGGCTCTTGGTGTGTAAAAAGATATAGAGAAAACATGCATATTTGAGCTTAAAGATGTTATACAAATCACTTCTAATACGTTTCTGTAGTTATTATAGAGTTATTCTGCTTCTTCTGAGGATTGCACAACAGTTCTTTGTAATTTTTACAATGTTTTTGTATATAAGCAGAAAATGTATAAGTTATATATACGCCATAGCTTAGATAAGACAATATTAAAGCATTACACAATACTACACGGGTTTGTTCCTTCAAGAATGGTCCTAGTCTATAGAGACTTGAAAAACTCAAAGCACTTTGCACATATCACAAGCCTCAAATTATTTAAGCATTGTTACTGAGGAATTGATGTGATAGAAACAAGTGAAAACAAAAAAAAAATCTTCAACTGATGCGAAAAACTGATCGTCAATGCGCATTCAAGCTGCGAATTGACGATCAGTTGAACTGACGTCCATCCAAAATTTGATCGCAAATGTCGAATCATCACTCCAGAGTTTTAACTGACGACGCGCCACGTATTTGCGAGACTATCATAAATCCAACTCAGCGCGTCTCGCCAAATTGATCGTATGTGATCGTCAATCCAACACAAATAGGTAGTACACTTTCTAACAGCCCGGCCGATTGAAAACTGAAGACCCGGAGTGACGCCAGTGAATGCGGAAATCGAGTTGGCCTGAAACCATTTGGAGTGAGGCCACAGTTTTACGTCTGGACTGGCGCGAAAAACTGATCGTCAATGCCCACTTTAAGTGGCTTGTGCTGATTTACTAATTTAACTCGAGTGTTAGTTCTAAACTGTGATGGAGACAATTCTTGCAGAGTTAATTACTAAGCCATGATCGTTGGGCCAATCACTGACAGCTTTAATGTCCGCCATTAAATTAGCAACGTGAGTTGGGCCTCTTAGTCGGAGGAAAGTATGTATATAAATTGACTATCATCAGCATGTAGGTGAATGAGCTATCACATACCTACTTAAGCTCTCTGTTTATATTGCAAACAACATAGGGCCCAAGATAGAACCTTAAATGATTCCTATAGTAACTTCAACGTTCCCGAGAATTCCACCCTTCGTGCAAGCATGCTACGTACCTTCTGGGTATGGTTTCTGAAATAGCAGTGATCTTTGCCAATAAGACTTAAATACAAATTAAGAAATAAAAAATAATAATCTATACATATAAATAAAATTAAAGTGTCTGTTTGTAATATTGAAATTACCGATTTTTACTACATGCATATGAATATATATACGCTACATACACCAAAATAACATTTTTTACAATTTTTGTCTGTCTGTCTGTTTGTTCCGGGTAATCTCTGAAATGGCCGGACCGCTTTTGACGGGACTTTTATTGGCAGGTAGCTGATGTAATAAGGAGTAACTTAGGCTAGTTTTATTTAAGAAAAATGAAGTAATGTTCCATGTTCCACGCGGACAAAGTCGCGAGCGGCCGCTAGTTTACTATAAAAAAGCTTAAACTGGCTGGTTTCTTTTTACTTGACAAGACTTTTTAGTCTGAAAATATTACAAAATTCAATAAATCTAGACAATTAATTCTTAAGAATGGTTTTAAGTTAATTGATGTTATAAAACGGTCTGTAAATTTTTATTGAGAGAATCAGTGATTACGCGCAAATGTGTCCAGTCTTATTGTCTTTGTAATTGCTATTAAAGAAAGCGTAGTCAAAAAGTGATTTTGTTTTCGCACTTACCTTTTTAAAAACTCACTGACTTAAAAACTGACAATTATAAAAAAATACAATAAAAGAAAACGATCCTTGTCAAAATCTTACTTGACAAAGAATTTAAACCCTTCAGCGTACGAAACACATTTTTAGACACCCCAGCAGATGCCGCCGTTTTATTACGATTTAATGCCATAAATAATTTGATTAGTCCCGTATTTATCAACATAAAACCATCTCATGGAAAAACGTCACCCATCGAGATCCCTTTCATTGAATTAAAATGGATCTCCATTGAATGCATACAACTATTTAGAAGCCACTAATGTTATCTTGATTCTTCACAGGAAAGAAGACGTCGGTTATGAATGGCAAAAACTTCTTTCAACATAAACTTCTTTAAACGAATTTCAACCTTTCCGAGTTTGAATTTAGAACACAAATGTCTAGCTTCTTATGAAGCTTCGAAAAAATCTTAGCAAAAAGATTTGATTGTTGTTTATTACCGTTTTTTCGTTTTTTTTGTGTATAAAGGTGTCACACACAATGCAGTTTTTGCACGTGTTAGATGCAGCACGCGTTGGAGATTGACTCCATCGAATGTGATTTAAAACCCACTTGGATTAACTTGTAATGCTTTGAAAAGAATTTATAGTATACTGGTTTTATTCTGCTACGAAAAAATAACAATTGTTGTTTCGCTTCTTTACGGTGTAATAATTCGCACTTTATTTTCTGTTATAATTAATTTTTATTAAGTTGTGACTCTTGCACTTCGTTATCAAATATTAATTAACTGAAATATTAATGAAGAAAGCACTCCTAGTCAACTGCTTACATATTGATCAGACCACACACGTAGGTTCTTTAGAAGCATACAGCCATACACACTAAAAGGCGTTAATGCGAAAACATCACAGAGTTCCATTTTTGAAATGCAAACAGCCGAATGGCGCTTTAAACGCCATAATCTCCGGATGGTGGCGCTCCCGACTATTTGAATTTCGAACAGTATCCTCTATTCAAAAATTGTTACATGTTCTTTGTTCAAAAAATATTTGCTCGGTGTCTAATGCGGCCAGTTTATGAAGACCTCCATATGAATGAAACTTTTCACATTTATATGCCAAACATAAATGTTGCAGGTATCCTCTTAAAGCGGTTGCTTTATGTGATGTGCTTAAGTGGGAGCCTAATGTTTGCTTGTTTTAGGATGTTATTTACATTTGAGCTTTACACGACCGGCTGTTAGTAAAATTTAACTTTTTTTCAACACGACAGTTTTTATATGTTTCAAAAAATGTACTTTCCTTAGTAAAAAATATGCTTAGTGCTTATTCGTTTATACTTAAGCTCCTATGTTATGAAATTCTGAAACAACGAAGGTATCACAACATACCGTACCCGAAAAATTCTTCCCTGCATTTTTTGACATTCAAGGAAATAAAACTAACTAATTGATTTACCCACACTTCTTTTACATGTTTACATCCTATTTTTTCCTCTAATACAAAGGAAATATTCTGCGTTTTGTATTGAAAGTATAGTAGAAAGTAAGAAAGAACCTACTTGTACCTATATCAGTGATGTTATTAGCTTAAATAATAAGCATCGTATTACTGTGATGACTTCAGAAGAGACCAGCAAATCAAGCGAAGATGTTCCCAATATACGGTACCTACCTAACTCTTTGAGAAAAAAAAATGGACGAAAAGTCTTGATCATCTTAATAAAATAATTTGTTTTTAAATACATTAAAAAAACTTTAGACAAACAATTCACGCAAGAAGACAAAAATTACAACAATAAAAAAACAAAATTAAAATAAACATTTCATAGGAGTATCAAAATATGTCTAAACCCAATAAAGTTTATCAGTATTTTTTTATCAAAATTTTGATAACACAGTAATATTTATATAAACAACTATGTATAATACTGATGTTCGCCTCTTCTATCGAACATAAATTTTCTGCTTTGAACCTTACGTTCTTTAATAGTTTACTTGGGAATATACGTAAGCAAGGAAACAAAACTATGACTCCTGTCCTATACAGGATCTTTCCTGTAACCACGATTTCTGAAAATATGAAAAACAAGAATAAATGTGCAGTAAATCCGGTTAAAGTGGTTTTAAACCTTAATTATGAAAAAAGCAAAGGGAGTGGAGGTCGATGTGGCAGTGTTTAGCAGTTTGGCATAAGATTACGGAAGTAAAGCCACTTTTGAAAAACACAAAAAATTTACTATATGGTGCTTCTTCATACTTCTGTAGGTTGTATTTAAAGCCGTTCCCAACTGCAACCGTTAACACCTAACGATCCTCATTGGGACCATTATATTTAAAGCATTTTGATCTATAAGCGTTTAAACACACACACACACATGTATACGCGCGTGCGCACAGACTTGACTGTCTTTTTACATACTTTTATCACCAACTTAGTCCATCAATCTCAAAATTTCATGACATGCACTTCATTCGCTAGCTTCACAAAATCGGAAAAAATCGGTTAAAAGAGTTAATCGCATGTGGGAACCCTTAGGAAGGTGCCCCAACATTAGATAAACAGACAAAAACCTACAAACAATTTTTATTCTACAGCTACAACTAAACTCAATAGAAATCAGAAGTAATTAATTTTAATAACCCCGTTTAATCGAAAGTGGCCCTATTTAAACACTAATTGATGATTTATTCAATGCATTGCTCACTGTATTATTCTATCAGCATCGTTAATATTAAATATAAAGTTTAATGAAACAATAACTAGATCATTTATTTATCTGCTAATGAATGAAAATAAAAATATAATGAATCATTATAGTCCCGCTTTAGGTCGCTAATTCAAGGAAAAAATTAAAATGAAGCCCGTGGAAATGATAAATTGAAAAAATAAAATGGTCCCCGGGCGATATTAAAGTCGTTGCCACCCCTGAAGCTGGAATGGCATAATTTTGGAATGTTCGCCTGCTCTCCGCCCTCAGCAAGGGTTGTCGATTAACAATTTTTAAATAAGGATTATTAATATTATAGTAATATAAGTTATTTACGGGATTGTTACCATGTACCTTGTTATTGAGTTATAAGGATTATTAATAATTCTCTGTTTCTAATGAATTTTACAAATTCAAAGTTCTCGAAATGAAAAGAAACAAGGAAAAAATAGATTTTTTTTCATGAAAAAAAAATACAATAAACAAAACAAAATCTAAATGTTCAAATTGTGCTTTATATGAAAATAATCAAAACTAGTCCTTCACCTATTATCTGATAAACAACAACTCAGACAATGAATATTTAGGAATCCTTGCCATGAAATCCGTTGCAAGTGAATTTTCACAACTGGTTTCCTGTTACGTATATGAAAAAGAAATGCATTTTAATACAAAAAATATTGTTCTTAATATAACTAAAAGGCACCTTTCAGCGAACCTATTCAAACAGCTAAACGAAAAATGCCGGGCGACGCTCAGTGGGTAGGCCCGCTACGAGGTGGACCGACGATCTGGTTAAGGTCGCGGGAAAACGCTGGATGCGGGCAGCACAGGACCGATCGTTGTGGAGATCCTTGGGGGAGGCCTATGTCCAGCAGTGGGCGTCGTACGGCTGATATGATGATGATGATGATGATGAAACAAATTACTTGGGCCTTCAATATTTAACGATTTGGCTAGCCATGATATTTAAATTTAGCTCCAGTTTCTGTCACGTGGCGTCAAAACTTTTTTTTTTCTTTATTTATGGCTTGCACAATTTATGCATTTAGCCAGTGTCAAGTAAGTATAATCTTTCTTCTATGTTCTTGATTAATTTTCTAGGTTTCAGTAAAGAAGTGGGGTTTTACTGATACTTTTACTGATTCCTCGTGGCCTTCTTGAGAGAGCGCGAAAAGACACCTTCCAACCTGTTTTGTTTCACTTGCCAACACTCATGCATATTCAGAAACACTCAGTGGTTAATAACCCACCATTATTACACACTAATATCAACCACAACACAAAATTTAACAAGAAAACCAAAACCATTAAAGTGACACTTCCCGCTCCCGCCAAAAAGTCCGCGTTAAAACTTAAACTGTCAAAAATGTAGTGTACAAAGTATTTTTAGTGTTTCTCAAACTGTATAAAGGTTAAACCAAAATATTTATAATGAAATGGAGTGTTGGGGCAAAAAATACATACTTTTAGGTGCTGCTTTCTCAAACAGTTTGGGTTTCAAAAAATATTATCGTATTCCAGGTACAACCTCAGCATTAACCAATCAATCGTCAGTTTTTTAAATGTTGTATTAGACACATTGGCCGAATATAATTAAGACTGTTGGTTGAACCACGCCTATTCAAATGAATAGGCTAGGCTATTCATTGAAAAGTTATTTAACCATGTTGGCTGCAACTATATAATTGCAGTCGTAGTCATATATGACTGTGAAAGTTACTGTAAAAAATAGGTATATATTTAACGAAATTTTTTTACTATTTTTTAAAGATAAATGCGTGAAACGCAATATTAATATTTCCGATAACCCCTCGTGGTAAGCTAAAGGCTGGTGTTACGAATGGATCCACGTTCATAGTAGATACATCAGCGGCGATAGAAGTCATACCTTCTGACATCTCAACGGACGGGCTACCACCGCCTTATTATATTACAAGTATGATCCTAAAATTTTACTTTAATGTTGTTATTTGTTCTTACCTTCCTCATTGTTGTCGTTTAATAAAACATATTATTTTGACGTTTGACGAGGAGAATTTTAGTTCTTTCAAGTGAAAACTTCTTTAGCATCGTTGTGATTTGAAAGTAGATGAAACGAAAAAGCGACAGTATAAAGAGACAGACACGTAAATTCATAAGATTTAACGAAGGGGAAAATGAGCTAGGAAGCATTATACAGTGTCTCTTATGTTCGTGGTTCTCTTTGTGCTCTGCTTCGTACCCCTCCACTCGTGTTTACCAAGGCATAGTCGGAGTTTGCTTGGGTCTCAGCGTTGTACGTGTGTTAATACGTGTTTGTGTGCGCATGCGTAGTACAAAGCTTGAGAGAAGGCATCACAACAACCGTGGTATTTTGTATACGTGTACGTATTATTTTTGAAGTTTTCACTTCTACCACGTGTAAATTGCACACATGCTTTTTTATTTATATTTCTTACAAAATGAATACGTTATATTTCACAACGGAGACTTTGTAAGCTCATGATGGATCAACACTCCTTGTACACTGAGTGTATGATCATAAAAACGCAATAATCCTTATTTCAATTAATTATTGACTAACCATTAGCTCCTCAGATTTGAAAAATGATTGCTGTAGCTTCCAACCTAAACATGGTAATATAAAATTTTAGTCTTTGGAACTGACAGCTTACACTCCTCATGTGGTGAATTGTCTGAATCAATAAGTAGAATTCTCCTCATAAAAGCAGTAATAAAACTAGACTCTAGAGGAACGTCTTCCACTAATCTGGCGTAATTCTCAGATTTTCAACAAAAATCCCAAATTAACTTTTAATGTATTTTTTTAATATAATCTTCTTTTTAAAAGATAAGCGCATCATAAGTGTTATATTTACAATTTATATTTTATTAAAAGTATAAAAGCTGATTTATGAATAGATCGTCAGAGGATGATAAGGAATCAATAAAGAAAAACAAACTTTTTTTTTTACGTATACTTACAGGTTTCCCACCAAAAATGTCATAGCTGTCACCCCTGGCTTCCGTTTGGCGGTTATTACGCGACGTCACCAATTTTCCCGCGCAAACGGTGCGCATTATTGTGATTTAGCTTTACTCCCCTCCACTTTACCTATACATTATTATCTAATTGAGTCATAAAGTCGAAAAGGTTCTTTAAATGAAAAACCAGTCGTTGATGTTGGTTTTAAAAATTTAAAATAAGTTTCTTTAATGAAAGTTACTAGAAATTCGCTAATTTGTTTATATTACAGCTGAAAATAGCTTTCTTGACGCATATGTGTAGCTCTTTCTACTTTATGTCAACACAAGGTTAATTTTTCCAAGCACTCGTAAAGAGATTATAAGTTGCCATATTAAAAAAAACATAGACAATGATGCAAGACAAACTATTTCAAAACATTACTTTGGATAATTTGGATTTAGTTAAGAGTAGTAGGTATATACTTTTTTAAATTTATAAATGAGTTTTTTTTACGTATTCTAAAACCTATATTTTGCAGAGTATTAAAGAGTACAAAATGACACATTTAATATTTCTTACCCCGAAAACTAAAATATAAAATAAAAATCTTTAATAATGTAATTTAATTTGAGTTGCAGATAAAAAAGCTATTTCGGAAATTTAAATTATGTTAAATTCTTATTTTGTGAGAAATCTTTAAAGTTGTAATAACAAGTATAAATTAATAACAAACCTTTGACTGAAAAGGTCTTATTTACGAAATGCCAGCTTTCTTTGTTCAAAAACAGTTTTTCTTCTTGTGTCTGAACTGTAAAAGCTAAAAGAAGCGACGACTTATTTTTTTATGATATTACTAACTCAAAGAACAGCAATATGATTCAGCCAAACTTCACCACAAAGCAAAGAGGAACATCGGAACATCCCATTACAAACAAAAAAGGTCCGAACAACTGAAAGCTCATTTCGCACAAACAACCACCTCGAACCGTCACTATCACCCACTTTTTAATAAAAAAAAATCTCTCATCTCCGCTAAATTGTCCTCGCCACTCGAGAATATTAAAGTCGTTATTTAAAAAGATTGCCCTTTGCCGTATTATTTCGGTATAAATTTGAGTTAAGCCCGTTTTCGTGGCTCTGGAGATTTCTCCAGAAAAGTCTATTGTAGCTCTTTTATTGCTCCAAAAGATCTACCTTAGAAAGATAATATTTTATGCGAACGTTTCGAAATGGTTAATTAAAATCTGTAATTTTTCACGAGATTTTTGTAATTATATTTTTCAGTTAATATTTGATTAAGCATTTTAATATTTCATTAGACATACAAATCTTGAATAATATATTTTCTAATAACTATAACAAAATACCAAATAACCTAGCATTTAGTTAGCACTGTAAGGCTTGTGTGATGGATACTATGGTAACAGGTAAACATACAACTATGATGCATAGGTATATATGTAATGTTCCCATAAATACCCATAACTACGGTTAAATGTTTTGATTCATCACACAAACATCTGCCTCATCCGGGACTCGAATCTAAAACCGTTGGAGTGAAAAGCAGGATCACTACGGTTTGATCGCTATCATATGGTAATCAAAAGAACAAGTTACACAATTACCAGTTTAACATTAATGCATAGAATCAAACCCAAATGCAAGCCAAACGCTGATCATAACCATCTGCATTTAGACGTCCTCAGATAGTTTACATTATCATCGTAAATGCTAAACATTTCAAATAACTAAACTTAATAGTGTTTATAACTAAGACGAGACACACAAACCCCAGTACACACTGCCATTACACTCTTTCAATTAAACCCAACAGTAATCCCTCAGTGCGATAAAATTACATTAATTGGCAAGGGGACGTGCATAAAACCCCTATTAAAACATATCATTGAACCTTATCGCGAAGTACGACGGTACAATTTCGAAGAGAGCTATTTAAGGGTAGCGATCGTCCTTTGTTAATATTTGCGAATTGACATCGTTTTGCGAATGCTTAGAAATTTCACAGTGGAAATTGAGCTTTAGTTGCGTATTGTTTAGGTTGATTTTTGTATGTTTTCGCGTGCTATCAGGAGGGGGACCTTTTCGAATGATGCACAAAGAGATTGTAGATATGAGGTAATGCGATTAACTTTGCGCTAAGTGACATGTCGCTAATGATTCGATTTGGAATGATCCCGTTGATGTCCTTTTCACGAAGACCTTGTTAACAAGCTGTTCTGTTTTTAAAACTAATTGTCGTTATTACTTTTATACAGAATACACTGATAATTGACACTGACGACCGTTTGGTGCAACGGCAGTGATCCTGCCTTTCGCACCGATGGTCCTGGGTTCAAATCCCGGAAGGGGCAAATGTTTGTATGATGAATACGAGCATTTGAACCTAAGTCATGGGTGTTTTTATATATTTCTATGAATATTACATATTTATGTATAATATATGTATGTCTATCCGTTACCCTAGTATCCATAACACAAGCCTTACAGTGCTTACTTTGGGCTAGGCTAATTGGTGTGAATGTAAGAAATTTATTTATTTATATTTATTTATTTATTTATTTATAATTTGCGTCCTTCTTATAATATTCTTTCTTGTTTTCGTCTTAGCTAGCTAGCTGATGTATACGTATACGTAAATTATGTTTCAGGCAATTAGGCATAAAGTAGTTTTTCCACTTTTTAAAGGTAACGGAACATATAAAAGTACCCCAATCTGTATAATTTTAACAGTCGCTGTAAATTTGAAATCCAATACTGACATATTTCAGTCGCGTGAGTTTTCGGAACAATGTGAATTATTGCTTAAGTAAATTAAACTTAATATAAAATTATTTATTTCGTTTTAATACAATTACCTACTTTATTTCTAATAGAAGAGTCTAATGTTTTGCAATACTTCGATATTATTACTTACTTAAGTATTTGTATTTTTAAAATCAACCGATTTTAATCACAATTTTCATACTACCTCTCTTTGTATTAACTTAATATTTTTTTTAGTAGAATAAGCATTTCACCCAAATTCCCAAGACCAAATTGCTAGTTGCGTTTTACTTTACCTATGTACTTTATAATTATATTAAACTAGCGACCCGCCCCGGCTTCGCACGGATGCAATGCTCTACCATATTATGCATGTATTATACATATAAACCTTCCTCTTGAATTACTCTATCTATTAAAAAAAACCGCATCAAAATCCGTTGCGTAGTTTTAAAGATTTAAGCATACATAGGGATAAAGGGACAGAGAAAGCGACTTTGTTTTATACTATGTAGTGAAAAGTAGTGTTAAAATGATTTTGCTTTTATCTCATTGTTAGTGGAATTGAATTTATATAAAAGTCAAGAATAATAATTAATAATAATAATAATAATTTGCATTATTAAGAATATTAATATAACATATCTTAATGTTATATAATGTCTCGTCTTTCCGTTATGTTACTATCTAATCTATTACCACAAGCCTTGCAGTGCTTATTTTGGGCTAGGCTAATCTGTGTAAATTTTAAAAATATTATTGATAATTCTTAGCAATAAAATATTACCCATGACACAGATACTCACAAACATCTGAGCTATTCGGGACTTGATCCCAAAACCATCGGTCCACACACCACGTGACCACACGGTCATCGGTAGATTAGGGTAAGATTCAACTGGTATTCAATACGAGCATTTGTACTTGGACCATTGTTATTTATATATATCTCTATAAATAGGTATAACATTAGATGATACATCTTCTATGTATGTATGCGTATCTGTTATCCTAGTTGCCAAAAAATAAGCCATACAGTGCATACCTTGGGCTAGGCTAGTGAATGTAAGAAATATTATATTATCATATACTTATTATAACTTAACCAATCTACGAACGTTGACATCGGCTTAGCTAAGAAGTTGGTCAAGTAACCAACAATGTGTAGTTCAACATCCAGTAAATTAAACTATTCATCATTTTCATCACGGCCCTTCGTTTGTCCGTCTTCGGACGTAGGCCTCCTCCAAATCAATCCATCTCTGCCTACTTCTTGCCACTCTCATCCAATTCGGTCCAGCTGTTTTGGATATTTCATCGACCCATCTCATAGGGGGTCGGCCTCTACCGCGACGAATTTCCCACGGTCGCCATTCCAGGTCCACTTGGACTGTTCCATTCTGGCTATGTGTCCTGCCCACCTCCACTTCTGTCGCTCTATTGTAACAATCCATTTGTTTCTCTTACGATCCACTAACGATATGCCGAGCATAGCTCGCTCCATTGCTCTTTGTGCAACTCAGAACTTTTTGACCAATCTCTGTGTTAGAGTCGCCGTTTCGATCCCATAGGTAAACACTGGCAGGACACATTGATCGAAAACCTTAAATTAAAATTAAACTATACTTTTAGTTATTCAATGTATACTGAATGCATGGGTAATTGCGCATTTGGATCAGCCAACGCTGATGTTGCGCTGGCGCAGGGTCTTTTTGATCAATGCAAGCAATGCACACAACAAAACATTTGTTTGTTTCAGGCGTGTAAAAAAACCTAAATATTTTTGATTACGAAATAAGGCACTACAAACAGCTTCTAGCATCGGCGTTACAAAAGTTCTTTATAGAGAACGAACTTTCGATAGCATTGATAGTCTTAAAGTAAGTGATATGATGAAAGAACAAATCTCAGCAAAAGCATACCTAAATATAAAGGGTATAATCGCTAAGAATACTTTCGGGGTAGCTGGTGTCACTAACAAGAGCAATTTCTTTAACCATCTATAGGAACAACGCTCTACAGTAAGTAACAAATAAAAACAAGGGAATTACTTTTATGGTTAATATTTATTTTTTATTTTTTAGAGCATTGGATATCCAAAGATTGTGGGTTCGATTCCCGCCTGAGAAAACTTGTAAGCCGAGTTGATTTTTCTAGAATTTTTCTATTCAAATAATCTAGAATCTAAGATCACTGTGTTTTGTGTGTTTGTCTGTCCGCTCTTTTTCCCGCTCTTTTTCCATTGTATCAATAACGTTACCATAGCAACGCGTTAACCGCAAGTAGTTCATCTACCGGACGCTAGATGGTGCTAACGGAAAAATATTTAATAATAGAAAAAAATTAAAGAATTTTGTCCACCCGTGCGAAGCCGGGACGGGCCGCTAGTTTATCAAATAAGATAACCTAAAATACTGAAAAAGAAACAAGAATTAAATGGTTGTTTCACCTTAATCGATTGTCCAAACAATTGCAAAAATATTTCTTTCGAATACAAGATGTTCTTCTCATTGATGAGACAGCGCTGGAGTACAGCGTAAAAAGTAGAATAGTACTAAAAAATTTCGATGGGTTTTACAAGGCCTGGTATCTCAATTGGGAGAGTATTGGACGGGACATCTAAATGTTGAGGGTTCAATTTCCGCCTGAAAATTACTTGTGGGCCGAGTCGACTTTTAGAAGTATTTTTCTATTAAAAATAATTTATCAATGCAATTATTCCTTTAAAAGCATTTCGTTACTTTCTTTGATACGTAATTTTCTAACATGGCAAATTAATTTCGACACACATTAAACTGAAATAAAACTAAAAAAGAAATAGTTATTATCGTAAATAATTATAAGCAGACATTAGGTACATCTTTCGGTTTTCTATCGATCTAAGTGCGTAACTTAATTGTACGGATTTTTGACAATTTTGATAAAATTTTAGGTTATTTTTTTAAACAAATAATTATTGTTAAAAGATATTTTGACAATAAGAAGACATGCTTATTAGGTAAAATCTTACGGTAATTTCACAAGAAGTTAATAATATTTACTATAACGGATTTTATAATAAATCTCCAACGCAATCTAACAATAAAAAACATAAATAAAAAAATGAAAATAAAAAAAAACAAAATAAAATGTATAAGAAGAAAGAAGGAGGTTTTGTTATTTTTATTATTATCCTGCTTGTGCAATTGTTTGTTTTACAATTATATTAGGTCCTATTCATAAATCGGAACTTTGAACACGGCCTCTATGTGTATCTGTTATCCTAGTATCCAAAACAAGTCTTACAGCGCATTGGTACCTTGGGCTAGGCTAATTGGTGTCAATGTAAGAAATTTTTATTATCATATATTATAAGTTAAACAATCTACGAACGCTGACAACAGAATAATAATTTGTGAGACACAAGCCTTCCTTTAAGAAAACACAAAGGAGAAAGTCATAATAACACAAATAATGCCGATTGGTTGGTTTTAACAAATTCTAACATAATAATTCCAACGAATTATTTTGAAACCACGTGATAGAACTTCAAATCAGACCTCAAAAAGTTTAATAATTCCTTAAGACTGACTATACTTTAGCCACCAATTCAGGAACCGACATTGCTAAAATTACTTACATAACGTTGATGATAAATACGTCATTCTAATACTCCTATTCAAATATTATATTTTAGGATTCAAATATAAGGTCATAATAGCATTGACAAAAATAAAACAAAAATATGAACATCCCAAAGAGCTAAATTACTCTTTTAGGTAAATGAATAAAGTTAGTCCCAAATAAATCGACACTAAAACAAAACATTACCAGTCTTTAACATCGAATTTTAACGCTCATACAGTACCTGTAGAGCTTCACAAAAGTCTAGTTTCAACTTTATGACAAAAATCATCAATCAATAATAAAGCTTACCTACTACCTACAGTATTCTATAAAAGAATCAAAACTAATTTAAAAAGTAACTTTCTTCATAGAATCTCATTTTAAAGTTCAATAAAACACATTTAAGTAACAGAATCTATCTGGAAATTACTTAAATCGAATTTGTTTCAGTAACAATACGAACGTTCGCAACCAACAAACACATTTTCCGAAACTACCCACACTCAGGGTGAAGTCTCAACTTCCCGAAGCGAAATTAATTCAAAGCTTCACCCATCCCAGAAGCATTCACACTCAGTTTCCTAACTGTCAAAACATACACACGTTCTCACCTACGGACCCGTCATAAACAAATCAAATATGGCCGACTCGAGATATATTAATGAGACAATGAGACATTAGCTCGCTACAAAATGCCTCCGCATTCGCGAATAATTAAATCGTAAAGTCCCTTCTACGCCCGCCTACGGCACCAGTCTATTTACTCCTTTTTCATTCAACACAATAGCCACTGCAATCTGACAACTACAACTCTAAAACATCTCTTTAAAGCACCCTCACGCATTACTAATTCCACCTTATTGTAAATGAAATAAGAATCAAATCGGCGTTTATCTTGTGCCCAATATAAGGCGTATTCCATAGAGAGTATCAATTTGAGCGCGACGGTTCCCGCCCACTCGGTATCGCCTTTACACACATGTCGGATTGTATCGCCGTCTCGCTCGCGCCGCGCCGCTTATTAAAATTCCTCGCCCGGTAGCTGCGTCTCTCTCGCGAGAGGAGAGGCGTGCCGTGGTTCGAGCCAATGCTGGCGCTATTTTCGCCGCGCTTCCACGCGACGCGAAACGGTCCGCGGACGCGTCTTCCGACCGAACGTTTTCGCAAACCGCGACGTATTCAAAAACAATTTTCCACGCCTATACGTAACGTAACACTTCCAAATTTAAAAATTGAATGAACAACAATATGCGGAGTTGCGAATTGTGCTAAACTGTGACTATTGTGTATTGACCTACACTGACAGTTTACGTGAGTGGTGTAATTAAATTAGTACCGTGGAACAAACTGCTTACTTAAGTAACAGACGTTAACCGGGATGAATGATGACGGCCTGATTGGGAAGCACCGTTATTATTAACACATTTTCAGAACGATAATAGTCAAGAATAACAACCACTAATGAACTAAAAGGCTGTTCAGGAAGCCTTTGTAAAAAAATCATAATCAAATAAATTTCCGTTTTATACAAATCATCGTAATGTACAAAGACCCATAACACAGCGGCAATTTTGGCAAAAAAATCTCGCTTGTTTTCGTAGAAAATTAATTTCAAAAAAAAGAATGTCGACTTAGGTACCGATCGAACTATCAAATAGAACACAGTTTTAAAATTTGAAATGCCATCGAGCAGATGAAATGAAGACGTCGCTCGAATGCGAGCGGGCCGAAGCCGCGGAAAGCGGCGGAAAAGGCCGAATATCATTCAGCGTCGACTCCCTTTTGGGAGGAAAAACTGAAACGCCGAAGGACACAGTTGACGCGAACAGCAATGACGCGGAAAGTACGGATGCGGCACCGGAAACGGATGACAGCGACGTTGATATCGAAGACGTGGAATCCAACGCTGGGGATGAACGGGATGAGAGAGAGAACGTTCAAGACGGAGAGGAAATGGAAAGTAGAAGTGGCGTTGTGGTTCCACAACCGCTATTGCCGAGATTGTACCAGGGCCCAGCGCCGCCGCCAGCGTGGCCTTTTGGTGCCTTCCCTTGGATGGCTCCGAACCCAATGTTTAGGGGTGGATCACCGACAGGTAAGTGTCATCAGTTTTATTTTTATGTTGAAAACGAAAGATCTCCAAATTTTTCGCAACGCCATCTTTTACTTTAAAAAATATATATTATATCAACTCAAGCTTTGAAGTAAAATTATAACCAGCATTGGCAAGTTTATTGCCATTTTACTTTGACAGATACAGATAAATAAATGCTTTTTCGGCATTCTTCAAGTGTTTAACTACACATATTATTTATACAATGGTAAGTATAGATAGGTACCTACGAAATTTAACAAATCTGAATTATTTAAATAGATTTGTTGTGTAATAAAGTGGCGACTTCCGCTGTTTCTAACAAATGTCTGAATAATAAGTAATGAAGTGGATAATCGAAAAGTAAAATAGTTATTGTATGTATTTCAAAAAACTAACAGCATAGATAAGATGACGAATGTCACTGTTTAACATTGTCTACTGTCTATGATAAAGTTTAAATTGGTTTTTGTGATACTGTTTTTAAACTGTTTTATTGTACCAATTTTTGTATGCTTGTCGCCTATTCTTTCCGTAACCACTTATCAGATAGTAATGAAACTGTGCTAATTTGTTGGTTTTTATCTATAGCTAACAATAAAAGTATATTAAATAAAATATAATCATAAAGAACAATATCATCTTGTTTTAATAATTAGCCAAATAATAACATTCAATAAAAATATTAACATAAAGGAGAAAATTGTAATTAATTCTCGCGATAAAATCTTATTGGAAACATTCATGAGTGATAATGTAAAAGTTAAATTTATCTAACCCGTTCTTATTTAGCTTTTCGGTACCTACGAAAAGTTGTTGCAAAATTATATATGTAATGGTTTGACATGGGAACTGTTTTTTGTCGCCATGTTCAGTTTTTTTTACTAATTCAGAGTGACGCCACAGCGTCAACCTCTACCTAAATATGATGATCATGTATTTAAGGTTTGTTGACTGATTTCAATAACCAGTCACAAATCAAATGTTTGCTTATATTACATTTTCTTAAATATTAGAAATATTTTTAGTTAATTGTTCTTTGGTTGTTTCAATAAATATGACTAATAAAATTACATTAGCGACGTCAACACTTGAAAAGGATCTCTTATTAAAGAAAAAGAAAGAGGAAAGAAAGAAAGAAAAACATTTTTTTTTTACTCAAACAAAAACAAAATAAGAAAACAACAACAGAATGTAGGTATATAATTAAAAAGAGTAACAACTTAAAAAAGAAAGATACATATATAAAATAGTTTCCTTCCTCACCGACGGGTACCAGGTTTGAGTTTCGGTAAGGGCAGATGTTCGTATTATAAGTATGAGCATTTATACTTAAATCATATGTATATGTATAAATATTAAATACTAGCTTTTACCCGCGGCTTTGCCCGCATTTTTTGGTTTTTCAATAAAAAGTATCCTATGTTACTTCTGATACCTACAAGAATATATGTACGAAGTTTCATGATGATCGGTTTAGTAGTTTTTGTGTGAAAGCATAACAAACAAACTTACATTCACATTTATAATATTAGTAGGGATTTATGTATCACATACGTCTGTATGCTACCCTAGTACCTATCATAAATCTCAAGCCTTACATTGGGCTAGGCTAATTGGTGTAAATGTAAGATATGTTTTTATTATTATAACTACTGTAATGTTTGAAAAATCAGATATGATCTTCATTAGCGTCATTTGTATGCAAAAAATGTGCTAATTATGGACATAAATCTAAGGTCACTAATTTGGCAACAGTAAAAGCGACTCTAAAGTCATTATATTAGAAGTGAATATTAGCATTAATTCTGTAACTTTTAGCGTACGTTACACGTGTTTGCTTTGAATAATCGTGAATTGTAAAGCTACTAATTCGTTTCCATTATAAATGAGCGAAGACACAGGTAAAGTACCTATTCAATGATTTGTGTTATTTTTAGAACTCATTAACCTTTACTCCAGCATTAGTATTTCACTTTTATTTCGTGGTTAAATTTTTATTCGATTCTCTATTTTTGTTAGGCTATTTTTGTTATCGCCATTATAATGCGTAATATATTTCGGAATATTGAAAAAGAAACCTATATTTTCGTGTCGATTTAGGTAATTTTTTTCAACATATTTTTTCATTATTCCCTTATTTCAATGTTTTCACGCATTTTTCTAGTTAAAAATGGTTGTTATTGGAGCTTGGAGATTTAAGCTCCCATGGATCAGCTTCAATGGCCCAATGTCTGTTACGCCATAACTTCCCGAGTTCTTAACCGATTTTAATATTTTTGTGTGGAATTGAATCGACAGGTTTAGGACCAGATGGTGACGGATTTAAAAATTCGCAAAAATTCTCATCACAACAAAAACACAATTTTTCTTTTTTTAGGTATTACGCTCCGCTCCAATATATGGTGCTAGCGTAGGTTTATGCTTAGCGACTGCATCGCCTAGTATTAATAAAGGCATTATAAACAAAATTTATATTTTTACAATACTTTAAGATGTGTTCAAATCGACTGCCGAGAAGTTATTTCACGAGTAGTATATCAAACGCTTTGACAAGACAAAGAAAATAGCGTTGCTTCACGGAGACGGGTCAGCGGTTACGGTATCTGACTCGCGTTGCTTAAGACGAGGGTTCGAGACCCGCCCATGATGAAGTTTTCAACACCCTTTTCTATATTAAGAAAAATATGTTGCCCAGATCCATTTCCAGTATTTAAAGCAACTTTTTCCACACTAATAAATAATTACAATATCATCAATATAGCTTGAGCAAAAAATATTTAGTGAAATAATCAAACTGGCTAAATGAACGTATACAAACCTGAAAAATGTGATTCATCGTTACTATCAGCTTATTAGTGCTGCAATACAGATTTTTTTTACAGAGGAAACACCATTGGGACGACGAATTATAACTTACTACGAGATCCCATTAATACCGATCAATAGGGGCTGTTATAAATTAATGAAATCGCAATTAAAGAAAAGTTTTGGATAAAATTTGTAGTATTTTTTTATCTCTTTGCCCCATTATTATAAGCTTGATACAGTAAGCTTAAAAAATACGTAAAGCATTCACTCCCATTTACCCTTTGGTTAAAATAAAATTCATGAATGAGGCAACCATAGTGACATCATTACATGGATACCCTTCAATTTGCTTAAAATAATTAGTCCTAATTTCATTTGGTACACTAATCACTTCGCATAATTTGATATGCATAGCAGGTAAGGTTAGGTGAAATATTTTTTTCTCCATTACCAGCCAGCAAGCTATATAAAATTGTGCCAAAAGTTTGTATACAAAATAACTTAAATTTTTATAATTACCCAATTGTGTATTATAAAACATAAACATGTATTAACTAGGATTTGATGACCGTATGGTGCAACGGTAGCGATCCTGCCATTCGCACCGACGGTCCTGGGTTCGAGTTCCGGAAGAGGCAGATGTTTGTGTGATGAATACGGACATTTGTAGGTACCGAAGTGATGGGTATATATATTTCTATAAATATTAAATATCTATGTATGATAAGTAGTTTATACGATACCCTAGTATCCATAACACAAACCTTACGGTGCTTACTCTGGGATAGGCTAATTGGTGTAAATGTAAGAAACATTTTAAAAATACCAGCCATTGAGAATGGGTATCACCCATTGGCCCACTGCGCTTGCCGAGTGCGGATTAATGCAACCCAGCTGGACCCAACGAATATATGTTCGAAAACATGGACGAGCGCGAAATAAAAATATTCTTGGTCAACCATCCAAAGATCGGCCTTTGCGAATATTGCGCATACTAAATAAAAAATATATAAACTTACACGAAATAAATATTTCTAGGAAGATTAATACTAGAACGTTAAGTAAAATATAATTACTGCAAAAGGGCTGAGACTAATATAAATAAATTTACAGATACTTTAAAGAAGCTTTTTATAAAAAAAAACTCTACTCTAATGAAAAATATTTTAATCATAAATTTTAATGAACTGCCTGGCCTCGTTCTTCCCTGTTGCTGTGTCTACCAAGGTGCATGCGATTATTTAGTGCCATAAATATATTGAGGAATATTATTATGCAGTCAAAATTAAATAAATAAACAAATACTACAATCTTGTTGAAAAAATCATTTACTTGTAACCATTAAAATATTTTTTTATTATTAATTAGTATTATTTAATTATTTACTACTACATTGTTTTTCGTAAATTTGGTTTCGGTTAACGTTACTTTAAAGGTATTCGTTCAGTAGAAAAAAAAATACAAAAAACATTGTTGTGTTAAAAAATAAATAAAATGTTTGAATTAATACTTCCTTTTGTATTATTATATTGTATATTCTTACATTTCTTGTTATACGCAATAATAAAATCTATTTATAATTATAACTTGAGTTGTAGATTCGACTTTAAGACTATAACTATATACACACAGGATAATTAAGTGAGTCTTAGCAGCATATTAAATAAATAACAAAATTATTCTAATAACATATTTTTAAAAAAAGTAAGCTAAAATATACATATGCATTGTATAATAAAACTAAAGAGAAATGTCTAGTTCAGTAATGTATGAACAACCAAATATTTTTGTAATCGATACAATTTACATAGCTCAACAATTATTGAAAAATAGTTCTTATGCTAAAGGTTTTATTGTAGGTATTCCATAATCAGATTTGTTTAGTATATATTAGTATGTGTACAATTGTCCCAGAATTGAAGATATATTTATGGCATCACAATATTCTGTTTATTATGGCAAGACTTTTTTCTCCGTGTAAACATATTGGGTTAATTAATTTTATTCTTCTTTGAGGTAGCACGAACTTGACTCACGTCAAAGGTAAATTTATATTTAATATTATTATTTATGAACTTAATATCGACCACAGAGAAGTGTATATTTGTTTAATTATTGCGGTTTCACAAGTATTAGTAATCGCCATATTTCCTTCAGTATATTCATGTTACTGGATTTCAGAACAACTTAATTACGACAGATTTGTAATTATGTAAAGTTTTATTTACCTAACGCTGTACCGGAAGCATACCCGATTATTCTTCAATTGTAAGTTAATCATTCGTAAACTCGACATCTGTTTCCAGTTCCATATTACAAAAATAGAAAACACTTTACCTAATCAAGATTTTAGATTAGTTATCCGATAATCGGACCGATTTTTACATTTATCTCCGATTTTGTGAGCGACTCAACCAAACAGATCGAATGACCAAAGAACATGAGTGTGTGTATATAGTTATAGTTTTTTAATGTACATACGTTACTATTGTGTTTTAGTTAATATCTGTGCGATTTACACTATCAACCTTAACACTATGAAAATATTATGTCCTTACATAATATAAAATTGGCGTTTTGACGTACTGGCCACTTTGATCTGAAATATCTCCTCTTTGGTTAAGAATTTCAAATTCATATTTATAAATCCATTTAGGTGGTACATTTGAGTTTCGAAAACAGTCTTTTTTTGCTTTTTCCCAATTAGTTTTATTTTGGTGTCGCTCAAAACACACCAATTAGCCTAAAGTAAGCACTGTAAGGCTTGTGTTACGTAGGTAAATAGGTAACATTACGAAACAGAACTGATTAAAGATTGGATTGAGAGTATGCACTAAATTTGAAAACAAATGTCAACCTTGTTGTAAAGAAAAGAAGTCAGAATCTGCAAAATGAAAAAGGGAAGGGAAAAAACACTAATTATCAGAAGTGAAGCGATGGCCATCTTATCATCATCACTATGGCCTATCTATTTTGGAGAGATGGCTCACCTAAGTTTACAAAAACGTGTTAAACTATAGACTGATTCAAGACTATTGGAATTAATTTTCCTATTATAATTAAGAATAACAAAATATATAAAAACCTAAAAATGTTTTATTTCTTAATAATATTTTTATGCGCATTTCAAAAAAGACTATGGCCATTTTAGTATCCATAATATAAGCCTTACAGTGCTTATTTTGAGTTAGGCTAATTGGAGTAAATGTAAGAAATACTATTATAATTAATAAAATATATTAGAAATTATGCTTCGGAAGTTACTTTACTCCATTCGCCCATGTTATATCTGCAGTTACTACCTAAGCAGCCACCGCGCTGGACTCAGATGATAAGATAATTTGCATGAGCCCACTTGATGTGATATGAACAATTCCAAACCATGGCGTTTTTATCTTTATTACAGGCTTGGAGTCTTACTTTTATATACGTACTAGCTTTTACCCGCAGCTCTGCTCGCGTTAATGTAGCCTACCGGTTAAAATTTATATTTTAAATCCTCGGGAACAGTACTTTTTCTGGATAAAAGGAACCTATATCCTTTTCTGTACCTCTGACAAAATGTATGCCAAATTTTATTATTATTAGTTTCAGCGTGAAAGTGTAACGAATAAACAAAATCACATTCCTATTTATAATATTACTAGCTGCCCCGGCCACGCGTTGCTGTGTTATAAATTAAAATCAAATCTATCCTATCTTTTAAGTTGGAACAAATAACAGATAGTTACGAAGTTTGATCAAAATTGGTTAAGTAGTTTAGGAGTCCATTGAGGACAAACATTGTGACACGAGATTTATAATTATATATTAAGACTATAACAGATATATGTATATTCTAAAGTATATTTTGTACTTACCAAACCAATAGAAACATAATAATCAGTATTTAGGAATTTCTATCTTGGAATCTTAATAGGTACATAATTTCCAACGCCATTCTTGTTTTGTTTGATTTAGTTTTTAAATAACCCACTGTAAGGTAACCGGCACAATTAAAGAGGCATAACAAGTCTTTGTCTACATTATGATGATAAAATTTAAAATCAAAGACTAAAGAGTAATTACAAAAAGTTAATGTTTGTGTCTGTGTTCAACATGACGACTGTTTGGTGCAACGGTAGCGATCCTGTCTTTCGCACCGACGGTCCTGGGTTCGAATCCCGGAAGGGGCAGACGTTTGTATGATGAATACGAGTATTTGTACCTGAGTCATGGATGTTTGTATATATTTCTATAAATATCACTTTTTTATGTATGATATATGTATGTCTATCCGTTACCCTAGTATCCATATCACAAGCCTTAAAAGTGCTTACTTTGGGCTAGGTTAGTTGGTGTGAATGTAGGAAATATTTATTTTTATTTTATTTATTTTTATCATTAATTACCCAGAATGTTATTAGCCATTATAGATTCCGGCAGAAACTTCTGTCGCAGGATCCAAATGAACTCAGCGGCGAACTCTATAGTTCGTCTGCATTCGTTTCGAGCATTTTCAACAGCGAGGTTCAATTCCCAAGTGAGTTAGCATAGAAGAAATCTTTCTTTACTTTTTTTTAAGCAATCAACTGCTAGATTTATTAAATGTACATGTAAATAAATTCCAATGTCATGTGGGATTCGAACCCAAAAACGAGTTACCGAGACCTTGATAAACCCTCGTATTTACTGCCTCTAGTTTGTGTAGTGCCAACCTAATTGTTTATAATATCCATAATGTAAGTTATTAAACTACCTGCTTAGGACTTTACAAGAATCTCCAATGAGCAGTAAAGATTCGGCTACTCTTTAAGAAGTAGTTTATTTTCATTATTTGCTAAGAATTACCAACATTTCTGTTGAAAATTCAACATCATCTTCATCAACCTATTAATTCTCTCACTGTTGGGCACAAGGCTTCGCTGTGGATGAAAGCATTGCAGGGAAATATTCTAAGGTCCTATACCACCAAGCTGTTCCAGACTCTGGTGCAGATTGTTGGGTACTGATGATTAGACAATAGCCAAAACAAATAGCTAACTATGCCTTCTGTAACCGAGATTATAAATTTTTGGTCACCCATCTGTTTACCAGCCGTTAGGAAAAGCTTAATTCCATAATCATAGGCTATATGTTACACCCTGCTTCATTAAGCTTCTCTTTGGAAGTTACCTATTAATAAACCTTATAAAATAAATATCTTCCTATCAGGTTTTTATGTTTATATTTTTAAAGTAATAAAATTTAAGATTGGTTAGATGCTCAGTAGCCTAGCAATTATAGCATATACGGAAGCGGATAGCGGAAAGATGTAGGTTTAAATACCACTTAAGCAGATTTATTTTAATAGAAAAATACTAGAAAAAATCGACTCGGTCCGCTCCGGTCCAATGCTCTCCCAATTGAGCTACCGAACCAAAAGCCAAAATAACATGTACACAAAATCGGTTTCAATTTTCTATTATTTTTTTATCAAAATAATTTATCATAAAATATTGGTCATTGAAAAATGCAAAAATAATATAAAAATCTTAAAATTATGGAGAATTTTTAGCAATAAGTACGTTTCTAGACTTCTGACAGCAAAAAACTGCTAGGGACAACCCCTGATTTTTAACAGTAGTTTTTTTTACAATAAGGAGGTATTCAATTTTCACTCGCATTCAAGTAATAACAATACATAACTCAACCTTTGACTGAATTCATTCTACAACTTTTGCTTTTTAGATAAACTTTTTATTAAATTTAAATCAATTCTCATTATACTACTAATCTATATTTAACACAACCATCGCTAGGCTAATTACTCATTTGTATAAATCGCAACAGTAAAAAAACAAACTAATTGTCTATGCGGCAACATTTTGACGCCATGTCAGAGGTTAATACTTCCTTTGTATGCAAAACAGTTTTTTGTTACCATATCCGCCACGTAGTGTACTATTATAGTGTTTTATATCCGTAGTTTGAATCGCGACCTATGAAATTTATCGTTTTTGATACAGTTCAGTTGACTCGTTGTATAAAAAACATCCTAAACAATAATTACTATTGTGGCTAGTAGCAAGGAACAAGAATTTGAAACTGACTTGGGAATTTGCTGGTTATTAATACAAAGATTTGATCTGCAGCAATGTTTAAATTATTATCCCGTGTTGATCTTTGAATACTTTTTTTAAATACTTAGAACTTATCCAAAATAAGAAAAATAAGTACATAAATGAAACAAAGTTAATGTTATAATAATAATTTCAATTGATATTATCAATTATTGGTTTTTAATTCATTAATAATTGGTAATTATCTAATAAAATACCAATTATTAATACATTAAATATATTAGTATATTGTTTTAAACTTTCATGGTCACTAACATTATAGTAATATAAGTTATTTGTGGGATTGTTACCATGTACCTTGTTATTGAGTTTCCGATATTTCGGCACTGTTGCAAGTGCCATGAATGTCGCTCCGTGATCATGGCACTTGCAACAGTGCCGAAATATCGGAAACTCAATAACAAGGTACATTGTAACAATCCCGCAAATAACTTATATAACTATAATAATTAGTAATATTATAATGAAGTCATTTATTAAGGTTTTTGGCTTGCCTTTAATTATTTCTTTTAGTAATGTCTGTGTACTTGTACGTGTACGTGATTCCGCAAGTTCTTTGGACAAATTCTGAAAACCAGTGCTTTGCTCCTTGTGTAAAGGAATCACTGGTCGTTTATCCATTTGCATTTAGTTTGCATGTGCTCTCAGAACTCTTACTCAATGGCACTTATCTTACGTCTGCTAGGGTACAGACTTTCCCTAAAGATGAATAACCCTTGTAGAGAGAATAGCTCACGCACAACCCTACAAGGCTCGTATGAGAATCAGTAGATGATCACGACTGCAGGATTAGCCGCGAATAACAACTATTCCGAAGCAATAAGAGCTTCAGAAACACAAGAAAATAATTCCATTCTATGTTTGGCCTTTGCGTAAGCATCCTACTATCCTCATAAGCAATCGCTGCGTAGCGTCATCGAGTTCATGTATCTTTTACAGGAGAGGAAGTTTTAGCTACAATAAAGAAAGCGTATGACGATAAGACAACAGTGACCTCCGTGGTCGAATTGCTTGTATATCAGTTATCATGGCAACACCACTATGTGGTCCCCCTTTTCGAACGATCGATCGAGGTTCGATCCCCGATCGGTTACATAGAAAACGATTTTTTCTTTATTTGTTTCGTTCTTGTTCTTGACTTCCACTGTTCCTAACATTAGATATAAGTACCATCATTACTAACTATTTGAGTCCAAGTTGCTCGAAATAAATTTATTATTATTACTAACGCGACTCTTCGGGAGGTATTAATATTTGGTCATCCATCTGACAACTGGCCATTTGTAACGTTGCTTAACCTTCTCAATCGCAGACTGAACAAATGACTTTTAAGCCATCATGCACATGCAACTTCTATAGAAAGCGAAATTGTACGTACAATAAGCTGAGTGAATATAAATCAATGTACACATTATTCTACCTATTGGTATATCAGTGTAGCTTCAAGCTAAAGGTGATTACACACTTGTTTAAAAAATCTATGTGGATATAAATAAATAAATATTTCTTACATTCACACCAATTAGCCTAGCCCAAAGTAAGCACTGTAAGGCTTGTGTTATGGATACTAGGTTAATGGATAGACATACATATATGATATATAGATATGTAATATTCATAGAAATATATAAAAAAACCCATGACTCAGGTACAAATGCTCGTATTCATCATACATACATTTGCCCCTTCCGGGATTTGAACCCAGGACCATCGGTGCGAAAGGCAGGATCACTACCGTTGCACCAAACGGCCGTCGAATATAGTAACCATTCATATTGATTTTCTTCTGAAAAAAAATCCTTTAAATTATTCTGACTCAAAAGAACTGAAGTTGTACCAATGTTATTTCCACTCCAGATGTCATCTTAGAACGATAATGATTGAAACGACATATGTTACTAAACTATCATTAGGGCCTAATATAACAGTTACAAAACAGAATCATTAATTTTCCAATAGATGGCGTTGACACACTATTTATCATCAACATAATTAACAATTATCTAGCAAATATGTTCAGAGCGCACAATAATAAAACTAACATGAGGTGTAAATAGATCACTAATTGTGTAATCATTACGGTCGTCATAAAAATGAGTCATGGTATTTATATATATACTTCTATAAATATTAAATATCTAAGTCATAGATGTATATCCATCCGTTACCATAGTAACCACAACACAAGCTTACAGTATTACTTTGGGCTAGGCTAATTTCTGTGAAATTAAAAAAAATATGGAAATATCTGGCAAAAGTGAATTCTTTACGTATAAGTCTGTGTTGAAAATTACTAGTAAAGCCTGACCAGAAAAATAAAAAACCTTTCCATATTGCGGAATTTTTAAGAACTAATTTTCATCATACAATTTGATAGAAGATTGACAGTTAAAACACGAAAGCGACCTCCTGACAGGTTTTTTATATTTCTGGTCAGGCTTTACAACCGAAGGTTTTTCAATCACAACAATATGCTTTTCGATTTCGAACTCTATTTGGCCAACTTTAAGTGGAAAGTTGAAGACACTTTGGGTAGATTTGTTTACAGTAAGGCAGTTAGTTTGAAATTCAAAAAGCAATTTAATAAACTACCCTCCTATACCAAACTTTAATTATATTTATCTGCGTTAGATGCCAAACGGACCCTGGTTTGAGTACCGAAAGAGACAGATGTATGTGTGATTATGTACATTGGTAGTTATATACATTTTTATCTATGTCTTCTATCTATATCTATGTCTTCCCCATACCCTAGTATCCATAACATAAGCCTTACAGTGCCTACTTTGCACTAGGCTCATGGGTGTGAGTGTAAAAAAAATATAAAGGTATTATTAATGTCCCAGGCAAAGAGAGATAGAGAGAGAGAGAGCAGCGAGGATGGAACTTACTACGCAGACCCAATACTAATAAGTGCTAACATTCCTTCTGAAGCAAAAAAGAGATAATAATTTTTGGTCACCTGTACGGTGACTGGCCTTTGCGAAAACTTCGCAGTCCTCATAAATAAGCAACTATTCCCTGTAATTCGATAAGATAGAATAAAATATGATATCGTCAAAATATTTTAGCAAATTTAAAAATTAATTTATGAAATCCTAATGCTTTTTTAAATGCTGTTTATTTTTTAATAAAAGAAATCATGACCCGAGTCATGGTCACCTCCATGTTTATTTACGTATTGTATACGTCATTTAGTATCTATCCATAGTACAAGCTCTGCTTGTTTAGGCCTAAATAATTATTTTGAGTTGTCCAGAATTTATAATATTTTTTACTAATCTTAACTTTTTATCGTTCACGGGAAAATATGATGTTTCAAATTTATTTTGTCAATTTTTTTCTTGTAAAAATAAAAAAAATACTAGCATTGTACATTGTGTACTTGACTTTATAAATTTTAAATTAATAAACGTTTGAAATCTGTTTCATAGCTACTCTAAATGTTATTTATAACAATAAGAAAGGCCGACGACGAATCGATTCGCCACAGCACCGAACGCGCATCGATCATAATAATCGATAAAAGAATCGGATCAAACCGTGACGGGCCACTGATTGTGGTAATTATTTGATTGGCTGAAGGCGCATAATATAATTAAACAGTTAAACTTGTGCAGCGAACAATCTAATTGAATTTTTAGGTTTGACGTTATAAAGTCGATTTTTTAATAAAGAGTCGATTTAATAATAGCCACATAGACAATATAATGGAGGATAAAGTACAGATGAAGTGTGTTATAATAGCTTTAATTAACAACACGATTGCATTCATAAACTATGAGTTTATTATTTAATGAATTAA
The DNA here is from genome assembly GCA_927399485.1 of Calamotropha paludella. Lineage (NCBI taxonomy): Eukaryota > Metazoa > Arthropoda > Insecta > Lepidoptera > Crambidae > Calamotropha > Calamotropha paludella. The sequence continues at coordinate 11,553,862 of OV656826.1, read as the reverse complement.
AATCGCCGGTGCAATTCACATTACAGTTATTCGATAACAAAATAATAATATATTTTTTTAAATTTCATAACAATAATGCCAACTTTGTTTGCCTTGGCTTAATTTTTTTATATTAATTCGACGTAGTTTTTCGAGAAAATAGATTGGACCCGTATCAATCAGTGGGTTTACAAGAAACAAGTTTCCTCTGGTCCCACGAGTGGAAGAAATCAGATAGAAAAACAATAATGGGACAACAGGACCTTTACGAAATCTTGGTCGTTAATAACTTCAGGTGATCATGGTGATCACGGCTCAACGTATCCTAAGACAGCGCAAAAAAGTTCCAGATGTTTGGGACACCCATACGATAACAGCCTTTTGGACAATTCCTTTACTTTTATAATCTTAGACAAAACTCTTAGACGAGTGATTTCGTCGTTAAGTTTTATTTCTGTTTTTATTTACAAATGTTTTTAAAATCTAGTATTGAGATGGAATAAATACATATAGGTATGCAAAATTCTAATTTATGCACAAACTTGCTTGCATTAAACTACATCAATAAATACCTTGACCAGTGACTCTTGTGAAATGTAAATGAAAAAGTACACAGAACACTTCTCATATAAATATGTACTTTCAATATATCTAATAAAATTAGTAAATAAAACAATAAAACTTTTTAATTCTAGACTCAAGAACGCAGTAAAGACCACTAGGTATTTATTAATGCCCCCAGCATAGATGCAAAAGCCTTTCCAATAGACATAGTAGGGAGGGGCAATAGGTTTTAACCAAACCCACGGGCATGCAGATTTGTAGGTTTTAACGAATATGTAGGTACAGCCATCACCCACGGCTAAAAGTACTACCGAAAAACAAATTGAACGTTTATTATTCGTTGTCTTTGTGCGTGTACGTCCGTACATCCTGAGGGCCTGCCAGAATACCAGCGCTTCTGCGTCACTCTGTCTGTGATGCAGACGCATTTGCTGAGGCAGGGTCCGAATTGGCCTCGCTGTATTTTATGTTATATTAGTGTTTAAACAAATGTACTTTTTGTGTTTAATGTCAGAGTTTTTTTAATTGTAATTGTTTCTTGTATTAATATAATGTCCTATTTGCGAAGCCAATAAAGGTGTTTCTTTCTTTCTTTCGAGATAGTAATTAAATGGTACTTTGTGGTTGATTCGATTTCGACACATCATAAGCGCGATGTAGATTTCTATTTTTACTTAATAAATAATATATACATCTGTTCTATATATATATATATATATATATATATATATATATTAATAAAACATTAAACTCTCCTTTTTATTCCAATTTCCATTTTAATACACAGTCCAAAACAAATCAATGATTAATATAATTTATGAGAAATACGTAGCTGTTCCGCACAGGTATAGTGGTATTAAATTTATTTCCATAAGCTATCGATATATTCATCAAGTGTGACCATTCGAGATTCATGCCAATTATTTGATTGAACAATCAAACAGTAGAGTGGTATTGATTCCGTCACGGCCGTGAAGCATTACGGCACAGTAATTTCTTTTTTTGCTTTTTTATTAGGTTTCCTCATAAGATAAAGCAGCCCAATAATACAGCACATTCAGCCTCGTTTTCAAAAATTTTTTTCTTATTTAAAAGATGACGTGTAATCCTTACTAATATTATAAATCGGAAAGTGAGTTTGTTTGTTTGTTTGTTTGTTCCGCTTTCACGCCGGAACTACTGAACCGATTGCTTTGAAATTTTGCAAACGTAAAGATAAAAGCCCGGATTAAATAATAGGGTACTTTTTATCCTGGAAAAAAATTGATATTCCCGCGGGAAAACAAAAATATTGTTTGCTTGATGGATGGATTGTAGATGGCGCTGTGTGTCATTTAAAACAAGGTAAAATATTGCAAACGAATATAAACATGTAAATTTAGAAGCTAAATGATACGATAATGTATCCCCGAAAATGAGGAATTCCCGAGGGATGACGTACAATTTGTTTTATCGTCTAAACTGTTTTTTTTACATCTACTTAAGTATATGTTGCAAACGAATATGAACATGTAAATTTTGAAGCTAAATGATTCACTAAATGACTCATTCCTCGGATTCCGATTATTCCAACAGACCTCCAATTTTAATTTAAAAGACTACAATTTCCTGTAAGGGTTTCATTTGCAATGACCATTAATAAAGTACAAGGCCAAACTCTAAGGGTTGCTGGAGTACACTTGGAAAAACATTGTTTTTCGCATGGTCAGCTCTATGTAGCGTGTTCCCGGGTTTCCAGTGCCCAAAATCTGCATGTTTTTGCTCCACAAGGGAAAACATATAATATAGTGTACCATTCAGTTTTGGTTTAACAACTAATTGTATCCAGCGTTACATAGCGCTTCTTAGATTTTTCCGTGGGAATGAGAAGTTTTCTTATAAATGTGCTTTATACCGCAATATAACCGAATTCCACGCGGGCGAAGCCGCGGGCGGAACGCTAGTGAATGAATAATGAAAAAACCCCTTACAATAGGTTTCTCTAAAATAAAAAGTTAAGTAGTTGGCATTTACTGAAACCTGAAAGCAGAATTAATTAAATATCAAAACTCATTTTCTTCTCACTTCACAAAAGATATAGTGAAGAAATACAATACCTTCTTTATCGATAGCGCACAATATTTAGGGTGTGAGGCTTGGTTAGCCAGGAGACGAGGTCAATCCCAACTGAGGTGAAGTTTTTCATCACAAAAATTATTAAATCCAATAATTTTGTCTATTCTAAAACTTCCAATAAACTTATAGTGAATTTGAATTTGCAACTTCAGATAATTTTGGACGTAGCCAGAAGAATTAACATCATATATACAATACATAATGCACTACATGAAAGTATTTTATATATAGTATAATGATTCTCAAACGCTGCTTTAAAGTAGAAAGATACTAACTGCATAATTGATTACTCCAGTCCCTTAGTACATCCGCTGTAAAGAATCATTACATCCTTCAATAACGACATTTAGAAATTAATTCTTTACTTTTTGCCGACCGCAGACAATAAATTAATTGCAGATTCTTCATGGAAAAAACATAGACAATGACAACTGCGTAGAAAACGGCAACATTGTATCATTGATTTAATGAACGCGATATCACATTGTATAATCTCACAAGAAAGCGCAATTACTGTTTTATATGGATTTTTCATAGAATTCCATGTAAATTTCACTCAATGGTAAATTACGTTATCTGTACGTATGTAGGTATTATGTCAAAACTCAAGCAATTGTCGTTAACCATTAAAAACACCAGTCTTTATTAATTTAATTTAATTAATATGTCAAAAATTATATTCAATTTCCTTAGCATTATAGACAGAAAAACGATTTCCATATTTTCCGCAAAGAAAATATCATGGCATAATTTGTCTTTGTGATAAGATTTAGTAATTAAAGTAAAGTTTTTATATAAGTATTTTTTTTATTGAACGTCAATCATAAGTCACTTTTAGTCATTTTAGTCACTTTTAGTCACTTTTAGTCACTTTTAGTCACTTTTAGTCACTTTTAGTCACTTATAGTCACTTTTAGTCACTTTTAGTCACTTTTAGTCACTTTTAGTCCCTTTTAGTCACTTTTAGTCATGTTACTTGGTGTCATGACATCACCTGCTTGTAAGTAAGCCGTGCAAAAACTTACAGTGACAGTTATTGTAAGGAAACACGTGACGTCCCCCCAGATTCAGTACAATCCCGTGCATTTTCAATCACGTGGTCATTGATTTTATTGAAGATTTCTTATAAATAAAATATACATTTTAAAATAATGTTTGGGCTAAATTGGTAACGAAAATGTTTACTGTTAAGCTAACAACAATTTACTACATCTTTTAATTGTAACAAAGTATCCTATTGTCCAATCCAAGTAAAAAAATTATCCAATCACTTTGATTGAGCAAACGTATAGAGTAGTTTTAAAGTACTATACATATATACCGGATATAACCGCGTTGTGCAAACAATACCCCCCAGCTTTTTGACTAACTGACTATCGTTAGGGGTATAATTTACTAAAACGCAAATTATTAAAAAAAAAATTATACATATTTCTATTCGAAAGTCACAAAACAATTCACACATTTCACACTTTGAAATCAGAAATTACGGAGAGTTTATACAAACAATTAACCCCGTTTTGACGTGACAACGTCTTATAAATTGGTTTGCCGGGTGACACTTCAAGAAACTGCGTTACGCTCCGCTCACGTTATGCGCTTACAATGAGAGCGAGTGAGAGGCACGCGTCCCTTCCACTCGGGCATGGTTAGCCCGCCTAAGAGCGAGAGAGACAGACATAAAAAGTGGAAGGGACGCGTGCCTATAAATTAATGTTTTAAATATAATTCTTTGTATAAATAAATGTTTTAAATTGTTACTATTATTTCATCCTTCTTCCTACTATACGAATGAATATTCACATTAAAATTATTTTACCACTCAAAGTCGTTGTCACGTAAAACTTTTTTATCTCTTTGAGGATGGAGTTTTCTGAATTGCTGATAATGATGCCCATGTTTATTGTTGTACTTACATTTTTAACAGGAGCATAGGTATTAATTGCATGCCTCTTACATTGATATTAACAGAATTCCATAACAGTTTATCGTATAATATTCTAATTGATTCGCTCCTTGAAGCTTACCATTTTACAAATCACTGAGAAACGTCCACCTTTTCCTTACCAGTAGCCTGTACATCTATGGTACAAAAAAAATTTTCAACTATTTGACATTTTCCAGAAACGACAAAATACATGTACGTTTATTTTTTGTCAAATGGCTTATAAATTAGTTTAACGCTTCTCAATAAAAATTAAAGACTTTTCGGGCAATGATTTCACCCTTATCTTACCCGATCTCCATGCTTCCGGAACCGAAGCCGGAACTTCATGCTTCGTACCTAAAGAACGGACTTATTTTCAAAAAGAATATTATTTTGTATTGCGAGAATCGATATATATATATAGGGTACAATTTTCTAAAACTATGGATCATGTGTTCCTTTTTGTACAAGAGGAGTATGTGTTTTAAATATCATGCTTCATAAAAATAACGTAAGATCTTCTCCTATTTAACCGTTTAGGGGTATCCTGATCCCCCTAATTGGAAAAAATCCTGATCCATGATCCTGATTGCAAAAATGCTTCATGTGAAGCTTTCACCCAACTTTGCAACCAATTTTAACGCCTTAAGGGTAGATTTTACTAAAATTTTATGCCTATGTACATTTGTTATTTATCGGGAGCAAATGTATTGAATTTCGTGCCTCTTACTTTAAAAATAACATATTTCCGTACAACAACTTATCCCCTATTAAACTTCTTTAGGGATAGAGTTTTCCAAAATCCTTTCTTAACAAGAGTTCATCCGTTTTTTATTAATATAAACACACCCTCCAAATTATAACTCTCAAGCAATGGTTTAGGCTGTGCGTTGTCTGTCACTTAGTGAGTCACTCAGGATAAAGCCTATTATATTATATAGTTGAGCATTGACAATGCGTATATTGACAGTAAACAGCTACTCCATTTCTGCGTAAGTTAGTACTTACAAACCCACCGAACGTCGAGAGATCTTGTACTCTTGGTGAAGAGCAAGCTTCACACCTTAGCTCATCGCCGCAAAGTTGCCTGTCTGTCGGTCTTCTACAGACTGTACTTTGGAGAGTGTGCTCAAGAGCTAAATTTGCTCATACCGCCATCTCCTTTTTTCCATCGGACATCCAGGCGCACTGCAGGCTACTCTTTCTTAGTTGCTATTCCTACCTGTCGCACCAAGCACTTTTCAACATCCTTTATAATTCGCACAGCCAAGGAGTGGAACTCCCTCCCTGCGTCTGTATTTCCGAGAACTTATAACCCGTCCATTTTCAAAGCCAGGGTGAATAGGCATATTCTGGATTAGCTCGTTCCATCGTGGATTCCGTCTTGGCCCCGGGATTGATTGGGATCAAGAGCTAACTCATCCTAAATAAAAAAGACATCAAAAAAATCGAATGGAGAAATTACTATTACAATGAACTGAATATTTTACAATAACCTTTATTTATGAAACATGGCTATTAACTCTACGAATTCTCGTCTGATTTAGGCGTCATTAAGTCTTTTATAAATATATTTTAGCATTCTTAATTTTTTAATAGTAACATTGTTTGTAACTTTTTTATAAAAAATATCTCTCAGTTTCAACCCAGAAACGAGCCTTTCGTTTTTTGAGGCTGAATCTTGGAGCAGCAAATTACCTATGTCTTTTTTGTGTTAAGTGTATTAACCATAACGCTTTTTAATTATTTTCTTACATGCATAAAACGAAACGTATCCCTAAAACTGTATCATTTCGATTAATCGGTGCAAAATGGTTAGAATTAAAAATAAACTTTAATGGTTTTCTGATCTTTGTTAGATTTTCCAATCTTTGTTAGTATGCTTCATTCTTTGAATTCATGATAAAATATCGTCAACTATAGTGGCATTTGTTCTTGTATTTTTTGCTACAATATGACGTCTAATAGTGTGTCAACTAAACTGTATAAGGCACTCGCCATCTGTCCGTAACTCGATCGTAAATCATGGTGACTGTCGCCCTAACGAGAGAGCCGGTGCCTCCACTTTTGATTGAATATTTTAAAGACAGCTTAAAAATGGAAACTAAAATTAGCAAACAAGTGTAAAAAGTTAAAGCGTGTATAAGTGACCCGGAATTAACATAAAGCGAGATATATATAATTTAGAACTAAAGAAAATTGATTTCATTACCGAAACACTGTTCACCAAAAGCACGTTTCGCCGCAGCATTTTTTTACAAGTCCTGATAGATACGGCTGGAAACAAACGACTATACTTTGTCCAATGTAGGATGATACTTTTGATAGTTGACACCTATATAGAGGGTATAAAGTTGCTATTGCAATGTCAAGCCAAACATAAGAAAACAAACACAACCTTAGTACGTAGCAATAAGGAAGTGACAACTGTCAAAAGTATCATCCTACATTGGACAAAGTATTAGTCAACCTCTTCAGTAAGATCAAGTCAGAACATTGTTCCAAACATTAAAGGTAATGATATTAAAAATAATAATTCAGTAAAACGTTCTTCCAGCGAAGAAAATTTCGGTAAACCCGTAAAAACAAGTATTCAAGATCACATCAACCAATCTAAATCTGGGACTATAATTGATTTTTAACTTACAACCCACTTGGCAGACTTCAACTGTAGGGTCTTATTGATGATAATAAAGACTGCAAATAAAGCCGGGACCAATGGCTGAGCGTGACTTTCGAAAGAATTCGAGTCAAAAATGTTTTGATTACCCATCCGAAAAATGGCCCTTGCAAAAGTTGCTTAACATTTAAAATCACATAGTTAATACGCCAACAACTATGCCAACACATCCTTTACCGTCAAATATCATAAAGTTTAATATTAATTAAAACATTTTGACATGTTGTAATAAGCTGACGTGGTGTTATTTCTGCAAAGCAATAATTATCATAGAATCGTCAGTCTATAATAAAGTTGTAGCATATTTAATGCAACCCATTCTATAATTTCCATTTATATACATCATGCTTTTGCAGTTCATAATAGCAAAAACATCCCTGTACTAATTGTCTCGGCTGTTAGTAATACCGTAAGCCAGCTTTGAACCAGGAATTTAGATAGAGTTCAAAGTTCGACGATGTCTTAAGAACATGGAGCCATCTGAGTTATAACTATCTAAATTATCACAAATAAATAACGGGAACGCATTGTAAACTATGTTGATTCTGATATTAAAACTTATTGCATTTTCAATGCGATCTTATAAGGTAAATTATTATGATAGAAAAATACTAGAAAAAATCGACTCAGGTCACAAGTGAATTCTCGGGCGGGAATAAAATATATAAAACTAAGTGGCTGTTTCATCTTAATCGATTGCTCAAACATTTGTAAAAATGTTTCTTTCGAATACGAGAGGATGTTCCTCTCATTGATGAAACAACGCTGGACTACAGCGGCAAATAAGAAAGGTACTAGAAAATTTCGACGAGTGTTCACAAGGCTCGGTAGCTCAATAGGGAGAGCATTGGACCGGATTTCCAAAGGTTGCGGGTTCGATTCCCGCCTGAGAATGCACTTGTGACCCGAGTAGATTTTTTCTAGTATTTTTCTATCATAATAATTTATCTTATGTGCTATTACTTTTACTATCTGGGATTCAATGCAAAATATTTCTTTAAAAAGATAAGACACGTTAATATACAGTAAGTTCATCTTATCTATACATATAAATTTAATATAACGGTTCTTAGTATAATGTCAAAATGTCGCCTCGACAGCAAATGAAAACATATACGGCAAGTATACAAAAAAAATTGTCTGTTTGTCAGTGTTGTAATGTTGTCACTTTTACTGTATGGTTATCGAAAAAACTGAGCTGCAAGGCACGTCACTAAAGCAGGCAAGTACTAAAACTAATATCTCAATAATAGACTGTTACTATTTATAGAGCTAGTTGCTAAAATTATAGGTCTGATCCATCTTTCCTGCTAAAATAAATATTATATAAATAAATATTAAACAAAATCACAATATTGTTCTGAACACAAGTTAAGTAGCATAAAGCAGTTGTTTTATAAAATTCAAAAACAATCATCACAACACCCAAACTCAAGCCAATATAGAATATCGTTTTCTACATTAACCCGACCGGAGATATAACCTGGGACCTCGGAAGCGTTACCTTGAAAACCGGTATTCGAATCACTCGATCACGGAGTCCAGTAATTTAAATTACCCTGCCTTCCTAATTATGTTATTTATCCATCTACCTAGGATTTTAATAAGTCTGTGATTGTTTTTGATTGTCTCGGATTTCCAAGATGGTGGGAGCCTGATGACCTGTGCTAACGGGTAATTTCTTTTTACCTATTTTGGGCATCAGTCTCACACAAACTTAGCCTAAGATTAGTAACGTTAAGTATTGAAATAAGAGATTGTGGTGAGGAATAAAGATTTTATTTATTTATTGTTGAGTACAGACAAATCTATCATATTTCAAATAGCCTTCAAGACTCCGACTGCGCTTCACTAACTACCCGCATACCGCCATCTTGCAAAAACCTCACTCCCGTTACACACAACTATTCAACATTTGCTGTCAATAATAGATACACTCATTAATGAACCTCGTTTGTAAGCTTTTTGCGTTAACTTTGATATATTGCCGATTGCTCTGACTATTCGTTGTACTTTTAAACTTGACGTAAATGACAATTATGATCTTTTTACTGTAAATAAAATAAAATTATTTTATATATACACACATATTAATCTCTTTATCTAAATCTAAGATCTAAGGTTTGTGTGTTTGTCTGTCCGCTCTTTTTCCCGCTCTTTTTCCATTGTATCAATAACGTTACCATAGCAACGCATTAACCGCAAGTAGTTCGTCTATCGGACGCTAGATGGCACTAACGGAAAAATATTTAATAATAGAAAAAAATTAAAGAATTTTGTCCACCCATAGGAACCGGGACGGGCCGCTAGTATAAATCTAAAATCTTTATATAATTCTTCTGGACGTGTGTATTTCATTGAACTTCTCCTAAACGGTTGGACCGATTTCGATAAATTTTATGTGTATTTTGTGATGCCCTAAACTTTTTAATAACATTATTTAAAAGTTTAATTGTACCCAGTAGACTACGCTGGAATCGTGCAGGATACCTACGTCTGTTGAGACGCGCAAAAACTCGAATATTGGTATCGATCGACTAATATACATATACATAAATTCATCGGAATTACAACGAAACTTTGGAAAGTTCTTGTACGCATACCAGAGAAGGTTTATGTATAGTCAACTAAAAAATAGTATGGAGAACAGAGTAAATATGATCAGCAAAAATTACTTTTCAATAAAGTGACAATTTACGTTTAAGATAAAAAATAACTTTTTAAACGTAGTACCAATACCTGGATGAAGGTTTCGGTTTTCCGGGTTGAAATGTGAAGATTTTAAAGATTTTATAGATGATTTCCTCATGACAGATATAGAGAATTTACAGATTTGCACTCGTATTGAAATTCAAAAACATATTTTTTGTGATATATAAATATATTTTGAATGCTTATACATGCCACAATGAAATTTAATTGCATGTCTACGTTGTTTTGTGGCAATAGTCAAGGGCGTCGCCAGCCGATGGCGCAGGGGGGGGGCAAGTTGACTTTACCTACTGCAATTCATACTTTTCTCATTCTCTATGAATGAGAAAAGTAGGTATGAATTGTAGGTAAAGTCGACAGCCCATGAAGCTTTTCACTTGTACTACGAGCCTTACATCTACAGCGATTGTAATAACAACAGTATCTTAGTATCAGTAGTATCTCAGTATCTTATATACATATATATTCTGTGACAGTACAGAGTCCAATGTGTAAAGCTACACGAGCACGAGCTCTTGACTTCTTGACTATGCAATAAAAAACTTGTAAATAAGTTATCTTTTTTAGAATCTCTAGGGGGGGGCAGCTGCCCCTCCCTGCCCCCCCTTGGCGACGCCCTTGGCAATAGTAGAAACAAAATTTTAGGAACTAGAGAAAATTTCTAAGATATCACCCCCAAGATATCTAAGGTAACCGCAAAAATATCAGAATTATTTATCCTGATTAACAGTTTTAAGAACTAACTGAAAATAAAATTTCTTTAGATTTATACCTGACTATTATATCAAATACAAAACAAATGGTAATAATTTCCAGTAACCACACTACTCTATCGATAAAACATAAGATATCCTTGCGGAATGCCAATTACGGATAACTTCGTAACCGATCCTAGAACGCCAAGGAATCTAGAACGCGGTTATTACTTAGTGAAGTCCAAAAATATCCGAAATATCTGTGGGAACTAGGGCTGGGTGTGCATGTGAACCAACGGTCATTTCTTGCACGAATGTGGATTTTTCGCAATTATTTGTAACAAGTCAGATATTTTTTGCAGCTAATAACTTCGTTCACTTCACGTATTAAACTTTAAAGTCATTTGTATTTATTTGCTGTGTTGCCTCTATTTAGAAATAGCCTCTTAATAACATTTTCACTTCAATTTTTTATCTCGAGATGGTCTTCGAACCTTACTAAAATCAATCAGCTCTATTTATTTTCTTTGCCTTGTCTAAGCTTCAGCATTTACACGTAGCCTGAGAAAAAGGATTTAATGTAATATATACAGTAAACCAAATTTGCTACTATAACGTAATACATTATCAATGAGTGTATAGGAACTATGACAAAACAAAAAAATAGTGTTGTAGAAATTGAAAATGGATAAAAGTGCCATTAACCTATCGGTTACGGGTTCTGGCCTAATTAGCGAGCAAGACAAGAATCCCGCCTGAAGTTTTTATTCAACATTACTTTTGTACATACAATGCGTCCCGTCACCAGTGTCGGAGCCTTTAATGGTGTGAAATATGGCATTTTTTATCGACAAATTGCCTCTCAAATTTGGTTTTTCTCAAAAAGCCTATAATTAAAAAATACACAAAAAAGAATCTATTTGTTTTACTTTAATTATTTATTTTATTTAATTATTCTATGACAATTGAAACATGATGGCTGTGTAACTGTTGTCTATATGTTTAGCTATCAAATAACACCTTTTTAATGTTGATAGGACATTTACACGAGTAGTGGTGGTCAAATTAGTATGAGAGCCTAGGTCTTGGTTACCAAGAAAACAAAATGGCGGCCGTAAGAGGAAAACAAAAGTTGAGGGGCAATTTGTCGATAAAAATGTCATATTTCACACCATTAAAGGCTCCGACATTGGTGACGGGACACATTGTATATTTAGAAAAATTAGTGCTAAAAACCGCGTGGCATAATATAGCACCAAACCTTCACACTTAATGCGACTAATGATACTTGTGTAAACCATACACCTCCCGTAGACCACAAATAGGCATCAGCGTTTTCCGAATCATGGTGTTTATTTTATTGATTAACATGGCATTATAAGATTATAAGAAAAAAAATCTTTTATTTCAGACCATTACATTTTTTCCTGCAACTATAACAAAACAAATTTTCAATTTTCATAAGACTTATAAAACCAAACTTAGTGATTATTAAAATTAATGCTTAAAACCGCGTGGTGTGAAGAAATAAAAAACTATCATTTCTCATAAACAAAGAAAGATATATTATGTGAAATATATAAAACATTAGCGAATAATATATATAGTTTATTCCATTAGTAATACATAGCTATCAGGGAAGAAAAAAAATTGTGATTGTGAAATATCCTATGTGAATTTATCTGTCTCTACTAATATTATGAGTGTAAGTGTGTTTTTCTTTGTTATTCTTCTTTCACGCTCCAATGAAGCTTCGTGTTGCCACGATTTGTGCATGTCTATGTGTAGTTTATAATTCGCACAGGCACCTAGGTTTAGTTTTAAACTAATTTATTTTTATAGAGACACAATTTTTACTAGACAAAAAAGTAATAAGTGGTCTATTTTATATTCCAAAAAATGCATCGATTTTTGTGGAATACATTCGGAGTGATCTTGCTGTATCTCTTATCTAAATAGATTGTAATGATATTCAATAGATACGAAGGCGAAGGAAACCTTTACCCTAGTAAAGCTCCCTTATGTTAAAGATCAAATGGTTGACCACAAATTATTTCTTTTGTACGGTCAGTGTAACAATTATAAACTTACATAGAACCGCAATGGTTCTAAGTTTTTTTTTAATTTTAAATTAATCTAGATCGTTAAGCGAGGATTGATATATAAAGTTTAATTTTTATTTATAAATATATGAGATAAAATATTCAATTACATTTACTAATATAAACATCTAGGTTTTTACAAAAATATTGCTTATTGTATATTAAGTAGCAAATATGGAGAAACGAAGCAAATTGTAATTTCCCCGGTTTTCGTAGAAAAAAAATCTTAAATAAAAAGTAACGTCTTTATGTTATTTTTTGTTTAAGATAACGTTTTAATAAATTCTGACAAACGCAAGACTTTAATTGATCAGAACTTTAAATCAACCTTCAGAATGTCACCGCTACTTTCTTCATACAACCATTTTTGTCCGCCACCCATTTTCCTGTTATTTCTATGGCATCCTTAAAGGTTAGAGACAGCGGTAGATGAGCATTTAATTCCCTAAATACGAAACAACATTGAATATCGCGTGTTCAAATCCCACCTGGGGCGTATATTTACGCGGTATGATTAATTATGCATTTTGTACGTTTTATTAAGGTTCACACAAAAAGTTGGTTTAGCCCAGTATGTGTTAATTTTTCATTTTCATATACAATTACGGAAAACCTTATATAGCCTTTGCGAGTGCTACTGCAATTAATGACTCCATAAACATATCTTTATAACAAAACCCTTGCAATTAACATCTTAAATGGTAAAAATATCAGTTTTTCGCTTAACTGCTCATTATTTCGGAGAATTATCTCCTCGAAGGCGAAATGTCAGCTTGAAGTGTTATAAGGAATACTACGAAAAACGACAAAAAGGCTGAAGTTATTATAATATTAATGCTTGCATTAAAAGTTCTCGTTTCATAAACTTTCTTATTAAAACGTGATAAAGCATTTCGGACCGAAGTTTACCAAGCATTGTTATCGACAATAAAGAATCACAACGCCACCATTGGCGATTCGGACCGAAAAACATTTAAAATGGTATGCGAATTGTGCCCAAAAGCAGTATGAGCGCGGACGATATTAAATAAATAATTAAACATTTGTCAGATACCCCTAAAAAGCGAAATACCCACGACGAGCGGGTTACCATATTTGGTTACCAGTGTTGCCAGCGCGCGCGGGCAGGTGACTACCAATTACCGAGCCACGCAAAAACCGATTGCAGACAAATTGTGAAATTGTAAGACTCTGGACAGTTAACCAACGAGACGCTACTAAAATACGTTGACCCATTCCAACTGAGCGGTTGAACGAAATAAATTTAAAAAATGGACGCCATTCGGTACCATCTTGGAAATGGAGCGTATTAAAAATATCTAATTATACATTTTATTAAAACAATCGTAGAGTGGCAGAACTGTAACCATGAAAAATTAAAATTATGTATCAAGTTCATTTGGTTAGATGTACCTATTTATAAACATACAAAATGTAGATTTATAATTTTTATATATTTTATGCATTTTCAATGCGATCTTATAAGATAAATTATTATAATAGAAAAATACTAGAAAAAATCGACTCGGGTCACAAGTGAATCACAGGCGGGGATCGAACCCGCAACCTTTGGAAATCCGGTCCAATGCTCTCCCAATTGTATGAATGTACTAGAAAATTTCGACGAGTGTTCGCAAGGCTCGGTAGCTCAATTGGGAGAGCATTGGACCGGATTTCCAAAGGTTGCGGGTTCGATCCCCGCCTGAGATTCACTTGTGACCCGAGTCGATTTTTTCTAGTATTTTTCTATTATAATAATTTATCTTACAAAATGTATTTTTTTTTTATTTAAATACATTCAAAATGTATAAAAAGCATCATGTAAAATTGCTTTTCACAACAACTCTGTTAGAAAAATATCGTAGGTTATTCAACTACCACATCTGATCTACATCATTAAGACAGACAGAAGAAAGATGCGAATTTGTGGGCGTTAACGTCTGCAGATGCAGCCGGGCCTTGAGGCTTTATGTTCCTTTCGAAACACGCTTGAAATATTTTTTTTCGTTACCCATCCTATATTATTCAAACTAACCTAGACCTTAGAAATTTTAGACTAAAGTCTAAAATAACCAGATACAACACTAAGAATTCTCTTAAAATCGACTTAAAAGTGTGAACTTTACAACCAAATCAAAACCTTATTCAAATGCTATAAATGAACGAAATATTTTTTTGGTAAGTACTAAAATCTTTCTTCCAATACCTTGATGAATAGATAAAATTCCTAAGAGGCGGTCATTATGGAGATGTCAAAAATAAATATGGCTCTCTTCACATCGAGACACTTAAAGCAATCGTCATCAGCTGAAGATATAAAACATTAACTGCGAGACTACCGAAACATCAAATTAGTCTAAATGAAGTCCCACTAATGATACAATAAAATCTGCAACGGACTTTCAACTTGAATAGCTACTCAAAAGATAGCGTTTCTCAGAATTTTTTAATGTCTTAATTATATTTCACGTAAAGTCGTAAACTCGCTACTACAGCGCACCCGCTGATTAAGAAACAATAACACTATAATAAATTACAATTAATTTTTCTGTATCAAAAATTTTATATTATTTGCTCACTTTTATGCCTCTTCAGATGTATTATTAAAGATGGCCATTTCTTTTTTACATGGAAATATACGCTACGAATACTCCGCCGCGCGTAAACAGCGAAGTTATGTGGGACCCTCCTCCACCCTCCTACCCGGGCTCACCCCTGGTAAAGTTTTGTAGGCACACCCACTAAAAACCTGTAGGTCCTGTGGGTCTACCATAGTAATTACCACCATATTATGCGCTGACAATTAACAATCGACGCGTTGAGCTTTCCTGGAGTTGTGATGTCTCCCCTCCGATTATACCTCACTTTTAAATGGACAAAAACAAAATGTCAACTGTTTGTTTATTGGGATCATACTAGATATTGTATTTTTCATATAAAGTTTAGATTATAATACTGAAAAGAGAATATTCGATAATAACAATAATTATAAATTGCACTTTAATGCACGCTTAGATAGGATACAGAAAAAGACAAGGAGGAAAAAAGAAGTTTATCCAAATAGCCGGCCGTATTTCTAAAAAGCGATCTCTTCTAGGTAACTTTGGGTAAAACAATAAAAACCGGACAAGTGCGAGTCGGACTCGCGCACCGAGGGTTCCGTACACACTTTTATTTAAGTAAATAGTTCGTTCATCACAGGAATCAAGATAAATGGATTCAGAGACAAACTTATCATTGCATTGGAAATCTGTTGTACCCAAACATCGACACAGGTCGCGGTTAGTTTACCAACTGCAAATTAGTTTATGATCGCAATTCTTTTATGATGCTACAAAAAATTTGCTGTTTTCAGATTTTTTCATTTGCTTGTGCTACATGAAGTTGCTTCATGCCAAATTTTATGATTCTAGATCAACGAAAAATGCCCTATTAATTTTGATTCCTTTGAAATTATATATTTTTGCCGCATAAACGGCAGTACTTTTTCTCCGCGTTAACTTAGAAGTTTGATGTTTTCACAGCTTCAATGGACTGTAGACCTGAGTATACGATTTTAATTTCAACTCGATACATCCACGCGTTCCCGTGATAAAGAGTCTTGACATACAGACAGACGGACGGACAACAAAGTGATCCTTTAAGGGTTCCGTTTGAGGTACGGAACCCTTAAAAGATAATAGACGAGCGAGTGTGCATAATGAAAGGTCAAGTGTAGATTTCGATATATAATAATGTAGATATTAAATAGTGTAGATATGTAATTTGATATAGCTTGTGGTGGATATTAAATGATTAGATAAGAAAGGAATGAAGATACAATAACAAGTAATTAGGATTTGAGGATAGAAATTAAGTTCTAACTCTGTCGCGAAAGGATCTAAGTGTTAAGCCTTTCTGATATCCTCTGGTAGTAAGTAAAACGGACATCGTGAACAGTAAAGGAATAGTAAAAGAAATCGGTAAAGTGCCATAGAACTTCTAAGGTAAGGTTGGTTGCACAAGATACACAACTACACTGCGAGGTTGGAGACTGAATCGAGAAACGGAATTTTAGGTAGGATGAAGAAGATGGAAAAGAAGAACGTAAATAAACCTATGTAAGTCGCTGTGACAAAGAACAAGGAGCCAGTTTAGTAGAAAAATATAGATAATTGGAATATATCTGAAAATATGTATGAAAATATTCATGATGACGTTACATTTAACGAGTAAAAAATATTTATAAACCTAAACCCCTACAAAGGTGGATTATTCAATTGAAGCTAAGGGTAAGCATACATTGATATTGTGATACAACAATTCGGTCTGCAGTAGGTATCAACACAATAAAAAAACAATTGATACATTCTTAATTATAACTAGCGTCATGGTATTGACGTGGTTTTTGTATTCAAAAATAGTAACACAAATTTAGGTAGTTATTGACTCCTTCATCAATATTTTAATGAATAAATTTAACTGAATGATGATCTCAATGAAGAATTTCAATGGAACACATGACTTTTATGGTTCGGTAATAAAATTTACAATCACACATCCCAAGTTAGTGTGCAATCAATTGAAAACAGCTGAAATGTCATTCGTTAGGTTTTATCAATGACAATCGGAATAGATTAAAACAGAAATATACAGAAGTCATCGTTATAACGATATGAATAAAATGGGCTGTTTATCAGATCGGCAGTTTATATAAAGTAGGATATTTAATTTTCAGATATTTTTTAGGTACATTTTGAAAGAATAATGAATATATACTAAAGCATGTTACACATATTACACTTCGTATAATAAAAAAATTGCAAATATCACGGAGTTCATCACGGACACAGAACAAACCACTCACAACACATTATACATCATCATTGGAGCTCCCATGGATCAGCTTCAATGGCGCAATGTCTGTTACGCCATAACTTCTCGAATTCTTAACCGATTTTAATTTTTTTTGTGTGGAATCGAATCGACAGGTTTATAGGAAGTCACAGATTGTGACGGAGCCCGAATTTTGAAATTCCCAAAAATTCCCATCGAAACAAAAGTTCTTTTTTTCTTTTTTTAGATATTACATTCCGCTCCAATATTGGTTTCTTCAGCCTAGATTTGTACTGTAGGAGTATTCTCCTACATTATCATAGCCTAAATAAGCACTGTAAAGATGTTTGTTATGGATACTAAGGAAACAGATAGACATACGTATTGGGCACATAAATAATTATATATAAATACCCATGATTTCTTACATAAATATCTGCCCCTTCCTGGACTCTAGTTTGTGGGTCAAAAACCCAAGGTCGTTAAAGAACTTGCAGCCAATATCTAACAATTGGCGCAGTAATAAATGAAGTTTGCTTGAGCATGCTTTTGCTGGATTCAAAAGGGACATTAGATTTGATATTCCATAAATAATTTATAGAGACCAAAATTTTCTTCATTTCCAGAATGCAATGACGGAATTTCAAAAATTAATAATAGTTGGAACGTTCGACCTACTTGAGATCCTATTGTTGATCAAATTCACTACACACTGCGAGACCTAAATATTTAATGTAATTAATAAAAACAAAAGACAGAATTGCATCGAGAAATTTCTGTTTCCGATGCTAGTAGTCTCAGATCGAATTGGAATGCAATAAAAAAATTGGGAGCATAGAAGCAATTCATTTGGCGGAAAATGGTGGAAGACCGCACTTTTCTTGTAGTTAATCTTCATCGTTGAAACGTTTAATTGCACACAATCACGAACTGGTTATACGGAACAATAGCATGCTAGTCTAATAAAATTTTAGATCAACTGAAAGTGAACTAAACTCACTAGCAACTCTCACATCAACATATCACCTTACCAGAAAATGCCAATGTGACATTTTGAGCAGGTTATCAAGCTGTTGCCCTTTTTAAAGAATTCGTTGAAAGGCATTCAATTTCCCACCCACAGTAAAAAATCACGTAAGATAATCAATGACGTAATAAAGATAAGCTTTAACTATGTTACGATAATTATAAATTTTAGAATCGAGTTCCCTGGAAATTTTTTAATATATCAAAATGTATTAATAACTAGCAGACCGAGCAAACGATGCCCTTTCCATTAGCATACTTGTTTAACTGACATATATATTCGTAAAAAAAAAGAAAAACCTAAAACCTGATAACAACATTACCTACCCTCCAGAATAGCATTTCCAGAAACTACGGAATACATGTTTGTTTTTATGAAAAATACTTAATTTCACATTTCTATTTTCAAAATTCACTCACTTTTCAAAATGCTGAAGCACGTGATACCAGATGCAAGTTTATCGAATATCATATTTCTTTAAAAATCACGGACAAATTAAAAATAGCTATTAGTATATGGTATTGTTAGTTATTTAACAATTCACCCACTTTCCAGAAAACGTAAGTTTACTTTTTATCTAAGTCTCTATATATCTAATTTCAACCTTCTTGCTTAAAAAATGGTGTTTCTATGCATTTCCTTCAAGTTTTTCACTGCTTCAAAGATAGAATTTTCTAAAATACTGAAGCCCATATGTACTAATACTTATACCAGAAACATAACATTGAAAATAACAGCTTTTCAGTCGTATGGCTCAATTGAACAAATCTAGAAAGAATTGTAATTTTCATAAAGAAAGTGAAACAGACATTGTCAATAATATTAATTACTTCTGATGTAGTTCATCGAAGATATCAGGCAGTCTACCCCACTTATTGATAGCTTTCGTATTTTTGGAGATCAGTTGCTGAATTGACATCACATTCGCACGTCTTTACTAAACACTTTTTACCGAATAACTAATTTACTTTTTGGGGGGTTACGTTTTTAATTAATACCGACATTTCGTCTCTTCGCCTAGAGCAACATTTTTTGATCATTAAATTAATGAATAATGTGGATGAGCAAGTGAAAAAATATCATTTTTCACCATAAAGATGCCCTGAGTAATATAAGTGTTAAAAAGATTTCTACCGTCACTTTACTCTACCACGTCACTTTACTCTACCAAGCAAAAACTGTAAAAACCCCTCTTATAATTTCATTAGAATCAAAAGCATATTTTCACCCTTAAAGTATACAAGACTATTAAAAAATATTCGAAGTGGGAATATCATTATTTGTTACAAGCTGAACCACATGTGCTTTAAAATAGAGCTAGAATCTTGAGTCCATCAAAAATCATAAATAAGTCCTTTCGCTATTTTCTGAAATCATGGTATCGCTACTTCGATTTACCGGGTTCGATCCCCGCCGCTTTTAGTGTTTAAAAGCTAAACTTTTCTGTACTAGCTCGGCTATGGGTGTTGTGTTTGTGGTTCCATCTGTTTCTGATTTCCATAACACAAGATACTTAACTTGATTTGAGAACAATATATCTGATGTTTTCTGAAAATATTATAACAATAACAAGAATAACAATAATTGGGATCTGTGACTAATTTAACACTAAACATTATAACCAACAAATAAGTTACAGTCATTACAGTCTCACGTATTACCGAGTCCAAAAAATGGAACCCTGTACTCGGTTATTTAACATCAATAACTACAGAGATTACAACAATCCAATTAAAAGGAGACATTGACAACTAAATCCTATAATCCAAGCACCGCTTAATTGGCCGCCATTACACAAAATGCTCTATGGTCTGTCATCGCACAAAATGGCGGACGCGCGCGGCAAAATAAATACGTTCGGAGATGGATATTATATCTTCATTAGCGTGCAGTAGCGCGCATTGATATGTCGGCAGGTGGGGCCATTGAAATTGTTGTATTTTATCACTGGCTCGCTAAAGGATAGACGCTTCGCTCATTGCCTTTTTTGATTGTCTGCGAATCGCACTGATTGTAAGCTTGGATACGGAATGCGAGAAATTGCAACCCAAAAGACCTTTAGCGGCTAGGCGTTTAATAAACCAATTTGTTGTGCTAATGACCAACTTCGTACTCGGTTATAGATTTATAGTCATAGTGGTATCAACCATCTGGCAGTATGACACCATTAATGAATTGAAGCATTTTGGTTCATTTCATTGGTGCTGAATTCGTTCTAGGTATTGCGTAATTATTTAAGAATTTAGTTTGATTTTATTTTCGATCGATTCACTCTTCAATTACAATTTTAAGTGTGAAAGTGAATCTCTTTTTTTCTTTTGGATAGAAAAGGAATTAATGGCGTAGCTACCGAAGGGCTAGTTGGTGCTGCGTACCAGAGCTTCAAGCTCTGAAGACGATGGACCAGCTAGAAAATCTCCCACCTTATGGAATGTAAATAAAATAGATTGGAACACGACTTTAAGGTAGCACTGTCAGTCAGAGTTACCCTTTTAAAATTTTCTAAACTTAGGAATATAAGTAAATTGTGATAGTGTAATGATCACGTTAATTTATTTAAAATCACAGAGAACAATTAAAATAATATAGAACATAGAAAATTTTTGCATTTAACAAAAAAACTTCTGAGAAATCACAGTTTTTGTTTTATTACAAATGCCGTTTAGATTCCATTAAATATTGAAAAAATAGAGAAAATAATAGACTAAACAAATTAGACACATAAGAACATGTGGTAGTAATAATGAATAAATAAATATCAAAAATGCTCTCTATTGTCCCTCTAACTCGATTTTGCCTATACTAAGTACTACGCGAGTATTTTTTTTTACATTCGACTCTTGCCGTGTCGACAATACTACTTTAATCATGACAACTCGTTTGAAAGAATATAGGGGAACTCCCCACAAGATTAGTTAGGGCCCCAGTTTCATTTTGCACTAGGGCCTTTGATTACCCGACTAAGCCTCTAAAGGGAACAGGAACCATAAATCGGAATAGTTTAACTTTCGATCCAATGATTTTCGCTTTGTTTGATAGTGCTGTAGTCGTGTGCCGTATCTACTTATAAATTCAGTGTTACTTAGTGCCTTAAGGTAACATTTTGGTTTGCTCGTGTTTCTAAATTTTGTTACGCCTTCGTAGAACACATTCTTCAAAACTACACTTATGTTTTTTTTGCATTTTCAATGCTGTCTTATATAATTTTAATCGGCTCACACATTATTCCCGCCTATGTATAACTGGTGAGAATTTTTCTATGTAGTATTTTTTTATAAAAATAATTAAACTCTATTGATATTTGCAGTTATCGAAGTAGCTTCTTGGGGCCTATGTGCGCAGGTCCTACCATTTTGACGATTAAAATGCTCTTCAAAAATTTCTTACTATATTTGTGAAGAAAATTCTTATAAAAAATTCTTAAACAATTCACTTTTAACTGCAGTCGAAGTCTTCCTTTATGATACAAGATAACTAGGGGAAATTTTCATTCCCCGATCAGATTTCTTCAGACTTTCTTTCTGATGGGTTTGAATGGTGTTTTTAAAATTTCTGAAGTACATAAAAGCGTCGATTCCGTAAAATAACAAAAATCGGTATAATATATTCTCAAAATCAGTCATAATTAAACAAATAGATTATTATTTGTATAAAAACCTTAAAATAAAGTCTGGATTCCAAATTAATTACACATACTGAAATTATAGAAGTAACGTATAATTACGTGTAAGAACCAATCGGCGATACCTACCTAACATATAACATCGTGTAAATGTACTACTAAGTCATAATTTATCTTTAAAAATAGCTTCCGCTTAAATATTTTCCTAAAACTTGATTAAGTTTAATTTAGCTATAACCTTACCAACTTAATTGATACCCTAAGGTGAACGAATTGATTGCTTATTCATATGCACTTATCCGTATTAAGGACAACTTAATATTACTATTCAACGAGCAAATGACCTCTTAGAATAATTAGGCAAATATTCAGTGATATCCGCTTGTGGTTCTAAAACTTTTGTATGATAATAGAGGGCAGACAGGATAATGAAGCAATATTCATACATTGCTTGAATTAAAGGAAATTGAACTGATTGATTTTGTCGTTCATGAAAACATACGACGGACGCTATTGACTTTTGAAGTATGAGCTGTCAATATTTTAGTCTCTACAATATAAAAGAAGGACTTTGTGAGTTTGTTACCATATATAGTTACCATAAGCCTAAGAATAACAGTTTTTATAATCAATTAACGTTACCATAGCAACGCGTGGCCGGGTTATACCAGCAACGCGTGGCCGGGTTAGCTATTTTCAATAATCCTGAAAAATACTTTAAAAATCGTAGCCACATCCTGTTTCAATAACGTGTTAACTAATAGATAATTTCTTTTTAAGTTTCAGTAAATTCTATTATTTATTATTTTTATCATAAAAATTTCGATGACTTTGACGAGTATTCGCAATGATTTTTAAATATCCCATAGCTGAGTATTTGTTGATCGTTTTTTGAATTATTCAACATTTGAATCTGCAATGCCAGAAAAACACATTGCGTTTAGTTTTTACTATTGCTAACATTTCTCCTAATATATCTTATCTATAATCTTTGCGTACAACACAGTAGACTCAACCTATAACTTAACATGCCACTTCAGCAAACACAAAAAGATACAATAAAATTTGTCAACATCTCAATTATTAACGATACATATTTCTACAACGGTCATTAGCCGCATAATCGATACTGCATCAATAATTGTTTTGAATTTTGAAGCATATATTCAGTGAAGTGTATAATGGCAGTGCGTGATAGGGTCACTCTATTGAGCGACTTCCGGTGCTAAATAGGTCGCTATTGCTAGCTGATTGGGCTAGTCCACGTGGAAGTAATGCAGTGCGCTTGTTTAGGAAAAGAGAAACTTTTTTTGACCTTCAGATGGAAATTATTCGTGTGAAGATTAAGTGAAAATATTAATAAGAGTACAAATTATATTTGTTTATTAAAATACGTAATTTTGCCCCTCAAAACATACGATAATACCTCTGGGAATGCAATATTTAATTTTTTTTTGTTTCTGACTAAAATGTTGAATATAATTTCAGTTATTCAACCTATTTATTATTTTGGTCGTTTGGTGCTAAGTAAAAGATATTGTTCCCTTTTATATTAAGTCAAATACCTGATGCATACACCGCCGTGGGAAGACAGAACAGAAATCGCACTAGGATAAGGGTAACCCATTAAAAACCTGTGTATTATTTCTTTTCTCCGCCGGCGATCAAGCTACCCATTGCAGCAATCACCGAACCGAAGGGTAAATTCCTTCTTTATGCCAAAGATCCGGATATCGAGGATAAATTCCCGATACATAAATATCTAAGATCAATAATTGCCGGGATCGTTCTCATTTGTAAACTGGATCATTAAGATATTTTTTATCTTACTAGCGGCCTGTCCCGGCACGGGTGGACAAAAATCTTAATTTTTTTTTCTATTAATCATTATTTTTACGTTAGCGCCATCTAGCGTCCGGTAGACGAACTACTTGCGGTTTACGCGTTGCTATGGTAACGCGTATACAATGGAAAAAGAGCAGGAAAAGTAGCGGACAGACAAACAACATATCTTAGATAATATTTAAAAGAGTATATTAGACCTTTTCGCTTGCATAACAGTCGTCGTAAATAGCTGAGGACGTAACCCATAAAGTTGTTTGGCACTGTAACTGTGACTTTCACACCAATTCCAATTCCAGATATAGCTACAAACAATTCACAAATAGCCAAGTTCTACGCAACATTCAGTCAGTTTATTCTATACGCTGTTAAGAGAACAATAAGTTTCAGTTTTGATTACTCGTATGTTCACTATAACTAAACATTTCATACGCGCAAAAGGTACGTCAAGCCGGTATTAGCAGTTTTGTACAAATCTATATTGGATATTTATGGTATTTCTGTCCATAAAGCCCACATATAGTGATGATGATAAGATTTCACAAATCTTGACAAGAGTCCCACCTGATCTGCAGCCGAAAAAAAAACTTCCCTGTTGCCCCAAAAATCAATAATTTGACCAAAAGATTTTTGTTACATTGATTAAATCTTAGTCTAAAATTCTAAATCATTAAAAAAAGACGCAAAAAGAATAAAAATTACTATTATTATATTAGAATAAACGTAACTTGTTACTTACTTACTATACCTACACTAAAATAAGTTGAAGATACAAATGTATCGAATCCTTATTCGACTTTGTTAATTCAAAGTAAAAACAAGCAAAAAAGCTTTTGACCTCTCAATTAACAATTTTGAGTGCTTCTCATGAAAAAACTGCCAAAAAACAAAAGGACATAGGATAGATTTTTTTATCTCTGCGGAGAAGTCAGTTTTGGTATGCATCAGCTCTGTATGGATAGGTATTGAACCAAGCATCATTGTTTGTACATTAAATACTTACACAGATACGTACTCTACGACAGAGATTTATATTATAAAAATAAATTGCAAAATTTATTATTGCTAATATTTACCTTATTTTATGCACTATATGCATATTCATTATAATTTTGTTAAGATGTATCATGAGATAAAGAACATTTGTGGTATAATAATAACATAACCTTAATCATGTATTTTTTTTTGTTTTCAAATATTTATTTCACTTTTAATCAAAATTAACAAGTTTTATACCTGCAAAAAGTTTTTTTTATTTTAACTTATATCATTGTAGGGTCAACTGGCAAATGCCTCATCATTATCATCAGCTTTTTCTAATGTTGCTTAACTGCAATCATATGCCGAACGTGCTAACAGAAGCGCCATTAGGATTCATGATTCTGAAGCTCCCTATATATAGTAATAATAAAGTAATTTTAATCTAGAATCGTGTTTTAATTTCAACGCACACAGAAAATACTAAATGTTTAATGGCGACCACCCATAGTTAATTTTCGCGCCAATACGCCCAACGAGTGGAAAATGGCGGCTACGCTTTTGTTCCGAGAAGCACTGAAATGGTTGTTCTCATTAAAACCGTTGCAAATTATATAATGTTACGACTACTGCATTCATTAAACTTGAAGTAAAATAGATCTATGCGAAACTAAAGACTGTACAATTTCAGCAGAAGTAAAATTTTGTATATTAATGAAAGGTTTCTTTCCCTTAAATTAAATTCATACAATAAGCTTTATTTAATTGTACTTAATACAATTTCGGTCAACGCGGTCAACTCTTTTTTCTACCACCCACTCAGGACGTCTTTTAACTGACAAGAAGAATGACCGAGAAACGGCGTCTGACGACAATTGTACCAAAAGTAACGATATTAAACAATCATGCATCGTACCATATCTAATATAAACAAATTATTTTTTATTTGTTAAACAAAATAATAATTACTTACACTTTTTTAGCAACACTATTTAGATGGTTAAGTTTTTCAATTATGTTTAATATTATTTTGCCATTGTACCTCTCGGGATTATTTTTCTTGCCTTTATGTATTCTAAATCTACTGACTCGAACCCAGCTTGATATTGAATACCACGAGATAGGATAACAAGAAAGACCTTCTTTATGTTGTGTGATCCTCTGATCGAGAGGTCCTTACGTTCAGTTCCTATATAATCGAAACATTAGTACTGCTTAATGTCAATAAATATCCTGACTTTTCCATTAACACTCCATCTAACGCGCATCTTCTTTAACTGATTCATGTCACTAATTCCATTGTTTGTCTCCAGCGGGTACCCCTAGTGGACCACCAGTGGTCCGATGTCAGCTTCGGAAACACAAACCAAACAGGAAGCCTCGAACACCGTTCACCACCCAGCAACTACTAGCTTTGGAGAAGAAATTCAGAGATAAACAATACCTAAGCATAGCTGAGCGAGCTGAATTCTCTTCTTCGCTACGACTCACTGAAACACAGGTAATAAATAAAATAACAGACTACTCTATCTATATGTATATATAAAAAATCCATATCACAGTGTTTGACTGCGATGAACTTCTAAACTACTCAACCTATCTTGATGAATTTTTTTTTCATTTTTATTGATTTGTTCCGACTAAGGACATAGGATAGGTTTCATTTTAATTTATAACACAGCAATGCGTACTGCAATAAAATTAAAATCTCTTGCATGATCCTAAGAGTGTCGACACCGGACATCACAAGATAGAACCCGTAGACAATAACTATTTACTTAATTGCCACCTAAATGGTAAGTATGTAAAAACATCTCGTTCATGAATAGGGCAGGTAAGGCTAACTGAAAAGAGTGGGAGTTTACATAGAAACGCCACATGGCAACCCCCTTCGGTAATTTGTATGGTTCAAAAATTAACTGAAGTACCTAGGTTTTAAAGTCTACAATATTATAGTTATTTGTTATGCAAGGCATTAAGGCAAAGTTAAGATTTGGCGCGAGTTACCTCCGTTGAAAATTGAGCCAGCGCAGGATTCTAAGATTGAACCACGAGCGTAGCGTGTTGTTCAAAGATAGGGAGGGTTTCAAAGGTACGATGCGCTAAAACCTTTGCTGCCGACTGAAACACAAAATTTTTCATCTCACTAAAGCGAGGAAAATTTTTAGATGCAAGAAAACCATCTTAATAAATGTTAAATTGGATCATTTAAATTAAAGATCAAAAATCAAATTGCTACAATTAGTAATGTTGAAAATATATATATTTTTTTAATTCGGTTTCTATTCAGTGATTTGACTAAGAATACTATAATCACTTTGACAGTTCTTTTTCGGGTGCGGTCCGAAATCCAATCATATGTTATGAAATCTCACCCACTACACCCACCACTCACATAAAATAAAATTTATTTTTGTTAATTTATAATTTAATGAACTAAAATTATTTAATAAAACCAAAACGGAGTATTATAATATTAATTTAAATAAATTTAAAATGTTACTTATAAAGACTATAATAACGATTGTCTTTTTCTTTGAATAGAAAGGTTCTAATTTTAAATAAATTTTTCACGCTAGTGGATAAAACGCAATTTTCCACGCAGAAATTGAATGACAAACCAAACTTTTCCAAGCATGTGAGGTGAAGAAGCTCAATTAGTGGCCTCAGTATAAAAAATCAATGCGGCAACATAAATATGATTATTTGTACTTTTCTATTCAAATACGCTGACATAAAGTAACTTTTCTGAACTGTAAACACTATTTAAGCATTGTTAATAAAATTAAAATATTGAAGCAAGATACTGCTAGGTATCCGAAACAAAATGAGCTATGAAATTATAAAATATATCTTATTTCTCGCCTGTTCCAGGTCAAAATATGGTTCCAAAATCGACGTGCGAAAGCGAAACGACTACAAGAGGCCGAAATTGAAAAACTGAGGTTGTCGGCGCGCCCACTGTTACCTCCGTCCTTCGCACTCTTCGGTGGGGGAGGTGCTCCCCCTCTCTTCGCAGCGATGGCAGCGGCAACACGACCACAGCTGAGCTTCCTCGGCGGCCCTCCAAGCCATCAACACGCCATCAATATGAACATACTCAACTCTTTACAACCCCATTGACGAATGGAAAATGCGGGAACGCGAGACGTATCCGAACAGCCGCCATCTTCGTAACGGCAGCCATTGTTGTAAATTCGAAACTTTTTGTGTATTGTGGAATTCGATTACTGAACGTGCAAGTCGATTTTCAAAATCAATGCGTTTCATGGACATTTTAAAGTGTTTGAATACTTTAATAAAGTTAAGTGTCAAGGTATAATATAGTAAATTATTTACAAAACTGTGGGAAATACATGCTTAATCGACGTGTATAATGTCATTATAAGTTCCATATTATTTTAGTGAACAATTAAATAGTCAAGTGTCTACGTATATGAAACAATAAGTGCAATTTTCCT
This sequence comes from Calamotropha paludella, assembly GCA_927399485.1. Lineage (NCBI taxonomy): Eukaryota > Metazoa > Arthropoda > Insecta > Lepidoptera > Crambidae > Calamotropha > Calamotropha paludella. Next base: position 11,525,343 of record OV656826.1, on the reverse strand, counting down.
ACTTAATTAATAGATTGTAAGGAATTCCTAAAAAAATCTTTTTTCTCTGTTTTATTTAAGTTGACTTTGAACCAATTACATTTATCATAAGAGCCGCTATGACCGGCCGACCGGTATGAGTTTTATTCGTAATATACAAAAATATCCATGCCACCTTTACGAAGCTGCAACGTAGCCATTTAAAAATAATTATGTAATAACTAATTCCAAGCACATGTCATAACATTAATATGTCTGAAACTCTATTACCTATGCCCGAAACAAATCCATAGAAGTTTGTTTCTTCATTTTCATTATTAACATTTGTAAGAAGAAATTAACTAACCTAAAAAATTAAACCTTGTCAATTCATTACCTATATGTTTACTTGGTTTGGTTCAGTAGTTTCTATTTTCTTATAAAAAAATGTGTTATGGTCTATTATTAGTATGTAATAATGGTAGATTATTAACCACAGTGTTCATAAACATGCATGAGTGTTGGCAAATGAAACAAAATAGGTAAAGGGTTCAAGCTCTCTCAAGAAGTCTACGGAGTGTCAACAAATCCTCACACCTTTACTGAAATATTGTGAAAGGGGTTTTATCTCTATATAAGAAAAAAAAACTTGCCACGCCTTCACCAAGAAGTTCATGACATATTTACATCTTGCTGGTTTGCGAGAATATCGACGCAACTTAAAAAATCGTCGAATTGAACTAAATATGCCAAACGATCTGAAATCTTTGATATTTTATCGTAAACAGAGACACAACGTCGTTATAAATCCACCGTTCGAAAGAGATACAATCACATTTTTTGTAATGCTATAAAAGATTTAATAAGATTGAAAACCTTATTCTATAAAATCAAAAGTTCTTAATTCCGTCGTCATTCTCGCAAACCGGCGATCTGTTAACAAGATCAAGAAAATACTATAGCAAAGTTCTCTTATGTCAACTAATGTGTAAAACTGACATGAAATGAGAACATTATAACATACCCATTTACCTTAAAACCACTATACATTAACTGCCTCAGGTTAGACATGGTTCTCGTAATAGCAAAAAAATAGCCAGTTCGATTTACCTCTTAAACACACCTTGCATACAAACAGCTATAAAATTAATCTTATCCCCAAGACATAAGGTTGCACTGTATTTACGCTTCGTCAACAATACGAATTTCTTTAATTTTCAATTTAACCACTAATTAGCCAATTCCTATTCACAAAGCCTTGTAATTGCTAGTTACATTTAATTTAACGAGAGAATTATTTATTTATTTTCTTGGCTGTTTGTACAATCAAGTACTAATGTGGACTTTGCTTTTATTTCGTCGTAAATGGACTGCGACTGCTTTTTGCCATCTGTAAAGTTAACTTTTTGGAATTCGAAGAAACGGCCAAGTCTAGAAAGAACTTTATAAAACTTTTTATTCTTTTTTCAGTTGGAATCTAATTTATGTTTTGGTCTAACAGAAATTTAATTCATATACCATTGTAATTTTTGTAATATATAACTACAACTCCAATTTATTATTAAAATTTAAACGCCTATTCCGGATTTATGTTAACGACAATACAGCGTTTCTACGCGACTTTTCTTTATAAAAATTGTTGCTTCATACTGACCAAAAATGACTTTCCTTGTCGATTTTTAACTGAATTCCAACGCATTGAGTAGATTAAAACAGTTTTTTAAACAGTTAGCTGTGTTCTTACTCGTCTACCCGCGAGCCTATTATCAGCTGTTTTCAATTCCAAGAAGTTTTACTTCTCTAAATACTACCATGTTTAATATCAATTCCACGTTCTTTAAAACTTTTGTTAAATGCTATTTTTCTACTGAGACAAAAATAAGACGAAAAAATTGTTTTAAATATATGTCAAAATCCTTAATGTTGAATACATGGCGGAAATTCAAGGTACGTGGAATTTCCGCCAATAAAAAGATATACAAAGCTCGCTATAACTAGACGGTGTTCATCTTTGATTTATTTTAACGGTATTTTTAATTAAATATTGTCAAAATTAAATGAACACAGTCCAATTATCCGTTTCTGAGCAGGCTTTTAGGTACACACTGCAGCATTCGACAAAATTAAACAACTATTTGAAAAACTTCCCAGTAAATTCTATATATGGTATCATTGTAAAAATGGGTTGTAAATAATTTAAATTTTAATAAATTATTGTATACGTATATATACATATAAATAAAAAAATAATACTTTAAACAGACTATTAGATTTTTTAATAATACAACGTACTGTGAAAATAAATGTAGTGTAAGTAGATAGTTATTGGTTTAACATTTTACATTAATTGTCCAACGATTTTTTGTATATTTGTTTCATTTAAATACATAGCTAATCAGTTACTTAATAATTAATTGTAAGAGCAACTCGAAGCATTTGTAAATTATTGATTAAATTATAAATTCGTTACTAGTACAAATTGTAGTTTATTTTTATATTTTATTTTGAAACTATACAATGACTTATGCAAAGTTAGGGGTTTTTACAAAGAGTTCCAATCCTGTCCCTTTTTTAATAAATATTTCCTAATTGTTTCATATATGAACTTCAACGAAAAGGAAACATATTAGACTTATAATGAACCTAAAACGAATACCTAATGAGCGAAAACCACTAAAGAATTAACGCAACTGATTAATTGGATCAGCTTCAATGGCGCAATGTCTGTTACGCCATAACTCCCCGGTTCTTAACCGTTTTTAATATTTTTTGTGTGGAATCGAATCAGCAGGTTTTGGACAAGATGGTAACGAAACCCGAATTTTGAAATTCGCAAAAATTCCCATCGAACCAAAGAAAAATTATTTTTAGGCATTACGCTCCGCGCCGCTTAGGCATTATGCTTAGCGACTACATCGCCTAATATGTGTAATTATTGGAGCAGAGCAAGCGAAGCGAGCAAAGCTCCCATGGATCAGCTTCAATGGCGCAATGACTGTTACGCCGTAACTTCCCGAGTTCTTAACCGATTTTAATATTTTATGTGTGGAATCGAATCAACAGGTTTAGGACCAGATTGTAGCGAATTTTGAAATTCACAAAATTAAAAAATATTACCAAAAACATTGGCTCTATGGGATTTCCCTTTGAAACAAAAAGCGCGCGCTTTTTTAAAAGTTTTCCTTCTTATGGAATTTTAAAATTTACTGAACTTTTTTTATTATTTTAGTATTACGCTCTGCTCCAGTATATGGAGCTAGCGAAGCTTTATGCTTAGCGACTGCATCGACCTAATTTAAAGGTGATGTGATTTGTACAGTAGGTAAGTACAAGGGGTGTCAAGTACAAGAATAACAGGACACTGTAGAACCATTTCATACTAAATCGGCCGAAAGCAATGAGACAACAAAATAGAAATAATTTATATAATGCGACATGGTTCTAAGGTGTATACGTAAAGGGGGTTCAACTAATCTCAGGTCCTCCGTCTGAAACATGAGATACGTTGAATTATTTCTAGTAATAATCTATTTAGGTATAAAAATCTAGCAATTAATTGCTTAAATTACAAAAATATAATGATTTTACTTACTGTTTTTTATTAAGTTGAAATGTCAAAGCCCGCGGGAAAGCTCTTGGGTACAGAGCAGTGATGATATGAATCTGCTGATTATGATGAGAGGTGTCAACGACCCTCTTCACGATATTTGGAAAGCCGAAACTTAGCTAAAAAGCAATATAAGTTATATACGGGATTGCTACCATGTACCTTGTTTTTAGTGAGTTTCCGATATCTCGGCACTGTTGCAAGCGCCATGATCACGGTGCAACTGAAGTTATTGCGGGTAGGCTGTTATTGGCAGACATCCGACGAAGTCTTGAATTGTACCACTGTTCACATCCTCACTATTCACTTGAAACTGTTCTTGACACACAACACTTACAGTATCGGATCGGTACATGGTAGCAATCCTGTATACAACTTATATTACTATAATGCTAGTGATCATGAAAGTTTAAAACAATATATTAGCTAAAAGGCTCAGTAAATCTGTAATACAATCTTTAATTAGTAGGACTTTCGTCCTATCTCTTATATCGTCTTATCTCTTTATATGGAGCATTGCATGCACTAACGAAATAGAAATCTAAACTAAAATTGCCTGTCCATTCAAATTAAAGTCTGCCCGATATCTGTAACATTTTTTACTATGGACGTGACCATTTTAAAAAATACTCATATCGAATTGTACCACACAATACAGGTATATTAAAAGATACTATTAGCTCTATCTACATGAACTATAGTTTTTTATGAAACTTATTATAATTATACATCTCAAACAAATATAAGCTTCATAAATAAACGACAATTAATGTAATTTTACTTTAATTTTAAATTTATAATAACTTTATATGGATTATCCTTAGTATCCTCGCGGTACGGAACCGACGAATGTTTTACAGGGTTTACCAGAAGTCGTTTGAGTCTCAACTGAAGCTGTCTCAGTGGGTTATTTGCATTAATAATTAATCTTAACGACACTTATTATTAAGACAAAAATTACAACATTTTATATTATAACAAGCTAGATTTTTTTACTTATTTATTACTTACCTACTAATTCATAATCGAAGACGTATTTCATTACCCAAAAAATATTACCCACAAGACAGTCATTATGCCTAGCTAAATGCACCATAAGTGTGCCAATATGCAATTCAACAGTATTACTGTAACCTGTACACGATATCGCTAGAATAATACCTAATCCACAACTTATTAAGTACCTCCAGTAGAAATCACGCAAAAACTTCAAGTCGAACTATAACTCAAGCGACTTTCCAGTCAGTTTTTCCATCATAATATATAAGCGAGATATCGCTTCCTGCAACACTCACGCTAATTGGTGAAGCACAAATAAAAACCGGCTACAGAGAACGCGCCTTAACCGCACTTAATACTTTTTAATACACAGATTCGTATGCGGCCAGCCTGCGGACGCGCGCCGTTGGCAACATTAATTACTCATTTATTTATTTACTTATGAAAATGGCGGTTTTATTTCTATACGTGGCCAGTAATTTATTGTAATTGGTTAGTTTATTCGTAATGACGGGCGGGTACAGCATATGGCCAGTACTGCTTGGTCTATGCGACCACCCCTCTTGTTCGATGCTCGAATACATTATCCAAGGTTTAAGGGACCTTATAAAATTTGCCGTTTTGTAAGGCGAATTGGCAAATAAGTCAATGATGGTGATCGATTTATGTTCAAGCCACCGACATGAGCATTTTTGAGCAATAAAGGTAAACGCACACTGCTTTTACCTACATATCCAATGAGATTTTTTATGTGTACACCTTGGAACTAATATACATGATTTTGAGGTACCTCTATAATTGCAAATTTAATTATTAATATCATCATATAAAAATTCAGCTGCTTAAAAATAATGCCAAGGATCGGCTTAAACATTTTCGAACGTTGTAAATTATAACAAGTATTTATTTCCTTGAATTTTTACCAGAACAGCTGGTAATCACATATCACAACCGGTCATCAATTTTAACATCGGCCTGTCATGGAATGGGTGACTAAAAAATGATTATTTCAAGGTCCTTCGTAGTTCAGAAAACACGTTAGTTCCAGCGGTTTAAGCAGCCGTCCTCCATATGCCCTATTTCAACCATAGGGCAGACCTGTATCCCTACAGGGGAACATTAATAGAACGATCTTCAAGTATTTTCGTCCCTAATAATTAACATCAGACTGAACACAGCGGATCTTTAATAGTCTGGGGCAAGCGATTTTGACCTTATTGGTGACAATGCGGCAAAGTCCGCAACCGTACACGGGTTTTGTATGCATTAGATACTCTTTCAATAAATTGATACGAAAATTACATAAGGTTACAGTTAATAATACATCCTAGAAATCAATATTACATTTTTATTATTGTATGTAAATATTTCCCCTCACCTCTGATTTAAAGTCTGGTAATTGTTATAGTTAAATTTTAGTCAAAATACTAAATTAATTCCATCAGAATACCGTAAAAGACTTTCATACAAGACTACGTTCAGTTTTTTTTGTAAGAAAATGGTTCTATTAAATAAAAACTTGAAAACAGAAAACAGAGTTTGTTTCAGACGATCAACGATTTGATGGGAGTGCTGTAAGGCATCAATACAGTGCTTGAAAAATTTTGCTTAAATAACCAATATCAACGGAACAGCTGACGGAATAGTCTACGCTGCGACCGGGATAACGGTAAGCACAGACTCAATTCCCGATTAACACCAAATTCGTTTTTTTAATATTTCATGTATTTAGGTATATATGAGCGTTATAAGTAGAATATATAACAATTAATAAAGAGATGTATTTCTACCAGTAGGGCAATAAAGTCAAGGTTGGTTAGTACGGCGTTATCGTTCACAGTCAAATCCTGGTTTTGGTTTAACCCTAAGTTACTTAGTATGTTTTTAAAAAGCAAAGTAGTATTTTTATGACAAGACGTCAGCATTAATTGCCAATTTTTATTAAAGTTAGTGTTATTTAAACATAAAAATAGAATATTCAAATGCGTCCTGTTAAAACACACGGATTTACGAATCAAAAGGCGTAGGCCTATCGTTATAACTGGCATATCTTAACCTGCTTCGGGTTTTCATTACACGACGTCATTTCATGATTTGCCTATCCAGCACGTACACTTATCATACAGTTGTGATGGAGGTTTGACATATATTTAAACGAGCAATCGTTTAAAACACGTCATTTAATTGATGCTGCTAAGTAACTGTATGAGGATTGTGACGTAGAGTACAGCTAGTAGTACACCTACCTATAAAGTTGATGTAGTTTATCGTTTGGTATTTATTTTGCCGGTAGAGAACTCATTTATCATTAATTTTGCTTATTGAACTTTTAGCATCAAGTCCGCCTATTGTACCACAGTTACACTGTGGTCAATAAAGTTTTATAAATGAGTAAACAAAAATAAATATCACACATTTTTAGTTCAAAATGAAAGTTCAAATATAGTAATTTTAAGAATCAAAAGTGTAGATACGGATACGGATATTATTTTAAAGAATATTAATTCATTGAGTTATTTTACAGTTTTTATTTACTTTTTTACAATATTGAACTCGATGAAAACTCTTTCAAAAATTAATTGCCTGTCTAAGGCTGGGAAGAAACCTATACCTTCAACTATCCAGTTAACTGTTCAGACCACTAAGCTATCAAGACACTGGGTAAACCTAAAAATGCAAAGTTTGTAACCAATCGTTACTTTAAACTGTACAGCAACTCTACCTTAACGAATCACGAAGAATTTGGACTAAAAACATACGAATAAAATATTTTTTGACAATATAGTCATTTGAGAATGTTTCTACAGATTACATTTCTAATAATTTGTATTTAAAATATATTAAAATGAATGAAAGTATAATAGTGTTAAATTGAATCTAGTATAGTGCCATATAAATTATTTTTACAATAATTTAATGGTTTTTATTAATTTTTAATATTTTTATTATTTTTTTTATTTTAACACCGTTGTATTGCGCGCATGTAAACACAGCAACGACGAACTAATAGCAGGGTAAAATGAAATAAAGTCACGATCTTTATTATGTACCCAGTCATATCACGATTTAAACGTTTAGCTGGAAATATCTTCGGTCGACCCCGTCTTTCAATTAGCAATTAACTACACTATAATTGGTCAAATTATGAAATGGCTACGTATAAGTCAAGGGAAGTCATAAGCTGCGGATTTCAAGTATTGGTTGACATATTTAATTATCAAAAGAACGTAATTATAATCTGTTCATTATGTCATCAACGACCTCCCGAAAAATATTAACTGTACTGCTCTACTAACTATAATTGAAGTTTTTTTTATAAATATTACAGATATAGGTTTTTGAAGATATTAAAGTTATGCTTCTTTAGGCGCATTATGAAAAAATTTATGAGAGTGAAATTTTAAGATGCGCGCGCATCACTGTGACACAAAATTATCATGTTGAAGTTGGCCGCAAAAGCGACATAGAATAAACCAGCAGGATGGAGTTGACCGCTAATTATGAATGTGTGTGTGTGTGTGATTTTCAATTATATATGGTAGTTAACAATAATTTATATAAAATTATAATAACATTTTATATTATATAATAAGAATATTACAATTTTATTTAAAAGTGGTTTTTATTTTATAAACTTTTTTAAGTGCATTTCAATATTTGAGGTTAACTGTTGGTATGTATTATTTTTATTTGATTATAATATAAATTATTATTAATATTACATTACTATATTACTGATTAACCAATAGTATTACAACATTACTATTGGTTAAACAGTTTATTTTAATGGTTTTTGATATATTACTTGATTCTGTATACAGATATATAGAAAAGCTATTAATCTTTTGATGCTTCTTACTGATCACTATACCTATAATTTATAAATTTATCTTTGAAAAGTCACATACAAATAATACGAGCACACGGGAGGAAATTTTTAGTTATCTTTGTTTAGTAACGATAAAGAAGTATAACTTCTTACGTGCGTACATAAGTACACACAACGGTATTTTTCTTATGGTTTTTCCAACTAATTCAACAACACTTTTTTGTCGAAAAAACTAGATATTCCAAATTTCATATTTAAAATACTACTTCGATTACCTTAATTACGACAACGGTAGGGATCGTGCTTGAATTGGACCTTAAAAGTTCCCGGTTCAAATCTTGGTAGAGACATATGTTTATGAGATAATCATGAGCGTATATTTCCGAACCACAATTATTGTATCAATTATTTACAATTCATAGCACAAATTCTGTTTAGTTTATGGCTAAATAAAATTTAAATTGATGGTCTTAAATTTATATTTATCATATAAGTAAATTAAAGATTTGTATTAGAACTGATAAATCTGTATAATCTGTGTTAATATTAATAAAACGTGTAATTTTACGTATATTATAGTTTTATTCAAAAAAGAATTAGAATTCACAATAAAAAGAACAAAAAAAACAATCAATCATGTTAATAATGCGAGAGTTATGAGTTGGTTGGGTGAGAGTCACTCATTAGAACTAACTTAATTGCTTATAAACATGAATTGTACATAGCTTCGTTTATCTGATGAGTAACCCTTTGGGAATAATTAAAATATTCGGAATATTTGTTGGCGGGCCACTTGACCACCTAAGTTGCGATTGTTATCTCGTAAGAGGGTAACATCGTGTAGGAAGTATATTTGGGCGATGATATTGAAAATTTATATATGCTTCTTACATATTTCTTACAGTTACTTCGATTAGCCTAGCCCAAAGTAAGTACTATAAGGCTTGTGTAAGAACGAGTAGACATACGTTTATATGCCATAAATATTTAATACTTATAGAAATATGTATAAATACTCCTGGCTTAGGTCAAATGGACCCAGGTTCCGTGCGAAAGGCAGGATCCCTAGGTACCGTTGCACCAAACGATCGTCATAAATTATAATATATATTTATGAACAGGCGTATTCTTTATAGTAACATTTAAAATTTTCTTAGTAACTGCCAGACTCTTCATTGCAAAATTAACGGTCATTATAAAAATCAATTGCCGTTCATTAGTCTCGCAAAAACTCGAAATATAGTCGATAAATTGCTAAGAAACTTCGCTAAGTTATCGTAAGCATGCCAAAGAAGGCTTATGTATGATCAGCAAAAAAGAGCGTTCCAAATCACATCGGGCACGGATCGAATAATATATTAATTTAAAAGTAAGTCAAGAAAAAATAATATCAATTACAGTAAATAGAATAATACTGAGATTGATATGCAAGGTATTTGATTATACGTACAGTCAATATAGTCAATTTAGAATCTATCCAAAAATGACAAATTTCTTTTTTTAACTAAGGACCAAAACAGTTCAATATCAATTGAGAAGTTTCAAGGAAGAAGAATCTAGTATATATTTGCAAAAACCTAACGGAATTAAGGAATTTATTGATTGAGCTTGATAATTCCAACGTAATTCATATGTAAAATCCATAAACAAACACGAAGAACATTTAGCAATAACACAGTTCACTGATAACAGCCAAGATTAAATACTAAATCATCCTCCGACTCAATCGATTAATTTCAAATGAAACTTGCCAAGATGTCCCATACTAGGCATTCCCGAATACGACCGATATTTTCGCATACTTTTATCGCTGAATTTGGTGCGAACTCACACTCAATCTGTCCGATTACCTTACACTTGCCATCGCAAAATCGACTTGAGTGTGCAGAGTGCTTATCACCACACCACTCGCATTAAGCCGATCGGCGTTTGCGTCGCGTCGCAAATGTGATATGTAGTCAAGTACTCAGAACGACAAACATGAACTACTCATCTCATTGGAAGTGTACAGTATAATCGACTTTGGCGGCTAAAGAGTTCAAAAGTAATAATATCTTTTTTTTTTTTTTTTTTTGGAGAGATCGGAGAGCATTGGACCGGATTTCCAAAGGTTGCGGGTTCGATTCCCGCCTGAGAATTTACTTGTGACCCGAGTCGATTTTTTCTAGTATTTTTCTATTATAATAATTTTTCTATTATAATAATTTAATAATATCTTTTTTTAATTCAATTTTAATTCAATTCTGTCTCAATTTATTTTCTCATAATGTTAGATATATACTTTATGATCCGGTTTTATGTTTCTGTAGTGATGTCGTAACAAATAAATTATTGCTTTACTCTAGAAGTCACAGACTTGTGATCTTTTCCTATGATTTTTTCTATATTCATTTAATCGTATAATGAGTAGTTTGTGTGCATATTACAACTAATAAAGATATTATACAACGCAGATTAGAACAAAATAGGTCTTAAAGCTAAATGAAACTAAGGCTCCAAAGCAAAGTTATTTAAAAACCTTTTCTATTTTTTTTTTCTATAATTAACCTAGCTCCAATAAAAATAGATACCAGTACCTACCTATTTATCAAGCAATAGTAGTCCCATTCACACACACACGCATGTCTCCCGAAGTTATATCGCACAAACGCTGCTTTTATTAAAATATCAATAACACGTTCTATTATATGCTGTTTTAGAAAACTATATTCGAATTATGCTAAATGCATAATTCGAAATCTGCTCTTATCTTGGGACGCATAGAAGATACTTAGATAAATTATACAAATGATTTACATCCTCTTAGCCGTTTTGCTTGTGATACCAAACCAATAATTAGAACTGGAAGTAACAAAAGCTTACCCTATGGGGGAAAAGCCACAGCCATGGAGTCAAGAGAGAATGTGCCATAACCAAAAAAGGCAATAATGCAATAAATAATTTTGACTTTGACTTGAGCCTTGATACAGCAAGCGGGCGAGCGCTCGCCCTATACCTCGCCCTAGAGTGCTATTTGCATTTAGTTCCATAGAATGCCAGATATTTTTATCTTACGGTACATGGTCTATACGCATGCCTTTGAAGTTTGTATATCAAGTTCTTTACGCAAGCTCACACATTGATGCATGTCGACTAGTGTAGGTGGAGCCGTAGCCGACATAACGAATGTACTGGTCACCTATCCGATAACCTGACCTTTCTAAGCCTGCCTGAGTCTGCTTGTTGTTACGATTAAAATATTTCTTTATAAATGTACCAAACAAGCAAAAAAACTAACCAATATATAGGAATATATCTGCTTTTGGTACAAAGTGAACTTATTTCGAGTACTCGATTTTGTAAAAACACTAACAATTCCCTCACAGTTTAGTAGTTGTGAAAATTGCATTCGAGAACGCGTAGTTGGGTGTTATTCGATTTAAATTCAGTTGTGAGTGGGCCTGCCCTTGTAATGGCCGGAGCCACCTTATACTAATCCGCCGCCGCCGAGACATTTGTCAGGGCGCATGCCTCCACGTAATTGTATGGGAGGAATCGAAACTGGTTCTAATTAAGTGCCCGACTGCTGATTTTAGTCGATTTAGCGATAAATACACATCGACACAGTTTTCACTAAAATTGAAACAGTAATTTTCAAAATAACATATATGTATAACTCATAAATAAGTATGAATACATAGAGATATGTAAAAAATGGCCGATTTCATCCATACTAATGTTATAATAAGAGAGCGGGTTTTGTTACTTTGTTAATACGTGATCTTTTTAACCACAATTATGTCTTCGTAACAACAATTATTTCAATTATATATTTTCTTTGGTATTGTGTATAGGTACCTATATTTATTCCGACCGAAGTTGGGGCAGATCAACATTTTTTTACGGATTTTACCGATAATGCGGCCGATTTAATGATAGTAAATTAAAAAAAAGTTACAGTAATCAGGAATTTTGAACAACACCAGTATTTTAATTGTAAAGACTAAACGAAGCTATGAAGCTTGCATTCCTTTCATTAGCTACAAAGGAAGTCTTTCCTCTTTAAAAATCATCCACGTGGATACTTACATCACATATTTTCCCTTTTAATTACAGAAGTCCCCATACTGACCGGCCTTGATGTACCACACTATGAACATCAAAAATATTCTCCCAAAATTCGAGTCAGAGAAGTCAAGAGCAACAGGTAGACACCCTGTATTTTTCTGGACATTTTAGTAAATACTTGATGATATGAATTTTTGCATTCACAATGCAATGCAATGAAGTTGAAATACGTTTGTAAATTTCGACGCGTTTGCCAGCGTCAGAGCACTCGCCCGGATAGCGAAAGGTCGTGGGTTCGAAACCCACATGAGGGCGTGGAAACAAAAAAAAACATAATTTGGAAAACACTGCTGCCCATGTCGTGGTCTCAGGAATGTACAGTATTGCATCCAGTATTATTAGTCGCCTTTTACTATCCAAGTGTTCTTGTTATTGAACTCTGTACAACTCACAGCGAGTCAGTAACTACTCATTATTAATAGTTAATAATTTAAAAAAATATGGCAATCTTACTACCTTAACCGCACAATACCGGGGCAAGTGGCGTTCTCCCGTATCGGAGGCTAAGACACACTTTGAGTCGATGAGCCAGCGCAGTAAGTAGAACTAGTAATCTAATTACCTTTGTGGGTGCAAAAAAAATTAAAATCATTTATTTTACAAAACTATTTTACAACATCTATATGATGTTTGTTTTACAGTAATATTTCTTAAAATTACACGTGACAAATTTTTTAAAGTCATCATAGGTAGGTACAACAAAACTACTCAACTGTTATCAGTACCACAATAATTTAAAGTAAAACTTTAGCAAGGTCATGTATCCGATGTTTATCATTTAGTAATTGAATTGCTATGCACATCAAAACAGAGCTTCATAAACTGAGGATATTTATCAAGACAATGAAACAAACAGTACACTCATATCGGACGGTTGCTGATTTAAAGCACCAGGAAAGATTCATAGCTTAAAATGTATTATTGCTATAGATTTAACATAAATTAACGGGGCTGCGTGAGCTTCGGCGCCGTAGGACAGGCAAGACAAAATATGAAAGATTATCTGCCGACCTGCTCGCCTGATGTTTTAATTAGCCCGTGGGCAACGGCATTTAGTCGTTAAGCCAATTGGAACCTCCTTCTTCAGGGCTGTGTACTTTATGGTTTAAAAATCTTAAAAGGAAACATTCGGTGGGAAAACGGAAAAAACGGTGGCAAAAATTCCCATCGAAACAAAAAAAAAAGCTCCGCTCCAATATATGGTGCTAGCGTAGCTTTATGCTTAACGACTGCACCTCTAACCCTTAACCTCTAAAACTCTACATTAAACCAGGTGAAATATGGGATAAACTACTATAAGGAAATCTTTTACTTTCAAAATAAGAGACGTGACATTAAATATATCACTTGATGAAATATAATTTTAATGTAAATACTTATATTTTGCTATTTTTAACCTACCGAGGTAAAATCATATTTAAATTACATAAGTTAGGGGTTCAGACAGAAAAATAAAATTCCAGAATATACCAACTTTTTAATGCTATTGTTGATACCAAATAAAGTAAACAGTGCGAAAGTGTTAGTACTAAATAAGATACTAATTATTTTGAACTAGCTATAACGAACTCAAATGTGTTTTCTAAACAATAATAAAACAGATATATTATCATCTTGTAGATAAAGCAACGAAACAAAATAGATGGAAATAATAACATCTTTTTAAATTTACTTTATGTGAAAATATTTGTGGCAACCCTACAAGGAGGTTGGTTAGTTAATGCTAAGGGCCTATGAAAATTGTTTTACGCCTTTCCAATGTCGGTGGATCTCTTCATTCGCCTCTCTAAATTGAAACCTTCGGAAGGGAACTCGACAGCAATTCGCACACGTGGATTTATTATAATTGCAAGAAGCTCTAAATGGGAATATCCAATATAGAGAATTGGAGATTCCATATAAATTTTATGTTCTCATAATACGCACCTGTTCCTTTACGTTCCAAGTATTGATCTGACAAATACTAAAAATCAGAAAGAAGGCCTACTAAAACAAACTTCCCTTGCATATGCATTCTTTTTTTAAAGTTCTTTTCTTCTTTTTAATAGATTTCAACTAACCCCGTATGAGTGTTATTTCTGCCAGTAACAAAATTTATTGAACATAAAATCAGGATAATAATGTAGGCAAACGCAAAACACTAATTATTATGGTAACTTAGCTCCGTATAAAGGTGGAAAATGTTATTTTCCATTCCCATAAGTTTTAGTAAATGTATGTGTTCTAATTGAAATCTTCAGGAACTTTCTAAAATCAATATTGAAAATATTAAGTCAGAATTTGGTTGAGTATATTTTATAAATATTTAAAAGATTTCTCAAAAATTGGTGCAATAATAACTTTCAAATTTAGTTTATTTTGGTATCTGAGTCATACTTAAATTAATCAAGTTTGGTGATAAATTGAATACGCCTTGCCGTATTCGATTACAAAACCACAACCGAGTGAATTATCTGAATCGATGTTTTACGCCGGTCGAGCAATTAACTCTCAGCTCACTTATTATTTCTCGCGATTAATCGATTCCACTCTCGATTTAATATTCGATACTGATCACTGCTCTTTGAGTTATGCTTATTTGTTTTTGATGTGCGATAGCCGCCGTTGTCAATTTTTATTCAACTTAATTTTGGCAAAAATTACTTTTATTTTTTTTTAGGGGAGGAGCTATGTCTTAACTTTATAATTAACTTTTATGATACTACAATATAATTGCGGGAGAGCATGAGTCCTTCCAATACCAACTCAAGATTTTTACCACGTTGTATTTGTAGTGTTTTATAACGACTAACTAAATGTAGTGACTGCGATCTCGACGATCGTAGGCTCGAATCCCGGAAAGAAATTCTTAAAATTATGTGTTCAGTTCTTTTCGGAAGGTCTTCCCAATTCCGAACTGACGATAGGCTTAATAGTTGTCAGTTATAATATACTTACTAAATAAAATGCAAATATAAAAAAAACTTAAGTAAATAATTAAATTAACCGAGTAGTTAGGATTAAAATGGATTAAAAGGAGTAAAATCGTCAGGATTAACAAAAAAAACAATTAAATTCTCGTCTTATATTCTGTAAATGTGCAATAGTCGCAGAAGTGTAGGATCTAAATATAGGTATATGTATTTTTTTCTATTGAAACCTTGGTTGAGTTCTTATCTTTCATCATCAGCCTATTAATGTCCTCACTATGTGGGCACAGGTCTTCCTATGGATAAAAACACCATAAGGGGGGCCAAAACCTACCAATCGGTCCTGTCCTGTCTTGACCCCCGAACTTGTTTGCATTATTCAAGGATTCGGTCAGATTTCCTTCACATTAAATAACTCTAACTTTCGGAAAAGGCTTTTTATTCTGTATAATAACGTTATGCTCTTCTTCTGTATAGCTATATGTATTTTATATGTTGTGCATTGTTAAGTATATTTTTTGTATATTTTCGACAGCTGCTCCATTCTTTTCATTTTGCAAACACAACTGTTCAATCGGTGGACATGATTGTTTGAAAGGTATAATTAGTTAGTTTAAATTGTTAGTCACAAAAAGCGGGCAGGTGATGGAAGTTGTTTGGAGTTTAAAAAAATATTAATCACCGCCATTTGCATCTTAGTAAATTTTAGAAACTTATGCTTACAAATATCTAATTCCATTGACTGAGACCGTAATATTGTTGAATATTTATTCCTTGTGGTTTATTCAGTTCTGAAGGACCACATGCACTACACAGCTTTCCTTCAAACTCGTGGACTGCTCACAACAGTAGGTACAGATAGAGAAAAAGTATAGAATTAATTAATATTTTAAGATACTCCAAATAAGTCACGTAAGTAACGAATAGGATCAATTTTACCTTAAAATAAAAGTAGGTACATCATCAATGAATCCTTCAATTTAAAATCTAAGATATTTATGTCAAAATTACCATTTTAGATGTTTTGAAAGAAAAATTATAATAATATTAGCATTAAAATTGTGAAAGCCTTTAATATAACAATTTTTTTTTAATCCTGCTTAGGTCCACATCCAGACTTTATATTCACGTCTTTTTAGCGAACCCGATAACACGTCAGCACTGTAATCCCTATGGTGACTAAACATCAAGAGAACGTTGTTCAAAGCAATAACAACCTATATTCCAAGAGCTAGTAGCGCTAAAAAGAAAGTAACTATATTAAAAGATTATTCCTAACTGGCCTGTCGGATAGACGTTTTTCACGCTTTGCTTATAAGTACGTGAAAGAAATACAAGAACCCGATCACTTTCCTTGGGTATGGGTAATGAAAAGAATCTTTCCTTACAATGATCCCACATCCACATGATCAAAAATCAGTATAATGGGATAAAACAGTTTCATAAGTAGCATCTAATTTGATACAAAATTTACTTAAATTCTCGAACATATTTAGTTCTTACACTTCCGCGCACATTACACATTTGAATAAAACATCCTGTGATCACGGCTCCTGTAAAGGAGTCGAAACGTCAGGATTAAATATAAAATAAAATGAAATATGCGCAAAAGCCATAAAAAAGTGTTTAATTCAATTTGTCGTACATGTAGCAATATAAATGAGCAGGAATAACTACATATAGTTTTTTCTTCATAATTATAACTGAAGCTGATGTGTATAGGACCATGATTCTGATGTAATGTGCCCCTAATGATTTTATCGTTGTTATTCCAGTACGATTTTTAAATAAAGCTAAGTATATAAGATTGATTTTGTTTTATTAATCAGAAGTTGTATCTATATTTCCAAAAACATAAATCTTGAAAAAAGAACTGTTTGTTCACAAAGATGGATTCCGAGAGTCAACAGCAGTAAATTAAGTAAAAATAATAATTCTTTATATTTTATTTAACGTCTAGACTTTTACAACTAAAATATATTTTTTACAAAATTCTTATAATTCTACTTATTTGACGAACTGATCTGATCTACTCGTCAGATGTATATTCAACACATTAAAAGGTACACCTTGACATTTGGACATTATTAATGCCATTACAATAGATACAATTTAATTTTCAGAGTAAATAGCTTACACAACCCTAAAAAAAACAATTAACAGAATTATGAACATAAGAGGTGGACAGTAACCGATAAATAAATTCAATTCCCATCACTGCGTAGTTGTTGTTATGCTAACCGTACCACCGCGATTGTTGTGAACTAACTGTGCACTGCATTCGATAATTAGTTGATTCGATTCTCGGTACGGGCCGCACCGACTGCTCAGACCGCTTTTTACTCAATATAATTTTTAGCCAATAAAGATACTTATCATGTGGCAATTAAAGTGTTTTCTTTGCAATTACGAATGCCTTTTATAAGAGCTCTGGTAACAACCAGTTCTTTAGTAAGAGGTACCCACCATACCTAGGTAGCATTCTCATTAAATGTTACTAGGATTCGCGCTACTAAGAAATCTACGCTTTCTGTCGCGTTTTTTTTTTTTGTATATTGATTTGTATGCTCGAGGTTTTGGGTCTTTGTACGTTTTTAACAACACTGCTTAATTATAATATTTATCGGTTCAGAATTTAACCCCAGCGAACCCGTAACACGAGCATTTAGCTTACCACAACGGGTTTACGGGAAATTTAACTAGCGGCCCGTCCCGGCTTCAGGCGGGTGAACAAAATTCTTTAAATTTTTTCTAGAATGAAATATAGCCTATATTACTCAGCATAAATGTAGCTTTCCAATGGTGAAAGAATTTTTGAAATCGGATAAGTAGTTTTTTAGTTTACTCATTGCAAACATACAAAAATACAAATCTTTCCTCTTTATAATATTAGTGTAGATTGTAAATATTCGCTTAAATTCGCTTTTTTCCTTTTCATCTTTAGTATCCCAAAAAAAGTTTTGTTAAATTAAGATACTCTCTAAAATATGAGAAAATTTATAGCTGCAATAAACTCCTTGCTGAGTTTATTGCAGCGTCTTTTCGATACAAAGTCTCACAACACAGGATTTGCAAAGCCATTGTGTAACTGTTGATGTTCAATAAACACATTGTAAATTAGATAGAAATGATTTAATTTTTATTTTTATCATTCTCAAACTCATATTCTTCTGTTAAAGTGTCATATTTTAAGGCTTCGTTTACTGATGACATGCATTATACCTGGAGATAGTCAATTTTCGTTCAATTTTGCATTTCCTTAAATCATTTAACCGACTGTATCGATTAACAAAGCATAGACTATTTCCTGAACCCCTTAGACAACTAATAATAGAAGACTGGTTATTATATCTACCTAGGTAGGTTTGTCAGGATTTAAAACTGAATTGTCAGACAGACCAGGCCGGACTTTTGAGTAAATAAAATTTCCCCGAATTTTTTACAACTCTTTTAGTCTACTTAGATAACTAAATTTAGTGCACTAATAAGTCATTCAATCATGTTTAATGGCCTTCAGACGAGATCTTAATCGTGCGCTAACTAGTCTTACCGAATGTCAAAGTGACTAGTTGAATCATAAAATCTAAAACATAAGGTCTAATTTAGTTGGACACGCATCCAGAAGGATTAACACAGACCGACTTTACCCGCCTGGCAACACTATAATAAGGAATGCTCAAATATACCTTACCACGATGACCTGTCCCAAAGAACAGATGTTACACTTGGTGATAAAGGAACTAATTATCCAGCTGCTAAATACACTACCTGTGGTGTCCTCTATTACTGTCAGGGTATCCATCAAATGAAAGCAGTCAGTGGTTTCACCAAGCAGCACACGCACGTCCGCACCGGCCGACGGTCGAGCAAGCAATACCCCACTACAGCTGTAGGCCGTGCGTACGGGCGTGTGTCGCTTGCAATTTATTAATACGTCACACCTCTTCCTTTTCAATTGATTCGAATAATTTGAGACAATGAAAAATAATTAAAATACATTTATGTAATTAATATTCTTAAATAGTATATCTTGAATTGTTATTTAACTAAGAAGTTTTTTTTTTAAATTATGTTTTATTACTTGCAGCCAAATACTCTAATCTTGCGTGTCCTCTATTTTTCTTTGAATCCGCCACTCTCCTTTTACCTTTTTTTAGGTGTATCAGTTTCTTTATATTAATTTATTTAGTTTTCGAGGAAACATCAGCTTACAATATTGTTTAATTACAAACTATATAACTTAAAAAGCTAACAAAGGTTTCACACGGAAAAATTGGTCTAGGTATTACTAAAGTGAGCTCACTCAGTGTGTGAACCCACGAACCCCTATTGTAGTATCTGAATGCCAACCCTATTAAGATAAATGATTGTGAATGATAAAATGTCGTTTTATTCGGCTATCTCCTAATTAGGGAGTCACAAATTAATAAAACAATATATATAATTATATATTTATAGCATCATGCAGTGCATATGCAGGAGATGACAATTTTGTTTTATTTAAGTTTCTCTCTAAGTTATGTTCAATTAACCAATTAAGGGTTTTATTCAATCTATTGTTACGTCATCAACGAATAAAATACACGGTTCGTTCATAACCTTCGGCAGGTCTATTATGTAAATTAAAAACAAGAGAGTCTTAGGCACTCCCTTGTGATATTGAGGCATTATTATTTTCAATATCAAATCGAACTCTATAAACTTTTCTACTCATATGATTATAATATTCGATTTCAACATATTGCTGTCTATCTTTTAAATAAGAGATAAACCATTTGTGAGCTGTATTTGGGATACAACTAGTTTATTAATATTTTATGTTGCACACGGTCATACGCCTTGTACATACGTATGTAGCAATATTCGAATAGCATATTTTTAATGTCCAATTACTTATTATCTTTTGAATGTATTTGAGAAAAGCTAATAAAGTTGACTGACTGTAATTATTTAGGTCACTTTTTTGGTTATTCTCATGTAATGGTAATCACTGATGTTTTTTAATAAGTCAGGATAAACTTCTACTTGCATAGATTGATTGACAGTGAAAGAGAAGGTAAGTTCGACCGCACATTCACAATCAAATGTGAGCGTAGTTCATCAAAACCGTCACTTCTATATTTTTATTTAGTTATTAAATTCTCACTACGATTACAGTGTACACTACTGAGTCTACTACCAGTTCGGAAATTGGGAGACCCTTCCGAGAAGAACTGGCGGAAGAAACTCGGGCAGGGGGACCGACCTCCATCTTACTGTTATTATTTGCAAAGAGAGCTAACTACATCATCAGGTCTTGCAATGTGTGTTTTTGTAGGTATTAATTTATTAATTATTGGATCCCAAGCAGGTGGAACGCTCCAACCATCGTCTCTATTGAAATTTGAATGTTTCCTAATTTCAAAAGCCTCGCGTAGTGTCCTAGGAACAAGTCTTTGTTCTCTAGCGAGAATTTAAGGTTTATCGATACGAATGTAGTAGTTTGGCGCCTCAAAAGCATGCTCACACTCACACACTGCAGACCTAATATCGCGCCTATGTTTTATGTCAGCTACATGTTCTATAATGCGCGTCCCTATTCTTCTCTTTGGTTGTCCGAAGTATGTGAAAAACACAGTCACAATCGATTTTGTAGACACCTGCTGTCTGGAGGGGTATATTGCATTTGACCGGTCGTAAGAATTGGTTAATCTTCCTGGCTGGTTTAAAGTAAGTATTAATGGAAACCCGCTTCAGAATGTTCCCAATCTTGTCAGTGACCCCCTTCATGTACAGCAGGTTGACGTTCTACTGTGGCTGGTTGGTGCGGCTTCTGTGTCGTAGTTTTGGTACTCGCAATTTTTTATCTTGTAGTACTCGCTTGTCATGCTGAAGCTCAGCAGTCAGATATTGTTAGGCACAGATGCCGCGAGTTCTCTGAAACAAAGATTTCCCAACGGTAGCCAACTGTATAGGATGGTGGTGAGAGTCACCATTTAAATATCTATCTGTATGAGTTGCCTTTCTATACACTGTATGACTAAGGGTTTGATTTAGATTGCTGCTGATTTGAACATTTAGGAAGGCTATTTTATCGTCTGTCATTAATTCCATAGTGACATCAATGCAATCTTGTACAAGTTAGCTTGTAGGTATGGTGCCTTACTTTGTTTCGATAACAGAAACTCGTCAAGCTTATTGCTTACTATTTTATAAACATCAAAAGTAGCTGTTACTCATTATCATCTCATAAAGAGAAGAGTAGCTCTTTTCTTTACTGTTGTATCTACCCCCGTTGTCAAAAGATATATTCCCAGTATCGTCATCTATTTGTCCCAGCGTAACCCCAGTGACATCGAATTGTCATCGCATTGCAATGGTTTTACGATGGCAGGCTGAACATTTTAGGCGACCCAGAACAATGTCTGTACGCCTTTATTTTGCGCCCTTGGCGCCATTGAATAAGGTGTGTCACATTTATACCTATGCATTATAACAAATTTAACGGTAACACGCCCAAGTTTCTTTTTAACATGTTATCAGCAGTCTGTACTTGTAACTTGACTTCTATGCATACTGGTATTCTATTATTTATTGTTTGGTTTTGTGTTTCACAACAAGAGACCTATTTTACTATAATAGATGTCATCTAACACCAATAACTCTTTTTCCTTCATGTACCTACTTCTTATAAATTCCAAAATTAGTATAGTGTATAAATACACCTTGTATGTAATTTTTTCAATACATTAACATATTTGTGAAGCCACATAAAAACAATATTTGGTAAAAGTTGCCTTTATTTTATATGTATTTTCCTACTGGAAATAATTTTATTAATAATAATGTCTGATGCTAATAAATAAAATGTATTGGTATTTTTGTTGATATATTTTCTTTTATAGACTTGTGTAACTCAGTTATATCCTGGAGCTTTATGCCACTCCGGCTATTTATCTAATCATTCCGTTCAAAATAAGGATATCTTTATCATTTAACTGGATAAGCATATCCAGTATATCCAATCCAATCACATGGGTCAATTCCAAATCATTTGGTCTGGCTAACTACATAACAGATATCGACAGCGAAAGCGTCGAACGAAAGACTTAGAGCGCCGAAAACGCTTTTTGTGTTTTCTGTGTTTTCCGATCAACGGTAAAACGCAATACTGCTGATGATGATGACTGAGGTGGCAAGCGTCATTATAAGCGAAACAAGCGCTGCATAAAGTTTTGTTTCTATAAAACAGTAGCAAATTTGAAGCGCTTCATGTGCTCTTATTTTGCGAAATCTTATTAGTCCGGATTTAATAAACAGATGCGGATATTGATAAATATATATAATAACACCTTAGTTGGATATATGGTATGATTTGCTATGGTTTCAAAGAATTAAACTACTAGTCCGGATATATTTGTCGGATATGGATAATCACTGGATCTATATCTTTTTTAAGAAGAATATAGGATAACTCCGATCTATTTCCGGAGTCACCTTACGCATGTGCAGTCCCTTACCCCGTACGGTTAAGAGTGTATTCAGAAATAAATTAACCAGCGAATATTCATTTTATACCATTTCCAAATTACATACTTTGCCGATAACATTAAATCTTCTAGATTGACTGTAATTCGATAACTTTTAACTTGTATACAATATTTTTTTACATATATGACGGCGAGGCCTCACGCCGGTCATCATAATGCTCTTTATTATCCAAAAAGAGTTGCAGCGATCTTTAAAATAATAACGTGTATGGATGTAGGATAGACTTCTTTATTATTTAAAACCACTTGCAGTCTAAAATCGCAAATGATGCACGAGATTTCAATGGATGAAAAACGTGGTGATCCCCGAGACGGCGTAACAACCTCCATGCGTGGCGGTCCAACGAAAAGTAATGTTCTCGTTCGGTATAAGCTATGAAGTAAAAGTTATGCCCTTATAGCGATCTAACGGTCACGATAAACTAACCGTTTCACGCTTATTGCATGCTAACTAAACGTTTACACTTATAGCACGCTGACAGTCTGCTTCTCAAGTCATCTCAGAAACGTTTAGTGTTGCCAACTTGCAACGCCTCTTTAAGGTCACGCCATCTAGGATTTCAGCCAGGTACTAACCTGACGTTTTCCATTCGATAAAATCGTACCTTGTAAACAAATCCTTACTGACAAACATTATTTTAAGCTTAACCTCTTGAGTTTAATTTAATCTGATTGAAATAATCGAATGCTTCAACATATATAATAGTACTAACCTAACCTATTATCCAATGAATATCCAATTCAGGAATAACATTACGTATAATTTCGAAAATATTATTTGTTTATTTCAGTCATAAGTGTAAAATACTAATGTCTTTTAATATCACTATAAAATATGATAGTTATCGTAGGTAATTATATGTTTGAATGTCTTTACAACGATTTAATTCTAAATCGATGCCCCTCGGCAGAGTCACACCTTTGTGCACCTTATAATCATTGTTGCACCTTGGCAAAATCACACCTTTGTGCACCTTGCTACCATTGTTGCACCTTGGCACAATAACACCTTTGTGCACCTTGGCACAATAACACCTTTGTGCACCTTGGCACTATTGTTGCACCTTGGCAATATATTCTTGTACTCCTTGGTACATATCTTTTCAAATTAATGTATTGTAGTATATCCACTTGTCTGTACAACCTTTATATAAGTTTTGACGTAATAACCATTGAAATTCAAATCGTTGTTTCAGGAATATAAGAAACAACTTAAAAATCTATTTTTTTTAGTATCATAGTATATTTTATTTAACCCGTGTGATGCAATGTAATATTTAACCCGTACAGGGTTACTATTAACTGAATTAAAATCTCGATCGATTTAAATCGTAAGTAAGATTAGGTTTGGTGTGGGTAGGTAGCACAAGCCAGAATTATTAAAAGCAAGAACAAGACATTCATTACTAGAATAACATGGCAGAAATAACCGTGCAGGTAAAAATAATTTCAACACATACATTATTCAATAGAGTGCTTATTACAAGGTTATAAAGATTTTCTTTATAGCAAAATAGGATGACTTCATTTATTTTCTTTTCTTAAAATAAAATAGTTATCTATAATTACACAAGTTCTTTAGAATTGCAATTAACACTGCCGTTATTCAAGTTGATATTTACATTGCTATAGTCAATGATTTTTCAACTCTTCTTAGAATCAGGTGGATAAACTATTTAACATTTTTTTTTCTCAATACTATGAGACAGCCTTTTTTTGCAGATGGGTTCGTTATCTACCTCCTTTAATTTGATTTTCACGAGCTAATTTTTCTATAGACCACATACTAGAAGGCTCGTCGCCACGTGTGGTGTCCTCTATTACTGTCAGGGTATCCATCAAATGAAAGCAGTCAGTGGTTTCACCAAGCAGCACACGCACGTCCGCACCGGCCGACGGTCGAGCCAGTGGGTCGACACTGCTTTGAAACGAATCCTCGGGAAATTAGTTTATTTAAAATACTCTCTTATTGTTTTGCAGTTAAGATCTCTATTTCATTGAAGAGGTTTCGTCAAGACCTGAAACATGATTAATACCAACCTAAAATAACGAACATTTTAACATTTTAATGATGGCGGTACTGGAAAAAATGGCCGATATCTCATTATCTGACGTTTGGTTTTGAGATAACTTATTCAAAAGTTCAAACTGATGAATATTCGCTATTTCACTTTATGTGTGATTTAGAGACCATTGCACCTATTTTAATTTGTGCTTTTCCTGTTACATTGTCTTGTGTTGTGCAGAGATTGTTGTGTAAATATTATTTTCTCCGTCTCTGTTAATATCATACCGGTAATCTCGCTTTTCTTGCGTGTAAATTGGTGAGAAACTGAAGGTAACATGGAAGTTAAGCGTTACAGAAAGTGTACGATTTGTGGTATGCAACAGTTACCCAAGTCGGGCATACTTTTTGCAAGTTTTCCTCTCGACCCTGATCGGTAAGTCTAAACTGGGTAGTAACTATCTAAACTTTCTTAAATTACTGTTGTTCAGTCATATCATATATATTTTTAGTAACAAGTTACCCATTCAACCCACATGATTGACAAATTATTGATTTGAAAGCAAGCTTTATATTTGTCTAATATTATTGTCATTCTAACTTTCATGTAAATAAAGAACAATTATTTTCATCTAAGTCATATTCTTTATAGAAAGAACGTAATAGAAATTGACGAACTTTTTTTCAGATGCCGATTGTGGGTTAAGGCATCAGGCATTGAAGACTTTGCTTATGTGCCAATTGAGAAATTACACCAAAATAAGTTTATTTGTGGTACTCACTTTGCCAGTGAATGCTTCAACGAAAAAGGAAATCGGTTGCTTAACTCTGCTGTGCCAACTGAAAAACTTACTAGACCATATTTATCTGATGACATTTTAACCGAGTTTCCTTTGCATGTGAAAACATATTATGAAAAGAAGTCAGGTTAGTAACAATTGAAAAATTCAGTATATATATATATATATATATCACATTTTTTTACATGTGTACATATACAGTATATGACATAGAATAATCACAGAAATCTGATCATTATAAATCACAATGGTGCTAAAGAAGTTCCACTCCAAAAACTAAATAATCATTTTTTAAGATTATCCCCATTGTCTTCACATTTTGACGTGACAACGTCTTAAATTAGGTTGCGGCTGGGAGTCACTTATGAAAAAGTGTAACGCTCGGTAACGTTACGATGAGTCACCGAACGAGAGAGAGGCCCGCCGAATGCCTTGCGTCTCTCTCCCACTCAACTATGATCGGTCTGCCGCGCGCATTGTGCAATTTAATTATATTCATATCAATAAATATTCTACCGAGAAAAAGACGTTGTCACGTAAAATCTTCGCCCGTAAAACCGACTTTACAGGCAAAAAAAAAAAAAAAAAAAAAAAAAAAAAAAGTTTTTTTTATAAAAAATGTAATGTGAATGTAATAACTGTTATTAGAGTTATTAATAATAAGTTATTGTTATCCATATTTAGTAGGTGTGCTAGCATAAAAGTATCTATAAAAATTATTCTAAATTTAATTTTTCAGGTGAACTAATTGGTAGTTCCAAGTTGGCAGTTAAAACTATCACTGCAGAAAATGAAGAAAAGGATAAAACATTACAAGGTATATATAAATAATTATTTCAAATCTGTATGTCCTTCTATAAGTTAAGAACGGGTTCATTGATTGCAATTAATGAAAGGCCATAGGACGATAAGAATACCGAATCCGCCCCAGAGAGGTATCTGGCTCATAATTTTAGGAAATGTTGGTACTCATAAGATACGTCGATGCTGAAAGTTTCAGCTTTTTATCTATTACCGTTTCTGAATAAATCTAAAAATACTGAATTTCAGTAAAAAAATTCATTCTCAGCACCATGTGAATCGATTGATCTAAATACAGGATATGTTTTGGGGCATGGTGGTAGCTTCTAAGAAAAAAAATATAAGCAATATCTGTTCATAAGAACCTATAAAAAAACGAGGTTATTTTCTTGATTTTAATTTTTAATCATGTTACGGGAACGCTAAAAATATGAATCTATTTTTTTTGAATTCCTCATTCAATTTTCGATGAAATTGTGATCCTGGGATTTTTTTTAAAACGTTACGCCATATTGAAAAAAAATAAAAACCGATTAGCTGCTCAAAAATTGATTTCTTATTATGATTTAACTCTTGCAATGATAAAATACAGAACGTTTGCAATTATTGTACTAGTGAAAACAACAGAATAAATTATGAACACTCATATAAAAATAATTGTTCTTCATATCATCATATCAGCCGTACGACGCCCACTGCTGGACATAGGCCTCCCCCAAGGATCTCCACAACGATCGCTCCTGTGCTGCCCGCATCCAGCGTTTTCCCGCGACCTTAACCAGATCGTCGGTCTACCTCGTAGCGGGCCTACCCACTGAGCGTCGTCCGGCACGCGGTCGCCATTCGAGAACCTTTCCGCCCCAACCGGCATCAGTTCTCCTTCCTATGTGTCCTGCCCATTGCCATTTCAGCTTCGCAATTCTTTGAGCTATGTCGGCTGTTTTTGTTCTCCTACGGATCTCCTCATTTCTGATGCGATCGCGTAGGGAAACACCAAGCATAGCTCTCTCCATTGCCCGCTGGGCGACCTTGAGCCTTCTTACAAGACCCATAGTGAACGACCACGTTTCACTGCCATAAGTCATCACTGGCAACACACACTGGTTAAAGACTTTCGTCTTAAGGCACTGAGGTATTTTGGACGCGAAAATGTATCGCAGCTTCCCGAACGCTGCCCACCCGAGTTGGATTCGACTAGAGATCTCTTTCTCGAAGTTGGACTTACCTAACTGTATTGTATGTCCTAGGTAAACATAGTGGTCAACAACTTCGAGTGTAACGTTCCCAACATTTACTGGAGCGGGTGTAACATGGGCGTTGAACATAATTTTCGTCTTGTCCATCTTCATCTTAAGACCCACTCGTTGGGATGCGTTACTGAGATCTTCGAGCATGGTGCTCAGGTCTTCCAAGGTCTCAGCCATTAGGACCACATCATCGGCAAACCGAAGATGTGTCAGGTACTCGCCGTTGATGTTGATGCCAAGTCCATTCCAGTCCAGAAGCTTAAAAATATCCTCCAACGCAGCAGTGAACAGTTTCGGAGAGAAAACGTCTCCCTGTCTCACTCCTTGCTGTAGTTGGATAGGATTAGAGCTCTGGCTCTGTACTCGGACCGACATAGTGGCGTTTTGGTATAGGCACCTTAACACTTCGATAAACCTGCAGTCCACTTGGCACCTCTGGAGAGACTGCAGCACCGCCCAAGTCTCGATCGAATCAAAGGCCTTCTCATAGTCCACAAACGCCAAGCAGAGTGGCCGATTATACTCTTCAGTCTTCTGTATAACCTGCCGCAGCGTATGAATGTGGTCTATGGTGCTAAAGCCTTTTCGGAAACCGGCTTGTTCGGGAGGTTGGAAGTCGTCAAACCTGCGAGCAAGACGATTCGTAATGACCCTCGAAAATAGCTTGTAGACATGGCTCAGAAGCGATATGGGTCTGTAGTTCTTCAGTAGGGTATTATCGCCCTTTTTGAAGAACAAAATCACCTCGCTTCTGCTCCTTGCCTTCTGCGTTTTGCCCTGGACGATAACAGAATTGAAGAGCTTCTGGAGGACTTTAAGTACCGCGTGCCGCCCGCTCTCAGAAGCTCTGTTGTAATTCCGTCATCTCCCGCCACCTCGTTGTTCTTTAGCTGTCTGAGGGCCATTCTAATATCGTACAGGCTGACGTCCGGGATATCTTCGGTATAGTGTCGGGTAAGCTTGGCTCTAGGATCTCGAGCTTTGCTTTGGCCTGGTGTAATACTGGAATACAGCTGCCTATAGAAACCTCAATCTCTCTCAGGATTTCAGGAGTCGATGATATGATACTGCCGTTCTCAGTTTTCAGCCTCGTCAGTTGACTTTGCCCAATAGACAGATCGCTAGCGAACACTTTGGAGCCTTTGTTCCGCTCTATGGCCTCTTTAATACGCTCGGTATTAAATTGGCGAAGGTCGCTCGTCAGCGACTTCGAGATCTGTCTATTAAGCTGTCTATAACGTAGGGCATCCGCTGAGTCTTGCAATCTCATTTCATGTCTCTTATCCATGAGTTCGAGTGTATGTGCTGAGAGTTTCTTCAATTTGGGACGGTGGGTTTTGAAGTATTTTGACCCGTACGGACAGCATCCACCACCAGGTCGTTCAGATCGTTCTTCATATAATGAACTCTAATCATTATTATAAACTTTATTTATCACTATAATTATTAAATCAGTACAAAACAATATTGTTTATATAATTCAACTACGTTTTAGGGAATTTAAACTTTCCCGCTCAATTATTAGTTAATTCAGCACCCATAAGATGGCACTGTAATTCAAAACTGGTGACACTGTTTTCTATTTTCATGAAAACCCGCCAGATTTGTAGATAACCTTAAAATTATTTGTTGATATTCTAAACAAGTATTGGTCGTACTTTTTCTGTTTTTAATAATTAATTTTATCTAATTATATAATTATATAAGTGAAAATATGTCGTCATCTAAAACATATAATCCAAAGTGCTGTATTTGTTCAAAATTCATTAAACAAACGCGAGGTACTCCAAAATATATATAATCTGATGAAGATGCTGAAGACTTTTCAACGATCTTTGATCATCCAATTGTAGTTGGTGATGTTTTGTGGAATAATTGTCGATCAAAAAATATAAGAAAACGAAACTTGACGACGAGGATCAGGATACATCGTTGGAGAATGAATTACCTTCAGATACAAGTGAATTGTTGAATCTCAATCAAGTACTGATTATTCATCATTTAATTTAGAGGTTGTATGTGATTATGATACAGAAGAATGTATTGAAGTTCAAATTAAAAGAACTGTTGCAACTCACAAATACTGTTGTGGATTAAGGACAATTGGTTGTTGTTCACACTAAGCTGCAATAATTTTTTACCTGGCGCATGGACGATATTTGGCTAAAATCCCCAAACCAGCAGCAATACTTAATACTTTATTCAATTAAGACAATATCCCCACTGTGATTGATGAAGATAGCGACGAGGACTAGTCACAAATTCATAAGAAGATTTTATTATTAACACATTAATATAATTGATACATTTGAATAGTTTATAATTAAATATTAATATTAAAGTTATTGAAAAGAGAAAAAATATTTTTATATGAGTGTTCATAATTTATTCTGTTGTTTTCACTAGTACAATAATTGCAAATGTTCTGTATTTTATCATTGCAAGAGTTAAATCATAATAAGAAATCAATTTTTGAGCAGCTAATCGGTTTTTATTTTTTTTCAATATGGCGTAACGTTTTAAAAAAAATCCCAAGATCACAATTTCATCGAAAATTGAATGAGGAATTAAAAAAAAATAGATTCATATTTTTAGCGTTCCCGTAACATGATTAAAAATTAAAATCAAGAAAATAACCTCGTTTTTTTATAGGTTCTTATGAACAGATATTGCTTATATTTTTTTTCTTAGAAGCTACCACCATGCCCCAAAACATATCCTGTATTTAGATCAATCGATTCACATGGTGCTGAGAATGAATTTTTTTACTGAAATTCAGTATTTTTAGATTTATTCAGAAACGGTAATAGATAAAAAGCTGAAACTTTCAGCATCGACGTATCTTATGAGTACCAACATTTCCTAAAATTATGAGCCAGATACCTCTCTGGGGCCGATTCGGTATTCTTATCGTCCTATGGCCTTTGGTATATTGTAAGAACATGTGATTGTGCAAATGATAGCCGATAGCCGATATATCGACGGCGAAGTACCAATAACTCCTAATTGCTAAATTCAAAATAATACACAAGCTAAATAAAATGTTTAATTTCTTGACAAGTTAAAAATTGTTTGTTAAATTTGTTTATTTATTTTTTAACTTGAAGCGCTTGCAACTAAAACTATGCTTAGGAAATTTCATTAAAACATGCAAATAACGAATTTTAATTCAAAATGACAAAAAAGTGAATTTCTCGATGAATTTCAGTTAGGAGGTACTGGCACTTCGCCGTCGATATCATATTGCTAAAAATCTTTTAGTCCTAACTAATATTATAAACCCAAAGTGAGTTTTTTACACTTTCACGCCTTAACTACTTAATTCATAATCATTAAATTTTGCATACACTTTGCCAGGGGTACATATGGTACCTTTTATCCAGATAAAAAAGTACTATTCAAGAGATAGAAATAAAACTTTTAATTGGTAGTCTATATTAACATGAGCCAAATCAAGTAATAAATATCCACCAACAGCCACCAAATATGATGGGGAAATCAATACTGGTAGCCTAATTAATGTTTAATGCAGACCACCCGGAAAGCGAAAGTTATGTTATTTGATTTTGGTCTAAAAGCCCTTTGTTCAGTTTTTTTCAACAGTTTTTTTTTATAAATAATGTTTTTATCTTTATTATAACATACCAAAAAGTATCTCGGTTGAGTATTTTAGGTAACAATAACAATCATGTCACTGTATTATAAATTATATAGTTATGTTGGTGCATTTTATGAATAATACATTTATAAACTTTCAGGGGAATCAGTCCGGTCAACTGATCACAATCCATGCAGTGTTAATGAAGTAATACCAATGCCATCAACTTCTAAAGCTCCCTCACATCTGACATATAAAATAAAAGAAGGTAAAAGAAACTATGTAATTCAATTAGCTCCAACATTTAATACATAATGGCTATTTGGGATGCTGTTGTTAGCACTGGGAAAACTGTGTTATAAAAACAGTATATACTCTGTGGAATGATCTGACTATTTAGCTAGGTACAGCAAAGAATTTGTAATCCCCTGTTTTTGCGTCGAGGGGGTTAAAATAGCAATTAATCAAAATGCTATACTGCTGGCGACCCCTGCAATAGTCACGAGTCAAACCCTGAGACAAATGACATGTTACAGCATAAAATAGTGTACCTATGCATAATGGTTATTGATAATTATAGCATATATGTAGTTGACTTTAACAGAAAACACCACAGAAATAATATTTCTTTAATCATAATGTATGTTGAAGGAATTTATTGGATGGTACAGTAATTTATATTATTATCTGTGCTATTTTGCTATTTGGGCTCACTTTTTCTATTGAAATTTTGTCAACACTTGGTGCTTGCATTCCTGAATAACATTTTTTCTTTGTATTTTAGATTCACATAGCACTTCAACATTTTCTCAAATAATTGGTTTTAATGATCTGAGATTGTTATATATTAATTCATTTGTATATTTATTGTCTTTATTTTTTTTTTTTCAAATATATTGTTTGCTTCTTTTACTACTATTTGTAAATAATGTGAGCACCAAGAACTGGCAAATACGATAGACAAAGCAATACTGGTAGCCCATATTATACTTAAGACCATCCTGATAGTGAAAGAGCACTTCGTTTCAGTCTGAAGTACTAGCTCTTTTTTCAGTGTGATTTATGAGATATATATGTAGGTATATATATACCTGAGATCTTGTAGACTAGCGAGATAGCCACTTTAAATTATTATACTACTTATTAAGTAGAATTACATTATAAATGGATTATATTTTTTCAGATTTAAGGCCTTTAACAAAGAGGGAAGAAAAATTAGTAAAACGACTAGAGGAGTCTAAAGTCACTTTAAGGAGGATGGCAAATTTAAAGTTAGATTTTGACAAGTTAGACTCCAAAGTCCTTAAATCAATTGTAGAAAATGCAGTGAAAAACTTAAAAAAAGCACCTTGTGGCAATCGTTGGGATCTAAGAAACAAAATCTATGCTCTCTCGATTTTCAAGCGCTCTCCTAAGGCATACCGCTACATGCAACAAATGTTACCATTGCCTAGCACGAGAACACTTCAAAGGATGTTAAAAGAAATTCCTATGGAACCAGGTATTCATGCCATGGTAATAGATGTTTTAAGGAAGAAAGCTCAAGAAATGGATGATAAAGATAAGTATTGTGTCTTATTATTTGATGAGATTGCCTTGAAAAAACGGTTGATATATAATGAATCACTGGATAAAGTTGAAGGATTTGTTGATCTTAGCTCTGAAGAAAGTATGGGCAGAAAAAATAAAATTGCTGGACATGCTTTAGTTTTTATGATCCAAGGTTTAAAACAAAAATTCAAACAGCCAGTGGCTCATTATTTTGTTGAAGGTACTATAGAAAGTGAAAAATTAGTAGTACTGATAAAAAACATTGTGAGAAGTATATATGAAGCTGGATTTATTGTTGTTTCAACCGTTTGTGACCAAGGACCTACTAACATAGGTGCCCTGAATTTATTAAAAAAGTTTGATGGTCTGTCTATAGAAGCAAACTACTTTTTTGTTGAGGAGAAAAAAGTTTTTATAATGTTTGATATTCCTCATCTTTTTAAATCAGTCCGAAATATTTTTTTTCAAGCTGGTGTTATGGAATATAAAGGGAAAAAGGCCAAATGGCAATATTTAAAAGAAGCGGAAGAGAGAAATAGGAACTTTTTAAACTTTAAGAAAATCAATCAAACAGTTGTTAACCCAACATATAAAACTAAAATGCGTGTTAAATTTGCAGCTCACGCATTAAGCAACACGATGGCTGCAGTCTTGAAGATGATGGCGTGGAACAATTCTCATTCAGAAGAAATCATGGAAACAGCTTTTGTTGTTGAAGAAATGGACAAACTTTTCGACTGCACTAATGGACCAGCGTCACCAAAAGATGTAAAAAAAGGAATCCGAGAAAATGTATCAAAAAAGACTAAACATGAGGAATCTTGGAATTATTATTTAAAGTATATTCCCACAATAAAATTTTTGAAGTCAGATTCCCAATTACGTTTAAAAAATGTACGTTGCATTAAGGGTATGGAAATATCTTTGAAATCATTAAAAAGTATTTGGAATCTTTTGAATGAAAAACCAAATTTTAAATATTTGAATTTACGCCAACTTAACCAAGATTCCTTAGAAAATCTATTCGGGAACATTAGACAGCACAGCGCAACAAACAGAAATCCAACATGTACTCATTTTAATGCAGCTTTAAAATCTAGTATAATATCTGGTTTAACAGACCCACACATCCGTGGCTCGAATTGTGAAACTGATTATAATAAGTTGCTCATAAGTCATCAAGAATTAAATAAAAATGCGAAGTGTGCATCTGAACAGAAAGCTATACAACAGAAACAGAATTCCAACATTGACACTGATGTTTGTTACCCTGTGCTGTCTTTGCCTGACGAATCGGAAATTGAATATATTGAAAGTTCTTTTTGTAACTTTGAACAACAACCAATTGTATATGTTAGTGGATATTTAGCTGCAAGAGTTCTTGATAAATTTAACTGTGAAGATTGTAAGCTTTCTTTAAAAGAAGAAAATCCAAATCTAGATGATCCATTATATAAATTTATTTCTCTTAAAGAATGGTGGCAAGATAAGATATCATTAACTTATCCCAAGAAAGAATTGTGTGTTGTAGTTAATGAAGCAAAGCAAATGTACGAAACTAAAATTTTGCCTGAGTTACACCAACAGCATATTGCTCAATATTGTACCTTGCAACTAAGCATCTGCTGCAATATGAAGTGGTTTAAATGCAATATTCATTCGAAATTAGTAAATGAATATTTATTTAACTTTTTAAGTAAATTGTTCATTAGAAAATCATGTAAAGTTATCAATGATGACTTTGTTAAATCTGAGAGCGATACTACAGATAAAATTAAAAAAGCACAACAACAAAATAAAGAAAAGTAATTATATTATACATAGTATTATTTTTTGTACACAATGTGGCAGACGGAAGATCGATCATAGATTTTAGAATAATTATATTATGTACAATATCCTTATTCGTATCTTTCTGTCTTCCATGTTCTTACCTTACCTCTTATCTGAAATTATTTTCTAAAGCCGGTCCACGAAATGGAGGTTATCGATATGGAGCTACAACACTATTTTCGATAATTAGTCGATAAATCTGCCATCACTAAGGTGCCAAATAGTCAAGTTGGCCAAACTGGCTCAGAGGCTGGCAAGTTAGTGTTATGATATTGGTATTAGTTCCGGTACAGTTCGAGTGAGCTCAGCCTGAAGTACTGGAGTGCCGTCTCTTAAAACGTAGTGATTACATACTCTTTGGGTCGAGCAAGCAATACCCCACTACAGCTGTAGGCCGTGCGTACGGGCGTGTGTCGCTTGCAATTTATTAATACGTCACACTACCTAAAGTCTCTCACACTTGACTCTTTTTCACGTTGACCGCCTTCTTAAAAACAAATTACTTTTAATTACAAATAAATTCATTTGTCCACAAATTCCTTTTTGCGAGCGAACTGGACAAAATTCACGAATTTTAATTTGGGTACACAATTTTAAATGATACTTTTTCGTGATACGCCGTGGCATTTGCTGCTGGCATTACTGTGGAAAAGGACATTTTAGAATACATCTAAAAATTAAAATATTTTGGATTTGGATTTGGAGCATGGAGGAAGTCGATGTATTTATTTTATTCTTGTTCACCCATCAAAGACTGGCTGCTAAGAAAGTTGCTTAACCTCTGAACGAGCTAAACTCTCTTTCGTATACTTCAAAAATAGTGGATTTTTTTAAGAACTTTTAACTCCTTTTAGCTCCTTTAGAGTTAGAATTCTCAGAAACGTTGAAATACGTCACGGAAGGTGGTCTTACCAGATAATTTTTTATTGATTTTTTTATTACTAGGAGAATAACAGACTATCACAGAATCACTTATACCATATTTCACTTCTTTAAGATTGAAAATTTCCAACGCTTAGCAAGTGATTTATCGCTAACATACTCTTAAATTTTAAGGGTCTAGGTTCAACGATATAAGCTGGGTGTTGTCTATCAGACAATAAGTCAGTCAATCACACAACATTTTTTATGTTTATATATTGTAAATAATATTCGCATTTTTAAATATCAAATCAGCAATTAAAATCTATTATTAACATAAATATTTATCCAAGCGTTCTTTAGTTCAGCTCCAAATAATCGGTAAAAAACAAAAGAGTCGAAAATCGCATCCGCCCACCACATCAGGCTAAAACACGAACACACGTTTTTTGTCTCGATCTTTTCACATGGAACTTTTTCGAAGTAACTGGCTTTACCATTCGCAAAATTCTTCAGTGGAATTCTATAAAAATTTAACTGCGACATAGTGCTAACCGCGTACCAGTGGTGATAAAGTCCGGTAGCTAAAAGTGATTTGTGAAATTACTTTCTTAGAATCAATTAAGAGGTATGTGTCGCCGAAAACTGGATCGTTGATAATATTTCGTGGATTTCCGACTTAATTTTGAATGTTTATACAAAAAGCCGTTTGGGTGCGCTCGAGTTTTTATGGCTAAGTTTGATAACCTATGACGACCGTTTGGTGCAACGGTAGCGATCCTGCCTTTCGCACCGACGGTCCTGGGTTCAAATCCCGGAAGGGGCAAATGTTTGTATGATGAATACGAGCATTTGTACCCGAGTCATGGATTTTTATATATATTTCTATGAATATTACTTATTTATGTATGATATTTGTAAATCTATCCGTTACCCTAGTATCCATAACACAAGCCTTACAGTGCTTACTTTGGGCTAGGCTAATTGGTGTGACTTTAAGAAATATTTATTTATTTATTTATAAATAACAGTTTAACTTATAGAGATTGTATAGAGTGACGCGGTGAGTGTAAGCCGCTATTACTTTTCGACCTATCGTGTGAGAAATCACGATGGTACCATTTAATCGAGCATGTTTTCTGCTGAATCTTTTTCTTTACAAAATTTAAAAAGGGGAGGTTTAATATATATCTATTGATGAACCTTTCTTAAGACTATTGGTATTGATAAATATATTTTATTACAAGGTTAAAGTAATAAATTTCATTAATTATGGAGAATATATACAAATCTTTACTTAATACTATCTATAGTATCTTTTAAATGTCATCGGGTATTTTAAGGATTTTTTATATTACGTAATCATAGTTTTACATTTAAGGTATTAGGAATAAAATAAACAATTGCTTATAAATATCAGACAACTTCCATTACTTAAATTAAAATAACATGGTAAAACAACCACCCAGTTGCATAACATTTGTTTGCATAGAAAAAGGTTTTACCATAAAAGTCTAAAGAGGAACAATATAGGAATCTAGGATCATTTAAACAAATTGTTATTTCTACCCTCTAAGGTTTAAAATCATTTTTATTTATTTCAATTGCTTTGTTTCATTTGACTCCATTTAAGGTATGGTTGCTAATAGAGCGCAGAAATTTATTTAAAATTATTTTTAATTATACATATTATATTATTTCATTTTGTTGTTTAAGTATATCAAGATTTAAAGGTTTTTGGTAACTGTTATTATAAGGGCTAACTCAATTCTTTTTATTGTATATTTTGAATTATAAAAAGTTAAAGATTTAAGTTCATAAAAAAATGTTTGTTAATTTATAGTACGAACCAGATCTGCTGTGCTATATCTGATGGGCCAAGAATTGTTTGTAGAACGTCATTATAAAATGTATAAAAAAATATATCATAAAAGAAACAGAAACACCCAAAGTGCGCTTAACTGTATAATGAAAATTTAAGTATTGTATGACGATAATGAATCAAGTCATATTTAAACCGTAAAATAAACATTAGTTTTATGTATTATTTTTAAAAACATACCGGAACTTATTTCACTCTCAGTTTGACCGAGTAACAACCAAAATACACTCGTAAATAAAGTCACTATATACTTATTTATCTATAATTTACTACAATTTGAGTAATAAATTGCGAGTCAAACATTAAATCTATCTGAATTATCTAGAATATATATTTAATAAAATTATCAATTCACTCCGAGTTTAAAGATTACACATTCGACCTATCACGAACTATTCTGCAATCGTGTAAATCCCTACTAATATTATAAATGTGAATGTAAGTTTGTTTGTTAATGCTTTCATGCAAAAACTACTAAAGCGATCATCATGAATCTCCGTACATATCGCACCACTAGATGAAAACTCCAGTAACTCGAAAAACCTATTTTTTCAGAAATGACTTAAAACTGATATCGGAATATTTAGTAGAGATTTCGAGAAAATAGTAATACCTACATGATAGTCATATGTTCTAAAGCCTGTTCAATGACGTATTTTTAATGCTATTCCCACAAAAGTTGAAAAAAGACAATTTTTTTTAGTTAATTAAGTTTTCTTTAGGTAATGAGAAACTTTCTTGTGTCATATTTAGAATTACTTTACTTTATCTGGAATAAAAATGAGTTACATTACTTTGCACCTTAAAATATACGAACTACTGGTGGTATTAAAATCTCACTAAGTTGAAATGACATAGATAAAACAAGATTAAGAATTGAAATAAAACAATTTTATAATCAAATGAAAATGGGTATTTATTTTGCTCAACAACAAGAAAAAAAGAAAAATCAACAAAATCTCTATTTTAGTGACCTATATCCAACTAGATAGTACTTACTAGGTAATTATTATATTTATTAATTTTATAATCCCAGTTGCTATTAGAAGTCTTTTCCACGTAACAAGAATATAATTTTTGTTGTGTAATAAACAACTATATTTAAGAGTATTAATAGAACTTAAATAATCAAAATCGGCAACACCATATTAAAATAATATTCAGTACAAAAGCTTTAAAACTCAACAACTTTAACTTTTGCTCTATAATTCTAAGCCAGTCTCTTTTTTTAGGTTATCACTTTCAGAATTAACAATAATACTCATAGTTTTAAATCACAGTTAAAATCATTTGTCAATAATAAGTACTTTCTTACTACTAATACAAATACGTTTCTTAATGGCACTTAGTTCTTAAACTAGACAATAATTTAAAAATACCAGTTCAGTTGAGTACAAAATACAAAAAATTTTCACAAAACGTTTTTATAAAAAATATCGTAATAAGTCCTTGGAATAACATTTTTATCCACGAGTTCTTTTATATCTTTCTTTTTGGCATCTGACAAAGGAATCTTTTCTGTGTATGCTCTACTCAAACTTGATGGGATATCAGATGTAGATACTACTCCTGTATGTCTGGTCTTCCTTTTATTAACCCGGCACTTTTTAAATTCAGTATCTGAAAAAGATGTTTTATAGAAAAATGTCATGGGACTATCCTTTTCAACTTTGAGGACTTTAATTTCCTGCCATTTAACTTTATTGCCATTTTCATCCATATTAAAATTCGATCCCCAAGCTTCTTGCAAGGCTTTCAAATCATAGAAGCGGTCATAGGTCATTTCATGCACTTTATAAGCAGGTCCAGATTTTTTGGCAGTTCGTATCAATGTTATATACTCTAACGGTGTATAAATGGGACCGGATTTGATGTGCCTTTTCACTTGTTTTTCTATAACGCTGTGGACATTATCCCCTTCATTTTGGGAATGGCCTCTAATTAAGAACTTATGGGTAATCGATTTCACTCTCATATTGAAAACAGCATAAGCATAAGCAGTTAACAGATATTTGTTTTTTTGTTGCCCGCAGCAGTTATCTGAAAAAAATATAATATTTACGTCGCCACTGGCATGGTTATCTAACTGCATTTGTATGAAAGATAAAACGCAGCTTCCTATTTCTACCGCACCACGCTTTCCTTCAGTCTCATTCCAAAAAAAACAGTCTACATTCTTTGCATGTAAATCACTTATTGTAAAGTTGAAACAATTTATTCGAGATTTATAAAAAAACACGATATTTGGCCCTTCGGAACCTGCAGTACGGCTTGTAAATCATACACAACTACTATAGCACCTGTTTCTCGTTTGTCCTTTTCCTTCTCAATTCTTGCCATGTCCTTCTCAAGCAGATGCTGTTCATAGGTTTGTTTCAGTTTTAATTTTTCTTCGGCATTTGCGTTTTCGTAACTCTCACACAAATCACACAAATCTTTTTTTGGACTAAAAAATCCGATGTTAAACTGATAGTTGAATATCCGCTGGAATGTTGATTCAGAAGCAAATGGTAAGTTACTTGCTTGCCGTAAATCCTTATAATCTCGGTAAATGTCTGCTAATGACCTCTCGCTTTGAATGTATTCCCGTGTAGTTTTAGCTCGGAGATAGTGCGATTCAATACGAGGAATAGAATTAATGAATTGTACAACACTCTCTTTAACTGCAGGGTCTAACGTAGGATGGTTTTTATGTTTCCCTCTTTTTTCTCCCTCTACGAAACCAGTTTCTGTCTTTTTAACTAATGCTGTTTTAATTGCTTGATCTCCCAAATCAAGAGTTGCCTTAAAGAATTTCTTACAGACACGAACGCGCGTGTTATTTTCTTCAAAATAGAAGGCCGTGTTTAGAGCCCGGTAGTTATTTGTGCTTGTGTATCGATATTTGGGCTTGATTTCATGAGAATGTCGCACAATGTACTCTCTTTGACGTTGAAGGTCACCTAATTCCCAGAATGCATCAAAAAGCTTTTGACGAGTAATTGTGTTGAGTGTTGTACTGCATTTAAAATGACATTTTTCTCCGCAAGGTGGTCGCATTTTGCGAGCGGGCATGTCTTTATTTAGTTTACCCCGGGACTTATATGCCTTACCAGAATTTTTAAGAGCTTTGACTACGTTAGCTTTCCATGTTTCTGGTTTCCGCAGTTTTTTCTTACCCTTTACTATTTCTTGCGCTAAATGTTCTTCGGTATTATTATTAACAGTATTATTATTGCTGCTTGTGTTGATGCTTGAACTGCTGCTGGAGCTGCTGCTTGAGCTGCGGCTTGAGCTGCTTGATGAACTCGAACTGGTAGACGACGATGACAGAGAGCGAGGTCGAGGTAATGGGGGGGTAGTAGGAGACTTGCGCAAAGGGGAGAAAATTATTTTTCGTTTCGGTATAGGATTTTTGTAGTTTGGATCTGCGTCCGAGTCGTCAAAATCGCTCCCTTCGCCGCTGTGGACGGGTGATACTGAAGTATATTTTCGTTTAGGAACTCGACGTCGTTCGTACCTATTAGTTGACTGCTCATCGAGAAACTGCGGCGATGAAACTGACCTTAACTCCTCAGCAGTTATTTCAGGCTCCCCTACACTTTCAACCATTTCCATACCAGAGGATTGAGTTGCTGGCCGATCAGGAGTCTGTTTTTCTGCATTGACAAGATCCAACATAACTTGCCCCCGGCTTTTCATTTTTCTAAAATAAATAATGATCTTATCATTTAAAAAATCAAGTAAACTCAACCAAGTCAAAAATCCTAATTATCAACACATAATGAGTTAGGAAAATTAAAAGCGAATAAAAACTCTATTTTTTATTTGAGATTATAAAATACTATTTCATTAATAAGTTATTATTTCATTAAGCAGGCGGAAAAAACAAATTTAAAGATTCATTCAAGTAAACTATTGTAAGTCGGAATTCATATTTTCTGTCATGTAAACTAGAGTAACTCGAAATATATTTAAACAAAATGTGACACAATATTAACAAAACCCATGCAAATCAAAATATACAGTTTTATTTATCTATAAAATTTCAGCAAAACTCAATCAACTCAAAATAAAATATGAAACTTACCTTATTAACTTCACATAAACTCCAGCAACTCAAAATATGCTACTATGCAAATGTCTTTCTCTCACGACAGCCAGGACACAACTAAAAATGGCGGAATACGATTCGCGCCAACCAAGGTAAGGTCATTCAACTAAAGCAATGTTTCGCGCCATTTTTCGACAACGGTCGAAGCTATCGTTACGGGAGTTTAAACTCCGCGTAGGTATTCATGCCGGGATTTCGAAAACGCCACAAACTCAATATGAGTATTTTTTGAGTTAGTGACGTTTTCATCTAGGGGTGCGATATATTCTTGGAAATATTAGAAGTAGCATAGGATACTTTTTTTTGAAAAAAAATTTGCGGGCGAAGCCGCGGGTTAAAGCTAGTAAATAATATAAGGTTAACGTTAGCTCCACTCGCTTACACTGGGTCCACTCCCAGTTGGAACCATTTCAACTAATCTCGCCATCTCAGCAGCCACGTTTTGGTCGCGGGCAGTTTTCGGAAATCCGATGGCTGCACTCTGCCACTGCCACTGTGCTGTGTAGTTTTGTTGTGCTCACAAACCTTTTTGCGTTTCGACTGTCCCACATATATAGAGCAGCTTTTATTCTTTTTATTACAAAAAAAGTTTCTGGTTATACGACTGAAAACAATGTTCTAAATGAATGACATATATATTTTTTATTTGATATGAGTAATTATTATAAATAATTATTATTTATATACATTAGAATTTCGGCACTAAAATTTAGATGCCTAATCAGAATAATCAATTCATACTTTTCATATTGGAATAGAATGTAATGGAATCTTTAATTTTTTTAATAAGATACCTTCTTTTAATTTATATAAAAAAATTACGAACTTGAATCCAAAATCCTGGTTACCAAACTGATCCAATCTTATCTTACTAAGCAATAAATCATTGATCATTAAATTATACCAAATCCGCGCTTGTTTAATGATAAACTAATTATGATTTCCGTATGTAATCTTATCTAATAGCCCGGTTACAGACCCCATCGTTAGGCTCTAATTAATCTGTACTGTAATCACCATAATAAGCGCCCACCATGTGTCGGCATCAGAATATTTTTATCCAATTAACTTGTTACATTCTAGCTTCCGAAACTATCAACGGTAGTTGTGAAAAAAAAAATTACCGAAGAGGTTCCAAGAAATTTGACCATTACCGACCGTTACCTCCCAAATAGAGCGAGATCGAAACTTCAGATAAACCCCTTCACGTGGACGCAACTAATTGGTGCAATAAATTTGGAACAACGCGACAACTCTGAATACCCATTACTTCCACGGACCCTATTAAGGCCTATAACCCGAACCTCCGTCATAGAGCAAACACAACTTGCATCTGTCAAAATTCCCGTCAACAAACGACTCCCATCTCTATCGACGTCGATTAATGAACCGATGCGGTCAAAATCGCCTCAACAAGCTACCAACGCAATAAAGAAATGACATCTCGTT
Organism: Calamotropha paludella; assembly: GCA_927399485.1. NCBI lineage: Eukaryota > Metazoa > Arthropoda > Insecta > Lepidoptera > Crambidae > Calamotropha > Calamotropha paludella. The sequence goes on along the minus strand of OV656826.1, from coordinate 11,482,285 downwards.
TAAATTCCATTTTCGAATTTTTTCAAACTAAAGACACGGGATATTCGACCCTACGGCGACTATTTAAAAATAAAATCTCTAATGAGGAGCGTTCGATAAACGTGACGTGCCTGTGACAAAATGTTCGACGGATATATGTGATCGGAGCTTCATTATAAGTCTTGATGCGTTGCAATAAAGCAGCAAATGAAATTTAGTGAAATCCGTATCGTTAATATAGAGTCGTCGGGAGCGCGCAACCGTTTGTACCCGCGTCATGCGGACGGACGCTTTTTGTCGTTTTTAATTATATTTATTGTTCTCGTTATTTATTTATTGTTTTGTGTTTTGTACCGTTCTCGCTACCGTGCGTGCATTTTAAAGATTTCGGCTGAGATAAGTGGGCGCATCCAAATTAGGCCGATTGTGGTTTCAAGGGATGCAAATGTGGCCCTTTGCATACGCGCTCCGAGAAAAAAGCCCCGAACGAGATGCAGAGTGCTCTCAAATGAAAACATCATTAATGCTATGCAAATCTCATGGGAACATTTGCTTCAACTTCCAATCGAAGTCGAAATAAAAAATTGGTATAGCAAATTAGTATATTCATATATCATAGCTTTGTTAAACGGGGTTTACTTTTTATGTTGGTTTACTGTGGTATTATACACTTTAACAACTTTCACGTTACATGGTAATAGCCGTGGTCACGACGAGACGTCAATGAGATGACAGGTGCTGCGTGCTACGCCTTTACACTCGGAGTGGAATCCACCATTGCGTTTTTCTTTAAACAGCCATTAAGAGTTATTCATATTTTTTATTTTATAAATCAGACACATCAGCTTGAAATCAATTGGTATTAGGATACTTAAAAGCGCCTTCGTATGTTACTTAAATAAGTGAAAAAGTGGAAAAAATGTCTCTGTGAATAGCGTAATTGTCTGTCTGAATAGTAAAAGATGCCCACCTAAGTCAGACGATTTTAGATACATTTTTCCATGTAGGTAAGTGAGCGTTGATAATGCAAATATATATTTTAGAAATATAAGCATAAACTTATAATAGTTATTAAAAAACACGAAAATTATAATTGTTAGCAGCCATTACAAAAAAGGACATAACATGAGCCATTACTACAGCTACTAATATGTACCTATTAAAAAATAACACTTTAATGACCAAACATTTATATTTCAGCATTATTTTGTCAATAATTTAATTGTCTACGGCCTCAATGAATACAGAGCATTTGCAAACAAAGGCCCGTCAATTTTGTACCCAATAAAATCGATGAGATGCCGCGTCACTATACCGAGACAATGAGAAGAAATGTCGAAGGAATCGAATTCCAAATGATTTTTTTCCTTTTTAATCGACTCTTCGCTATTGGTCAGTCAGATCTACTATAGCGTTCAATGGTGCCGATAACGTAGCATCTATATGGATTAAGCATTCTACCTAATACATTACAGATGATCCCACGATATAAACATTTCATCAGGCAAATAGCATTTCGTCCCTTAGCTAACAACACCGCATAAGTTATTTTTACCAACTTTACAGGAGACGAAAAAAACTGTCTATTTAAAAAAAAAGTATATATAATAAGTAAATTATGACAATAAGTATATCATAATAAGTATATTGTATATACTTTAGTTAAAATTCCACCGATTTTTCGTCTCCTGTAAAGTTGGTAAAAATGACTTATGCGGTTTTGTTAGCTAAGGGACGATTTTGAAAAACATATACAAAGCTCAAAAATAATTTTATCTCTTTATCGCACCGAACAACTGATTGTTCTTCTTATTGAACATGTTTAACGTGTATAAGAAGCTTTTGTAAACAATCACTTTATTTGGTAGGCAGTTCGTTTCTACCGAAGAAATATTCGGAACCGGTACCGCGGTCCGCAGTAAATTGGGAACCGAAATGGAACCGCATATGCGTTCGCTCTCCTGTTTTACTAATTTTTCCCTTGGGACATAGATAAACTATAATCGTTTTAATTTATAATTTATTGATGCTCAGGGAAGGCAAAGAGTAAGAAGCCCTTACAGCCTCATTGCCACTTATTTCTTTTCTTAGTTTAATGATAGTGATGAATGATTTTGAGAGCTGATTTAAAAATAATCAATGTATAAATTGATGAAAATATTATAAAGGAAGTGTAAGAAACTGTAAAGGGGTATGGGGATTTACTGAAACGTGGACTTGTAGAGCGAATGCAATACGACACCTACCGCTGTTGGTTTCATAAAATCAACCATTGTATGACTTTAATTTCTGATAATGCAATATTATAACAAGAACACCAAACTTCTAAAGGAACATTTCTCACTCCCGCCAAAACGTCTGTCTTTTTTTTTAATGAAGTTGTGACAATGACTCTGTATTTGAAATTTGAAGTGACTTCGAATCAAGTATCGATATATGCGATAAATGGTTTCTTTAACGTAAAATGATTGCACCCAATAATTCAAAACTGTGTTAACAAATATAATAACGCTGTAGGCTGCCTTCGTCAAAATATTGGTTTCGATAGAATTTATTCTTGGAAAATGTGCGTTCTTTATTTGCGAATAATTTAGTTAGCAGAACTAACTGGGTGATAATCGACTTATGAATTTGATACATCTTCGTATATACCTATTATTAATATAGGTTTACTTCAAATTTTAAATACAGTATTATTGTTTTTGCCATGCCGCAGCATCTTGCAGTCTTTTAGGTAGAATGAAGGGAAAGATATTAAAATATTTTAAGAAGTTTTTTAATATAGATAGATTCCCCTTAGATGGATTTTTTTTTATTCTCATTTTTTAAATTTAGGGGCAACTGGTTCACATTTGTATAAGTTTTTATAATATTGACAAAAGTTGTTGGTATGTCATTACATCAGGGGTCCACGCCAGAGATACATTTCGCCCTGAAGCAGCAGAAAGGAAAACAAGATAGAATTTTGAAAAAAAAAAACAAAACAAAAAAAACCTTTGATGGATTTGAACCTACGTATTTATATACACTAATATTATAAAGAGGAAAGATTTGTATTTTTGTATGTTTGTATTTTTGTATGTTTGCAATGGATAAACTCAAAAACTACTAAGCCGATTTCAAAAATTGTTTCACCATTGCAAAGCTACATTCACGCTGAGTAACATAGGCTATAATTAATGCTAGAAAAAGTTTAAAGAATTTTGTCTACCCGTGCGAAGCCGGGACAAGCCGCTAGTGACTAAATAGAATTCGTCATTTTTAATTATAAAAAATTTTTAATTGTGTTCTTAATTACAAAAAAATTAAACCTTGAAATTCACCAAATAAGTAGTAATCTCTTATTTGTTACCATACCAGTTTATCTCAATTTTTTATTAACTAATTATTAGAATTATCACTTTTTATTTCCAATATCAAAGAAAATTGTCGATAAGCGGTTAGTTTGTCGGGTTACAAATATACCCCTAAAAATATAAAAATAATGTTTGCAAAATGATCAAATTCATTTAACAAGTATACTTTTATGAATGACTTTAAATGCATGAATGAATGAATAAATGAATGGTGGCCATAATAATGAGTCAGCAGGTCGCTTTTACAAGTTTTAGACGAACTTTAAAGAATTGTTATAGTAGTACAAAATGGGGACAATCGTACTCATCTCAAGCAAAGCACCTTTAACTATCGTAGACCTTATTTCATTGTATTAAAGTTTCTTATGTTTTTCATCGTTCAACAAAACATTGTACGTACTCGCTACTGTTTTGAAAATACCGTTTTGATTTATTTGATTACTTCATAATGTTTATTCGCTGTTTTCAAATTACTTACAGTAGGAATGGCGTGGGCTGATTTATAAATGATGGATAAACAATGGATGATGGATGTAAAATGAAATTACCTCCGCGGACTTTATAAGAGAGCGCGAAAAGCCAACTTCCGTTGTTATGTTTCACTTGACAAAACAATACCACAAAAATGTAAGTAGCACTGTAGAAAAATATCAAATCTGTTCGGTTATATTATATTAAAAGTACATCATTACTTTTTTGTTTTGTAAAGTTTGAGATGCATTAAAAAAGATAGTGATTTCAAAAATATAAATACGTAGAACTATCAACAGACCATAAGTCTAAAAAAAAGCTTACCAGGCAGATAACCCAAAAATTAACTTAAGCAATTTCTCTAACTCATTGTTTTTTCGCGATAAAGACTATACATCTTAACTGAACTTTCATATTTAACTTTAATTTTAAATTCATTTATAGAAAAGGCCTGTGCCCCAGTAGTGGAGATGTTAATAAGCTGTTGACGATGATAATTAACGATAAATATGGTAACAGCTATTCGTTATGTCATCAAAGTTATACTTACTTACCTATCATAAAAAAACACAACCCTTTATCTTAATGCTTCTTCTTAGAATAAGTTCTCTTAACAAAGTAATGACAAATATTTAATGACTTCACTTTAAATGCTAAATGTTTTAAAACGTTATTAACGGTTTTGACTAGTCGATGGTAACCTAAGAAAACAATAGACAGCAAAAAATAGCAGCCATTTTTTTTAAATCTAGATATGTACCTAATACGCTGTAAGGGTATTTTTTGCTATTTCATCCCTTAATGTCAATATTATTGATTAGTATAATTACGTAATTATGATTGGTCTCATTAACAGGAAACTTTTAATTACCGATGTTGACCATCGCGCTATAATGGTGGATCGGGCAGCTTTATTTTCTTTATAATTTACACCACATATTTTTCTTTTCTTTCTTTTTGAGAATGAGGTCATTTTTATAACGAAAAAGTACAATTCGTGTATTTTTATATCCTTTTTTAGTATTTAAGCTGCTTCATTGTATGTAAAGCAATTGTTTATTTTATTATTTTAGTAAATCGAGTGTATAACTTATATTGTGTGGCTAAAATACTTTTAATAACTTTAAAATCAACTAGCATTTGTTATTTTTTTTAAGAAAACAAATTTTTTGTAGAAACTATAACAATCATCTCAAGTTGAGACCAAAAACGAACTGCACTATTCTAATGTTTTAATTTTTATAATTAAAAATACGCTCACTTTTTCCTTTAAGTAATTAATACTTGAAATTAATGTTATTAGTATGTCAAAGATACTATGCAAAATAATCTGCGAGGTATTTGAATTGAATAAGTGGTCGATTTTGTATTTTTTTAAAAGTATATTTAGAAGAAGAAATAATATAATTCACAATAAAATGTGATAATTATAAGACCTGCTTAAACCATTACCATTGTTGTCGACTAAAAACTGGCACATAAAATGTATTTTCAGTCTTTGCAATTGTATTGTTGCTAATAAAATATGTTTCTTTCTTTTGAGTGTTTAAATAAGTACATTACAATGGAGACTTGATCGGCTTTACTACGAGTTATATAGTTAGACGTTAAAACGTATCCATCGTTTATATCTTCGCAGTTCTTGTATCACACTAGAAGCTCAACTTTTAACAGAACGTAGGCATAATTATTATAATTAGTGTTGTCGAAATCAACTGTTAGCATTGGCTACAGTCGTCACGTCCCAGTTAATGACTAAATACCATGTGACATCTCAGAGACAATTATTAATAAATTTCTTACTTAAATTAAGCTTTTAATTGCGTACAACACTATGACTAGCATCTGCTTATTGCTTCGCTTTTTAATTGTTAATTACTATATAAGATAGAATAATGAGTTTTCAGAGAAAATATAACAATTTAAAACTCTTTTATTGAAACTTAAGAGATACTTCAATTATTTTGTGTCTAATATAAGCGAAGGCCTTATTATAAAACCTACAAATGTAAACAATATTTTTTTTATAGTACAGTCAACAACATTTTAACCTACAACATAATATATTTTTTTACTTCTAGTTTTTATTAAATAAGTTTAAAAATATTGTAAAAATTTAGTAACCTAATTCTTTTATTTAAATTTCTGTTCTATTTTATTTATAACGTGTATTTTTTTTTTTATTTTAAGATCTTTAATCGGAATCACTTTATTTCTTTTTTCTCGGTCAGACAAACATCACTTTAATATGGATATGATTTTTCTAAATGACAAATGCAAACAATAACTGTGACTAAAAATCCTCACTTTAAAAAATATTAAAAGTGAAAAAGAGACAATCGAATATTATATTTATACTTGGATCAATGAAACAGGGGGTTAGAGGCTGCTTTGTTTTTTTTTATAACTAGTAGCAACGTAAGACCGAACACTACCTACCCAAATAACAAACTCTATGATCGGAACTACTCGGAAAGGGTTTTTACCCTTTCCCGTCGCACTGAGGAATAAGAAATCAGAAAACTCTTTTTAGAAATATATTTACTTACCTTTGGAATGAAAATAAAATTGAAGGCCTTTTTAAAAGTTTCAAAGGTCTTTTAAGCATTAAAAAAATACAAATACCAAAAGATAAATCGATTAAAATTACAATTTAACATTAAAATAAACAAATGTCTATAAAAGCTTAATAATTTTATACAATCTAAAATAATAAGTACCTACTAACCTAGAGACATACAAAAAGATGTCATACGAACGAAACTAGTCACAAAGTATCCATGAATGACGAATCATTTTTTATACAGCTCATTGACTGTATAACCACATTTTGTAATTTTTTTATTATACCAAACACGTATCGCATTCTCAACGAAATTATTATTCCTTTATAAAATTAATATGTTACGGTCAAGTTGAGTAAATTTTTGTCACAGTTTAAATATATGAAATGGCAAAAAACATGGTACAATAAAAAAATGAAATCCGTGCCTTAATGCTTGATAAGTATAATAAATTGATGCTCATCTCACGAATCCCACGGGATGCTAAAATGAAGACGTAATAGATTGACTTCGTACAATAACTGAATGGGCGCAAAGGTTTTTTCTTTTTCAAGGTGAATGAAATCTCTTTTATGAATGAACTATTTTGGAATTCTTTTTTCCACCTGTGCCATAGACAGGGCTATAAAAATTTGTATTGTTGCACGTGTTTATTATTTATGGCCAGCTTATATTTTTTTCCACCGATTTTGATGTTCTAAGAATAAACGGGATTGTGAATTAGGTATAAAAAAATGTGAATAGTTTAAAATATCGATATGATATTGAATTAAAAGATAATGTCATTTTATTGGCAATATGTTTAGTAGGTGACAAAAGATAGAGATTGAGATCTTTTTAATTTTTATTACTTCGTTTTATGGTAGTTTTCCACATGACCCTTCTACAAATAACTATTCTGGTTATAAAGAGTGGGAACGAATTTTGTATGCTTGTTTATATGTGAAGGGTAATCGTCAGAACCACTGGATAAATTTATATTACATTCACATTATTCCTGACGGGCATAGAGTATTCTGTTAGTTATGACGACCGTTTGGTGCAATTATAGCGATTCCGCCTTTCGCAGCGACGGTCCTGGGTTCAAGTCCCGGGAGAGACAGATGTTTGCGTGATGAATACGAGCATTTGCAGCTTAGTCAAGTGTATTTATATATATTTCTCTATCATACATAATACAAGCCTTACACATAGATTAGCCTAACCCAAAGTTAACATTTCTTTAAGCTAGGTTAATTAAACATAATGTTTAAGGTGTGCAATTAAATGTCATGAAAAATACTACCGTTGATACCGTATATTTCGATGAAATTCAAACGTTAAGACGTTACCTAATTCTTAAAAAAAACTACTTAGTATTTTTTATAACCTTCTTTTTCTTCATTATTCACAACTCAATAATAGTAATAACCTCTTATTAATTCTATAATTATACTACATATTGTCAAATATTTGTATTTCATATAAGTTGTCATAGTAACTCGTTCACAACGCCTCAGGTTATGAATACTTTCTCACGTTACTCACAGAAGATGCTTTTTAAAAATTCTCTAAAGACCAACTGACCACATAGATGTGACCGATCGAATTCTGCATTATAATCAAATGGCGCGAAAAGGACTTTAGCAACACCCATATGATTCCTTTGCGCACTCGATGGGATTAAAAAAAAAAGTTTCACACGTTTGAAAAAACATCGAACCTTTTTTGAAGACGGTTGAGTAATGCGATCAATTGGTTCACGGGCTATTAGTTAAACACTGAATTAATTTTTTTTAAATAGTAGAAAAGATTAAAAAACCTTTATTTTACTTTTAAAATTTAATAACAGAATGAAAACCTGAAAATTAGGGTGACCAGTCCTTAAACAAAAAAATATGTAGATATATTAAATTAATAATATTCAATTCCAGTTTTACTAAATTAGTCTTTAATGTAAATCTTGACATTTTATGACGTTATTATTCTCATTACTAAACTTAACACGTCATACAATAGAGTATAAAAAGATCCTTTTAAAAGTATTTTTAAACCCATGTAAAGACAATAAAATATGCAAACAAGCACCCTCCAGTACAAAATTGCTGTTTTCCCCTTTCCACGAACTTCATTGATTAATAATAATAATTTATTTATTATTTATTATTATTATTAATAAAAAGACTACCAGTAACGACTAGTAAATCTTGAAAAAAAGTCATCTACTCGTACCCCACAAACAGTTCGTCGCACACAATCTGCGCGCTATAATCTCCGTACCCTCGCGAATAAAACTAGCTGGTGTATAAATTCAAATTTCCTCTTCTCCACACGCTCATTTCCATATCTCGCCTCTCCCCCTACGTATTATTAAAACTCCGTGCAAAAACCGACACCAAGTTATTCGGTATCAGTATTCGGAAATGGCATTATCGGCCGCGGCCCGAGGCGCACACGTCTCAGCCAATAGGGCATTCTTATCAGAAAATGACTCATTTCAAATGACAGAGTGTTCTAAAACGATACGAAATTCAAAAAAGCCCAATACTACATAAATAAACCGAATAATATCCAGCTGTATTCCACACCAATAAGGTATATTTTCGTGTGTTTGTGGGTAAAGTAGTTAGATTGCATGGAATGGAATCGCTCGTTGCGAGAGGAAATTGGAATAAGAAAATTTGGGGTGTAAAATGAAAGATAGACGAGTGCTAATTTCCGGCTATTACTACGTCTCTTTCTTTCCCGCACATTTATTGCGGGGAGTGTGTTTTGGGGTGTTCTATCACTGTCTTTCTCTAGCATGGGGGTTTACTATTTAGTAGGTAGTTGAAGTAGTGACAAGACGAGTCAATCCGTAATATTTAAGGGCTTCGGACGGTGTTTCTCTCCTTATTTCGTTTAAAGTATAATCCTCTAAAAATTCTTACCATACTTTTATGGCTCTTATACTTGCCTACCAAAATTATTGATTAGTATTTTCGCATTATACCAAACTAGATAAATATACCCTTCAAAATTATTACTTTCTCTATTTTATTTTCTATATTTGTATTATGTTATATAACCACAGACAAAACTTATTACTATAATTTCTATAATATAGCAATAAATGCGTATTAGTACACTGCATCAGTTGTTTTCAATACAATTTAACGCCAAGTACCGTATTTAACCCAAATAAAATATTTATTCTAAAGTGTTCTCAATAAAACTAAAAAAATTGTAGTGACGAAAATTGTATAGTTCATAGGATAGATTTCTTAGTAATAATTCACACAGTTCTCAGTTTACACCCTTAAACGTTACCTATTCTCAATTAAAAGAGATAAACCATTTTGTATCACAATACTGTTCAGAATGAAACACGTGAACTCGCCGAAATCAATAAATACAATTATTCAAAATATTGCTACAGCGAAGTGTGACTTGTCGACAGATCGAGTAATAATCGATTATTTACATTAAGTACAAGAAACTCATCAATTTTAACAGACGTAACGACATTATAGCATTATACATCTACACCATACATAATCAGTTGAAAATAAAAGGGTTGTACCTTAAGTTTATCTTTTATTAGTGCTAGGTCATTGAGAAATGCCTAAAGCTGTTTACTACAATGACAATGCTCACCACAGAAGGCTAATTCCCCTATAGTTATCAGCCATTTGCAATCGTTAACAATTATACCAGCGTAGGCCATCTCGCTTGCCAAGTAATTAGAGCTAAGGCTATCGGCATCTGTATGTGCAGGAATCGGCATAATATCTGTCTGCTTCTCGTTTACTTTTGAATTATGGGCTATTAAGATATTCATTTATTTCTTTATCATCGTCAGCCTTGATGTCCCATAGCTATATGCTAAATTACAATTATAATTATTGTAAAAAAATGCCTACTTAACTATTCACGCGCGAAACGAGTGAACGGGAGGGGCAGCAGTCTTAATACCAGCGGGAGCAGGCGGACGGAGGGTCCGCTGTCCGTTCCGTTCCGCACTTAGCTATCGACCGGCAGCGCTTACGCACGCGTTTTTATTTTGCTTGGAACATTGTATTATTAAAAATCTAGTTTTTATGAAGTCCGCTTATTAATTGCATTCCGCACTTTTACATAACCAAAAAATCTTTTATTTATTTCACTTTTTTTAAGTTGGATTTGTAATTATCTAACATTATCGTCTCTCTTCTCATTTTTGCTAATAGATTACTTTATCTAAACCATAATTGTATTATTTATAGGTACCAGCATTTATGTGGGGAGAGTCTAGTACTTACTGGTTTTTCTGAAATAGAGGCTGCGACTTAGTTCAGTTACCAGTCTCTTTTTTGGTTTTTAGTTTTAAGTTATTGCAAATGTCCAACTTCTTTTATTGTTTTATTATTATTTTTTGCATTTACAATGCAATATTAGTATAAGGTATAAAATACGTGTGTAAAAAACAACTACGCCTCCCTGAGGGCTCCCTCAGGTGAGATTCGAACCCACGACCTTTCGCTATCCGGACGAGTGCTCTGACTGATGAGCTACCGAGACGATGGCAAACGTGTCGAAATTTACAAACGTATTTCTACTATGAGCTAGTATCGTTCCACCAATGTTGATTTGGTTGTTCCTTTATTTTGTTAATTAACTGTGTGGAGAAGAATCACTATTAAATTATTATTATATTTCTATCACTATGACAAAAAATATGTACCTAATGTTTTGCTTACAAACAATCTTTCCATAATTTACTTAGCTATAGGGCACGGTCCTTATTCCCTTCTGATAAAAACAGCGTACGGAGAATACGCCTTCACTACGTGGGCCCAATGCGGATAATTAATAATTATTATACCAAAATAATTGATCGACATTGAATTGTTGTAGCGTTGTTTATAATAAACAACAAATGTTTGGTAAAATAATAAATAAATTGATTAAAAACGATAATTGATTAAACATTAATTAATTTTACTCATATGCACAAAACATTCAATTTTGTTACTGTGAAATTTATTAATCAAATGCATTATACGTGCGTAAAATACTATTGAGAAGTATTCAATACGAAATTATATCACCCAAAACCATCGAAAACCCAATCTAGCTAGTAGGGGGAGGGCAGGCTGCTCCTTCCCGATTTTGTTTTCTCATGTTGGTACTAAGGTACAGTTTGTGACAAAAGTGCCAATATTTATACTAACGGTTTACCATTTAGAAGTAATAAAATTACCTGATTTTAAACTGAAAGTATTTTTTAAATCTCTAAAACAAGAACCCTATAGTTGATAAGGAAACAAAAGAGACATATAAAAACAAAGTAATAAATAGTTGAAAGAAACATTAAATTTAATTGTCCCAAAACAATACCTATCAAATTAAAGTTCCTCAAAATATAAAAAGGCGGACAGCACAATTAATTCGATCCGATTACCACAGTAATCGTTTGCGGCGAACAATCAGAATTTCAAATTCGACTTCCAGAAAACGCACCAGAATGGTGTAAAGGTTCTTTTTTTTATTCCAATATGCCATTTATACGAAACGCGCCCAAAGAAATAGTAGTAGCAACCAAGTTAGGTTGGCCAGCCTGCCTGATGCTATCTTGGCAGTTGGCACACCTGACCGACGCTAATTGGACAATAAATCAATTCTTCCCCGCTTCTTATTGGCGAATCGTGGCATTCCAATATTGAAAATTTGGCCGCGCGATATTGACAACATGATAAAAAAACAATAGAGGGTACCTATCTTTTTCTTTTGTGTGCATCTCACATCCCGGTTCTTATTAAGGTTGGATCATTTATGTTTTGTTTGTCCGACTGATGTCTTATCGGGTAGACAATTTGTTTTCGGGAGCTCGTTATTGGAGTATTAATAATGATATGGCTTAAGTACTCGCTGTCACATCGACATCGGATAGAAGTTAGACGTTTTTTATTTTTAATCGTAAAACACATTCGATTATCTAATTTTTACGACGTGTGTGTGTCTAAAATACCAACAAACGAATTATCTATCTATATTGAACAATATTAAAATATGATCAGTTTATGAATCTGTTCCTTTCAAAAGTAGGTCAGTGAAGGGAAGCCACCTATCAGCAATACGAGTCATCCATTATTGGAGTTATTAACAAAACGGAACGCCCGGCTAATCTGGGCGCGAGCGTAATTAAATTCTGAGAACAAGCAAGCTATTAAAGCGAAACGGTAGCGCTACCATTACGAGACGGAACGTGCATAATTATTTCGTTCCTTAACCTCTTCTTTTTTTTCTTAGCGGGTCGATTCTGGAGACTGGCTAATGCACCGTCGCCCGATGCCGGCACGGAGCTGTAAACAATGTTCTCGTAAAATCTTATTGAATTACTGGCCGCTTTCACTTAATCAACTGTTAAAGTTTAGCCGCTGTTAATTATTTCACTCAGCCGGCTGGAGGTTCTTTAAATACTGGCTACCCGCCTTTTTACTTTCATCTTTCCTGTGTTTATTGACAAATTTACAAAAATAATACTTGGAGCCATTATTTTTTTCTATTAATGGTAAATTCTTTAATTGTTTCGAAATATTGACACCAATATGTCAAAGCTTCGGCTTTGAACAAAGATAAAAAGAGGGTACAGCCTAATGACAAATACAGAAAAATGTCTTACTTTCCATAGTTTCCATGCCATCGACATCATTCCATTCTGATTTCAGTTTATATTTCTAACTTCTTTGATTTAATAAATCCAAATATTAATAGGTATTATCAAATACTTTATATTTTTTATTTATATTGAAATGGTTTTATATAGGTACCTAGGTTTCAAGTGAAAACATTTTACAAAATATTGAAATTTCCCTGCGCCGGCCGTTTCAGTACAGACTGCATGCAAGATATCACGAATTGCGTTAATAAGTTTCCTTTGACATTATTCTAATCAAACCTAGGACACTCCATTGTGCCCTATTTTGGGATTTTTTTTTAATTTTCTAAGTAAAAAATGTCTTTGCTTTCCTAACTGGGTTTGTAATTTTATTGTTTTAAAAACTTACTAAAAACTCTTTCGTCAAGCCTATGAAAACGGCATTAAAATTCATTATATTTGTACACGCCGTCATTAAACTTATAAGTCGCCCATGCATTGAAACACACAACATCGACAAAAACCGCCACACTTTTCCGTTTAGACCACCAACGCGTACACGAGCCTCACCATTAGGCTCGTATAAACAATGTCGTAAAATGACAGGTAGCACAACGCATCACATCGCTCATATCATATTATTCATGCTATCAACCGTCCCCATCGCCATGTGCCGCTGTTAACATATATTTTGACAGATGACATAAGTTCGGTACCCTATCTCGTCATCTCGTGATGAAACACAATTCGGATGCAATAATAAGCTCCCGTCTTACGTCTGATAAAGTGGCACGTAAATCAATGTAATAAGACGCCGTGATATGGTAGGACAGGTTTGTCGTACAAATAGTTTGGGTCTGTATCAGACATCTTCCATTGAGAGGCCCCGTCTCTACTAACTTTAATGCGTTTATTAGCATTTTAGTTTGATTGTAACTAATGTTTTATTGTTCGCCTGTTAGGGCGCTCTTTCATAAACCGGCGCAAACATATCTAGATTACAATAGGAAGCGAAATAGAAAATCAAATAAGAACAATATCAATTTATCATCGATACGATAAATTGTCAAATTTTCTGAACAGCCTTCGCGTTCTATAAGAATATGTACGGATAACAGCACGTCAGCCTACCGCAACAGTTATTTTTAATTCACATGTATGACTTTAAGCTAAAAATCAAATGGAAATAGTTATTTGTTATGAAAGGGTGCAAAGATGAGTTTTGGCCGCGAGTTACTTCTAGCGAGGGTTTCAAAGGTACGAGACGCTATAAACTCTGCTGCCGAGCGAAACACACAATTTTTCAACTCACTACAGCGAGTAAATTTTTTAAGACGCAAGAAAAAGAAGCTTAAAGAAAATGGTAAAATGGATAATATAATTTAAATAAAATAAAAGTGAAATTGCTACTATTAGTAATTGGTTTTTTTATAAATGTGAATGGACTAAGAATAAGTACTTTTTTTGTACACTTTGACAGTTCTTCTTCGGGTGCGGTCCTTTAAAATACATACATGTAAAATTCTTATACTCGACAAATAGTTTATTCTAAATATTATTTATTCACTTTTTTATGATTAAGGAAAGTAAAATAATTTAACAAAACCGAGTATTATAGTATTGATTTAAATAAGTATAAAATGTAACTTATAAAGACTATAATGACGATTCGGAACTTTCCATGTGTGTTTTTCTTTGGATAGAAAGGTTCTTATTTTAAAACACTTTTCCACGCTAGCGGATAAAACGCAATTTTCCACGCAGAAATTAAATGGCAAACCAAACTTCTCCGAGCGTGTGAAGTGAAAAAAATTGTCTGCGTTGCCATCCCTAAAAATCAAAAAGCCAGTATTAGCCCCGGACATTTGGGCCTCAAGGCGGGACGCAAAGATAATAATAAAAAAACATTTTTATTACAAAGTGCTAAAGAAACCTGCTCTAAAAGGTCTACTTCTTTAATAATTTAGTAAAGTTTTACAAGTTACATAGGTATCTAAAATACCGTTCTCGTGCGTATCACTCAAGTGAGAATATAAAACGTATGTTAGTTGATGTTAAAATAATAGAGAAATATGATAATCATTTTAATAGAAAGAGGTTCAGGCGAGACTTGAACAAACAGACTCGACTAAACAATGTAAACTTTATTTCGAATGAGCAAAGAAAGGAGAGGGTTGACAATCAAAAAAGAAGTCCTAGCATTGTACTTACAAAAAAGTATACAAAAAATATAGAGCGCATGTCTTGGACGCACCAGTCAAAAAATGATGAAGTGTGCTGGCCACTTGGCATGCACGGTATGTGCATTTGACAAATATATATCTCTCAGGCCGTGACGTCTGTCCCCAAGTGCTTTCGAAGCAATTAATTAGATTACATCACGATTAACAAAGAATTTGTAGACGATTTTAAGCTACTGTTTTTAATTAATATAATAGGCGGGCAAAGTCAACAGCATATCAACCTGTTCGCAATATAACTGATTTCCTCAAGTAACTTTCAACTTTAAGTCTTAACTCGTAAAGTTAAAACAAACTTGGCAGTTAATGGTTGGTTGATGTTCTGTTGTCCGTACATGCAACAACAAAAGTAACATAGATTATTTTTCTTTATTTGTGGTTTGCACGATTTGTGCATTTCGCCAGTGTCAAGTAAGTATAATTGCCAGTTCTTGAGTTATTTCTTTTTTTAATTTGATAATGATGAATGAACAGTAAAATATATTTTTCCCTAGGTTTCAGTAAAAATGAGGGGTTTTAGCCTCCCCGTGGACTTTTTGATAGACTAGGAAAAGACAACTTACGCTACTTTATTATACTTGCCCACACTCTTATATGTTCACAAACACTTAGTGCTTAATAATCCACTATTATTTATTACGCACTAATATCCACAACAACACAAATTTTAAAAAGAGAAACAAAACCACCACCGTTACGCTTCCCGTTCCCGCCAAAAAGTCCGTAGCATAGATTGTGATGACCATAGTTTTACATTACTTAATATGCCATGATAATTAACACTCCAAAGGGTATCATAATAGGGGGCGTTAAGTTGATGGTATTATGCCACGTTTTGGACATCAAATTAACCTCCTGGGTCTCAGCAGCTTTTATCGTTACTTTAATTAATAAAATGATCCTAGTCGACTTACAAGTCAATCAAATGATGAAGAAAAATTTAATAAAATCTGAATCATAAAATTTAATTTTTCCCAATGTCATATACGTACGACATAATGCATAAATACAACATTTAGTGCCTTAATTAATAACTATGGTTATTTATAGAATTTGTAAACGAAAAATATTTTTATTCATAATTTTTTACTTTTTGAAAATGGTATTTATTACTTTAATAAATCACCCCTTTATCAGTTTTTTTTTAAATTATAGAGTAAACATACAAGATAAATCCGAACACAATTTTTTAGAGAATCATAAAATTAAGAAAACTAAATTAAGTACTTTAACGTTAAAATTTTAAATAAGTAAGTACTTTAACGTACTTGCTACTTATGTAAATAAATCTACGTCAGCGGATCTGCGATAAGACAATCTATTTCTATCAATAATAATATATTGATCAAAATGTAGAGAAGACTAAATTATTATTGCTACTTCTTCCACCAGTGTCTCATCCAACTAGTAATGGTGGGCTATACTAAATTATGTCACACATGAATAAACTTTACAAACAAATAGTAAGGAATTTTTATCCAAAAAAAAGTTACATAATATATATAAAAAGTTGACATAATAATTGAGGCTTCAGGTGAAATTCTAAAATGGAATCGGGTCCCGGTAATAAAATATTTTACAATCGATACAAAATTCATAGAGCAATGCCTAGCAACGAAGAGCTGTGATGAGCCTTGCCTAACAATGCCGAGCAATACAGAGCAGAGTGAAATACAATTAGTTCACTATGATTTTTATTTATTACAAAATTGTGTTATCTTTTATCAGTATAAATAAAGCTCCCATGGATCAACTTCAATGGTGCAATGTCTGTTACGCCATAACTTCCCGAGTTCTTAACCGATTTTAATATTTTTTGTGTGAAATCGAATCAACAGGTTTAGGACTAAATGGTGACGAATTATGAAATTCGCAAAAATTCCCATCAAAACAAAAAAAAAATATTTAGGTATTACGCTCCACTCCAATATATGGTACTAGCGTAGCTTTATGCTTAGCGACTGCATCGCCAAAATAAATAGAAAGTCACTACGCTATCTTAACGATCACATAATAATTCAAGGTACTGAGTGTGTGTACACCTGTGTTTAGACCATATACCTAATACTCCTATATTGCTAGTCCCTGTAAGTGCCAGTGTTGTGGAGCTCTTGCTCCATCATAAGATCATTGGGACAGTAGTTTATACTTGACGCTGTCATCTCTGAAACATTTACATGCCAACTCTCGGAGATGAGCACAACGTTCAAAGTTTAAATGAAGTAGAAAGACATATATATTTTTCTAGACTCCTACTAGCAATAGGTATAGCAGTACTTAGTATATGGAGACCTTCAACCTATACAAAAATGTCAAAGGAGATGTTCCACGAATGTATGGAGCCCCGGCCTGCACCTTGTACACATATAATTAAGAAAGGACATTAATAAATAAGTGTGTTTTCACTAATTATTTGGCTCATTTTGGCTTAAATATGCCGCAGTAAATCATTTACTACAATTATTACAGGCAACACGCCCCATATTTGTTTTCACTGACATTTGTTTGATTTGACATTTAGACATAATCTTACTCATCTGTGCATTCAACTAACCAAGCTCATTTATTTCTGGTTAATTGTAACTAATTATTTATATTACTTTTACATTTGACATTGGCGAAATCTATAAATTGGGAAATCCAATAAAAGAAGATGAAATAGTAAATAAATAACTGATCACCAATCTATGTGATGTATGGTACGGCAAATATTTAAATCGTATGGTGATGTGTCGTGTGTTGAACTATGTCTAAATCTATCTAAGGATTAAAGCCTTATTGGAGCGCTTAAAATGGCTAAAAGAGAAAAGGCTTTTCTTCCCTAATTTAGCCGCGTCACCCTCATTCAGGCGGTATTAAGGAACTACTGGATAAGAAGAAAAACTTCGATCTCCCACGTCTTCTGCTTGTATCGTGATCAGAGATTGTTATATATGCCCACGGTCACCTCTACATCGATAGAGAATTCATACACTCACTAGGTATATCAAAAATGTTGAATAAGTTTCACCAGGTTGTAAATAAAATGAACTCATTACTGAGGTTGTAATAAACAAAGAGATGGAAAGAATTACAGTTTAGAAAATAAAAACAACATATCTTTTAAAATGTTTTATTATGATTCATTTTCGATATCCTGCCTGACCAGAATTCCATCAAGAAATGACGCCGGTGCTTCTATATTATCTTGGTATAGAGCCCAACCTAAATACCACACAATGGTCATCACATGAGCACAGCAACCTACAGTAAGGAGTCCAGCATGTTTCTGTCTCTGTAACATGGCCTCCCACAATCCGAATATTTTCTCTTGATCGAGATAAACAGTTGGAACAAACAAGGGCATGCTGCGGCATCTGTAACAATGACATTTTTTAAGCTTTGTATTTTTGAGAAAAAAATTAAAACCAGAATATAAAATTCTAAGTAAACAAAGAATGAACCCCGTACTTCATATCAATACTTCCATACTAACCTGTATCTGTGCATCTGTTCTAATATTATAAAGATTAGTAGTTTGGTAAAGAATAAACTCAAAAACTATTGAAGCAATTTAAAAAGTGGTCTTTTATTTAGATATACAAAAACTCAACAATTACCTCACTGGGATAAATCCTAGCAGCAACTTCGTCTCTCTCTGGCCCTGACAAAACATGGGTGTTTCTTCGGAACAATGATATACCACACCACACACAGAAATCTCTATAGTGGCTGAGATAGGCCTGGCTCTTGTAATTCTTCAACATTTATATTGCTGTTAATGGCATGTTGCACATTTCTACAAGCTGCAACCCAACAGGCATAACATACTAGCCCTCCAAGTGGAATCTGTTAAAAAAATAATTATATTATCATATACCTTCTCATGAAAATATTATTTTGTTTGATTTCAAAGACAAATTGTCTTCAAACAATTGCTACTAGATATTTACCACCATTATCAACCATAGGCTTTGTAGACAGTTAGGACATATAGAGAATTTGAATGTGTGACTGTGTAATAAAAGCTCATTATCTTATTTGGACTTTAGTCCAAAACTACTATAGATTTCAAGTGGAATGTATAATGTTGTAGTTTTAGAAGTTAACATTGAGTTCAAAGATTTTCAAAACATTGAGCACATATCAGTCAATCTTCTGCAATCTAAACAAAAATCCTTAAACTGCCTTCTTAGTTGGAGTGATTGAGTGATATTATTGAGTAATTTATTGATTGATCATGGGTGATATCAAAAATTAAAAGGGTAAAAAATGTATTCTATAGTGTACATAATTTAAAAAAAATCTAGTGAATTCATATTACCGAAAATAATGTTCTATAATATATAATTACCTCATGTTGAAGTTTCTGTTCAATGATAGTATTTATTTCTGGGCCAATATTACATGTCATGTAATACTGCTCATCCTCAATCATTGCAGACAAGCAAAGCAAACAATGCGCCACGTCTGAAAAAATGAATACAATGAGAATGGGACCCACACTTAAACTAAGCGGTGCACCGTACTATTATGTTTTTGTATTATTGTAATTATTATATTTTACATACCGGAGAAGAGAAATTGAAGAATATTCCAAACGACGAAATCCAAATAACAGTAGCAAATATCAGAGTCCAAATCACACAGCCAAGTCCAACAAGTATAGAAGAAAGAAAGTTCCAAAAAATAACTAGCCGAGTCAAAAAAAAACAGAGTCCACTGTGGTTGTCGTTGTCTGAAGCATTCGCATGTAAAACACGGCATGATGAAAACATTCTTTCCATGGTCGTCATTTTGGTAGTTTGACGTTTCAATGAGTGTCCGTTCAGAAATCACAACCGAATTAGTAGTAGTAAACATGAAAAAATATATCCAGGAAACTGTGATTTTTATTATGATTAAGTGTATTTTCTTTGGTTATAACCAAATCATGAATTAATCAGTCATTAATTTTTAACAGCATATCTTTTAATTACATTATAAAAATTAATTTCATTTGGAGTTGACATTTAACCGTACACTTTGAACTATGGTTATTATGGTTTAGGAACGGATTCATTGTGTCATAATTGTTGCCTGTTATTATAAAAAAATCACTTTAAAATAAAATCGCGAGTAAAATACTGAAAAGATTATAGTTTAGGTATTTTTTTATTGATCTCATGATTTTTTCACGTTTTTTGAATATATGTACAAGGTGCAGGCCAGATTTGAAACATCTCCTTTCTCCAATTACTTTAGTTTAACATATAGAGTGAGATATCGATTGACAAAACTGGACAGTTAGTGGTGAATAAAGTGCCGTTAATGCCAGTATAAAAACTTGATTTTTATGATTCGCCACCAACCAAAATGAAATTAATATACAATTTAAAAACGTATATGAAAATTTCGCTATAATGTAAACTAAAAGGTTACTGCGCATACAAAATTTAATTAATTTACATTTAAAATCACTTTTATTAGGTTTTGAAAAATAACGCTAGTTGCATCACTGTGACAAAAAAAATATTTTTATAACATTGTTTAAGGTATTGTTGCTAAAAGTAACGTATGTTACTACATTTTTGTTTTCCGTAAAAAAATATTGCACTCTGTGATTTCCAAAGAGATTATTGAACGCTTGACTAACTCTTTCACTTTAGTGGAAATAACTAGTGGAGTTAAATGTTTATCTATAAAAATAAGCATGAAAAGAAGTTCTCTCATAAAATGACTCAAATCATATCATGGTAGATGCCATGGTTATGCTTGTTCCGACCGACATACTAACGAAATCTGTCAATGTCAATGGTAATCCATTTTTAATTTATTCTGTGCTGCATTGTTTAGTTTGGCGATACCTTTTTGCGGATTTTATTTTAAAGAGAAGAACTTATGTGTGGCGTATAATATATAAAGAAACCTTATTGTAAAAATAAATACTTTACTACATTATTTGAAAAGTAAAGTAAGTGTCCAGTACAAGTGAATAATGGCAGACGAAGAACGTAAGTTTTCTTTAAACAAGTCTACTTTTTATTTCAAACTAACAATTAAATTTTAATTTAAAAAGTCGTATGTGAAAAGATGAGCCATATCCAATTTGTTTAATATAACGTTAAAATCTGCGTCATCCAAAAGCTAGTGAGGTTAGAGAAGTTGTACATAATATCGAGTGAATCCAAAAGTTGACCAGGTAAAGAAATGGTTCTAGACCAAGGGTGGCCAACCTTTTCGACACTTGGGCCAAAATTCGGTATTAGAATTTTACCCCGGGCCGCACTACTAAATTTTATGTATAGTGCGCGCCAGATAAGTCTGCGCACAGTCAAAATCGGATACTAATTTTTCCTATTAGAACTTAGGGCTTAGAACAAAAAATGTACTGTAACTAGCAAAGATAACACCCCAGTAACGCGCAGAGTTATCCGATACGCACTCTAACTAAGCAGCGCACAAAAAAAAACATTATATTTGGAGTTTTATTTTAATAAAATAAATTTCTTAAGGAACAAAATATTTTAAGTGACACATTTTTATTTCTGCATAATTATCGAACCAAATATTTTAAGTTACACATTTTAATTCTGCATAATTCTGTTAGGTAACTAAATAGTTAATTAATGGGATATCTGACTTTATTTATCAGAGCTAAGCTGATCAATGTCAACTTCGATGTCGTTGCTACCCGCAAACAATTTTCAAGATGAGCGTCAGTAATCCGTGTTCTCATTTGAGATTTAATATGCTTCATTCTACTAAAAAGTTGTTCACACATGTAAGTGTTACCAAATAATGAAATCATGAACAGAGCATGTTTGTAAAACGCAGCATATTTCTCTTTATCAAAATAATTTTTATAGAATTCTTATAAGCCAATCTGATTGAATTTCTCTTTAGCTGTGCATCACATTGCATTTCGCAACATTCCATTTGTAAATGACCGGGCAAGGAACTTACATCTGTAGAAAATGGTGTTGCAAATGCAGAAAAAAGAAGTTGATGCTTATTAAAATGCGTATTTAGCCGCTATCTTTGATGTGATATCTGGTCGCTCTGAAAGTGTCGGAAAATGAGTGAAGTTTTTAGTAAGAAGCTGCTGTTCCCAAAGCACAAGTTTCATTTGAAACGCAGAAATAAGATCATACATATCATTAATCAATTGACATTTGCCTTGCAAACGAATATTGAGTTCATTTAAGCGGCTAGTTATATCTAACAGAAATGCAAAATCGGATACCCACTCTTCGTCTAGAACTCCGAAATACTCCTGGATTTGCTTTCAAAAAACGATTGTATTTCTTGCCTTAAATCAAAAACTCTTTTCAACATTTTGGCACGGGTCAGCCATTTTACTTCTGCATAAAACAAAACATCAAGGATTTAAGAAATTCTTGAAACTGACGGTGGTTCAAACCTTTCGCCTTAATAAAGTTCACTATTTTGACAATTACCTTCATAACATGATCCATTTTGAGAGATTTAGCACACAAATTCTCTTGGTGAATAATGCAATGAAAATTTAGCATCGACGCATTGCCAACTTTACAGGCCTCACTTTCAATCAGTTTTACCAAACCTTCATGTTTCCCAACCATTGCTGGAACACCATAAGTTATTACACCCGACAAGTTGTTTAATCGTAACGACAAGCGGTCTATTATTGATTGAACAGCCCCTTATAAATCTCGTGATTTAGTGGTATCCTTGAGTGGATACAATGCTGCTAGTTCTTCCGTTTTATTAAAGTGGGCATCACCACTTCTGATAAAGATCGCCACTTGTGCGGTATCTGTTATAACCGTACTTTCGTCTAATGCCAGAGAATAATATATAAACTCAGATGCACGTTTTTTAAATTATTTTCAATGTGCAGGCCAATATCATCCACACGCCTTGTAATAGTTTGACGAGATAGGTTTATTTTTGAGAAATCCTTCTTCTTTTCTGGACACACAATTTCCGCGACACTTTCCAAGCACTCTAACAATTTCACTGTCTGAAAATGGCTTTGATTTTTTGCGAGTATTGCAGCTACTGCATAACTCGCTTTTACATAACATGTTGACTCTGAATTCGCTGTTGTAAATAATTGTAGTTGTGCTGAAAGTTTTGTTTTTAAGTTGTTGACCTGGTCTTTTCGAAATTGACCTTTGTACTTATCAAACTTATTTGCATGTTTAGTGTTGTATTGACGTTTAATGTTGTACTCTTTCATAACAGAAACCGATTCATTGCATATTAAACATATTGGTTTTGTTTTAAATTCCACAAAATAATAGTTATCAGTCTACCTGTCTTGAAAACTTCGTAATTCTTCCGTAACTTTTCTCTTCTTTGGTCCAAATTCTTTGCTAGTTGACGCCATTGTACGTTAATGTTTTTAACTGAAACTAATAAAATAAAGCTCAATCTATTGAAACAAAAACAGCCATCTTCGCAGATTCATTAAAAACAGTTGGGTTTACTTACCGAATTACCGAAAAGTGAATGTTGGGATAAACAATTACAATATATCGCGACACTAATACCTTATACACTCGTTGACACGTATTGTATGCGTTGCGAACTTGCCGTGAACTGAACTGACCGAACGCTAGCAAGGTGCTCGCGCAAAAGACAAGAAATGTTTGTTTGCTTTTTATAGTATATATTTTTTTTTACTTTAAAAAATGTGCTCGGCTCCGCGGGCCACAAGGTAACAGACGGCGGGCCGCATGTGGCCCGCGGGCCGCGGGTTGGCCACCCTTGTTCTAGACTTTATAAGAGTTTGTCCTTACAATCAACCACTTTATTATTATTACCTCCATAAACTAATGCCAGACCCTTAAGTAGGTCCCATATTGTTTTTCTAATAAAAGTACACATTTGACAAACTTACTAGTGAGTGTTGAGTTGGCCTGTGATGGTAAGCTTATAAAAACAAATCTAACAGCTGAGCCTGGATAATAATAATCCTGAATGTACATTTCCCCTAATTAAGACTAAGTATGGTGCAATTTAGACAGATGAAAAGAAAAAGTACATGGTCTTTTTAATACTTTCTATTAGAACATTTCCTGAATATACAAAAAAATATAATAGCATGGAACCTAATCCATACCTAATATTTTGTAATTTAATTTTGCTAGTAACCATCAACATAGCGTATTGTTCTGTGAGTATTTGCCATGACATACTCATTCTCATTTTAGTTGGCATAAAACATTATATTCAAAAAATCCATGCAACTAGCGCTTTTGCTTAGTTGCCATTTCCATTGATTAATAAGTCACATATACAATGTGTCCTGTCACCAGTGTGGGAGCCTTAAATGGTGTGAAATATGGCATATTTTATCGACAATTTGCCCCTCAAATTTGGTTTTTCTCTTATGACTGCCATTTTATTTTCTTGGTAACTAAGACCTGGGCTCTCATACTAATTCAACCACCACTACTCATGTAAATGTCCTATCAACATTAAAAAGTTGTCATTTGATAGCTAAACATGTAGACAACAGTTACACAGCCATTATGTTTCAATTGTCATAGAATAAAAAATAGAAAAAAACAATTAATGAAAAACAAATAGATTCTTTTATGTGTATTTTTTAATTATTGGCTTTTTGAGAAAAACCAAATTTGAGGGGCAATTTGTCAATAAAAAATGCCATATTTCACACCATTAAAGGCTCCGAAACTGGTGACAGGACACATTGTATATGATACACTCTAGTACTAACAAGTGTACTATTAGTGTAATTGGTATAGTCTATAGTTTCATATTTTTTTCTTTCTTGCAGTGCCATCAGACAGCAGCTTGCTTGTCATTATAGTGGACACAAACCCCAATCAAAGATACATCACTGATGATCCAAAAGTGTTAACAGGTTGTCTGGATGCAGTTATTGCATTTGCAAATTCACATTTAATGCAGAAATCTAGGAATCAATTAGCTGTTATTGGCTGCCATTTTCATAAAAGGTATTTTTTTTATAAATGTTAATTGTCACAAATCTGGAATCAAATACAAATCTGTTGCAAAAGAAACATTATGCAGTTAAAAAGTCATAACCTGCTACCCAATTCACATTATCAATCTTAGGGTTGAGCAAAATGTGTTTAAACGGTGAATGAAATGGCATTACACAGCATACTTTGATATTTATTTATTGTTTCTATTTTCGCTGAAGTTATGAGTCTATTTTTAACATTTCTTTTAATCTATAATAATACATTTTTCAGTGAATACCTGTATCCATCACCAGGCAAGCCGTTAGATGTAAGGCAAATAGATGGACAATATGAATTATTTACACTAGTAGAGAAGACCATTAAAATGAGGTAGCCTACTTTTCCATATATTTTTAAGTAAAAAATGCTCTTTGAGACCATGTATATATTTCGTTTTTGCAGAGGTTTTTGAAGTTAATATTCAACTAATTGTAACATTAAAAAAAATGCAAAGTTTTTATTGCAGATTAGTAAATCTAATAAAGAGTCAGCCTCTTGATGAGAAACCTGGTGAATCTCTATTAGCAGGTGCATTAGCTATGGCCCTCTGCTTTATTGCTAGGGTAAGTCTCTTGAAAACTCATATGTTTGTTATAGGAAACAGGAAATTTAAACAAACTTCATTCAAATGCACTTAAACATTAGCTGGCAGTTAATTTTTTTTTTTTAGTAACTTGACAGGTAATGGTTTAGATAAGCAATTGAAATATTTCAAAGAAAGAGTTGTTATTTTGATTGATTGCTATTTATTTAATTCAAAGAATAGAGACATTTTGAAACCAGACATGTATTGAGAGTTCAATGATTCAAATTAGCCTATAAATAATCTAATAAACATCAATTCCAAGCTGAAGAAAAAAATTTGGTTATGATTTGATACCTCTAAAGCTTGTCAATAGATAGTTACTAAAGAAAGAAAAAGAAAAACTACTGAAAAATTTTGAAGAAAATGTACTAACCTATTGCATCTTTCCCTTACATACAGATTCACATTAAGCTCCTTTCTGTAACTCTATCAATGAACTTTAAAAACATCTATGTCTAATATGTATAACAATTACATTAGTGGTATATTTAAGATGAGATTACTTAAGTTGGATATGCCAATTGCTAAACCTTATCTCGAAAGGATTTATTTTTCTCACCCTGTTGTTTAGATGCGTCGCGAAGCAGCACCTGGGCTACGCACCAATGCACGCATTCTGATAGTTACGGGCAGCTCAGACACTGCTGCACAGTACATCAATTATATGAATGTGTTCTTCACTGCACAGGTAACTCGACAGCACATCAGCATAATGAATTTAAAAATAAAATTATGTTTATGTCATTTTATTATATTACAAATGTGTTTATAACATTTATTATAAACAACAGTCTTCGAAACTGACTGTCTAGTCTCTAGTTTATCTACCATATATGTTTTATATACATACTATTATGTAATAATTTTCTGTTACCCTAATATCAACTTACAGTGCTTACTTTGGGCGAGGCTATTTGGTATGAATGAGAGAATTATTATATAAATAACTTTTGTTACTGAGCATTTTATTTCATGCATAAAGAGGGTCTGTGTACAGACAGACGTTATTGGCTGCCATTTTCATAAAAGGTCTAGAGGGGTCTCTAGAGGGGTGGTCGCCTCAGACGACGGCTTATGACCTTCTCCGGGTGCAAGCCAATCCCAGGTGGTGTTTAGTCAGTACGAGTCTGACATAACTCTCGGGCCGGCCCGAAGTATCCATGGAGGGTTCACAACCTCCCTCCCCCGTGTCCGGAGGGTGCATATAGCATAAAAAAAAAAAGGACAGACGTTCGTGGTTACTTCAGGATAGAGAGAGGATAGACATGCGTGAAGGCATAAAACATCGAATATAACCGAATTACCACATTCGGGTTCGTTCAATGTTACTTGACTTCCCGTCCGTCATAAAAGTAAATTAAACAAAATAAAATAATTTATGTTTCAGAAACAACAAGTTCTGATTGACGTGTGTTCTCTGGACAAACATCTGAGTTTACTCCAGCAAGGCTGTGATATCACTGGCGGATTGTACCTGAAAGTACCAACACTGGAAGGTTTACTGCAATATTTACTGGTAAGTAAGAATAATAATCATTGTAAAACTTATTATGATAATTATTTTATTTATTCTATTATATAAGAACAGTATGAACAAAAATGCAAGTTTTATCAGCATGTTAATTATTTAACATACAATCTCACTATCAAACTACAATAAATTATAAAAAAATAAAATCCAAGTAAACAGTTATGGATATTTCATTATTGTCAATA
Source organism: Calamotropha paludella (assembly GCA_927399485.1). Classification (NCBI taxonomy): domain Eukaryota; kingdom Metazoa; phylum Arthropoda; class Insecta; order Lepidoptera; family Crambidae; genus Calamotropha; species Calamotropha paludella. The sequence goes on along the minus strand of OV656826.1, from coordinate 11,454,816 downwards.
ATTCGAAATTTTTAGGTTTGACAGAGACTAACAGAATCGAGAGGCTGTTGACAAAATCTCCCGACTACTTTAAAATTTTCAATTGTTAAAAAATCTTGTGAATTTTGGGCCAAATTGTCGTTAATACAATTTTCTTAAATGATTTTGATATTTGAGAAATGGATTATTGAGTTTAACTTTTTGGACAAAATACTTGATTTCCCAGGTTTTCATTCTACACTTTACGCAGCATTGCGCAACTCATAATTGATTTAATTAGAAAGATTACTTAGATAACACTGGTAAATAGGAAATAATGTTAATTCTTCCTGAATGGTTTTATAAGGTTCTTTCTTGTCCATCTTCCGATATGAAGAGTATAAAAAATGAGAAAGTTAAGTTATCCCATGAAATGTGTTTAAGTTTAATGAATAACCGCGAAAGTGTTATATCTATCTTACAGTGGGTATTTTTACCCGAAGCCTCAGAACGCACAAAACTGGTGTTGCCGGGACGAGGGCGAGTAGATTACCGAGCAGCTTGCTTCTGCCACCGGGAACTGCTCACTATTGGATATGTCTGCTCTGTTTGCCTCAGTGGTGAGTTAATCTCTCTACATTACTTCTATTTACTTTTTTATTAAACATTGAATAGAGTACATGTAAGGAAGTGTAATGCAGACATTTAGAAAAACATTTAATCAAATCACTAAATAACTTTGGTAAGATTTTTATTGGCCAACCACCCAAGTAATTACTGTTTTTTAACAATCACATTTTTTTTTTCTCTTTTGTTTAATAAAACAAAAGAGAAAAAAAATTGTCAGCTCCGATGCATGACTAGAGTTTATCGATATAACGATTATCTTAAAATATAAATAATAGGTGAAGGAATTAAATGAATTCATATATTTATTCATATTAATTTGATAAATATATAACTTAAATTATAGTATTATTATTTTTTCATTTTGTCTCGATGAATATATTATAGGATAGTTAAGTTACTCAACTTGTTTTTCATGTAAATTTTATGCACTAATAGATTTTTTAAAGATAGAATAGACGTCATTATTCCATAAAATCAATTGGCTGAATAAATATTATATAAATATATGATAGTGATTCTCAGCCGGGTTATTCCCGACTTAAAGTACTTTATTTATTTTAAGTTTGTAATTAGAATTTACACGAATTCTTCTTAAACTCTGTTAATGCGGGGTGTACCATGACCTTTATGATATTGATAAGAAGCTGTTTATCATGAATATTTCTATTAATATTTATTTTGTAACTTTTTTATTTTCTATATACCGCCATCTCTGCTATAAAAATTTAATCTTTGGAAGGGAATACCTGACGACCTCCTTGTCCTCAAGTGGCCCGCATACCGGTTTTCGCCACTCCCAGGTTCGATCACCGGCCGGGTCAATGTAAAAATCGAACTCTACTATATTGACTCGAAACTAGGTGTTTTGCTACCGTCGTTTTTTCTAAATTCCATAACACAAATCCTTTAGCTTTAACTTGAGTTAAGTGATGTTGTCTTATTATGCAATACTAGATGCCGCTGTACCGAAATGAATCGCGCTAACGTTTCGGTTCTACGACCACACATATAGCTAACCGTTCTTAGCCTTCTTGAATGTTATTCTTAGGCTTTTACTGACAATGTGGTAACAAACACACACAAAGTATTGTCAAAATTGGGATTAGGGTTATTACTATTTTGATTCGGCCCTTCATTTGGGTATCTTATTTTGAGTGCACCTTTACACCGCATTTTGGCATGTATGTTGTATTTCGAAATAAAGTTTTGATTGTATTGTTACAGTGTTCTGCAAATTCAGCCCAATATGCACAACTTGCCAGTAAGTATACAATTTTTTCATAATATTTTGTAATAATCTCTAATTTTAATCTATTAGATCTCATCTTAGATAGTGATAAGATTGGATAAACCTGATGTGAACTGAGATTTTATTTGCTTCTGAATTGACATATTTGATTTAATAATTTTAAAGTATATTTTAGTATAATTACCAGCAAAAGTAAATATGTTGTAATGTAACAGTCCAGTGATGAAATAATATTTATTTTGTTAATCTTTATATTTAAGATTCACTTGGTTATTGTGTATTTTTAATTAAGTATTTAATTATATATAGTTCTTATACTTTCGCGCCTATTCCTCATTTAAATAAAACCACTTTAGCTTCCTGTGATCACGGCTCCTGTAAGGGAATCGACACGTCAGCATTAAATATATATATAAAAAAGACGTCCTAAGTTATGTTAAAATGGGTTAAGTAAGAGTGGAAGAGCAATCACTTGGATAAGGAAAGGTTACTAGTTTGAGTAATTTATTATTTAATCAAATTATTTCTCTTTCTTTCAGCACCGTATTCAAGATCGGTGGACCTCTACCTATCAAGCCTAAAAAGAAAAAGATGAAAGTTTAGTAATTGATTGCTTCGTATATAGCATTTTGTAAATAATTATAGCTAAGATAAAATTATTTTTGCATTGTTTTATTTTAATTTTCCTCCTTTTGATGTAGACTTAGAGTTGATATTCGTCTGCTTGAATACTTTTATATCCAGCGTTTAGGTGAACGTCCACTAATTCGTACACTCCGTACGACACGCAACGGATTTTGTTTTGATTTGTATGATTTTATATATAACTAGCTGACCCGGTAACGCGTATACAATGGAAAAAGAGCGGGGAAAAGAGCGGACAAACAAACACACAAACAACAAATTTGTGTTCTTAGTATATTGACTAGCGGCCCGTCCCGGCTGCGCACGGGTGGACAAAATTCTTTAATTTTTTTCTATTGTTAAGTATTTTTCGCTAGCGCCATCTAGCGTCCGGTAGACGAACTACTTGCGGTTAACGCGTTGCTATGGTAACGCGTATACCATGGAAAAAGAGCGGACAGACAAACACACAAACAACTGTGATCTTAGATTATAGATTAGATAATGTTGATAGGCGACATCTTCCAACAACAGACACTCAGACTAAGTTAAAAATCCGGAGATAATGGTGTTTTAAACATTAAAAAGGTGTCATTTGATAGCTAAACATGTAGACAACAGTTACACAGCCATCATATTTCAATTGTCATGGAATAAAAAAAAATAATGAAAGAAAAACAAATAGATTTTTTTGTGTACTTTTTAATTATTGGCTTTTTGAGAAAACCAAATTTGAGGGGCAATTTGTCGATAAAAAATGCCATATTTCACACCATTAAAGGCTCCGACACTGGTGACGGGACACATTGTAAATGTATGTCTTTCCGTTACCCTGGTATCCATAACACAAGCTTTACAGTGCTTACTTTGGACTAGTCTAATTGGTATGAATGTAAATTACCATGTTATATAACTTGTGGATAATGGTGTGGGCTTCTCTATAACCTTACTTTTTGTAATAATTAAGATTTTAATATCTATTGTGTATATTGTTTGTTTTCCCAAATTAATAAATAAATGAATCCATTCAATACGTTGCCTGCCGTGCGTGCGATGCGTCCGGTTTGGATCAGTGGATGTTCACATGTTTATTAGTATGACTTAAAATATGTTTTTAAATAGTGTTTATTACTCAAATACTTGAGATTATCTTGATCGGATGAGGAAGCATCCGTCCAGCAGTGATCGTATTTCGATTGAGATGATGATGATGAATAATTAAATTACAAATAAAATTTCATCTAAAAAAAATTTGAAACTTGTTTTCTGGAAACTTTAAATCCAAAATATGAAATTTATGACCTATTCTATTAGGGTTCCACAGGCACATTGTCACTCGTCTTTGTAACCTATTTAAAAAATACTTGTTTTGAAAAAAAAAATGTTTTATGACAAAACTTATAAAATATTTTTTAACCATTTTTTATGTTATATACTTTTGACAGCTTAGACATTTGGTTAAACCATATTCAGTAAAAACCTAAGAGAGAAAGGGAGAGCAGATTTTGTTAGTTTATTTATATGTGACGGAGAAAATAAACTACAGAACCACTGACCACTATTTAATAAACTATTTCACCACTTGAAAAGTACATTTTTGCAGTTGGACATAGGATATTATATTTATCAATATATATAAATAAATAAATATTTCCTACATTCACACCAATTAACCTAGCCCAAAGTAAGCACTTTAAGGCTTGTCTTATGGATACTAGGGTAACGGATAGACATACATATATCAAACATATATAAGTAATATTCATAGAAATATATACAAACATCCATGACTCAGGTACAAATGCTCGTATTCATCATACAAACAGCTGCCCCTTCCGGGATTCGAACCCAGAACCCTCGGTGCGAAAGGCTGGACCGCTATCGTTGCACCAACCGGTCGTATATATAAGCGTGACGCTAGGAAATAAAAAAATTAACTTGCAATCAGTCTTTATTCCTATCTTACCTCTACAGATAAACGTTCTAGACATCACAAAATTAGTAGCCAATTGATAAATTCAATAGGTTTCTTTTTAAATATATTTATTGCAAAGTCATGTACAAGGACAAAAGTGTAAGTTTTTAAATGTACAAACATTAGCATCGCGTTTGAGTAAATGTCTTTATAATAGACCTCAATACTGAGGAAATATGATCTCAATTTTTAAATTCACTTTCACTGAATTCAAATTCAGTTAAGATTTTAATCTTAACTCTAACGTGACAGAAGCTTTTGCATAATTGAAACTTACACTCGGCCCTCTGTAGAGTCCACACGTTATGAGCTATTCACACAATTCCAAACACTAAAATCCGTAATGGTTTCGCCAGGGATGGGGCGAAAATTTGCATTAATCTTATATCAATACTCGAGCCGTCAAAGTTATAGGGACCAGTTTCATTTTTAACACTACCTATTCAGTATGTATGGTTGTAGAAAATAAACAGATAACATAATAACCATGATAACAAAGAAATGTATTGGAAAACTGAGAGCAAAAACCCAAACCAGATAATTTCAGTGCAGTTTTCTAAGTTTATTTTTTTTTCCAAATATTAGGCGATTTATTTAAGAACCGTAATAATAATAACTTCTGACGACGACTTACTTACTTAATAATAACGACGTTCTGACGTAATAAAACATGTATTATGACGTCAGAACGTCGATTTCATATGTACAGTATAATTATGGCAAGTTTGTCGTTCTGTCTTTTATACACTATTACTTTTATGAGTATTTTTATAGAATGTATGTACTTTGCATTTCTATTCATATTTATGTTACTACCAGGTATAAGAGTTAATAATTTAATTTATGTAACCACCTGTATTCATCGATAAAAATATAATAAGAAATAATATTTACCCACTGATTTTTGATTAAAACAAAAATTCTCGACTATTCCAGGGGAGACTTGTGCCTGTATTACTGTACGACATTCCACATTAAAGGATCATATATTATACACTCGAGAGCAATGAATCCGGGTCACTTAAAGAATCCTAAAAATCTCGAAAACTAAAAATGCTAGGTTAATGCAATAAATTGTATTTAATAGACAATGTAATACTCCTTAAATGAAGGTATTAAAACTTCTTAGTTATTGTAAAGTTATATCATAAAAAAAACAAATTTGAAAAAGGGCCACTTTCGAAGATGGAACTACGAAATTACAGCATTTGGTTTTGCTTTTGTTTGTAATCTGTCATTTATGTGGGTACATAAACCATGTTGATAGTGCTCTATATTCATTATTCAAGCTGAAATTATGTCGCTTACGCCTGAAGAATGCACCAGAATACTTACAATGCTGGAAACCGGCCGGAGTCAGCGCGATACAGCCAGGACTGTCGGTGTGTCGCTGTCAACAGTACAAAGAGTTCTCCGACGTTACGAAGAAACTGGTTCTAACCTACGCAGACCAGGAACGGGCAGAACCAGGTGTACCACAGCACGAGAAGACCGATACTTGGTGAACACCATGCTTCGAAATCGCTTGCTCACAGGAACTGAACTCACCAATCAGTTTCGACGCCTCGGAGGAAGTAACCCAAGTGCATGGACAGTAAGACGTCGGCTTGCTGAATCTAACTTAAAACCCCTTAGACCTGCAAACGGCCCTAAACTGGAGTGTGGGCATCGTATTTCAAGACTAAGATATGCCCAGAGCCACGTAAATTGGAGTATTGAAGATTGGTCAAAAGTTATGTTCTCCGACGAATCAAAATTTATGCTCTACAAGCACGATGGAAGACACAGAGTGTATCGAAGACCAGGGGAAAGATTCAAGCAAGCATGCATCGAAGAAAAAGTAGCCTACGGTGGTGGGTCTGTACTTGTGTGGGCCGGAATTTCTTCTGAAAGTCGCACAGAGCTGGTGATCATAGAAAACGGCTCTTTAACTAGCGTAAGATATGTGGAAGAAATCCTCAATGATCACGTTGGTCCATTTATGGTCAATTTAGGTGAGGATGCTATATTTATGCATGACAATGCCCGACCTCATACAGGTAGGATTGTGAATGACTACCTTCAAGAGATGAACATTACTCGTATGGAGTGGCCAGCGCGCAGCCCGGATATCAACCCGATCGAGCATGCTTGGGACGAGCTAGGCAGATGCGTAAAACAACGAAACCCTCCCCCAATCACGCTTCGTGAGCTCAAAATTGCTCATTGAGGAATGGGAGAATATTCCCCAAAATCGTATAAGGAACTTGGTGTACAGCATGCCAAACCGCGTAAACGCAGTAATGGAAGCACGAGGAGGCAATACGAAGTATTAAAATTCAAGAAAATCGTAATAAAGTTCAAACATTTCATGTTTCCTATTTTTGTTTTAAGGAGAGATCAGCAGTTTTTTTCTTTATGTAATTTTGTGTTAATAAAATGTATGGTGACTCATATTTTTTTTACTTTCATTTAAGGAATATTACATTGTCTATTAAATACAATTTATTGCATTAACCTATCATTTTTAGTTTCCGAGATTTTTAACATTCTTTAAGTGACCCGGATTCATTGCTCTCGAGTGTAGTTACTTTTTTAACTGATAATATACTACTATACACTCCATCATGCCTTAATGTGTATTATTTGAATATTTAAATTTCTCTAAAAGTAACAAAGCTGTTTTAGTAAGCTCTCAAATCTACTGCTCTTTAAAAAATAAAAATATTGTTAATTCATAATCTAAATAACATAGATAAAGATATAATTTTTTGTTGTTGTTTTTAAACAAATACAGTCAGATTCATAATATATGATTTAACAGTTTTGGTGACTCTTATTTAAAGAGAAAAGTGAGTGCATGTGCAGCATTGTAATAGTTATTTGTTCAACTAGAGAGTAAAGTTGGTTTTTTCAAGCGAGTGCTAATTTTGAATCCCGAGTAAGCGAAGGATTCAAAGGCACGAGATGGAAATAACTTTTCTCTCGCGTGACACATACAACTTTTCACCTTAGCAGTGAGAACATTATTAGAGATATAAATGAAACAATATGAATTAAAATGAAACCACATATATTTGCAAAAACTAAGTATCTATTAAAATTTAAAATTACAGTTATTAAAAGTTACATTTTGAAAATGTATAGTTTTATTAGGAAGTGACACCGTGGAGTTTGCGATTCGATTTTGACTCGAGTCCGTTTCTATTTCTTTGGACTGTGACGAGACAATACTGTTAGTGAACGTTGGCGACTCGGTGCGGCTTCTTAGCGAATTTTCAATAGTATTTGTTTCTTTGGATGTAGAGGGGCGCGGGTTTGCATAGGGATCAGGTTTAAAGTTTATACTTTATATTATGCGTTTACAGGTTTTAGACTTATTTTCGATCGAATCTTCAATATATCCTTCCGCGACCGTGTTTGACTTCCAGCCACCATGACGGTTTAATGTTGTGAGGTTTGCTCCTGAATCAGCCAAAAGCGTGGCCGAAGTTCGCCTAAAGCAATGTCCAGTGTAAAGGTGAGGCTCTTGTAATTTTAAAAAAATGGCTATTTGTTGTGGTGTCCCGCCTATTTTATTGATTCCCATAGGCTGTTTTGAACACTTGTCATTACGATACTGCAAGAAAAATCGATCTGTTTTCGTATTATCAGGTCGTAATGCCTTATATTTCTCGACAATTTTGACATATTCGTCGCGAATAGCAAAGGACCTGTCAATGTTTGTCTTTGTGTTGGGTAGGTTGACTAAAAGCAGTTTGTCAGAATGTTTTTCGATGGCATTAACAGTCAGATTTAACAGTTCGTTCGAGCGGCAAGCTCCATTTATTCCAATAATGAGGATAACCTGTAATAAATAAACATAATATTATTTATGTAAAATGTTAGTAATTAAAATGTATAACAATCAAAACCTAGTATTTAGCCACTTTCTTTACATAAGTAACTCGTATTTAGTAAATATTAGCGAAAATGGTTAGCGTACGTGCACATATATTACTAATTAAGTATAGACATATAGGTAGTAACTTACTTTTGCAGCGAGAAAATTGCAGTCCGGAGCTTCATTAAGAAATTTTTCAATATTAGATATTGAAAAAAATTTGGACTTTTTCGATTTGTGTCCTACTGACTTTCTTTTCAAAAATGCAATAAGTTTGGGATAAGTTTCAATATGAACATTATGTTTTGTCTTTATTGTAGCTTTTAACATCGAATACATACTCCATATTGTAGGTGATTGTTTCGTTTGTGATAATTCAATAAAGTACGACAATATTACATTCTCCGAGAAAGTGTTCGCGCCCTTTTCAAGTCTCCATTTATTGAAAACATCATAGGTTTTTAGATATCTATCACATAATTTCTGAGGAAGAAAACTGAATTCAGCATTCAACACTTGTTGTTTTAATTCTTCAGGTGTTAAGTTACTGTTTTCGTCACTAGACTCACTCATATTTTATGAATTTGTGATATGCAACACTAATTGTAAGTTGTTATCTACGAAAAACAAAAGAAGCAGAAAAAAATTTGATTTTTGTTTCCCGGTATTTTTTTAAAGTTACGTTCTGAAACTGTATCCGTAGTATTCTGTTGTATCAACAAAGATTTTTAAAACTATAAATTATTTGTGTATTATTTTGTAAAACATATTCTTTATTTTTTTCTTTACTTTAGTGTATTCATTTCATTTTATAATTTAATTATATATTTAATTACAACGTTACCGAATAATTTTCATTTTAAAGGTTTATTAGTTTCCGAACGACTTATTTTTTGACATTTAATAAATCGAATTTCGAATGACGTGTTTCGTACATAATGATAATTCGCAGCATTCTAAATTTTGCGCCACCCCTCTCTAGAGGGGTGGTCGCCTCAGATGACGGCTTATGACCTTCTCCGGGTGCAAGCCAATCCCAGGTGGTGTTTAGTCAGTACGAGTCTGACATAACTATCGGGCCGGCCCGAAGTATCCATGGAGGATCCCCCGTGTCCGGAGGGTGCATTTTGCATAAAAAAAAAAAACATTCTAAATTCAAATCAATTTTCCTCACTCAGTGAGGGAAAACGCATTTCCCTCAATCTTTTTAAGCAGGGAACACAGTATGTTTGAGCTGCTAAGGTGAAAAATATGTTTAAATTTTTATATCAGATAGCAACGAATTTAGAATTTGAGATGTTTTTGAGAAATCGCGACATAATCATTGAACTAGTTTTGCATTAGAATCAGCTAATTGTACCTATGTTCTAAAACTTCGAATTACTTAAAATCGTCAATCTGTTATTTATAACAAATATGTAAAAAGCATATCTTTTTAACTATAAAGGAAAAAAATCAACCAATTTGGCAACACAAATATCGGTAAAAAAACTAATAATAACATTTAAGTATTAAATTTAATATAAAACTTCTAGTATTACGCCTTCGACGCCAACAATTCTATCTATAAAACAATCATAATTACCAAGATTAAGTTTCTGTAACAAAGAGAAAAGATATGTAGATAATATGTTGTTACCCGTGCACTATATCAGATGGAGAATGGATAAAAGTTATTATCAGATGTGATATTAAAAATGATTTACGCTTTTATTATGTTTTATTGTAAGAGATCTTGTGACCTTACCATTAAATAAATAAATACATTTCGGACAATTCACGACAGTTATTTAGTTCCAAACTATGCAGAACTTGCACTGTGGGTACTAAAAATGTATAGAATACATAAATAAGTATAAAAACAGATACAATTATATGCAGCTACCAGAAATCGAATCCAGGACCGCTAGCGCAGATGGTAGGATCACTACCGCTGCAATAAGCAGTCGTCGAAAGGTATTTATTTGATACATAAAAAAATCCATGGCATACAGAGGCCTAAGTGCGAGTATACGCATTCTATACCTACTCGATAACGAGCGCGTTACAAATTTCTATGAAGATTCTTAGTTCCTGATAGTACCGCTAGAGGCGCTCATACAAAAATCCATAGTAATATTTTACGCAAACGATATCGAGTATCGACGTGCAAACTCGCAGTAAGGCCTCAGACTGTTACTGTTGAACAATTACTCAGAACTACTAAAAACCTACAAGTTATATTTAAATACATGGCCACTTTAAACATAGCTAAGATGTCACAAATAATACAGATGTAATACTCACTGCCCGTGACCATTCTCTTTTTCCTCTTCTTTCATTTCTCAGCTCCGCGTCACTACTACCTGTCATAGATAAATTTATAGGAAGAGAAGCTAATATTATATATTGACGTACCTTATATCATGTCGTCATAATAATCATAACGAATCAAACTTTATGTTGTAGTTCGTGAAAGCAAACTTTAGTGTGATGTCTAGTTATTTATTTATTTATTTTATATAAGGCCCGGTATGAAAAAACCCTAGAATCTTTTCTATTTTATTAATCTATTTTCTATTAATCTTCTTTTCTAGAGTAAAAATCTTGGTTTCAGTGTCTGTCCCTTCTTCTATCTACTGTCCAGGGCCGGATTTGGAGAAGGGCAGGCAGCCTCCACAAGAGAGGGACTTCCACAATAGAGATAAAAAAATACAAATATCAACGGGTCAGCTAATATTACGTTCTTTTAGAAACAGATTTCTTTAGAATATAGAAGAGCTTTTTACATTGTTATAACAACTGTATATCCTATATTCGCAATAAAATATCTTAATTTTTATTTTTTTCGAAAATAATTAAGGGGCTCGGTTGTCCCAGGGCCACCGGACCTCTAAATCTGGTACAGCTTCATCTTTGCTCCTACTGTCGTCTCTAAATCTGTCACGCTCTGTATTTGCATCGCATGTAATGGGGACCAGTCACGTTTTATGTTATGAATGCAGTTTTATAGATATTGAGAAACTAAAACATAAAGTGCAAAAATTTTTGTTCTACGACCAAAATTGACAAAGTTATGAGCAAAATACCGAACGAGGTTCACAGACCGCGCGAACGCAAGCGATGACGTCACAATGACCCAGCGCATGCCGCCGAACCTCTGCGCGGTTTTATTCTGTTTGCGATATTCGTCCAACAGGGAGCGCAACGTCACCAGTTTATACCCAATCGATTAATAACTGATTTTATTTGTTTAATATTAGAAGGTTGTTATTATAATATAACAAATGAGTGAAATAAGGTAGATATCTGTTTTGAACAAGCGCAATCCGATAATCTACCTTAAGTGGATACCTTCATGGTATTTGATTATCTTAGTAATCATTTAAACTAGACAAGCTCTGAAATTCGTGGTTGGAAACTCAGAGGTAGGCAAATCTCATTATCAACCTAATCAGAACAGCAGGATAATAAGTAGTAAGGTAGGTACACGTACAAACAGCAACAATCTTAACTGCCCCTTCAAGACCCAACAGACAGAAAGATAGAAAGAGATGAAATTATTTTTCTCATGACAACTTCATAACAAAAACTAAAGTTTTTATGACATAATATCTTTGTGTGTGTGGTGTGTGTCTCTTGGCGCGAGAGAACTGTCACTGCTTGACGCAGAGTCTTGACATGCCTGATGACGTGCTTTCAGTTGTTGCCGCTCTTCCAAAACAAAGAGCAACGGCAACGTCGCATGCTTTTGGATGAAATAATGATAAAATTTAATTTTACTTATCCTGCATCCATAGACTTAGAAAGGCATAGATGCAGCAAGCAAATAATAATAAAGATTACACTTGCATTATAAAAATTTATTATTAACATTACATTACTCAAATAAAACATATACTAACTTAACAAATAAACAAATCGAAATAGTGCATAATTATTCTGATTTTTTATTACACAAACATTTGTCCTTACCGGGACTCTAACTCAAAATCTTTTCTGATTATGTTAGTAGGATCATTGCCAAAGTCGACCTCATGTAGTTTGTCCTTAGCTCTTATTCCACCACGCATATGGTTTCCTCCGTTCCCAAAACTTTAACATTTCTGTTTTTTAAAATATGAAGTAATAGTTTTTCAGACATGCGGTAATCTATTCAATTTTACTCGAATTTTATATCTGTGACAGCGTGTCTTTTTCTGTTCAAAAACCTCGTTGTTTGAAATCGCAAAGATTAGAATGGTTTTAAGGTTCAAATGAGTCTTGCTTTTAAATTTTCAGGTTAAAAAAAGTGAAAAAAGTAAAAATTGCAATTTTTGTAGAGCAATATGAACTAATATTTTAATAAATATACCTATTCTTTTGCTATAATGTTAGGGCGCAAAGCGCGTAAATAATTTGTTCGCCAGTCTGACTAAAAGTAAAATAAAAAAACTAACACTTTTTTTGTAGCAATATATCTTCAATATTATAATTTTGATTGGACGGATAATATCGTAGTCCTGGTAATTTTAAAAACCAATACGCTTTTCAGTAAAATTATATTATTACCACTTCATAACAATGTTTGAACATTGTTATGAAGAACCGACCGTTTGTGCCTTCTGCCTTTTAAAAATCGCTATCATACGAAGATAACTAGGACCAACAGTAATAAAAAACTGATGTTGTGTAAGTGGCAATTTTCGGGCTGGTACGAGGGCGGCACTGAAAATTTTGGTAATCAAGGAAGTGAAAACTTTACTATTTAAAAATGTATTTATTGCTTTTCGATGTATTCTCCGCGAAATTTGACACATTTTTCCATACGATGGAACCAATCATTGAAGCAACCATTCCATTCGGAAGTTGGGGTTTCCAAAATGGCCGTTTTGTAGGCGTCTACAGCTTCTTCAGGTGATGAAAATCTCTGACCACGCAATTTATTCTTTATTTTAGGGAAAGTATAGTAATCATTAGGGCTTAGGTCGGGGCTGTACGGCAGATGGTCTAATAATTATTGTGTGGTGTGAGAACTCACATTGTCGTGATGGAGGATGATGCGGCGGTTGCAGTTCTCTTTATGGAGTTCAGAAAAGACCTGTGGCAAACAAATGCTAGCATACCATTCTGCATTAACCGTTCTTTGTCCCTCAAGAGGAATAGTCACAATATGGCCCGTTTTGGAGACATACGTGGTCACCATTTTTTTTGCAACACTCCGTGATTGAACAATTTTTGTTAGCTTTAACTCATTTTAGAACACCCAAACTCGTGACTGGTTTTTTGTTTAGGGTTCGTACGCATATATCCATTTCGGTTTCGATTCGATTCGTCACCTGATACGATTTTGTATACAGCATTTGAGGATCCTGCGTGACATCTTTCGAGAGTTCTGACGCACCAAGTAACGCGAGCCGCTTTTTACTCTTCACAGAGCCATTACGGTATCCATCGGGATAACAACTTTTTTACACCCAATTGTTCATGCAAGATTATTTGTATTAGACATTGGCATGAGCCAATGTCTAAAGTTGCCTGAATTTCACGTTATGTCCTCAATCAGCTTACGCACAGCATCTACGTTTTCTTGGGTGACTGCAGTTTTTGGACGACCTTGACGGGGAACATCACTGAGCTTGACACGTCCACGTTAAAATTCAGCAAACCAGCGATAAATTGTGGTTTTGGATGGGGCTTCATCACCAAATGCAGAAAGCATCCGATCAACACACTGTTTTTGTGTTAAACTACTTCGAAAGTCATAATAAATCATCGCTCTTGATTTTTCTCGAGTTAATTCCATTTTCTCAACGACTAAACAAGTTTGACAAGACCTTGTGACAAGACCGAGAATCTTTTTTTTAAATAAATAAATGGTATTCGACTTTTTGAAACCAAGGAGTTTTCAATTAAAAAGATTTTAATATGACAGGAACAGTGGAAATATTCGATTCTCGGTACTTTTAGTGCAGCCCTCGTATGTGATGGTGTAGGCCACCTTCATTTAGCCTACGCCGCACTGTCTGCATTGATATCTGCAATTAAAGATAAAATAATACTTTAGTGCTGAATCCGTTGTATTTCATACTAAAATTTTAAATACATCACATTTTGACCGTGTCAAACATACACGGTACTGAACCGCTGAATCGCGAGTGCGGTGGAAGGGATCTTGAGAGTGGGTGGCTATAATGGTTGCATCCTCCGCCTCCGTAGTCATCCGGGCTCTTGCCCCGCGAGGACGGTCTCGAAGAGCCTCGTCACCACCTTCTTCGAACCTCTGGATCCACTGGCTTACCGACCTTCTCTACATATAGAAACAGCTGGTGTCTACAAACGTTATTTATGTGTACGGAAAAGTGTTTTAGGTGATGTAAAATTTATTTACATGAATACCTAACTGCCGCGAGATCTCCACAACTCCCATACCAGTTATTCTTAAAGTTACAATTCTGACCCTCTCAAAGTAAGATAGTCCAGCCGGCATTTTTTTAAAGAAATTAAATTAAAAGAAAGGAAAGAACTAAAACAAAAAGATAAAACCAATAATACCAAACGAGCGACCGGAAAAAATTGACAATGATTGTTCTGACATTACTCTTATTATTGAATTGAAACAATCCCACCTTTTTGATGCGAAACTCATTAGGGTCTTAGAAAAAAGTATTAGTTTCAGTTATTATGGTTCATTTCAAAACTTTGTAACGTTACACACACATCTACAATAAAAATGACATTTATGAAGACGTCATACATCTATTCTCACTTTCTCTCAAAAAGTTGGTAGTCACGTGACAGGGGCAGTTAAGGTTGTTGCTGTTTGTACTTGGACTAGCCTATAAAATACCCAAAAGGTTTAGGTTAGTCAGCCAGGGCAGTTGTGTTTGTTGTTGTAACTACCTACGCCGTTATTTTAACATTGTTATGTAGATGAGTATGTAGAAACTTTACTGTTCAAAAAATATTATGTATACAATAAATAAAATTAGAGTTAAATACTTTTTGACGTGATAACGTCTTATAAATTGGTTGCGGCTGGGAGTCACTTATGAAAAAGTGTAACGCTCGGTAACGTTACGATGAGTCACCGAACGAGAGAGAGGCCCGCCGAATGCCTTGCGTCTCTCTCCCACTCAACTATGATCGGTCTGCCGCGCGCATTGTGCAATTTAATTATATTCATATCAATAAATATTCTACCGAGAAAAAGACGTTGTCACGTAAAATCTTCGCCCGTAAAACCGACTTTACAGGCAAAAAAAAAAAAAAAAAAAAAACCGACTTTTTTGACAGGAATGTACCTACGTTCTTTGGACACGTAATTTTGAGCTATGAATAAACGAAATCGCTTTGTTAAGTCCTAGTATTGTTTCTAGGTAGGTACTACTTTCTTAAATCCGGTTTATTTATTATAATCTTAGTACCTACTATATTTACAGCAAGTTTCGTGGTGATAGCAGCAAGAAAACTTACTTCTCCATACAAACTTCACTTGTGGTCTTCCTAGTCCCTTGGGGTCAAGGCGTGATTATTGTACAAAATTATGTTTAAGAGGCAGAAGGACACTCGAATGCAAAAAGTTTTATTTAAATACGTCTAACTGTTTTCACATGGAAAGCGTACAACAGACAGACAGACAAGAAATTCAATGACAATGTTTTTGGTTTCTATTGCGTGTATGGAGCCCTCCTAACGCGATTATTCAAAAATATATTCAATGTACAGAATTCACTTTGGCTACAGTTCAATTACATGTATAGATAGATATATATTTATTCCCTAAGGCGGGAATATTCCCCTATGTTCCGGGGAACTTCAATTTTATTGTAGTTAGACCTTAGTAAGACCCTGGTTTTTACCCGAGGAAGGGTTATTAGAAACTTCACTACTTACACTTTTTATCATTAATTTACTCATTGAAATATACATAATACAACCCTGTATTTTTTTAACATTCGTAAACAAGTTGTAACTAAGTTACCTACCCACTTGTTTACCACACGAGTAATGATGATAAAAGTTGGTATACAATTGTTGTGTTGTATACAAGGTTATGGTTGGTAGGGAGGTATTTACATCAAAATGATCCTCGCAACAAAATCTTGAAGCTTGGCACGAAAGCGGAATTTTGTCATCCCTCTTCATGACAGTACACCATTTTTTGCGTACTTTTGAGTCCTTTGGCACATTGAAAAACAGTTTTTCAGGTGTACTAATTGAAGTATTATTACATTTCGGTATTATACAGTACTTGTAATCCGGCATATTTTCACTTAAAAACTGCAAAACCACAACATCACCCGCGCAGATCGAGGGAATCTTAATAAATGAATTGCGGAGAGTGCGCGCGCGGGCGGAAAGGTAATCGTGACGTCACATAAGTTATTCGGCCGCCCCGCGGTCGGCTTGTACAAAATGTGTAATATCTTCGCAACCAATGGACCGATTTCAATGATTTAAAAAGTATCGTACCTAAACGAGTTAAAGGAACAGCATTATATAGATAATATATGCATTTTCCGACTTGATACGGGGACCCATTGCTTTTCCTATTAATTAAATGTTCCGTGTGTTCATTTTGTTTCTTCATAGATACTTATTATGTATTCTCGTCCTGTATTTGAAATTATTATTATTTGTTTTTTCATCGGGCACTAACTTCGGTGCTTCGGTAAAATATGTAATTCATTAATTTAGTTTTTTTGTTTAATGCTTCGCTCTTTTGTTTTTTTGCCCTTACCGGATAACTGAAGGCCTACCATTATCTTTTAGCGCGATGCAAGTTCGATTGTCAAAGTGAGACACCGCTATACGAGGTCTGATGTGATGGTGGGGCCTCTGGTCCTTAGGTCCGTCTTTTGCTTTATTTATTGCAATAGAGATTAAATAAATAATAGTCAATTAAAGAAAAACAAAATTTCATTTAATACTTATGTTCGTTTGGTGCGACGTGAAGAGCCATTATTATATTATTATTAAATTTTGCACTATTTTTAATTGAGTTCAATAAAAAGTCGACATTTTACTAAATTTTGTACTTTTTTGTGTGAGTACTTGTGTTTACTAATAAACAAAATAACATAACAGTCTAAACGTAAGGTATCACAAATATTCAATCTTTCACAGCGTCTTCTATTGCACAAAAAGTTCTTACATGTTAAAGTTCTTACATTTTATAAAGAATCACCACAAACCATGAAAATAATTATTTAAAATAATTAATCTATTGTTACAAATTCTTTCGTACTGTGTCGGCATAAAATAGTCGAGCACAAGTACCTACGTATAATGTTTCTAAATTCAGTTATATATTTAGGTCTATTACAGAGTTTTAATAAAAGTAAAATCAAAGAGCACAAACTACTGAGTACCTGTTTTGGGCGATTTGTTAAGCCACACTTGTTAAAAAAGACTAACTGAATTGAATTACAAACAAAGCGAGGTATGGAAGGAAATTATTCTTTTGAGTTTTACAAAATTTTAGAAGTGCCTCTTTCCATTATGACACAGCATAATTCTTAATCCCTATACACCTAGTTAACGTTATGTTTTTTAATTCGGATCTTTGCAACTAAAATGCATTTAGACTCCCACTCGCCTTGAATGGATAAAGGAGTGCTCTTTGTGCACATGCGCTACAATCACTAATGTAAGCCGATGTAAACACATCAATCTAAACAAAAATGTCAAATCTCTGCAAACTATTTTCAGCTTTAAATCAACATGTTTCAATATCAATTGAGAAAATGTGACAGTTCGTGGTATGTTGGCATGCCATAAGTTTTTTACGCATTCCTTGCTCACTGTGGACATATTCGCATTCGCATTTACGTTGTAAAGGCGGCCTTTGACGGTTCCACTGCATAATAAACGTAGACTAAAGTTAGACCTGGTTTAAAACTGCTGCTATCTCTGTCTTCCAGTTTACAAATAAAAGTGACGTCTCCTGTTAAAACCAGGTTTAACTATAGTCAATTTTTTATAATAAGGGAATTATAGTGGTTCGACTGCACAAATACCGTGTAATATCAAGAACAGCCGCGATTTTTACGTCAAATTATAAGTGAGAATTTTGTCCGTATGGGTGTTGTTCCGAGCAACACGGCTCCGGCGTCAATGAATGCGATAGTATTATGTACTATGGCACTGTATGGGGGAACTTCGGCACATAGGATTACTGACTGCCCCTCTATCACTAGTGTCAATTTTAAAATAACGCCTGTGTGTCGCTCGCGCATAAGACAGTACACATGTATTTTTGCACACCTTACTACTGCCTAGAGTGGGTACCCACGGCACATATCAGTCTAGCGATAGAGCCGCTGCTTTACTTTTCACCATGTTATGTAGCTACATAAGACCATGTTATGAAACTGCGTCACTGATACTGGAGCCGTGTTGCTCGGAACTCTATCTTACGTAAGAAATTTACTATCCTATTTTTTTCATTTTATTTTCCCACGTATATTTCATGGGTGCTACGAAAATTTCACATACTATCCATCACATTGTCCTAGAACATACGAGATGCGTATCCAAATTCACCTCATTTTGAAATGGCATTTGATTTCAATTAAACGGACACGCACCAAATAAACTGGACGTCAATGTCCAAATTAAGAATACTTCATCTTTGCTCCAAGTGGTCATACATTTATCACTTTTATATTAATAAAAACAAAACACTAACGACTTTTACCAACAGTCAATAAATATAATAAGCATTAAAGAAAATTTTAAATGTCACTGCATTTCAGTCAATTACTTGAAGTGGAAAGGGACAGAACGATAGTACTACTCGTATTTAGTGATTGTTGGTGAAAGTTGTCCTTAGTACCTATGCATTATCAGACTATTATAACGCAACTACGACGATAGAGATTTATCTATAATTTCAAAAGCTGTGTCTATTTCTTCTTCTGGACTCTTCTTCTCAGTGACCTTTCTTTGTTTTGTGTCCTGCTTACATACCGCTGTGTTTTCCATTTTCTCAGATTTCATGCTTTTGTCGCTGTCTGATGATGTTCTGGAGTCGCCACTTCTTCGTCTCTGGTTGGACGTTTTAGCGGACGTTGACATTGAGCTTACGTGATATTCCAGCGCCTTTGGTTTTTCTGGCATTTGTAAAGTCTCCTGTAAGAGATGTTTTTTTACATTGATACAAAATTACATTAAGAGGACTTAATGCTAAGAAACATTATACAGTCACCAAACGACCAAATTACCTGGCAGTGAATTGCAAAAAAAGAAAAATGGCTACCAAAAACAAAAATCGCCAAAAAAAACAATTCTAAAAAGGACTAATGTTTTAACCAATTTGCATTGTGACTAACATTTTTAATCTATTCTCTTGCACTAATGAAAATACGACGATTATTAACTGCGTAGAATGTAGGTACTACACCGGTTGTTGTTTGGACCGTTTACTTATCATTGTGGAAGATCAAACGCCGTATCTAAACAGTAATTTTTTTGACACAGCAATGTTAAAACTCTCGGTAATAGCCACAGGGAAACCTCTTTAAATAATTGTTTTTAATTTTTGAAGATATAAGATGATATAATTAGATATTTACACTATAGAACAGAGGCTTTAACCATCTTTTATGATATTATAGCCTTTCAAATCAGACGTTCGAGTCGAACTGCTGCTGATTTCAATTTAAAATGTAGTTAAAACTTATTGACACCTGTTTTGGTTTTATGGTTGAAATTTTATAGCTTTTCTCTTTATCTCATCTAGAGAAACGTTAGTTTATCATGGCAATGACAATAAATCTACATGTTTTACTTTTTACACTGAGACAAAGGCAAAACATTATACTGCCTAGTAAATATACCTAAATTAAAAATAATGAAATAAAATTTAGAACAATGACGTAATAAGAAAGCAGTGCGACGACAATACTGCACGTCTTGTCATTTATTTACTACCATAAATAAGAATATTTAAATGAGTTAGCAAAATTACGGCGAAGGAGTAAAATTACTTAGCTACCATTATGCCAAATAGCGAATCATGGCTGTACATCTATGTCATAAATGATAATGGTTTTGGAATGTCTAAACGGTTCCGAAGTACTACTTACATCTCCATAGATATCTAAACTCAAAGAAAGTCTTTTTTTCTGAGCTTGCTTCATCCTTCCCGAGCGAGATACGGACAACTTTCTCCTACCCTCCATCGCAGGAGGTAGTTCTGATTTATCGTCTTCCGAACTGCCCTCATAGCTGTGGTTTCTCTTCTCAGAATGGAAGAATGACTTCAAAAACTTTGCCATTGCGTACTCAATAACACTTATTAATGCTAATCTATCAATGCATTGTCGCGTTAATCTGAAACAAATAAATTGGTGATTAAAGTAATAAACATCGTAATGGCTGTTTTTTGTAAATGCATTTTCGATGATACCGTAAAACAGACGATTAAAATTTTGCTGTTGATAATACCTGCATAAAGTCGTCCTAGTCAGCGTGAGCTGAACGACAGATTTCCAAATTGACAGTTATCGAATGTTTTAAAAATGTTGGTAACTACAAATATAGCCTATAAATCAACCGCGAATTTGTTTTTTTTTTTCGAAATAATTATTTACCTTTTTAAAATGTTACACAAGACTAGACGTTAGAATACAAATGTGAGCGCTAAAAGCTCTTAAATTCGTCTCGGACGAGATTCGACCCTATTTATTCCCGGTTTACCGAAAGATAAAATTGACTTGTATGCACAAGTTTTGAATAAATAGATCTGTGGAATAAAGGCTATTCATATTTAGAGAACACTCGGATAAGTCTGTTGTGAGTCGTGTAAGACAAGCATTGAGCTTAATTAACATGAGGGGTTAATGAGATTAATAAATAATGTGTTTGACGCATTCTTTAAAAATAAATAGTTATTATATTTCGATATATTGGTTTATTTTCATGAAAATATAATAATAATTCATTAAAAACTACTTATATAAATCTAATTATATGGTGACCGGTACCAAAGATTAAGTTTTTTCTTACTGATCATAAAGTTGACTTTACTCTAAAAAGTATTAGGTATATTCGTTGTCGAGTATTCAGTAATCTGTAGTCAAGTGTTTTACACGCCAGTTTCATAGTATCACGTCTGAAATACGAAAAACCCTAATGGCCGATTCAAATGGAAGACCTAAATTATCCTCTTTTTATCGACATCGAAGAGTATTGTCCAGTAGTTTTGATATATTTTCTATAGTTTAGGAGTTTAATGGTCCATAGAATATCGCGTTATGTCTACGGTTTTAAGATTATGCAACTTCAGCAAAGCTCGCTCACCGGATGGGTGACAAAAGCATCTCAGCTCCGTCGTGCTTCACAAAGCAGATTAAGCCATTGTTACCACCACATGACATAAGAAAGACTTTAGAAGTTATTGCAAACCAGGGTTATATGTGGTGACAATGTCAATTTACGCTTATATGTGTGTGAGAGGCGACACTGGTTTCTTTCTACGCATTATACTTCTATGCTCTTTCGCTAATCATAATAATTTTTCCTTCACTAAGCTTAATACACCTGAGGATATCCAGTAGCGGCGTTAGGGTAGGGCGCGGTGGGGTGACCGCCCAAGGCACCAGTCAAAGGGGCGCTATAAAGTTGATGTTTTAACTGTTCGGTTAGAGTAGTAGGTTCATGAGAAATTTGAATGTCAGTTTTCTGCGTTTCATTAACCAAAGTAATCAAAGCGTCATGGATAGCGCTAATTTGACAACTAAATGCTTTAACACTGCTCATTCTTGCTTCCCAACGTGTATCACTAAACTTTTTATAGAGTATAATAACAATCTGGTGAGATTGTCTTTTTATAAATGGTTATTTTCTAATAAATGGGTATTTTATTATATAATTTGCCTTTTTTCGTATACCTATACTACTTAGGTTTAAATCGCAGTTAGAAGGTGCCATAGAAACCTCGCCCGGGGCGTTAGTAGTGCTAAAACCGGTACTGAGGATATCACCAGAGTGGATTAAGTCTATTAAATAGTGTAAAGTTTATTCACCCTGGTGAAAAAATGCACCTTTATGTAATGCATCCAGGCTTTGCAAACTATTTTAAGCAAGCCCTTGTAAATTTTAATTATAAACATAAACGTCGATTGACATTCACTGCACAATTTCTACAAACATTTCTACACATTAACCATCTGTACTACTTGCCACCTTATTAGTGGCGATTGCCATTGCGATGTTTATTACTTTAACCAGACTCAATACTACCGACTCAGGTAGCTCAAACGCTCATAGATACTTGTAGATCTATCTAATATATCCAAAAGGAGTGGGGACAATAAGTCTGCTGAAGGCAGTGCTGGGTACACATTTGCCGCCCCAAAGCTATAAAATTTTTGCCGCCCCTACTGACCTCTAAAATTAGATGCACTCTTCACAATAACGTTAATTCCTTTTTTGACGGAATAATCTAGTTTCAAGATTATTTTTATAACTTTTTGGTATATTTTTAAGCTAAGAAAAGCAAAGCTTTGTTTTTGCTGCACTACTTATAAGGTGTGGCGGGCTAGGGAAGATAGATATAGCCCGCTAAGGGCTAAAGAATTTCTGCCCCGCCACGTCTAATTTTTTTCTGTAGCAAATTTCTGAACCAATTTTGCCGCCCTAAGCTTCAGCTTTTTCAGCTTCTATGGTAAATCCGGCACTGGCTGAAGGTTAACGTTTTTCTCATTAGACTTTATTCACCTGTTTTTAAATTAATAAAGTATATTTTTCGGTAAACTTAATAAACCCAAGTGAAATCCTCAGGGGAATAAAGTCTACTGAAGGTGTTCATATTGTAAAATTTCTTAAAAAAATTCCGTGGTTATGATCCTACCCGCCCTGTGTCCGAATTACTGCTAAGTGTGACACGTGTCGGAGCGCCAGAATCTTACAACAGGCAAGCAAAATACTACACATCAGCCTGACGGTGATTTTTTGTACTTATTAACAATTGTACTGGTAAAATAACCATCAGAATACGTTATAAATATAGTATATCACTTCCTTTGAAGATAATTTGAAACTCATTAATATCGGTTAGTGTGATAAATCATCGGTACTAGGATAAATACAGGGAGCGGCAAAATGATCTGACGGTTTTCACTGCCGCGCTGTCGACCGAGCGAGTGGTGGGGGGTGGTGGGGGTAGGGGCGTTCCAGAGACTACGTGCGGACATTGTTAGTAGCCATGGAGCGGTGGACGGCTGAGCATCGTGCGTTCGTTGTGGAAGCATTTTTTAAAAGTGGCGAATCCTGTGTTTCTGTTCAGCGGCAGTTTCGGAGACATTTCAATGTGAGGCCTAGAGGCAAAGTCCCGACTAGAAACACCATTTTGCTTTGGGTGGGTAACTTCAGAGCTACCGGTTCAGCTTTGATGGAAAGGAAAAGTGATGGAAAGGAAAGGAATGTTAGGAAAAGTGTTTGAAAATTTCAGCGCAAGATTGGAAGAATGCATGGCCCAAGATGGATATCATTTGAAAGACGTCATCTTCAAATCTTAAATGGATCAAATCAACATTTTTGTTGTTATTTTTATAAATGTTCATAAATACCAATCTGTAATATGCAATAAAACATTTTGTATCACTTAAAACGGTTGAGTTATTTACATTTTAAAACCGTCAGATCTTTTTGCCGCTCCCTGTATCACCACAAGTACAACTCGGTTACAATATCTGTGGACTTCGCTGGAATTTCAAGCCCCCTCCCCGTTATCTTGAAAAAGAATAAAAAATAAAAGAGTAAAAGTATAATATATTTTATTTATAGTTCATAATTATTATTGTTTACAATACTATCCCCATGATGCTTGTTTTGTGCACCGTACCTAAGCGCTGACGTGACGTCATCAGGTCCACAGATATTGTAACCGGGTTGTAGGTGTTAAATGATGAATATATGAATATAGGGCAGTAAATTACTTAATTACCAAAATGATAAATATTGTTGTCAGTTATTCGATTTAAATATCACATTCATTCCATTCGGTCAAGTAAATTTTACAGTGTTAGTTTTATCTTAAAAGTAATTTCCTATTGGTAACAGTTGTGAAGAACTTTTAGAAAATGTTCTAGTTAAAGGGACTACGAACGCTCGAAAAACTTCTGAATTTGCCAACATCTGTATGAGTTTTGAATATTAGAACTCTTTCTTACTTTTAATATCTTCGTTACTGTAACAGATTATATTACTCTAAAGTAATTATTAAAAAAAAATAAACAATCATTATTTATAAAAAAAAGTGTTTACAATGCGTTTTGTCACACTTAGCAAATTTTCTAATTTTCTACATGTTATTGTGCTCCTTGTTCCACCGAAGGCGCGATCACTAGTAAAGATATGTTTAACCACTAAGACAAGGTTCTTTAGATATATATTTAAATCGCTTTCAATTAACTATGTACTGACTAAAATTAGTATTTAACAAAAAAACTTACTAATCAACTTAATTGAAAAGATCTTTTCACTTTCCTCAACGTCTCACTATAGTGAGGTTAGTCTGGGTATGTACATAAACTGTCTAGACACATCATTTCATTTTGCATTTTGTATATTATAGCATTTAGTTGAGTAACCTTAGAAAAATGTAAATAACATTTCCTAATTCTTTTTGGTTGGGGTTGCTCCTTTTCATTTGTTTTTTACACTTTAATAAGAGATCAACCAAGATTAGGTAAATTAAATATATTAAAAATATATCAAACACAAGAGTTCCTTAAGATTATGCCGGCATCGGTACAACTTCTTTTATATTCACCTAAATAGCCATTATCTAATCACACTTACTCTCTTAGCTAAATACCTAGGTATATACCTATAAAAACAAAATAGAAAGTCTACCTTCTTCAAATTACCACTCCATTTCACCAGAAGGTCATTTCTGAGATCTTTATATCTACACACTTTTACACATCACGTTCAGTTTAATCTCTACGATAGTAATCACAGTTAAATTATAGTGCTTACCTTGACCGCAGTAATCGCTTAATAATAGGAACTTAACACTGTATGGTTGTTGATTTGCAACTGTTTTCTTGTATACGATTTGCACTTGATAACGCGCGGTATGAAACCTAAGCAAACATACACTGCATTGTAAACGATTCGTTTACCATAATTCCATCTCGGTGATTAGATAACGCAAGTTATCAATACTCCTTCTAGATAAATTAATGTTATCCTTATCGACTGCTAATAATGATCGTCGCTTAAGATTTGGTGATATTGCAATTTGCACGCGACGCGTAATTTTTATAAGTGTACCTGAGTAATTTTATTGGGTTGTTTATTAATACAATGTAGGCTTCCAATATTATAAACTAACCGTGTACTTATCGAAACAATTAATAACATGATTACGTATGACACCAATAAGAATAAATATGGTTAACTTCTCCTAGAGAAATTAGCGCAGGGCGAAAACAATTCAAATGAAATTAGAACCATGAAATAGCATCAAAATCCATTTAGCGGAACTCTGTACTATCGAACTTTGAATTGGGTCTAAATATATCAAATACAGTCGACTCTCGTTAATTCGAAACCCGAGGGACTCTTAAAATATTACGAATTATCGAGTGTTTGAAATATCAAATGGTTCGAAATCCGTGAGAGAAAATAAATAAAAGTTCGAATTATTAAGTGTTGATCAATTATTATTTATTAACTGCTATTCTATAACAATGTCAAAAGTTAAGAGGTACATTCGTGTAGGTACATACATGTATTCATAATTTGAATTAATTAATCTTTCGAAAGAACTCTGTTCTATTGGTTTGCTTCAAAGCACATTGCTGCTGCTCAGACTGCTCAATAACTTTTTTTAAGAGAAAAAGTGCCTTAAATGCTTTTTCATCAAAAACAAAGGCTCGTGTACGTTGATACAAGTTTGAACTTGTCGCAAAATGTACTTACAATCTTTCCGCCTCTTTCTCTCTGCAACTTTGAATTGTCGAGTGTTGGACGCCTATGAGTTCGAATTAACGCGTCGTTTTGTTATATAGCAATGATTTTTTCGTTCGAATTACCAAGTGCATAAAAATGTATTGATTTAGTTCGAAATATAAAGAGAGTCTGTAGGGAACTCGTGATAACTTTGAAATATAGAGAGGTTCGAATTATCGCAGGTTTGAATTAACGAGAGTCGACTGTATATCTAAATATTTTTTTGGAGTGGAGCGAACGAAACTCCCATGGATCAGCTTCAATGGCGCAATGTCTGTTAAGCCATAACTTCCCGATTTCTTAACCGAGTTTACTATTTTTTTAGTGGAATCGAATCAACAGGTTTAGGACCAGATTGTGACGGAGCCCGAATTTTGAAATTCGCAAAAATTCCCATCGAAACAAAAAAAAATTTTTTAGTTGTTACGCTCCGCTCCAATATATCTAGGTGCTAGCGTAGCTTTATGCTTAGCTACTGCATCGCCTAGTTATTCCATAAAACAGAATTAATATTACAACTGTTATTGGCTAAAACGACGGTCAAGTCTTTGAGTCAGGCGATATTTATGCTTCGATATATTGCTTAATAGGAAAAAATTAAGTACCTACTATGATATGACTGATGACTGCATGGGAACAAAATGACCATTTGTTTTTTAGCCCTAACACTAGCTGTAACTAGTTGGGAAAAAATCCGAACTAATTATAGTGTGACACGATGGAACTAATTCTTATAATTGTACAACGAATCACACCCTGTAGGCAGAAGTAAAATGTCGAGTAGATTCATAAATAAGTACTCTTTGCAGACATTAATATTTGTATGAAAGACCTTAATAGGTACTACGAAAATAAGGTTTAACACGTTTTTGTTTTTTTTGCATTCTTTACGTTCCTGCGGCACGAGGTAAATATTTATCTCTTTCCTACACTGCACGGAGGGACACGCTCCATACAAGGGCGGTCATAAATAGTTAAAGTCCTGTTACTATCAATACATTGTATTATTTTAGTGACTTATAGTTGTAAAAGTGTTTTAGGAACATTAAAATTAAAAAAGTACATGTATTTACGGAATAAAAAACGTTTACTTCAGTAAAAAACAAATATAAACAATAACATACTTTTACCTAAATTTATCATGAACAAACACTTAAAAATTGGAATGTAAATCATATATTTTAAATAAAATAAGAGTCAAAACATTGATAACATTATTTAATTATAATAAAATAATAGAAATAAATAAATTAAAATTAATTAAATACAAAAAAAACAAAACAACTAACAAAATACAAATAAATTATTCTTATTCTAACAATATTAAACATGTAACAATTCTATTACACTTTGTGACAGAGTATTTTTCTTTTTAGGGGGAAGTTTCCGAAGACTTGTAATATAAGGATCTGAATGTAATAATAGTCGTTGTATTAAATCTTGATTGGTAACTTCACGTGACATTTTTCGAGTGTGACTTCGTCTATAAATTTTGATATACTTATTTGTCGCTTCAGCAGCTTCTTCGGAAAGTTCTCCTATAGATAACAATGCATAACTTTTAATATCTGATCCATGTACGAGCACCTTGTGGACAGAAGCAGGAAGACTATACCACGGATATTCCTCGACCAGGCTGTATGCTGTTTGTAATGCATAGTCTTTAAACTTGCATTCATTAATTTTATGTCCAGAAGATAACGTTTGTAATATTACACAACAACGATCTATGAGATCCTTATTCAAACCTGTAATTTCAGCAGATACAGCTGATTCCAAAAAAAACTTCCTGGCCGTGTTTCCGTCGTTAGACGTCCCGCTTCCACCACTACGCGGCTTGGCAACTATTAAACCTAATAGTTCCCTAAACTGGGACTGTACATATTGTTTTTTATTTGATAACAATTGTTTATCACTATCTAGCCTAACTTGCCATTTTTTTATGTCTAATCTATATGAAAGATGAATAAAATATTCGAAGAAACGTATCCAAGAATGTAGTGGTGATAATCCAAATTGGTATCTACTCTCTATTACAGGTTTTTGTAAACATTCGTCTATTTTATTCATCTCTTTAGGGGTAGCATTACATATATAACATCTACTTGTAGATGTTTCACTTAAAGCACTACAAATTTTACTATCTACCATTGAAAGCTGCAACTTATGAGAAACGACCAATTCACGATTGTCGATCTGAATAAAAGTAGGTTGCAAACTTTCAATTTTATCCTTAAAATAAGCTTCCTCTTGCAAAGACACTGCTGTGCTTTCTTTCAAAAATTGAAATCGAATAGGACGGCAGTACCTAGTGGAAGAGGGTCGAGGATTTTTCCATAAAATTTTACAATTATCTTCAGCTAATTTTACAATAATTTGAAGGGGTACATAAGATGTTACAAACAAACTACTATCTTCTAAAGTTGAATCTGAAAAAAATTGTTTGTATTCACTATGTCCAGTGCTGCCATCGAATCCCCATTTCCCAAGTAAAGAGATATTAGACAAACAATCATCAGGAATCTGATCTAAGACCTCTTTTTGAGATTCAAGGATTCGAGAAGCTGTGTGATCAAAAAGACTTTGTAATTCAACTTCAGCTGAAGACTCGGAAACAGTTATATTAGAAGGGTAACATCTCTGTTTCGCTTTAGTAATTTGTTGGTAACATCGTAATACATTAGGAGAAATCTTACTATTAACAAAGGTTTGTGACGGGTGCAGCCGGAGAAATAAAAGCTCGTTTAGGTCACTTGTTTTATATTTAAGTAATTAAGGCATAACTGAAACAATTATATAAAAAAAGGTAAATTACACTGAATACAAAAACAATTTCACATTTATCACTAAAAACATATTATAAAAGGTAGGGCTACTTACAATAGTGCCTTAAAGAAACTTGTAGACTTGTAAACAGAAACTGGTGGTACAGAATATATATACAGGAAAACTTGTGAATTATGCTTATGAGCTTATTATATACTTGTGAGCTTATTATAACTGCTCAGCACTATAAATATATTTAAATAATTTATTTTCGGTGAGTCAACCGCTCTACGCGCTGACTCTGGTAAGAATAAACTTCGAACAAAACAAATAAACAGAGACAGACAGTAAATTTAAAATAGGAAACAGAGACAGACAGTAAATTTAAAATAGGAAACGAAGAGAAAAGAAAATATGAAAAATGGCCAGAGAAGAGCGCAATGAAAGCAACGAGTCGCCAATATAGCTATGGCGCCTCGTTACAATACCCGCTCCCCCCTGGAAGAAAAAATCCTGAGTATAAAAAGGATTTTTTCATAAAACTATGTAAAAATATGACCATTTTATATAAAAAAAAAAAAAAACATATCTTTAATAAAAATGGATGAGATGAGAATTGTGAAATGAGAAAATAAGGAGACCAGCATCCTTACATGCATCACTTTCCTTACATGCATCACTTTCATACTTCCAGAACATACTTCAGTCAACGGTCATGGTTGATTTAATGAGACAACCAGACTCCACGCGGTAGAGTATCCAAAATTTATTGAATACTCAACTGGCTCCCTAAATTAGTGAAGGCTTACTTAACCAGTCACAACCCGCTGGGTGAAAAAATAAAACAGTGTAGGCTTGCTTAACCAGTCACAACCCGCTGGATGAAAAATAAAAATTAGTGTGGGCTTATTTAGCCAGTCACAACCCGCTGGAAGAAAAATTTACCTCAAGATGTATAATGAGGCTATTCCAATAGACTTAGAGGTTCTATTCTCGGCTGAGAAATTAAATATGTCTTCTATGAAGACTGAAAAAATTAAAATGCCTTCTATGAAGACTAAAATTAAATAGGTCCTCTGTGAAGACTGTATAATTAAGTATGTCTTCTATGAAGACTAAAATTGAAGATGTCGTCTATGCAGACAATCAAATATGTCTTCTATGAAGACAGTTAATGTATAGTAATTATTATGTGTTGTAATAGAATGAGGGAATGAATGAGTTGTAAATAGTAGTATATATTAAAATTATATATAAAAAAAATAATTACTTTTGGAAAAGTAATAACGATAGAGAATTCTAATTGGGAGAAAAAGTAATAACGTAATAAAAGTAATATATAGTATAAACGTAAATAAAAGTTATAATAAAGTAATAAAGAAAAAGTAAGTAATAAAAGATTTTTTTTAGGTCTAAAGAGTTTTGAGTAAATTTTGTGCCAGGAGTTCGTAGTTATGTTATTGTTGGACAGAAGAGGTTTAAAATTTGATTGACAGGCTGTCATGGATGAAAAATTTGTTTGAAGTATTGCAAAAGTCATTTATGTTATGTAGTAATCTCTAATTTATTTAAACGTATTGATAAATTAATCATGAAGAAACCATAAGCAGAATGTTTTTGATTTTATCAAGATCACGTTCAATGGAGTAAGGACTGGAAAAAAAATAGAACAATCTGAGTCTATTATTGGATTTAGTAATTCTCGTAATTCCTCAGCGGTTGCGACGGATGGAAATTCAATTGAGCGGAGACTCAGTTCATAAGCAAGCTAAGGTTTATTTAAAAGTGATGGATTCATAGTGTTATTAAAAATAAATGATTGTGTTTCAAAACGAGGTGTTTTTCTAGCTATTTAAAAACTACTTAAAAACAGTTATGATTTAAAATAAATTTAATAATACTAGTGCTAGGTAGGTATTGTGTTCAAGCTTAGACTGGTAGGAACCTCTGGATAGTCGGCACGGATTGCCCCCAGGAAAGTGCCTAGCCAAATCTAAGACTTGTATGTGGGATACACTGGAAGTACTCCCTCTCAGCACTGCCCGTAAGTATTAATTGCACTGATCTGAGTGATATATTGACGCTCAGAATCAGCAACAATTTTATGTCGGTTTCTTTCAAAACCGCGTATAGTTTTACTGTCTGATGGGTGTAGTAAATGTGGGGTAAGTGTACTGTAAGTGTAGTGTGTAGTTGCGTGTTTGTTATGTCACTACTATAAATTATAATAGTCTAAGTGATAGGATGATATGTGATGAGTTGAAAGGAGAGTGAAACTAAAGTTGTTTAAATCTCTAATATTTTTTTTCCTAACTAATCTATTATACAAGGACTGGTTAAGTAAGACTAAGATAAATTTAATAAAATTAGTGTTAGGTAGGTGTGGTGTTCAAGTTTAGACTGGTAGGAACCTCTGGATAGTCGGCACGGATTGCCTCCAGGAAAGTGCCTAGCCAAATCTAAGACTTGTATGTGGGATACACTTGAGGTACTCCCTCTCAGCACTGCCCGTAAGTGTTAATTGCACTGATCTGAGTGATATATTGACGCTCAGAATCAGCAACAATTTTGTGCCGGTTTCTTTCGAAACCGCGTATAGTTTCTTGTCTGTAAAATGTAGTAAATGTTGGGTAAAGTGTCTTGTAAGTGTTTTGTGTAGAGATGTAGTTGTATTGTCAACTACTATAAATTAAATAAAATGAGGATTGGGATGAGATGAGATGAGATGATTAAGTTAATAATATGGCCGATAAAATAGTGGGGGGCGACTAAGCCTTTTAGAATTTGGAAAAAGATAACAAAAAAATCACACACAACATACAACGATCTTCAAAATATAGTAGTTCGGTTCGCCGGTACTGGTTGACTGGATAGTGGTGTTCTATACACGTTGAGGCGCCAGTGTGACGGGTGCAGCCGGAGAAATAAAAGCTCGTTTAGGTCACTTGTTTTATATTTAAGTAATTAAGGCATAACTGAAACAATTATATAAAAAAAGGTAAATTACACTGAATACAAAAACAATTTCACATTTATCACTAAAAACATATTATAAAAGGTAGGGCTACTTACAATAGTGCCTTAAAGAAACTTGTAGACTTGTAAACAGAAACTGGTGGTACAGAATATATATACAGGAAAACTTGTGAATTATGCTTATGAGCTTATTATATACTTGTGAGCTTATTATAACTGCTCAGCACTATAAATATATTTAAATAATTTATTTTCGGTGAGTCAACCGCTCTACGCGCTGACTCTGGTAAGAATAAACTTCGAACAAAACAAATAAACAGAGACAGACAGTAAATTTAAAATAGGAAACAGAGACAGACAGTAAATTTAAAATAGGAAACGAAGAGAAAAGAAAATATGAAAAATGGCCAGAGAAGAGCGCAATGAAAGCAACGAGTCGCCAATATAGCTATGGCGCCTCGTTACAGGTTTTAATTAATAAATACTGATGTTTTGTCAACTGAGCATCAGTGCTAACTCTAGATATACACGAATCGAATGAACAGTCTGAAACATCAAGCAATGCACTCACAGTAGAATCATCAGACTTTGACAAATCAGCTACTCTCCGACGTTTAGTCCTTTTACTACATTGCGTAAAAGGTTTTCGAGGACGACCACGTGAATGACACGGCGACGTTTCAGACGGAGTACATTGCTTATTGTTTTTCACAAGTTGAATTTTTTCAATAACATTAAACCAATCGGAATTCTTATATAAAAGCTTGGTTTTATCCCTATTACATTTTTTCCAGAATCGAGCAATAGCTTTACATAAATTATTAACAATTTTCTCTAAATAATGAATATCAATGTTCTCAGCATCGTTCAGAGTAGTCAACAAACTTTGTAGGACTTGACGACACTTTTCCGAGTCATTATCGGTATTGACAGTTAGCCATATTTCAAGAATATGCATTCTTGAAAACGAGCATATATATAAATTACCTAAAACAAAAAAAAAACGGTTAAAATTCAGTCACAAAACCTACACAAAGCACTAAGACTAAATAAACTAATTTCGTAGCAAATGCTACGAGATAATCTGGCAACCGTAGCACCCTTGTCATCGCCAAAAGGGCAGATAAGGGCAGCCAAGTTTTAATTTTCCTAAGATAAGAAAGTCTAAAGATTATGGTGCAATATACCTCCATAGTCGGAGTGAGTGGGAACATATTTAAAAGTTTATTCAAACTTTGAATATTAAAATATAATACTCCAAGAAAAGTCGCCTCGTAGCAATGACATACTAAAGAAAATATATACTAAGATACAATTAAAATAAAAATATTAATTATTACATACCCTGTTCTTGGATATCCATTTCAGAAAAAACACACACAGCACTCACAGGTCCCGCAATGACAACAAATAACGTCACGCTTTTTAATGACTCACTGATAACAGTATTTACGATTGGCGATGCGCTCTCTTTGAATGCACAATGAAGGCGCACTCTAATTACTGACCTATTTATAGTTTCAGAAGGTACCGCAACTATCCAATGTAACGACAAGGAATAAAATGTAAAACTAGAAAGCAGGTTTTTAAGATTTATGACCTATGGATGTCCCACAGTGCACTGGACCAAACCGAAGCTATGCCCGTCGCACGACAGAGAAGTTCACGTTTTTCCTAGCCGCACCACAGAGAAGTTGCATGAGGGATGATTTAGGCCTCGTAACGCAGTTAACGTGTTAAAATCTTGACTCACACGTGATAATAAATCTTGCATATTTTAAAATTTACAGTTAGGCCTCAAATATAGAATTCAACTAATAATCTAAATATTGATATAACATTCACTGAATTGATCCAAAAGAAACTCAAAATAACTGATGTTTGAAGATTCCGCCGCATATCGTTGAAAAAATCATATTAAATCCAGCTGATTTTTTGAACTCTATTATCATAGATGAATAAAATAAAAATACATGTCGTAAAAAGAAGTTGTTTTATTTTTGCTCCGCTACAAGTAGGTCTTACTTCTTATGTATCAAGTGACTGTATAGATATACTTAGTACACTGTTCAAAATTAGCTTGCTAACTAAAATATAAATATTGCCAATAAAATATAAAACATTTGAAACAACCTTGTTTTATATTTTTGTCTTGCAATTAGTGCCTTCTTAATTATTAATAATTCTTCTTAACTATTAATTCCTCCTTTCTTAAATAGTGAGAGAGAAACATTCATCATCATCATAATAAACAACTCATATGCGGTCCGAACGAGGGGCTGATTCTACCCTAAATTAGACGATCAGAGGTCTTACCATGATCGATTGTCTAAGTGAGACACCGCTATACACGTGGGGTCTCTCTTCAGCATTATAACACCCGAATTGTTATACCAAAATCATAAGTGCGCCCCGGAAAAACATACCTCGCTATAAAATAAAAACTTTTGGAAACAAAATCCAAACGAACTTTACACAGCTTTGATCCTACCCGATGTCAATTAAAATGCCGAATTACCGAAAAGCAGAAACAAATATTAAAACATTTATAAGATATTTGAAACAAATATTAACTACATAAAATTATTATTCTATCATTGAATATTTTTAGGTAAAAACTACTTCATTACTACGCCTTTCGAAGTGCATGTGATGTTATTTTTAGTCACTAAAAGTCGCATATAACGCAATTTGTGAATAAATAAACAAGTATAGCGATAATTGGTCATGGTAGGGCGTGATCTTAGTCGACCACTCTGGCTCAGTGCGGGTTGCTCGATATCACAAGCTTCGCAGATGTGCGCAGGTTTCCTCACGATTTTTTTATTTACCGTGAGAGCGTCGAATAAACCTAGGTATATGAATTCGAAAACACGTTGGTAACTATATAGGTACGTGGCCAGGAACGAATTGACGCCTTCTCGAATGGAAGACCAGCCTTAAACATTATGGTACATTGCTACCAGTATCGTAGGTTTATTCGGCAAAAACACGTTTGTGAGAAAAGGTTACTATTTAAGACTTCTAAGTTCTATTTTGTTTTATTGCACGTGTCCTATTATTTATTTCCTCCGAAATAAAAATTTGTCTATTGATCTTACATCTTATTGTGTTGATTTTCATTGGACGCTGATATTGAAGATAATAAGAAATAGAGAAAAGTTGATATTAAAGATAATGTAAAATAGCTTATCTAATCATTTATACTTAGAGCACCAAATCAAACCCTGGAGAAAAACATAAGTTTCTTTCTCGTGGGAAAGCTGGTAATACATAAAAATACACTACAATAATTAGCCCAAGCTAAATTAAAATCCGCAGTCTGGATTTCACATTTTACTTGAATGCCATGCATACATTGTTGTAGTACTAGCTGACCCGGTAATGCGTTGCTATGGTAACTTTAATTGATACAATGGAAAAAGAGCGGATAGACAAACACACAACAACAAATTTGTGTTCTTAGATTATAGACTAGCTGACCCGGTAACGCGTTGCTATGGTTACGCGTATACAATGGGAAAAAGAGCAGACAGACAAACACACAAACAACAAATTTGTGTTCTTAGATTATACATTAGACAAAAAATGTATGTCATATTCCGTATCCTTATTCTTTTTACTGTTTTTACTTTATAATTAATACTTACTTTACGTATATCTAGATGACTGCTTCCAGCAAAGTTTAGTAATAAAACACTCTTCAGTTCATTAAAAAAAAGTTTATTAAATTGTACATAAAAGACAAAAAGTGAAGTAGCATTACTATACAAACTTGCCCTGAGGGGCATATAGCTAGATTAAATAAAGACTAGCAAAACTAACTCGACTTCATGACCACACTTAAGCATTATTCATTTACGTCAACAAATGGCCTGCATCTTACAATAAAATTTGGTTACTATATCGCACTCGATCTCTTCATATTGTATAATAAATGAGCTGCGTACGTTAGACAGAGAAAAAACAGCTCTATTTAATTGCAATACGGCATATTCCACATGTCAGAGCAGCCAATATGGAAAAGTAACATCCAATGCCTTTCTTAAATTTAACTAAAATATGGCATAAAGACAGTTAATATATTAGACATATTTATTATATCTAATCCATATTAAATGTAAGGTTTATTGTAAGCACTTAGCGAACTCGATACGGTAGTCAAAATAAGAAAGTCATTTATAAAAGTTACCGCCGATGTATCATGAGAGAGTTCGCATTTCTTAGTTCGCAAGTTCTTAGTAGCAATCTTGTGCGAATACTAAATAGACTGTGTTGACCTATTTGGGGATCGTAATGTTTTTTTTTTATTTAACGCAAATGTTATAGATAGATTAAAACTATTATTATAATGCTCAAGTCGACACTACACTGTCAAAATTATATCAAACCCATAATAATTACATATCTATACAATTTTACTACATTACGTCATAAATTTTAAACGTAAACCATTTAGATTCTTTATACTAAAAGTACTTATTGGACGTGAAGACACAAAGAACAGATATATAACATATCGCGTATTATTATCTAGTCACTCTGATATTTATCGCAGTCAAATATCACTTTCGGCAGCACTAAAATTATGAGGCAAGATATCTATAGCTATATTTATTATAAACACCTTACTTTAAGTCTATTATACAATTAATATTTCCCGTACAGTAAAATTTAAAAGAAATATCGAAATGAGACAATACATTCTTTTTGATGTTATTAATTGCTTTTAGGCAAAATCTCGACTTAACGTCACAACTGTGAATTGCACTAAATGCAAGGAAAATACTTGATATACCTATATCACCTACACATAAAATTTACAATTAAATTAAGTCAAATATTTTTAAGCTTTACACAACGCCACAAAGTTTACTATATTACATTGGATTTTATATAAAAATAATTATATACATATGTGTTGAAACCTAAATTCTTATTAGGAGTTTAAAAAATCAAGGTACGTATCCAATCATCAAAAGCACCATACGATGATTTTTAAATGAATACGAACGAAAACTAATTGAAAAAAAAAAACAGAAATAAATGCCAGTATTTATCGTGACAAGCAATCGTTGAGATAAAATCAGTGGTGTTATAGACGTGAATGCCTAGGATAATCCTATCCTATCTGGATTGATTTCCATGATAATACAATCGAAAAATGAGGCGTCTATAGGAGATAATAAAATGTTGCTAATGGCCATAGCTTCCACGAACGGTGCAGACAAATCTCTTTCATCTCCCCGATATAATTCTCCCCCGTTAGAATTCACTACAAGAGTTTTATGTACAAAAGCGACACACATACGACTACCCTCTTAATTTGTACTAAGAATTAATTTTTTCTTAGCATCTGTGGGTCTAGTAGTAGTTAATGCAACCTATTTTCTATATGTAAATCAATCCGAAATTTTCTTCGTAATTAAGTGAATGTAATAAAGCTTTAGTTTCACAAAGCATGAATATCTTGAAATTAGACCCCTGGCAAAAGAGATGTGCTGTATTCATATTATACTTTGTGCAATTTAGGATGATACTTTTGACAGTAGACACCTATATAGAGGGTATAAAGTTGCTATTGCAATGTCAAGCCAAACATAAGGAAACAAACGCAAACTTAGTACGTAGGAATAAGGAAGTGACACCTGTCAAAAATGATCATCCTACATTGGACAAAGTATAGAAGAGTTTAGTTAGAACCAATAACATATGTTCACCATAGAACATTGTCACATTATGTAATTTGAGAACTTCTTATGGCTGTTTATTTGTTGTCTACAGTCTATAACATATTATCGATTCTGACTGTACTTTAATCGAAACTGGATTCCCCACACAATGAAAATGGAAGACCTTTTTACAACAGTAATATTTAAAGTTCTAAAGTTTTAATTACAGTGCTACATAAAATTTTGATTTCATATTTGGCGAATCAGAATGATATATTACAATTTACAATTTTTTTTTTATATTACCAGATATATATTTCCATGTTATTTCTAATTTAATATTAAAATGATCACTGGCGCCCTTACAAGTTCTAACTTTAGT
Organism: Calamotropha paludella; assembly: GCA_927399485.1. NCBI lineage: Eukaryota > Metazoa > Arthropoda > Insecta > Lepidoptera > Crambidae > Calamotropha > Calamotropha paludella. The sequence goes on along the minus strand of OV656826.1, from coordinate 11,416,794 downwards.
ACAAAGGCACTCCATCGATTCTTCATTAGAGATAATCTAGTTTAGAACCAAAAAAATTGGGAATCTTTCTATTTTGAAAATCATCTATTTATGTATCAATTATCATACTTTTAATTTTCTATTTTCAATTGCTTACGATGTTAATGATTTATTAAACAGATAAATATACAGAGGTCAAATTATATAGCTGCTTGGTTGCTTTTAATAAAAAAAAAGAGAATAGAATTAATATCTAGAAAGGCGAAATAAATGGACATTCTCTTGAAATTGTACAATTCCTTTTTCTTTCCAATGCACAAAGCACAGGTGGCTATTATATTTTATGAATAGTTTTTTATTTATTAAAGAATTTGGTCATGTAAGTCTCAAAGCATGGAAGAGCCCGACAATGAATCGAGCTTATCCAAAAAGTGTATCCTCTTATGAGCTTTTATTATCGCAGCGTTAATTTCGAGAATAAAAGTGAAGGTTATACCATAGGTACACCATGACTATGCGCATTGAAAGCTAATGAGAAGCGCTTCTTAAACATGCGTGAATATCAGCCAGGTAGGGGTTGAAACCTGATGAGACTTAGCCACCATTTAGCTATCGGCAGAACTATGCTTAGTAGGTACTTCCCACAACCAATATGGTTGTAACAAGCAAACAGATGTAAACACAATATGAAGGCGTCGGATCTACACACCCAGAGTCAGACTTCGTAAAAAAGAATTGTATACAGTAAACTAACATGTCCATTTAACCGTCAAATATTGAAAATAAGTAAAATGGATATTTTTTTCAAGTTATATTTATTACTAGATCAACTAAAGTTATATAATAACTCTTTGATTCAGATTTATTTTAATAGTCTAAACATTACGTTTGTTTATTTTATGAATCTTGCTTTTGTCATAAAATACGATTAAAATGCTTTTTAAAATAACACCACTTATACGTGTGTTTCCCAGTAAAGTTGAAATATAAGTAATTAATTTATACACCAAAAATGTGTAGTTTTAAATCGTACAAATAGTCATAGTACAATAGTTGTTGTTGTATGTCAAAGAGTCCATACTAAGAGCACACGTTTACAAAAATAGTCACGAGGAAAAATAGGAAATCATCCGAAAACTGCTAATGTCAAATTATCCACTATAATGCTGCTGGCAGTCTTTTGATGATCGAATTAATGTGACATGGTTTTATACTGATCCTATTTAATTACTTGCGACTGCTTTATTGTTACTATGTCGCACTAAAGCCACTGAATACCTTGAAACCATCATACAAATAGAAACAAAAATCTAACATGATACGTCTCTATGGTGTATAATTTTTGTTACCATTGCAGACATAGTAAATGTGAGCTCCGTACCTTACAACTAAAACGCTAAATAATCATCACTTCGAGATTCTTATAATTCTTACTGCAAAGAATTTCGAATCTATTGCATACTATAGACTCCTTTAAAAGCAGCTTTTATTTGTAAAAGTACGGAACCCATATATTCGTTCGAAGGAAGGAATTCGACAAAGGCAGACTACACGGTAAAATAACTTTTCGTAATAGGATAAGAATAATATAGAGAAATATATTTAAAAATACAAAATTCTGGACGAAGATAGTATAGCTATCGAAAGCTAGTACTAAATAAAACAAATACTTTTAACAACTTATTCAATTTGAATAGCATTTATTTGAAATGCAAGTTTAGGAAAATAACATTCTACTTGCTTCAAACTTTATTAGTTCAGTGAACAGAGATATGTATAATAGATTTTTGTAAGTACGTTATCTCATTATGATTATCTTTGTGTCTTAACCACAATACGTGTGGCACTTTACCATACGGTGTCAGCCAATAAGGTCTAAATCGGAGAAGCAGTTTAAGAACAAATGTTAATCAATTAACATTCAATTCAAAATCGTTTCGGATCATGCTAAGACATAAACGTTATGCCAGCGTGTTCTACGTACATTTTATGTACCAATCATGGCTTTAAACTACTTGTTCCGAATCGTCCCTCGTGCTCGACACGGCGGCGTCTGTGCTTGTTGTACTTCTATATAATTTTAAATTTGATTCTGTGTAGTCGAGAATTTTCCTGCTAGAATGTCTGATGTACAGCATTTGTTTGTGGTAAATTTTGAGAGCTCCCTTAATAGTGATGTATGTTAGGCCTCCTAAGATGGTCCGGTGTAAGTTATTTTGTATAGAACGAAAGAATATCTTGCCAATGATTGTTGATATAGTGGGGAGGAGGAGAGCTGAGCAGAATATTCTTGTCGGCGATAGATGTGAGCTTGTGTTTTGGTTTTGTTGGTTGACTTGGCCCGTTACTACTGCTCCTCTGTCGCCTTCAACACTGGAATAAATGAAATAAATATATTATACATTACATACATACATACATTATACATTATTCTATGGTATTATGTTTATATGGAATTAAAGTATAGATATTAATAATGTAGAATTCCACAGAATATTAACCGAGCTCGGTGATCATCCAAGGTATTCCCATCAACTCACATGAGTCGTTGGTAGTTGTAACGAATCCAGCCAAGTGCTTTTGACCCCTTTTTAAAGGTGCGACACAAACTAGCCAATATTTGGTTTTTTTACTGCGACATCTATCGCACATCTAAATAAAACCACTTTGATCTCAAGCTCACAAAATCTAAAAGAGTCGAAGCCTCAGGATTAAATATAAAAAACAAGAATAAAGTCGTAAGTAGTATTATTTCAACTTTTACAACAACAACAAAAAAGTTAAAATAGTGCCTCAGTGACGAGTGTATGACACTTGTTTATCTAATAAAGACTTCTGAAAGGAAGACAGTATCAAAACACATACGCTTAAGATTCGGTAAAAAAATGTTTGTTTTATTGCGACGATGTTTTTGTTTTTGCATTGACCTACGCTTTGTTACTTTATACTATTCATTCATTTAAATTAGTCAGTAATAAATTAGCAATCAATTTTTTTTGTAACATTTACGCAAGCGATAAGGAAATATAAACATGGATATTATTTGTGTCGGCAGAAGTTAAAGATTAAAATTAATCTGTGTTACTAGAGCGTCCAGGTAAATCATCATAACGATAAGGCCAAACTATTTATGACATTTAGTTTAATTAGGACTAGATTGTAGAGTCACTTTGTGTCTATATGTATAAATTTGAAATATTGGTGTGTTGGCGTCACTGTAGCGTTGTAAATCTATAACAGGGTAATGCGACGTTTATAACAACACCGATCCCAAATACTTTCAAAATTATCCTGAATGAAAGTGTTATAGTTATTTTTTTATCACGAAAAGGATTAGCAGAGGACTGATTTTGTCACTTGCTACATGGTGTTGTCATAATTGTCACATTTTGTTCTTTTTTTTTTCAGGGGAATGCGCGTGGTCGAGTGGCCTGTATTCCGGTTTTCATGGTAACGCTACTGTGGGGCGGGTTCGATCCCAAGCCGGGTCAATGTAAAAACTTTTCTATATAGGCTCGGGTCTGAATCTGTACGCACCCATTGTTTCTGAATTCCATAATACAAGTGCTTTAGCTATTTAATTTGGATTTAGAACAATGTAGGTATGTTGTATTATGTTATTATATTAACATTATCTCATCCACAAAAAGTTCACTAACTAACGGAAACCTATCCCCAAAAAAGTTATACATTGAAACAACAAAAAAGTTATGTATTAACTGTAAGCAGTATTAGTACAGTATAGCAGGGACTGAATTACCGGAAAATAATGATACCTTTATAAAACGGTATGACGTCATACCTTTTTAATTTCAGTATCTTAATTATAAGTACCAATATTTTTCGGTTATTTAAAATAACGGTACCGTTATTTTTTGCGGTACCTTAACAGTTAATATATGGGTTTTCTTTGATTTGGTGCCGCCTCGCTTACTCGTGTCGTGTCACGTTTGTTGCAGGGTAGAAAGGATTACTTGCGTGCGTGTGTGTGTGTGTTGTAATAGGCAACATGCAATACTTTTATTTTTATTTTCATTTAAAAAAAATCCATGTAGAATAGACCACAAATATATAAAAAATAAACATTATAATTTATCGGAATAAATGCGATTTTAAATTGATAGTTTAAATTTTCGCGCGAAAACGGACCTATGGTTTCGATGACGTCACTCCTGTCTGTTATTGGTCGTACTTGTTCAATTCTAGGTCAATTTACAATCACCTTTAAGGGGCTGTCCATTAATCACGTGAGGCTCGAAAGGGGGGGGAGAGGTCCATAAAAAATCACGAAATATCACAAGGGGGGAGGGGGGTGTAGTAATATATCACGTGTATTTATTTTTTCGTCATACGCGTAAAAAACGAAAGCGGCTTACTGCTTCTGTACAATGAAAAAAGCTAAGAAACATATGAATTCTTGTCACAAGCATCTAAATCCGACCAATAATAGTCTAGAGATGCATAATGTTCATCCTTCCCGCATCCTCACGCGAAGATCGAATGATAGATCGAGAGAGATTCTCTGCGTCATGCGCGAAAATGATGATGCCGAATGGCTTGATGAAACTGATGTTAATCTTCAACAAAGCACTGTGCCAACAACTGACTTGCAAGATGCTTATCCAGTAATTGGTGTTGAAGAAAGTCTTGCTAATCCGTAGTCAGAGGATAATGTACATTAAATTATGTTCAAGTATTAGTATCAAAAAGTTTTTCGAATTTTTTGCATTATTTTTATGTCAGTCAAAAAAGAACCTGCAACCTTTCTGTCTACCTCTAAACGTTATTATTGTAGTCTTTAATTTTCTATAATAAAATAAAATGATACCTTATACCTGTATTTTATGATATTTAAAAAAAAATAAGATTCTTTGTTGATACTAAAAAATACACGTGATATAGGGGGGAGGAGGGGGGGATAGTCTTAAACCTCACCATGTATCACCAAGGGGGAGGGGGGGTTAAAAAATGCCAAAAAAAACATCACGTGATTAATGGACGGCCCCTAATTAAATTTGAATAAAAAAAAATATTTATATAGCATACAATTTCATTTTATAATTTAAAAAAAAATATATAAAGAAATATGCTTAAATATTATATATATCTTTTAATTTTGGAAACAGACCATCTATCCAGAATTTCTTTGCAGCATTCATAACACACAGTGCTGTTATCATATGGTACATTATATATATCTCCTTCTTTTTATTTTTCAAAGTTTGGGTGTGCTATACAGAAAAGTGCCATTTTCCTTTTGCTGAAAAACATTTGAAGTAGTACTTGTGTCCAACATTTTGGTGTTATTTTATTCTCTTTCACATGGGAAATTATGGTAGCTTCTGTTGAAGGACATTTCACTTCTACTGTGTAATTTTCGGTAAGCCCGTCAGATCAGGAACCAAAACGTACAAGGAAGTCGTGAATCATCCTGAAAAGGAGAAAGTGCTTGGCGCGATGAAAGCTAAATTCGATTCCCTTCAGAAGCACGGTACTTGGATCCTTGTTGACCGACCTGATAGAAAAACTACCCAGTGCAAATGGGTCTTTAAAATTATAAAGGATACCAGTGGGAATGTGACAAAGTACAAGGCCAGACTAGTAGCAAAAGGCTTCACTCAAGTTGCCGGAGTGGACTACAATGAAACTTTTTCTCCCGTAGCTAGGCTGTCCTCTGTATGTCTTTTATTTACATTCGCTGCTCACCGAGGTTCCTAAATGGCGATCTCGACGAGGAAATTTATATTGAGCAGCCCGAAGGCTTCTCTACGGACCCAAAGACAAAAGTATGTCTTCTAAAGAAAGCTCTTTATGGTCTAAAACAAGCTTCAAATCAATGGAACGTTCAAGTGTGTGAAGTCATGCTAAAGTTTTCACTCAAACAGACGGCCAACGAACACTGTTTGTATTATAGACGGGAAGGTAACGATCTCCTCATTGTCGCTGTATTTGTAGATGATTTCTTCATCGTCAGCACCAGTGACACTATGAAGGATGGGTTTAAGACTGCACTCAAAGAGACCTCCACTCTCAAAGATCTTGGTACCTACAAGGATTGTCTTGGTATAAGAATAAAACAAAGTCGTGAAGGTATCTCTTTCGATCAGACGAAATACATCGAGTAATTTTTAAATAAATTTGGCATTCCAGACGCAATTAGTGTCACCACACCTTTAGAACCAGGCTTAAAACTGGAACTACCTAATAATGGACGTAAATGCAGATGTGCCGTACCAAGAGCTCATCAGCTCGCTAATGTACATTGCAATATATACGAGACCGGACATAGCCCATGCTGTCTCGTACTTATCTCAATTCAATGCACTTTAGGGAGGGGGTTACGGGGGGGTACACTGGAAGGCCGCTAAGCGAGTCCTGAGGTAACTCCTTCTTCTTCTTCGTCGTGACACTCTTCCCAGAGCGGTCGTGGTCATGAGGTCGTGTCTTCAGCCGAGACAGATGTTACTTGCCTCTCGATCATTCGCCATTTCTCCCTGCTGGCGGACATCCTGCTGCATTCGTTCAGTGAGCCAACCACAGCAGACTTCATTTGGTCAGTCCATCTCATGGGCGAACTCCCTCGCCCTCTATCTTTCACTGTACGACGAGATGCTCGATGTAGTGGTTGTCGCGTCGAGAAATATGTCCAAAAATTTTCAAACTACGACTTTGCATAACCGCCGATAGACGTTTTTTAATTCCTAATTCTTGGAGTATAGAAATGTTGGTGGGAAAATCGGTCCATGACACTCCCAGTGTGCGCCTCCAGCACCACATCTCCAGAGCATCAACCTTTCTCCTCTCAACCTGTCGCACTGTCCACGTTTCCGCAGCATATAAAAATATGGGAAAAACGAGCGTTTGTACTAACCGGATCTTAGTAGTCTTCGTAACATTTCGATTCTTCCATATTTTCTTTAGCCTGTCCATCGCAGTTCTCGCTATTGCCATTCGTCGCTTTATTTCCTCAGTGCATCCGTCATTGTTCGAGATTAAAGCTCCAAGGTATATGTTGGATTGGACGACTTCACTGTTCACTATTATTGTAACTTCAGGCGAATTATTGCTGGCTCTGTCTACAATCATCATCTTGGTTTTATTGCGATTAATCTTCAATCCGAATTCTAGGCTCACTCGCTCCATTTTAACAAGTAACTCTTCCATATGACTAGGGCTGGTCGCAAACAAGGTCGTATCATCGGCGTAACGCAAATTCGATAATTAGTAACCCCCAATCGATACACCATCTGTCCAGTTTTCCAGGGTTATACGCATTATGAGTTCCGTATAAGCACTGAACAAGAGTAGTGATATATGTAACCCTGGCGAACGCCTGTGCTGGGATGAAAATTGTCTGACAGGACATCATCCATTCGTACAGATGCAGTTCCATCTTCATAAAGAAGCCTGAGAAGATGAACAAGATGTTGTGGTGCACCCATGTCTAGCAGAACACTCCAAAGTTTTGGCCATTTCACAGAATCAAACGCCTTAGAAAAGTCAACAAAGCAAATATAAGTTGGTTTGTTAAATTCTCTTGCCTTTCTATGATCTGGCGGATAATAAGGATCTGCTCGCGTGTACCCTTTCCCTTAACAAAACCAGCCTGTTCTGGAGCTATCAGGCCAGGTCAGGAATGTCTTCAGTCGTTCATTTGGAATGTGTTGTAAGATTTTGCTAGCGTGAGATATAAGTGCAATAAGGCGGTAGTAACTACACTTCTTAGTTGAACCATTTTTTATGTAGAGGAATGAGAACCGTATGAGTCCTTTCTCTTGGCCATGTTTCCGAATGCCATATCTTGTTGCAGATTGTGTGGAAGATATAGATGCATATATCGTTTAAAACTCTTATTGTCTCGATCGGGATTGCATCTCGTCCGGTAGCCTTTCCATTTTTAAGATGTGTTATGGCAGTTTTAATCTCAGACTTAAGAATTTGGTTCTAGGTTCTCAAAACCAGGTTCTGTGTTGGAAAATATATCAAACTGATTATCCTGGAACCAACGACTGGCAATAACTTCTCCAAACATCAGCTATCTGATCTAGCTCAGTAACCACTATACCACCACTGTTTTCAATGGTCCAGGTCTTGGAATTTAGTGATTTGGTAATAGATCTAAGTTTATGACAGAGATCTCTGGACTCGTGTCTGTTAGCGTAAGCATCAATCTCCTTAAAAATTCTGCACAAATAGGCGTTGTGATCCCGCCTACATGCCGCTTGTATTTGCGCCGATAATTTATTAAAGTCACGTAGAGTGTGGGCATTCCTGATAGATGTTCTCCATCGCGATCTGGTTAAAATCTAGTCTATTTGATTGCGATGTAACCCGTTTGATGATGTCCAGGTGTATAGCCTACGAGGATGGTGCTGAAATAGGCTGTTTACTATCACCAGATCATTCTCCGTCGCAAACTGTATGAAACGTTCGCCTCGATCGTTGCGTACTCCAAGACCAAATCTGCCTTCGCAACTGCTAAGCTGGTGAGAGTTACTTTCAATTTTTGCGTTGAAATCACCCAGTAATATAATAGTTTCTCTATTGGGGATTTTTGTGATTGTGTTCTCTAAATCTGAATAGAATGTCTTTATGATCTCGTCACTGGCAGTGCTAGTAGGGGCATATATCTGCACTATTGTCAGCTTCACAGGTGAATTGAGGCTAATAATCCGGTCATTTACTGCTTCAAAACCCATCACACAGTTCCTTTGGTGAGCAGGTATTAAGAGAGCAACTCCATTCCGGCTGCTGTTGTCATTACCAGAAAAGTAAGCGGGGCGTGGGATTCAGTGATAAAATATCCGTTGCCTCTCCAGTAGGTTTAACCGAGTCCACAGATCGCCTCTAGTGATGGACAAGCCGCATCTAGTGATGCGGCCTGAATATCTGCATTCTTGTATTTCACCAATTTGCATTCTTGTGAATGCAAAAAAGCCATTTTTCTATAAAATATGAAATACCCCTTTAAAAAACAACTACGCCTCTCGAGCCTTCAGGTAGGCAATATTATAGCTGTTTCCATCCTAATCTAATGTTTAATATTTGTAAAAATATTATAAATATTAAACATTAAGAACGTTAACTACGTTCAACATCGGTTGAATGATATAAGCTCTTATTAGAAGTTGAAATATAGTTCAACAGAGTATCAGACAATTGGAGTATGAAGTATAATGCGCAACGTCAATTCACGAGTGCACAACTCCCGAATTAAACGATCGTTTTGTTTGCTGGGATAGCACAGGGATCTCTTCACAAACACATGTTGCGAACTAACGGTCGGTGTAGGTACAATACTGTTTAATACGCAAGTTTTAATATTTCGGTACCGAAATAAAATATTGTGTGAAATAACGGTATACGTCTTAAGGGTTTAGATTGCGGTATCGTTATTTTGAGGTGGTTAAATACCGTAATTTAACAACCGCAATCAGTCACTGCAGTATAGTTTAAATTTAATGAGATAAAACGTAATAAAAATAAATATCTTTAATAACATTTTATTTCAAAATTAACTTAAAAAAAATTAAACTGTCATTAAAAATCATTTTTAAACGAAATACTATTTAAAAATTAAAACAACTATCCCTTGAGTATATTATTGTTATCGTCCACCTACCTGCCGAAAGGTAATATGTAAGCCAAAGCAGGTATCTTCTGGCAGTATTTTCTGAGGAAGAGCAGCACAGAATCCTCCCAGTTATACATCTTAGCACTGATGAGCGTAACAGGGATGGTTGGCAGAAGTACCAGAAGAACTAGTGGGTCTGCGGACTCCATCATCTCCAGACCTTCTCGGTGTCCTACCACCTGAAAAGCAATAAGATATTTTTTAAATTACGACTATAGACCATATGAAATTAAGGTACCGCGAAACTAAAGACACCTGTACTAATTTTACTGAAACATTCAGTCTCGTGTCGGCCCTTATTTGATAAATTGAGATTTCTATTCAAATATCTTCTTTATATATAAAAATTCCCTATCACAGTGTTTGACCACGATGAACTCCGAAACTACCCAACCGATTTTGCCGATTTTTGTTTAAATTTTGCTGTATTTGTTCCAACTTAGGAGATAGGCTTCATTTAAATTTATAATTTAAAAAAAATTGCAAATCATAATAACAGAGCCACAGTAACGCGCGGCCGGGTCAGCTAGTCTTCAAATAAATAAAAATCAATGTTAGTTCCTTATGCGTTCCAAAACCATTTATCAGATTGTGATGATAGTTTTCTGGGGACGCCCGCGACGAAGCTCTAATATACAATGTGTCCCGTCACCTTTAATGGTGTGAAATATGGCATTTTTTATCGACAAATTGCCCCTCAAATTTTGTTTTTCTCTTACGGTTATAAAATGGCGGCCATTTTGTTTGGCAACCAAGACTTGGGGCTCTCATACTAATTCGACCACCACTACTCATGTAAATGTCCTATCAACATTAAAAAGGTGTGATTAATAGCTAAATATGTAGACAACAGTTACACAGCCATCATGTTTCAATTGTCATGGAATAAAAAATAGAAAAAAATAATTAAAGAAAAACAAATAGATTATTTTTTGTGTAATTTTTAATTATTGGCTTTTTGAGAAAAACCAAATTTGAGGGGCAATTTGTCGAAAAAAATGCCATATTTCACACCATTAAAGGCTCCGACACTGGTGTCGGGACACATTGTGTAAATGTTTTTTTACGTGGCATACAAAACAGCTAGTAAATTAATAAATAAAAGCTCATTGCTATCCACTCGTAGATGAATAAAGCCTTATTAAATATAACTTGTCTAAAAACTGAAGCGTAAGAAATAAACACGTAGATAATGTTTCATTTTCGCTAATTATTTATTTGATCAACAGTGATTGCTGGTGCCAAATATTCTTATTATGCAATAGAAAATGAGAAAGCCGCAACATGTGTGACGCATGGCGGTATTATCGCGTCATATTACGCAATAGTAAACATGCGTGGGCGCAATATAAAGTCTAATATCGTATAAGTGGGCCTTATAATCAAATGTGAACGCCATGCAAAAATAAACGAACGTTTTCTTCCTTCCCTCGATTAAACTGTATTTTAACATGGCCTTACCATTAGAAAAACTATATTATTTGGTACGGACAATAACGCGTCAACCTACCACAAACTGTAATATGTACCACAATTGATATTGACTACATGTTGAATTTACAGCTAAAACCGAATGCAGTATTTTTTACAGTTTGAGGTGTTGAATGCTACTGTAATAAAAATGAAACGTTTTTATTCTATAATCAATTAATCATACCAACGTTGGTACAACAGTTATAATTGTGCCGGTTTACCATATGGCACTCGATATTTAATAAACTATGCTATTTAGTTAGCTTACTTACGGCGTCTATCGTGTGACTTGGTTGTAGTATAACGGTGCAGAATTGTTTGCCGAAGCACTATTCATCGAAAACACGATTCGCCGAACAATGTAATTTTGTTTTTCAACATTCCTGATAAATTTAGCTTAAAATAAAAATGGACTAGTTCTATGTTCTATTTGGGTTCGATTGGAACCTAGTTATAAATATTAAGGATGTTTCGATATAAAACAAAATAATTCTGTTAAACGATCTTTCGACGAAGAAAACTTCGGTAAACAATTTTATGCTCATATATTTATAATTTAATATTTATTCAGGATTTTTCTCAGTAAAATTATATAAATTTTAGTCAGATTAATTACTAACCATTGCTAAAATCTAACTAATCGATACTAATGATAAAAACAAGCCTTTTAATACTTTCAAATATCCTGATACGCAATGCTGGTATGGAATAAGTGTATTTACATATAGGTGCTAAATTATCATGATTTACATGTGCTAATTTAAGACTCCGTTATAAATCGTGAGGACAATAAACTGTGTGACTTTAAGTTAAGATGAAAACTGTATGATCATATCATACAATGGAAAAAGGTGATAAAATTTAGATTTAAGTTAAGGTAAATAATTTAACTGTGGTTTCATCTCAATGCGGTTGTTGTTAAGAGTTTACTCATTGCTTATATGGAGATAATAAAACGGTGAAAGGTAAAATAGTGATGAAAACTGGTGAAACTGTAAATTTTCAGTTTTGCCAATAAATAAATACTAAAATTTCATCAAAGGTGCATAATTATAAGGTAAATGAAAACATCTTTCAGTATTGCGACAAAATGTCCAAACATAGAGAAACTGGATTCTTAAATTTTAATGAAAGAGCAAATAATGAGTACCTGTAAAAACGACCTACTAGTATGCTCACAGAATATAACAGTAGCAAAAACAATACAGTTATTGCTTAAGATCGAGCTGCAATGCAACTCAGACGGGGAAGTGGCGGGGGCGAAGGGGAAGCCTGGTGTGCGCGAGTTGCTATCAGTTATTTTAGTGGCACACGGGAATTTTCAAGTTATTTTAATTTATCTTCTTTATTTCATTACTTTAATATTTCCGATACTCTCATTTAAGCGTTAATCTATCTCAATGAAAGGTTCCCAGAGATGTAAAAAAAAGTTGTAACAGTATTAGAATGTTAGGTTTAAAAACTAATAATTATATGGTAGTGATAATGAAATATATAAAAAACAATTTTACCGTAAAACAACAGGTAGCCTTAAGACACATTATAGTTTCAAATATACTTCTGTCTGTCAGCATAAGAACTGCAGATAATTAATTTCAATAACAATATAATTTGAATGAACCGTTAATATGGCGAAACATTTAAATTAGTTACGCCTGAAAATATTATCATTTTGTATTTGTATGTAAAATATTTTACAGCCAGTGTATACCTTTTTTTTCCAACTGAAGGCCAGCTGAATGAACGAGAAATCTGTATAGATCATCTGTAGGCGGTGCTCAACAATTTACTTCACTATTTTACGCTTTCTATATACTACTATTTTAGAGCGATAATATTTGTAAGTTTAAATGCAGGAGAGAGGTAACTTAGGAAACTAATCATCAGATTTCAAATTCTTTCACTAATATTTAGAATCGACTTTCATATGGACATATATATTATTATTGTAGTAAAAGCACTTAAAGTAAAATGCGATAACTAACTAGCTCCAGCCCGCGGTTTAACTCACGTGGTGTCTTGCTGTCAATTCAATCTGACACGATTCTATATTTTATATCTTTTAATTTTTTCTAGCATTAGATATAGCCTATGTTACTCAGCGTGAATGTAACTTTCCAATGGTGAAAGAATTTTTGAAATCGGCTTAGTAGTTTATAATATTAGTGTAGATTGATCATAACCGAATCTAATGTCTTTTGTTACGGCTAGAATTGCAATCATTAGCACCAATCTGCTTTGGATCCAGTTGGTGGGTTATGGCACTTTCTCCCTACTATGTTTTTAGACATAGGGTAACCATGCAGGGACATTAACAGACTGATGATGATGACCTAATGCTCCGGAACCATCCTCTATGAAATCGAATTCACACTGTTGCTGTGATTACTTAATTTTATGCTAACTACAGCCCTTTTTTACTTCATGTAGGTTTTAGTAATTTACATATTTACTTTTGTTAACTAACCTTACCTTATCACTTCGATAATTGCGAATTTGTGTTTTTATAGATAGCATACGCTAGTCTAATTCCCAGTTTCACAGTAACGAAAATAGTTTGATAAACTATTTAATGATAATCTACAGAAAAAATTATGAATCAGTAAGGCTAGATAATATATTTGCTATACTCGACATAACAACTCTATCATAATTGGAGCCACTTGTTTTATAATTGAAGCATTTATTACGTGACTCGACAGTTATTACTGAGTTATACGTGTACGTTTCCCTGCATAAAATATCCTTGAGGTATAAAAATACATCTAGGTGACATGAGGCTTTCAACTCTATCAGTTTTAACTCTATGGGCGCCAATATAACTCAATGATTATGTTGATCCTTGCTCTTAGTTTGATAAAAATCGCTTTTTATGTCAGAAACACAGTATTTGCTAGGTCTGATGAAAACAATAATTAAATAATCAAAATCAACAAGTTTCTCTTAAAGTTGCTGTGTCATATTAATAGTAGGGCCAGGAACTATAAATTTAAATATGCTCCATATAAAATAAACAAAACTAATTTCTAGTAATGACTGTAGATAGATAAGTAATGACATGAAATTTGAAATTCAATATTTAAGGTGTTAGCCACTTGAACTTGTGTTTAAAAATGGACACAACAAAATAATCTATCTTATAAATTAAAAACTGTGACTGTTCCTACTAAACATATACGCAGAAATCAACCACAGTGGAGTTAGTAACTCTGGTGATCTCCATAGTCAAATCTTTTACATGCTCATTTAGAAGTCGCCATTTCTGTAAATAACCGATTCAATGTTGAAAATTCTTCTAAATTGTATTTGGTCTGAGTAATTACAATATATTCGTAATTTTCTATTTTCATTACACTATTTTTTAGCATTCAGGTTGTCATAGATGCAAGTGCTGTTTTTATAATTTAAATACCTAATTAAACATTGATTAATCACATACAAGAAAATTGGCGATTCAGCCACACATTGCTACTATTATTCATGATTTTACTTAAATGATTTAAGCATACCAATAATTAATTAATTAATAATTTACGCATATAAATACTTCCGTTTATATACAAAACTTTCATGCATGATATTTTACCTGCATAACAGTGACAGCACCATATGTGATAGCTATCCAATAGATAGACCCCAGCAGTACTCCTCCAGCGATGAAGGGGCATATCTTATGTGTGATCTCCTCCATTGCATCAAGTAAGGCCACAAACGCTCCCATTGAAGGAAACACCACTATGTACTCTGCTTTACACTGGGGACAGAGCACTTTGCGCGTTATGTTGCCCCGCTGCTTCTCGTCTACCCACCGCTGAAGACAACTTTGATGTACCTGTGAAAACGATAGTAAGTAAATTAGTAAAGATATGTAGGCTTCCTCTGAAAAGACCTATACTACATTGAGACAACCAGGTGAACAGAAAAATGATAACACACATGACAGCCAATTAATGATGAACCTTCTGTATAACAGTAGCAGTCATCCCAAATGTTTGGATTTTGAATTCTGTTACTTACATTCAATTCTCAGAGGTCATTAAAGGATTCAATTAAGGATTATTTATTAGTAAGTGTATTACCACAAAACAATACGCAAGTTTAAAAAACTTACACAAAAATAAACAAATATATGACAATTTTTTTTAGAAACATGCAACAAAAATAGAAATTTTTCTAATAATATGTGGTCTTTACCTGATGTTATATTTTAGCAAGAAAGTATGTCAAGAAACAAGCAAAATTTTACCTACTTGCTACTGATAAATAAATACTTATATTGAACAAGAATTACATTATCTTGAAAACACCTCAGATGATAACAAAGTGTATAAGTAAGCTGACAGCAAATAAACAAATTACTAATTATAATCAATAGAAACATATTAAACTAAATCATATTCAATTGCTTTCACAAATTTCAAAATGAAACAGATTCATAGTTTGATATTAACATCTGAATAGACGTTTAGTATTTCAATAATTTTATAAAATCATTTTTCCCATATTTAACTGAGATCTGTATACCTTATACAATACTCTATGTAACTAATATCTTATGCTTTCAAATATTATTGTATAAACCACAATAATATTTGAAAGCATAAGATAAACACGGAAGATAAAAGAAAATTTCTCCAAATAAAATCTTCAGTCGTCAATCTATTTTGAACATTGATTTATTGTTCGCTGAGAGAAATCTGTATTAAGAAATACTGATAACCTTGAAAGTATAAATCCCTTGGAAAATGACATTTATCTTTCTTTCATCATTTTATGCATAGCATTTGTGGTTTTAAAACACTTTAAAAAACATGGATTACAAAGTATAATGTAAACATGTCCCTATGTAGGTATTCCCTTTGACTAGGTAAAAGGTCTTATCTAGAAGATCACTGTTACTGTATTCATGGACCATAAACCGCTTTGAGCATTCAATGCAACCCCAAAGCTATAATTTGCCATTTATATGTATGTAATAAATAACATGGATACAGAGTATTATTTATTGTAACACAACAATAAAATGTTTCCTAGTCAGTTTTTCATAGCAAGAATGTTTTGTCAATTGACATTAAACAAAATCTCTTCACTTAGAGTTGTATATCGAAAATGTTTGGGTATACTTTTGTAAACCATATCAATATCTCTATCAGTCGGAAAATAAAATAATACTGAAAACTCACTACAACATTGTTACGATATTTATTTAACACAGACTGATTTCACTTTAGACGCCGGAAAAAGCTTTACCAATACCACCGAAAAGGATCTACTCACCCATTTAGTAGTGCCAATGCATTTGCACGGTTGAACCCAAGCAGCCAGACGATCGTCAGCTTCCGTAGCGAAACACACCCAACAAGACTTTTGGTTTTCTTCATCAGCAGGCTGCAAAGCTTG
Source organism: Calamotropha paludella (assembly GCA_927399485.1). Taxonomy (NCBI): domain Eukaryota; kingdom Metazoa; phylum Arthropoda; class Insecta; order Lepidoptera; family Crambidae; genus Calamotropha; species Calamotropha paludella. The sequence continues at coordinate 11,400,308 of OV656826.1, read as the reverse complement.
CGAACTACCCATGCTAGCTGTTTGCGTGCCAGTTTTATCGTTGGACATTATACTTATTGCGTCTTCACAAAAACAAAAATACAACACTCCGAATCCGACAAAACACGTCTTGATAAAGTCTCGAAACAAGGTTGAATGCCGTTAACAAAGCTAACAACGAAATGAAGTATAAAAATAATTAAACAAATATTTCGTACCCAAACGAAAATTAATTCAGTATACTACACTTTTCAATACAAAAGCAGCTGTTTCCGTGTCGATGACATGAAAAGAATGGAACATGGAGTGAATGATTGACGAATGAATGAAATTAATGAATGGCTAGCAGACCTCCGTGACGTTTTTGCCGCTAATGTTGCCAATTTAGCTCACATGTTAAGCAAGTTTACATTAAATTAATAATAATAATTTGCCAATTAATGTTTTTGGAGTTTAGTTTACATATTGTTACGTGATGTAGATATTGGATATACATAATTGAAATAATTATTTGAATCCCAAATTTTTTTACATATATACTATAACACAGTAAGAGATCTTCTAAACCCATTTTCCAAACCATACACCAAACGCTAATTAACTTAGTCATCTAAAACCCTGCCACAGTTGTCAGAAATTAACTCTAAAACTATTTATCGATGAACTATAGAAGGGCCCCAAATCACTTATACTATCGATAGTATCGACCTATTCTCATGATACTATGCTTAATTCCGAAAAATACATCAGTATACTGGCCAGCGGTAATGACATCATTAATCGAAGCCATGCTGTTGATTTCTTCCGCAATATATTGGCCAGAGCGAGACGCCATATTGTAATAGTGTGAGAGCGAGAGAGAGGACAAGATACATCACACTTTACTGACCAGTACATACTGACTACTGACCAATAGTGAGGGATTCATGACGTCATTACGACTGGCTACAAGCCAGTATAATATAATGACTATACTAATCAGTATACTATACTGATGTGTATATCGGAATACCGTTTATTTGTGATTTTAATAATGAATTACCTTACATATCATCGCTAGTACCGATACTAGTGATGATATTCTAGCTATCGATTTTATAAGTGATTTTGAATGTGGGAATAATCGATTGTTCAATAGTCGAATTATTTTTCAATACTAATCCTTATTAAAAATTAGAACTACGACTTTACGCGATATTCCTCAGGCAGCAGCTAAGTAGCTCCCAGTTGTGAAGCTTCCAAATTCGTCACGTCGCGTCGTGTCCATATAAAATACATCTTCAAGATCTGTCTCGTTAACGTGCACATTCTATCTCTTACTTTCTTATGTTACGACGTACGTGTCTCTGGAACAATTCATTCAGTGCGGGCTACTTATAAATTTTTCGTTAGATTTTGTAAACGAACGATTGTGCGTATAACGTTATAGCCCTTCATCGTAACAATATTAAAAAAGTGAAGATCGGAAACGTCATATTGTAATAATGTAATTTCAAAAAATATGTGATATAAAGACTAATTAGAAAGCACGTTATTTATAAGGTTTGCTATGCATAGATCATGTCGGTCTGAACATATGAAAAAGTCAATATTTTCGTCTTCTTTGGTTGGATTTTTTATTATGAGGATTGGAGGTTGGATTATGAGTTATTAGCATGTAATTTATTTAGTTTATAAAAGTTTCGGTATTTGGTCACAGATTACATATGCAATCTTCTTTGGCAACAACAAAAGCAAGACCAGAAACAAACATTATGTATATTATTAAAATAATCATTATATTTAATAAATAAGCTCACAGAAAAAAATATGCCTACTAGAATTCAAGTTTTCGATTTTCATAATTTTGGTATTACATATAAATCATTATTTCTCAATGAGTTGGTATAAAATTTTTTGGAAAGTATAACACAAATCAATTAAGAAGTGTATTGGCAATTCAAAAAAAAATACTGCAAGCCGTGTGCTGTGTGACAGTCATAAAAGGCGAATCTTTTTTTTATTAATTGTATTTCATAATTACTATTTTGAATTGAATGAAAATTGCATAATCTTTGTTAGAAGGAATAATACAGTAGGTACACACACATGATATATAGAGAGTATGAATAGAAAGTTATAGGTAAGATACGCCGGTTTTGGCGTAAGGAGATTTCCGTCTCCAAGCGGGGCAGCGGAGCCCCGCGCCGATTATTTGTTTCACATCTTAATTAAGAAATTATTCAAGATGCTATTGTTATAATATCAATTTGGTTTTTGTACACCAAAACTAGAAGACATCAAACATTCATTTCATACTTTGCGCCGTTTAATGGGATCTAGCGGATGTGCCTTGCCTGTACCAAAAACATATGTTATCAAGTTTTTGGTAGATTGAATATTGTAAGTTTTTTTTTTAATAAAAAAGTGACGCGGTAAATATCATTAGGTGAAAAAAATATAAAAATCAAACATTGAAATGCTTAAATCAATATTTATAATGAAATGAACTATTACACATAAATAAACACTAGTTTTCAATTATATTTGCCTATTTTAAAATGATTCATTAACATCAACATTCTCTGAAAGTTCATGATCATCAGTTGACATCCTTACAATAGAGTACTTTATAATATAGATCCCAGAGAGTCTTTGGCAGGAACGGAAAACGGCATTATACATATTTTGGTGGGTATTAGTGTGTAATAATAGTGGATTAGCTACTAAGTGTTTGTTACCGAGTGTTGGAAACTAAAATATATAGCTTGAGTTGTTTTTTCACGCTTCAGAGATCAAGAAGATACGTGGAGGTTTTAGTAAAACCTGGGTTATTTCATTATTCATTCACTGATCTGATCATCTATGATTCATGAGTCAGTGCTCATCATTATCTAATTAAGAAAATAAAGTATAGCCTATTCCAAAATCACATTACGAATCTATCGCCATTTTGTACTAGTCAAAGTGAAATAAAGTGTGATGTTTTCACACTATTTAAACAAATAAACGGCAAGGTGTCGATTCATGACGTCATTACTATTGGCCAGTATACTGATGTGCATTTCAGAATACAACAGGCAAATATAAATACGTTGCTTAAAAGTCACGTATTCAGGCCATAAATTCTTTTTAAAAGATATTCCTATACTGTCAATGTTTGACATTTTGCCTGACATTGATTGATATCAAATTCGTGCTCAGGCTTCATAGAAATGAAAGGAAATATTAGAAAAAGTTTATCTTTCGACTTCTAAGCTGACTTTTATGGAGTGTTGTGAATTAATCTAAAGAAAAGTGAGAGAGTCCAATCCACTCATAAGAACAATTTCTTATTGGTGTTGTGGAGTTGAACTGTAAGTGAAAATAATCTATTTTGTAATAACTCAATTTCACCAAAAATTGTTAATGAAACTGAAGATCTTCAGCATTTCAACATTTATAATCAAAGATGTTAATGTTGTATATTAACTTTAACTCATAAGTAATAATACACATACGTAATTAATGTTATTGGTATATTATATCACGTGTTCTTGAAGTTTACATAACTCAAATATCTATCCATATACCGATTTCTATCCCTTATTTTAAGTTTCTTAAATTTTATAAATTTTTGCATTAACGATAATTACTCTTATTGTATAATCTTTTAATTCTCAAAATGTATGAAAAAGTAATTTACTGATAGGCTGCAATGTAACATTAAAAGTTTTTGCAAGTACAACCTGCAGTTCATCTTATCTTCTGATTATTTAACATTAGGTTGATTACTGGTGACCTTATGCTACAGGAATCCAAACCCATGTTTATTATAAGTTGGCTGTGTGTATTGTAAAATATTTATTTATAGTAACTTTTTCAAAACTCATTTAAAATTGGTTTGAGGTTACACTTGTTCTTGTTGGAGTTCACTCCAACAAGAACAACGTAATGAACAATTTATAAAAATGGTTTGCATAGAAAAAAGAAGTATTGCCTACTGTAGCAATTCTTAAGAATTATGTAAGTGCCGACCATCCCAAGAATGCCCTGTAGCTGCCTATAATATCCTGTCTCAAGTATCCAATTTATCGCTCAATAGCACAGGTGTAGGATACATAAACTTGACATTCAAAATGTAACATGTTATAGCCGATGGATGGTTGGTCAAGAGTGTAAATGGGTTTCGAACGGTCTTCAGTGAGATAGCAATTGTGAATTAGTACATGATATTATGAATATGCCGGTGTAGTACTCAATTAACATTATGGTTTTAGCAATTTCATTATCATTAATCAATTCAATCCATAATTTTATATTTAATTTAAATATTTAAAATAATAATTATTTTTATCAAATAAATATAGCTAACTAATAGATTTGAAGCAGCCTCGGCCCGTTTACACTATTGTGATCAGTTATGCTTAAGTTAGTGAAGCTTAGATTTATCAATACTATCCAGAAAATAAAGGAATACATTAATTGCACAACTGTCATGCTCGAGTCGCTGCAGCTATGGACTACCTGGTTACTTTGTATGTGCGTATATAAGGATTATTTGTTTAAAACTTAGTTTTAAACATGAAGCAACTGAATGACCAGACCAGTTAAACTAGTAGCCTCTGAACCACAACTCTGATTTTCAGCTGGACCCGTAAGGGAAAATGTCTGAAACCAAATGTTGTTAGAAATTGTTGCCATTGTCTGACAATGTAATAATACAAAAATGGGTGGTTTAGAGGTTTTCTTATTAAATAAAAATACAATAGAAAAAAGATTTCAATCATTCAAATATGTTCCTAGTTGGTAGGTTACAATATTTTTTTAGTTTTTTTTTTAAAAACGACATTTGACCATATCACATTTGTGTGGTGAATTTCTGAAAGCTGATGAAACAACGCTGGCCTACAGCGTAAAATCAGGAAGGTACTAGAAAATTTTGACGAGTGTTCGCAAGGCTCGGTAGCTCAATTGGGAGAGCATTGGACCAGATTTCCAAAGGTTGCGGGTTCAATTCCCGCCTGAGATTCACTTGTGACCCGAGTCGATTTTTTCTAGTATTTTTCTATTATAATAATTTATCTTATAAGATCGCATTGAAAATGCATAAAATATATAAAAAAAAAAATTATAAATCTGATATTTCTACTTAATTATCTCATTTTAATAATATGACTAAACACCCAGCAAAATTATTTCACTACGTGAGGAGGGTTGCAACCAATGTTCAGAGGCCATATAGTGTCATTCGACAGTCTAAAGGATCTGGCAGTGCTATCAATAGACTGTTTCCGTTAAGAGAATGGGAAGATTGTTTTATGGCGAGTCAAGTCGCAAATCTTTGCATGTGGACCTCAAAATTAACCTCTAGAATCTTGTCTATCGACATTCAATAGGAGGCTGCAGTGTATGCAATCATCGCCCTGCGCGCAGCCGTAAATAACTCCATGAGCTATATTACTACTACTATATTGCCAGACATAGCATCACTTAAAATTGTGTATTAGAAGACTGGGATAGTATTTATTGGGTATCGGTATTGACTATTGGTCGCAGATCAAGCACCACTCCAGTACATGATGAATGTTTTTAAAAGGGGATTAATAATTCTGGAGGTAATAAGTGTAATCACGATTCACCTTCCATTCTTTCTATTATGAATGAATTATGTTCTTCTGTATACTGCAATTACCAACCCACTTGCTAAGCGATTTTAGGATAGGACTTCGGTGTAGCAGTGAACGTCTTTCGGCTGAGAGGATGATGAATAGCTCTAGCAAGTCTGGGATCTAGTAATCTTAAATTCACTTCTGAGTCACACACTATTTGACGCAAGGTGCGCCATGGGAATAGAGTGGACACATTTACTCCACACAGGTCTCACCAGTCATCCGACGTGGCAAACTTCTCATAAACTGTGTGGAGCTAGATGCGAACTTAACAATTAATCAATTTAATATTCCTATCATCATCAGTATAATATTATTAAAACTCATTGATCTAACAACATTTTTATAGTTTTTTATTATTTTTTATTTTAATTATGTAACAATGAACAGCTAACTTAAATAATTAAGATACAAACACTAAAATTAAAATGACCTTCTACCTATCACGCTTGCAATTCAACTTGATAGCCTTGAATCATGGGAGGGGATCCGTGTAGCTCCATTCTACAGAAAAGATATAATACATTTATAAGATCAGAAGGCTTATTCTGATCAAAGTAATAAATAAGCAAGAGAGGTATTTGCATTTTCAAAATTACTATTACTATATTTTTGTATTCATTTTAAATGAAATTTATTAAATATGAATACAAAAGTATAGTTAATAGGTGACTGGTAGACATACTTAAATTTAATTCGGTATGGAACGAAATAAGTTTTATTTGGATACACATTTAAAATATACTTATGAAATATTAAAAAAATGTATTAAAAAGAACGATCTTATGTATGGCTCCTAGTATTTGTATAAGTGTAATTATCCTTTAAAAAAAACAAAATTTATAAAGACTAAGTTTTATTGTTATAACAAAATACCTAAAAACAATACTGTTTTGGTCTTATAAAATGAAAACTAAGTAAATATTTATTTATTGATTGATAACCAATACAATTGCATTGTAAAAGTTTCGTATCGTATCGTATCGTAGTAAATTGTTGACGCTTCAAAGATTTATCAATAATTTAATTTTATATGTCAGTTATTGATATACTAATAAAATTAAATAGCCACTAATATTTTAAAATAAGTTGAATAACTAAGAGCGGAGCTAAACTACCCATAAAAATAAATCGGTTTCTGGTACCTTATTTCAAGAGAAGTGGCCATACCGGACTCGTACAATGTTCTGAGGATATTTTAAACAATGTCCTTTGTTTTTGATACGTACAAGCCCGTTAAGACAAGCACATGGGTCCTTCTTCTTTTCTACCGACAGTGAAACGACGTTTTTCTGTTTTTTGGTTTTTGAACTACCCATAATTGTGGTTTCTGTGTGGAATTTAAAAGAAATTGCATCTGTGTTGTCATTAGGACTAATTAAAGTTTCCTTTGCGGCAAATATTAATTCCTTTTTAATGTTAGTTTTTTTTAAAAATATGTGACAAAGTGGCCTTTTTCTGTGGTGACCACATTTCGGTTTACCACTCTGTCACGGCATTCTATGGAAAACAAACGAAAAAATATGTTGGTTGGAGAAAATGAAAAATTACATAATATTAATAGATAAGAAAAATATGGACGTTTATTCGAACCGAATTAAAAAACTGTAAATATCAATACTCCAACGAAATGCCATAATAAGACGAAGGACAGACCATTGTCGGTAAAAAAGTAGAACGACCCACATACGTACGTCCTGCGCCGAGTCTTTTCCAATAAGATTAAATAAATGTTTTAAATGAACTATATGAACAAACAAAAATTGAACAAAAAGACTTTTGTAAAAACTGTTTATACAAAAACGGAAATTTTGTATTTCAAAATTTAATATAAATCCTCTTTAAATTGAACTGAAATAGGCAAACATTCTCATGAAATATACTCAATAAATAATTCAAACTGACCTTCTACATATCTTTATTTATCTTAACCCAATACTCAATCCTCCTTGCTACCGTCAGCCGGTACTTAGTTGACTCTGGGCCCGCGGCCCATACACTCGTGTCGTACTGTTGTGTATTTCTGATGTTGTGACTTTCACCTCCCAGTGTACCTAGTCCTGTCATTGCATCACACCAATCTTAGGTGAGCCGGTTACCATTCTAGGTTATATCACGTTTGCCTTTAGAACGGGATGTTGCAATATCTTGTGTTAAATCTCATAGTAGATAGATGTTTTGTCATGTCTGTCACAAACTTGAGTTATATACGTTATGATAACTGTACTTGAAAGTTTGTTTCTACAAACTTTTTCTATCTTGACGTGCTGACAAATAAACAATAAACCACTTATTGATATTAATAACGTTTCACGATATCTAACTTATTCGACATTCAGTAATTAAGACTTATTTTATGTTATAATTACATATAAATATTTTACTTCAACCGATGAAAATATTGCAAAAACAATGCTTTTAGGACTACGCGCTGTGTAGTCACGTAGTTGCTTTTCCTATGAATACTTGGAAGACGTTTTTAGATACCAAGATCACTTCGTGTTTTACTGGCTATTAACAGTCCATGATGAAATGTTGTAACTAAAGGAATAAGAAAACTCAGCATCACAAAATAAGTAACAAAAATCTATTACCACCACGTGTAGATGGTATACCTAATATAAATCGGTAACCAGAGTCACGTATTAATTTAAAACCAACAAAAAACACTGAATCGTTAAACGTCTTTTTTCTACTATCATTTTTTTAAAGACCCATATAACAATAATAAGTAAACATGTAACGAAATAAGTACTTTAAAGATTAGCATTTCCCAACCTAATCCCTAAATCGACACGATGTTCTTTACATACGCCTAATATGTAGAGTTAAAATGTCTTTATTCATTAAGGGAACAAATATAGGGAATATTCATCGAAATAAAACGAATTTGATTTTCATACGTAACAAAAACCAATAATTATATAACTTTGCGTGGTTAATATGTATAACCATCCCTAATTATAGGTTTCAAGTATCTATTTGCTAATTTAAAATGAACCTTAGCGAACTACAAGAGTTCCTTGTTCCTTATTTTACAGCCAAACTCAAAAAACATCAAGGTTTTAAATTGCATTACAGTTGGACAACTTGAAGTAGTGTTAAGGTTCCAGGAATATTTTCATAACCAATCTCAATAGAATTCGCATTACGTGCGCATTCTTAGAAGTCAAGGTTCATTTTGTGTTATGCGAGGAAGCTAATGTAACGAAAATAATACCCATTTTAATATTAATTATGTAAAAAAATTATAATTTCCGTTTTTATGATTACCAACCAAGCAAAAGGAAACTGTTTAAATTTTTTGTTAGCGTTCCGCCACATTATTAACTTAAAATAGCAAGTGATTATAGTCTACGTACATACAGCATAATGCTAACGTGCTTAATTATTCGAACGTAGGTAAGTCAAATATCATTAACTTGAAAAAAAAAACAAGCTTTAAAAAGGACAGTCCTTTATTTTGTTTCGAGATCCAGCAAAGCGTAAAACTCTACCATTATCATGAACGTGCATGAATCTGACTCGCGAAAGGGCTCAGCATTTTTCCGTACGCAAACATTTATTACAAACTGTTCGTCTATACCGACATTCATATACGAGTAGTGCGAGAGATTTTAGCCCGTTTCTGACGACATGGTCAAAAACGGGCGGTTAGGGTAACGGTTAGGCATCTACAGAATGGATGCGTTCACAAGCGTTACTAAGGAATCACAAGGCTGCAATATTCGGTCTCCAACAAAAATTTAATCGGATTGTTAATTAACGGCTTCCGTTTTTTGTTTGTGATAATAACTTAATTGTGTTATGAATTATGAAGCATTGCTTCATGCCAAATTTCATAATTCTAATTTTTTATAATATTGTCTTGCGAATGTCAAAAATGTTTAATTGGTTTATTTGTTTGCATTATCTTTACAAGCTTTCATTTTTAGCATAACGGGGCAGTAAGCCTAAGTATTTGAATTTCAAGTTGATACGTTTTTGGAGAAAAAAATTAAGACGCGTAGAGTCAGACAGGTAAGACGACGAATTGTTCCCACAAGAGTTCCTGAATTTTGAAAGTACAAAAATAATACTTAAAACAAAAACACACAAGTATAGACTCAATAAAAATCTTGATATTTTTTAATATTATATAACGACTTTCAGAGAATATAGGAAACATTGTAAAGTAAATGATAATAATAAGACCGCCGTTACAGAACTCAAAAAAATCGTAGTAACTATCAAGACTGCAATCTCACGCAGATAAAAGTACAAGTTACAAGGTCACTTGAAGGCTATTTACTGCACATTTGTAGGTTATACTGATTAAACAGTTGGTTATATTGTTTTTTAAATAACTAGCAATAAAATAATTTTATTGCTAGGTAAATTTTCAGAAGACCAGTTTAATAGAATGTTTGATTTCTGAATAAGACATAAACTCGGCGTCAAAAAAATCGCACCTTATAAAAATCTTATTCAAAAATTCCTAAACCTTATATAGAGGATAGTGTTAGGTATCATTAGAAAGGTAACAAAAAGGAGCATCAAACAACAATTAAGTGCAATCTTTTTTTTAATTAAAATTATACAAAAAGCATAAAAATTTGAAAAATAATAAAAAATCTTAATTAAGTCCTAATTAATAATCGATAATTTACAAAAAAAATGTACAAAAAGTGTCTTAAAATTAACTCAAAATCTAGTGTTACCCCCCCTTGCCCTGATGACGGCTTCCATACGGTCCCTCATAGACCTCACCAACTTCAGGAGCTCTTCTTGAGGGATAAGACCCCATTCTTCAATCACCGCGGTTTGGAGTTCCTCTAGAGTCGAAGGAGCCGGATCCCGAGATCGAACCTTACGTTTAAGATGGTCCCAGAGGTGCTCTATCGGATTCAGATCAGGACTTCTCGCTGGCCACTGCATCACAGGAATTTGGGACCTCCGCAGGAAGTCGTTCACGATGGCTGCAGTGTGTGCGCGAGCGTTGTCGTGCATTAATGTGAACCCCTCGCCAAAAGATTCGGCAAAAGGGACCACATGCACATCCAGGATCTCTGTGATATAGCGGCGCGCAGTCAGCGACCCTTGTCCGCGAGCACCTCCGGTCCGGGAGACGCAGACCAGGTCGGTTTTGCCGGCAGCCGACATACCGCCCCAGAACATGCAGGATCCGCCTCCATATTCCACCGTCTCCTGGATGCAGGCTTGAGCGAAACGTTCACCCTGCCTCCGGTATACTCTTCTTCGTCGGTCGTTGCAGAAAAGACACACTCGTGTCTCGTCTGAGAAGAGAACAGCTCCCCACTGCTCAATGGTCCAATCGACGTGGTCGCGAGCAAACTGCAAGCGGGCTCGTCGGTGCGCTGCAGTCAATTTTGGACCTGTAGCAGCTCTGCGGGCTGCTATGTTCTTCTCCTTCAGTCTTCTTCTAACCGTGGATACACTCACGGTGCGTCTGCGAACTGCCTGGAGCTCCTGTTGCAGCTGAACAGCGTTTGAGAAGCGATTTCTCAAAGAGTACGACACAACGAACCGGTCGTCTCTTTCCGAAGTGCAGCGACGTCTACCGGACCCATGTCGCCGGATATAGCCACCGGTCTCTAAAAAGCGCTGGTAGACTCTACGAACCGAAAAACGGCTCAGATTCAGTTGCCGGGCGACATCACACTGCCGCACCCCTGCTTGCAGTAGTGCAACCACTTGAGCGGCCTCATCAGCTGTAGTGTCCATTTTCCAGATGTTCTTTCTTCAGTAAAATCAGTGCGTGTGTCCCCTTCAACGGTTTAATAGCGAATGACCCACATTGAACCCGTGTTGACCTCTTTATACCCACAAAGTTAGCGCAACTCGCGACTCTCCCGAGCAGCAAAATTTCCTTAGAATTTTTGTGACCCTTTATTTGTTGCTTTAGGTTTTATTTGATAATGAAAAATAATGTTTTTTTATTAAGTTAATTAAGTAACCTTTTAAATAAAATTATAATTAATACGACTGCATGTGCATATCCAGAGTTAATGCCATTTGAACGTGATTTTCTTAGAGGTGCGATTTTTTTGACGCCGAGTGTATTTCCCGATTTATAGTTGTAGAAAATCAGTTCAGTACAAAAGATAATTTACGATGTTTTTATTACGATTCTCATTACAATAACTTTCAGTTTTAATATTTTAGCTTCAACCCGTTTGCTTCTATTTCGGGCATGGTCATAAGCTGGTCATATTGCACAATAGCAATCGCAAATGGAGAACTGTAGCAATTACTGAATGAAATATTAACAGGTTATAGAGGTCAACTACTCTCTTCGTGACTGCATAGCGTTTGAACACCTTCAGATTAGGAGATAAGCTCAAATATAATATATTTGCTACTTATACCAAATGTGACGTAGATGCAAATAAATGAAATATTCATTCATGTAGATCGTCTGAGATGTGTGTTCGGCAAATGGTCGACGATTCAATTTATTCCTCCTAGTATGCTATGGTTGTCATGATACTATTGTAGAAAACCTGCTCCATTATACCAGATATTCCTTGATTTAGTGTTCAATAGTGTACGGATAATATAGGGCGGTTGGAATTTAAAGATGTATATGTCACCGTAAAATTGTATAGACCGTTACATTATAATCTATCTCGCGAGATTGTAAACTATCGAAAGATTGTGAACCGTAACATACTGCTTACAGTTTAACGCATTATTTTTCGATAGATTATAAAATCTCTAACCTAACCTTATGGTTAGGTTAGGTTTATCATATATAGCATATTTTATCTACCGAAAAATATGCGTTTAATTATAAACAGTATGTTATGGTTCACAATCTTTCGATAGTTTACTTTCTCGATAGTTATCTTTAGATAGCTTATAATTTGACGGTATTTACAAATTTACGGTGACATATATAAACGTTAATGCATTCTAGATTTAGGTAATAGCTTTTAATGTAGGCCAAGTATTTTCGACCATAAAATTAGTGACATTGATGACCATAGTATTACAGTGGAGTTGTAAAGTAACAAATTTTTTAGTCCATGACGAGTTACAAAATTATTCAAAATGTCTCCTCAACATTAAGTTCTATCAACGATCGGTTTTGTTAAAAAATTACTATATAGAAATGTAATTTCCTTTACGCCGATTTGCATTAATAAGTTATAACTAGATAACCCGGTAACGCGTTGCTATGATAACGTTAATTGATACAATGGAAAAAAGAGCGGACAGACAAACACACAAACAACAAATTTGTGTTCTTAGATTATAGACTAGCTGACCCGGTAACGCGTTGCTATGGTAACGTTAAAAGAGCGGGAAAAAGAGCGGACAGACAAACACACAAACAAAAAATTTGTTTTCATAGATTAAGATACCTATAAGAAAGAGTAAAAATACAATTGCAAAATCTTCTTTCTTATTTTAAATTCGTATTGATGACATGAGGTCATTAAATTATTTGAGGTCTTTCAAATAAAACTAAGTATTTACATAAAAAACCTATTTTTTCTGCTAAGGTCCACAACATTATCCGTATTACTAAATGCGTATATTCGAACTTGCCCACTTATAAAAATCAACCAGAGAACCTGAATGTATGTACACCCACAAACACTTTTTTTTGCTATCCTTTATCACTCATAAAGGATCGCACAAGTCTATCGTATCCACGGGTCAAGGGGCTTGTATACCCTCTCTTCCCTTATTGTATTGCCTTATATTAGCTGGTATAATATTTAACTGTGTTTCTTTCTTTCTTTTTTATATTCTTCCATGACAGATTTCATGAAGCCGCCATCTATATTGACTTGATTTGCAGTTGTTGATTATTCTCGTATTTCTTTTATCTTTACTAGCTGACTCGGCCACGCGTTGCTGTAGCTCAGTTATTGTAGTATGCAATATTTTTTATTAATTATCAATCATAAAGATAACATTCGCTTACAATAGGAAATCAAGTCATAACTCAGTGTTATGAATGTTATTCTTAGGCTTTTACTGACAATATGGTAACAAACACACACACAAAGTATTGTCATAATATAATTAGGATGAACTCTATGGTAAGGCTAAAAATAATAATTTTGCCTTAGACAGTACGCACTTAACACACACTTAACTGACGTACATTAATTTTACTGTACTTATAATAAAAACTAATATTTAACAAAAAAAAATATCATGCAGCCTTCGCACTTTGAATTTCAACGCTTTCGTAACTATTTCAGTCGAAAGACGGCCATAGCTGGACGACAGTATCCAAACCCTCTCCCAAAAAGGGACCAAGGGAATACAACTCCAATTTTTTTTAAACTTACGGAAAAGTGTAATAATTCCTGCCTCAATAAAGGATAGGTTTACTTGGTGGTTAGATTAGTTAAGAAAATATTTTTTTCTCATATTGCGTCTTAATTTAAAGTATTAAAACTATTTTTGTCTATCGAATGAGAAACATATTAAAAGCGTAGTTTCTTCTATGATCTAAGTTACCAACAATATCTAAGGTAGTGTTATCGTAACGCAAATGTAAATAAAATGAAGTAACGGTTCTTTGTTTTATTTAATCGATTTTATTTATCTTAACATTGTTTCTAGTCACAATGGCTTGAATCTGAGCGTCTTCGTCCCTTATATTTGTTTTGCTTATCATCCCTAAAATAATTCGTGCGTCATTATGACTCTTTAATTTTATTTATTTATGTAACACGTTTCCACGTATATTTAAGTTTGCGATTTCATTATATCATCATGAATTTGTATTATAATCGATAAAGTCGAAGCACGGATGAACTGGTAATAATAAATTCTTGGTCACCCATCTGATGACAGTCTCTTACGAATATTGCTGAAACTCCAAAGTCATAGGCTGAATGCGCCAAGACATAGTACTGTTTGTATATGTATTTAATTGTTATACAGAAAAAACGGAATGCAAGTATGGTAGTATTGTGTGAAGTTATTTTATTGACATACAGAGTCACGATCGTAAATATTGCAAATAAATAACAAAACACGTCGCAGACCGGTTGAACGAGTTCAACTTAGTGCTTACGTCAATTGAACATTTAAAAGAATATTAATAAATTAATCTTATATGAAGAAGTTTCTTGATTAAACTTGATTAAATAACAAAATGACGACGCACTAATTTACAATTCTTTCGCATATTTACTTGTAAACAAATATAGTATTTTTTTATTTATATTTTTTAATATACCTTGTAAATTAGTTTTTAATATTAAGTGTGAAATAAAACACTTTACGGATACCGGTACAGCTTTTGTTTCCCCATTTTATTTTATTCGTCTCGGAAATTTTTCACTGGCTCGTGGTTCCTCAAAAAGATGTCGAAATGTCAATAAGATGAGATGAAATAAGAAAAGGAAATTATTAAAATAATAACAATATTTAGTTTGGTCTGATATTTATGTGCGTTCTTTAAAGCTATCACTTTATTTGTATTTTTTGTATTAGTAACTATTCTGCCGTCCTTACGATAAGTGCAATAAGTAGTTTCAGCTACTTTCGAAATAATTGCGATTAAAGATTTAATTTTTGTGATTTTGTGTATCATCGTAACTATAATAGCTATTGATTTGAAACTTTTACCATACGACTATAAAATGAAGCGAAATTATATGTATTATATTAAATTTGTACATACATTTGTACGTAAATTGTACGTAAGTCAATTTGCCCAAAAACTCGACTTATTGCACTTATCGTAAGGACTGCAGTTTTAGTAACGCGGTTTGATAGATTGTCCAAAATTTGTGCCAGAATTAGTGAATTGTGTTTTATCTAGACTACTGGGATTTATAATAACCATTATTACCACTATCCGTTTCAATTACCTATATAACAAATTGAATTATATGAAAAAGAAATGTTTATTATTGTGTTAGGAATTCCCTGTTGACTGTTATATATATTTTTCTTATTTTCGTTTCCTCTATCATTTTATTCATAACAACAAGAAACATTAATGTTTATTTTTACAATTAACAGCTATTAGTCCTTATCTATAAAACTGTTGATTTATTTCTTCCACACTATTATGCGCATAACTCCGGTAAAGTAAATACTTAGCAACTTCGATGAATATTTTCTAAATATCGGCCATATTTTAAGGCTTTTTTATAAATAAAGTTTAAAAATTATAATTTATGCTTATCAGACCTTGGTAAACCAAGAAGAAGCATTATATAGCAGCTTTAAAATTTAGTGATTTGATAAGCATAATGTCAAAGACAAATTTTCGTAACAAAGAAGCGAGTACTGTGGAAATTTTAAAATTTTTAATAAAAATAATCCTGAAAATATACATACATTTACAGAAATAGCACCTTATATTTTTCGTTAGGAAGCCCGTTTGGGGTATAACTAAAAAAAGTATTAATAATACAGTTATAAATATACCTTATATAGGTATTTCATTATGAATTCGAGTGATGTTTCACGTCTAAATAACTAGATTGTTATTCGATTCTATTAAATGTCATTATTTCCGGTGTTGCCAATTTGTTTCAAATTATTCATTTAAGCAATTTCTTTACATAATGTTGTTAAGGCGTCAATAATTAACCAATTTATACGGTTTGCAATACCGTAATTTGCATAGCTACGTAGTCACGTTGTAATCGCGGCAAAGGTTCACTTGGGCCGTGACCGTGAACTGAACAAACGCATCTGCTTTACATAATGGTCGAGCTTTATTATAAGGAAAACCGTACACGAGTTGTTATTTATTAGTTGCATAATTAATTTAATAAGCGACTAGGTCTAATGGATGTCCATTAAGAAGGACTAGATCTAAAAATACAGAAACTGAAAACAATTATTCAAGAGAGCTCAAGAATCTTTAAATTCTTTTCATCTCACATACACAGACTCTATGGTTGATTCCCAAGCTCTTTACCGCCAAAGATAATATATCTAAATTTAATTTATAATGATGTGATGACCGATATTTTATTGAATTAAGGTGCAATTTGAGGGATAAGAAAACTGAATCTGCCCTAGATTTGTTGTGTGTTTAACTAAAAAAGTAAATTATGTTTACGCAGATTTTACGATAACGAAAGCAAAAAACAAAAGATAACAAATAAATTGGAAAATTTCCATACATTGGTGAGTAATATTGGTTATTTTTTCATTTGAAATATTACTTTACACATGATTCTTAAATTTATCTAAAATATTTTTCATATCTTTTGATTTGTCTTACGAAACTAAAACACGTATTACGTTTTTACTCAAAATACATGCTCATCTGTAGCTACCTTATGTGATATATATGAGAAATTATATCCGTTTTGTATTTACTTAGATAATTATGATCTAAATTATACAAAAATAACGTTATAAACTTGTCACTATAACGAAGTTGGGCGATTAGGTGGCACCTCATTTGTTTATAACTTATCACTATCAGTGTTGTTTTGCCGTAAATTTTTAATGTGGTATATTTCCATCAGCTCATTAAAATCAATTCTCATTGTGTAACAATACGGTGGCGGTGGTCGAGGAACGTCGATAGCTTGCTGTAAGGACAACCATGGTGTCGTTCAATAGCTCGTAACATTAGCTTGCACAATGGCATGGATCGAAGCCTATTAAGCGGTTACCGTAATTGGATATTCCAATAGACTCGGGTATCGTTTTGCTGAGCGTCGCACGATTGTATTACTTTAGAAACTATTGTTTAACAACTACAAATTGACAATTGTCTATAATTATGCTTCGTCACTTTACAATTTTATTTGTATGTACGCAAAGGTTTAAAGGAGAGTCATTTGAACTATTTTTATCTTAAAATTTTACCACTTAACGTTGGTTTTCCGACTTTCTTTATATGAACTTCTTTTTTTATTTAACCCTGACGTTTCGAATTCGAATTATTTCAGTAGTCGTGTTCACAGAATCAGTCATACTATTAATCTTTAAAAAAGAATTTGAATAAAACATGTTTTTCGAGTTTTGCGCATAATTTATTTTATATTTAATGCTGAAGTTTCGACTCCTTTACGGATGCCGTGATCACAGGATGACTGATGTAATGGTCGTCATATATTTTCTCTTTCCTGAAGGTAGCGAAGGTATATCTTCACAATATTTTAATCGTTCACGTTCCTAATTGTTATTTTTTTTATAAATCAAATTGTTTTATTTTACATTTTACTAATTAAATTTTCACTACGATTACATTATATACTACTGAGTAGACTCAGTAGTACACCAGTTCGAAAATTTTGAGGCTCTTCCAAGAAGAACTGGCGAAAGAAGCTCGGGCAGAGGGACCGACCTCCATCTTACTGCTATTATTTGCAAAACGACACGGCTCCTGTAAAGGAGTCGAAACGTCAGGATTAAATATAAAATAAATTACGCGCAAAATCCGTAACAAAGTTATAATATTCAAATGTGTAAAATGCGCGGAAATGTATGGACTAAATATTCTATAAAAATGTTTCGTTATACTATGTCAACGCAAAGTGTGAGAAGTACACTGTTAAAACGAGATTGTTCCATAGATTTTGTAAAGCATTATTTGCCAATAATAATGTGCCATTCGGACGCCATTATTGCGAGTCAGTTGATTGAAGAACTAATCGATTTATCAGAATGTTAAAATGTGTTTCGATTAAATTATTACAGACCAGAAAAGGTTCTCGTTTGTAACTATGATCCTTTGTAATTATTAGTCTTTTTGTTTGTTCACATAATTATTTACGTTTAATTTTAGAATACCCCTCGCAAATTAATAAATATTTAACGAAACAATAACAATAAACACCAAAGTTTACATAACGCGGCGTCGTTTCCAAAGCAAACAGATTAGTGGAATTTTCTTCAAAATATAATTGGTTCGTTCGTGACCGACTTCGACTTTGCGCCTGAAATAACACTTAGGGTAACAGCAAAGTCAATTGGTATAATAGGCTATTCAATAAGTAATTTTTTAACCTATGTAATTGATGGCATTTTTTTAATTGTCTTGATTGAAATATGGTAAACTAAGCTAATCAAATTGTATGAGTAAATTGTCAGAAAAAAAGTTCAATGAAACGTAGAAGCAGCCAAACATGAAAAGCTTAAAGAAATTTTTTGAGTGAGTAAAGTTATTATATTGACTATTCTACAATCGTCGTCGTTTAATTAGCTAAGTGCACGGCCACCCTAATTCACAACCTTTAACCACAGAAGTAATCGCCGAAATTAATTTACTAAACCGATAACATGCAAACACACGAAAAACGCAATTTCATGTTCACAAGTACATACATATTGATATTATTGTGTAATTACCTCGATTTCACTTTTTCGATCAATTTTTCGTATTATTTTTTTATAAAGTTGCCTATTGTAATACTTGCAGGCATTTGAGATAAATTATTCAGAAGTAAAACACTGATAGATCATAATAAGGAAACACCTAATTCTGTATACTCTGTAAGTACGTATGTGGATAAATATCCAACTGAGGCGGAAATACCCAGAGGAAATAAGATTCCAGGCTAAAAGAGTTTATAAATGAAAAGGTGAGACATTATAATCTCGACGACTGTTTGGTGCAACTGTAGTGATCCTGCCTTTCGCACCGACGGTCCTGGGTTCGAATCCCGTAAGGGGCAGATGTTTGTATGATGAATACGAGCATTTGTACCTGAGTCATAGATGTATATATTTCATTCAGATGTATATATTTGTATATATTTCAATGAATATTACTTAGTTATGTATGATATATGTATGTCCGTTACCCTAGTATATCCATAACACGAGCCTTAAAAGTGCTTACTTTGGGCTATGTTAATTGGTGTGAATGAAGGAAATATTTATTATTATGATTTATTGTAGATCTTTCTGATCGCAGTCCCATGGAACTGCGTAGCCCTAAAAGATCACACATACTTGTTTCACTAAAAGTACAAAGGGCGAGTACTTTTTTTTTTATAAGATACGATACACGTGATGTATATTAGATGTCCGAATCATTCCCTTCGACGACACAATAAATATATATAAAAGCAGTACCGAAACTACGACTATTCGTTGAGATAAGTACTTTCGTTATAAAAGAGCGCTAGGGATGGCACTCTTAATTTTAGTTAAAAAATATTATTTCTTTAAACTTTTATTTGAGTTCTGTAATGATCAAATAATTAAATCAATCAATTCAATTACAAATAAAATTGAGTAACAAAACGTTTTAAGTAATTTTTATTCTTCGTTATTTCAAATAGGTCACTGAAAAATATTTTCGTATTCTACGTATGTAAAATATACATTTTAAACATGCACTACTCATTTTATGAATAGCAACAAAGATAAACCTGACCACATTGTTTCGACGCACCACCCGCGACGTACAGCACTGCGACGTACGCTTAGGGGTCTTTAACTCTTCATAGATTCTCCCCCCCCTGCTATTTATTATTATTATGATTCACATGATTGGACAGAAATAACTTAGGTATCCATAATATCGCACATACGGTGCTTTAACGTCACTTATGTAATTTTTGACAAAACTGAACTGAGTATGAGAAAATACTCCTACCTCTGATCTACGTCTTTACTTTGTTTGTTTTTACTTTAAAATCAAGTTCAAAGTTGGAGCTTAATTATTTTATTTTTTTAGCCGAGAAGAACTATACGTTGTAAAGATGTTCAATTTTCAAATGGTCCCCCTGAAATATTACACCATTTGCATAAGTGACGTTATAGCACCGTATGTGCGATATATGAAAAAAAATTTACTTGAATTGACTAGTTCACCACATGGAGTAAAAAATGATTTGATTTTGAGATACAGACAATAGTCAACTAGCTGACCCGGCCAAGTGTTGCTATTGCTCAGTTATAGTATTATGCATTTTTTTATTACAAATGACAATGAAACCTATTCTGTGTCCTATGTTGAAAGAAATTCAGCTAAATGACAAAAAATCATCAAAATCGGGTGAGTAGTTTCGGAGTTCATCGCGGTCAAACACTGTGACAGGCATTTTTTATATGTATATAAAGATATAGATAATATCCGAAAATCTTTTTAAGACTAGCGGCCCGTCCCGGCTTTGCACGGGTGGACAAAATTCTTTAATTTTTTTTATATTATTAAATATTTTTCCGTTAGCGCCATCTAGCGTCTGGTAGACGAACTACTTGCGGTTAACGCGTTGCTATGGTAACGTTATTGATACAATGAAAAAAGAGCGGACAGACAAACTTAAACCACTGTGATCTTAGATTATAGATTAGCTAATAGAAACTACAAACCCTATAAAAAGTTTCGATTTATATCTTAACTATTTTCAAATTATTTTGTTTATTAAACGAAGCGTACCTACATATTTGAATGAAGTCTGTAACAACATAGGGAAATCGCTGTTCTGCCTTAAAGTTTTTCCAAAAAATAAAATAATACTTATAAATTAAAAATAGACGGTTACAGTAAGAAACATAAAAGATACATGAGGAATCAGATCTGAAGAATTAATTTGAAAGTTATGATCGCGTGATCGGGTGAACGGTTGGTCTTGGAACGTTAAATAATTGAATGTGTTCTGTTGAAGTAATTGTAACTATTTGCGATTCAATCATAAATATTGTGTTAAAAGATAAAAAGATTATATAAACGGCAGAGTGAGTTCTTATATAAAATACGCGACTAATCATGCTATATCTAACTGTGATAAGCAAAAACTAAAGTCTATGTTGTTATGTGATTCGTAATACCTTATCGTGGTGCGAAGTTGATTAAATAATGTTCACCGGTCTATTAATATACTCATTGCTTGATAGACGCCTTCTATAATAACGAAAACACACAGAGAAGCAGTAGGTTACCTAACTACAAAATGGGCAAAAAGTCAACTTTTTTGGATTACGGTTGGGACAAATCAATAAGCAGCTTTTGGTAGCTTTAATAGAAAATTTTTGGCATATGCAGAAAATCCATTAATGACCTTTTCAAAAGTTGCAGGCCCCAACCACATTTTCCATATATTAATATACATAAATTACGTGTCACGTTGTATGTCCGCGATAGACTCCTAAACTACTAACCGATTTTGATCAAACTTCGTAACTCTCTGTTATTTGATCTAACTTAAAAGATAAGATAAGTTTTATTTTAATTTATAACACAGTGACGAGTGGCTGGGACAGCTAGTAAGCATATACCTATATACTCTTTGAATAGTTATATAAAATACCGCATCTTTATTTATATCACTTACATGGTCTCGTTCTGCTTGCATTCATACAAAAATAAAAAATATATAAATTAAACAATATGTAAGTTTATAACATTCGACGATTCAACATAAAACGTATTGTAATTTTTTGTAGCTTCATGATCTGATTATTGTACGGTCGATAGTTATATACTCTTAAAAATTTAATTATCTCTATTGCAATGCAATATTAAGTTGCCCTGATGTCAAAGTGTATAGCTTCATCTGTTGACTGTACTGGTTTTCAATATTTTAGCAAACATACACTTCATAATACAAGTTGTCAAGTGAACGTGACTGTAATCACATGGTGAGCGAGGCACCAGAGGCCGCAAGTTAAATTTTGTGCAATCGTGACCGACACTTTTGCATTCCATGTTTATTTCTCTGTAAATTGCTGTTATGTATAAGAAAAGGTGTATTTTACATATATATTAAATAAAAAGAATTTTATAATGTTAACTGTTTATTTGTAAGAAAGTCACTAAAATAAATATTACATAGTCAGAGACTTAATTTCAAAGATCGTGAAGCCCTAAGTTGCCTTTGTATTTATAATTGGTTAGCTTGGATGTGTATCTGACCTTTGGTGTTGGAATTCGGTATATATCTTTTAGGTTATACTTTTTTAGTATACTCAATAACGCGATTTATAGACATTTATAAAATATACACACAAGCCTCTGAAGGACGAAGAAGCTCAAGGGTTTTTGGTCATCTATTTGATCCGGCCGTCAC
Source organism: Calamotropha paludella (assembly GCA_927399485.1). Lineage (NCBI taxonomy): Eukaryota > Metazoa > Arthropoda > Insecta > Lepidoptera > Crambidae > Calamotropha > Calamotropha paludella. The sequence continues at coordinate 11,377,729 of OV656826.1, read as the reverse complement.
AAAAAGTTGTTAGCTCTAACCACTTTCTCTATATATAAGCATACCTATATGTACTCATTGAATAGTTATGTAAAGATACTGCAAGTATAAGTAATTTATGATAGATATATTGTACATAATACCTAGTTTGTTGTATCCCAATACCTATTGTCGATAGTAACAGCCATTTTTTTCATTGCTATTATTGTTTCAACACGACGAAGGACATTTTGTCTAAAAAAATTTCTTAACTTTGATTTGGTCGCACATGAAAAACAGGTAGTCAAGTTCAAGCTTATTTTATTATTCACGAAACAAATGTCGCGAATTGTGTGAAGGACAAAAACATACAGACGAATTGAGAACTTCGTCCTTTTCAAAACCGTTAAACTTGTTCGTTGCCAGAGTAGGTCATTCATTGTAACTTACTTTTTTATATTATTAAAAGAGTTACAAGAAATTTAATGAAAGGCCAGTTCCTTTTGAATTAATTTAGGTACAATTTACTTATGTATACTATACGTACAGTCAACCAATGTGATTTCTAAGTCACTTTGGAACCGTATTTAACTATCTACTAGAAAATTACGACGTTAAAATTGTTTAACAAATGACATGTCAAAATTCATTGATTAATTGTGATAACCCTAGGAATCAATTCGATTGACTTTAGAGTTATGGATAAACTAAAATTTTAAGTCTTAAATCCTACATATAGAGTTCAATTTATTTTGAAAGAAAATTTTATCATAATATTTGACGGGCTGTTTTGACCGGATTACACATTCTCTTTCACATTTATACGCAGCAGCAATTAGAACTTGCTCAGTTCACAGTTGCGACTTTCCAAAAATATCTCAAATAAAAACTTTTCAATTCAGGTAGTCGACTTGTTGGTAAGGTTAGTGTGCATTTCCCGTTGGTTCCGCACGGCCTCTCGAACAAGAGAATACATTTTGAAAATTTGAATTTCAAATCTCAACTTCGTCGAAAACAAGGTTTTGTAAAGGAGACCAAATAGTTTTTTTAGGTGCTTGCTCTTGAAAACTAAATGATTTTTATTAAATAAAAACAGACACAATATACCAGGATGATGCCGTAAAAGAACGAGAGCGTTGACTTGGAGATTATGGTTAATTTGGAGATAACACGTACGTTACCTGTTATAGCTTCGAAATTCAAAATCTATTTCGTACTTACTTGTGCCGTACTATCAAGGAAACTTAATAGACATAAAAAATATCTTAGAATGATTTAAATTTCAACAGTGTTTCCGGGAACTACCTCTTACATCCGAACTTAAATATATAAACTGCATGTAATAGTATACTTGTACCGGTCCCTGTAGGTTTAGCAACGTTCCCTCATTCATCATTACCCTTAGGGACAGACATATTATTATTACATAAAATTAATTTAGGCCCAATCTCGTTTTGGTAATTCCTGTTTTGTCGAATATCTACCTCATTTGTGAGCTATTCCTAGTTTAACATAAGTTTTTGATCGTTTAGCTTTATAAATGCTTAACTGCTAATGACATAATTGTGATCCACGTCAATTATTAGAAGAATACTTAATCGCAAAATACGCTACTTTCAACCGTGATAGATTTGAAACCAGTTAACAAGTGAAGACGTTTCCGTCCATTGTCCTTTGTAAGATTTTTCACACCAATTGTAAAGATACTGAATTGAATGCATTGCATATCTCATTTTTTGTATCTGTGTAAGATCCTCGTGTTTTGAACAAAATAAGGACTGGACACATTTTCCGTTATCACAATATCCTTTTTTCTTATCTTGTTCTGTCTTAAATTAATAATTTAAACCAAGACAAAGATAGCATTTAATTAAGTATAAACAAATCGTAATGTTGTATAAGTTTAAAAGACTAATATTTATAGAATAGGACTAGAAGATGACAGCCAGCCAATCACTAAACATTTTGATAAATTTATTGCCAGTTCTAACCTAACAATACCAAGCTTTTTTAAACATGTAACTATATCCTATAGAAATAAACGTGATTGGCGAGATTAGATTAAAACAGTGATCTGCAAAAAATAATCTAAATTTTGAGTTTGATTTGGGCGATTGTCACACAGTCGTCACAGTCTATTTCGATAGCGATAGAGAGGCGATCAAAAAGTATTATCTGTCGCGCCTTACAGCCTTACGCCTCATCCATTATTACGTAACATTGCCCAACACTATTTCTAGGAATAAACAATTGTGAAGTAAATGGGTAATTCAATATTTCATCTGAATGTTTTAGAGACTGGTGACTTAGACAAAACGAGACTTTTTTTTGTATTGTAAATTAACAGTGTAAATATTTCAATATGCGACTTCGATTATCAAAAAATGAGCAGTTGCTGATCAGTAAGCCATCATCCAACCTCTCCTGTGGATTAATTAGTACGTTTACAAAAGATTCATAATTTGTCATTATTGCATTGTTAACAATATTTATTAACGATACACTATCAAATTTCACGACGTGGGATATTCTGAGACGTTTACCGATTTTAAATTAAAACCAAAAGAAAGCTTAATTCTAATGCAAAGTTAGTCGATTAAAACATTTTCAAAGCTTTATTTTGGCCTTTAAATTCTTTACAATATTTTATAGACTAGACACATGGTATTATCGTGCTGTGCATGTTACTGATTAAGTTTATCAATTACGAATATAAAGACTAATTAACAAGTGATTTATCGGAACTTATCTATACGTGACTCGCACCACGAGATTTTATCAATATCGCGGTTTTTAGACGGTACATCTTAGAAAGTAATGTTCTATTATCTACTTTAAATCTTGGGGCACAAGGATTATTGTGAATGCCGACGTGTTGTGGATTATGGTCTATCGATATAAGAACGGAACAGGATTGGACGTCATTGAATTTTTCACTGATCAGTTGATGTTGAACTGAACTGTGAGGTGGACGTGTATCGAGTAATGTGCTGCTAGATAAATTCGTACAATATATTAAATGTGAGTGTTAACATTATCATTTATTATAGTACTTCTTATTTAAAAATTGCGGACTTCCATTACAAGTTTTTGTAAGAAAAAATTATCGGATCACGCTATTGTCTAGGTCACAAAGTCTAGTTATATTATCTTCCTCTAGAATAAGGCTTCATTAACAACATCCTTAATTGATTAAGTCACGTGGCATAAAGTGATTAAATGTGTACCGTCAACCGTTTGGTGGAATTGTAGTGATCCTAGTTTCCGCGAGATAGATCCCGAGTTGGGATCCTGATATGGACAGTTTAATATATGCATATGGGATGTGTAATATATGCATATAGTAATTCTTTACAAGTCATAAATGTTTAATTTTAGTTATATATGTATTTTACAGTACAGTCGCTTAGTTGAATATTCTTATTGAATTATTATAGTTGTTATTAAATATGCGTAGGACACGTTACTAATTATTAAAAAAATAAAATCACCGGGGTTTAGACCATTAACGTTTACCACTACCGTTAACCACTAGATCGGAGCCTAACCAGGGCTAAAACCAAGTGAATGTAATCCCAATTGAGGTGATTCTTTTCCATATTAGCTTTTTGCTTTTTTTTTTGCCAAAATACATAAATAATAAACATTAATCCAGGTAAATAGAAACCTATAAATATTCCACATAAACGTGTTAGTATCCGGTTAACGTAAATGTTTTTTTAACTATCCACATTAACAACGATATTTTTCGTATAATTAATCTGATAGACATTGTGATTACAATAATTGTGCAAGGATGGTACTGCTGATATAAAGGGTTTTTTATGTTTTTCGTGTTTTTTTTTATATGGAAAACTTGAATGATTCCCAATATAGGTTAAATTAGATAGAGTTTAGGATTGTATCGGACCTTGGACATATTTATTTAATATATTCGCACTTCAGAATTGGATAATTACATGCCAATCTATGCTGTGCCTCAATATGGTATTAATTATTACACATTAGGAATTGCCCTATTCTATATATAATTACTAGCTGACCCGACCACACGCTGCTGTGTTATAAATTAAAATGAAACCCATCCTATGTCCTAAATGGGAAGAAATCCAGCAAAATAATAAAAAATCATCAAAACCAGTTGAGTAGTTTCGGAGTTCATCGTGGTCAAACATTGTGACAAGGAATTTTTATCTTTATATATATAATACTTCTGTGAGTGTATATGTCACTGAACTCCTCCTAAACGGCTGGACCGATTTGAATGAATTTTTTTGAACACGTGTGTGTTCAAGGGGATCTGAGAATGGTTTAGATTCACAAATCAGTCCGGCAGATGGCACTGCAGTCGGCACAGCAACGCGTGGCCGGGACAGCTAGTATATATATATGATATAAAAAAGTCGATTTATATTTATATATGTCTTGTATAAAATATCATCGCAATGTTTTATAATTCTTTGCAGATAACTTCGGGCCACCATGTGTCCATTATGGCCGTTGCATCTGATCATCATATACCTGCTGGCGCTATGCCCCCTGTGGGTGCTCTGCCAGCAGCTTCCCTTATTAAGCCTCAGCCTCGCATCTAAGTTCGATCCGGAATACCTCACCATCACAATGGACAACGAGGCATATGCCAATCTTACTGTTACAGGTAAGTTTAATTATTTTTGTGTACAATATGACAAATATGCACAAAGTCTCCGTAGCAACCTAAAAATACTCCTGCCAGTTCCCCTTCAAGTCCTGGCATGCTGTACATGTTATACGATAAATATAAAATACTATGTCATAAAAAAAACTCTGCAATGGCTGGATGGAAAGATACTTTACACACTTCCTTTGTTTTAAGGTAACGGATTCCGTCCTGGGGATGAGATAATACTAGAGAGTCGAAATCCACACATAGCAACGCCAGTCATGAACTCCACGTATAGACTTACAGAAGAAGATGTGGACACAGGAACATGGAAAGGAAGAGTACGGGTCTACGGAAATTTTCTTGGTAAGCTGTATTTTTGTCGCTAACAGCAGTTGGCGCTGCAGAATATGAAGTTATACTCTGCTCAATCGATCGCCATCAAACTCGATATAAATAGGTATTTGAGTGTGGGGAATAAATATTCTTAAGTTATGAACATTGTTATAATTAGACAACCTGTGCCGGGTTTCACGCTAGTTGAATATAAAAGAGGTTTATTAATAAATGTTTTTGCAAGATTTAATGTAGGTTTAAATCAACACTTTTTTCATTGCCTGCTTGACCATGAATCGCCAGTAAATTATTTTAGATTAAGATATATAATAAATAAATGAAGACAAACACAACATAAACAAATATGCTTAAATTAGACCTCCAACATGCATTTCCTTCACAGGCAGGACAAATATAACGGTGCAAGCTAAACGCGATTCTGAAGTAGCCACAGCTGATACTGCTCTCCCAGTGACGGTACTAAGGCCAGAGAGAGTTATAGACACAATCTTCACTTCAAGTATTGCTATTTTCGTAAGTAAACCTATTTCATTACATTTCATACTATTTTGGACATTATAATTAGATATATGGCTAAATAAATCGCATTATATTAACTAGAATCTGAGCTATACAGAATGTTATGTACGGTAGTTAACGGCTCATTAACCTGCAATTTTATTTTATAAATTGTCTTACTGTCGGGTTCTTGCTTAAAATTAAACAAATCCTTCAAATTTTAGTTTGTTTGACTAAAGTTACATTGCACAAAACTCAAGAAAAATTTCCTTGACAATTTCAAATTGAAGCTGAGAAAATGCTGAGCTTGACCCTGTGGTCTAATTACAAAATTTGTAAAAAAAACATACCCATTAATATTAAGAAATTTTTTGTACACATTGCATAAAGTGCTGCACACTAGGTCACTGACAACTCGGTTCTATTATTGTGTAGTGTCGTTTCTCGCGAAAAATTGTATATCTTAGATATATCCGGCTATGTCCTGGTACTCGACACCAAACATGCCACGATTTCCTGTAATATAAGGAGTAATAAAAAGTACCTACATTTGCGTAGCGCTTTTGAATTGTATTATGCATCCATCTTTTTTAATGCGAACGACTGTAAAATTAATATATGTGAAAATTAAGTATATTCAATTAATCAGTTTTAATTATGATTTTGAGTACAATTTTGATATATGTAATTATCTTGTGAAATCATATTTTGAATAATGTTGAAATCTGTCTTCACACATGAATAACAAAGACCTTTTTTAATGCACATTTTAGTAACTTCGTGACTATGTATCACTGTTTTTATAGGACGAAAAACAGTTAATAAAGGTAACTTTTGAACTAACGTGTATTAATGAAGGTCTAAATTAATTTTGTATGTATTTTTAACTAGCTGACCCGGTCACGCGTCCCTGTGGCTCAGTTATTACAATTTTCACGAAACAAAATATTTTGGTTATGAATTAAAATTAAAGATTTTTCCTAAAATAAAAGTAGCCTAAGTTACTCCTTATTACATCAGCGACCTGCCAATAAAAGTCCCGTCAAAATCGGTCCAGCCATTTCAGAGATAAGCCGGAACAAACAGACAGACCGACAAAAATTGTAAAAAATGTTATTTTGGTGTATGTACCGTATATATATTCATATGCATGTAGTAAAAAACGGTTATTTCAATATTACAAACAGACACTTCAAATTTATTTATATGTATAGATGTGTTCTACCCATTAAACCTATCTTTTGTTTCAGGTGTCACTGATCTTTATAAATTTCGGCTGTGCTATGCATTGGCCCACTGTAAAGGAAGTCATGAGGAAACCAATAGGTCCCGTCATAGGAATGGTCGGCCAATTTCTATTTATGCCCTTGGTAAGTAGGCGAAACAACCTTTTTTTATTTTCAAAAAGAATGATATTCTATAATTTCACAAACAGGTTTAATTCCAACTAGCCACTTCTCCACAAAATCAGCGTAGGACTAATAAAAGAGTTGAGCACAAGGGCAAAGTCTATCATAGGTATCAGAGACTATATTGTCATGATTCATGGCTGACCACGCATATAAGCTAACAGGCTAAACATGATCGAATCTTTAGGGGATAATCACTATATATTATATATTAATATTATTTCGACAATGCCCAAAGACTTGAGATAAGTGCAGGTTTACCCTGGGTAAATTCAAGCGTGATAGCATTACGATCATAATATGCTAGTAATTCTGCCTTTGCACCAACCGTTCTGGGTTCGAGTCCCGGAAAGGGCAGATATTTGTATAATGAATACGTATATTTGTAACTAAGTAATGGGTATTTATATATATTTCTATAAATATTAATATGTATATATTATATAGATACTATCGAGGTCTCTCGTGCCTTACCACTTTGTAGAAATATTCGTTTGAACTGATCGCATCGGCCACGCCCAACACGACCCATAATTATCCCTAATTGGCTTCGTATTTTACTACGATTTATACTACGGCCAATCATAAACAACTAGTTTTAAAATCGCTCTTGATGTCAGTACTGTCAACTGTCCATCTATGTCTCTAATACTCACTAGTAGTGTTCGTTACATTTTTTTGTGCGCATGTGCGGGATTTTGCATATGCGCATTGAATAAAATTGAATAAAAACTGTTACATTATTATTTTTCTTTAAACTGTCATCATGAAATTTAAAAATGGCAGGTAATGTCATGAGAACGCATGCGTTCAACTGATTTTATTAATTGCGCATGTGCAAAATCCCGCACATGCGCACAAAAAAATGTAACGAACACGACTACTTGCTTGTTTGCGCACGCGCGCCATTCTTGAATGAATGGAGAGGGGCGTGGCCTGAAGCGATAGGGATCGTGCAGTGTGCTAGCGACTTTCGACTTAGGACTGATAAGGCGCCAGAGGCTTCGATAGTACGTCTATCCGTTACCATAGTATCATTTTTTTTGTTTTTCACAATTATATATAGTGCTAGCGAAGCTTTATGCTTAGCGGCTACATCGAACTAGTTAATATTATTATTCGCAATATAAAATAGTCCAATTTGAATCCGCCAGATGTCGTTCGGGCTAGGGTACCTAGTGTTCCCGGCGGAGGCGGCGACCCTTCGCCTGGGCATGTTCTTCACGGGCGTGTCCCCAGGCGGCGGCGCCTCCAACATATGGACCTTTATACTCGGCGGGAATCTCAACCTGTCACTTGCTATGACCACTATATCTACGCTGGCCTCTTTTGGTAAGTATATCATTTTCTCATTCTAATTTTTACTCATAAATATAAAACATTATATAAGCAGTTTTTTTTTCATTTACAATGCCATATTTCTATAATATTTAAAGTACGGTTATAAAAAAACAACTTCTCTTAGCTCAGCGGTTAGAGCACTCGCCCGGCCTAAAAGGTCGGAGATGTGGTTGTTTTTTACTTAAATTTATAAACTTATTTTTAATTTAATATTTTAAACTTATTTATTTCTTATTTTAAATCTTACAAAACTTTAATTTTGGGTTTGTTTATCCTAATTGATATAATAAATACGAAAGTGAGTTTGTTTGTTTGTTAACTTAGTACTCCTTAAATACTCAATCAATCATCTTGAAATTTCGCATACATTTTGTCAGGGGCACAAAAAAGAACATAGAATACATTTCATTCGAAAAAAGTACTTTAAAACGGGAGCGAAGCCCCGGGTAAAAGCTAGTATAAAGTGGTAATTATGTAACATTTTTTTAACTACGGTTACGACTAGCTGGTAAGCCTGATAGTTGTTAGTTAGACTTACACCTGAGAAGATTTTTTTTAAAGTATGTTTCATGTCAATTTCATGAAGTTGACATGTCTTTTTTAGAAAATTATTATTTTTAGACGCCTATTTCGCGAAACTGTGTAAATAAAAAACTTGATGTTTTTATTTTTAATATTATTTAGCTTGAAAAAACTTCTATAATAGAAAACGGAAACTTCAATTACTTAGGCTAATTCCACATTGCCGTTTTTTGAGACAATTTATTGATATCAGAATTATTATAACCAATCTTCCTTTTCAGGTTTCATGCCTATGTGGTTGTTCTCTCTCGGGCAAGTGGTGTTCCGCAACGCGAAAATAGTAGTTCCGTACACACGCATAGCTATGTTCGTGGTCGGATTAATTATACCGCTGGGCATAGGACTCGCTATGCAACGGTTCACACCGCGTCTAGCGGCGTTCATGGTGCGAATACTGAAGGTGTTCTCCACCACAATACTCCTGTTCATCATCATATTCGCTATCGTCACTAATTTGTACATATTTGAACTGTTCACGTGGCGAGTAAGTATCTTTTTAATTTGTTTAATTTTAGAAGGAATGAAACACACTTATTGACTTCACAACTAAGCACTAACAAGCACATAAACATAATTTAAAAAATAATCTTAATATATATAAATTACGTGTCACGTTGTTTGTCCGCGATGGACTCCTAAACTACCTAACCGATTTTGATCAAACTTCGTAACTATCTGTTATTTGATGTAACTTAAAAGATAGGATAGGTTTTATTTCAATTTATAACAGCAACGCGTGGCTGGGTCAGCTAGCATATATATAATAAACAATTAAAAAACAACAAACATAATATCAAACACAAACAGTGAACTAAGAGAAACACTGACATCACTAAGTGCGAGGCCAATACGGACCCTGCCTCAGCGTATTTCAATATATATTTAATTATTTATATCAACTCAGGATAATAATTCTATTAGAAATTCAGGTTGATTAAATTTAAGACAGCCGTATGCCATGGGTCAAACCAAGCGGACCTAGTTCGATTCTCGTCGACGTAATACGGACGTGTACACATTCATACACAAGCATTAAGCTGATCACGAAGGGTTAATGGGAATATTAATAATGAGTTGTCAATATTTTTTTAAACTGAAAGTCCCAAAAGTAAGCCAAATTTGTTGTATGAATTTTGTTCACAAAGCTTTATGACGGAATGATAAATAAAAGTTTTATTTTAATAATGGCTTTCGAAAGCATTTCAAGAAAGAATAAAATCAGTTTGCGCCATGTTTTTGAATTGGGATATTTTTTTATCTATAAAGACTTCAGAACACAATGTATCCGAACTTATAGATTTTTTCGTGTTTATTTAATATTGAGTAAGATATCTTAAGACAGTGCAGGCTAAATTGTCTGATTATAGTACTGATTATTCTTTGAATTTTGCAATTTTAAGCTTTACTGCAATTGTTCTAGATTGATTTTACATAAATAAATTAAATCAACAGATCATCGTAGCCGGCATGGGCGTCCCCTGGTTAGGGTACATGTTCGGTTACTTCCTGGCGTGGGTCTGCAAAAGACCACATGAAGACTCGCTCGCCATCTCCATAGAGACCGGTGTACAGAACACCGGAATCTCGATCTTCTTACTAAGATACGCACTTGATCAACCCGAAGCCGACATCACAACAGGTAACCATAGACATTCCTTGTGTTTGGCAGAAAAAAGCGCTTGGGAACGCTTGTAAGAAAAATGGCGATCGCTAAGCGATAATAAGCAAAATGGCGGATTGGCGAAGTTACCAAACGTGTCCTGGCCGAAAAATATATAGTTTGTTTTTCAGCGCTCGTAAGCGCTTTTTTCTGCCAAACAAGGGTTTATTCCATAAACAATAAATATCTTATTGGAATTAACAAATATGAATAAATAAAATAAAAATCACTATTAACAAAAATCCGAAAAATTAAAAATTATAACTATATGCTTTCTTTTCGCACCGACGGTCCTGGGTTCGAATCCCGGAAGGGGCAGATGTTTGTGTGATGAATACGACTATTTGTACCTGAGTCATGGTTATTTATATATATCTCTATACATATTACATGTCTAAGTATCATATATGTATGTCTATCTGTTACCCTAGTATCCATAACACAAGCCTTATAGTGCTTACCTTGGACTAGGCTAATTGGTGTGAATGTAGGAAATATTATTATTATTTCAATAACCAACAGTGGACAAGTAAAGTTTTTTTAATAAAAAGGAGAAAACTAACTGTACTATATTGACTGGGGACTGGGTGTTGTGGTCCTTTACAAGTGCCTTAGCTACTTGGGTTCGAAACAATGTATGTAATAATAAATAAATATTTATTTAATTAATATTTAACTGCAATTGATAACACCCACAAATTCGCACTGGGCCCGCGTGATAATGAGTCTTTTAAAGATTAAATGTCAATTGATAATGCATCCGTAATGAAATGACGCACAGTATTTTTTGCAATGACATAGCATTCTGTAATCTTATCTTCTCCGCTACCACAAATCACGTAAACATTAAGACAACAATCGAAGGTCTGGTCATTAAACTTTGCCTGACATATCTCGGTTAGTACTGACAACTTTGATTTACTTTGAATACAAAGTTTACGACAATTATATGACCGGTTGGAAACAAGGACATTTTTTTTATAAATAACTAGTGGCACCCGGCATGCTTTGCAATGCTCTTTTTTGCCAATCATTTTTGCTGACTATCAGGGTTGCAAATTATCAAGATAATTATTTTCTCTGATAATAAACAGATAATTATCTAATAATTATCCAACTATCAAATCAAATAACATATATACACGATTAAAATATAATTACCATAAAAAATTAAACTGCGTTATCAGTATCGACTACTGATACTATAGACCTAGGTTTAAGCGCAAAAAAAAAACAGAAACTAATTTATCCTTAAAAAACTTAAAAAATGGTTTTTTTCAAATATTTACTACGACTTTACTATCTTATTGAATACGTAACTTACACATAGGTATGTATCGGTGCGCAATGACCCAATCCTGGCGCGTGCAAACATAAAACCGCCGCCGCCGCGCCCCTGCCCCGCTGCGCCCCTCCCCCGCTGCTCCCTTCCCCGCACTAGGGGTGTCCACTTTGGAAAAAACATCGATGTTTTTCTCGATTCGATAAATCAGAACTGTACATCGATGTCTTTCAATGTATCGGGTGTAAACATCGATATTTTGTACGCATCGAGTACTTTTTTAGGGTTCCAAACCCAAACTACTTGTCAAGCCACGGTAGTAATTGCCAGTTAACATCCCTCATCAGTCCCGGTAGCAATTGCTACCATATTCAAATTACCGTGTGGCCTGCTCTTTTTTTTAAATTACGATTTATTTTTGAGTTTTTTTTTATCGTGAATAGGAAAGCGCTTGACCGCCATCACGCCTGATGGTAAGTCACGATACGATCTAGGATGTAACGCGCTTGCCTAGAAGAAACCTATTCACTAGTGACTTGACGACCCTAAATTGTATTTATCAGGCAAAGAGTTCCGCTCTTTAGCGGTACGTATTACAAAATTGGAACCAAAAATCTTAGTGCGACTCTTTGGTATATCAAACAAATAAAGGTGGTGCAATTTTTATCTAAGAATCCGACATCGTTTTCATCATTCGCACAGTACTGGGACTGTTGAGAGGGGTAAGGCGCGCGGTAACGGGCTGACAAGTGGATAAATGGAACCCTATTACTAAGATTTCGCTGTCCGATTGTCACCAGCCTGTATCTCATGCCAGTCCACTATTGAATCATCAACTTTTCTTTTTTAATTAAACAAATAGGGAAAAAGATACTAGGCAAAATTTTAGTGGTTAAACTTGAGTTTTTATGAAATTCATTGGTAAGATATAAAATACGTGTGTAAAAAACAACTACGCCTCCAAGCCCTCAGATGGGATTTGAATTTATATCTTATAGAAATATTGCATTGTGAATGCAAAAGATTAAATTAAAAACATAATGATAGCTGGTTCCATCTTAATCGATTGTTAAATATTTGTAAAAAATATTAGTTTCGATGTTGAAGGTAGTTAGCGTTCAACATTGGTGGAACGATACTAGCTCATAGTAAAAGTTGAAATACGTTTGTAAAATTCGACACGTTTGCCAGCATCTCGGTAGCTCAGCGGTCAGAGCAGTCGCCCGGATAGCGAAAGGTCGTGCGTTCGAATCCCATCTGAGGGCTCGGAGGCGTAGTTGTTTTTTACACACGTATTTTATATCTCATAAAAATATTGCATTGTGAATGCAAAAACATCGATATATCGAGTATATCGAAAGCATTTCAAAACATTGGATCGATTCGATGCATCGCAATGTAAACATCGATGTTTTCAATGCATCGATGAATATCGAATATCCCTAACCCGCACCACTCTGCACGTGTATAATCCCGGCATTTTGAAATCACGTGACATGCGCAGTAGTGAATAATGTACCTAAACTTGCTACTGCGCATGTCACGTGATTTCAAAATCATGTTCAACTTAAATGCCGGGAACATAACCATTTCTTTGACCTTGACCTAATTACTTAGTTACCACTCGTTAGTCACGGCCTGTGCGCATACGCTTTTGTGATCGATCAGTGACACTCGTTAAGTACATAATAAAATCATGGCTTATCAGTTTACATCTCGTGAATATGTCATGATGGTTCGTGCTTATTTTTTGAGCGGTGAAAACGTGTCGGCGGCTTTACGGATGTACCGAGAGCTGTACCCGAATGCTCGATAGCCAAACTACAGTACAGTATTAAGTGCTTATCAATGGCTCCTAGACCATGGCTCATTTTCGTGCCATCGCACGCGCAAGGACGAGGGAGACCGCCGATCTCTCGGAACTTGTATAACGACGTGGTGACGTACATTGAGGAAGATCCACGAAGAAGCACCCATGATGCTGCTCGACGATTTGGTATTAATCAATATTCGGCTCGAAAGATAGTAAACTCGGCTGGTATGCATCCGTACCATTATCGTAAAGTTCAAGAACTTACGACCGTTGACCGAGAGCCGAGGATTACTTTTTGTCGTTGGGTAATAAGTAATCCAAACGCCAACGTGCTTTTCTCCGACGAGTGCCTTTTCACCAGAATAGGATTATTAAACCATCATAATGAACATTGGTGGTCATACAGGAATCCTATGCTCACGCGAGAGCATTTGTTTCAACATAGGTTTAGTGTAAACTTTTGGGCCGGCATATTGAACGATGAAATTATCGGTCCATATTTTATTGAGAGCCGACTCACGGGCGAAACCTATTTAAATCTACTCCGCACGATGGTTTCGACTATGTTGGATGACATTCCACTGGCGAACTTGAGAGGGTTGTGGTTTCAACAAGACGGTGCACCTACACATTACCATCGTGCTGTGAGAGAGTACCTCACCGAAGAGTTCGGTGACCGATGGATCGGCCGCGGCGCACAGTGGTCCGGATTTTCAAAAAGGTGGACATAGGATCGAAAATGCTTATTTAACTTAACAAAAAATTGTTTCGTATAGGAAATTTAACGCTGATTAATACTTATTTCTACAACTTTTCAAAAAAACTGCTCCTTCACGTCAAAAAAAAATATTGAAAATAAAAATGTATGGGAGAAAATCTATTTTATTTTTTTTTCTCCGTTCAGTATCAAAGTATAGCAAGCAAACCTTATCTTCTGGTAAGTACTTATTGTCCTTAATATGACGACATATAAATTGCTTGCGTATCCCTGCGGCCTTGGCGCCTACGATGCTATAAAGTTTGAAATTTTTATGTTGAATTATCTTATTATTATTAACGAGTTTTTCTATTAAAATTAATCCAAAATATATTTTTTAATAAAACAAGCCCCCCGCGTGCCCCATCCTTTTATTAGGCTCGCCCCCTATTACTTGGGACTTAAATATAACTGGCGAAATTACAGTGTACTATAGTGTAGTATACACCTTTGCCTTCGGGGAATATAAAGCGTGACGTTATGATAAAATATATCTTGTCTATCCTAAGTCTTTCGACTAATGCAAAAGTAAGTTCTTCCGGCGAATAGTCCAAAAGAGACTCTGAACGTCTTTTCTTCTGTTTGTTGCTGAGGTCAACAAAAGGCTTCCTAATCTGAACTTCGGTAGATGTGCCCACAGTTGTTGTACTAGATGTCGACGGAATCACAGCTGTTGTAGTATCGATGTCAAATGAAGTATTGTCTGACGATATGTTTTCGATAACTTCATCTTGGGCTTGAAAAATCTCGGATAAATTAACAGTAGTGCAATTTGGCCAACTAATATTTGATTGTAACCACGCAGCATGTCTATTCATGAAAGTTTTCTGATTTCTAGAAGCACTTGTCCATCTGCGATTGATATTACTGACGTAGTTCTTCAAAAAGGTCTTGATTATTTCTAAATCTTGTGAACATGTTTCAACTGGGATATGTAGAATAATTTATTTATTTATTTATTTATTTAGGTAACAAACAGTCATAAAGTGATTCTTAAAATGTAACATTGAAAACAAACAGACCTTAAAGTACCATAAATTATAATAATATAAAATATATATATAATAAATTATAAGCTTATATTATAATTATAATATAAGCATCGATACGTTTTACAATATACCGAAAACAATCAAAACTAAAAAAAAATAAAAAATAAGAAACAATGCAGTAAAACCAAAAAATATTTATATAAGCCTCAATTAATACCTACTTGTTAACAATTTTTATTTATATATATCAACTTTTACATATTAACTAATCCTTAAACATTTAAAATAAAAGCATACCAACTTTTTTCTTAAACAATTTTAACGAGTTTGAAAAGATATCCACCTCATTCAACTGCTTGTTGTAATGATCACAAGAACGTCTGAAAAAGGCATTTTTAGCATAATTAGAATGACAAGAGGATACATTAAAAGATTGTTTAGAACGTGAGGATATACGAGGTACTCTGAATCGAACTTTTTGTAGAAGATCAGCTGAATCTATATGATTGTTAATAATCTTATATAAAAATATGCTATCTAGATATTGACGTCTGGAGGTCAGCGACTGTAGATTGTGTCTTTTAGCACATTCATCGTAGTCTCTAAATTGAGCACCAGTACGATAATCAAGAGATTTTAAGAATTTCTTTTGTACTCGTTCTAATCGGTCTTTGTGAACTACGTACTGGGGATTCCATACAACACTTCCGAACTCCAAAATACTGCGAACGAAAGCGTTATATAATATTATAAGAGTGCGACCATTAGTAAAAGGAATACCTAAACGAAGGATCAGACCCAACTGCTTAAACGCTTTAGACACTATTTTGTCAATATGTAAATTAAAATTTAATTTTGAATCCATCGTGACTCCCAAATCACGAATAGAATTCACACGACTAACACTACGGCCCGATATGCTGTAGTCAAACTTAAAAAGACTATTTCTACGATTAAAACTGATAACGTAGCATTTATCTAGATTTAGTGGCAGACAATTATCCTTGCAGTAACATTCAAAGCTACGTAAATCTTGCTGTAACATCTCACAATCATCATAACTCCGAATAATCCGATAGATTTTTGTATCATCTGCGTAAAGTAGATGATGTGATTTAGTGAAGCATGTACCGATATCATTTATATATAAAGAGAAAAGAAAAGGTCCCAAATGTGACCCCTGAGGCACGCCTGATGGAATGTTCAAAAATCTAGATCGGTATCCCTTAAGTGCGACTGCTTGACAACGATTACTTACATAAGACGTCACCCATCTTAAAAGATCACCGTGTATACCAACTCTCGAAAGCTTTTTAATGAGTAGAAAATGATTAATTTTATCAAACGCCTTCGAGAAATCAGTATACACCGAGTCCACCTGACATCCATCGTCTAAAGCATTCAAAAGAAAGTCTGTGTAAGTTACCAAATTGGTATTTACACTCCGACCCCTGAAAAACCCATGCTGCTCAGCTGCAATGATATGACGAAATTGATGTGTTAAAGAAGATGTGACAATTTTTTCCATTACCTTAGCAAATATACACAGCTTAGAAATTGGCCTATATTGCTTCACATTATGTTTGTCACCACCTTTAGATACAGGGGTCACCAGCGCCTTCTTCCACATAGTCGGAAAGTGACCTTCACTAATAGATTTCGTGTATATAATTGTTAATGGTACCGACAATTCACTGCACAACCTACGAATAATAATGGGAGGAATTTCATCAAAACCGGCACCTTTATTTGTGTCGAGTTGTTCAAATAACTTAGCGACAGCCTGCTGAGTGATCTCAATGGAGGACAAGTGAACCGAGGCCCGATCGCTACCGCTATTAATGGACTCAGAGCTATTATCACTGCCATGACATTCGAAGACTGAGTAAAAGTAGTCGTTAAACATGTGACAGATCGTTTCAGGATCAGTTGATGTATCATCATTAAATGTCATGTGTGCTGGGATGATGTTAGTAGATGATTTAGATTTAATGAATGACCAGAAATATCGCGGGGACGCTGTAATCTTTTCCTCTGAAAACGATACATAATTTTTATAACACTGCCTTTCTAGTTGTTTTTCCTTATAACGCAATGTCGAAAATGATTGGTAATCGCAGTCATTTCTATATTTTTTCCATTTCGCATGAACTTTTAATTTTTTACGAATTAATTTTATCAAGTTTCGTGAGTACCAAAGGGGAAACTGAGAATGGGAAGTGACTATCTTTTTGGGAATATACTTATGCATAAGTTTGCTAAAAAAACTAAAAATAATAGCTTCATAGAGTCGTGCCCAATTTTTCATATCTCCTTCAACACGGAGGAACATAAAGATGTCCAAGTTTGTTACAAATGCAGCCATAACGAAACTCACTAAACTTTCACACAGCACGGATAATTAGATATGTTGCTTCCTCAAGGGTTGAGAAACAAGTGCCTTTAATTGTTTCATGCACAGATATTTATAACAAACACACGCGCGCAAGTAGTGACTGACAAAATTAGTACCACATCTTCAACAGCCAATCAGCGTCGTCGATGTCTCCGGTGGTAGGGGTAAATGATTCTTATATCACAGGAGTCGTTTCAGTCAGTTACAAATAGGCAACGAATCAGCACGTGACTGTTGTTGAAGACTTTTATTACTATTTTTTATTAAAATAAAATGAAACAAATGCTGGAATGCGTATGTTTTAATTCTTATGTAATTAAGAAATTATATTTTAAATTCAGCATAATTGAAAAACTCGATAATAATTAAAAAAAAAACCAATTGAAATTTTAAACTTTGAATCGTCGTAGGCGTCAAGGCCGCAGGGATACGCACGCAATTTATATGTCGTCGTATTAAGAACAATAGGTACTTACCAGAATATAAGGTTTGCTTGCTATACTTTGATACTGAACGGAGAAAAAAAAAAATAGATTTTATCCCATACATTTTTATTTTCAATATTTTTTTTGACGTGAAGGAGCAGTTTTTTTGAAAAGTTGTAGTAATAAGTATTAATCAGCGTTAAATTTCCTATACGAAACAATTTTTTGTTAAGTTAAATATGCATTTTCGATCCTACGTCCACCTTTTTGAAAACCGGACCACTGTGCGGCGGCCCGATGCCGTGGCCCGCGCGCTCACCAGACTTTACACCTTTAGACTTTTTCCTATGGAGTGAAATAAAGCGTAGAGTGTATGTAAGTGAACCTGACACTATTGAAGTGCTAAAACAGCGAATAATGGACGCTTTTAATGAAGTGAAAAGGCAAAGAAACGTATTAATTTCTTTAAAAGGAAATTTGTTAAAACGGGCTCGTGTGTGTGTTGAAAATGGAGGAGGACACTTTGAACAATTAATGAAATATTTGTAAGACAGTGACTTTAATGTGAAAAGGTAATGTACATAACAATAATCTTTTTACATATGCTAATTCTAACTATGTTAATACGCCAAAATTACTCGTGAATAATTTAATAACCTATTTGCATTTTGGTTAATAAATTTTTGTATGTTATTTTGTTAACTTAATACCTATCTAAACGTAATTTTGTCGGTTCTACGCCCGATAAAGTATGAAAGAAAAGTTTGATTCATTAATTAAGTATTTACCTATCGGTGCATTTTTGGTTTTTGAGCGGGAGTGGGGCGGCTTGCTAGCATATATTCTACCTTATTGCCATGTATAGTAAGTTCATTTTCAGTTGAGATGGTGTGATACGTTTTCATTGAAGGAAGTTCATTGAATACAATGCAATGCAAATTTGGCGATATTTTCCGCAATTTTAAAAACTGAATAACTTTACTATTATTACAAAAAAAATAAAATTCTTCGCATATTTATAATATTGATGCTTTCCTAAATTTGGCATTCCATTTTTTATGGTAATTAAAATTTATAGGTGTATACATGAAAGATTTTTTCTATTTTTAGACATTACTTTTACCTGAGAGTCTGAGACTACTTTTGTTGAAAAAAACTATTAATTTTGATATGTGTACGACTTAATTATTGTAATTTTTGTCTGCTATTACTAATGTAATGTCTCATATTTATAATGCAATTTAAATTTATTCATATATTACGGCTCGGACTTGAAACTGCACCCGTCCAGCAATTGCTGGTTTTCCGCGTCTCGACAACAATGTAATGTACTATTATGTTGTTTTGTACAATAACAGTTACTCGTTATTATCAACGATAATTATCAATGCGTAATTATCTTGATAACTATCACGATAATTATTCAGTGCAAACCTGCTGACTATACGTATAAATCTTCCCTGGGATGCAAACAACATATTAATGTAGTTTCATCACAATCAAATTTTTTAATTTCAGGATACAATAAAGAAGCATAGGATTTATTTTATTTATATAGATGAGGTCAAATTTATTTGGCATAATATTCGGTTTGGGAGCCACCTATGTTAAGGAACGTTTACAAATTAATATATAATTAAACATTAACATTTATTGCTCTTGTTACAGTGGTGCCAGTAGCGTGTGCTATCATGACGCCCATCCCTATGACCGCAATCTTCATTTATCAGAAGATTAAGGCGTGGTACGTACAATTAACAACCTTACCTGCTAATTTATACAAGCTGATATTGCTTGCGATTTCACTTGGGTGTCATTGCCTTTTGAAAATAGACACTCATAAAGATTATTTAGTACCAACTGTTAACCAATGCAAAAGCAACTGTTAAAAATAAATAAACAAAATATAAATAGCATTACGATATCTATTTGTTTATGGTAATGCCTTTAGTTTATTAATGGAGTATCTATACCATTAATATTTATTTTCTTTAAATTAATATTGATCTATAATTTAATGCGTCATATTCGATGCGAAAGAAATAGTGAATAATGTCATTGGTATCATGACAGTGAAGTGAAGGTTACCTATATTTTATATAAAGAAATATGAATAACAATAGCTTAAGACTTGACTAGTTTTATATACTGAAAGATATTTAAGTCGATGATATAAGTATAAGTTAGCAGCAAAAATTATTTTGATTAAATTTTATTTTCTATATTTTGTAGTTAGTATGCTGTTGTCTTTCCTGTAAAAATACATATTACTTCACCAAAATATAATTTCAACTATTAATATATTTGTTGCTCTTAACTCTGCAAATTTAAGTTCCTGCAATTTTTTTGCCATGACATGACTTGTAATCAAATAATTGACCTGGAGATCTAGGAGGTTTATGACCAACTGTTAGCTTGATATGATATCCATGCCGGTATTATAATAAGTGTGAGATACTTACAAACTCGAGCATTCAGATATAGAATTCGGATGCACATATTTTGAAATTTTCAATATTTAAATACTCAATATCGTCCTTGAATAACTAATTTTTGTTTTTTTCAATAAGTATCAAAATAAACGAAACTCAAATTGTCTACTCAGAAATTTGAATACGGTGAATAAGGGTGACACTTCTACAGCTGCATTTGCCTTGCGTTCAAAGCTGATAATGGGGTTAACGTTGGGTTGTTTGAATGAGCTAATAAAAGGGATTCTTGTTAATATGGCTTTTTATTAAAGAAAGTTTTTTAAATACGTTGCGCATTTAATATAATTATGTTTATTTATATAAATATTATTTATATACAGTACAGTAATAATTGGGTTAAAAATTAATATGTAGCAATTTTGATTTCAGAGTCCTAATAAAAAATTGTGTGAAAATTTACATTGCATCTAAAGTTTGGGCACATTTGGTTATCATTGTTTGATATAAATGTTCAACGGTATAGATCTATGCTTTTTTTGAGTAGAAATAATCGACGTTGGTTTTAAATTGGGGTTTTTAAATCCGTTGACGACGAACGCCATCTTGGAACTTGTGACTGTTCTCAATATCATTGGTCCATTTGTCAGGAATGACAAACGTGTGGTATATTATACTCAACGTGTGATATTTTTTTGTTTCCATATAAAAATTACCGTCTTCAACATCATTCGCGTTGCGTTGTGTGAAAATAGGGGAGGTATGTTCATCATAAATGTTATATTTGAAACTTGAATTTGGGTGACGGACTCACTATTGGCATTGGCTTGCACGGTTTTTGAGAAACAAGGGAGATGTCTGCTTTTCTTGTTGTCCTTTGGCTTTACTATTACGCTTTCTTTTATTTTATGTTTTTATATGTAATCTAGATGAAATTACAATACTTTTAGAATAGTATGGTGTTTTTAATAAAAAGTTTATTATTTGTACTAGCGGCCCGTCCCGGCTTCGCACGGGTGGACAAAATTGTTTAAATGTTTTCTATTCTTAAATATTTTTCCGTTAGCGCCATCTAGCGTCCGGTAGACGAACTACTTGCGGTTAACGCATTGCTATGGTAACGTTCTTGATACAATGGAAAAAGAGCGGGGAAAAAGAGCGGACAGACAAACCCACAAACCACTGTGATCTTAGATTATAGATTTAATGTACTGTTATTTATAATAACATAAAAAATGGATACTTAATTTTGTCATTATTATTAATAAGTACAAAAGTAAATGGTTAATACAGCAATATCCACTTATTATAACGGATTTTTGATAGTGCCATTTTGTGAATTTTTAATAGCAATTTATTTGTACCAAATTATTCGGTCATTAACGACTTTCGGACATGAGTGTATTTGTCTTAAAATGTTACTTTTATATCATATTTTTCGTAGAGAAAATACCGTAGCATCTTGTAAACTGCACTCCTATTTTAATAGTTTTAAATATCATATATAAAACTAAGTATAAGATATATTAAGTGAAGATTTGTATTAGAACATTACAAATAATTTTGATAAAAACAAAAACCAATACCTTAGTGCTACATATATCTTAGTCGTCTTCAGATATTCTGGTGCGCGAATTTCTGAAAAACTATATAATGTAGATAGTGAATGTGTTGAATACAATTTGCCCCAAAGAACGTACAATCTACGCTCTTAAAACAAATATATTTAAAAAATGGGTAGCTATAAAACGTTATCGCATTATTAACTGTCATGAAACTAAAAAACTGTTTTATTTATTGTTTTCTTGCTCTTCTTACAGCAACTGCTATTGCACTTTGCACTTTAGTGTGTCTGATTTTAAATTGCATGATAATACTCTTTTTTATTTTGCTATTAACACTTATCTTTCTTTTATCGCCACATGAGCCGATAATGTACTTATTTATATTAAATTTAGAGACTCGTTTACATAGCAACTAACGATCGAATATTAATCGATATTATCTTTAAATATTGTTTTAATCTGTTATTTTATATGAACAAGAATCTAATATTATTTACTTTCTCTACCTGACGTTATCTTGCACCATTATTGTTTAATCAATTACCTAATTTATTATTTTTGTTAAATATTAATATTGTAACCGCTTGTAAACGAGTCTCTATGCATCTCACTTGTTTCTACTATGACCTCAAAATTAATTTCTTATAGAAGGTATTTTATATTGTTGATCTCAGAATGCTGTTCAAGTTGTTCTGATAAATATTTACTATTGTAGCCCATGAACGCTTGTTGCGCTAATTAAACTTCGATTTCATCCTCTTCGAGATAAAACACGACAATATATGCAATAAGTTAGAACTGAAAATAATGTAGTAATATTGTAACGCAATGCTCTTAATAATAACAAAATATGGAGGTCATATTTTAGTATTTGTTTTGAAAAGTAATTGTAAAAATTTCACGATTTTATGATAGTGTTTTACTACTTATAACTATTTCATCATCATATGTTTTAATCTATATTTAATATTGGCAGCATCGTCAACAGAAGAAATGAACACAAAAAAATCGTTGAAGAATCATCAACACCAGTATATGAAACACCCCAGCCCGACGTCATCGCAACCATTGATGTCACCACCAAATAGCGCGGCATAGACCATTCAAGAAAGACCTCATCGGGCAAAGACAAATTTACTTCATTTAATTTATTTTTATTTTACATGCCTACATACTTTCGACTACTTATTTAATCTGTACCAGTGAACAAATAGACAATAGAAGTGTCTAGGTTTCAAGGTATTTATTTTTTTATAATTTATTGTCCTAATTAAATGTAAAATGTTTAATCAGTGTTTATGTTTTAAATTCTTATTAACAACAATTTTAAAAACTCGTTTTGAGTAACTGGCGTAAACCTGCTTGTTGGTCCCTAGACACTTTTGATGTTAAAATTTTATTTTTGTTTTTTATTAAAGTTGTTGATTTTTAATCTTTTTATCATTGTTAACACTTGCTTTGTGATCTTAATATTATGTATAGTAAAACTAACCTCAATAATAGTTATTTTGAAATGTTATATGAATGAAATAAATGTTAATGAACAAAAAGCCCGATAGTTGTCTATAAGATAATGTTTATTGTATTTTGCACTCTGTATTGTATTGTATGTGGTTGATAATCTAATGTTTTTAATATATTAATGGTACTGGGATTATTGACTTTCTACTGAAAGATCTTGACGAATATTATTTGCTGTTAAAATGTCAATGTAATTGTCAATTAATGAACATGTTTGAACAGGTGCTCAAGTTTTCCTTTTGAAAATGTTTGCAAACATTTGAATAACTTTATATTAAAAAAAAGCTTAAATTATTAATGAATATTGAGTGGCATTAGCCTTCATATGTTTTGGTAATTATTGCCCACTCAAAATGTTTTATTGACATTCCTGTATTTGTCATTATTTATTGGTTTTCACCTATAAAATTTGTATGTCGCGTGGTTACATCAATTTTATGGAAATTGCCGTTTTTTTTTCAATATTCTGTAAATTCTGAGTAAATAGCGATCAATTCACAGAGAGTCGTTAGATCAAATGTAGAGAGATTTGTGAAGTGCTTTTGTCAGCTTTTATTTTCACGTTGTAGATAAGGAAATGTTTTATAATATTTTACTGAGCTGACACATAATTATCAGGTTTACGCACAAATATTTAAAGTAATCGGCAAATACGTACCGTGACAGACAAAATAATACTAGGCGGCATTTTTAATCCTCGCTTACGTGAACGTAATGCCGCATAGAGGCATACCATTTTGTTTGTCACGTTACGTATGGTATAATTTATAGACTGGTAATTTTCACCACTCCTTAACAACAATAGGAAGGAAATTTTTTATATTAAAATCAAAACATATGCCGTTAATAGGTTCAATTCGCTCATATCTATGTGTAGTTGTTTATGTGATATTATGTACCAGACTTTTGTCATTAAACAAATCTTTGTCGCAACGTGTCGTGCATTGCTTGGTATTTATTGTTTTCCATACCTATATATCTCTGAATGTTGATCGGTCAATTCACAGGCTCGTTTTATAGGTGAAACAGATGTGAAACCAGGCTGCTATATGGCGTTTTTTAAGAAATCAGTATTGTGTTATGAATTTATAAAAGAAGTATGTTTATGATTTAATACAGAAAATTCAAATGATTTAGTTGTTTAATTTTATGTGTAAATATGTTCATTTTATTTTGATCTGTAGTAAAAAAAACCAGCCCCTTGAAAAAAGTAATAAAGCACACAACCGCCCGCGTAAATGTGTTTTTGACTCTGTTTTCCTTGGCAAATGGGAAAAATCACATAGACTTTGGAATGAGCTGCTAATAAAAGACATGTTTGACAAACCTCCAACAAAATACCATTATGTGAGAAACGTTATTCCTATAATTATCAATGTGCCCAGAAGATATTAAGAAATAAACGCTAAAAATCCTAAAATATGGATTTCCTTATTTAGCTATAGCACAGTCGGGAACTATTAGGCGAGGCAGTCAATACGTATAGTAAGGAATATTATTACCTACATATTTATATCTATGATAAAGGCAACGCTACTTAATTTATAAAAAATTAAAAACTAGTAGTTCCTATATTTATATTTCGTATTTCACGCCGAGCTGATAATAATTTTGGAATTAATTTGACAAATAAAGCGGCGCTTAATACATACCTGCATGCGTTCTCTTCAACAAACCTTTCAAGGATAGCGAAATGATAATATATGATATATTAAGAGCGAGGCCACACGATACGATGCGGTGCGGTGCGGCGCCGCACGGCACTGCGGTGCCGCACGGCACTGCGGTGAACAGCGTTGCGCTGCTGGCGCATTACCCCTCCCCGCTTCGTCTCTCAGGACCCCAGCCCGGCGCGCTGCGGTGCGACGCCGCACGGCGACCTAACGCCTCGTCTGACATGGTAAAGTAATTTGTATGTAGGATGACGCAGCGGCACCGCTCAGTGCGAGGCCACACACTGAATTCGACGTATAGGGTGCCACACGGGTAGTGTGGCGCCGCACCGCACCGCAGTGAACAGCGTTGCGCTTTACCCCTCCCCGCTTCGTCTCTCAGGTCTCAAGTCCGGCGAGTTGCGGTGCGACGCCGCACGGCGAAATAACGCGTCGTGTGACATGGTATAGTGATTTGTATGTAGGATGACGCAGCGGCACCGCTCAGGCACCGGACCGCACCGTTAACGCATCGTGTGGCCTCGCACTTAAACTCAGTTAATACAAATAACTAAAAATATGATATACCTAGGTATCTACAGATAAAATATAACTTACCTGTATAGAGACTAAAGAAGTTTAATAAGTTTAAAACTGAAAAGGGAGTGTCTCGATTTCGCAACAAACAAAACACTGTCGATTTTCCGACACATGTCACACGTTAAGTTTAACCAAACACCGTCACCTCCGATCACAATGAAAACAGAAAATAAAATGGGTAAAAAATAAGTACATCAATACATAAAATGTAACGACGCCCCGACTTTTCCCTCTACCATCACATATAACTCTCTGAATAGCTAGTTAAAATGGGTAAGCCAAAGTTTGATCCTCCAACCAATACCTTCCCGTACAAAATATCAAAACGACTGAATATCCTGAGTGTGCCTAGAAAATATATCATTGAAACGGATGAGGGCATGCCCGCGTTAACACCGCGTGGTATCCGGAAATCTGCCTTGAACTCTCAGCTATCGGACAGGGTGAATGATGCTGCATGGCCCTACATTCGGTAATATTTTTTTCAATATTATATTATAAATAAAAATATTAGTAATTTCTCACTATAATAAGTAGTTACTAACTGTAAATGCTGAAGTTTGCACCTTATATTAGAAATTGGTAAACTGATGCAGGGTCGGTAATAGATTAAATAGTTTATAATTGTATTAACAGTATTCGTATCGATCTTTTACTGTCTCAGAAGTGTAATATTTGTATATGTTATTAACCTGTTATTTAGACAAGAATTTAAGAATTATAACTACCAACCTACGACATATGATAATAAGATTCCGTTTTGGCGAAAGGATATACTGTTTTTATTAAACTTATTGTGACTAATATATTGTTTTACCATTATGGAGTAGCAATCACAGTATTATTACTTAAGGCGTAGGTTTGATGGTAAAATAATTACCTAAGTAAAAGTAAAGTAATGCTATTTCTCAACCTGGAATGACAGTAAATAATTTTAATTATAATTCTTCTAGTCGTTTCCTGATTCTCAAGAGAATGTACAAGAACAGATTTAGCCAAGAGAGAATAGAACGGATCGATCGGATGATAGAAGCGGCCAACGTTACTTGCTACAGCAAGATGGCGAACTGCGTTTTGGATCTGAAGAAGAATGATACCAAAGAAGTGAAAAAGAAGAGAGGATGGTCAGAAAGCGAGTGGAAAAAGCATATGGACTATATCAACCAAATTGCTGGCCCGAGGCGGGACTTTATGCCGCCACCTGTCAAGGTAATATTCTTGTCACTATGTTTTATATCTCAACGTTTAGTGCCGTTACTTTTGCATTGAGATACAGACTTCAGTTATGATTACAATATAATTTTTTTAACGAAAAGCCTAAATAACGGATGTTTGTATTATATCTTGTCAAGTGACACGAAATAATGACATTTACAGAGAGGTCCTGCCAAGCCGTTACCAGACTTATTGCAGAGAATCAACCAGATATGTTGGATGCCAGAGTTTAAAGTGTACAAGCGACTATCCAAAGAAGCCTGGTATAGGGATCCTATCAAGGTCAGTAAATATTTTTTTGTTGATATACACGAAGAGTCACACGAAGCGTTTTGGTTTCGATTTTGTGATCCATACAACTAGAGTGTAACTCCTCGGCTGATTTTATGTTCCTGACACATAGAATTTAGGGGTCTTCAAGTCACGAGAGAATAGGTATCTTCTAGGTAAGCGCGTCACATCCTAGATCGCATTATCGCTTACCATCAGGTATGATAGATAATCGCTATACCTTTTTTCAATAAAAAAAAAGAAAATTCAATTGGTAGTCTTTTTCTTTAGAAATAACGGCAAAAATCAGTTTACAATGTAATGGTATACACACATCGAAAACTTGTCCTATAATAAGACTTTTTCATTGAGTCTAGTGAAATAAACAGTTTGGTTACTGACACCACAAAAATCCTAAAGAAAAATCTATAGAGGATACCATTTTTTTTATTTCGAATAAGTTCTCTTTTGATCCCAATCAAGCCCGGGTGCCAAGACAGGATCCACAATGGAACGAACCTAAAACAATAGAAGGTGCCTATTCACCCTGGCTATATAATATTGTTTTTATCTTTTTGCAGGTCCCACCGAATGCTCTTAAGTACGTGATATCGGACCGCGTGAAGAAGCTAGCTGCTCACAGAGTTATACCGCAACCGATGTAAACAGTGCCCGCATTCACTCCGAATCACTTGCGCGTCCTTTTTGCCTCGTACAATCGTACTAACGAATTTATATATACAATACCTCCATTCAATAATCTTTGAGAAAACATAAGCAAACTTGAAGCAACCTATTGATTTGTTACGCCATTAAACACTCCATAGATAACTTTTCTTTGCCATTTTCGACATAAATGTTTAATATGAATTTGCAATGCTAATATGAAAATCCATATTAAAGTGTCACTTTTACTCAACCACTTTGTCATTTTTCATTCAAATCAATTTTGGATCATTATGGCTTTCAACCCAGATTTTTACAATCAGTTATAGATCTATTAACATTTTAGTTGAATTTCAAAAGTTTACCATGGCAGTAAATTAATGAGTGGTGTCTAGTTTTAACAATTCGTTAGTGCGATATAAAAAAGTGAAGTCTCACATTCGGTAATGAATTCGGAGAAAAGAATCCCAACAGTACAATAAAACGAAATAGTAATCAAAACAGTACTACTTATTGTTTTATTCATATTTACAATAGTCACAATTTCGTCCTACTTATATTAAAAAGAAACATTACTGAAAATTTATAAATAGTTGAATGGATAGCATTTGATTTGACAGATCATTTTCTAAGTAAACTGTATTATAAATAAATAATCTTAGGGCTACACCGGAGCGGCATTCTCTAAACGGCCAGGCTATGGATAACTGCGTTGGTGAAATCTTTGGTTGTGGATTGCCCGCCGAGGTCCTTTGTTCTTACTTTGCCGTCTTTCAATACTCTGCAACAATAACAATTCTATAATGAATATTACTGGAAAAACTAACTTTTCAATATTGGCTCGAGTCTGGGTGTTGTGGTACCATCGTTGTATCGGAATTCCAATCGCTACTGCTTAATTTTGGTTAAGCACAATGCATGTGATGTTTAAAAAAATGATATTTTTAGTATACATTTATTTTTTCCAACAAGGCAACACACCAAGAAGGTAAAATTGTTTTACATCCATAACTTGTTGAGTACTTTATATAACAAAAATGTCGATAACTTACGCGTTGATGGCATTCTTGATCCTGCGCGAATAGGTGTGCAGGTTGACGTGGGACAGTAGGTTGGCTGAGCAGAGCAGCATGGCCGTGGGATTGGCAATGTTTTTGCCCACAGCCCCGGAGAATATGTGGCGGGCACCCTGGCAGACGAATAGATTTATATCAAAATCACTGACGTGTCTGCGCAAAAACCTTTCTTTGGAGAACTTGTTGGATTCGATTACAAATTTGTTGGATTCGATCACAAATATGTTGGATACAGTTAAAATTGGCTACTTGACAGTTGTAAAGAAAAAATATGAAATATGTTGAAAAACATAGCTTATATTAAAAGTATTTTATTGTTGAAAAATATGTCTCAAGTTCAAACATCGACGTCACATCACACAAAACAGCGTCAGTTTCATATAAAACTTATGTGATGTGACGTCACAGTCTGCCATTGTCACGTGACCGACTGTTTTCGCGCTAAATTTAAGGCTAAAGATATTTTTTTACCTACTTAACATGGCATTTTAAATAAAAAAAAAATTGCAATAGATATAAAATACACCTACGCAATTATTACAATATTCTCGATAACATTTGATGTAACGTTAAGTCTAACTTCAGATGGACGTAGTTCCCTACCCGCGTAAGGAAATTATAAATAAATACATGACTGTTTAAATGACTGCCCATCATGCGCATTCCTTTGCAGGTATGAAGGGTCGTCGCTGTTTAGCCCCCGGTGTCCAGAAATCGATTTCAATTATCAACCTGTTCTTTTGACTGCTGATGCAACAGCGAACAACGGCTTAACCTGCTTTCCGAATAAGGATGAACGTCTCCCATCATATGAACGGTCTTTGCAAAAGATGCTTAATATCCACTTTTAACGTGCGAATGTTTTAAAGTTCCTTACATTTTTCAAATTATTTATGTTCACTAGCGCCCCCACTATTGCTTACTAATACCCCTAACTAAAAGTTAGAACTAGTTCGGCCAACCGGACTATTGCTACTAGAGGGCGCCACCGAGCCTCAGAATATTAAGTTAGCTAGTAAAGTAAAGAAAGGTAGTCTTACCTGTTCAAAGACAGCACATTCCGCACTATAAGAAGCTCCGGCCACCACTCCGGCGCCACCCACAAGGCCGCTGGCCAGGTTGTCCACGATGTTGCCGTACAGGTTCGGGGTCACCATCACGTCGAACTGGTTCGGGTTCGAGACCATCTGCATCGTGCAGTTGTCCACTATCATCTTCTCGAACTGGATGCGAGGGTAAAGCTTCGCCATCTGGGAAAGGAAAATGTTTATATTTATGACTAGTGACAATAAAGGTCACATTGTTTGTATGGACTTTAAGAGATCTCTTCGAATCAATAATAAAACTTCTTTTGTTTGAATCTCAAGAAAATATTACGGCTTTTACAAATAGTTGTTCATTAAAACTCTCCAGAAAATAATTGACATTTCATTATTAAAAAATTACCACAAAGTTTAACCACAGGATTATTACAATCATACATTTAAATTTATTTTTTACTTCTAAACATTTCTGTTTTCGTTTTTTGTATAGATCATCATCATACCATAAGAGGAAGAGTGATTTGAGATGCTGAATAAATGGCTTCAAAAAGTTCTTTATAAAGGCCCTTTTACATATTGTACACGTTAAGATATCTATACATATTAATAAAATTGGAGTGTCTGTTTGTAATATTGAAACAACCCTTTTTTACTACATGCATAAGAATATTTATACGGTACATACACCAAAATAACATTTTTTATAATTTTTCTCTGTCTGTCTGTCTGTTTGTTCCGGCTAATCTCTGAAATGGCTGGACCGATTTTGACGGGACTTTATTGGCAGGTAGCTGATGTAATAAGGAGTAACTTAGGCTACTTTTATTCTAGAAAAAATCTTTTATAACAAAAAAAAACTGTGCCACAGCAACGCGTGGCTGGGTCAGCTAGTATGTAAATAAAATAAAACTACCACGAAGCCACGAAAAAAATAGGACTAATTTAAGAAATACCTCTTCACAGCTGCGCAGGAAGAGGCCGTCTCCAAGTTTCATAATATTGGCCTTATGTACTGCGGTCACCTTCTTGCGACCCATCTTCACCGCGTAGTCAAACGCGAACTTCGCGATACGCTCCGACTTGGCAGCTGTGATGATTTTCAAACATTCCACAACACCTAGAAACAAAATATTAATTTAGCTTTAACACATTCATTAGATAGGAACCACTTCACAAAGGAGACTGGTGAAATGCAAAACGGTTTTTTTTTAATATTTAAATTTTCAAAATCTGGCTTTGTGATTTAAGCAATTAGTTCATCCAACTTTTATCTTTTCTCGGTAAATGTCTCTTTCTAAATTATTTCTATAGACGCAAGAATGCACATTAAAAGGTCGGAATTATAACCATTTCCCTGATATATAAGTTAGAAGAAAATGTGAACTTTGCCGTTGATTTTCTGGCAGAATAGTATAGCACCAACTCCTCACACTTAAAGGTATCATAAAATGCTATTAATCATACTGATAATTACCATATACCTGCCGTAGACCAAAAATGAGTAGCATTTTTCCGTTTTTCGAATTATGGTCTTTATCTGCGATCTAGAACCCGCTTGGCAAGCGTGGAGAGATCCAGTGGACGCTTTTCAGCTAACATAATGAACAAATCGGAAATTCGTACTTATATTATTGACCCAATCACTTACCAGGTACAGACTCGTGTTCTAACGCGGAATATTCTCCTTCAGTCTGCTCTCTGATGATGATGCAGTCTACGTCAGCATGACGGCACTTAACATTGGGCAGAGATTTTACATGTACCACGTTCGCATACAAATCCAGGGCATTACGTAGCTTCATGTTCAATGTTTGTAACTCGCCCGTGTGGGAGAAGTCCGGAGTCGCAAGAATACCCTGTGTAATAATATTCAACTCTAAGACGAATGTAAACAAGTTTAATTTTACTTTAACAGCATGTAACAATTTGTTTACGTTAAGAATGCTCATTCTATTATCTTGCTATGGAGTTGGCAGAGTTCATGAGTTGTACCTTGATACAAATTTTATTCTTGGTGATGGAGTTGACGACATCCTCGAGAGGCGCGCTGAGAGTGGGATTCACCTCGGAGAAGAAGAACGACTCGAAGTCCACTGGAATACTAGCTGCCTGTTTAAAAAGGACCTTCTTTAAAATATCACATAATTAGAAGTGCCATTTACATATTCACACAGTCACCAGTGAGAAGAGTGAGAGATACTGGCAACTTTTAGCTAAGTTAACGTAACATTTAAGCCACATATAAGGTTTATACTTCAAACGCTCAATTTATGATGAAGGCAATGTGAATTAAAATGTGAACATTTTATTATATAGATTAATATTATACTGCCTCCTCTTTATCTACGACTGTGTCAATGAGTAGCAGATTAATGATGGTGCTTCAAATATTGAAAAATCAATTAGTTTATTTTACTAACTTGCTCAAAAGTAGGTGACGGTATAGCCCTTTCTTGAAACCAATTTAGTATTTTAGGAGTTATGTTACTAATGCCATGATACACTTTTTCAATCAATTTCTACACATTTTGCACTACAGACCATGTAATATAATTTTAGTAAAGTTACTCCATTCTGATTTTCAATTATTAAAATTTATGATAGATTACCTAGATTGATTTTAATATATTTTTAATCCCTTGAATTCGATTCAGTAGTTTAGGTTTGATGCTATTTCAAAAACACAGACAAACCAACAGACACAAGACTTAAAAACGATAGAAACAAACTATTTTTGCTAAGATGTATGTACATACAAGCTTTCATTTAAAGTATAAGTATAGATGTGTAATTTACAATATAGGGGTATATATGTGAAAGATATATAAAAAATAAAGCATTTGTGACTAGAAAAAGATTTTTCAATGACAAGAAAAAATATTGCCATTTTGCAGCAAAAAATTGATTCTGCAGAATGGAAAATCTGCCATTTTTTATTAAATCCTAATAATTATTTGTAAGTTGTATAAGATCTCAAATGACTGTACCTTGAATACTTCTTGGACTGAATAGACCAGCTCGGGACCGACGCCATCTCCAGGGATTAAAGTGCACTTGATACGCCCCTCCTTGGATGCGTTGCGTTGCTAAAGTAAAATGTACTCGTTAGATAAATTCTGAAACTATTTTCCACCTTGAGCAAAACTAAACATTTAATTTTACCGACATAAAAAAAAGTAAAGTGTTATTTTTAGCAGTTACAAATTCTGTTTTATAAACTCATGAATTAGAAAAAGTGCTGCTTAATTTAATTCCGAATCAAAAATTTGGGTGTGTAGTTTACCTTTTCCCTAAAATTTTTAAGTTCTGTATAGTTTGTAAAGATTAGTAGCATACAAAATTGGTAATGAAATTATATTAATCAATCTGTGCCATAAGTTTATCTGGACATAGTGACAAATGTTACTGTAAAGATAATACTATATTTATGATACAGCTTCTCTACTTTATTATAGCCATTTGATATTTTTATTATTTTTTGACTCCTAACAAAAACTCTGTGAACTTAATAATAGGGGTTAAAGTATGAAATTGCCGTTTTATTGCAATAGGTTCTTTGAATTGACATAGAATCTTCATGGTTTGAGGTTTTCGAATGAAACTTTTTTTAAATGGTTTCTATGATGTTCTTTTTTTAAAAAATGTAAAACATTTGAATATCGACTTTCAATTGTTTTTGTTATTCAATTTAGACAAGAAAGATGGATACTGCGAAAATTCGAGTTATTTTTGAATACGAGTTCCGACGCGGAACTAACGCGGCAGAAACAGCCCGCAATATCAATGCTGCGGTTGGAGAGGGGTCTACTAATGAACGCACCGTGCGATTTTGGTTTAAACGCTTTCGTGATGGAAATTTCGACTTAAAGAACGAGCCACGAGGAAGACCGCCCACACAGGTAAATAACGATGAATTAAGAGAGATAGTGGAAGCCGATCCTAGTCAAAGTACCCAGGAATTAGCGGCATGGTTTAACGTTACCTTACCCACAATATTGACTCACTTGCGTCAAATCAATAAAATAAAAAAATACGAAAAATGGGTGCCTCATGATTTGACTGATCTGCAGAAAGAAACGCGTGTTGAAACTTGTGTTGCCTTGTTGAACCGGTACAGAAATGAAGGAATATTGGATCGAATTGTAACATGTGATGAAAAGTGGATTCTTTATGATAACCGGAAAAGAAAAATGCAATGGCTGACCCCAGGTCAAATGCCACAACAGTGTCCTAAAGCAAAACTTACCAATAAAAAGGTAATGGTAACTGTTTGGTGGTCTCAGCATGGTGTTATTCACTATAGTTTTCTCCGATCTGGTCAAGCAATAACGGCAGATGTCTATTGTGCCGAACTCCGAACCATGTTGACAAAACTAGCAGTAAAACAGCCCCGACTCATGAATCGATCTTCACCATTATTGCTCCACGACAACGCGAGACCTCACACAGCACGAGAAACCATTTTGACCCTTCAGGAACTGCAGTTAGAAACCATTCGTCATCCTCCGTATTCACCAGACCTTGCTCCAACGGACTACCATTTTTTTCGTGATTTGGACAATTATCTACGTGACAAGAAGTTTTCTTCCCAGGAGGCAGTACAAAATGCTTTCACACAGTTTGTGCAGTCTAGATCGTCGGAATTCTATCGCAAAGGCATTAATGACCTTCCCATTAGATGGCAGCAATGTATAGATAATAATGGCAACTATTTTGATTAAATAAATTTGTTAAAAATTTAAAAAATAAACAATATAGATTTTCAGTACAAATCGGCAATTTCATACTTTAACCCCATACCAATAATAAAATATACTTTATTTGATCTTACTAACAAAACATTTCAATAATAATCATAAAATATTTACAACTTACCACAAGTAATGGTAACTTAAAACTAAGCAAAGCTCAATTGGACAACACAAGTTATGAATTAAACATTACATTTAAACAAAACAAGAGTTGCTCACAATGTTTCATTCATATAAGATATAAAATACGTGTGTAAAAAAAAACAACCACGCCTCCGAGCCCTCAGATGGGATTCGAACCCACGACCTTTCGCAATCCGGGCGACTGCTCTGACCGCTGAGCTACCGAGACGCTGGCAAACGTGTCGAATTTTACAAACGTATTCCAACTTCTACTATGAGCTAGTATCGTTCCACCAATGCTGAACGCTAACTACCTTCAACATTGAAAGTAATATTTTTACAAATATTAAACAATCAATTAAGATGGAACCAGCTCTAATTATGTTTTTTTTTTTATTTAATTTTTTTTGCATTCACAATGCAATATTTCTATAAGATATAAAATACGTGTGTAAAAAACAACCACGCCTCCGAGCCCTCAGATGGGATTCGAACCCACGACCTTTCGCAATCCGGGCGACTGCTCTGACCGCTGAGCTACCGAGACGCTGGCAAACGTGTCGAATTTTACAAACGTATTCCAACTTCTACTATGAGCTAGTATCGTTCCACCAATGCTGAACGCTAACTACCTTCAACATTGAAAGTAATATTTTTACAAATATTAAACAATCAATTAAGATGGAACCAGCTCTAATTATGTTTTTTTTTTTTATTTAATTTTTTTGCATTCACAATGCAATATTTCTATAAGATATAAAATACGTGTGTAAAAAACAACCACGCCTCCGAGCCCTCAGATGGGATTCGAACCCACGACCTTTCGCAATCCGGGCGACTGCTCTGACCGCTGAGCTACCGAGACGCTGGCAAACGTGTCGAATTTTACAAACGTATTCCAACTTCTACTATGAGCTAGTATCGTTCCACCAATGCTGAACGCTAACTACCTTCAACATTGAAAGTAATATTTTTACAAATATTAAACAATCAATTAAGATGGAACCAGCTCTAATTATGTTTTTTTTTTATTTAATTTTTTTTGCATTCACAATGCAATATTTCTATAAGATATAAAATACGTGTGTAAAAAAACAACCACGCCTCCGAGCCCTCAGATGGGATTCGAACCCACGACCTTTCGCAATCCGGGCGACTGCTCTGACCGCTGAGCTACCGAGACGCTGGCAAACGTGTCGAATTTTACAAACGTATTCCAACTTCTACTATGAGCTAGTATCGTTCCACCAATGCTGAACGCTAACTACCTTCAACATTGAAAGTAATATTTTTACAAATATTAAACAATCAATTAAGATGGAACCAGCTCTAATTATGTTTTTTTTTTATTTAATTTTTTTGCATTCACAATGCAATATTTCTATAAGATATAAAATACGTGTGTAAAAAACAACCACGCCTCCGAGCCCTCAGATGGGATTCGAACCCACGACCTTTCGCAATCCGGGCGACTGCTCTGACCGCTGAGCTACCGAGACGCTGGCAAACGTGTCGAATTTTACAAACGTATTCCAACTTCTACTATGAGCTAGTATCGTTCCACCAATGCTGAACGCTAACTACCTTCAACATTGAAAGTAATATTTTTACAAATATTAAACAATCAATTAAGATGGAACCAGCTCTAATTATGTTTTTTTTTTATTTAATTTTTTTGCATTCACAATGCAATATTTCTATAAGATATAAAATACGTGTGTAAAAAACAACCACGCCTCCGAGCCCTCAGATGGGATTCGAACCCACGACCTTTCGCAATCCGGGCGACTGCTCTGACCGCTGAGCTACCGAGACGCTGGCAAACGTGTCGAATTTTACAAACGTATTCCAACTTCTACTATGAGCTAGTATCGTTCCACCAATGCTGAACGCTAACTACCTTCAACATTGAAAGTAATATTTTTACAAATATTAAACAATCAATTAAGATGGAACCAGCTCTAATTATGTTTTTTTTTTTATTTAATTTTTTTGCATTCACAATGCAATATTTCTATAAGATATAAAATACGTGTGTAAAAAACAACCACGCCTCCGAGCCCTCAGATGGGATTCGAACCCACGACCTTTCGCAATCCGGGCGACTGCTCTGACCGCTGAGCTACCGAGACGCTGGCAAACGTGTCGAATTTTACAAACGTATTCCAACTTCTACTATGAGCTAGTATCGTTCCACCAATGCTGAACGCTAACTACCTTCAACATTGAAAGTAATATTTTTACAAATATTAAACAATCAATTAAGATGGAACCAGCTCTAATTATGTTTTTTTTTTTATTTAATTTTTTTGCATTCACAATGCAATATTTCTATAAGATATAAAATACGTGTGTAAAAAACAACCACGCCTCCGAGCCCTCAGATGGGATTCGAACCCACGACCTTTCGCAATCCGGGCGACTGCTCTGACCGCTGAGCTACCGAGACGCTGGCAAACGTGTCGAATTTTACAAACGTATTCCAACTTCTACTATGAGCTAGTATCGTTCCACCAATGCTGAACGCTAACTACCTTCAACATTGAAAGTAATATTTTTACAAATATTAAACAATCAATTAAGATGGAACCAGCTCTAATTATGTTTTTTTTTTTTATTTAATTTTTTTGCATTCACAATGCAATATTTCTATAAGATATAAAATACGTGTGTAAAAAACAACCACGCCTCCGAGCCCTCAGATGGGATTCGAACCCACGACCTTTCGCAATCCGGGCGACTGCTCTGACCGCTGAGCTACCGAGACGCTGGCAAACGTGTCGAATTTTACAAACGTATTCCAACTTCTACTATGAGCTAGTATCGTTCCACCAATGCTGAACGCTAACTACCTTCAACATTGAAAGTAATATTTTTACAAATATTAAACAATCAATTAAGATGGAACCAGCTCTAATTATGCAATATTTCTATAAGATATAAAATACGTGTGTAAAAAACAACCACGCCTCCGAGCCCTCAGATGGGATTCGAACCATTTTTTTAACCATTTTTTTTATTTAATTTTTTTGCATTGTGAATGCAAAAAAATTAAATAAAAAAAAAACATAATTAGAGCTGGTTCCATCTTAATTGATTGTTTAATATTTGTAAAAATATTACTTTCAATGTTGAAGGTAGTTAGCGTTCAGCATTGGTGGAACGATACTAGCTCATAGTAGAAGTTGGAATACGTTTGTAAAATTCGACACGTTTGCCAGCGTCTCGGTAGCTCAGCGGTCAGAGCAGTCGCCCGGATTGCGAAAGGTCGTGGGTTCGAATCCCATCTGAGGGCTCGGAGGCGTGGTTGTTTTTTACACACGTATTTTATATCTTATAGAAATATTGCATTGTGAATGCAAAAAAAATTAAATAAAAAAAAAAACATAATTAGAGCTGGTTCCATCTTAATTGATTGTTTAATATTTGTAAAAATATTACTTTCAATGTTGAAGGTAGTTAGCGTTCAGCATTGGTGGAACGATACTAGCTCATAGTAGAAGTTGGAATACGTTTGTAAAATTCGACACGTTTGCCAGCGTCTCGGTAGCTCAGCGGTCAGAGCAGTCGCCCGGATTGCGAAAGGTCGTGGGTTCGAATCCCATCTGAGGGCTCGGAGGCGTGGTTGTTTTTTACACACGTATTTTATATCTTATAGAAATATTGCATTGTGAATGCAAAAAAATTAAATAAAAAAAAAAACATAATTAGAGCTGGTTCCATCTTAATTGATTGTTTAATATTTGTAAAAATATTACTTTCAATGTTGAAGGTAGTTAGCGTTCAGCATTGGTGGAACGATACTAGCTCATAGTAGAAGTTGGAATACGTTTGTAAAATTCGACACGTTTGCCAGCGTCTCGGTAGCTCAGCGGTCAGAGCAGTCGCCCGGATTGCGAAAGATCGTGGGTTCGAATCCCATCTGAGGGCTCGGAGGCGTGGTTGTTTTTTTACACACGTATTTTATATCTTATAGAAATATTGCATTGTGAATGCAAAAAAATTAAATAAAAAAAAAACATAATTAGAGCTGGTTCCATCTTAATTGATTGTTTAATATTTGTAAAAATATTACTTTCAATGTTGAAGGTAGTTAGCGTTCAGCATTGGTGGAACGATACTAGCTCATAGTAGAAGTTGGAATACGTTTGTAAAATTCGACACGTTTGCCAGCGTCTCGGTAGCTCAGCGGTCAGAGCAGTCGCCCGGATTGCGAAAGGTCGTGGGTTCGAATCCCATCTGAGGGCTCGGAGGCGTGGTTGTTTTTTACACACGTATTTTATATCTTATAGAAATATTGCATTGTGAATGCAAAAAAATCAAATAAAAAAAAAACATAATTAGAGCTGGTTCCATCTTAATTGATTGTTTAATATTTGTAAAAATATTACTTTCAATGTTGAAGGTAGTTAGCGTTCAGCATTGGTGGAACGATACTAGCTCATAGTAGAAGTTGGAATACGTTTGTAAAATTCGACACGTTTGCCAGCGTCTCGGTAGCTCAGCGGTCAGAGCAGTCGCCCGGATTGCGAAAGGTCGTGGGTTCGAATCCCATCTGAGGGCTCGGAGGCGTGGTTGTTTTTTACACACGTATTTTATATCTTATAGAAATATTGCATTGTGAATGCAAAAAAATTAAATAAAAAAAAAAACATAATTAGAGCTGGTTCCATCTTAATTGTTTGTTTAATATTTGTAAAAATATTACTTTCAATGTTGAAGGTAGTTAGCGTTCAGCATTGGTGGAACGATACTAGCTCATAGTAGAAGTTGGAATACGTTTGTAAAATTCGACACGTTTGCCAGCGTCTCGGTAGCTCAGCGGTCAGAGCAGTCGCCCGGATTGCGAAAGGTCGTGGGTTCGAATCCCATCTGAGGGCTCGGAGGCGTGGTTGTTTTTTACACACGTATTTTATATCTTATAGAAATATTGCATTGTGAATGCAAAAAAATTAAATAAAAAAAAAACATAATTAGAGCTGGTTCCATCTTAATTGATTGTTTAATATTTGTAAAAATATTACTTTCAATGTTGAAGGTAGTTAGCGTTCAACATTGGTGGAACGATACTAGCTCATAGTAGAAGTTGGAATACGTTTGTAAAATTCGACACGTTTGCCAGCGTCTCGGTAGCTCAGCGGTCAGAGCAGTCGCCCGGATTGCGAAAGGTCGTGGGTTCGAATCCCATCTGAGGGCTCGGAGGCGTGGTTGTTTTTTACACACGTATTTTATATCTTATAGAAATATTGCATTGTGAATGCAAAAAAATTAAATAAAAAAAAAAACATAATTAGAGCTGGTTCCATCTTAATTGATTGTTTAATATTTGTAAAAATATTACTTTCAATGTTGAAGGTAGTTAGCGTTCAGCATTGGTGGAACGATACTAGCTCATAGTAGAAGTTGGAATACGTTTGTAAAATTCGACACGTTTGCCAGCGTCTCGGTAGCTCAGCGGTCAGAGCAGTCGCCCGGATTGCGAAAGGTCGTGGGTTCGAATCCCATCTGAGGGCTCGGAGGCGTGGTTGTTTTTTACACACGTATTTTATATCTTATAGAAATATTGCATTGTGAATGCAAAAAAATTAAATAAAAAAAAAAACATAATTAGAGCTGGTTCCATCTTAATTGATTGTTTAATATTTGTAAAAATATTACTTTCAATGTTGAAGGTAGTTAGCGTTCAACATTGGTGGAACGATACTAGCTCATAGTAGAAGTTGGAATACGTTTGTAAAATTCGACACGTTTGCCAGCGTCTCGGTAGCTCAGCGGTCAGAGCAGTCGCCCGGATTGCGAAAGGTCGTGGGTTCGAATCCCATCTGAGGGCTCGGAGGCGTGGTTGTTTTTTACACACGTATTTTATATCTTATAGAAATATTGCATTGTGAATGCAAAAAAATTAAATAAAAAAAAAACATAATTAGAGCTGGTTCCATCTTAATTGATTGTTTAATATTTGTAAAAATATTACTTTCAATGTTGAAGGTAGTTAGCGTTCAGCATTGGTGGAACGATACTAGCTCATAGTAGAAGTTGGAATACGTTTGTAAAATTCGACACGTTTGCCAGCGTCTCGGTAGCTCAGCGGTCAGAGCAGTCGCCCGGATTGCGAAAGGTCGTGGGTTCGAATCCCATCTGAGGGCTCGGAGGCGTGGTTGTTTTTTACACACGTATTTTATATCTTATAGAAATATTGCATTGTGAATGCAAAAAAATTAAATAAAAAAAAAACACAATGTTTCATTCGTTATTTACCAAAGTATAACCACATACTTTTATCTTTTTATCATTTTTCTATCAAAATACAATGCAATTTGCAATATTTGTGTTTATTATGTGGTTCTACTCTTGACAGTTTCATGAAAAACATTATCATTTTTTAACAAAAATAAAACAATGTTATTAAAGGTCTAACACAGGATATGTTTGATTTTCATGCAATACATCTCATTCACTTAGGAATCACGACAAATAAGTTTAAGTGTACCTGGGAACATGCTAAAGTCATCCTATTCTTTTTTAAATATTTTGGTAAAGTGTTAGATGTAAGTCCTAACCCCACATTTGCACTAATGAAACTTGTTTTAAATTTTGTCCTCTGAAATCAACCTCTTAATAGGTGTATTTAATCATTTATATTACCAACACACAGATTTGTCTTGGGAAGAAAAATGTTCAGTTGTAATTAACACTATGTAGAAGTCATAATAATGTGTGGAGATTTTGTTAGTGTGAATGCGGGATTGAGTATAAACTATATTTGTGGTGTACATAATTTGTGATAATTTCCACTGACAGAATAGAATGACTACATTTTGTGTTTATAGGAAGAAAAATTTGCATGCAAATATCACTAAAGGCAGGCTTACAATTTAATATGTTGAAGAACCTGTGGATTCTAATTCAAATAAATAAGCATCACGATAAAAGATAAACATGAAAAGAAATAACTCAACAAATTTAAACTTTATTTTTTGGCCTTTAAATATATAACAATTTGATAATTTTATTAATTACATAAAATTCTGCCAATTATGAAGTATAAAGTAATAATTTAAAAAAATATATTAACTGTTTATAATCTTGATAATTATACAGATAATAGTGACAAGACAGTAAAGAAGCTTTGCAGCAGAAAATTTTTAAGTGCCAATATACCAGAGCTTGATTTAATGATAATAATAGTGCACTAAGCAAGTATAAGAAACTTGCAAGAGATGTAACAGCTGAAGAAATGCAGTGTAACATGAGTAGACATCACAAAAATATTTTTGAACACATTCATATTGGATCCCTTGACAATCACAACCTCTTTAGAAGTTGTTCAAAGTTTATTAAATTATAGTCATAAATTGAGTTTTTGTTGACACTCGGAGGTTTGTGGCTACCAAGAGTACCTATAATGGAATTTTTAATGTGATCATATTTTGTAATTCTCATTGTACTCATAGAATGATGATTCAAGTATGCGTGGATGTAATTAGCATATTTACGTAAAAAGAATGCATGATTTATGATCAATGTTGTTCACAGTACCATAAATTGATTTTTATTTGGAGCCCGCTAAGGTGTGGCATGAAAAATAAAATATAAAAGTAGTTAGTTACCTATTCCGTTAAATAGAGCTTTATTTTATATTGAAATTCAACTGGAGTCCTAATTAGTATCTAAGTTCAACAATTACAGCAAAAAAATGAATGTAATATTTATATTTTCTGCTACATCGCTTGTTTGAAAGGGTACTTGCTATTAGTATAGGTTAGTGTTCTCACCAGGGTGCTGATTGATTGCGGAGCATAACATACATTATCCTTGGAGTTAACCGCACTTGTGTGCACACCCTTGCCGACGTGTTGAGATCCCTGAAAGACACCATTAAAAATAGTAAATAAATAAAATATTATAACAAAACCCTTTATTTTTTATAAACTGGTTGTTTGGTTTATCTTTAGTCTTTCTTTGTTTATTATTTGCGAAGTAAATATTATCTTTATAGTCCTATAATTGGTCACGTGAGATGTAATTGACACTTAAATTGCGGAGATAAATTAATGTGTGAACAAAACTTATTAACAATACCCTGACCCTGTTTATATGTTGATAAATTAAGCTCGTATAGAGTTAGCTATAAGAAATATAAAGATATAATAGGAAAATCTAGTATTACGAAACATACTGTTAAACAAAAAATATCCTAGTACTTGTGCTAAAGAATACGAGAATCAGTTCATAATTACCTGCACCAGGACGCGAAAAATGTTTCTGCTGATTAGGGACATCGTCAGTTACGTGTTTTAAAACCTAATTAAAGGTTATTTTTATAATAAAATTATTTTTGGCCCGACTTTGCTTTTTGCTGGCAAAGACGTACGTAACT
Organism: Calamotropha paludella; assembly: GCA_927399485.1. Classification (NCBI taxonomy): domain Eukaryota; kingdom Metazoa; phylum Arthropoda; class Insecta; order Lepidoptera; family Crambidae; genus Calamotropha; species Calamotropha paludella. Next base: position 11,334,327 of record OV656826.1, on the reverse strand, counting down.
AGAGATGGGCAATCAATTTATTTATACCCATCTGGGTATAAGTTAGGTGGGTAAAAATTGTTTGAGGCGATAGAAATAAGAATATATCTTAATAATGCTGGCAAAATAAATATTAGAATAAATTTATTACGACTATGATATAGCATAAGAAAAAACACTGTCTAGTTTAAAGAATACAGATTTTATTAAAATGTGATAAGTCATTTCATAGTTATAATATAAGTTATGAATTACTATTTTTAGAACCAAGTCTTTTTTACATTTTCTAATTGAAACTCACAATATTAATAATAAAAGAAGTACGCTATTAATCACACTACCTGAAACACGACACGACTCGTGAATTTTTTATCGAACACGGATTGTAAACTTGCATTAAAAAATATTGCGATTTAAATGTTAGCCCCAAATCTATAGATTATATGAGGTCTTTTGATGTTTAACACTGGATTTAAAATAGATGGTTCGACCTCATTACTCAATAAAATATATAAGGTGTTTTGAATAAATTTAGCTTTTAATATTTTGCCGGTATAAATAAAATGGATAGGTAAAACTAGTTATTTACCTAAAGTAGGTTTTTACCGGGTAAATGCCCATCTCTATACTTAACTCGTCAATGACGTTCCGTCATACAAAGAATGACAATTGATATTATAGGTCATAGCACAGGATATAATCAGGTTAATTATAAATATATTTATAGTATAATTATTTAAACGGAATAATATAGTCAAATAAGTATTATAAATAAAATCAAGTTTAATTTACTTAAATTTATATTTACGTGGATGGAACACATTCTACATTCCAGTATACGTAAGGACATACTTAAAATTTCAAAGTATTAATATTTTATCATGATCATATCATATAATATAGAAATGCTACCCTATTCTCTTGTATAAAGAGTTTATTTAAAGTGTTTTTATATGTTTGAAATACATTTTATAACAATCTTAAAACAATAACAGGCTGTGTGATGTACGGAACGGTGCAGAACCGCTTTTGTCATTTCCTGGAGGCGTTGGGGTCTTGATTGATTTTTTGTCACTTTTCTTTCATGGCGCTGTCAAGGCGCAACATTTGAACTGGTATCATCGATAAAATCATAAAAGTGTAAAAAATATGTGGTAAGCTTATCAAAGCTGGAAATTGAACCAGCAATTTTTCTTACATAAAGATTGTTCTAAGAATATTGTACTTCTGAAAAATAAAGGTAGGTAAGTTTAATATTTTGATATAAGTAATAATTTTATGTCTTTTCTTTGAATTATTTATTTATGAATAAGGCAAAATAAACTATATTTTAAAGAATTAATATTCATACTATCATTAACAGACGCAAAGGTTTTGGCATGAGAAAGTGATACTTACCAAGTCATTTTGTTAATACTATCGATTACTATACAACGTGAGCATTCGTAGTTATTGAAAATATATATTCTATTGATAAGAAGGTGTCGTCGGGTCATGGTTTTGCTCGATGTAATTGATGTATTTATCAAAATCACATGATTAGTAGAAGCCCAAACATTGAATTGAACTCATTATGTAATAACCGGTGTATATTTTCCTTCCCTTAAAGTTAAGTACGTATTTGTAATATGATATGTTAAAATAAATGTAACGTAACCTGTAAATACAATTTTCAATTTATCTGATAAAATATTACGCACAATTAACTGCTATCTATTAAAAACTAGTAAATATCTCGTAGCGCAAAGCGACAAAGCAACTACAATGTCGTGAGATTTTAAAATTCGTAAGTATTCCATATATGGCACACAATTTAATTTATAATTCTGCACGCAGTTTGTTTAACCGATTCGTTGCTACATACAATTACAGAAACGAAGGCTACGAGTTTGATTAACATGAAAAATGAAGATAAGTTTTATTCTGGGTTGATTTCCCTAAAACTTGATTTGAAGAAGTTATCATCGATTTAAAAATGACACGGCTTCAGTGGCTAACGCCACACGCAAAAAAAAGTGATGACACGACAAGCGTGCCATCAGCAACGAATCGGTTAATTTAAAACTTCTATCAGAGCCCGTTTTATTACAAAGATAGGTAGAGTCAGACAAAACTGTACATCACGCAATACATTTAGATGTCTGGAGCTAACTTATGCCAATGTAATAAAGATAATTTAATTATTTCTTAAGTGTTTAAATCCATATGCTGTCGACAGTACTTTAATTTTCAACGTTTTCTTTAACTGAATTAGGTGTGTCTGTTTCCCTGAAATTGTCGCCGGAAAGAAGTTCTCCGGAATAGTTGTCACAGGACGACGAAACTGTGGGTGATCTTAAAGATTATTTTATTAGCAGTTAACACTGCTCAATTTCTATTCAATGTATAATAAATAATATTACAAGATTGACTATAAAAGAAAACTCGAAAGTGTGTAGCTATTTACATTTTTTTATTATTATTTAGTTGTGTCTTAATGTTTACATAATTAAAACTATAGTTCGCAAAAGACAGAATTTAAGTTTTATGGATTAGGGTTACACTTTAACGGAATTTGTCATTTTTAGGTAGGTTGCTGTGCTGACGTGTTGTAACTGTACATAGCAATAATAACAGTATTTTTGCGTTTAGTTAAATAATGTTTTATTTCATGAAATAACCTTATCGTGACGTGTCAACAGTCTTATCTTCATAATAGAGCGATATAGAAGAATAAACAAAACGGTGGGCACAGTTCAGGCGATAATTATATTATCTAATATTTATTAATCACGTCTTGTAATCTAATTGCACAGTCATTACAATGGGCAATTAACTATAATTTACAAAGAAATGGCTACGTTATCAAATTTTGACGTCCTTGATATTATTATCTATTATACGTTTATCATCAGCGTATTAATGTCCACACTGCTAGGTATAGGCATTCCCTATTGATGAAAAGGTCGTAGGGGAAACCACCATTCTTGCCCAAAGCGACTTGTTAAGTACTAATGACTGCAGATACAGCCGAGCCAATAGGCCTGCCTTTCGAAGCACGGAAGAGCTCTAGTTAAGAAGACAGAGACTTTTAATACAACTATATTTATCAGTATGAAAAGTACATATACAAAGGTAAACAGCAGATAGCATTAGTCTATTTATAAAACTTTAAAATCGGTGCTGCACCGATCTAGACTTGTATGTTGTGGTCATACTTATACAAAAGATTACGCGCGTTTGCGTTATATGGAAACCAAAAGGAAATGTTCAAAGAACTGTAATTTCTACTGTCTATAAAGTTTGTTTAAAAATGTCTTATTTACAAGTTTCCTTAGCTATACTAAACGAGAGTTGTGACTACGGCATTATCTATTATAATCTTTGAATGATGATGTTAATGACATGAGCAAACAAAAATATCTACGTCAATATGTTTACTAAGGAAGTCAGGCCCCCTGAATGATGTTTTGATAAGAACATTTATATCTTTTGTTTTTTATAACAAATCGCTGTATTCAATATCTTTCTTACCTTTTGTTGGTCCTTTGAGTTTGTTCCGAGCATTTACTTTCCATCTCATCAAACATTTGTAACTTATTTACATTTCATAAATAAAAGGTCGTTCTAATCTTTATAAATGAAATAATGCTGAGATAAATATAATTATAATAATTTAAGTTTGATTCAAGGTCAAAATTTACGTAATAAATTCAGTGTTCTATATTTTCATACACCAGAAAGTCAGAGTCTACCGTTAAAGTTTATTGAAATGTTTGTCAAGTAATTTAGCAAAGCGCCCAGACGATGCCACAGCTATCCTGCATGTTATATAAGTGTCGCTTTATTATCTTATTTTGTTTTTGATCTAACATTATAAAAGCTATTCAATTTATTGTTCGCAGCACAACCACAACCATGTCGAAGATTGATCTAGACAAGCCTCGGTACGACCTATCTACGTATGTGGGCCGTGCCAAACATTTCTTTCAGCTGACGAACCCGATTAACATCTTGGCCACGGAGAAGCAACTGGATGAGGCTAAAAAAATCGTCAATGAGTTTAGGTGAGTTATGAGTAATTACTTATTATCTTTAAAATAATATTACTAGAAAAAATCAACCCATCTCATGTGTCGGACGGGGTTCGAACCCATGTCCCCGCGCTATCCAGGCAAGTGCCTTTTCAATTAAGCCACTGACACCTCGACAGACCCTTTGATTTTTTGAATTATTTCTTAACCGATTCGTTGCTGATGGCACGCCTGTCGTGTCATCATTTTTTTTGCGTGTGGCGTTAGCCACTGAAACCGTGTCATTTTTAAATCGATGATAACTCCTTCAAATCAGGTTTTAGGGAAATCAACCCAGATTAAAACTATCTTAATTTTTCACGTAAATCAAGCTCGTAGCCTTCGTTTCTGTAATTGTATGTAGCAAGGAATCGGTTAAGCTGTCGCCAGCGCCATCTCTTCATGTTGTAGGAATTACACTACCTACAAAATCAAATGTTATGCCTACTTTTACAAGTATTCAACAATATTTACGCTATTTTCATAGTAACCTAAAGTTCATTATTGCAGATAAATTTATTACATTTTTTTTTCCAATCAGTTATTAAAAGAATTCATCGGTCACATGCCGTGCCATTTAGCCATGGTTCAGCAGAAAATTTATATTAGTATCGCTATTGGTATATATAGCAGAAAATTAGAGGGTGTCCTCTCAGATTCCTATTCTCGTTCCATAAGTAATTGTTTCTTAAAACAATCAGAATGTTTCTATTACTATTATAATATTCACAAGAAAATTTTGTCGCTTACGGTAATATTTTGGTTGCTCTCTTTACTGTTCCTTTGCGATGAGCTTAACGTCTTTCTAAGAACTTCAAAAACATATCCGCATGCGATTATATCTACTAAACGCAAATGCTTTAAAACTATAATAGAGGACAGGATTCCTTTTATTTGTGATTTCCGTTAAACGGCATACAATTGATTTCACGTTTTATTTCGTAGTGAATTTAACTTTTGGCTATAGTTTTATCAGCTTGAATATTTTGTATTATGAGGGTCTGAGGGCTGAGTGTAAGTTTACAAATCTGCAAGTTTTTAGATGTTATATCATCAAAATTAGTATAATGGTAAAGCAATTACAGGAACTAACTCACGGTTATTGTTAGATCATTATCTTTGGGTAGGTATTAAAGTACTAAAATATAAAAGTTTAAAAAAAGCGGGTACAAATACTGACAGTGCTGTGTCGTTATGGTGTCAAGTATGGAATTACAACGACGTTCAGTCAATATTGTTTTGAAAACATTTCTGAAGTTATAATTCGCATGTCACGTTATGAAAACACGTTTGATAAACGTGAAGCAAACTTGTTATGATCGACTTGGTCATTCTTTCTACTTGTAATAGCTACCTTATTTACATAACAATATTAAAATAGTATGATTCTTTATATTAAAAATTCTTCTGTACGTGTATTTAACTAAACTCCTAAACGATTGGACCGATTTTGATGAAATTCTTTGTGTGTGTTTCGTTGATATTAAGAAGAATTATCCAAAGTCCAAAGGTCCATGGCATGGACCTATGAGATCTAACCGCCAATCACGTCGAGTGAGAGATTCTTTCCAAGGGATTTTAATCTCGTGAATGGAATACGGCAAATTCCACACCTGTTAGAGCTCGTAGCATGGAGCATTTCGCGAACGTAATTATGATATAACAATTAAAATATGAATAGTGCCATACTATGTGAGCAATTTTCCCGTGCCGCTATGAACTAGTTACTTACCTAATAGATATAAAACACAATCGCAATATCTTTTTAGATTAAACAAATAGGAACATAAAATTGATGACAGAAGAAAAGCACATAATTAATTTCTTTATCTAATTGACATATTCTACATTTTCGCTACCAAAATTCAAGTCAATAATTATCTGTTACTATTTAGCGATATTATTAGTTAAAAGATAAATAGAATTGTAAATTATACAGTTAGCTGTTTATTTTTGTTATTAATGAAAAAGGTTTAATTGTTTAAGTATATATTTTATATTATAATTCCCAATTTGACATTATTTGCAAATTAATCTAGAAGTGTCTAGAAGTCTGAAGCGTACACTCTTCACACATAATCGTCGCTACTCTTTTAGCTAAAGCAATTTTGATTTTCTCGTATTTTCCCTAAGTTACCCGTCTTAAGGTCCTTTTCCCTCGAATCTTAATTTCGAATTTTTAATACTATATTAGAAACTTAATATGTGTACCTACACTACATCTCTACATCTATGTATATGTAACAAGAACCGCTAATTTATAAATTTCCTAGGAAAATTATAAACTTTCGTAGGATTCTAAACGAGCGATAAATTGTATTATTTTACGCCCATATTTTCGCAAATTGATAAACTTACCGAACTCACGCGTAAAATAATAAGTAAGCAAATTTACTACAGAGCTACGAAAACTTTATAGTGGCCATGACCAAAATACTAAGAAGTCGGAATGGAAAGCGGAAACAATTAAAAATGTATTTTAAATGATAGAAGATTTTAAGAAAACTAAAGTTTTGGGACGTCGGCCCACAGACTAAGAATAATATCACGCCAAAAAGTATAATTAGTGACGAAAAAGTCTTGATAGTGAAATTAGTGAAGAGGAAATCTCAGCAAGATCCAGTGGTATAAATAGTTCCAAGCAGTTAATACCTATAACCTAACCTAACCTAACTTCCCCTTTTTTGGTAGAAGACCGGTTTTATGTTTTATGATTGTTTTTCTTTTTCAATAACTTATATTTTTAAAATCGTAGAACACGATTTCTGTTGTTTTATTTTGGTAGAGTTAAGTAGAGGTTATTAGCATATTATGTAAAAAAGTAATCCTGTATTATAGGTACCTAACTAGTATTAAAGTAAAAATACAGGTAGCACTAATTAGGTAGGTAGTCGAAACTGATAAATTTATAGTTTGGCAAGTCTGATTGTACCTAAGTCTATGGACACAAGCATTGCCACTGTCAACATCGAGCAATGAGAGAGCAGTGTGTTATTTGCCGTATTTTAAAAAAGCGTAAAATTAAAAGCTCTTCTGTGATTGGTCGAACCGTTTAGAATCTTACAAGTGGATATCTGTTAGTTCATAAATTTACCACGAGACGTCGCAAATTGATAAATTTGCGAAAATATGGGCGTAAAATAATACAATTTATCTCTCGTTTAGAATCCTACGAAAGTTTATAATTTTCCTAGGAAATTTATAAACTTGCGAATCTAGTTATTTTCCGGTGACATATATAAAAATTCCCTATCACAGTGTTTGACCGCGATGAACTCCGAAACTGCTCAACCAATTTTGATGACTTTTTTCATTTTCCTAGATTTGTTAACTTAACATAGGATAGGTTTCATTTAATGTATAACAAAAAATATTGCAAATTATAATAAGTAAGCCACAGCAACGCGTAGCCGGGTCAGCTATTTTTTTTTTAATTATGTACCTATTTAACAATTCAAATCGAGTGCTAGAGAAGTTTCTATTGATTGAAATAAAACAAATTATTTAAGGTTTTTCGCGCATAATTTATTTTTAATCCTGACGTTGACGTTAATCGTTTAGACGTACTCTAAATGTCTAATGTTCGCGAAGTATAAGAACTAAATAGATGCTATTGATATTTTATTCTCATTGTAGGAAATCACGCAAAATGCCGCCAGGTTATGACGAAGAGAAGTTATGGAAAACGAAGTACTTATACGACAGCGCTTTCCACCCGGACACGGGTGAGAAAATGCTCGCAATAGGCAGGATGTCTGCGCAGGCGCCCATGAACACCATTATCACCGGGTGTGAGTAGAATATGCCTTTTTATCACGCCAGATGTCAGCAATGGCATAAGTACACGAGTGTACAATACTGTCTATCTGATGAGTGTACACATCAACCTATACACAATATTTTGTATTCTTTTTTTCTTCCTGTTAATTAATATCACAATATCTTTTTCTAATTAGCCTAAGACTACAATTTTAATTGATTTATCAGAAATCCTAAGTAGATACAAAATTATGTAATTTATATTAAATATCACAACAACAATATAATAGAGCGGAGTGTATGTATCTTATCTCAATCATATAATTAAATATTTGCGTACGCTCGAACTTTTCTAAAATAGAACTTAAGTTTATCATTAAACACTAACTCATACAATAACAGTTAGTAACGATATTATTTATTTTTTCTTTTTATTTCATCATCGTAATAATTATAAGCTTATTGACTTTAAGAGAATGTGGCGTAAGATACCACGTGGCCCCGGTAAGGATTGGTGGGTGCTAATAACTATAGATGCAGCCGGAATCAACGGTATCTCCACATAGAAAATGTTTGTTCCGCAATGCGCATTTGAATTTCTCCTTTCCGTTTAGTAGAAAAAATTAAAATTAAGACTATTCATTTGTCGCCTCATGGCGCTTGTTCTAAATGTCGCTAGCGTGCTGGCCGTTACCTTTTGGGCGCCAAATAATGCCTAATGTCTAGTAGACAATTACGTAATAACCATTGCAATTACAGAACCATTACACATAGGTATAGATATTCATAACTTTGCTCTTTTGTTGGATTAAAAAAAAAGAATTTGAATAAAAATACTACGCACGCCATTATCTTTATTGATGGATTACCAATAATATTTTGATGAGTTAGTGCCCCGGGTTCAAAATATTCCAAATTCTCATGGAAATATTTTTTAAGGTATGATAACATTTTACAAGACAACGGCAGCTACGGTATTCTGGCAGTGGGTGAATCAGACGTTTAACGCCGTTGTGAATTATACCAACCGGTCAGGCGACGCGCCTCTGCCCCTATCGTAAGTCTACACTACAGTTTATTCTAAGTTGGTACGAAAATATCTTGATAGTTAGCCATTTCAGGCGTTACCAACGACTCGAAGACCTTTTGAAATCATTATCTATTCATTACCTTTCCTTATGAATGAAAACTCTAAAAATAGTCCGCTTTGTAACTTATACGAGATTCCATAACTGCGAAAACTTAATGACTTAATGATTGCTTTCAAAGCAAAGAAGAATACGAGGAAGAAAATTTTTGTGTCACCCTTTCGATGATCAGTTGCGCGTTTTGCTTAACCTGAATAATCGTAGACAGTCAATCTACGATTATTCAGGTTTAGCAACACTACATTATAGCACTAGAATGAATATACTCAATCACTCCGTGAGTTAATAATCAATTACTTCATGCTCCGTATTAAAATCTTATGCATTTTTAATCAATAAAATAATTTTACTTTATTGCTACAACAGATGCGTATTCATTTGTCAAAGAAAAGACGGATCGCCAGCGGGCGCGTTGCTATTACCCACTCCCTCGTCTGTTATAATTTTCATTTGAAGCTTGGAATATGTATAAACATTATTGAGTCGTTTGATTGATTTGACACGAGAGTTTGATTATAAATAAGAGCCTGCGTTTAATATCTCTACGGATCTTCAGGTGTAAACGAAATGCGTTCAGACCATATATTCACACGCAGAGAATTCAAATCCTGGAAATTCTGCATCTCCCATCTTACGAAGTCGTTCATGTTTGTATATCTACAGCCGAACTAATTAGCTTGCTTTACCGAATTATCGGATTGTCCAGATCGCTTCACGGTTGACTTAGGACTTATTATGGTTTCCGTTTACTTTGAACCGGATAGCAGCTCAAGTGGCATTTAATATAACAAATATTGTGTTTTATTTTTTAAAATTCACAATGTCATATTTCATACGCCTATAAAAATCAACCACATCTCCGAGTCCTCATCTGAGCGTTGTTGTTTATTTTATAGGCATATTTTAAATCTTATAACATTTTTTGACATTAAACTCCATCTTGAGTCATCTGTCAAGGGAATAGTTTGACGTCTCAACCGCTCGTTGGCTTTCAACAGTAGCATTATGTTTTCGGCACAGAACAAGTTTTTTTTCTGTTCTGGCTCTGGTTCTTTTGGCTTAGCTTTCTGTTTTTGCGTGGCATTAATAAATGAAGTTTGATGATAACTGAACGGAGAAGTAATCTGTTTTGCTATGAAAACATTGACCACCTCTGATAATTGCGATTTGTTTTTAAACGTGATACACTTATATTAAATCCACTACCTATGCTGTTATATTTTCTTTTGTTCAGACAGCTGCTATATTCGTACTGCGCAGCGTGTGGTGGTGCCTTGGGAACCGCACTCTACCTCAACCACAAAGTTACGGTAAGTTTATTGTGGGTTAGGGATCTATAGGAAGGGCCAGTGTTGGCAAGTATATTTTATGTAGGTAGTACGAAAACTCCCGTAGGTAACGGCATTCTAGAAATTTTGGCTAGTGTCTACACTGCCGTTAACTATAGGTACAAAAGGTTTTTAATCGCTACCTACACTACACTACCACAGTAATAGAATCTAACATAGGGTTAATATCCGTTTTGCTGTTGTAGTAAATTTCATCAGCAGATTTTTATGTACTACTTAGTCTAATCTGAGAAAAGAAGTAATTTCCTGGGCTCCACACTGTTCTGTTTACGTTACGTTAGTCGCTCAGTGTCTTGGACCTATGACAATCAAATATGACTAAGAATCCTTAAAAATTAGAAATGTTAAAAAGGAAAATGTTTTATGCGATAATACCGACTATGTTCGATTCATGTCTTAATTAAGTGTTTTTTCAAGAATAGGAATCTTAAATTAAATACATAAGTATATTGTGTGTAAATTTTCCGAGCAATTCTTCAATTTCCATGAAACAGCATCACACGACGAATATTGAGTATGCAAACATGTTTATTAGATAAATTTTGCTATCACGACGTAAATTTCATATGGATTTAGATTTATTATCTTTGCGTCACAATCCACGAGTCACGACGGGGAGGTGTGTCATATTAGCAACCAAGTCGTCTTTGCTGATCTGAGTTTAGTTTGATTACAACAAAAAAGCCTTTTATAATGATCACCTACTTTGTTACTTGAGTACAGAGGCCTTACTGTTAGTTCACAGTCTTTGAAGATATACATAGATCATGATGGTTGGGTACCGCTAGGGAAAGTTGTACAATAAGCCATATTAATATATTATTTTAAGTTGAGGATATCGGAAACAGTAAATAAGCGATAAACTCTTTGTAAACGAAGTCATTATTTTTAATTAGATGCCCAGCCGAATGCCTTACGAAGGCATACCTAATCCAGTCAAACGTTTTTGTCAAATAAACTTATTTATTCTATTATTACCTACTATCAACCGCATATTACGTACTGAACTGAATCTTCGATTTATGTGATCGAATAAAATATATAAGTAAACAGAGTTTCTGCTAAGTAGAAGAGCGAGCGCCATAAAGGTAGCGATTTTTCTCTAAGTTACACGTTCATATTTTCACTATTTTCATTAAGGGTGTCCTATGGGGCGACTAACAATACTGAAGGTAACCACTATACACTTCCCGTAGACTATAAAATGGGCAGTAACGTTTTCCGAATTATGATTTTTTACTGCGATCACCAATCCTACTGTCAGGCGAGGAGATTATGAATAAAAACCTTCGTACTTCGTAAAATACTACGTCTACGTCTTTCGGCTGAGAGGATTAAGTAGGTGATGATATTGAAATAGATATTAGATACATAATTAGATGCAGTAAATCCTGCGGCAGGTATTGTATTAATCCATCAGTTAGAAATTTGACATTTTACGTAAACTGAAAAAGGGTGATATAACCAGACAATACAACTTACATTAGAAAGCGATTATATAGACTTCCCTGCCACTGCTTATTTACTTAGGTATATTACTTATTCTGCATTGAGCATAAATTGACATACAAATTGACCCCTTTCAATCATGCAATTGTGTCAAATGAGTGATGGTTGACACAATGATGCAGATTTTCAGAGTAAGTATTGATTATTATAATATTTAATATGAAATTGAATAGGTACCTACACCATGATAAAAAACGCAGGTAAAAATTAAATAGTGTCGTCAGAATACAGGTAGTGTATTTATTGGCAGCCCAACTGTTATATTTTCTATAAAACATATGTATGTAAATTGTGAGATAGAAGAACTAAGAAGTGCAATGCTATGCTACCCTCTGGGACATAGTTTAACTCAATTGCCGACATTTGATATTAATATTTCTCGGGAACATACCCTAGTACCACAGTAGTGCAGTGGTACTAATACTTACGTATATGTCAAATGTGTACAAATACAAAACTATTTTTGTTTACAGAAAATGAATTCACCTTTATTTGCGCGGCTCGTCCCGTTTGCTGCAGTGTGCGGTGCCAACTTCATCAATATCCCCATGATGAGGAGCAAGTGAGTAATTCCATTGTGATAACTTTCACCAGTTTAATAAATAATCTGTGACTTCGACTGATATATTTTTTGTATTGGAGACAATTCTAGAGGTTATCTGCCGTTTCGATCATGCCTTTGGGTGAATTATATTGTAAAATTCTCATTATTCTAAAAAAGTTCATACGGTAATTGTATATTTATGTCTGTCTGGTTAGCTACTGCCAATTGTCAACATTTACATTTTCTAATCCCCTATCAATTAATTTCAAATATATGAGAAAACCCCCCTTCTTTTGTTTATTTTATTTTATTATCTTTTTAAATAACCCAAGTTAAGTAGCTAAAGTACTTGTGTTATGGAATTCAAAAGTAACGAGGGTACCACAACACCTAGACCCGAGCCAATAAAGAAAAGTTCGTTTTCTGCATTCGAACCCGGGGATCGACCTTGAAGTGGTGTTACCGTGAAATCTCGTATACCAGAGGCTTAGTGCCAGATTTCTATGAAGAATCGTAGTTCCTGATGGTTACCGCTAGAGGCGCTTATCCAAAAATCTATAGTAATATTTTACGCAGACAATATCGAGTATTGAAGTCTAAACTCGCACTAAGGTTTCAGATATCATGGCTACTCGGCACTCGACATGAAGGTTGTCAAATTGTCTTTTATTAACTGTGGATCTTTAAGCCGAATAATATATGCCTGTGTCTCTGTTAAAATAGTAATAATAGTCTGGTAGAATTGTCGTCGTGTTTCTGTGAAGGCGACAAAGGAAAACAAGTGACTCTGACTAAAGAACCCCACTTAGAGGGAAAAAACTCTTTACTGGAGATAGCAAGTTGTACTCAAGGGAAACATTCATTTGTTTTAAAATGAATGTTTCCCGCCATTCTGGCGCCGCCGCTCGGTATTGCTAACATTGCACTAGCGAAGAGGCGCCGCGCATTATCATTATCATTTTATTTCTTATGTTGCTTAAATGTATTGCCATGCTCCGCGGGGGCATCCATGTGTCAAGAGAAGGAGAAATGGGGGCCAATTGAAAATCAGCGTCAGCCCTCAAGCTGACATTAAGCTGAATTGGTCACCCATTTGGTACAGACGTGGGACATAATAATTAAGTTTTTATTTTTGTTGTTTTAAAGTTTTAGCTTAATCTTAATTGTCTTGTTTTGTTTTATTTTCTTTTAGTTTAAATTTTTATTATTATTATTTATGTACTGTCTTTGTGTTGTATGTTAATGTCCTGTGTTAGTACCAAATAAAAAAGTGTTTATGTTTATGTTTATGTTAAAAAAGAAGCAAAGTTTTTTGTAATATTTGCGACTCGGGAATCATTTTGACGCTAATAGAAATTGTACCTTGTACAGTAGGTACTTTTATGACAGCCATCGATGGAGTCAATCGTGAGGATAAAATTTCTTAGCTTCATTGGAAAATAAATGTCACCATATCACGACCAGTCACCACAACACACTACAAAATGTACACAAGTTCAAATATTGGCTAGAATCCATCCAAATAAATGGATCTCAATTGGAGCAACAAACTAAAATTTAATAAGTTAATTTTTAAATATAAATAAAAATTAGGCATTAAATCATATTTTTCTCTTAAATCTAAAACACCGTGGATGTTACATTTCGGTTCATGTGAATGACCATATCAAACGATGCTGTAAAGTTAAATAAAAAATCCTTGATTCATGATATGAAATAACAATAATTTCGCTGAGCCTTCCCAGTAAGTAATCAGAGATATTTGTAGTGGAAATGACTCGCGCGTACCCAATTACGTACGTATGCTTTCACAGATTACAAGTACATACCTACCTATATAGTGTTTTTTTTATTAGCGTAGGTTCAATTCCCAGATGTGGTTTTTTCAAGTCTATGAATGCAGTATGCTTCTTTCAAAAAAAAATTCTTTCGAGTAAGATTTGCTATCTCCAGTATTTACTAAGGAAAATATCATACTTTCCTTCCAAGTGCGGTTACTTTTGTACACCCATATTACACTGTATATTTGCATGAATCGTTTAAAGCACGGTATCCAAAAATTATATATTGTCTTTGATGAGTTTTATAACTACAATACTGTGTGTGTCGTGTTTCTAGTGAGCTAATGAACGGCACCCCGATATTCACGGCGGAGGGGCAGCGTGTAGGGGACTCGAAGAACGCCGCGCGTCGAGGCATTGCGCTCGTCTGCGTTTCCCGCGTACTCATGGCGGTGCCCGGCATGAGTGAGTTTACAGACATATTTCGATTAATACAATTTATTATATTAAAACAATTTCCTATCTTCATATATATTAAGTCAGTCTTGTAGAGACTTGTCAGTTTTCAAACACTAAAAAATTAATAAAAATATTTCAAGTAATTACCGCTTCTATAGAAGATCGAATTTAAAAATACAAAAAAATTATAGGTTTAAAAAAAAGAAACTAAAAATCACGCTTTTATGGTAATCCAAACTAAAAAGTAAAAAATAAATTTCAATATAGAAACAATTAACCGATTCGTTGCTGATGGCACGCCTGTCGTGCCATAACTTTTTTTTGCGTGTGGCGTTAGCCACTGAAACCGCGTCATTTTTCGTTTGATCGATGATAACTCCTTTAAATCAAGTTTTAGGGAAATCAACCCAAAATAAAACTATCTTCATTTTTCACGTAAATCAAGCTCGTAGCCTTCGTTTCTGTAATTGTATGTCGCAACGAATCGGTTAAGTAATTGACGAAAAAAATAATGTCGTTGTAAGAAGTGCAGTCGCGTGGAGTGCTTTGTACGACATTCTCCTTACCTATACTAGCTCGTCATTTGGAAATAAAAAAAAATGGAAGCTATCTTGGAAGTATATATAAATAAAAAAAAATACAACAAAGGATATCAAACACTCCACCCTTTTCTTACAATGACATTAAATTTCTCGTTAATTACTTAATATATTGAAATTAATTTTCGGTATACCATGAAAGCGTGATTTTCAGTTTTTTTAAACTATAAGTAATTATTAAAATATATTTATAATCAAAATCTGCCAGTCTCGAAAGGCTAATTCAAATTTAATTATTACTTTAGAAATCTTTTTGTTCTTTATATCGAGATTTATAAGCTATTATTAGTATATGTTGTACATTAAATTTTTTACTTCTTTTAGTTATTGAAAATCACAATTTTAATTTAACATTGTATAACACTTCTACAAAATGAGCATGGAAATGAGATGCAACTTAAAACATAAATCTCGTAATTTTTAGAAGATAATAAATTGACATCTTATACTTATAAATTTCTAAATATAATCAACTTCGTACGATTATTTTATCAAAAAAATATCATGTTTTTAATTATACACGGCGGAGTTAGGCGAGCGACGCCATATTGCCAGTCGTGCCGACGCACCCTACCTTGGCCGAACGTGACCTGAAAGTTTCGGTGTTGACGAAAGTTTCGTCTGCTTTTTGGCCGAAACCAAACCTATAACCGATACATGATATTTTGACCGAAACCGAAACTTCGGTCGGACACTACTGTTTAATAATTTTCCGGGATTCTATGCATGGTGCCCTATGTACCACATTAGGTTTTATACAGCCTCAATACAGCCGAATACTTGAACAAAACGATTAGTCGATTGCATACCCTAGTCCTGGGTGACGTCGCATCATGCATACGGAATCCGCTCCGCAAGAAACAAATACTGGACATGTTCAAATCTGATGTCAAAAGTAAAATATAGTCGATTGTAATCTAAATTAACATTCCAAACGTTATTATCGCGTTTCAGTTAATAATTGTATGATGGACAATGAGTTCTTAAAAAATAACAATAGATTTAGACACTGAGTTATTAATTTACTTTTTCCACTGCGAGCAGCCGCGCACACAATATTAGTTTCGCATTGACAGATTCCGTATGCGCGATGCGAAGCGTTGTCATTCCTTTAAGTAAAAGTACTTACCTGTTCTAACTGCTACCGCTACAGTGCTTATCAATAAGTTTAAAAAGAAGTCTCAGCCTGCTGCATCTAACTTTTGAATTTGCATATGATAATAAACTAATTTTCATTTCTTTTAACGTTTTTTGTTGCAGTAAATTGCTTGCTTTAGTTATAACGATACCTATATAAGCATGAGCAGATAAATGTTTTAATAACAAAAAAAAAAAAAAAAATTGCTTTTTCGATTATATCTAAGGCGGTTTGGTTTAGCAGCTTTCCCTGTAGTGAAACCCTCGTATCATAAAATATTGTAAGACAGTCTATTAGTTTTGGATTTAAACAAAAGTAGATCGCCAGTTTGACTAAAAAAGTGCCAGTATGCAAAGTAAAGCAGTCATTCGATAAATATTAGTCGCCAAATGGTGTTACTAACACTTGCTTTAAAAAAAAAGGCGAAAATTGACGCAATGGACAATCGACCATTATAATGTCAGTTTCTGCCTCCATTATAGATATTAATTGTATAATTGATTTTAGGTATAGCATAAAATCTCAACGATTTTCTTTGCCACTCATTTAATTCAATGCTTATTAATAGATTATAAAACTAACTAAATTACATTTAAATAATTTTCTTACTAGCTTATTAAAAAACTATTTCTCGATTTGCAGCAATCACACCGTTAATAACGGCCTACGCGACCCGTCGCGGTATGTTCTGCAACTACCCGATGGCGGTCATCCCGTTCCAGCTTTGCCTAGTAGGTCTTTGCGTGACGTTCGCCACACCACTTTGCTGTGCGCTCTTCAATCAACGCGCTTCCATACCCGTCACTAGCCTGGAGCAACCCCTCCAGGTAAGTACCATTATATCCCTGCTACTTTAAAATTAATGAACATATATTCCACTCTCAAAAAAACGCCGTTACTACCAAAAAGAAAACCAAAGACGAACTCTCTACTCCTGTGTCTTCTTCAGATTAGTTCGAGCAGTTTTTTCACAGATTAACTAGATTACTCATCCACTAAGAACGTTTCGTTTTATTTGTAAAACGAAATGTTTACAATCTTAGGATAGTAAATTTTTACAAAATCAATAAAACAAGAATCAATTTATATTACTTACAAAAATCTCAGGTTATAACATAGAGAGATAACTATTTAGTATAAATAACGATAGACACAAAATTAAACGAAGACAAGATGAGCAATACTTAACACTATGTTGGGCCAGCACTTAGTGAATAGCTACTAAGGTAACGGGTTTGAATCCCGTAAAGGGTAATAACAACCAGGAGAATGAAGAACATGTTAGTTGCTTAGACTTTAAAAGTAAATTGTAAAGAAGTGAACCCTACCTTTGAATAAGATTTAAAGTATGCCTGTTAAAACAATCACGGCGTATTTGTTATCCTATAGGATTAGGAATATGGCATTGTGAATGCAAAAAATTAAAATAAATACACCTTAGAAGCCAAACGGTCTCGGGTTCGACTCCCGGAAGAGGTCCCTTGCGTATTTATATATTTCTATGAATATTACTTATTGATGTTTAGTGTTATGTAAGTATATCTTTTAATATTTAATTTACAGGGCGATGTAAAGAAAAAATTCCCAAAGGCGACCGAAGTATTCTTCAACAAAGGATTGTAAAATGTAGGTATACCTACATTATAATTTCGTAATACAAATAATTTTCTCTTCGATCAAAAATATTCTGTGAACAGTGCGATATACGAAACACCTAAAAGCGATAATATTAATTACGGCCTAAATTAATAGCTGAAAAAAGGTCTGTCTGGACACACCACTGTTTAATCTGTTTGTGTTGTCTTAAAAGACATCCCCGAGCTTAAAAAGTTCTATTAATAAGGAAAAATATATTTAATCTTTCGTCAAAAAGACAATTTTAAAAGTCAAGCAACACGTTAATTAACACGTACCTGCTTGCTGAATAAAGTAGATACAGAGTTTCAAATGTTGCGATTGACAAGTTGTCATTGTGAGACAAGAATGATTAAATTTAATATTCCTATCGTTATTTGTTAATGTTTTAAGTAATATTTTATTGACATAAATACAATAGTCACCTTGGGTAACTGCCATGAACCTGTGCTGTGATTTGATTATCCGTTATTTTTAAATGACACAATCGGCCTGACATTTTACAGAAATTGTAAACATTTTTTTCTGTTTGGATTTTAATTTTTTTATTTTTGTAAAAACCGCTATTGTTGAAATTATATCAGATATTTTTAGATTTTTATTATCACTATTCTTATCATGTGGTATTTTATGCTCAAATTGTTTTTGGTTGTGATAGCATATTTACATGATCTGACGTTACCGGTAACATTCCTTTTTTTAATTATGTTTTAATCATTCCTATATGTTTTTATCTTATTTTTAACTTTCTTGTCATTTATTAAATCAAGATCAACCTTTTAGGAGCCAGTTCAAACTATTCAAATATGCCATAAAATGCTATAACATTCCAAACCTATGTTTAGTTTATTGTTTATTAAGTTGTTAAATATTCGAATGAATTTGTTTTAAGTTACTTTTTATATTGTGATATATTTTTCGGTTCGAATTACTATATTTAGTAAAAGCATATTTAAGTTGTTAACTACCTAATTATTGGCATTTTCAACGTTACTGTACAAAACCCTAACAAATCAAATATTGACTACACACATTTGTCTTTCCGTTCAGACAAATTATTGTTGAAGGTATCATTGTCATTCTCTATGATTAAAATATTCTTTGTCATATATATTAGTCGCATTAAACCACCTTAAAAAAAAAATCAACTAGTTATTGGCACCTCAAAAGTTGGCGGCATAATAAATCTTAGTTTACATCTGCCAATTTGTAAACAATAAACAATCGAAAAAATATTAACATTGAAGCATAAATTGTTACATGTTGTTATTAATAGAGGTGCCAATAATTGGTGTGGTACAATAAATGATGGTGGTGTAATTACCCATAAATGTTTGATGTGAATGGTGTTGCATATGAAATCCAGAAAAACGTCAATTTGTGTATCTATGACTGTGACAATAAAATAATATAGAACTTGATGTTGTTATTAGTGACCATATGAAAATGTACAAAATAAATATGGGTTTCTTGAACGTGTTATTTAATTTATAAATCCATATAATCAAGTCAGGAAGCTACTTTATTCTCATTTACATAACATTTTATAAATAAATTAACTATTAATAACCATTATTTTATATCTGACGCCGTAACATGGTTCAGTCCACTTTGATAAGGCACAGAGAGTGGAGTATCCACTCTAAGCTAAGCTAACTAAGTGGTTAAGAAACTCGGTTAAAATCTTGCTACCTACTTAGTGTGCGACGTCACAATAAATAAAACGGCGTTAAAAGTTGCGTTTTATTTTTCAAAACAATAAATAGATAATCTTTCTGATATGAAATGAAATATCTGAGAATAAGACTGCTTATATATTAGGTACTAGCGACCCGCCCCCGATTCGCAAGGGTAGTAGAGCTATAGAGCATACCTATTATGCCTATATGTTTAATCCATTTCAGGTAGGATCGCAACAGCTTGATGCGACGAATATGTGGATTAGATTTAGGTGAAATATAATATATATACTTCTTGAAATATTGGCATTATATTACACTTAAATCTAATTATAATTAATTTGTATTTTATTATGTACTATCGAGGTCTCTCGTGCCTTACCACTTTGTAGAAATATTCGTTTGAACTGATCGCATCGGACACGCCCGCACGACCCATAATTATCCCTAATTGGCTTCGTATTTTATTACGATTTATTCTACGGCCAATCATAAACGACTAGTTTTAAAATCGCTCTTGATGTCAGTACTGTCAATCTATGTCTCTAATACCTACTCGCTTGTTTGCGCACGCGCGCCATTGTTGAATGAATGGAGTGGGGCGTGGCCTGAAGCGATAGGCATCGTGCAGTGTGCAAGCAACTTTCGACTTAGGACTGATAAGGCGCCAGAGGCTTCGATAGTACATATTATAAACATGAAATCAAACTAAAATATTTCTTTATATCCAACGTTGATAACTTCTGCCTGATTACGTGAAAAAACAAACATTTTGTTTAGAAATTACACGTGACTTAAAGAGGCAATTATGGAGTTGCAAGAGGCCATTCTGAGGATATCATACAAAATTCTTGATAAAAAAACAGTTTCAGGAGTTTCGTTGCCAGCTTTTTTATTGTACACATTCGATCAATAAATGTTTTCAATTTATTACTTTGAATCTTGTACCGTTTTAATTGTTTTTATGTGGCCAAAGATACGGTCTTTTGAGCGATGCATTGACTTCATCTGCTCTCGTATTCCTATTTATAAGGGACAAAATTTGACGGAAGCCTCCAGTGAACAAAACAGTGCAGCTACCCATTTGGCAGTTTCTGTTGCAATAATCTCGCATGACCTTGTCTAACGCCTCAACTGAGGTTTTATGAGACATAAAAGAATCTTCCGAAATAACTAATCAACTATTAATGTTCCGGCGTGACTTTGCTTAAAAACATTACAAATGCTCAAAACATTATTGCTACAATTTTTCTGTGGAACTTTTAACGTCTATTGGATGGTTCGCCCACCTTCCAAAAGTGTGATTGCTGTGCCACAGTAATGGCATTTTTTATATCGGATCTTACTTTTGCTAATAGTAAATTTATTAGACAATTTTAACCCGTGCCTCTAAGATCATTTAAAGAAAATCCCTCAATTACTATTAAATGATGACAATATTTTGTCCTAATAATTTTCTGTTCAAGATTAAAGTGATATTCAAATTGAACCTAGTATCCATCTAAAGACAACAAAAACAAAACAAAAATTCGACCTTAAAATTTTACTCTAAAATATCAAAATCAACGCAATAGCAACCTTTCAACAACACCTTCCAGGCGTCATCTCCATTCGCTCCAAGTCTGTCTATTATGGTAAGTGTACTATCGAAGCCTCTGGCGGCTTATCAGTCAGTCGAAAGTCGCTTACACACTGCACGATGCCTATCGCTGCAGGCCACGCCCCGCTCCATTCATTCAACAATGGCGCGCGTGCGCCAACAAGCAAGTGAGAGCATTTAGAAGTTTAAGCTCTATGGAAACCATATTTGGTTGATTACGAACACGTAAAGCAGATTGACAGTTGACAGTACTGACATCAAGGGCGATTTTAAAACTAATTGTTTATGATTAGCCGTACTATAAATCGTAGTAAAATACGAAGCCAATTAGGGATAGGTATGGATCGTGTGGGCGTGTCCGATGCGATCAGTTAAAACGAATATTTCTACAAAGTGGTAAGGCACGAGAGACCTCGATAGAACCTTTACCTATGCGCGCTTTTCTTTTGATGTTTACACCCCAAGACAACTTTGGCAATCTCCGGACACGAAAAATCCTCATGCATACCTTACAGCAGGCTGTGCGCTTGTCAGTCTCTCTATTCACCACCTGCGGTTGGCTTGTACCCGGGTCAGACGCCTTCATCCGTTCCAACGGCCCTTCTAGAGGGACGGCGCATGTACTACTCATCTAGGCCAGATTGGGAAAAGCGTCGGTCGAGATGAGGAAAAGTCAAGTCGGCTGCCTTCCGAAGTCAGTCGATCGACTGGGGCTGACTCGAAGAGTCGGGGATGTTATGTACGCAAAAAACCAAGATAATAATTGATGTTTTATTATATATATTTTATATAAAAAAGCAATGTACCGCACGTAGCAATATGCCGCGTGTTTATCGAAGAGTGGATACTCTAGTCAACATTTCATTTAATACATGTTTATTAATAAAAAGTAGCCATTTAAACGTGATTAAATAAAAATGCTCTGGAAAATATCTCGTCATCAACAGTAACTCCTTAACTATATATTTTTCAGATCTGGTCTCATACAAAAAATCTCTTTATACACCTATCCCTATTACGATATCTGATAGGGATCATTGTAATGTTGGTAAGAAATGGGCTTAAGTTTTCTTTGAAAGTTGATTTACCCTTGTATTTCTCTACTCTCGAATTTCTATTATGCAGATTTGTTAACATTAAAGAAAATCATTCTGATGTACAAACTTATGCATCATTTTATACCAATGCTGTATTCATTACAAAGGTGTATTTAAAAATAAATTTATTTTATAGATTTTTTGAAATTAGTTACAACGCATACAAACACAGTACTCATACTGCGTTTATGTGCTAATATAAAAATAAAAACATTTTTAAAATAAAAATGTATGTATTCAAAATATGAAAATTAAATTACAATAAGAAGTATACCTATCATAATATTTAGAACTTATTATATTTACAAAGCTGGTTTAAAACATTGCCCTCAAAAATGTTTCTTCAATACATTTCTCTGTGTTATAAGATCTTACACTTTTATATTCAAAATTATTTGCACATGATTAACACATTTGACAATTTCAATATTGCTAGGACAATGCCAGATAATGTTCTAACACAATGTTGGAGTAACGTTTCCGCTATCTTAATAATTAAAGGTACACAACAAAAAACTTTAAATATAAATCATAGAATATTCAAAATATGTACAGTAACTTCATATCTTTACATCATAGACTTGAGTATTATTTTCCCCAAGTTTTTCTGTAATTTTTCATTCACTCTGCATATATTAAAGCTTATGGACTATGAGGAAAAATCATTTCTCTTCTACTGTTTTCATATTCAATTTGCGTTTAATTGACAATCTTAAATATTTCAAACCTCTATTTTTATAAATAACACCACTATAACCGGATAAACGACGCATTTATCTTTTTTTTTATATTTAATCCTGACTTTATTATTAATTCCTATGATCGCGGATCCTGTAAAGGAGTCGAAACGAATTATAAAGTGGTATTATTGAAATGTGCGATGCGGTAGTGTATAAAAACCCCATATTTTCATCAATTCATTTAAAATATAGTAAAAAATAAATTGATCCGTATTTTTTCTTGTTTTATGTAACCTTTTTTATTTAACGATTTAATAAAAAAATATTATCAGAAACAATTCTTTATATTTGTCAGAAAAGTAAAAAAAGTCTTTTCCATGTTCATATAACATTTCACTAATCATGTCAACGGAAGAAAATATGGGACACTTAATTTATACATTTTCAAATAAAAATAGAGAGTTAGAGAAATTAATAGTTGTCAGTTATTAAGAGTTGGTGGTGAGTTTTTATTTTCTATATCTCGGTGGTGTTTTTATTCATCATTATAATTAATATAAGCGTTTAAATAATCCTGGTCGAGTATTATCTTAGGCTGCGGTTGCAATGTGACATTTACAGCGCTGACAGGGGCGGAAGTGCCTTCGAGTTCTTTACGTCGTTTCCGGTTCTTTTTGTCCCATGGGGCGTACGGTATTTTGAGGTGTACGGTTTGTATGTGGAGTTTCACTGCGCTGCTTTGCGTGAAGCGACGGTGGCACTGATGGCATTGGTAACGCTTTTCGCCTGTATGCACCTGAAAGACAATAATGTATATTGTTAGCGCCATTATAGGCAACTTTAGCAAGGGGTTATTTGATACGTAGGAAAATGTTATTATTATTATATTCTTAAATTATAACTAGCGGCCCGTCCCGGCTTCGCATGGGTGGGCAAAATTCTTTAATTTTTTTTTATGAAATATTTTACCGTTAGCGCTATCTAGCGTCCGGTAGACGAACTACTTGCGGTTAACGCGTTGCTATGGTAACGTTATTGATACAATGGAAAAAGAGCGGACAGACAAACCACTGTGATCTTAGATTATAGATTTGTAAATCGACAAGTTATAAAAACAGGTACGATACAGAATAAGTTTGGTTGATCGTATAAGTGGGTATCGCAGACAAGCAGTCAAGTAAAATAGATGTTTAAATAATGATAAATAAAAAATAAATAAGAAAAGAAATATCTCAAGTCCCTCCTTGCTCCGAAGTTGATTAATGCTGAATGTTCAGTCATCATTACCCATTAAAACACACTGGGGCCGGGTGGTGGTTAAGGCACAATTTCCCTACAATGTTATAGAGATAGACTAAGTTAAGGTAGTTAAGGTTTATTCTTACATTCACAATGCCATCTTCTGCGTTCAGAGATGTGGTTGTTTTTTATAAGCGTATTCAATCTTTAAGAAACTTATGAGATGTCAAAGTAGTTGGGCAGAATATTGGAATAACAAGTTTTTCACAAGAAATATTTATTGAGTTTGAGCCGTGAATTGATGTTACATTTAGAGAGGTATTTTAACGACATATTTTATTTCCACATGCTATGTGAAATGGATTATAGCGTTTTTGCTATATCTCATTCTAAACAGGAGTATCTAGACAACAAAAAACCGGCCAAGTGCGAGTCGGACTCGGGCACCGAGGGTTCCGTACAAACCTGTAGGTATATAAGTAAAAGTTCACCCATCACGACAATCGAGTCATAGTTATGGTATTTTTATTGCAAAATGAAGATATGACAAAAATTTAAGGTTTTCGGAATTTTTCCTTTAAATGTGCTGTTAAACATTGCTTCATGCCAAAATTCAAAATTCTAGATCGACTGGAAGTACCCTTTAGGTTTTGATTCCCTCGCGAGGAGTTGCGAGTTCAAAAATATGCGGCTTAAATTGCTATTTCTTTTGATTGCGTTGACATAAAAGTTTGATTTTGTTACAGCTCAAAGGTATTATAGACCTGAGTATTTGATATGAATTTCAATTTAATACCTCTACGCGTTCATGAGAAAAGAGGTAGTAACTTTAAAATTTCCAAAAATATTTTTTATTATATGATGTAACTAAAAATTTACGGTATTTGCAATTTTTCCTTTATCTGTACTATAAGAAGTTACTTCGGACCAAATTTCAAGGTTCTAAGTCTACGAGAAGTACCCTGTAGGTTTTGATTCCCGTGCGAGTTTCGAAAATTTGCGGAAATTTGCGGCATAATCGTCTGTATCCTTTGATTCCTTTGGCTTAGGAGTTTGATTTTTTTACAGCTCCAAGGGACAGTAGGCTTGAGTATTGGATATATATTTTAGTTTGATACCTCCACGCGTTCCTGAGAAAAACGGTCTTGACAAAAACGGTCTTGACAGACGGACGGACAGACAACAAAGTGATCCTATAAGGGTTCCGTTTTGTCCTTTTGAGGTACGGAACCCTAAAAAGCATATTAAGTGAATACTTATTATAGCTGTTTCATCTTAACGATGGGTAGATATTTGTATAAATATTAATTTGAATGTTGAAGGTCAACAATGTTGACATTGATGGAACGATACTAATTCATAGTAGAAGTTAAAATGCGCTTGTAGACGCGTCTACCAGCCTCTCGGTAGCTCAGTGGTCGGAGCAGTCGCCCTGCTATGCGTGCTGTCTCTGAAAGGTCGTGGGTTCGAATCCCACCTGAGAGCTCGGAGATGTGGTTCTCTTTTTATAAGCGCATTTATTCTTATAGAAAACGATACTGCGATTAGTTGATAGAATTTGATCAAAATAGTATAGAGATTGTTACTCCCAAAAATCAATGTTTTCACAGTGCGCTTACCACTATATGTCTGTCTCGATTACTGGGCATGCTGAAGCGACGGTCGCAATGTGGGCACTGGTACGGCTTCTCATTAGTATGGGTGCGCATGTGGACCATTAGGTTTGCATATTGCTGCAACAAAATATATAAGAACTTTTAAATTCTGTTTTCAATATGTAAAAGTCTTAAGGGACAAATAGAAAAAAAACTCCTTTTTCCTAGTTTGTCTATTTAACCGAACGTAGCACCTCAATCGTTAATACATTAATTAATAAATTAAATTTTAACCTATACGAAGGCTAAAAGGAACACTAAGGGCGACATTTTCTACGTTTAATTGATTACATAATAAGTCTTTTATTTAGTTTCTCTCTTTAAAAGAGAAAATACTTGTAACTGTAGAATACAACGGGATTTTTTTTTTGGTTGTAGACAAAAAATTAAAAAAAAAAATGACTAATACATTACCTTTATGATCTTTATATATTTTTTGCATTTTACAAGGCTATCGTATATGATAAATTATTCTCATAGAAAAATACTAGTAAACATCGACTTAGCTCACAAGTAAATACTCAGACGATGATAAGACAACGCTACAGCGTACAAAGTATTAGAAAATTTCGGCATTGGACCGGACATTCAAAGGTTGCGGGTTCTTTACCGCCTGAGAATATATTTGAGGCGAATCTATTATTTCTAGCACTTTTCTTCTAAAATAATTGATCTGTTTTTTGTTTTAAGTAAAGTATACACCAAGTAAAATCACCTCGACCACGACTTGAGACCTCGTCTTTTGACAAAAAACTGTAGCTGCTTGACTCTCACTAACTTTATTAAACGTGAAAATTTTCAACAAGTCCAAGGTAAGGTAGCGATGCATTTTTGTCCACAGGCAAATAACTTTTAAATAGGAACGTTATTAGAGGGATCAATTCTTACCCTAGTAGTATGACCACAGACATCGCACATATACCGCTTGAGATATTCCGCTCCGGGGTGCTCCGCTTCATAGTGCTTGCGCGCCTGTACGTCGTTCACCAAGAACTTGTTGCACTGTACACACGATACATAGGTTTTGAAATAATTCATTGGCAAACTAAGTGTATTAGTACGTCTGTAAATGGATAAGGTAAAAAAATCCGGTGGAAATTGAAATAAAAAAGTTGTGACGCTTTTTTTCTACTGTTACAGTCACCCAAAAATTTAGATTTAATTTTGCTGGTAACAATTCAAATTTTACTACGTTATTTTTAGTTAATATACTAATAGAATTCTATAAAAATAAACGTAAATGGTGAAGTGTGGTTGAACAAATGATCTGCAAAATTAATCAAAATTTTATACGCATTGCGTTTATTAAACGCGCGTCTGCAACTCGTTTTTGTTGATTCCACTGAACAATTTTTAGTATGTTTAATGCGTTTGTATCGATTCAAATGCGCGTTATCTTCACGTCTGTACCGATTCAAGCGCGAATCAGAACTTATGCAGGTATTCTTTGACAATCTATATAAATTTATAGTAGTCGAGCTGCGTTTGACTCGCGTAAGTATCGCGATACAAGTTGATGGCAAGTTTGAAAAGCGTAGTGTGCAAAGGCTCTTAGGCAATTAAACCGATAATGTTTTTGAGAGTCACGTAGTAGACTACAAGGAACCATTATATTTGCATTAAGTGCGCGTCCGTCTATCAGTCCGTCCGCAGACTAGCGCTGAGGATATTGGTACTATAATTCTGTAATTTGGCATGATTTTATATACCACAAGTAAAAGTTGACCAATTTAAAAAATGTGTATGTGTAGGGTGGGGGTTGGGTGTGTGTGCATCAATGTAGTCTCAGCGGTTTGGCTGTGATCAGCTTTTGAATTTTTCTTTCGGTGATTATTCCTCCATGGTATGTCCGATTTCATTTTTTAGCACATTTTAGTCACGACCATGATGTGGGTTTTGGCGCCAAATTTCATCAATGCGGTATGGCTGTGATCAACCATTTGATCATTTATGTTAATGCCTAAATTCGTTCGAATCGGTTGAACCGTTAAGTAGCAGGAGGGACACAAGCGAAATTTGTGAGTTGCCTAAAAGAGAACTTCGCTCAATAAATAGAGTGGGGGATAGGCGTATGTGTGTGTGTGTGTATGTGCACTCACTATCTCGCAGTTGGTGGCGGTGGCGACCCCGTTGTTGAGTATCTCGGAGGCGACGCCCTGGGCGCGACGCGGTCGCCCCGCCGGACGGCGGTTGCCGCTTATGCGAGCCTGCCGGGCGCGGTCGCGGACTGATGACGTTATCGAGCTACATACGACACCGTATCAAATATTAATATTCGAAAGCATGCCCCATATATTGTATAAAAGTTTTCATTTAACTCCATACAATAATGATGTATGATTGATAATAATAGTCAGATATAATAATCTGTAAGTGGTGTTGCCGTTGTAATTAATTAAATAAATAAATAAAAATAAATAGAGTAAAAATTTGCAAGTTAAAATAAACTTCAAACAGTTGACAAATTGACTTTTCAAATAAGCTTTTTGTTAAAAAAAAATATCATAACAGTTGTCCCAAAGTAGTATTATTACGTAGTATTTCTTCACTATGTGGAAAGTATGGGTGATATTTTTACTGTTTTACACCTCATGGTCTTAATCTTTTTTTATGTAGCTACTGTTTATTATTTTTTTATTATTACAATATGTTAGTATTAAAAAAGAAGTATAAATAAATGGTAAAAGTGTAGGTATTACTTTCGAAACCAAAACAGATGTCGCTGTATTTTATATATTGTTATTTATTACGTTCGTCGCGTGCTTTCTACAAAAATATAAATGGAGTGAGTTTTGTGACGAGACATGACTCATGACGAACATATATTTTCTGAAAATCAAATTTAGATGGTGAAAACACCCGGACATTTCGGCTTAATAACAGGACGCAGTATAAGAACATTTATAACACGCAATGAATTAGTATTCAATTTAAAATTTTGTAAAAAAATATTATTTTTTTATTAAAACTATCTTTAATTTTATTATTTATACACAGACCAGAAACAAAAATACATATACTTAAATTATATCAATTGAGTCCATATTAGAAGTCACAGAAAAACAAATTCGTGAACAATTATTTCGAAAATTAATTTAATCAGAGATTTATTAAATTTGTTTAGGTATTTTATATAAAATGATCTAAAGTTACCAAAATCAATTATATCACGACATAAAATTTGGAAATTTTGAAATAAAGGATATCGTTGAGTGTATTGATGTAAAGTGAACGTCAAAGTGAGAAAATATTCAATTCAAAGCTGTTTGAAGGTTTTGGCCCTAACATCAGCCGCCATTTTGATATTTTTTTCAAAATGGCGGTGCACAATAAATGTCATATATTTGGATAGGGGACACTTATACAAGCATAAAATATTATATAACATAACATCATAAAGCGTCACGTTTCTGAGATATTGAAAGATAAAAATAACAGTTGTTATAACGAATTTCTTTATTTATTTTGTAGTTATTTAGTTTTTACTTTTAATCTGAATCAGACACAGAAAGAAAACAAATACTTTAATAGGTACTTATTTTTTAATACAATTCAGTATGGCAAACAGATATAAATGTGTTTAATTAAATTTGTTTTATTACCTATACGTTTATTTTGGTGAATAACTCCAAAACGTGACGCTTTAGGATGAAAAATACATGGTTAGTTATACTCACAAGTTCGTAGTGACATGATTTTTGGAACTTCCGAGATGCGTGTCGAACGCCGTTTGGCTTACGAACAGCACGTTACACTCCGCGCAGTAGTTGGGACTGCTCGTGTCCATAGGAATCTGCGCGCTGGCTTCTACCTCCTACATCATAAGATTTATATTTAATTGGCATTTAAAACAATGCGGAGGGCAGATTTTTTTTTATATATTACAATAACTCTGAATGAGAGATCTGTCGATTGGAAATTTTGCTTCCATTATACATGGATTTAGTGGTTATTCTGCTGGTAATACTGAGTTGTAAAAAACCCGGGCAAGTGCGAGTCGAAGTTATCCGTACAAAATTTTAGTTAAGTAAAAAAATCACGTTTGTTGTATGGGAGCCCCCTTAAATATTTATTTTATTTTAATCGTATTATTTATTATTAAAGTAAAAATACGACTGAGTATTTTGTGAATATTTCAAGTGCCTACCTGTTGCCATTATTGATATAGAGCAAAAAAAATGCAATAAAAACGCTTTTGTTGTATGGGAGTCCCCCTTAAATATTTATTTTATTTCGTTTTTAGTATTTGTTGTTATAGCGTCAGCAGAAATACATTTATATTTTACATAAATCTGTTGTTGATTAAAACTCTAATTGGTTTGATTAATATTTTTATTTTAGGTTTAGTAGTACTTCTCCAGTTTAATCTAAATAACTCTAAATAATAATAAAAAACTAATCTACCCGTTACTCCGGAACTTTTCCGGGTAAATAACCATTTTGGGAATATTCCTGGGTATATATCAGGTAGATTTTCAGTTTCCAAGTTTCCGAGTCGCCCATCTCTAACTATAGCTGATTATAATGGTTATTTTAGTTCAGTTGTTATGTCAAATAAAGGTTGACTACATGCAATTTTTTTATACAAAATATTAGAGATGTGCCTATTATAACTTTGGCCGACTAGCCGACTACCCGATTAGTCGGTTGTAAAGTGGCCGACTAATCGGCCGACTAGTCGGCCAAGCTAATTACGGTTTCGGGGGTTTCCGTGACGCTTCATTTACAGCTGTTTAGTTTACTTCGTATTGTTTCTTGATTTTAGATTTTGTACGGGTCAGAGCAGTGCTTTTGTATAAAAAAATATCTTTGAGTGAAAGTGAAAGAGCTCATTTAAAATTTAATAATGTCAAAAATAAAGTCTCGTGTAGATTTTTTTTTACAATTTCACAGTCGCAAATCCAAGCAGAAAGACTACCTATAACAGTGCCTAATCCGTCAACTTCAGTGTAATCAAAGGTTAGTTTATGTCAGAAAAGTCAACAAAATATTTAAGATAGT
The DNA here is from genome assembly GCA_927399485.1 of Calamotropha paludella. Lineage (NCBI taxonomy): Eukaryota > Metazoa > Arthropoda > Insecta > Lepidoptera > Crambidae > Calamotropha > Calamotropha paludella. Next base: position 11,303,424 of record OV656826.1, on the reverse strand, counting down.
GCTGCTGTACTGGTCACGTGAAGACTCAAGATCAAGAGACATCTATATTGCAATAGGTGAGATGATAGCACTGACAACCAGCCGTTGTCAGTTGTTGAAAATACTCGCTTTAGAAACTTCATGCAAAAGTTAAACCAAAATATAACAGAAAACAGAAATATACAGAAAGTATTTCACAGAGAACATCATTCCTCAACGAAATTATGAAATCTGAAATACGAAGGGGAGTAATGAGTGCAGCTGCAATTTGAGTTACTACTGACATGTGGACAAACACATTATTTTTATATATTTTTACTATAGATTATATATAAACATGTAATCTTGCTTTAATATCACTTGTATCGCAACAAAAAAAAATCCCCTATGTTTAAATAAGAATAAATAATCGTTAATGTTTATTTAAGATAAGGTGATATTTCATGGTTTTTTTTGAAACAAAATTAATTACGATATTCATTTTGTTTCAAAAATGTTATAGATATGTTTTCTTTACAAGCACGTTATTTTAGAAACTGATTACCAAATTAATCAAAATGTGTTTCTGATTATTAAATTAAAATATTAATAAACAATCAAGGTTTTTATTTGAAGTAATTCGCCTCTAGATACATTTTGTTAATAAATACACACAAAGTAAAAAGCCGGATAGTCGGCGTTCTTTGCCGAATAGTCGCCGACTACGATAGTGGCCGGATAGTCGGCTTTACCGACTAGTCGCCGACTAGTCGGCACATCTCTACAAAATATATAAAAAGTCAAACATATTAAAAAAATAAGTGTATAAACTAACTCTTTCTATATATTCTATAAAACATACTCTAATCTTTGTACTCTACAACCTGACCCAGTAACGCGTTGCTATGGTAACGTTATTGATACAGTGGAAAAAGAGCGAACAGACAAACACACAAAAACAAATTTGTGTTTTTAGAGTATATACTAGCTGACCCGGTAACGCGTTGCTATGGTAACGCGTATACAATGAAAAAAGAGCGAGAAAAAGAGCGGACTGACAAACACACAAACAACAAATTTGTGTTCTTAGATTAGATTAGTTAATAAGAATGTTTAGTTATACATATTATCCTTAACTACCTCAGCTGTATGAGATATCTGCTTATGACAGTAAAGTCCAGAATCACTGACAAAGCTGTGTCCACACAGATTACATATGAATGATGACGGATGCTTAATCCTGATGTGGGTCAGTCGTGTCGACAACTTTCTGGAAGCAAGCGAGAATAAAAATCTATGTTTAATTTTATATCAGTACAAACAAACTTAACAAGAAGTTTTCATAAATATACGAGTTTGTATTTATTTCATTTTTGCATTACTAATGGCATATTACTCCGACTCAGGTAGGGTTCTTAAATATATGAGTTGGTTCATTTGAAGATATATGATCAAATATTCTCTGGCATCTGACAATTTGAGAGCTTTCTTAAATTCAAGATTTTTTTTGTATAAGGCATTTTTTAAGTGTTATTAATTTGTCATTTATGTAGGTATGTTTGTCATTTTGTTTAAATGAGTTCTTTCTTACCCTCTCTTATTTGAAAATCTGAGTAAATTAAGGAAATATAATTAGTATTATACTTACTTAAATTCCATTGTGCAATGAGGACACTTATACGTAACATTCTTGTGCCATCTATAGTGCATGTGTGCTTGGCCTCTGTAAAAAGGATACTAATCAATTACCCGAAAAAAAAAACAAAAATAACGCAAAAAAATCGTAATTTTTCTATCATTTTTTTTACTTTCATGAATGCTGGTTTCTCTTAACCTCTCTTAACAGTTGATTTTTAACATAAATAAATAAATATTTTTTACATTCACACCAATTAGCCCAGCCCAAAATAAGCACTGGAAGGCTTGTGTTATGGATACTATCGTAAATACAATATTAATAATAAATATTAATATAATTAGTAAATACAACATAACTACAATAGTCAGCTCAATCAAAATTAAGATTTGAATTTTCGTACATTACTTCGTTGGAATAAAGAAGAACTAAAATAAATTTTTAAGGTTTTTACTAACACTACAGAAAATTTTGGTAGACATTAGGAAGCTACAATTAAAAATGGTCTTGCTAATTTGCCAACATTACCTTAGTGAAAACCAACCTACGACAAATTGCTTACTTATTGAAACAGAAGAAACTGCACTTCTGACACGAATACTTAAACAGGTGCGTTATGTTCATATGCTTGTACATCTTTCTTGCATCTTTGAAATATAATTTACACATATCACACTGGAAATTGCCGGAATAAGCCTAAAAGAAAAAGATATTATTTATTATACTAGCTGACCCGGTGACACGTTGCTATGGTAACGTTAATTGATACAATGGAAAAAGAGCGAGAAAAATAGCGGACAGACAAACACAAACAACAAATTTGTGTTCTTAGATTATAGATTTAGAAATATAAAATGCAAAACAAATGATTAGATTTTATTAAAATTGAATAGAAGCCTTACGCCTATATAATAGGCAGTAATCAGTATTTTTTTAACTACAATATTTGGCTGATAAAATGCTTTTACCTAATTAAAACTTACTCATACATTCCCTAAATCTCGGTAAGTATAAGAAAGCTTTTTTTATAATATGGTACAGGGTGAATGAACACATTTCTTGGAAAACTAGTAGAATTTTATCATGAATTATATTTTCTCATTTTGTATGTAATATTTCCCTCAATCTTATTGTCAAAATTATTCTTAAATGTACGATAGTGTGTAATTAATTATGTAATATGAATTCGATAGCCAACCTTTTTAAATTCGGTTAAATGAATAGTTTGAGGCGCAACCCTATTCATTCTTACTATTAAGTTATAATTGGTCAAATAGATATGGAGGGAATTAATTTTAGTACTACACTAGAAACTAATTTAACTGCATGAGCATTAACAGAATCAAACGCAATAAATTGTTTAATTTAATCAACTTACTGGATCATGCTTTCTCATATGTTTACTGTAAGTATCTTGCTCCCTATATCCTCTAAAGCACAGTTCACATTTAAACTTGGCTTCAGTATAATTCCTCGTGTTCCTTCTCTCCTGGACTAACAGATACTGCTCTTCTTGGGGTACCGGGGTATATACGAGAAAGTCATCGGGTAGTTTAATCGGCTTGCGACTGGAACGGACTGCACAGACGCCTTTAATCCGCCTACCACCTTTCTTACTCAACCAACTGGGACGTGACACATCCCATTCTGCTTTCGTTTTAATACCTTTATGCAAATGCGCCCATATGTAGTGCTGTTTAGCTGTTGCTCTGTCATCATAAAACAATATTTGTTATGGCTAGTACTACACTTTAACACTAATAAAAACATTTCTTTTATTTGCCTAACTAAAAAATATGCCTTCATTATCATGGTCTGAAATTGTTATTAGGGTCAGTTTACACTGAGATGAAACATAGCTATAACAGCCTGTTACTAGATGCAATTGAAGTTGTTGAAACTTACTGGCAGCACGGGCTTGCATGTTTTTGCACTCCACCGCTACTAGCTAAGAGTGCGATGCCACGGGGCGTATTTTATTCTCTCAATCAGACATGTATCTTTTTGTAATAGAGCATGAGATCTATATTCTAACACTAGTTTTAAAAATTCTCGTCGCATCGCATCTGGGTGTGAACTGACCCTTAAATATGATAAATTTTAATTGTAAAACTCACCTATCAAAACTGACTTCAGGACACTTTTTACATACATATTTGTACATGTGTTTTTCAGTCATATGTGTTTTTAACAAAAAGCTTGATTTGTAATAATAATGACATAATTCACACAAATGATTACCACTAATATGCTGAAAAGTAAATTTTTATTAATATTTTAAATTATCAATAAATTTAAATCCGTTATTATTTCATCAACCAAATCACTAACATCCAGATTCAGAACTTAAACGTACACACACAGACCTGGTGACTTTTTTAAAATGTTTTATTGATAATCAGTTTTTTAAGTCATCGTGTACTATCGAGATCTCTCGTGCCTTACCACTTTGTAGAAATATTCGTTTGAACTGATCGCATCGGACACGATTTATACTACGGCCAATCATAAACAACTAGTTTTAAAATCGCCCTTGATGTCAGTACTGTCAACTGTCAATCTGCTCTCACTTGCTTGTTTGTGCACGCGCGCCATTGTTGAATGAATGGAGCGGGGCGTGGCCTGAAGCAATAGGCATCGTGAAGTGTGCTAGCGACTTAGGACTGATAAGGCGCCAGAGGCTTCGATGGTACATACAAAAAAAGGCTAACACAACAGACAATTGAAAAACGATTACCTGATCATGCATACGCATATGTATTTTCAAACGATTCTCGTTATTGTAAGGTTTACTACATACATGGCATTTATATTTCCCAACACTCAACATCTTAATTATCTCTACAGCAGCTTGGGATTCATTTCTTGAGATAGGATGCATTGTTGCATACTCTGTCTCTAAAACACTACCATCTGCTTCTTGATTTTTTGATTTGACTTTTCTTTCAACTTGCGATAAAATATTTTGATTGCTAGATTCATCGTCACTCTCAAAATAGTGATCATTGTCATTGTCATCAAAGATTTGATTATTATCAGGATCAAAAGTGGATGTGGACTGTTCATGGTCATTCTGTATTCCCTCATTAGTAGTATCTAAGGCTGCTTTAAAATCTATTTCTATTACACTCATAATTTCTTTTTTAATACCATCATTAGTCTTTGCTATTGAATTTACATTTGCAGTAGTTTCTTCAAACATGGCTTCTTTACTAAGAGTGGTATGGGTCACAACAGGTATTACATCACTAGTTAAATAAATACAGCGATTGTTTTTAAGCCATTGGAATTTAGCTTCTTCATAATGTGCTTTCTTTACATCAAGGTATGTCAAATAAGGTTTAATGCTGATTGAATCACGATCCACTAACTCCAATCTACATTTTTTTATCTGTAAAAGTATATGAATGTAAATCGTTTTTTAAATATTGGTAAATATGGTACTGCAAACAGCACTCAACAAAATAATAGTTACATGAGATAGGTACCAATAATATTACAACATCGGGTACGGGTAGGACATATGAATACGTCCTCGAAAATTATGTTGCGCCCTGGGACGGGCGGATGAAAATGACGATCGTCGGGCGTGCGTATTGATATGTCCGAGTGAAAGAGGACGCGCCCGTCTCATGTTGCATATTTAGAAAATGAACTCCTCGGTTAACAGGTTAATGGCTTACTTATTGGAAAAGATTCTTTTAACTGTCATAGAAATTACCAAATTAGTCTTGGACTTGGCCAAATATTAAAAGTACACAATACCAAGTAAACCTAAAATAGCACTTGTTTCTAATTAGTGAGTGAATTAATGACTACCACAGAATATATAGGTCACCGGAAAATAACAAGATCCGTAAGTTTATCAATCTACTAGGAACTTTATAAACTTTCGTAGGATTCTAAACGGGAGATAAATTGTAATATTTTACGTCCACATTTTCGTAAATTTATTCATTTCACACGGTAAATTTATAAACTAACGGATTTCTATTCGTAAGATTCTTCACGGTTCGACCAATCACAGAAGAGCTTTTAATTTTACGCTTTTTTTAATACGGCAAATAACACACTGCTCTCTGATTGGTCGATGTTGACAGTGGCAATGCTTGTGTCCATAGACTTAGGTACAATCAGACTTGCCAAACTATTAATTTATCAGTTTCGACTACCTAACTAATTAGTGCTACCTGTATTTTTACTTTAAAACTAGGTAGATACCTATAATATAGGATTACTTTTTTACATAATATGCTAATGAAGGCATGCTAATGAATGAGCAGGGGGCTTAACTCTACCAAAATAAAACAACAGAAATCGTGTTGTAAGATATTAAAGAGGTTTCTTAAATAAGAAAAAACAATCATAAAACATAAAACCGGCCTTCTACCAAAAAAAAAGTTAGGTTAGGTTATGTTACAGGTATTGACTGCTTGTAACTATTTGTACCACTGGATCTTGCTGAGATTTCCTTTCCACTATCAAGACTTTTTCTTAAAATTTACTTCGTCACTAAAAGTCATAATATCATACTTTGGCGTGATAGTATTCTTTGTCTGTGGGCCGACGTCCCAAAACTTTAGCTTTATTATAATCTTCTATCATTTTAATGACTTTTAATTTTAAATGATTTTTTCCTCTTTCCATTCCGACTTCTTACTATTTTGGTCATGGCCATTATAAAACTGTCATGGCTCTGTGGTCAATTTGCTTACTTATTATTTTACGCGTGAGTACGGTAAGTTTATCAATTTGCGAAAATAGAGGCGTAAAATAATACAATTTATCTCTCGTTTAGAATCCTACGAAAGTTTATAATTTTCCTAGGAAATTTATAAATTAGCGGTTCTTGTTATTTTCCGGTGACATATACATTATTTTCGCAATTTAAAATATTGCAATATTCTTCTCCTCCTTATTGTATTTTCTAAAATTTTAGAAACCACACCAATTAGCCTAGGCCGTAGTAAGCTCTGTAAGGCTTGTGTTATAGCTACAAGGGTAATGGCTAGACGTACATATATGATACATAGATATGTAATATTTATAGAAATGTATATAAATACCTATGCCTATGTACAAACATTACCAAATATCTGCCCCTTACAGGATTTGAACCCTAGACTTTCGGTGCAAAAGGCATAATTGCTACTGTTGCACCAAACGGTTGTCAAGATCAACCAAAATTAAAGTTTATCTTATGTTAATAAATCACCTAGCAACCCAGAGAAAATAAAATTGTAACAATCAACAAATCCTGTCTTCAAGAACCACAAAAACACTATAAGTAGTTAACTAAGAATCAATATTGTAATATGTATATTATCTGTATTGTGCTTGAAAATAAGTTAGCTAAGTTTTCATAAATCATTCTTCATAGCATTAAGCAATACTAAGAGCACAAACCTCATTTTCCTTCTGCAGCAATTCTTCTAAAATAAAAAAAGCTCTATGACATTTGTCACGAAACTTTATAAAACTTTTCATATAGCTTACACATTGATAACATAGATATTCAGGCATCCCGTTGCCTTTTTTTATCTGAAAGTAAATAGTACATATTATAAAGTATAATTATGCATCTTAAACAATGAATGTTTTTAAAAAATAAAAGCAATAATAAAAAGTCAATAATTCGTGAACCAATGCAAATTATGGAAGAGGTAAGAACATGGTGCAGTCAGAATTTCTGACTATTTATATAACAAATACTTAAAAATCCCCAATATCATTTACAAATTTTTTTAACATCACTTAATGACATTGCATTGCAGTTAAGCTTGAGTTTTGCTGTTTGAAGTTACATTTACAATAAATATTACAGAGGGTTACACATTAGAGATGGAATGTCAGTGAAAACAATATAGAACATATTACTATTCTTTTTATAAACCAGGTGCATGAAAGATACATCGCAAGCCAATGTCTTCCAGAGCCCATGAATTATCAGGGCAAGGACTGTATGATTTAGGTGTAAAAGGTATCAAACACTTATATAACATAAATTTTTAAAAATTACATCAGAAGACATCAAACTACTACAATTACTGCATTTCATAGTAAAATAACTCTTAGCTTTTTAAATAATGTCCCAAACTATGTGGTGTCTTTGGAACCAGAACACACTTGTCTCATATCTGTTTTCTGCATCAGCGATTCAATAACTAAACAATTGTTGCCAGGCAGTTCCGCAATATTGTAACTTCAGCAGATCAAAATATCGAAATAGAAGCCAGAATTTACAAGTATTATTGTCACTGCGATCTGTTAAACCCTACATAGTGTACTGAAGGTTTATATAACTTTTGCTGTTAATTGAATAATACAAAATATAATGATGATGTTGATGTTTCCCGTTCTACCCCCATTGCCGTCATTTTGTAAAAAGTTTGTTTAAAAAAAAAAGTGTGAAGGTTGCAGCCGGGAGAAATGAAAAGACTTCGTCACTTATATTTTTAATAATTATGGAATTAAGGCACAACTGAAACAATTATATAAAAAAAGGCAAATTACACTGAATACAAAAACAATTTCACATTTATCACTAAAACATATTATAAAAGGTAGGGCTACTTACAATAGTGCCTTAAAGAAACTTATAGACTTTTATATAACAGGAACTGGTGGTATGGAATACAGATACAGGAAATCTTGTGACTTATGCTGACGAGCTTATTATACTTATGAGCTTATTATAACTGCTCAGCACTATACATATATTTAAATAATTGTTAGCGGTGAGTCAACCGCTCTACGTGCTGACACTGGTAAGAATGAACTTCGAGAACAAAACAAATAAAAAGAGACAGTAAATTTAAAAACGGAAACCAAGAGAAAAAAGAAAATATAAAAAATGGCCAGAGAAGAGCACAATGAAAGCAACGAGTCGCCAATATAGCTATGGCGCCTCGTTACATAGTTTTATGCCATTGAATGTATATATGCAAAATACAATGACATTGTCTGAAACTAATAATCCTCTTGCCTGATATTTCATTTCAAGATTCTGTATCCAATTATTTGTTGCAAATCACTATTTAAATACGTAAACAGGTTATACAAACTTTGTTATTGAATCCTACACTGTGCTATGACCTAATCTTGTAATCTAGGTAAGGGAGCATGTTGAGAACTAATCATAACATGCCAGGCTTGAGGTCTGTGCTACAGAAGGACCATAATCAAGAACATTTATCCAATGACTGAATTTTCTGAATCAAACCAATACGTGTAATTAGACTAATTTATAGAACCAAAATAGTTGTCATTATCGTTATTAGCTTTGAATTTCCTAGGCGGATTAAAATGTGTGTTATATGAAATTAAATGTAGACCAAAGAAATGTATTTATGTTTTCGATCGCGGTTTAATTTACCGGGAAAATTAAAATATTAAACAAAAATAATGTTACCTGAAGACCTGTTAGCAAGTTGTATTGATGCCGCAATTGATTTTTATCCATGGTAAATAACTTGACATCTATTGTAAGACACACTATACACGCTTTAATATCTCGCATTTTGATAATATCTCATAAAATATATGACACAAAGGCACCAATTTCACAAATAAATAATTTTTATTTCACAAACTATCATTTTTATTTCTTTGTTAGGTTTTCTTATAAGGGAAGACGAAGGGTACAAAGTCCATACATTTTAGCTTGTAGTATAATGCGCGCAGCCAAAGATGAGACCTGTCAGATGCTAGTAGTGGGTATCTTGCGCAAGTACAGGCGCGCTCATAATAGTTAATGAGTTCGGATTAATAATAATATATTTATTGCATATCGAAATCACTATCGCTGTCGTGTATAAAACGAACACCACATATATTCGTGAGAGCGATGGCGTCGGTTACTTGGTTTGATCTCGGTTGTTTTTTTCCAGGAGTGCGAAACACTGACAGCAAACCGGAGCTATTCGCTTCCTTCACAATTCTCTTTACCGTGATAAGTAATGTTCGAGTGGCAGCAGCGGTGCGTTTTTGTACCGCTTTTAAATTTACGACGCTTTCTTCCGCTTCCTTCGCCATAAACTTATAAACGTCATACAACATCTTCCTACTTTGTCTTTTTAAAGTTTTACAGTAACAAAAAGTAAGAAAAAAATACCTAACTATAACAAAAAGTACAATAATAAAAAACTATAACAACAATAATAACGAACATAACTATCAGCTTTTGCACTTGTCGGTACGTCGGACAACAGCGGCGTGAGCGCGGGCTGCGGGAAAAGTCACACGACTGAATTGAATACGCATGCGCGTACGCCATACCTCGCCCCGCACGCTCCTGTCTCACCGCGCAATGGTCCGGTCTCTCCCCGCCTGCTTTGTTCAGGGTTCCCAACTTAGAGGGTTTTCCCCCTAAATTTAAGGGGTAAATAAGAGAGATGGGATTTTTTTAGGGGTGTTATATGTTTCGGGTTTTTGTGAACCTTCATTTTTTAATTATCGAGAAAAAAAAATTAAAGTATAGGCCCTGGGACAGTCTTAATTAGCTAATCAAATTTATTTTTTACCTAGCGACCTCGGACTTAGTGACAAATGACTTAAAAATGTACTTATAATCCAATTATAGTACTTGGAATTTTCAATCGAAATGGTGGATGAAATGATTTTGTACAATATTCAACCCATCTCCGAAATAATTTTTATGGCGTGCATGTAAGTTTAATATTTTTTGATGACTCCTAAAATTATAAGTGTACCTATACTAAATTATTATTTATAATAGTGCTAGTTATATGTATAATGGTATTATTTGTGATGACCTATAATTGGCTTTGTGTTGCTATGTATGTAAATTATTTCTTTATTATAGCTGTTGGTCCTCCAAATGTAAATAAATAAATAAATAAAAATTAATAGATATATATAAATATCCATGACTCAGGTACAAATGCTCATATTCATCACCCAAACATCTGTCCCTGCTGGGATTCGAACCCAGAACCGTCGGTGTGAAAGTAAGCAAATTATAATAAATGAGTCACGGCAACGCGTGACTTGGTCAGCTAGTATCTAATCAATATCAGTTTAGCTTTAATAGGCAACATTGTGGTATACATATAACATCAAATAAACCCTACTTTCTCGTTTTCTACAAGTTATTACTTTAGTAAGCTATTGCTTGCCAAAGGTCTTATTGAAGGTCTTGCTTGCTACGAATAAAAGTCATTTAGAATAGAGCATACATGATTTTCTTTATTTCAAGTAAATGGTAAAAAGCTTATACTCACACACATAATCAAGATTTGACTGCACTCTTAAAATCAGTTTCAAGATCATCATCACTGCCTTCAAATACCAGAGCATTACGTAGTTGTCTCGAATTGTTCATATTTAATATAGATATTTGTGGTTTTGAAATAACAACAAACAAATTTTTGTTTGATTTGTTAGTTACTGTTGTTGGCATTTCATTAGAGAGTAGCATTGGCCACAAGAAAAGCAAATTAAAACGTTCCATTAAACACCTTAATTGTTGTCTAAAAAATGTATTTCTTTTTTTCATTGGATTTTCATCCGTACCAGGCAACACTTTAGTACTAACATGAGCAAGTAATGACCTACAACCAGTTATTGTAGCCAGATTTGGTGGCATAACATATTCAGCAATTGGTATGACATTATTTCCCCATATATCGGGAATTTTCTCCATTTTGATAGTATTCATTACACTTTTTTTTGAATATGATTTAACCTTAACCACAGACACATCCTTTTCAGGCTTGATCAATTCAGGATAGACATCATAATATGAACTTTCCTTAAAAGCCTGCTGGTTTAATCTAGCCTTTAATATAATCAGCGATTTTTGTAAATTAGCTGGGTTTGATCTGTTGGTACTAACAACTGTATGATTAGGTAATGCAACATCATCAGGATCATTATTATCTCTTTTATCTGAATCTTTAATATTTTCTGTTACCAAAAATGCAATTATAAATTCATCAATTTCCTCTTCTGTAGAATCTTTTGTTATTCTTTTAGATTTTTTTATTGCTACCTCTGTTTGCATTCTATCCTTCAACTTTTCAACAGCTTTATTTATATCATCTGTTGCTTGCCCATGGCAAAGTCGCCTTGCCCCACGGCGAGGAGCATATAGAATATCAACATTAGGGTTTCTCTGCATCCATTTTGTCAAAGTCATATACCTTGCTCTAATATGTATACGGTCTTTACCTGGTAAGAATTTGCTGATAGTGGCAAAATTTGTTGAGGAATCTTGATTTGCCATCATTTGCACTAACTTCTTATCTTCTGCTACTGTCCACACAGTTGATATTCTTTGCTTCTTCAAAAGATGATATCTATTTCTCAATTGTGTTGCAGATCTTCCAGCAAGGAAATCCTTGATTTTTGTAAAATTGGGCCCATATTCTTCTATACAATTCAATATGACTGCATCTTCTTCTGGTAGGAATCTACCTTTTCTTAGTTCAGTGAGCCTAAGATATTTATTATAGACTTGAATTTTTGTTCTGTTTTCCATTGAAGCCGCTACCCTACCCCAAGGAATATAATCGTCTTCTCTATAATATTCAATAAGCCTTTTAAGATATTCCTCTTCTTCCTTTGTCCATTTCTGACTAGTAAATGTATTGCCCATATTTGTCCTAAAGTACACAAAACATTGATACTCAGTGCGTCCTGTATTCAATTGACAGGCAATTTCTTCCCAGTCCTGTAAATTGAAACTTTGTGCAATTTTTTGGAGATTCAAATGTTCGGTTTTCGTCCAAGAATCTTTATTAATAGATGGATGTAAAAATAATTTCCAAATTGAACTATACTCTTGAGGTAAGTGTCGCTGATTAAATGAATTAGCTATAGTATCCCAATCATAATCTTGGCCAATAGGTAATGCCAAATCTTTAAGGCTCTTCTTATTAACTTTTTGGATTTCTGCTTTCAAATTTTCTATAGCAGCATCATTATTAATGTTTTTCGTTTTTGCATCTCGTTTCAATTGAGCTATTTGAGAGTTTATCTCCTTAATCTTAATAGTTTTAGACATTTTATGTATTAATGCTATGAACTGACTCTTGTCTTTCACTGTCCAACCAGGTATGGATGCAATATTTGAGAAGTCATACATGCCTGATTTTGCCATCAGTATTGTATCAGGATTGTCAGGTGGTTGAAAACCATCTAAGTCCTTAAAGTATGGTTTTCCACAATTTATGTAGCGGAAATTTCGGACTTTGTCTATTTTATCGGTCAATTTATCGGAATTTTGTATTTCAATAAGTTTTTTTCTACATTCATTCAGTCTGTCGACAAGTATCTTTTCTAAACGCAGAAGTTTATCATCAGTAAGTTTATTGAGAGCTATAGCAGTTTCTATTTTGGTATATTCTTCGATTTTACTAGGCAGACACGGAAGACTGGACGCAGACGTAGAAAACTTTGATATAACGCTAGAGGAAGGCTCATCTGCTTCCAAGACAGCAGTTAACTGTTCAAGATCTTTGATTTGAGTTTCAGTATCTTCATCACTTTCAACCTCAATATCTGAATTCATTTTGTTCATAAAACCACTTTATTAAAGGTCCAGAATATAAATCACAGACAGAATCGAAAGAAAAACTTTTTCTTTTGTATAGATCTATTATGATAGTGGCTTTTTCTTTTTTGTATTCCCATCGTACAGGCAAAGGGTACAAAACTCATATAGCCTAGTCTTCAGTAGTTTTTTCTTCATTAATTGATGATGAGAGCCGAACCATGAATGCAAGTTGATCAATAAAAGATGAATGAACAGCGAACTTTTCCCTTTTGAAAATCTCTTTTCCTTAGTTTTAATAAAGGTGTGGGGTTTTACTAAAACCTTCCCATGTATTCCTTGAGAGAACAGGAAAAGACAACTTCCGCTGCTTTGTTTCACTTGCCAACACTTGCATGTGCACAAACCTCAGAGTAAACAGGACTGGAGTAGCCATTAGTCAATTTCTCGTACATATTTTTCTGCCATTTTTTGCGGGGGGTGAGGTTACTACTCTCAGAGTAAACAGGACTGGAGTAGCCATTAGTCAATTTCTCGTACATATTTTTCTGCCATTTTTTGCGGGGGGTGAGGTTACTACTACATTCAATGCCAGCACACAGGAACAAAAACTCTTTGCGTGTTTACAAACGCACACATGCATAATACGACAAACATGTTTAAAATACACGCACACGTGCTTAAAATAGTGTGTTAACGTTCTATTCAAACACACGAATGTCAATGTGTGAGAAGTGACATGACATAGCACGAGAATATCGATATCGATAAATCAGTTTGTGTGTCAGTGAATTTATTAACTTTGCGTTAGTACTCCTACATTATGTATTAAAAATTAAATTAAATTAATGATGATATTACACGCTACAACAGTCAGTTTCGAAGGCTACATCCATAAAATACAAATTGAAACTTAATAGTTTATTGCATTTAAAAGATATTTACAATAGGTGTTATTATATATATAGAATTCACTGTGGACCCTTTCGCGTATAACCATAATGGAAAAGAGGAACTCTTAAACATTATTTTTTACAAAGCGATAGTGAATATAGTTATAATTCTCAGATTTTTACTTTGACCGATTGATTATTTGTATTTTTTTGCGATTTGCTTACATCACTTTTTGCAGGTATTTCCTTTTCAACTTATTCTTTAACCTAAAATTAATACATTTAAATGTAATAAACTAAAACTGTTAATATCTATTTGAAACATAACTAGTTATATAATAAACTAAGAGGATCATTCAAGAATAACGTTGGCACAGCATGGGCAACTAATCTTCTTCTATTGTCAGATAATTTTTGAAACTGAGACGGCTCAAAATGTATGGAAAATATAGTACTTGTTCTTGAAGATGCCCAAGATGCCCTATTACCTATTACAAGCATGAATCCATTTTTTTCGTATGCTGTATTCTTTAGGAAAACTGGATATGAAAAATTAGATGTTTCCGGGCATGACAAAGCTTAAAGTATAAATACCAACAATTAGTATACCGCCTAGGGGCAGAGTATATTTGCCTGAACTACACATACCGATCATTTCTAATTTTAATACTGCAATACTATCTTCCAATAGCTTTCATTTATGTACAAATGACTTTTGGCACCACATACCTTACTCCTAGTATCTTGAAGTATTGCAGTTGGACAAGCCGGTTTTTAAAAAGAGCTATAAATGCTACAATATTAATAAAAAACTTAACTTAAATGTTGACGATGACATTTAGCTATTACCATACTAAAATGTCATCAAAATCCGTCGAGTAGTTTTTGCGTGATGCGTGCTCAAACATACATACAGACAGACAAAATGTTCAAAAATTAGTGATTTCGCTTCCTCTACTCTCATTACTAGCCATTTGGTTTAAGGTGGACTTGACCTGTTTTATTCTATATCTTTACAGTTTCATTCTCGTATGTATAATATCGCAGGTAAATAGTATAATTCCGCACTTTACATACGGCGTCATCAGTTCAAAATCACATATCTTATTCTTATTTGAAATCATCATTAATACCTGGTAATAATTACTGAAACAAACTGTAATTTATCTAAGCTGTTTTTTATTATCGTTAAGGAAAAGCATTCATTCACTCATTCATTACTCACTCGTAAAATCACAATATCGATGAAGTTGACATCACTATTGTGCAAATTAATATTGTACAAATTAATAAGGGTTGCTGATTACAAAATAAAAACAATTTGTCCTGTGGCTCGAAAAAAAATTTTGGTTTCTCGGAAATGATCGGGTGTGCTGGTTAGGCGATGGTACCCTTTTAACCGTGCTTTTTTATGAAGTCAGGGACACTGTAGGTATATACAGCATTAGTACTCTTAATGTTTATGAGCGCCGCCCAGCATGAATAAAAGGGCAAATAGTTTGATTATTATTTTAATTAATTATTTTATTTATTATTTTATATTTCCATGTTGTGTAGCAAAGAATAGGCTTCAAGCAGCCGCAAAATTGTAGGTATGTACTTAATACTGAACTAAAAATAAACACGCAACGTACATTGTTAAAACGAAATTATAATTGGTAATTAATTAATACAAAATTACAGTTATTTATTACCAACAAACTATTTCTAATTTTTGTCTTAATTTTGTCTTAATTAATTGAAATGCGATAATGGTCAACCCTAGGTAGTCTCGTGGGGAGTGCAGCCATGACGTCATCAAACGAACTTTGAGCGCGAAATTTGAAATTGTAGTCTGCTAAAACATGAAATTATGAATTAAATAATAATCAAAACCTAAAAATTATGCTTACAAATGAAAGGTGACGCCATATTTTTGCATACCAGATATTTTCGAATTTTTTTTACAGTAGAAAACAGCACAGGCAGGCATTTTCGTGGGAGCTCTGCACGGTAAGACGTTCTGATTATTGTGGTTTTAAAATGGCGGCTCAACTAGTTTTATATAACGCACAGGATTCCGAATCTTGTGCATTTGGCAGAGGGGTAATGTTAGGCAAAGGCTACTCCAGTCCTGTTTACTCTGAGTTACTACTACATTCAATGCCAGCACACAGGAACAAAAACTCTTAGCGTGTTTACAAACGCACACATGCATAATACGACAACATATTTAAAAAACACGCACACATGCTTATAATAGTGTGTTAACGTTCTATTCAAACACACGAATGTCATTGTGTGAGAAGTGACATGACATAGCACGAGAATTTCGATATCGATAAATCAGTTTCGTTAAATGAATGAATGTATTAACTTTGCGTTAGTATTCCTACATTATGTATTAAAAATTAAATTAAATTAATTATGATATTACACGCTACAACGTCAGTTTCGAAGGCTATATCCATAAAATACAAATTGAAACTTAATAGTTTATTGCATTTAAAAGATATTTACAATAGGTGTTATTATATATATAGAATTCACTGCGGACCCTTTCGCGCATAACCATAATGGAAAGGGGGAACACTGAAAAATTATTTTTAACAAAGCGATAGTGAATATAGTTAGTTTTCTCAGATTTTTAATTTGACCGATTGATTATTTGTATTTTTTTGCGATTTGCTTACATCACCTTTTGCAGGTATTTTCTTTTCAACTTATTCTTTAACCTAAAATTATACATTTAAATGTAATAAACTAAAACTGTTATAATAACATGTTAATATCTATTTGAAACATACCTAATTACATAATAAACTTAGAGGATCATTCAAGTATAACGTTGGCACAGCATGGGCAACTAATCTTCTTCTACTGTTAGATAATTTTTGAAACTGAGACGGCTCAAAATGTATGGAACATATAGAACTTGTTCTTGAAGATGCCCTATTACCTACTACAAGCATGAATCCATTTTTTTCGTATGCTGTTTTCTTTAGGAAAACTGAATATTAAAAATTAGATGTTCAGTTAGTATACCGCCTAGGGGCAGAGTATATTTGCCTGAACTACACATACCGATCATTTCTAATTTTAATACTGCAATACTATCTTCCAATAGCTTTCATTTATGTACAAATGACTTTTGGCACCACATACCTTACTCCTAGTATCTTGAAGTATTGCAGTTGGACAAGCCGGTTTTTAAAAAGAGCTATAAATGCTACAATATTAATAAAAAAACTTAACTTAAATGTTGACGATGACATTTAGCTATTACCATACTAAAATGTCATCAAAATCCGTCGCGTAGTTTTTGCGTGATGCGTGCTCAAACATACATACAGACAGACAAAATGTTCAAAAATTAGTGATTGCGCTTCCTCTACTCTCATTACTAGCCATTTGGTTTAAGGTGGACTTGACCAGTTTTATTCTATATCTTTACAGTTTTATTCTCGTATGTATAATATCACAGGTAAATAGTATAATTCCGCACTTTACATACGGCGTCATCAGTTTAAAATCACTTAACTTATTATTATTTCAAATCATCATTAATACCTGGTAATAATTACCGAAACAAACTGTAATTTATCTAAGCTGTGTTTTATTATAGTTAAGAAAAAGAACTAAGAATAGGGTATGTGTTTTTTAAACTGATGGCGCCGAATGTAAACTGCGGAATTATACAATTTCCCTGCGACATATAGATTTAAATTAAAAATACATATTTTCAATTAAAGTATGTTACTTGCATTCATTCATTCATTCATTCATTACTCACTCGTAAAATCACAATATCGACGAAGTTGACATCACTATTGTGCAAATAAATATTGTACAAATTAATAAGGGTTGCTGATTACAAAATAAAAACAATTTGTCCTGTGACTCGAAAAAAAATTTTGGTTTCTCGGTAATGATCGGGTGTGCTGGTTAGGCGATGGTACCCTTTTAATCGTGCTTTTTTTATGAAGTCAGGGACACTGTAAGTAAGGGCAAATAGTTTGATTATTATTTTAATTTATTATTTTATTTATTATTTTATATTTCCATGTTGTGTGGCAAAGAACAGGCTTCAAGCAGCCGCAAAAGTGTAGGTATGTACTTAATACTAAACTAAAAATAAACACGCAACGTACATTTTTAAAACGAAATTATAATTGGTAATTAATTCATACAAAATTACAGTTATTTATTACCAACAAACTTTTTCTAATTTTTGTCTTAATTAATTGAAATGCTATAATGGTCAACCCTAGGTAGTCTCGTGGGGAGTGCGGCCGTGACGTCATCAAACGAACTTTGAGCGCGAAATTTGAAATTGTAGTCTGCTAAAACATGAAATTATGAATTAAATAATAATCAAATCCTAAAAATTATACTGACAAATGAAAGGTGACGCCATCTTTTTGCATACTAGATATTTTCGATTAAAATGGCGGCTCAACTAGTTTTATATAACGCACAGGCATCCGATGCTTGTGCATTTGGCAGAGGGGTAATGTTAGGCAAAGGCTACTCCAGTCCTGTTTACTCTGAGGCACAAACACTTAATCCTTGTGTTTGGCAGAAAAAATCGCGTGTAAGCGATTGTAAACAAAATGGTGATCGTAAGCGGCAGTAAGCGGTAAGCGCTGTCAAATCGTAAATAACTATTTTCCTCTAGGACACAAACTTAGCGGTCACTGGGGAATATAACCTCAATTAAATATATTTTTATCAAATGCAGTGAAAAGTTTTAAACTATGAATAATATATTGAATAATTTAGTGAATGACAATATTAAAGAAGACAAGTTTACTACTATTATTTTAATGATTGCAAAAAACCACCGGTTAACTTAAGTTTGTAAACTTATCTAAGCAAAATAGCGGATTGTGTCAGAGCTACTGAAGTTAGCGAACGTGTCCTTGCCAAAAACTGTCAGTTTGTTTCTCAGCGCTGGTAATCGCTCGCAAGCGATTTTTTTCTGCCAAACTCAAGGAATGGTTAATAAAATCCACCATGAAAAAACAAAATCACCAAAGAGACGCTTCCCGCTCCCGCTAAAAAGACTGCTTTTTCTTTTCTTTTGCTGCTTTATTTCTTCACATGTGGCATGTGGACTGCGGTTTGAGCCGTAGGCTCTTGCCCGGGCTTCATCTCACGGGGATTATTTCCGCGCGGTCATTGTTTGCCGCTTGTACAGCGGCCGTCATTTGACGGGTGGGTTAGTTGCCTTCTTGGCTTGAATCTATGCTACCCCTTTCACTGGTGCTGTGCCCTTGTGAGGGTAACTGCTGCGCGGCCCTCAGCGCGGTCAGCATACCGGGTGAGACTCCCCCTTCCAGGGGAGAGGCCCAGGCAGCGCCAGCGAGCGGGTCGCGACTTGTGCAGTCGGGGGTTGGATGTAATGCGGATGCTTTATTGTTATTTTCCAATACAGAAAAGCAAATGTAAATTGCCCATACAGCCTCGTCTTTTGGCGCTTTCCGATAACGAATACAGGTGATATATAGCCAAAAAAGAGCACAGAAGTATTTCAATATTTTTATTTCTTCTAACAAAATAATTTCTAAACTAATCTGTTTTTCCTTTTCTTCTATAGAATAAAACCCATATGCTTTCACAATCTATATATTTGTGAACCATTTTTTTACAGTAAATAGGCAGGCGTTTAACCACTATCTCGCTTGATGGTAAGCGACAATACGATCTAGGATGTGACGCGCTTGCCTAGAAGATACCTATTCACTGGTGACTTGAAGACCCCTTAATTGTATTTATCAAGAAACTGACCTGTCTTGAATCTGTTCAGGCAAAGAGTTCCACTCCTTAGTATACGGTACGCGTACGTATCACAAAATTGGAACTAAAACGCTTAGTGCTACTCTTTGGTATATCTACCATATCCTCCTAAGACCCGTGCTTCTGAAACATTATTTGTCAGAAAGTCCCAACTTCCTTATTATAGAACAAAATAGCAGCCATCGTTAAGTCCTAACAATCGCGAAATGAGAGATGTCATTATGACCGAACGTTCTATGTGTAGTACATATTTGTTTTCTCAATGTATGGTAACATTTTAAATAGAAACAGCGTTATCTCAATATTTTTATATTTCTCTCTGTCACACGCATTGAGTGAAGGGAAGGCAAGTCGCCATATTTGTTCTCAGTGGCCAGGAATCGGTGACAATGGCAGCACGTCGTTACCAAAGTGAGTGAATCCATTAATATCTTAAAGAAATTTTAGTATTTTGGTTAAAATTAACAACTATTGTATTTACTAGAGTTTAAATAATGTCTGCTATGTATTATTTTTGCATAACATTCGGCACAAATTAAACAATTTTGTGGTAACTGAATTTGTTCTTTGTAAAGTGTGTTCGGTTTTTATAAAGTAATTTCTCCACAATCATTTGTTCTTTTAAAATCACTTTCGGTCTCTGTTTTACAATTTTGTTTCTTATTAGTTAGTTTGTTAAACGTTCATTTGTACCTTATTTTTTCATTTATGTCATATTTCGATAACACCAATTAAGGGGTAGGTGCACACTTGAATGTTAGTGTCTTTGACTATTACCTAATGAATTATTTTATACATTGTAATTGATATTTTATTTCAGCACTTCAGGACAAGGAAATAGATCAGCTTCTCAATGACTCGGAGATTGACGATGCTGAGGATGATGAGGACCCGACTTATCAGGAGCCTGAGGAAGATGGAGCTACTTACGAGCATAGCGATGAAAATGTGGACAAATATTGTTCTAGTTCGGAAAATGAAGATTCTAGTAGCTTGGATGGTGAGGTTAGTGTTCCTTCTACCAGCAGCAGCCGTGTTAGGACTCGAAGATCTTTAACCAGTACTCGAAGAGTTCGAGAGCGAGGCTCGGTACGTACGCGTGGGGGAATGCTTAGTCGTAGTGCAGTGCGTTCTCGTGTGCGAACCCGCGGTGGAGCTAGAGTTTCTAGTGGTAGTGGTCAAGGTCCTATCCCTTGGACAAGATCAAGTTTCAACAAAGAATTTCCTGCTTTATTACAGCCATCATATCGACCTTCTGAACCAAAATCGTCGATGATAGAATACTTTTATGAATACATAAACGATGATTTGCTTAGTTTAATAGTTACAAAGAGTAACCAAACTGCTGTAGAGAAATCTGGGAAAAGTTTAAATTTATCCCTGGGAGAATGCAAAGCTTTTATTGGAATAACTATGCTTATGGGATGTATCGGCTACCCGCAAATTCGCATGTACTGGAGTGAAAAATATGCTGTAGCAATAATAGTAAGAACTATGGTGCGAGATCGTTATTTCCTACTAAGTAATTCTTTAAAATTGGTATACGACAATGATGTTACTCCTGACATGAGAAAGGAAGACATGCTGTGGAAAGTTCGCCCGTTACTAGATCGAATACTTCAGGGTTGTCATGGACAGATTCGGGAGCAAAAACTGTCCATTGACGAAATGATAATCCCATTTATGGGTGCTTGTCCGATACGTCAATATTGCCCAGGTAAACCAAATCCCACTGGACTTAAAGCCTTTGTTCTTGCCAATCCAAATGGCTTAGTATGTGATATATTAGTATATCAAGGAAAGAACACTATAACTGGGGTTGGTGGGTTTAATTTAGGTGAGAGCGTTGATTTGACGTTAACTGAGACACTAGTTCCAGGGCACGTAATATACTGTGACCGATTCTTTACAAGTATCAAATTGACGGATGAGCTGCACAAACGAGGTTTTAAGTGTGCTGGAACTGTGATGAGAAATCGCCTACCTAAATATATACTAGACAATTTGCAGACTGACAAACAATTAGCAAGACAGGGTAGGGGCAGCTATGACGTTCTTGTCAGAGAAGACCAGCAGATAGCGTTAACGAAATGGTACGATAACAAGCCCGTTCTGCTTTTATCGAGCATACACGCTGCTGAAACTGTCGACGAATGTAGGCGATACGACAGGAAACTACGCAGCTATATACAAGTGCAAAGACCAGAAGTAGTAAAGCAATACAATAGTAACATGGGGGGCGTGGATCTTACAGACAGGTTGTTGGCCGTTTGTCCCTCGAGAATGCGTACCAAAAAGTGGACAGTAAGATTTTTAAGTCATTTGATCGACTTGTCCGTTGTTAATGCCTGGATAAAGTATAAGGCAGATCAAAAGCTGCAAGGAACACGTTCTCACAAAATAATGCAACTGCGTGCTTTCAAGCAATCAATTGCAGAAAAGATATTGGACGATTACCTGCATTCACAAAATGAATTTGAAAGCGCAATTGCGGAGTCGTGCGAGGTGCTGGAAGATGTTACCAACACTTCGAAAAGAGGTAGACCTCCAGTTAAAGCGGTGCCCTCACCTGCTTTCCGACAGTGCGGTTCCCTTCATTTACCTGCAATGGGAACCTCACAACACAGGTGCAGACAGAAGGGATGTGTAATGAAGACCACCATCTATTGTAAAGCTTGTGACTTGCCTCTGTGTTTCACTGCAAAAAGAAACTGTTTTGCAGATTTCCACACCATAGTTCCTACCTGATTTATTTATCCGTGTTTTGAATTATATGTCCCTTGTGAGGCTATTACTTAATATTAATATTGATAATGACTGAGGAGAAAGATTTTATGTTTATTAGTTTTGATACTGTATTGTTTATTAGTTTTGATAAAGTTAATTATTTTATGCTTATTATGCTAATAGATCTCAAGCTGTTAGATAGTTCTATATAATTTTAATGTAATGTGATTTTGCAAAAGTGCCACTACAATTAAAATAAACAAGAAAAAAATTATTTTATTGTTATACTTAACTGATAAGTTAAGTTTATTTTGATTATGTCGTGTTTTAACTGTTTTACATTTTTTATATAAAAATAAATGAAAAAATAAATAATTATATATTTTTTATTCAAATGTTTTCTGACTTAGAATTTACCTATACTAAGACCGAGTGTTCTTTACAAAGTCCAAAAATTTATATAATTTGACATAGTGCAAATACATATTTTCATAATTATAAACAATGTTTGTTCTAGCAAAAATTTAATGGCATAGTCTAAAATAGTTCAAACCTGTGCGAATAGTTCAGGACTTATTAGTGATATTTTTTTGTTCTTTGTGAAGAACATTCGGCCATAATGTCATCTCTTACCACGTCATACCCAGGACTCAAAGATAAACGCCATTTTGTTCTTTAAGAAGGCGCCTGGGACTTAGGAGGATATAAGTGTGGTTGTCCGATGAAAAAATGCCTCTGTATCCTATAAAAATGGATAGACTAGCTACCTTCCGTCTATGTTCAAGGCTTTGAACTTTTATTAAAAAGATGTTTAAAAACATGTCCGATGTGCCTCTTGGCCTTCCTCTCAATGAACTCAAGCGTCTGGAGCTGGCATCGGGCGGAACCGTCCCAAAGATGAGAACAACACTCCATACACGATCGAACTTGCGTTTGGTAAAGGACGAGCAACTGTTCCGGTGTGAAGTACCTTCTCACTTTCGAAAGAATGCCAATTTTTTTTAAGCTACTTGAGCCTTGCTCTCAATGAAAGAGCCAAAATTGAGAGATGGTGACAAAGACATACCGAAAAGCTCAAGATGGTTTACTTAGTAATCAGCACGGATACACTCCGGAAAGTAGGAGTCACGTTAAGAGGACACCTTTGAGCGGAGAAAAGACACGCCTGGGTCTTTGACGGATTGGACCTTACCAGTTTGGCATCGCCCCATTCGGAGACTGCATGCAGAGATAGGTTCATGCGGCTGACCATCGCCTCTCTATGACGCTGTATCTGTTCAGCACTGGCTCGTGCATCAGACATATTGATGACTACAACAGTACGAAAATTTTATACTCTTACCAAAATGGGATCCATAATTTTAAAACACAAAGCTTCTACTACATTATATATTATTATCAAAACACTCACACACACACTACCAATTACATATCGTTACTCCTACATAATAATTTATCAAATTAAAAACCAACGTCTAAAACACTTCTTCATAATCGTATATAATTTCTGTATATCGTATGATATGACCCTCCAAAAGAAATATTCCTCTCTTTTTTTAATGTTTTTTAATTCGACACCTTAATTTTTAAACTACCATAAATTACAAACATAGACAAAATTCCAACCTCTAACATTGCGGAGAGTACGGAACCCTGAAGGACGCCAGCATTGATAGCCGAATGGTCCGACGAGCTACCGTCAATGACAACTCGTATTGACTGATCTCTCAGGAAGTTCGATATCAAGACACACAAACCAGTGAGAAGACCATATGACGGAAGGTTACTAATAAGGCCTTCACGCCACTCCCTGTCAAAAGCCATCGAAATATCAAGAGAGACGGCGAGCACCTCACCATGCTTCTCGATGGCTTCTCTCCATATGAAAGTGGCGTATGCTAGAAGATCTCCAGTTGACCGGTTCAGACGAAACCCATATTGCTGGTCACTAAGAAGGTCATTTAATAATGGTGGATTATTAACTTTTAAGTGTTTGTGACGATGCAAGAGTGTTTGAAAGTGAAACAAAGCAGCGGACGTTGTCTTTTCCTGCTCTCCCAAGAAGTCCATTTGAAGGTTTTAGTAAAACCCGACACCTTTACTAAAACCTAGGAAAAGGGATATTTCGCTGATCAATCATCATTCACTGATCATCTTTCATTCCTGGTTCGGTTCTCATTATCATTTATCAATTCATCATCATCTAATGAAGAAAAGAAATTACTCAATAACCGGCAGTATGGTTTAGACCTTCGCCTATCCCGAAAAGGACTAACATGAATGACTAGAACAACACAACAGTCAACAGCAATTGACAGTTTGACATGGTTTGACAGCAATCTCCGATCAAAAAGTGGTATGGTATGGGTGATTCTTGTGGGAAATGTTTGACTGTTTCTCTGCAAGTTTAAAATTTGATAACATTTTACATAAATTACATTATGAACGAGCCAGGTATTATAAGGCGATTAAGCGAAGAAGTAGTGAATCGTATTGCTGCTGGTGAAATTGTACAAAGACCAGCTAATGCTTTAAAAGAATTAATAGAAAATAGGTTAGATTTAATCTGTTCAAATTAATGATCTCAAGCAATGATCTACAAAATGTAGTGTTTTAAAAAAAATAATGCCCTTATTTTTCAGTTTGGATGCAAAGTCAACAAACATTATTATTACTGTGAAAGCCGGTGGGCTCAAATATCTACAGGTGTAGTACTAAAGACAATGTACCTACAGTTATAAAATATGATAACCTCAGTAGCCGAGTGACTCTCATACCCATTGGTAACGCCATTCTGAGGTCCCGGGTTTTATTCCCGGGCGAGTGAATGTAGAAAAAGAGCTTTTTTTATGTTGGCTCCAGGTCTGGCTATTGTAGTACTGTTGTTTCTGATTTCCATAACAAGTGCTGCTCAGATTCAAAATAATGTATCTGATGTTGTCTAATATTTGTAAAATTGTAAATTTCCCAACATAAGAGAAAGTCAATTCTATATTGGCACAGCAAAACAAATCTTAGAATATATTTTGTTCCACTATAATAAACTAAGAAATATAGTCTGTGGAACATTATATTGAAAATATCAGCAAATATTATAGAACTACCAAATATGATTGCATGTATGCTATCAAAGGTAAAAAGGTAAAGGTGGAAACTCCCATAAATGTCATATGAATGGCAGAGCGCTAGTATTTGTGGATACCACTAAATTTTTGTATATTAACATAGACTAGATTAAAATGCAATCCACAAATCGATGTCATGTTAAATGGACTGAGCTCCACTACATATGTTGTTAGAAAATATGGTTCATATTTATATCTGATAATGAAACAGCAAGAATGGTGTCTGCTACTTTGTAATGTTCTATAAATTATTGCTGTGGAGGTCAATGGCTAATATCAATAACACACTTAGCCACTGAATAAAACAGTGCACTGGATTTATAAATTATGGTCTAGAGATTCTCTTCGAGTTATTTCCCTATATTATTAACATAAAAATATCATAACCCTTTTTCTAAAAAGAGTGATACTGTCATCACCAGAATAAAAATAAACTTGCTGTTCCTAGCTTCACATTGCAAAAAATACTAATTTTTGGGCTGATATTAAATCATAAGTTTTATAATAAGGTGCCACACCATTTAGCTGAACTGTGTTTAGAGTAATTTTAAAAATTGTTTTACCATTATGAGTAAAGGCTATTACAGAATTGATGATTATTTAAATGACAGAAATGCTTGGAGTTTAATAACTAATAACTACACCACTGATTAATATTTTGTAAAGAAAATGTTGCTCATGCATCTTTGTTAGAAAAGTTTTCCGAAATCAATATGTTTTTTCTATATATTAATCGCAATATATATATGAAAACAAAGTTAAACAACTGACCCACTATACTAGCTCACTGTGGATACGTAAGCACTAACAAGTGCAGATGTATCTAGGACAGTAATCATAACAATTCTTTATTTTTTAGAATATGATGCACATTAGGTTGAAAGATTGTTTTTGTAAATAAACCTAGGACCTTAAATAAGTTAAACATATTTTATCATATTATCTCACCGGAAGTCTCGCCATACGTCCTCAACAATTTTGTATGGAATTCTTGTTTCTGAATGTAGCCGTATGTAGCGCGATTTATATGAGAAATGTGATTTTTTTATGATTTTTTGGGAAAATCATAAAAAAGTCATATGGCCTTTAAATAGATGAAATAATACACAAATTTTTTTTACATTGAATTAATGTCATCGTATTCGCTTTTCCTCTCGATTCTCGGTTATCCTGGTGTTAGCTATCTCAATTTGTCAGAAGAGCAAATAATTAGGCTTAAGAAACGTAAAGATTTAGATTTGGCTCACACAAATCTGATCGAATCTCCCATTTTCGTAAAATTTATGAGTGTTTGCTTATTTACCTTCGCATAAATGCACACATTGTCCCTTGTTTATAATTTACTGTTCAATCCCACTATCCGTTTCTGTCTTAAAGAACACTTCAAACTCATTACCTTGCCAACATCGGAATATTTATTACTGGAAATTCCAATGCATACAACAAATATCCTAGATAGATTTTATTTACGATACATGCTGCTTGTCTGTGAAATTATTAGCGGCACAAATGAACATTATTCAATCAATTAGCCCTTCATTCAAACTATACTCTAAATTCCTATCTGCAAATGAAATAAGTATTTATACATATGTATACATACATATGTAAAACATATGTTTTATGTTTATCTAGCATATTTATTACACTCATATGTACCTGTACACCGCCTATTAACCTATTATACTCTTTTATTTCATGTCTAGGTTGCCTGAAATAAATCACTCGGATTGATAAGGCAGCCTTGTGTTTGTATAGTAATTCATGTATTTGTGTATATAATAAATAATATTCATTCGATCATAAGTTGAGAACTTATGAAAGAACAATTTGTTCTTCCATATGCACAGCAATCTGCTTATGAGTGATATTGTATATTACAACAATACTTGTTCGAAAGTGAATAATTTACGTTTGAACGAGCTAAAGTTTTAAATTTGACCTTAAAATAAAAATCTAAAACGAACATTCCATAGCATATTATTTTATAAAATTTATAAGGACCATATGCTTTCGGAATAATACAAAAAACTGCTACTTAATATTATCCTGGTGATTACTCTATTTTTAACGCTGACGCCCCAGCGCCATCTCTCAATTGAAAGAGTAACGTTCGGATAACGAAAGGACAAAGTTCGAGTCCAAGATGTGACTTGAGTCAAGATGAATTTTTCCTAGTAATAGTTTTTAAAATATATTTCTATTTGTTATAATCAGATTCAAGATAACGGTACAGGCATTCGACAAGAAGATTTGGGTATAGTTTGCGAGAGGTTTACTACATCTAAACTGCAACAATATGAAGATCTTAAGGAGATTAGTACCTATGGTTTTAGAGGAGAAGCCCTCGCTAGCATAAGTCATATAGCACATCTAACGATACTCACAAAGACAGCAAATGGCAAATGCGCTTACAAGTAATTATTTTCACTGCTAGATTATCTGGCGTAAGGTTTAATAATATAGATTACACCATGCCCCCCATGTATTAAAGTTTAATTTCGTAAAATATCTATTTTATCTGACGAAAATAATAATGATCACCAATATTATCACAAATACACACTATTGGTGTGTGCAACAATAACAAAAGAATTTACAAGATGCTATTCTACAAATAGCTAAAAATTTTAACCCAAAAATAGTAAATGACTACTTAAAAATGTAACGGCATTTTAATTTAAAATATCATCAAAATATTTAACATCTTATTCTGTAAGAGCAAATTCTCTGTCGTGTGGTGTCCGATTGTATGGTGGTCGCGGGTTGACTGCGGTTGCGATGTTACACAACTTTCCATATTTTCAGAAACAAAATACGGGCATCGATAGCGTTGTTTGCGGGGGTAGTTTGAAAACTAGTGAGGACAATTCTACGTCGGAGACGGAAGCGTAGCACCTCAACCGCAGTCAGAACGTGTTCTGACTGTGAACACGTTCTGAGTGTAACGTGATCGAAAAGTATAAAAGAGTTCCTTAATACCATTCTGAACTCTTTAAACTTTGTTGCCGTATACACCCTGAATCGGGTGGTATAATAAGCGCGAGTTAAGGAGGGTAGACCTATCCAACTCAGCTTCGTCAGCACAACAAGCCAGCAACGGATGTAACATAATCACTAGTATATCCAATCGAACGTAATTGGTGATTAATGGAATATTGTATTAGCCGATTCGTTGCTGATGGCACGCCTGTCGTGTCATCATTTTTTTTTTGCGTGTGGCGTTAGCTGCTTTCAGTTAGCACTGAAACCGTGTCATTTTTAAATCGAAGATAACTCCTTCAAATCAAGTTTTAGGGAAATCAACCCGGAATAAAACTATTTTCATTTTTCACGTAAATCAAGCTCTTAGCCTTCGTTTCCTTTGTTATTGTATGTAGCAACGAATCGGTTAACTAAGTCCAGACTTTTTCTATGTAGAAATAAATGTATTTTGCTTTTCAATAAAATGCAGCGTGTATTCTGTAAGAACCCTCAGAGCTACTGAATCAAGCCCATTATTAACATGTCAATATGAATATATCTACATATATACAATTTCAGAGCTTCATACGAAAATGGCAAACTAAAAGGACAGTTAAAAGCATGCGCAGGGAACAATGGAACACAAATAACTGTTGAAGATTTATTCTACAATGTGGTGGCACGGAAGAAGGCTTTAAGGAGCCCGAGTGAGGAATATGCCCATATAATGGAAGTAGTTAGTGGGTACGCTATACATAACAGCCATGTTGGGTTCACGTTGAAGAAATTTGGAGAAAACACTGACCTTAGGACACCTATCAAATCATCTGTGATTGATAATGTCCGAATAGTATGTATCTTTTCTTTTATTACGTTTTTTTTTTCTAATTAAATGTATTTGTTAACCGCTGGCGTTGACTACCACAGCTGTTCACTCAATTATGCTACGTGAAGTCGCAGCAGAGTTGGGGGTATTCCGTGACATTATTACGATTTTTTTTAAATATATATAAAAATAAGTTGTATATAATAAAATATAAATTTGATTCCTTGTGTAAAAATATTTGTTAGTGTTTAATTTGTTTATTTTTAATATAAAAATGAAGGTCTTGTCTACGAAGAGCAATTGAAAGGGGTTAACTTCAATAAGTCACTTCTTGCTATTTCCTCTATCGATCTATCGCTCTGCCTTTCTAAAAACTTTCTTCCTTTTGTACTTGCGTATCCATTAGCCTCGACCCTTTGATGCAATTACTCATAATAATAAACCCTATGCAAGAAACTTTATATTAAAATTGATTCAGTTACCCTAACATAATAAATAATAATAAAAAAACTTCAATAAGTCACCTAAAAGTAGGATAATATTAGAATATGTTGAAATAAGAATAGAAAAATTAGAAAGAGATTGAACCTTATCCAATTTAGCACCATAATAAGCTCAACATATACTATAAATAAAGACAGCGATATCATATAAACTTATAATAAGAGGTTTATAAGTAATCATTACTTGGGAACAAATGCTTATACCACTATACAAACCTTTGCCCCTGCCTGGATAGGCATCTGCACCTAGAGTTTTGGTGCATAGACAGGATTATTACTGTTGCACCAGCCGTCAATTAATAAGATTGGTTATTTTATTTTATTAGAAAAATAGCTATACCAGTTACGATTTATGAGGGTACTTTATTGAAATTGATCATTTAATAAGTTCCAATATCAACTACTACAACTATGGCATTACTACATATTTAAAAAAAATTACAGATACATGGGAATACAATAGCACGGGAATTAATGGAAATAAAGCTTGAAGAACCAGTTGTGAAGTTGAAACTAAATGGCTACATTACTAATGTTAACTACTCGAATAAGAAGGGAACGATGCTTTTATTTATTAATCATAGATTGGTGGATTCACAAGGTAAGAAAAATGCTGTATTATTCGTCAATTTTGTAAAATTGATTCTCATTAACAGGCAGGTTTGAAAATTTTGAGCAACTTCTACTACGAAAATCAACTTTTCTCTGGTCCTATTCCAATTGAGCGATATCCGGGCGATCGCTATTCCAATTGAGCTACTGAGACCTTGACAGGGCCGTCTTGAACCTATAGAATAATGGGGCCCCTATGACTTTGACAAAACACTTTTTTATTACTAGAATAGACGATGAAAATAGATAAACAAGGTTTATTTTTTTTTATTGACAGTCAATAGATGAATAGATAATTTTTAATTTATTTGGGGCGATTCTCACATATTTAAAATTACCTAAGCATGCTGAAATTCAATAGCCTTATTTTGGGCGAGAGTGGATGAGCTTGGCGCATGCAAAAGCTAATAAGCAAATCGATAATATAGTCCCTAATTGAGGTTCGATTTACTCAAATTAAATAAGTTTTTCAGTAATAAATGTCGGCATTGGTTTAGTGATCTAAACCAACGGCAACTAAAGCGGCAGGAACTAGGGGGCCCGATAGGTCGCGGGGCCCTGAGCATTTGCCCAGAGTGCCCAGTGGAAAAAAGGGGTCTGTTCCTTGATGGACTTGTTAATGTTAATAATGTTGCCATGTAACAATCCATAAGTCGGCTTACATTAGATTTTTTTATTAAATATTGCTTTAAGTGTGAAAATCGTAGCGGTTAGCGCGTTCGATATATCGCACCTTTAGAAGTAAAGTGACCTATTCCAAAAACAGTCTTAAGTTTTCTCACTTAAAACTATCACATAAAAGCAAATTTTGCAATTGTAAGACTTAATTACATTTATTTATCTGAGTTTATATGAAAAAGTATTCCATTGTATTAAAGCCCTGAAGTAACCATTCTAGTACTAAAACAATGTTTTCCTTTTCTTTCTATCATATCGTATTTCTATAATAGATAGGTCACTTTGATTCAAAGGGTGCGCTATAATTGTAGAGGTAAAGCAACTTTCCTAAGGGCCAGTCACCAAAAATTTACAAGCTCGAGTGTCACCTTGCTTTGGAAGGCACATAAAACGTTTGGTTTAATGAGCTTTCTGCCAGACTCAGTGACACTCCTATAAAATTTGAGATGATGCAAGATCTATAACTGGTGCCCATCAAATATAAAACTTTATTGTCAATGCAGTTTTTTACTCTTAATTAGATACTTTCCCACATGGAAAAGCAGCCTAATACCTAGAGATCATCGTTTGTTTTACGTTACGGTTGAATTTATTTAAGCACTAAATTGAGCCTCTTTTTTTTTTAGTAACTGTCTTAGTACTTACTAATAGATTTTATTCATTTTACTTAATCTGTTTTACAGCAATAAAGAAAGCAGTGGAATCGGTTTATTCTACTTACCTGCCCAAGAATGCACATTCATTTGTTTACCTCAGTTTGGAACTAGGTAAGATGATGCAAAGTGCAATTAGCAGCACAACTATCAAATTAATGATATTGAACTGTATTCTGTAAAGACTTTAAGTAGCAAATTGGTTGATTTCATTTTTATAAATTGATACTGACCAATTCTTTGTTGGTGCTAACATAGCCTTATAAAAGTTAATAGGTGTGTTGAGATTTACTTCATACTGAAATGGTCAATCAACTTATAGTTAATAAGGGACTGAGTAAATAAGATGGAAAATATTACCGGTTGGTTTTCATTATGTGGAAAACAGATTGAATCTTATGATAAAACGATACTAACCCAAAAGTTGTGTTTTAGACCCGAAAAATGTTGATGTCAATGTTCATCCCACAAAACATGAGGTGCAGTTTTTGTATGAGGAACAAATAATCGAGAAAATCAAATCATGCATTGAGAGTAAACTCCTTAGTTGCAACTCCACAAGAGTAATGTATACCCAGGTATGCAATTGTCATTCATTAATATTTAAACACAAAAGCGTGTGTCGTAAATTGCAAAATTCCCTGTAACGTGTCGCGTCGGTAAGCATACGAGCGTAAGAGAAAGATATGAGCTGAATTTTCTAGGGACTTTTTTCTCAAGTATCTGTTATGGACCTTTGTTTATCTTCTATTGTTCTTGAAAGAATAATATAATAATTGCCATATTTTAATAGTTACTGGAAATCACATTAAATTTGCGGTTGTTTGCCGTGTGGTGTCCACTGGAATAGAATAGCACAAAAGGAGGTTAAAGGAGGTACTAGAAAATTTCGACGAGTGTTCACAAGGCTCGGTAGCTCAATTGGGAGAGGATTGGACTGGATTTCCAAAGGTTGCGGGTTAGATTCCTGCCTGAGAATTCACTTGTGACCCGAGTCGATTTTTTCTGGTATTTTTCTATTATAATAATTTATCTTATAAGATCGCATTAAAAATTGCATAAAATATATAAAAGCACATAAAATATTTGAATTCAATGACAAAATAAAAAAAATACACTGTCAATTAGCCAGTGTATATGTGATAGGTGAGATGTAGGCGCCATTAATTGTATTGTGACAGAAGCGTTTTAGGTATATTGGCACCTTAAAAGGCTTTTTATAATACCTACTTAAAAAGATTTTTACCCCTACAGGCTCGACTTCCAGGAGCAACAGCAGTAGAAGAAATAGTAAAGAAGACGACTGAAGGAGCCAAAGTTTACGCTAACAACATGGTTCGAGTAAATGCGGATGTCCAAAAAATCGATAAGTTCTTTCCAACTGCCACCAAAGTTGTTGAAACTGAAAAAAATATTTCAGAAGACATATTTGAAGAAGATTTTTCGGAGGAACAAAAACAAACTGACAATGAAACAGAAAATGTACCTGAAGCAGATAATGAGCAGGAAAGAATTATACCTGATATAGTGGTAGATCAAAATGATGTGTTAGAAAGCTCTTTAGTAAACGAACCCAGTGAAACAATTAATAAAATGCCTGACAGATGGAAAGCGACAACAGCGGCAGACCAGGCCAATGCCACTTATATAGATCCAAAAGAGTCTTTCAAAACTAGAACATTTAAATATGAAAGGATAAAAACAAAATTGACTAGTGTAAAACAGTTAAGACTGGACGTGGAAAACAAATGTAATACAAATCTCAGAGAGATTTTGGCGAATCTGATATTTATAGCTTGTATTGATGTTCATAAATCGTTAATACAACACTCTACGAAATTATACTTATGTAATACAACTAAATTAGCGTAAGTATGAGGTCAACCGCACATAGATCTAACCAAAATATCACTTAAAGTTCATCATAAATGCACTTTAGTATCATTCTATTTTTTGACGATTGTAAAATAACAATTTTGTTAAGTTTTTTATTATATCGACGACCGTTTGGTGCAACGGTAGCGATCCTGCCTTTCGCACCGATGGTCCTGGGTTCAAATCCCGGTAGGGGCAGATGTTTATATGATGAATACGAGCATTTGTACCTGAGTCATGGGTGTTTATATATATATATATATATATATATATTTCTATGAATATTACATATCTATGTATCATATATGTATGTCTATCCGTTACCCTAGTATCCATAACACAAGCCTTACTGTGCTTACTTTGGGCTAGGCTAATTGGTGTGAATGTAAGAAATATTTATTTATTTATTTTAATAATTATTTTATTTTTAATTTTAATCGTTAAATTTTAATAGTTGAATATTTATATCCTTTGCCTCTTAATATCCCCCCATTGTTGGAACCAAGTCCTGTTTTATGATATGTATTTTTAAGCATTTATTCTCTATATTTCTTATTTTATTTGCAGTGAGGAATTATTTTACGAAACATTGCTATATGATTTTCAAAATTTTGGTTACATAAAATTATCAAACCCATTGCCTTTAGAAGAATTATTAATTTTGGGTCTTCGGTCACAGGAAGAGGAATGGAATCCAGAATTAGGTAAAAATGACTTATTATTGTAAATAATTTTAAGCTATTTAGAGATAATACTAATTTACTTAACTTTTACTACACTCGCTAAACTTTAATAAAATTTCAGTAATCATTTATTTTACAATTATAGAAAATCTTAAGGAGAATATTTATTGTTTAACAAAGATAGCCTCAGAGATTAAGAAACCATTGGATATTTTACCTAAAATACATATTTGAAACGTGGCGAAAACTTTGCTTCAGGCCTTCATTCGGCATCAAACCTGTCTTCTGTTAAAATATTATTACTTAACTATTAATAAATAAGGGAGATTATTTAATATAATCACTACAAAGGACTACATATTTCTCTATTGTTATTACCTATAATTAGGTACTTATAGTAACATATATCTCATCAGTAGACAGATTTTAATGAAACTTATCCTAGTGTATTCTTATTTACAAGAGTAATTTTAAGTCACTTCTTTCCGGTCAAATAGTTTATACAAAAACTTATGTATAAGTTTGAGTGAGTGTACTCCTACTCTCTTATTATAAAAAGCCAACTAAGTAAGACCAGTTTAAAGCTGATGTTGTAGCACTTTTAATAACTGTAACTCATGCTCTTAACATGGCCGATGGTTTTTCTACTTAAAAAAACTGGAAACTGCTGTATTAATATTAACCGACTGTTTGAATCGAACTTTTATTGAAGGTTTTTTTAAACATCGTTTTTTTACAGGTGACATGAGAGAAATGGCAAGTCAGATGGCAGAATTGTTACTCAGCAAAAGGGCAATGCTGTTGGAATACTTTTCTCTTGAAATGAATAAAGATGGGGAATTATTAGCTCTGCCTTTGTTATTAGGTCTGTATTTTATATAAAACAAAACTATTATTGCCTAATAAGCCTTATTTATACAATATCACTTTCTGCAATTATTAAGTTACTGTGCCGTTTATGTATACTAGCGGCCAGTCCCGGCTTCGCACGGGTGGACAAAATTCTTTAATTTTTTTCTATTATTAAATATTTTTCTTTATTAATATTTTTTTTTATTATTATAATAAAATATTTTTCCGTTAGCGCCATCTAGCGTTCGGTAGACGAACTACTTGCGGTTAACGAGTTGCTATGGTAACGCATATACAATGGAAAAAGAGCGGACAGACAAACACACCAACCACTGTGATCATAGATTAATATATCACGTTTTTCAGATGGCCATACCCCGTTCATGGGTGCGCTGCCGATTTACCTCGTCCGCTTAGTAACTGAAGTTAATTGGGAGTCTGAAAAGGAATGTTTTGATACATTCTCTCGGCAGACGGCAATATTTTACTCGCAGCCGAACCCAGACGAGAACACAGAAGCCCAGAAATCAGAGTTTTGGAGGCAGGAACACGTTATTTTCCCCGCGATTCGAAGAAATTTTCTACCTCCCACTAGTTTCGTTAGCAACGGCGCCATTTTACAGATAGCTAATCTTAATGATTTGTATAGAGTTTTTGAACGATGTTAAAGTGATAAGAGTATTAAATATGTTGTTAAATATTATTTTTTGTTTCTATAAACATCCCAAAGTTTTTTCTATTACGAAATAGGTGTAAGATATTGCAGTCTAAGGACTTCTGATGATACTTTGTGTGGGGGTGAAATACGTGTACAGCAGTTGGTTACCAATGCATCGTTGTGCATTGTCGTTGTCTGCATTTATTTGCGGTGGGCGGTGCATTTTGCAGAAGAATGCTAGACATTTTTATTTGTTTTGTATATGGCACTCCACCAAGTGACGCCTGACTGTTTGAAATTTCTGTGTATTCTATATGTTTGTCATTGACATTCTCCTAAACGGCTAAAACAATTTAGATGATTTTTTGTTATAAAAACACAAAAGTCGGCCCTTATATGATTTATATTATACTAGACCCGGTAGGTGGCTCTGCTACCGTCCAGGATAACGTTTGCCGGTTTCGCTAGTTTTGCTATTTCGGTATAACTTTACAAACTATTTTCATGTGGAAACGTAATTCTTATTAATTAATAAGAATTGTGTAAAATAAAAGAAATATAAAAAGATTCATTTTGTTTTATTGTAGAAAGACATCTTACAAATAAGGGAATGCATTACGTGTCTACGACATAATTAGGGTGCACCACTAACAGCGGGTCGTCATCGCCATCTTGTTCCGTCGACTTCTGCGTAGCTTTGAGACCAGTCGTCGACAGCGGTATGATGACTTGGTCCTGGAAATGAAACATCAAATAAAGTAAATTCCTTATAAAGAAGTTAATCAAACCAGTCTTAAGACTCGTCTCACTGGAGTTCGACTCCCATCTGTGAAATCTTTAATCACAATTATTCAATATCCTAATATGCAGTAAAATCTTAATTTTACTGCATATTAACGCTAACGATAAAATATTTAAAAATTAAAGGATTAAAAAATACTGTCTTGTGAAATTAAAAAACTGTCACTCCGATTAGTGGCCGTCCATTAATCACGTCATGTTTTTTTTCGGCATTTTTAACACACTTCGCGCACTACGCAGAGAATCTCTCTAGATCTACGCGTACCGTTTGTGATCGTCGCGTGAGGACGCGGAAAGGGCGAACATTGTGCATCTCTAGACTACTATCGCTCGGATTCAGTTGCTTGTGACAAGAATTCACATGTGCCTTAGCTTTTTTCTTTGTAAACAAGTAGTAAGCCGCTTTCATTTTATACGCGTTTGCCGAAAAAAATACTTATATTACTACACCCCCCCTCCCCTTGTGATATTTCGTGATTTTTTATGGACCCCTCTCCCCCTTTCGAGCCTCACGTGATTAATGGGCAGCCCCTTAGGGTCAGATAAATTTATTGCTTACAATGTACTACATTTTATTAAATGTACATTTTTAGAAATTAGTTTACCTTAAAATGAAAGCAACATTATTAAAAAAAAAATCAGATATAAAATTGCACATACTCTCAAAATGAAAATACTTTGTAAAAGGTTAAATAGTTAACTCACGTGGTACATGAGCCTGTCGATGACCTTCTCTACGAGCGTTTTGCGTTGTAACAGCTCGTCCTCATCTTCGATGTGTCCCTGTGACACCAGCTGTTCCAAATACCACGATACCAATGCACTCTTGCGCATTCCTGAGCTCTCTGAATCTAAACCAAAACATTAACTTTACTAAAATTCAGCTTGGGTTAACTATATTATGGATCTGAGAATTGCTGCGCTCTCAGCTATAAATAAACCAATATTAGCTATAAATAAAACCTTTCGACACATTTTTAAATGCAAAATTGAAGACACATTGACACCAATATATAAAGATAGGTGTTTCAAAGGGAATTACTAAATTCTCAACAACAACACTAGTTATGCCAGAGATTGCTCTTTATCCTGACAATATTTCAAAGACAATTTTGAATGAGCTAGTATAATAGTTATTTGTTTTGCAAGGCTGCAAAGTTGAGATTTGGCCGCGAGTTACGTCTATTCAAAGGTACGAGATGCTAAAAACTTTGCTGCCGAAACACAATTTTTCACCTCACTGCATGCAGCAAGGAAAAATTTTAGGTGCAAGAAAAACAGCTTTAATAAAATGGTACATAGGTTTATTTAAATAGACAAGTGAAATTATTAGTTTCTATTCAATGTAATTTGACGAAGAACACTTTGATAAAAAATTTTTCGTGTGCGGTCCGAAACCCAATCATAGGTTATAAAAACTCACTCACCATACATTTAAAAATTCTTATAATAAAATTAAATAGTATATTCTTATAAGAAATAGTATATAAGGAACTAAAATCAATTAATAAATACAAAACGGAGTATTATAGTATTAATTTAAATGAGAACAAAATGTAACTTAAAAACAACTATTATGATGATTTGGAACGTACCATGTGTTTTTCTTTATAATAATAATAAGACTTTATTATTTTCGAGTTGAAAAAAATCGAAAAATTTTTTTTTAACTAAAACATGAAAAAAAAAAACTTTTTTATTTCTTTACAAAGAAAGGTTCTAATTTAAAAACATTTTTCCACGCTAGCAGATAAAACGCCATTTTCCACGCAGAAATTGAATGATAAACTAACTGTTTCCGAGCGAGTGAGGTGAAAAATTCGGATTTATTTTTAGAAATAAATTATGTAATTTATTGGGCGGAGCCTATGGCTGGGTTGAGAACGGTTAGACATTATTGTGTACCGGAAAATTTGGGAGATTATACCAAATTAAATAATTACCTCTCGTCTCTGCCTCTGCTTCCTCTTTCCTCATAAACACGACCAGCATGTCGCTCAGTGCTTTGTACTCTTCAAACGATAATGTCAACTTCTTCTTTGGAACAGAATCTCCATTTACGGTACCGCCTGTAACACGTTTAGTTCCAAGTTAATTGCAAAATAACTGAGTTTATACATCTAACGAAATTAGATCTAATTATGATTTTTTTTATTACTTTAAACCAATTGACTGCTAGAAATTTGTATTTTTTAAAGAAAATCAAACATGGGGATAAATCGATCTGCTGCTTATGGAACTTTTTGTAATGCCCTGGGTGGCAAGGAATTTTACTGCTCATTAGACGCTTAAATGTAAGTTTTTATATGTGGAAACTATCGCATATTTTAATTCTTATATGATAGACTTTAATGCTTAGGAAATAAGGTCTGGAATTGAAATCTTAATTTCCACACGATAGTGACGATTGCATATGTGACAACTTAAAATTAGCCCTTAGACAATAAGTGGTTTCCTTAAAACTTAACACCTAATCATCCTTTAAAGCTTCGGTATGTTATTCACTCTTAGAAACACAATATTATTTATAACTGTACAGCGTATTCTGTAATGTGGAGAGGTAATACCCCGCTACCAATAGGTACGACATTCATTAATTCTACTCACTAGTTTCGCTATGTCCATTGGTTCCATTGGGCAACTCTTGGTCTACGTCCATGTTGGGCTCAAAAGGTGGCTCTTCCTCGTCGAAGTGTATATCCGGTTGTTCGACACGGATTATGGACTTGTTGAGCAATCTAGCAACATTAAAAGTATTGTCACCAAAAGAAAAAACAACGCCATGAACTCATTTTAAACAAAAAAAAACATTTTATGAAACAAGACGTAATTTACTAGATCTCAATCAACGCACTCACTCCCAGTTTATTAACGTTAAGGTTAGACTGATCAATGATTAAAGAACCTAATTCACATTTTTTTGTTATATCTCAGACTTATTTTTGAGATACTAGAGTAATTTGGTAAATGGTTTTTCTAATGATGGAAAAAAATTACTATTAATTCTGTGCGTCCTGTGAAAACTGATACATCTCAAAATTGTTAACTTTACAGTAAAGTAGTTTTTGTGTTTAAAAAAACATAAAATTTCTTAGCATAATCATTATACAATACATACATGTATTTATTACCACAAAACTATTTTTCAAAACAGGTCAATCTGCCTTAGATGTACCATACGATCTCGGCAAATAAGAAATGTATCAAAATGTTAATTAGACAGAAAAATAGAGGATATTTTTGTGATGAAGGTATAG
The DNA here is from genome assembly GCA_927399485.1 of Calamotropha paludella. Classification (NCBI taxonomy): domain Eukaryota; kingdom Metazoa; phylum Arthropoda; class Insecta; order Lepidoptera; family Crambidae; genus Calamotropha; species Calamotropha paludella. Next base: position 11,263,430 of record OV656826.1, on the reverse strand, counting down.
AATAATATCAAATTCGATATAACTCGACTTGTATCACTTTTCACAGGACACAGAAATATATTTCTGCATTTATAGTGGTATTTGTTTGGTACAAATAAAAGGATTTTTGATAAATATTTTACCTAATGACAAAAAGGGAAAAACTATATCAGGTTACAACATCGAACATGAAATGAAAAAAAAAAAAAAAATTTCGATCCATTTTATCAAATAAGCCGTTTTGTCTTTAAAAACACTGAATCACCAAGCATGTGAACGTTTTATGCTTTGTATATTTTACAATAATAATATTAATATTTCTGTTAAGCATAATGCTTGTTATGATCGTGACCATATTTTTATAATAATTGGACAAATAAAATCCAGTTATTTGAACTAATTGATATTGAAAAATAACTAAATTATGTAAATAAATATATAGTTTTGTAGAATTGATGTTTTTATATTCTGTAACATTTTTAATTTGAGTGATTCTTCATGACAAGGGTTACATAAGGTCAATCACTTCAGCGAGGTTCAAACTCGTTGCGTTTGTTCAAAGCTGACATCTCAACTGATGAGCTATTGACGCATTGACCAGCGGGTATTTTACTCAACCACAATAAACAAATGTAAAACATAGAATTTAGATATTATGTGTGAGGATCAAGTCCGCATCCATAGACTTAAAGTGACCTATCTAAAATGCGATTTGATAGATATAGGGGTAAAGAATTTCAGCTTTTTAGTACTTTTACTTTTCAGCGTTTTAGTCTAAAGTAACTATTTACTTTAGATTTTTAGCTTAGGCTTTTAAAGGATAGTTTTATGTGGGACAATTTAAAGACTGTTTTCGATAAGGTCATTTTACTGGTGTAGTTGAATGTATACACATCGTGAAAATAGAAATAGTGGGTACTAACCTGTAAGCTTCGTGTACATGCTGGGGACCGACTTGTCCGCTGCAATGCATCTTGGCCATAGCCTCGGCGAGGCGCACCATAGACTCTAGTTGTCTAACGGTGATCCTCCAGGATCCGCCCCCGGACGCTCCGCTACCGTCCCTGGTGCGAAGGACTGTGTAGTATTCTACCAGCAACTTGCCCGCTTCCTGAAAAACATTCGTTTTTTGTCAGCTGCGATACATTGGTATTTTATACTGATTTCTTTATTTACAATAGGGAAGTAATAATTTATAATTTATTTATGTTTAATAATGGTTTACAACACAAAATAACGTTAACAACTACATTAGTCAAAGGCTGTGTTGCATTTGTTAGCGCCCACCTCGAACCTATACAATTAACAACAATTAAACATCAAAGAAAATAAATTGACTGAATCTAAACAGTATACAATTAAAAAATTAATGTGTGTGTGTGTGTGTTTGTTTGTGTGTGTGTGTGTGTGTGTGTGTGTGTGTGCGTGTGTGTGTGCCTTCAATTTGTTATAACAAAGACTCAACATCTTTATATCTTAGGCTAACTAGCCACTCATACAAAACTTTCTTACTCGTGTAGAGGTAAGCTGTAAAAATGCAATTAATTGTTTATTTTATTATATAGGACTGAGCTAATGTACAAATAATGTCGGTTGGTCAGTCTGGTAGAACATTTCTCGACTTTGAAGATTCTGTTTGACAATCTAATATTCAAAGCTAACTCAGGATTGAAATTACAAGACCTGTGATTTCGTAGGATAACAGATAAAACGAAAAGCTTACGCACGGAAAGTAGTGTTTGTTACTTTACTTTATTGCATTGTCACATGGTATGTTTACATTGTTCCAGAGATGGTAGTTACATTTATTACGTTTGTCTTTTATCTCAGCTCATGTTAAGTGATAAGACCGAAAGATAGAAAAGCACTTCACCCGGAATTCTCAACCATGAATGAACTGACTATTTCACCTCTACCAGCAGGAAAACTTTAGTGTTATAAGCAGACTACACTAACTAACGATTGCAAGATTTTTATTTTTTTTCAACCAATAATCATAAAATGATCCATACTTTGTTTTATTGTGTTGGATCTGTTTGTTGTTAACTGTATTTTTACTGAATACTGAAAATAAGATATATTATAAAATACGCATGTAAAAAAAGAAAAAAGTTTTTTATATGAGTATTTTATATCTTATGGAAATTTGGCACTGTGAATGCAAAAAATAAAATTAAAAACATGAAACACAAAACAATATAGGTGCCATTTAGTACCACAATAAAACATTTTTTTTAGTTGGCAACAAAAATAGAAACCAGTAAATATTAATGAAACAAATGAAAATAATGTACAAATGGTAAATGTTTATAGCCAATAAAAACTACTGTGAATTAAGTATTTTTGTCGTTTATTACGAGCCCTTATTTTGAGTATATATAAATAAAGAATAATAATAAATATTTGATACATTCACACCAATTAACCTAGCCCAAAGTAAGCACTTTTAAGGCTTGTGTTATGGATACTAGGGTAACGGATAGACATACATATATCATACATAAATAAGTAATATTCATAGAAATATATACAAACATCCATGACTCGGGTACAAATGCTCGAATTCATCATACAAACATCTGCCCTTTCCGGGATTCGAATCCAGGACCGTCGGTGCGGATCGCAACCGTTGCACCAAACGGTCGTCAATAAAATCACACATTGAGCAAAAATTTAACTCACCTCGGTAATAATAGGCTTGAATGACCTGGCAAACGCTATATATCGCAACAGATCTTCTCTCGAGTAGACGCAATCATAAGTTTCCTCCTTATTGCAATGCAGATCGACAATTTTTCTGGCAATAGCGTAATCCACCATTTCGCTACTCTCATCTATGAGTATGAAGAATAGGTCGAATCTGGACATGATTGGAGCGCTTAGGGATACATTTTGTTGTAAAGATTTGGCTCTGTCGTATCGCCCGCCTATCGGATTCGCCGCAGCTAGAATGGATGTGCGTGCATTTAAAGTAGCTCGGACTCCAGCCTGTGGAATATATTCATTATCTATATAAAGACAATACTTTGTGGGTTTGTTACCATATATAGTTACCATAAGCCTAAGAATAAGAGTTTTTATAATCAATTAACGTTACCATAGCAACGCGTGGCCGGGTCAGCTAGTTTAAATAAGACATATTATTGTATAATTAGTGTAAAGATATCAGGTTATATGTATGTGATCAAAGCTAAATGTGTATATGTACAGCCAGATTAAAAAGTATATGTTTTTACATAAGCTAGTATAAGCTCAACTAGTAAACTTTATTACACCAAACGAATTTTGATTCTTCTTTAAAAACTCAACTGTGATAATTCACTGGTGTCGCAAATGTTCAATGATTTATTCACTGAAAGGAGTGACGACATAGACTATGGCAACCGTTTATCATAAAAAGGAACCAAAAAAGTAACATATGTAACAAAAAAGTTTCGTGGTCCTTCGAGCAGGATACGAATATTATAATGATCTGACCTTAGCAAGGGAAATGGTCTGTTGCTCCATTGCTTCGTGAATGGCGACCTGGTCAGCAGGGTCCATTTTATCGAACTCGTCAATACAACACACTCCGTTGTCAGCTAACATTAACGCCCCTGCTTCTATCACGAAGTCGAATGATTCCTCGTCCTGTGAAAGTATTCATTTTGTAATTTATTATTTAATTATATCTTATGTCAACTATTATATGTGTTACTTATTGTTAGGGTATATATTGACATAAATGTTAATTATCTACGGTAGCAAAGGATCCATTATTACGTATGATGCACATTGCAGAAATTACAGTAACTGTGACGGCGTTGATAACAATATTAAATACTTATACATGCACAAAACTCGATGAAAGCTTAGCTTTAAAGTAAAATCAACTTAAAAATCTTGTGATAAGTTATCAATCACCTTAACAACTGCAGCAGTGAGACCAGCGGCTGAAGATGCTTTCCCGCTAGTATAAACAGCTCGTGGAGTGATCTCACTCACTTGTTTCAGCAATTGGGACTTGGCAGTACTAGGGTCGCCTACTATACAGACGTTTATATCGCCTCTAAGAGTTGTACCTGAAAGAAATAAGAAAATTATCAAATAAGCCATTTTGCAGCACAAGGTAAGCTAAAGATAGGTGTTGTTCTAATATATTGTATGACACGACACGAAGACATTATAAATAAATGCTTTTTAAGTTTTTATGGAAAAGCCACGTCGAGTCAAAAAAACTTTTCTATATTGACTCGGGTCTGGGTGTTGTGGTACCATTGTTGTATTCCACAATACTTAACTATAGCTACTTAACTTGTATATAACGTCGACTAATAGTCATTTATTTAAGTGCCAGTGTTGCCTTGGCATGTCTATCGCTCGCAATACTTATTTTTGATCACCCATCTGATAACCCGGCACTTGCTAAGTTACTGAACCTTCTTGATCTTAAACAGAACGCGCTTATCGTTGCGCCATCCAACTTCTCTATATAATAATATGATGTGATATTGAAACGCAATTGAGACTCAAGTATTTGAATTAATTTCATTTACACAAGTGTGTATTATGTTTGTTAGTATAGAAGTAAACTATGGCATATGTTATAACGTAAACAACGTATATAGGTTGAACCTATATCTATAATGAAATAAGCTTTATACCTTCCATAGTGGTTTTAGCGACGCCTCCGAACATCATAAGCAGTATGCCTCTCTTGACTTCATTGTTCCCATGAATGCTTGGGAACAGGCTGGCAATCAGATTGTTATACAGATTGCGGTCCCTTGACATTTCATATACCTGGAATATATTTTTATTGTTACTGCACTAATATACTACTATACTGAGAAAAAACAAATGACTATGTTATGGAGCGAAGCTCTCTTTTAGGCAATTCACAAATTTCGCTTGTGTCCCTCCTCCTACTTAACGGTTTAACCGATTCGAACGAATTTTGGCATGAACATTCATGATTATAACCTGATGGACATAGGCTATGTAAAAAAAATATAGACTTTACCATGGAGGAATAATCACTGAAAGAAAAATTCAAAAGCTGATCACAGCCAAACCGCTGAGACTACATTGATGATATTTGGCGCCAAAACTCACATCGCTGTCGTGACTAATGTGTAAAAAAAAGGTTTTAAAATCGGACATACTATGGAGGAATAATCACCGAAAGAAAAATTCAAAAGCTGAAACCGCTGAGACTACATTGATGATATTTGGCGCCAAAACTCACATACGAAGGTAGTGCTTCGTTCAGTATTTTCAAACAGAAGCATGCATTGCAGACCTAGTTTATTATACAACATGTTAAATGCGTTCTTAATCAAACTCAACGTGCTTTTTTTCTATGTGACTTTGATATCATTTCATGACTGGCTAGGATATAACGCTAAAACGTGCATATCAAATTGGAGGGCGCGGATAGCTTTTTAGTTGCTGAAAATATACTGTGAAATAATTTTATATATAAACTTGGTAAACTATCACGTGGCCTGCTTGATTAATCTGTCTTCACCTATGACTAGACTTAATAAATTATTAAATAAATAAATTTCGTGTGTATCAGAATGGCCGGCGGGCAATTTGTAGACATACATAAACGGAGATATTTTATGAGATATTAATAAGAGCAAATTAGGAATGTAGGTAACATTTAAAATATCTACCAATTCAAGCAAGCTCCACAGTTAATATAAAAATAAAGTGAGCTCCTAACCTGATATCAACTAACAGCTAACTAACTTTGAACTGACCATTGTCAGATATTCATTGATATTTTTAGCAGCTAAACAGCTAATAAAATGTCATAATTTAAGTGTTACTTACTTTATCCCACTCTTTGTCGGTCATTTGTTTCCTCATATCTTCCGTAGTGAGGTCATCTGTGGCTAAATCAGCGGTACCGAATCTACGTGCTATGGCTTGAACACTGCATGCTAGAAAAGCAGTCCTAGGGAAGCAGAATTATTAAATAATTAACGTGTGGAAAAACATGAGTTGTTCCACAAATCCGTGTATCGGGCATGAACGATCATGATGATTGCATTATAGATAGATCATCACAACATACAGATGTGGAAGAACTTCATAGAAAATTATGCTATGCATTTGGAAATTTTTTAACCGGATTTACGACGCGTTTATTGCAAAATAATTTAATTTGTATAACTTGATTAGATAGCAATGTGTGTTTCAACCGGTGATCATCCTGTAGAGGAGTTAAAATATCAGGATTAAATATAGAAATCAAAAATAAACAAATTGTAAATATGGTAAAAGCGGTTTTATTTAAATGCACAATATGTGTGGACTTCACTAGTCGTTAGGCATAGACTGAGTTACCGGGCCTTAGATTGACTGATTGTTATACTGCCTAAGGGGAAGAGATGCTATATATCAACCGAGTTAGAAATCTTTAGGAATTTTACCAATTGATTTCCTGATGTATACCCACTGAGTTACCGACAAATGAAAGTGAGCATTTAGTTCACTCACTTATAATGCAGTTCTCTAACACCCAAGGCCTTGAGTCCTTTGATGCCTTCCATTTGTCCCTCATTTGCCTGCCGTGTTCTAGTGGTGAGTTCTGCCTTTGCGCCAGGCATCGACAGGGAACCAACATCAGGAACTACTATCAGGGTTCCAGTGAAGTCATATCGATCACCAGCCTGCATAACAGATTTCAGTAGTTAGTAATATCAATATAAGATAATAATAAGTGTAGTTCAATTGGTCAGTGAATTCAATATTTGCAATTACTTTGACTACATTGTTTTGTACCAAAAGTGATTTCGTGAATGCTAACAAATGCACATGCAGGTGCAAATATTTATCAAAATACAGGGGCCAACATCTGAATATGCCTTACATACAATAGAGGAGCTCAAGATATTAATTTTGTGGTCACTCACCCTACCTTTGGGAAAGTCGCTTAACCTCCCCAACTATTTCTTTAAAAATTTATTTTAGCATTAAACAGTCATGGCAAGCAATAAAAAGAGCATACAAAAATATTATGTCAAGTAGACCTATAGCACCCAATTATAGTTATCTTACAAAATGATGTTCTTAGATGGACATCAATCATTGTTATGACTTATTTTTTAACAGCTTAAAACACTTTAAAACAGTTTAGAGTTACTTTGCTACTACTAAATGCCATGTTAAATAGATCAAGCTTAGAAGATTTATTGTTACATGTGTTGGTGGAACAATAGAAATATGAGTTTTGAGAGTAATGTTTTCATCAATGGGGGAACGAACATTTATACAGTAGTCAAAGTTTATTTGCAGCAGAGAATGAAAGTCAAATAGTTACAGTAGTAATTTACCTGTACAGACTCTACAGCTTCTGCCCTCAATATGACCTCAAGAGAGCGTGGTATGCAACCTCTAGGTAACTCTGCCTGAGTTTCTTGAATTCTTATTTTCTGAAAGTCTACAAAAACAGACTTATCGGCGTCAAGCATGAACCGACGTCTGTTCGCACATACTGGATTTCTACAGATGGTTGGGATTGTGTACTGCAAAATAAATAAAAATAAATTACTAATATACAGGTATAGACATAACCATCCTGTAGGCAAAAAATAAACAGCATCACATTACCTAAATAACTTAATCTGAACTTTACTGATGTGTTTAAATTTTTTGTAACATAAAAAGCATTAGTAAATACCATTTTCTCAATGCCATATCATATTAAAAAAAAACATTTCAATAATGTTAGTCTTGTGAGTCAATTAAGATTTCAGTCAATTAATTAGGCAGATGCATTAGGCATAAAAAAAGCATTAGGTGATGGTGTGTCTTAATTTTATACAAACAAAATAATAATTAACCTTAAATTGTTGCTCCACATTTTTTATAACTGTTTGACAATCAAGGCAAACAAAAGTCCCCAAAACAAGTTCAGGGTGTACTGGATGGGTCCTCACAATTTGACCAGATATTCTAATCAGAGTACCGATTTTGGCTGTAGTCAATTCCCTCACTTTATGTCTCGTAGGTACATCAACAAATGAGATATAGCATTCCTTATCCTGAAGATCTTTTTTCATACCACTATCAGCTAAGCTCAGAACATAATTGAATATGGCCTGATTAAGAAATGGGTATATTCTATAATACTCTTCGATAATAGTGGTAGCGAGATTCTGATTATATTTTTCCACATCATCAAAACTAACTTCCAAAGTACTGAGCTCAGGTTTCAGTAATTCTTTAGCTTGTTTTTCATACTTGATTTCATTGTCCTCCTTGAATCTAAAAATTTTATAAAAATGTAATTAACAGTTGAAAAAAATGTGATTTTAATTGAAAATAAATTAAATTAATATAAACTCTTTTTTCATAATAGATTTTATTATAAAATAAAACTCAAATTAGCAAAAGCTCGGCAAAAGAATATGGTTTGGTGGCAAAATTGGCTCCATAATGTTGCTGTTGCTTTGTTGTTGCTACAATACTATAATTGAAAAGTGTATTAAAAGTTTGATCATAGTTTTTTAACATTTCTACTTTCTTTTTATTTTATGATTAACATAATGTCACTGCCTATATATTTTAAAGCTCTTTAAATTTAATTACAGAATAAGTTTCAGCTAAAGAACTTAATGTCTACAAGAAAGCATGTTTTAGCTGAGCAGTTAGATGTTTTAAAACAAAATTTTATAGGTATACTGCAGTATGTCCTAGTGAGAAAATTTCGATCTATTTAACAGCTATCCTGCTATTTCATGCAAATAAAAATATTTTTGTTTTACAATGGTTGCTAATATGGTAATGTTGTGTATGAAAACTATTCCAAAATCTTGTATCTTTAATAAACTTATTATTCAGTATTTTTGTTTCACACGAGAGTAATAATACTTTGTATGCTTTATTTGCAATATATATAACTCTTGTGATTAAGATGAGGATGTGCTGTTGCATTTAGCACCGGCGATTAAACTGCTTATGGAACTGGATGCATAACCTCACAATTGTAATTAAATATGGGCAGTCTGTAAACAGCATTCTCTTTTTCGTTTTCAACGGCATCGAATGTACAAACATAATAAGATTTTATAAATAATATATATAGTTACACTCACTCTTCTAAAAAGTCCTGGAAAAGCTTTTGGCATCTTACTCCAACCTCGTCTTTAACTTGACTTTGAGTAGCATAAGTGTCGGCTACGTCCATTTTATGGATATTTATAAGGTCAGGACTTAATAACTTGATTTATTAATTGATTCGTGGAATATTTTCATAACAACAATGAAAGAAATTAATTCACACCACTTTTCCCGCACAGCCACTTTGACAGTTGTTTGATTAAACAAACAGTACAGTTTCAATTTAGTCTTCTGAAAAGGTACGCCGACTTCTTCTCACATAGCAAGAAAAACAAAGACAGAAAGATATAGGCCCAATGAAAGCGGGATAGACGAAGTTTATTGACATGTAAATATGACATTTTGGCGGGAAACCAACGTGATGCTTTTTTTTTTACTTTTATGTTAATTTTTTTTTTTTTAATTAGTTCGTTCCTAATGGAACAGGCTAGGGTCTGAGACCATACTGCCTCGTCATTAGTAGGTTATTTTTCCCTTAAGTATTTATTTAAAGATTATGTCATTGGTAAGTTTTCTTTATGAATATTTTATAAAATGTTTAATTCATTGGTAAATTGTTATTTTTTAAGGTTATTTATAATAATTATTTTATATTTTTTAGTCCAATCCTGGAAAAAACGTAACGTCCTTTTTAAATGCCAATCAAAGTATGGTATGACAAATGTCAACAATGTCAATTCCAAATCCAAATCGATGTGATTCCACACACTACATACATTATGTAATTTACAAAATACAATACAATAAGTGCAACCAATTATATACAACACATTATAGACAGCACGACAGCAAGACACGACAGCAAAAACTTAAGAACAATCAATATAAAAACAAACATTCACCTTTAAAGAAATAGTCAAACGACCCAAAAACAACAAAATATTAATATTTACAAAGGCAGGAATAAAATATATTACACTCAAATTTGACCAACTGTGGTGACAATAAATTTATACAGGGGTGCATACGTTAAATTATTATTAAGGAGACTCTGAATGGAGCGCGGTACCAAATTAGGACTATCATAAATTTCCAGTAGCTCATCCATCAGCACAAGGCGCTGAATGCCAAAGGATGGGCAATCAAAGAATATGTGGGAAAGTGATTGTTCTGTTTGTGAATTACAATTATTGCAATGCGGACTATGGACCATTTTGAGGCGGAACAGATGAAAATTTAAACGACAGTGACCAAAACGAAGCCTAAGAATACAGGTATAAAAATTCCTATTGATATAAGTTTGATTTTTACAGAACCATGGTGTGGTTCCAATATGGACATTATAAACAGCATACCATAGACCTTTATTTTCAATTTGAACTGTATTATTCCAGTGCCTACTCCAAATATCATTGGCTCTTTTCTTAAGTATTGAGACTATATCTGTATATGGTATATCAATATTTAGATGACTACTAGAGTCAGGGATTATGTTTGTTGAATTTGTAATAGTTTTGGCTAGAAAATCAGCCCTTTCATTTCCTGTCACACCAATATGTGATGGAACCCACATAAACAAAACCTCAATTTTATATTTAGTAAATAATTCCAGCCAAGATTCTTTAATTATTGAGATTATATAATTAGTATTAGCATTAAACTTGTTATTGTTGAGATTTTCTAATACACTCATACTGTCAGAAATTATAATCCATTTGTTACAACCATTATTTTTCAGTTTTATGTGTTTTAAAGCAGCAAGAATAGCCACAGCCTCAGCTGTAAATATGCTTGTGTTGGAATTTATTTTATAGCCAGTACCAGATTGTGATGACCCATCAAAAACCGCAAAAGAAACTGCTGACTCAGTTTTTGACCCATCTGTATATAAAAATCTATAATTATTAAACTCAGATAATTTTGCATAAAAACCTTCTTTAGTGACTAGATTGTGATCAATAATTATGTCAATTGCAGGAAATTTGCTGTCAAAGTGGCCCTGGTAACATGGGAGAAGGGATGTTTTATGGATATTCAAACTATCAAGAAAATTCGTGAATTCTGTGTAGCCTTGGAGTATGTAAAGTGAATGATGTATTGATTGGGGAAAGGAATGTTGCAGATTCAATAGCAGGTGATTATTATTTCTACTGTAAAGTTTCAACAGGAATCTTTCTTTCAAGTAGGAGAATCTTATATAAAGTGGAGGAAGGTTACATTCAACCTGCATTACATTAATAGGAGTGCTTCTAAATGCTCCAGTAATGAGCCTTAAACTTTTATTCTGTATTTTATCCAGGATATCTATCAACCTACTGTCACTGGCAAAACATAAAAAACTATATTCAAAATGACTACGTATTAAAGATTTGTATAAAAGCAGAAGAACTTTAGGATCAGCTCCCCAGGATGTTCTGCATAACAACTTCAAAATATTAAAAGCTTTATTAGCTCTTGAACCAATTAAATCTACGTATTTTTTCCATGAAACATTATGGGTAAACGTTACCCCCAGAAACTTAACTTCATTAGAAACAGGAATAGAATTTCTATTGTAATAAACTTGAGAAGTTTGCGGACAATAAGTTTTACTAAACACGACCACTTTTGATTTTGATGGATTTATATTTAGATTCAAATATGAGAAGTATGCGTATAATCCTTTTAAGGACTCATTGAGAATGTCAGTAATATTTGTTAAATTATTTCCAGACAAATAAACAACCAAATCATCAGCAAATTGAAGATTTTTAACTTGTGGACCCAGGATGAGATTTAAACGGCGAAGATATAGGATAAAAATTAATGGAGAAAGTATACCACCCTGACAAACCCCAACAGAAGCTGATCTTGGACCATATAATTTACTATTATATTTAACAAAAACTTCCCTATCAATCAGAAAATTACGAATCCAAAGAACTATTTTATTTGGAATTCCTACAGATTGTAATTCAGAACAAAGTACATCAATATTAACACTATTAAACGCTCCAGCAACATCAAAGAAGACAGATACTAATTTTTTTTTATTATTTAGACTATTTTGGATATCCAAATGTAATTGACAAATACTTTCACGAGACGACGTGCCCCTACGGAAACCAAATTGATTAGCAGGTAAAATATTATTTTGTTCTACATAGAATTCTAACCTCTGTTTTAACAATTGCTCAAAGACTTTACCAACACAAGATGTAAGGGTAATTGGGCGATAGGAATCTGGGTTCATTTGAGGTTTATCTGGCTTTAAGATAGGTATTAGACAATCTGACTTCCATGATTGAGGTATAACATTGTACAACCATAAATTATTTAAAATTTCCAAAAAAAAATTTAATCCATTTTTATTAAGTTTTTTTAACATAATGTAAGGAATGCCATCCAGACCAAAAGCGGTATCTTTTCTGGAGTACAAAGCTGACAATAGTTCTTGAGATGAAAAAGGCTTAATTAAAAAATTGTATTCTGGGTTAACATTGTTATCAGGAGACAAATTTGATTTATTGTTGACATGATCTGGAGTATACTTCTGCAGAAAATCAAAGACCCAACTATCATTTTTACTGTTAGTTAGTTAGTTAGTTTTACGGGGCATTTTCCGCACTTAGCCTCCTGATTGGGCCATTGTACGTGATTGAGTATTCTTCCTTTACTCCAGCCATCCTAGTCCACTCCAGAAGGCGAGTAGCCTTTTCAGGTTGCTACAAGCTTCCGGTAGTGATTTTGGAGACTGGAGAAAACGTGCCCGTTGATCGGCCACGCTCCTGCACTCCAAGAGCACGTGATGTGGCGTTTCCTCCGCCTCCATGCAGCCTCTGCACAGAGGGCTATCTGTCACACCTATGGTAAATAGATGTTTATTCAGAGGACTGTGTCCGGTTATAGTACCTAGTACTTTGCGGATTTCGTCCCTGTTTAGTCTGGTGAGGTTGCGGGCAAGCTTCTTCGAAGCCACCGGAATGGCATTCTTTGTTTGCCTACAGCCTACACTATTGTTCCATTCTGTTTGGTGGTTTTCCTCTGTTTTTTTACGCAGCCATGTTCTAATTTGTGCCATGGGTATAGGCAGTAATGGTTCCGGTCCATACACCGTTCCATTTGAACCCCTTTTGGCTAGTTCATCTGCCGCGTCGTTGCCTAGTGAGTTGCTATGTCCTTTGATCCATTGCAAAGTTATGCTGTTTGTGTTTGCAATGTACTGGAGTGTATTATGACACTCCAGTACTAGGACAGATGTTATGGTGTTGCTTTGCAGAGCTTGAAGTACGGATGCACTGTCAGAGACGATTTTGATATTATGGTCTCTGACATCTCTGGCTGCAACCGCCTGTGCAGCTTTGGTAATACCTATACATTCTGCTTGGAATATAGTGTTGAGTTTATCTAAGGTGGTCGAGATTTTGATGTTTAGGTCGTTCGAGAAGACACCGGCTCCAGTGCCCTGTGAGGTTTTGGAACCGTCTGTGTATATCCTTACTTCTCTTGTGCCAGAGTTATCATCTTTTTCTGCTGTAAGTTGGATATTGTATCTTCGATCGAAAACATGATGACACTGTATACTGTCCGTAGGTGCCTCAAAGAGTGGGTTTTCTTTAAAGATATCCTTTAGAACAGTTGAGTGTGGTGTTTCTATGTTTTGTTTCCATAATCCGTTTGCTCTTAATCTAAGTGCGGCCGCCTGTGCCTCTTCTTGAATAGCGAGGTGTAGGGGTCTTAGATTGAGCAAGTATTCAAGGGCGATTGATGGGGTGGTTCTCATGCATCCAGTTGCCGCAATGCTTGCCAAGCGTTGTAGGCTTTGGAGTTTTGTTTTTACCGTGGCCAGTTGTGTTCTGGGCCACCATACAACTGAGCCGTAGGTTATGGATGGTCTGATAACTGAAGTGTACAGCCAAAGTGTTATTTTTGGGTTGAGACCCCATTTTTTACCTATTAGTCTCTTACACTGATAAAAAGCTATGCAGGCCTTCTTGGTTTTATTTTCGATATGGCTCGCCCAGTTCAACTTGTTGTCAAGGATAACGCCCAGATACTTGACTTGTGTTGATAGGGAGAGTTTGATGTTGAAAAAATTGGGTAGTTGAAGTTGCGGTAACTTCCTTTTGTTGGTGAAAAGGATGAGTTCTGTTTTTCTCGGGTTTACTGATAACTTGTGATCGTCACACCATTCTTCCACAATTCGGAGAGCTGAAAGCATTTTTACTGTTATAAGAATATGTTTTGTTGAATTTCCTCATAAAATTCCAGATTCTTGACAAAGGAGTACATCGATTGAAAGAATTGCACAATTCAACCCAACTTTTGGACCTCTCAGTTTTTAAGGTGAGTTTTTTAAGAGCTTGTAATTTTTTAAATTCTATAAATGTTTGATCTGAGGGATTGTTTTTAAAATTCATGTAGGCCAGCTTAGATTTTTGTACTGCTTCCAAGCACTTATTATTCCACCATGGAAGGGGTGATTTCTTAGAATTACGACTAGAAGAAATGTTAAAACCAGTGTTGCGGGAAGAAGAGACAGAAGAGTTATTACTGGATGAGGACTTACTAACGGCAGACTGCAAAATGTTACAAAAACTACTATAGACTTCTAAAGGAGTTAAATTTTGATAATTTAAGTTAGCCAATTCTAAATCTACAATTTCACTATACATTTTCCAATCTACCATTTTAAAATTTGGGTAGATGGGCAAATGTATGTTACCATTATCATTTGCTGAATTATTTACAAAATTATTACTAATAAAAACTTTAATAATCACAGGAAGGTGGTAACTACCAAGTGGATCATTATGGACAGACCAATCACAGGAAAGAGCCAAAGATGGAGATACCAAAGTCAAATCTAAGGCATTTGGACGCCAAGTCAAAGAGCCAACAGTTGTAACTTCTCCACTATTTAACAAAACCAAATTATTATTGTCAATAGTCTCTAAAATGTCTCTACCTCTCTTATCAACAGAATGACATCCCCATGATGTGTGATGAGCATTAAAGTCACCTGCAAATATAAATGGTTCGGGAATAGATTTGAGTAAAGATTCAAACTTAAATTTATCAAAAGTTGGTGTACAATTTGTTGGACAATAAAAACTTACAATACTAATTTCTTTATTATTTACATTAATTTTTACACAAATGTTTTGTAGGCAGTTATCATAGTATGTTTGTATGTTATTATATTTTATAGTATTATGAATTAAAATAGCTACACCATTATGTTTGCTGCCAATATCTAGTCGTTCTAGTTTGTAACCTTTTATACTAAACTGTTTATTAGGCTGCAACCAGGTTTCGGATAGTATAGCAATATGTATATTATTTTCATGGAGGAACTGTATTAATAACAACTTATTGCTGATTATGCTTTGGGCGTTCCATTGCATTATATTGATATAATCCATTATTTGATAGTAGTATTATTATTTCTGAATGAATTTAACAGGATTTCTTTAATTGATGTATGGTTAATTGGATTATCTTTTTGGTTTAGAATAATTTTAGTTATAGCACTTGTAATGATGTTCATAAATGTATCAGATTTGGTTAAATTTTGAATTTGGGTTTCCAGTGTTTTTGTATGTAAATGTGGAAAGGACGATTCATTAAATAATGATGAATAACTCGTAGATTTGGATTTTATTTTGCTTTCCTCAATTTTTTCTTTCTTTTTAGGGCAAGTATTTGAAATGGCAATGTGGTTACCACCACAGTTGGCACATTTGGCATTTTTGTGATCTTCTTTACAGTTTTTATAATTGTGATTTTCAGAACAAATCGAGCATACCTCCGCATTCCTACAATATTTAGCGATGTGACCAAAACGCAAGCAATGCAGACATTGTTTTACAGGCGGAATATATACTTTTACTTCATGTCTCCAGGAGTCCAAATACACAAACTGAGGTAATTCAGTGGAAGCGAAAGTGACGGCGACAGTCTGAGTGGGCTGATACGAAATCGTGCTATTATCGTTCCGCACTCTTCGCATAAAGCGTCGGACTTGTATGATGTTACGTGAACTGCCGATCAGTGAGAATCACAGAACACAATACCCCAAGGGGAAGAATTTCGTCTTCATACTAAAAAATTGCGACCATAGCGCTATACACTTATGGACAGTAGCGCCACTCAGAAATAGCACACACTATTCATCGGCGCGCGGGAATTTTCAAATCAATAATAAATACTGGAGGGTTATTGTCTAAGAAAAAATCTATCACGATCGCTTACAATTTGAGTCGCAGCCTATCCATTACTCCTTTATAAAAGGAAGTCGGTACCGAGTCTTATTTTCACGGCGCAATGGCTGTCAAATTATAAGCGATCGTGATAGATTTTCTCTGAGACAATAACCCACCTGATTCAATATCTATTGATTGCCTAGTGAAATATTAATTTCTCTCTCGATATATACTCGTTTTTGCAATTTGGTTAATCATAGTAATGATAAATCAACCATAAGACTAATAAAAATGCAAACATGGTTAGAAAATATTTTCACTTAGGCAATCCAAGTAGGTAAACCGAACTTTATTTATATTAGATGGTAATAAACTATTAAATTTGAAACAACAAGTGTGTTTAATTATTTATTTCGCAATATACTGATTTTTCTTTCCAACGCTTTTTTCTTTTCTTCCTCATCCATCGTTCTATTAAATAATCTTGTATACCTTTTTATTAGTATGTAGAAACAGCTCATTTTGAGTTTGTTTTTGTTTTCATCTAAATGTTGATCACATTTATTTAAAAAATTGTAATCAATGCAATCTAACGCCGTCATAATACTTTTTTTAATATTTTTCTGACAAGCATTTATTTCTAAATAATTATTTATTATAGTTGCGACACTTTCTACGCACGTTACCACCTCTTTATTAATATAATTTAATGTATTCTGGGAAGCATTATATTCCCTGAAACTTGTAAATACGTGTATGGCCTCTGGGTTTTCAGACACAAATACCTTTCGGCAGTTTTCACACTCACTGTGTCTGAGCCTCTTGAAGATAAAGCCACACACATATGCACAAGCTTGGGCTTCTGGCGTCGCCAGTTCCACTGCTTCAACTGCATCAGCTACTAATGCTTCTAATTCCATTTCAGCAGTAGTGGCAGATGTTTGATTTTCAATGGTATTTGGCTCTTGTTGAAAATCAGGCAATAAAAATGTTGAGAGGTTATTTTCTAAAACAGCTGTATCATCTTCACAATTTTTTTTGTTGCCTGCGTGTCGTAAATTGGTTATCACAGCCGTTTTTACCCCTGCTACAAACTGTTCAATAGTGGGATTGTAATTTGACCCACAGTTGTACCTGATGCAGCCGAAACAATTTTCGAGTGGATCCTGATTCAGGCGACGCGTGGAAAGACTTTTGATGTGTTTGTTTCGTAAGTTCTTCCACAGTCTTTCAATGGCATTTAAAGTATGCACCCAACCTTCTTGAGAAGGAGGATTTGTTTTGCTTCCCAGATATTTCATTGTTGAAATAAATTTTCTCATGTCATTAAAGAGGGCAATATGAGAGGTGTGTGCAGTAAGATTGGTAGAATATTTTTTTCCTCTACGGAGATCCGGGCTATCTGCATTAACCGCATCAAAAAGTTCATCAAATTTTCTCACAAAACTTGCTGTTGCATGGGCTTCTGTTGGCAATGCACCTGCAATAAGAAATACATGTTGAGCAAATGAAATTTTGACCACTGTTTGGTGCAACGGTAGCGATCCTGCCTTTCGCACCGACGGTCCTGGGTTCGAATCCCGGAAGGGGCAGATGTTTGTATGATGAATACGAGTATTTGTACCTGAGTCATGGATGTTTGTATATATTTCTATGAATATTACTTATTTATGTATGATATATGTATGTCTATCCGTTACCCTAGTATCCATAACACAAGCCTTAAAAGTGCTTACCTTGGGCTAGGTTAATTGGTGTAAATGTTGGAAATATTTATATTTATTTATTTATTTAAATACAATAATGAGCATTGTTAATAGACACACTAAATAAACAATAAACAAACTTTTATATAAATAATAGTCACTACACTAACAATAATTATATTTTATAATAATAAAATAGGGTAACAATTTATAATGCATTATGATCTAGCATATAGACTTATAGCATAATATTTACGACCTATGTAATATTTTGGAATGCAAATAAATTAAAATTGTCATACAATTCCTGTCTTTGTCATACACTCGGCGTCAAAAAAATCGCACCTCTAAGAAAATCACGTTCAAATGGCATTAACTCTGGATATGCACATGCAGTCGTATTAATTATAATTTTATTTAAAAGGTTACTTAATTAACTTAATAAAAAAACATTATTTTTCATTATCAAATAAAACCTAAAGCAACAAATAAAGGGTCACAAAAATTCTAAGGAAATTTTGCTGCTCGGGAGAGTCGCGAGTTGCGCTAACTTTGTGGGTATAAAGAGGTCAACACGGGTTCAATGTGGGTCATTCGCTATTAAACCGTTGAAGGGGACACACGCACTGATTTTACTGAAGAAAGAACATCTGGAAAATGGACACTACAGCTGATGAGGCCGCTCAAGTGGTTGCACTACTGCAAGCAGGGGTGCGGCAGTGTGATGTCGCCCGGCAACTGAATCTGAGCCGTTTTTCGGTTCGTAGAGTCTACCAGCGCTTTTTAGAGACCGGTGGCTATATCCGGCGACATGGGTCCGGTAGACGTCGCTGCACTTCGGAAAGAGACGACCGGTTCGTTGTGTCGTACTCTTTGAGAAATCGCTTCTCAAACGCTGTTCAGCTGCAACAGGAGCTCCAGGCAGTTCGCAGACGCACCGTGAGTGTATCCACGGTTAGAAGAAGACTGAAGGAGAAGAACATAGCAGCCCGCAGAGCTGCTACAGGTCCAAAATTGACTGCAGCGCACCGACGAGCCCGCTTGCAGTTTGCTCGCGACCACGTCGATTGGACCATTGAGCAGTGGGGAGCTGTTCTCTTCTCAGACGAGACACGAGTGTGTCTTTTCTGCAACGACCGACGAAGAAGAGTATACCGGAGGCAGGGTGAACGTTTCGCTCAAGCCTGCATCCAGGAGACGGTGGAATATGGAGGCGGATCCTGCATGTTCTGGGGCGGTATGTCGGCTGCCGGCAAAACCGACCTGGTCTGCGTCTCCCGGACCGGAGGTGCTCGCGGACAAGGGTCGCTGACTGCGCGCCGCTATATCACAGAGATCCTGGATGTGCATGTGGTCCCTTTTGCCGAATCTTTTGGCGAGGGGTTCACATTAATGCACGACAACGCTCGCGCACACACTGCAGCCATCGTGAACGACTTCCTGCGGAGGTCCCAAATTCCTGTGATGCAGTGGCCAGCGAGAAGTCCTGATCTGAATCCGATAGAGCACCTCTGGGACCATCTTAAACGTAAGGTTCGATCTCGGGATCCGGCTCCTTCGACTCTAGAGGAACTCCAAACCGCGGTGATTGAAGAATGGGGTCTTATCCCTCAAGAAGAGCTCCTGAAGTTGGTGAGGTCTATGAGGGACCGTATGGAAGCCGTCATCAGGGCAAGGGGGGGTAACACTAGATTTTGAGTTAATTTTAAGACACTTTTTGTACATTTTTTTTGTAAATTATCGATTATTAATTAGGACTTAATTAAGATTTTTTATTATTTTTCAAATTTTTATGCTTTTTGTATAATTTTAATTAAAAAAAAGATTGCACTTAATTGTTGTTTGATGCTCCTTTTTGTTACCTTTCTAATGATACCTAACACTATCCTCTATATAAGGTTTAGGAATTTTTGAATAAGATTTTTATAAGGTGCGATTTTTTTGACGCCGAGTTTATTATTCTTTATGCTACATACTTGTTTAACAATTATCAGAAAAAGAAATAATTCTTTCATGGATTTTTTTTTTTTATAAATTAAAGAAATTCACTCACCTTCTGCAATTTTTGCTAATAAACCAGCTGCAACAGTGTGGCTAAACACTTGCGCTGCGAGCTTTACCCTCATTTGCTGTTTAGTATTTGGATGAATGTGTTCATCTGTTAAAACAGGAGCATAAACAAAATTGGGGTTGTTTCTGTCCAGACTATAAAATTGTTTAATGTGACTCCATTTCACTATGCCTAAAACAATCAAAAAAATTATAAGAAAACTGTGACATATCTCAAATTTATTGATTACTAGTTGTGCCCGCATACTACGTTTCGCTACATATTTTTTCCCGTTATTGCAACATTTTTCATTGATGCTTAACTCCTATTAGTCGTAGCGTGATGTTATATAGCCTATAACCTTCCTCGATAAATGGACTATCCAACCAATAAGAATTTTTCAATCTGAATCAGTAGTTCCTGAGATTAGCGCGTTCAACCAAACAAACAATCAAACAAACTCTTCAGCTTTATAATATTAGTAAGTATAGATTGTCTATTACATATAACTTATTGACTTATGATTGTTAGTTAAACTCATCACAAATCCAAGCTATTTTCGAAAAATTTGAATCATATTGCTCATGATCTGAGAATCGAACCCAGGATCCAAAGATAACAGTTGATTACTTAATTTAGTCAACAATAGGTGCTTGTGCAAACACAAATAATGTTTATTTACCTTTTACAGTCTCATCACCACACTGCAGGTCAGTTATACACTGTACATCATGCTTCATCAAAAGATTCCGTGTACATTTAAGCAAATGTGGGGGGTCCAAAATTGCAACAATTTCATGTCCTGCATGTGAAAAATAAGGTTCTCTAGTTGTTGCGCCCAAGGATTTTAAAACTTTAATATTGACAGTTGACAAATCACACACAGTGGCAACAACATTAACCTCTGATTTGAAACATTCAGTGAGTATCTGAAAAGAAGAAAAAACAATGTTAGCTAATATTAATCAATACAATATTTTATCAATGCTATTTCATAATCTCTACTATTATAAAAATGAAAATATTTGTTAGTTGGTTATACCCTGTGAATAAATTCAGCTCACTTCAATTATTTAAATTTAAATACTGCAGCTTGTTTAGTTAAAATCAACTAACTATCACAATAAATACAACTTGTTCTCCATATTACTAGCCACACCATACATTAACCAAGCTCAAATAAAGTAGTTGATAAATTGAAGTACATGCAGAGGGAGTTGCAGGACACTAATATTATAATTAACAACATTTACCTCTTTTAAGATGACTGTCATTCTGTCAGCATTCAAAGTATGGGAAAAATAGAAGGCAACAGGCTGCTTCCATTTTTTTCGCAAGCCAGTGAGCATAAATACTAGGGCCTTTGTGGCAATTTGCATACTTCGCCCGTGATTTCCATGGTCTTGGAAGCCCTGTATTTGATCCAGTTTAGAGCTATAATTTATATGTTTCCTGATGGACATTTCGTCAAACAACAATAAACACATGTTTTCATCTTCTGTTTGCTTCTGAGCCATTTTTTTCAGTGAGTCAAACAAATGATTATTTATGCCAGGTTTAAGGGGCACTTTGTTAAGTAAACCATTTAAGCAAGTTTGACCTGGCAATGCAAACAATCGTCTCAATAATCTATAACATGCTGGAGATTTTTTATAAATCACTAGTGACATTAGTTTTTGCTCCAATGTGTATCGTCTTCCTTTTGGTTTTTTAGGGCAATTTTGCATTTGGCTTTGTAACAAAGCAACAAATGCATTTGAAATTTTTAAATTGCAAAGCTTTCGCACATTGTCATCCTCAGAAATGTTTTCGATTACATTTGCCTTCCTTTTCTTCAGTTGTTTCCGAAGTCTCATTATTTCCCTTAATCTTTTTTTGCATAGATTGTATAATTTTATTTCCCTTGAAGTCAATTCTGTGATTTTCCTAACATCTAGCACTTTCAGAAGCCCACGATTTTTCTTAATGGTGACGGATTGTAAAGCCTGATCCTTTTTTGATATTGATTCCTTTATTGGTGTTAACTGCAAATGAGAAACATTTTATGATTTATTAATTCAATGGAAAACTAAATTCTTTAGCAATACCTACATACAACAAAGGGAAATTTGTTATCTCATACCGATAGTGTTAAATAAGTATTATTAGGTATAGAAGCCTACGTCAAAATGGAGAAAGTCGAGTTGAGTGAAAGAGAATGTTGATGAGTCCGTGAGACTGAATTTATATAAATGAAGTAGGTATATGGATAAATTAAATTACACTCTTTTTTTAGTTTGGTTTGTTACTTCAATATTAGCCTATTATCAAATTTACATGCTATAATATGCATGTCATAATCATTATCTATTCTGTTCTTTGCTCGGTGGCACTGTTCTTAAGGATTCCACCAGTTTCAAGTGTTCTGCTTAGATTTTTGTTGCCACATTGCCATAATCATTATCATGATCAGCCACAGGCTGATTATAATCATTATGCATATGCTTATGACAGCTAACAAAAAGTATACCTAATACTTACTTGTTTCTGATTTGATGTACATGCATTTTCATCAATTTGTGACAAGGGCATTCTGGAGGTTGATGGCACTGCTTCAGTTACTTCCAAAGTAAATTTTTGTCTCTGAAATTAATAACATTCAAATTAATTTAAAGAACTATTTTTATTTTACCTAAGTTTAGAATATTATGTTCGATATTAAATATTTATATATTAAAAGATTATTGCACCTGATAAGAACTAATTTCTCTTGTGTCTACAGACTCCTGGAGTTCTTGTATTTCTGAGTGAGGTGAGTCAGGAATTGCAAATTTGTTTAGTTTCTGTCTGTTACTATCAAAATATTGGGAGGAGTGGAAATGTCTTCCACATAAAACCTTATTTTGTTTATAGACAGACCATAAAAAGTCTAAAGAAGACCAGTCCTTATCTGGCCAACAATATTTGGCCCAAGCATGTGCCCTGCAAACATAACAGAAAAATTAATCAGACAAAATAATACAAAAAATATTGAAAAAGCACAGGTGTAGAAAGGGAAGTAGGGTTAGAGCAATATTTGTTTTCTTAATTAACCTGCCAGTAAAACTAAGGTCTTAAAGAAGTTTTGTTTTTAAAGGAAAGCTAATTGTTAATGTACATATTGCATAGAATCCACAACGACCATAAAAATGTATAATTTCTACAGGGTGGATGTGGTCTCGACGTTTCCTCCCAGTGTAAATGCAGACTTGGTCTACTTCTGGTACCTGATCCCAATACAGCCGTGAAAACAAATACACATTATTGTTTATAACTACTAAACATTATTTAGGTACTTACTTAGTCAAATTAGAAATCTTATTCATCATTCCCGGTTTCGGAAAACGATGATAGGTCACCGTCATGTCTTCAGCGCGTGTTTTACCACACTTTGCGCATTTCCTGTGATTGTTCCGATCATTCATATCGTCGGACTAAAAAGCGCTATTACTATTAGCACAATAAAAAGGAAATACACTACAACAAATAACTACACTAAATTAACCTAAAACGTCCTTGCGTAAACTATAAACTAAAAACGTCCTGTCGTATATATTCACTTCTAAAAAATGTCAATTAGATAGTAAAACGTGAATGCAAACCACAACACAGTCCAAATCTCAAATTATATTGTCCAAATAAGCGACAATATTATGATTTTTGCGGAGAGAAAACAGTACTCGATCAACACAAACAACCATAATGGCGGCGCAGGAAATGTTGCCAGATAATGTGCGCCAACCCAATTAATATTTTTTCCTTTTTTTGTTCTGGTATCGAATAGCACTCGCACACATACAAAACCTATGCATGTGTGCAAGGGCAAATTCTTTTCTATAGAAGACGATAGACCCTGGTGAGAATATTCGCTGATTTGAAAGACCTAATGGGACTGAAGTCAGAACTCCAGTCACCTCTGTATCAGCTGCGGGAATAGTGGCCTTTAAAGAAAGCTCGTCCAAAACTTTTGTGTTGTTAAGAAATACGTTGGCATTATTTGGCACATCAAACGTGATGGCAACTCTGAATTTATTTACTGGCCGCAGGTGTAATACACCTGTGACACAGTGTTTCCTTATGGCATTGGAGATAGCCAGCCTATCCTTATCAGAGAAAGATTTATTTTCCACAGAATGAGAAAGAAATACAACGTATTCATTTTTTTTGCAACTTTCTGGGTACTTCCTAGAGTACCCAGGGACCTTGTAAATTAAATACTTCCTGGTGTCATCCTCTAAATCCGAAGTTTCAGAGGAGTCCGTGGAGATTCCCGCCACTACTCGCCCATCAGGAGGATCCTTTTTTCTCTTTTTCACCCGTGCCATATCTTACACCAACAATATTAAGAATCACTCAAATATATACAAGATACAATTTTTCCAACAAACTATACAAAATAAACAGTATTTTAAGGTTTTTGAGATTTTTTCCCTAAAAGAGGCGCCTCTTCAGTTAAAAGGTTCCCGCGCGAAACCCTTTTATGTTAAGTTTTCCTATAAGGACAGGCATAGTGTACAAAACCTTTTTAAAAACAAAAAAATATTTTTCTTCATTAGTTGATGATGAATGATGATGAGAGCCGATCTGTGAATGAAAGATGATCAATGAATGAACTGTGAAATTACCTTCCCTTCAGTAGTTCAGGAAAGGTTAAAATTCAACATTATTACTATATATACGTACTAATATGTACCACAACAGAAACAAAACAATCAAAGAGACGCTTCTCGCTCCCGCCAAAAAGTAGCTTTTTTTATTTTTAGGTGTAAATTGTACAAAACCTATTAAGCTGTGTGTTATGTATTTTATTTATTATTTAAATGATGATAAGGCGCATAATAGATGATGTAAGAAATAACCTCTTCCGCTTAGCTTTAGTAAAAGTATGTAGATTTACTGCGACCTTCGTATACTTCTTGAGAGAGCATGAAAAGACACCTTTTGCTGGTTTATTTCACACCTTAATATCCGTAATGACACAAAATTTTAACAAGAAAATTAAATCTCCTGAAGTTTTATTTTAAAAATTAACATTGTTTTAATAAGGAAATTAATGTCTATTATTGGTGGATTGTTAACCTTTAAGTGTCTCGATGATGCATGAACATGAAAATATCAGAAAGTAAAAAAGATTTTTCTCGTTGTTTCAAGAAGTCTGTTTACTCTGAGCAAGAAGTCAACGAATCCTCATATTATTGATTGTTTTGTTTTTTTTTTAAATAAAAAAATAACTGAAGACTAGGTAGTATGGCTTTCGTACTCTTTGCTTTCCCTTTTGGTAAAAATTAACAAAAAAGGAAAAAGGTATAAAACCTTACGGCTTACCTCTTACCTTTAAAATAATGTCAACATAGAGTAATTTTGTTTATACGGAAAATTGTCACTGAAATTACAAAAAATGGTTGATTCACAAATAAGTTTTCTTATTAAAGCAGTATCTACACTGAGACATGTAGAAGATGATTCTACACAAAATTTACTGAAAAGTTTTTACTTGTAAGTATTATCAATAAACTGTTAATAGAGATAAGAAAATGTTCGTCTATATCATTATTATATTTGTTTTTGCCATAGAATGCGCTGCAGAGAGCTGACAAAGGGCCATGGTCTGCCTGAAAAATATTTCTCTTCTAAACTAAGGTGCCCTCGTTGTTTTATAGAATGGGAAAAGGGTACAGAGGTTAAGGTGTGTACCTATTTACTCTATATTCTTAGTGTCTAACTTCTAGCCTGTTCTAATATATTACTTATTTCATTTTGTTATTAATGCAGGTCCAAACTATCAAATTGAGTAAAAATCAGAGAAGACGAATCAGACAGCAGAAAATAAATATTAGAAATAAGGAACATGTTGAAAAAAGAATTGAGTTGTTGAAAAGTAACAAAATTGTAAGTGGTAATTAACAATTTTGATGTAATTGATATTATGTCATACAATGTTAAATTGATTTACTTTTTCCAGGAACAAGTATGTACATTCTGTAGAAATACTACTACTATTTTATCAGTTAAACCATCAAATCCTCAAAAGCTTGCCCCAGTTGTCAATAATAAACAATGTAATGAGCCCATCAACAATGATAATACAAACAGCATAAACAATTATATGAAACAAAAGTTGCCCATCAGAGGTTATAATAAAGTACAAACACAAAGTACCAGAAAACCTGAAGTGAATGTATATTCCAAAACAAATGATGCATTTTCATTAGTAAATAAAAGCAATACACTCCAAGGTGTAGTAAAGCAGAATAAAGTTATCAAAAATAACAAAAGGAAGAAGGACAAGTTTGCGGGCTTGTGCCAACAAGCTGTTCTAGCATCTGCAAAAATGAAAGAAGTAAAAAAGATGGAAAATAAGCTCAATTTATTTTTAAAACCATCTTCTTAATATAGGAAATTGATTATGGTAGGAGTAAATATAATTAAAAAAATATATTTTTGTATTACCTATCAGTACTTAGTATTATTTTCTTCTTAGTAGTATTAAATGTATGTCCATCACATTAGTATTAGTGTGACCTGTAATTACATGTAGTTGACCTTCATTGAATAATTTGTAGAAATTATATGAATCATTGTTTTTTAGATAATTGTGTACATCAATATTTTCCTTTTCGGCATCTGAAATTAAATCAGCATATGCTATTGCTCCAGCTGCATCTGTCGGCCCATCTATACCATCAGTGCCAGCACTTAAGAAGTATACATCAAAATTTTTAAATTCATCTTTGGTATCATTTATAAAGTTAGCAAATTCTAAAGCAAGTTGTTGATTTCTGCCACCTTTTCCATTCCCTTTGACTTCCACAGTTATTTCTCCACCAAGAATCAAGCATAAGTTGGGCTTTGATAAATGTAATTTGTCAATACTGTCTTTTAGAATGCCAGGAATGCTTAAAGAGCTTAACTTGACTTTTAAACCTTCCTTATCTGTAATTCCTTCAAGGTATTCTAGAAATAGTTTTGATAGTTTCACATATTTTTCAGCAATATCTCTAACATTGCCAGTAACAGTGCTGGACAGAGCTATTGAAGAATAGTCTAAAGCTTTGGATTCATTTACTGCTGCATCAATACTAAGTTTGTTAGAGCCTATAATGACATTTTTTACCTTGTCTTTGGGAAATTGTTTCTGACATTTTGCATCTTCCAAAACTCTTTTAATAGAGCTAGACAGTTTATTGTACAAGTTGTACTTTTTTATTATATTTGTGGCTGCATCAGGAAGGTCTTCGTTTTCTGTAGTTGGTCCACTAGCAATCAGATCTAACGGGTCCCCTACAATATCTGAAAGAATTAAGGATACAACTTCTGCTGGTTGTGCCATAATTGCTAATTGTCCACCTTTAAGTTGTGAAAGCTTTTTCCTTACAGTATTTAATTCAGTAATATCAGCTCCTGCATTTGCCAACATTTTCACAAGGTTAGTTTTTTCTTCTAAGGTGATTGGTTCTCTTGGCAAGGGCAGTAAAGCTGAACCACCTCCTGATATAAATACTAAAAGGATATCATTGGTGCTCAATTGTGAGACTAGATTTTTTACTTTGATAGCTGTTGCTTGGGCATCTGAATCAGGTAAATTATTTTTAGCTCCTTCTAAATATGAAACTTTCCCATTTTCTGTATTAAAGCACAAACTTCCTAGAGGAACACTGATAATTCCTTGTTTTATTTTAGTACCAATTATTTTCTCCACTTCTTTAGCCATATTTTGAACTGCTTTACCAGTACCAACTAGATAAACATGTTTATTTAATAAACTGAATCTTTGTCCAGCAATAATCAGATGTTCACTGTTCAGATTAAATTGTACAGTGTTTCTTATCAACTTTTCAGGAAGAACAGCTGATACACTACTTTTAAATATTTGCAATAGATCCTTAATTATAACTTTAGACATTGTACTTTTATTATAACAGTGTAGATTAGGTGTTATATTCAAGATGTTACGTGTTAAATTTCTAATCATTTCCTATGTAAACTTTGTGATAACTGATAAAGAGACTTGTCCATAGAATACATCTAGGTCCAAGAACGTCAACTTCATACAAAAAAATTGCAAACATGGAAACTCACTAGCGCTCCAGTTTGTTCCACCAGAACTAAAATAGGGCGCGAATTTTAAATACTATTTAATTTCTTGGTTAGGTACAAAAATTAATGTAGTTTCTATTTCGCAACCAATTTTACATAAAATTGGTTGCGAAATAAAAACTACATATAGGGGTACATACCAAGCTAGGTACAGTCAAAATTAGCTGCAAAACAAAAACTGCAATATTGAAAAAAAAAATAAAAAGATTTTAAAATTTACACGTTTTAATAAATTAATTTTGTTCATGAGAGTTTTTTTGGAGGTTTCCTCAACAAACTGTAAGTTCTTTAATCTGCAGAAACGTTTTAGGCATACATTACATTTCATTAAAAAACAATTTCATTTGTTTGAAAATCTTCAAATGCAAACTATGTTCGGATAAATTTGTAAGAAATGGTTGCCTCTTTTTCTATCTGCTGTATTTCCATTGACAGCACCAAAGAGCTTGTCCATGTTAAAAGCTATAATTCCTGTGCCAATAGCTTCTTGAGGTAAGGACTCTGAAAAAAAACCAAACTTATGAATTAAATCAACTAACTAATAACAACTCCAGTACAAAAATGATTGTGCTATCCTGCATTAGGGATTTAAGGAATGATTCAAAATCTTACCCGTGTTACTTCTACTTGGTGGTTTGCTTTTAATTGTTCCTATGGTAACTGGGACAGTATATTTTCAGCTCCAGTTGGTATAGCAAATTTATGCAAACTTTTCATATTGCCGCTGGTATATGATGTTGCATCGAAATGCTTGCTGCAGAGCACCTTATGCTGTGCATATAGCCTTGACAATGATTCTTCAGTGGACCAATCTTGATTAAGAAAACAGGATGTGGCCCATAATTTAGCCCTAAAACAAAACAAGTATTATGCATCATATTTTTATTCAACCCAATTTTTGTGATTGCCAGTAATGTCAAAAATACCTGTATACCTGGGAATCTCAATTTTATGCCAAATTATAGTTAAACACAAACTATAGGGTTTGAAACTACACGCACAAACACACCAGCGACAACCCATTGTTGTTCAATGGGAGGTGGGGTGAGTTGATTTGGCAGTATCATAAAATTATGTAGTATAGATAGGTACTTACTAGTGATGCAACGGATCTCTGTTTCTGTTTCCGCAAGTGCGGAAGTTCCGCGTACTTTTGAACATTCGTTTCTGCTTCTGTTTCCGCAACTTTTATAACCGATATATAATCGGAAGTTTACGACGGCTGAGTTACGCATGCGCGGCGCGAGGCGCGTGCGAGTCGCCGGACGGTTGAGCGCGCGGGGAAGGGGTCAGTCTTTCGGCACTTGCCGCATTTGTTTGTTTACGTACTTTTGCGTGAATGTAAGCGCGTAATATTTTCTGCTGCTGGTTGTGTCAATAATTTTGTGTCGTGTGTGTAACCGTAATCTGTTGCCATTAGTGCGCCAATATTTGTCGGTACCCCCCAGCAGCGTCGCCAGTGAGCAATTATTTAGCGGAACTGGTCTTAATACGAAGAACACCGGAACAGATTGTTAAGTGCAAAAGCGGCCAAATTACTATTCATAAAATATAACTTACCGTTACTTAATTTTGAATATTAACAAAATGCAATATTGTTTTCTATACCTAGTAGATTTCTAATATATCTATTTCTAATCTAGATTTGGTGTATTTGATACTTGATAAAGACATATATTTGTAAATTTGTTTTTTTTTCATATTATTTACACTTCCGTTTCTGCATCCGTTTCCGTTTCTGCTAAAATTTACTTTTGACATCTGTTTCCGTTTCTGGTTCCGCTAAGACACTTCCGTTGCATCACTAGTACTTACTTGAGTGACCCATTCATTGACGGGCGAGGAAATCTATGAAAGTTTTAGGGAGTATCTTCTTTAGAAGTTATGCCGCACTTACAGCATTTTTTTTCGCAACCATTGCAAAAAAAGTTCTACTTCTTCTTTTGGATTAATAGCTCTGTTGCAATTCTGCCAATTTCGCGTAAGAGGCCAATACACAGTCAGGGATTTAAAGAAAAACAATAATGATAACAATTGCGTAAAAACAGGTAGCCATTTTATTTCTTTTTTTTTATTCCTTTAATTTTAGGGAAAGCAAAGATGTGATCATATACAGCCAAAAAGTTAAAGGTAACATTTTTTTCCGAATAGGGCATACTCAAAAGAGCCTTTGGATTGCAAGTGGATTACAATGGGGCCTCATATATTGAACACCTATCGGGCAGACTTAATTCTGCAGCATTTGACTAACGTTATGAAGAAACTATAACTAAGGATTTGGCTGTATGGAGGCCGTGGTCTTGTCATTATTCTTATTGTCAGATACATTGCTCTATCTCTTTCTTTCACATAAATCCATCTCTATTTGCAAATCGTTCCATATGTTTGCATTGGCTCCTAAGGAAGTTGACCCCCCCTGGACTTGTCCTTATGCCCGATGATTAACCATGCATATGTTGGGTGTAGTGTTGCCTGAGAATGACTGTCTATCGATAGTATCAGTGTTGCCAAATGACCGTGTGAACTTCCCCCCGTCCTTATTCGAAATCACCCCAAAAAAATAACATTTCTGACAAAAAAGCTCCATATTACTTTCAATCATCTTTGAGATACAGGACGTGTCGATCTCTATTCTGCTTAATCAAAATAAAATGTATTTTTCATTTGTTTGAGTATAGTAAAACTCTTCAACATATTATTTTTCATACTTTACGACAAACATTGTAAAACTAACCTGAAAATACCGCTTCATATTCCCATTCCTTACATATTTTGATTTATTTATTTATTTTAGCGAGCTCAGATTATTTAAATTCACTCACTAAACGACAACACTGAACTAAAGATTCCTTTTTTTAAGTAAAGAGACCAGCCTATACAGATGTAAGATGCAGATGAAGCCTATAATTGTTTTGTAAAGAAATGGTCTTTACAAAATAAGAATGTTGTGGTAAATCAGTTTGGCTTAAAAAATGTCCCCGAATTTCCTCCAACTTTAATATTTCCCTCCGAAAATCCCCCCAAAGGGCTTATCCCTCCAAAACTTCCTCCGAAGTAAAAAAAAAAACCTCCGAATTTGCAGAATCCCCCCCCATCTGGCATCACTGGATAGTATTGACCTATTGTCATAGTACTATCGATGCTACTCTTGCTATCGATTGTATTGTGGTAAATAGATCGATACTATCAGTAGCACTACCGATTTTATAAGTGATTTCAATTTGAATTTGGTATATGGTAAGATGTTGATATGGAATGGAGAGACATGGGCATAAATATCAATGGCCGCATGTTAACGCACCTACGATTTGCTGATGATATTGTATTATTTGCAAAAACATCAGAAGATCTAAGCAAGATGATAAGTGACCTAGCATCAGAAAGTGCAAAGGCCGGATTGAAGTTAAACCCGGAGAAAACAAAAATCATGACCAATGGCAACAAAGATCCTGTAACAGTTGAACAGACCCAAATATCCTATGCTGATGAATACATATACCTCGGTCAATTGATGTCTCCAGAAGACAACGAAAACAAAGAAGTTGAAAGAAGAGTTGTGAATAGCTGGAAAAAGTACTGGGGCCTAAAAGAAACAATGAAAGACAAGAACCTACACATCTCAACGAAAAGCAAACTATATAACACATGCATCCTGCCTGTACTGACATATGGGAGCGAAACATGGGCTTTAACAAAAAACGTAGCAAACAAACTCTCCATATGCCAATATGCCATGGAAAGAAGTATGATAGGGATCAAAAGAAAAGACAAAGTAAGGAATAGCAGCATC
This sequence comes from Calamotropha paludella, assembly GCA_927399485.1. Taxonomy (NCBI): domain Eukaryota; kingdom Metazoa; phylum Arthropoda; class Insecta; order Lepidoptera; family Crambidae; genus Calamotropha; species Calamotropha paludella. The sequence goes on along the minus strand of OV656826.1, from coordinate 11,231,552 downwards.
AGAAGCAAGACTAAGGTCCAGGACATAACGTTGAAAATAAGGAGACAGAAGTGGAAATGGGCAGGCCACATGATCAGAGGAAAGGATAAATGGAGCAAAATAGTCACGCAATGGTACCCAAGAGATGGTAAAAGAAAGAGAGGTAGACCACAAAAAAGGTGGGATGATGATATAAGACAAGTCGCAGGAACAACATGGGGTAGAGTGGCCAAAGAAAGGCCAGAATGGAGAAGATTGGAGGAGGCCTTTGCCACCTGGCAAACAGACACACAAAAATGGAACAAAAAAATGTTATACGAATAGCAAAGAAGAATAATGGTGTCTGATGGAAGGCTTATATATATATATATATATGGTAAGATGTGATTGCGCAAATCATAGGCAATCTATCAAAAACTTTTAAGTCCTAATAAATATAAATAAGAAAGTGAGTTTGATTGTTTATACTTTGGTTTTCATTAAGAAACGCACTTATGTGTATATGCGTTACACGACTCACAGTATTTCACAAACCCCGATTTTGTCACATGCGCTTTTTATTGTTAAAATCGTTAATTTATATCATTCCAAGCACAATAGTCAAAATCCGACATCGATACGACCTTTAGTTTCAACAAAAAAAAATGCAAAGTTTACCTATATCCGGGTCCGAAAAATCACAAAAATATAAATAAATTATAAAATTAACGATTATTTAAAAAAAATGTTAAACGCATTGTTTACACGCATAACAACAATTATGTTATTATTGAAGACTAAGCTGTATGAAGTAATAGTACCTTTTGCCTACCCTTTCCCTTATGGAAACACCTAATTATATAAATAACTTGAAATTGGAATGAATTCAATCAAAGATAATATAGTAAGTGTAATGAATTGTATACTTATCCATGAATGAAACTTAGAAAACTTATTCATTGACAGAAACTATTTTACTACCCCAAGTAGGGAAAAATTATAAATTGTACAATGTCTTTCGATCTGTTTAACGTTAGTATATCAAGAATGCTTAAAGATGAAAATATTTTTTCAATAAATACTCAAACTATAATTACTTACCACAGGTATTATCTTCTTATAGAAATATATACCTACGAATAAAATTTATTATTACGGAGGTAGAACTTTTACTACTTTATGTGAATTCTTACTTTCTTACTGTAGGTTGGTAATAACGGAACGTACATTTTTACGCCAACAAGTTCAAACAAGTTAGTTCAAGTTAAAGTTAGTACTTAAAAAACTCAATCAAACAATTTTATTTAATACGATGCTACAAGTCGTAAACTATTTATGTTATAGTGTTTTATTCAAACGTTATAAATGGATACCCCTATATGTTTCACACAATTATTTATAGACAAGCAAAATGTGAGATCCTTTGCGAATGTTTTCAAATTATCTTTATTAAAAGAGAAGAATCATAGTAATTTTTTGAAAAATATATATGAAGATCCTGCTCTGGTGAGTCAATTAACACCTAACATCCATCATGCTTTGTTTATCTTAAGAGAAAATCTGAAAAGCAAATCCAAAGATGATTTTAAAAGTTATTTTCCTCAAGATAAAGATGATTTCCATATGACCTCTCTAATTAAATCAAACATTGTCAAAAAATGTTGGGCGGCTCTGTTGGATATTATCCCAAAAAATATTTTTGGGAATAAACATAATGAAAATTTGTTAAAAGATCTAATTGAAAAGATTATTCATGGTATGAAATGGCAGTATATTTTACTTGGAAAATATATAATGAAATGGGATTTTACCTGTCTTCCATGGTTATCATTAGCAGGAGAAGAGACCGGCAGAATTCTTTATTTATTACTATATTGGATTATCAAAACTGTTCTCTCGGGGATTATTTGCTTGAATTTCCATGTTACAACATGTAAATTAGATAATGATGATAACAAACTTCATTTCTTTTGGAAAAATCAATGGCAAAGCTTCTATGACAAATCAATTTGCAAGATGATACAAAAAGGAGTTATAAAAAAAGTAGAACTTTATAGCATCGGAAAAAAAATTAAGAGAAAACATGATCTTGATACACTGCTCAAATTGAGAAACCTTAAGAAGGATATACCAAAGTTACATTTAATTTTAAAAGCGAATAATGATTTTAGACCCATAATTCAGTATAAGAAAGATGCTCAAACTTTGTTGGAAAAGCAAGTGACCAAACGTAAACTGAATTTTCTTAAATTATTAATTGGTGAATCTCATCCAAAAATGGAAACACTTTTTAATGTGACATACATGAAATGGATACAGTTAGGTAAACCAAAACTGTACTTTATTAGAACGGACCTTAGTAATGCTTTTGGTACAGTAGATAAAATAAATCTGTTAAAAATAATGCAAGAGAGATTTCTGAAATATTGCGATAGCGAGAAAAATATGCAATCACTAGAAAGAACTTCTAAATTATTCAAAGAAATATTTAATGAGGTGAGAAAACATTTTCTGATTCGAGTTGGCTCCACTGTCTATGTCTGGAAGAAGGGCCTTGTTCAGGGTTACAAATATTCTCCAAGTCTCTCTGAGATATATTACAAACATCTGGATGAAATAAATTTTGCTAATCATACTAAATACCCTAACGAGAATGAAATAAAACTCTTCATTAGAGTAGTAGATGATTACTTGTATGTAACAAATTCATTATTAGATGCAAAAGAGTTTCTAAAAGCTTTAAAAAATTATGAAAATGTTAATTATGAAAAGACAGTAGTAAATTTCCCTTATCCTGATATAAGATTCAGTGAAGAAATTACATTTCTGGGTTATTCTTATAATACAGTTGAAATGCAAGTGTGCCGCGCACAAAATATTTTTGTTGGTCAAATGTGTTATAAAATTACTTTTAACAGTACAATAGATAACTTATACAAGTTCTTAGATTCACGGATTGGTCAATCGAGCATGCAAATAAATGGTCACTTATTTAATTTTCTTTATAATAAAGAACCTTTGATATGGGAGCATGTGTTTACAACCTTTTGTTTATCGGCAAACAAGTTCTGCACAATTTTAGCACTGCTTTGTAACACAGAGGAGATGCCAAAGTTTGTACAGTTGTATAAAAAAAAAGTTACTGTCAAACTTGGCAACACAATCATAGAAACTCTAATGAGACATAAACCTAGTGATTTTTTATTTGTTTATTGCATAAATCACTTTCGTTATTTATCTCTGTTGGCATTAAGTATGTGTGCAAAGAAAACTCCTAAATGTTCGAAGATTGTGCCTCAAGTAAATGATGAACTTTCAAAAACAAATTGTATTTTTGGCAAGTGGAAAGAGCATTCAAGTCGAATTGACACTGATGGAAAAAGACTATGTATGGCAAGAAAAGAAATATGTAGAAGAACTGATTTGAGGGTTATTATGAGAAAATTTGAGTCTTTGCCTGATGGTTTTCAATGTTACAATCATAAATTGATATTCAAAAGTTAAAACAATATTATTTTGCATTTTGTTCTTTATTTATTTTTATGTTTTTGTAAGACTTAAATTTAATTTTTATTGTAAAAAATAAAATAATATTAATAAAGAAATCTCTTTTCACTCAGCAATCTCATCCATTTAAGGATTTCTTAATTGTTATTAATATTGCATTATGAATAAAAAAATCTTTTGTATAAATATTTCACATAAATATATTCGACAATACAATTCAATTTTCAAATTCAAAGTGGTGTAGATTTCGATTTTGGTCAATTTAAAACGAATTACACTGACACTTTAATGTTGATTTATTTACTGCAAATAAAGCAATCAGCAAATTTGTTTATAGTTGTGATATTTCACTTGGATTGTAGAAGGAATGTTATTTATAATATAAAAAAAATACTAACATTTAACAGTTCTGACATAACAAAAACATTAGAAAAAAGTTGAATGCATTTGGCCAAAGACTATATATATTTTAAGAACTGAGCAGTGGAATACAAAGCTGTAATAATAATAATAATAAAACAGTTCTGAAAATTATATTAGTAACTAAAGTTTATTTGTTAATTATGTTAGTTAAGCCTTTGTTAATTATGTTATAATTAACAAAGGCCAGAGAGTTGTAGAGTCGTGAAAAGATTAGTTATGTCACTTTATTAACAACCTGAACTTTTTATGTCGCAACCTCTGAAGACATAATTGTTTAAAATTATGTGTTGCCAATGGGAATTATTACAAGTACAAATGTGGTTTTAGACTGGTAAGGCGTGATAAGGTTTTTGTGGAGTGATTGAAATCGCCCCAACTTGACGCGAAATTCCTCAATTTACAACTAAAAGCATGTCAGCCTGTCAATTCATCCATTCCATCTTCTCCTTGAAGAACAACAAATAAAATTCAATATAAATTGAGAAAATTAATATCAATTAGAATCTTGTAGTAAAGGATTCAACATTTTTTAAGTAGAGATTTTTATGTCTATTTTACATAGTCAAGCGCATGACAGCAATACCTTTCAATCATACTTTGCGTGTCAAAGAAGATCATCTCATGCTCGCGTCTAGCTGGTCTAAAGCAATCTTAATAGTAAACACAATTATAAAAAAAGATATGGTTTATTTATTTATTCTTACAAACGTTAATTGTATAAAATACAACTAAATATACATATAGTAATATAAAGTGCAAGTCAGACCTATAGATACTAGATATTAAAGTAAGAATAAAAAAAATTAATAATAAATTTCAGTCTAGTGTTTGTTAATAAGGTACCACAAATGGACGGATAGTTTAAAACTTACATTTATGTGGCTTACAACTCCAATATTGCAAAAAGCATGTTGGAAGTATGTACCAACACTTATTAATAGAAGTAGCAGTTTATAAATATTTATATTGTTTTATAATTTTTGCTAGAGGCACTATACAGAATGGCAATTTTTGCTACAAATGTATGCGGCTATGAAGTTAGCTATGACTGTGTATTGTCATTATATATGACTAACTTCATAGCTGCAGATTTACAGGGCGTACTAAATAATCTATTATTTAGTACGCCCTGGTTCTTGTGCAGTCAACTTCAAATCTAACTGATTAGAGTGGTAATATGAACTTCACAGTTTGATAAGCCATTGTCCATACAATATTGATAAAAAATATAACATTGATAAAAAAATACTGTCTTATTTACTATTGAATATTATGTGCTTATAATATTATTATTATAATTAAAGCACAATAAGATTAGGTAAACAATAGTGATTTTACACTTAGATAATTAATTTCATTTAAAATACTTCCGTGAATCAGGTTGGCGGTTCTTATTATAATGTGTTACAGGCCCATTGCTCTCATACATATAAAATCATTATTTATAAGCCCACACCCGCCATTCTGATATACATTGCATATCATATAACATAATTAACAATATCTATGTAATTTAATATGCTCTGTCAAGAAGAATATATGTTTAGTAGATACCTATAGGACCTATTCATAAAATGGCTTATAGCTATAAAAGGACCTGTTCTCGGAATGACTTATTTTTGAAAGGACTTATTTGCATAATACCTCATTATGGAAAAGACTCATTTGGATAATGCCTCATTTGCGTAAGCTTTTGTTATAGGGACTGCCTTCACAAAAGTTTTGAATCATCTACCATCATGATTAAGGCCCGGAGGATAGCAATTTATTTATGGCAGGATAGAACCATTGTCTCTAGCAATGAAACTATTTCATGATTATTTACAGAGGCAATGGCATCGCCTGATAAGCAGTGCTAATCAACGTCACCGGATCACCTACGCTTTGGAGGGTGGCATCGTCGGCTTAACGTTGGGATTCCAAAACGCCAAGTTTATTGCACACACTAAATACGCGGAGAAGCAAAGCATTTTGATGTAACTATTAGAAAGAGCCTTTTTGAAAGTTAATCGTAAAATAGAAGAAATAAAGTATAAAAAAAAATATAATAAAATATTGACTAAATTAACTAAATTCTATAGTATTCACACGAGATTATTGTGGGGCAATTCTTCATACAAATAATTAATTTGCAACTTTGAATATAAAATCAATAACTATTATCAAATTTCAATATATGCATTTGTAAATTACCTAATAATTACACGTAAAGATTAGAAAAAGAAAAATCCATGAATATATTGTTGATTTTTATTAAAAAAGTAAATAAATGAAGATTTATAAGATTTTTTCTTATTTATATACCTATATATAAATGGTTTTACTTCTGTAGTACTCTGAATTTCCGGTTTTATGAAATATATTACATTCAAAATATCAATAAAGAACACTTGGAAAAATAAGGCATATCGAGAATAGGTCTTTTTGAGAATAAGTCCTTCTGCATAAGTGCTCAAAGTAGGATAGGGTGTTTCACGAATAGGGCGTATAACGAATATCGCAAATAATTCCAATATCTACTAAGTCGATTTGTTGCATCGAAAAGGTTTACACAACGATGGCCTTATTACTAGTTTCACTTTGATTTACATAGGTTATTATTCTTATTGTTATCTACCTCACTACTATTTGATTTTTCATAAAATTCCTTTAATATCAATGCGTGATGCCCCGATTTGAATCTCGATAACTTAGGAATAACAAGTTTATATTGGCGCAGTTGTATTGAGTATACTTTTCTAACGGAAGGTGATGGTAAACTTATATTTAGGATGAATATGTTAATATAAAAAAAAATGTGGATTTGATATGACATTATATAACTTAACATTATGACTAAATAATTTATAGTTGTCGAAACAAAAATTCGGAGATTCATATGGTCATTTCTGAGGTTATCTAATATTTTTGTTGTTTTACCTAAGTAGAATACCAAAATTAGACGCTATTGGGGACATCACAGTCAATCCTGTCATTTAACCAGAAAATTAATTAAAATAGCTTTTGTCCCCCTTGAAATAGCGATTAGTGAGCTGCTAGTTACGAAAAATTTTTTTTTTACCTTATTAGAGCGACTACAAATAAAGCTTCAGCGAGAATATGTCCAACGACTCCAATTCTATATGCGTGTGATAAGAAATTAGAATCAGCAGCAATATAGTACGCAGATTGTGGTGCATCACAAGAAACTATTCTAGCAGCTCTCGCTAATGATTTTCCTGCGATAATTTCCGCCGATCGCTTGTGGTGTGATAAAGGCTTTAGTCGGACGGCAGCATCGCTGAATATAAGATCAGCGTATGGGGGCTGCGAGAAGAACATGCTGAAGCTGAAAAGAAAGGACTTACTTAATAAAAAAGGAAATCAACACTGAAGATCAATAAAACCATGGAGCTACATCGTTGCAAATGTATCAGTACATTTTTTTAACCATGAAAATGATTTGCCGCTGTTAATCGATGAAAATGTCAAAATGGCTGTAATGGCATGCGAATATTAGAATATGTACTCAACAACATCATACTTTTTGAATATAGTCGATCGGAATTTATCTGTATGAACAATATTCCGATAAGAAATAAAATCAACGGTAATAATACTCATTATATTATCGGACTTCGTGAATATTTACTATCGAGGTCTCTCGTGCCTTACCACTTTGTAGAAATATTCGTTTGAACTGATCGCATCGGACAAGCCCACACGACCCTAATTGGCTTCGTATTTTACTTCGATTTATACTTAGGCCAATCATAAACAACTAGTTTTAAAATCGCCCTTGAGGTCAGTACTGTCAACTGTCAATCTGCTTTACGCGTTGCTGTTTGCGCACGCGCGCCATTGTTGAATGAATGGAGCGGGGCGTGGCCTGAAGCGATAGGCATCGTACAGTGTGCAAGCGACTTCCGACTTAGGACTGATAAGGCGCCAGAGGCTTCGATAGTACCTTCAAGCTTAAGTTCTACTTATGTTGCAATTGGGCAATATAAAGTGCATTCATATAGAGGTGATGGTATTTGGATGTGTTATGATGATAAGAAGCTAAGATTAATAGAAGTCCTAAAATGTTGATTGCCCATTATAATATTTATGGTAAAATGTAATAAAATTATTAAATCATGCTATTAATTAATCCAGTTTTATTTTACAATCTGATAAGAACATAAGACTTACATTTATTTCGTATTTGGTTGATCAAAATAGTTTTAAGCAACCGCCGCCATTGTGATGTTACGATTACGTATGAAAGTTGGAAATGCATTTCCGTGAGAACTGATTTTGAATACTCTACCTAAAATCATCAGTAGCTGTAGCACCGTATAATTGTTGAGCGTAGATCATCAAGTTGGAGTATGTATCCAACTCGGTGTGGTTGGCTCGTCCCATCATCACGGATCCAGGTACTTTACCGAGATTGCAGTGTTTATAATCGTGCACTTTAGCGCGGGTTCCTGTTATACAGAAATAGGTATAAGTATTTAATTATCCAAGCTAAAATCATAGATTTCGAGAGGAATACAAATTATATAACTGCCGGGGTCGTATCCCTAGGCTTTATTTATTTATTTATGGAATAGGTACACCAACAGTATATATATATATATATATATATATATATATATATTTACAGTGCTTGAAACAAACGATGCGGACATTTCTTAAATATATACATATTATAGGCGTACACAGCATTAACAATATTTTGTACAGTGTTTACAGTCTACATATTATACTTATTTTATGTTTTATAACAGTACAGAAAAATTCTTTGCTGTTCCTTATTGTTACGCACACGACACCATCACATAAAACTATAGTTTGTTTTAGGGGTTTGCGGATAGGTCACTAGTTCCATTTAAATTGCGAAACTCGGTGCACGCGCGCGAGCGGCCATCAGTGGTCTTTTTTCTTTTGCCCGCATGTTGGCCACATTGCGGTATGATTTGCTACCAATAGATGGCGCGGTCGTCTCGCTCTTCAATATACGTGACAAGGTATGTGCGAAAGGGAAATGGCATAAATGGAGGTGAGGCTAGGAGTGTCGACCAAATTAACGAATATTATAAAAACATACAAATAAATAACGCGGCAGATTTGAATTTAATACTGGCGCAACCATAACAAGTTTTGTTAAAATCGTATAATTAATAAAACAATAATTTTTAAACCTGTTCGATATGATTAAAATAAAGAAATCAAGCGACTAAGGTCGTAGTGACGTTGGATGACGCGATCTTTTCAAGGCCTTGCTTTCATATACTGTACTGTTTTTTTTAATTCTAGGAATATAATAAATCACGCTTTACCGCACACACAGGATACAGATAAATATTACTAAGCAAATTTATGTTTTCAAACTCGTTTCACGTGTTCAACCAATTTTGTTAACCAAACAGTGCCTTCAAATATGTACATTAAAGAGGACTACCAAGACCTTTTGAATATCTCGCTTGTATAAATATACATTATTTTAACTGGAATGCCAACAGTGTTTCTTGTACTATCGATGGAATTAAAATTATTTATGAACAAAGCTAATATAATAAATATTAACAAGTATTCGCATGGGGAAAATAAGATGTGTAAAGATTTAGGTAAGAATAAAAATTAATGTAACATTAAACATGTTTTTTCATTTTAAGAGTGTGTGCCGAAAAACTGAAGCAAACTTAACTTTTAATGGTTTAATTGATTTTAAAAAAAATATAGTAAATTACAATAGTTCGGAAGGCAAGGATAATGAAGCCAATACAGCCGATCAGTAATTTATTTTTGCTTCTGTTAATTTTTTTCTCTTACTCTTTCTTTTTATCGTGGGAATACATATATTTATTCGATGTATTATTATTACTTTTAATCTATTTTAATTAATTTTCATGTATTCTGTGTACTCGTATGTTTTTGTGCATGTACGTCCGTACGTCCTGAGGCCTTGCCAGATTACCAGCGCTTCTGAGTCACTCTGTCCATCTTAGAATGATGCAGACGCATATGCTGAGGCAAGGTCCGAACTGGCCTCGCTGTATGTTATGTTAGTGTTTAAATAAATGTACTTTTTGTGTTTAATGTCATAGTTCTTTTTTTGTTATTGATATTTTTTAATGTAATGTGTTATTTGCAAATCCAATAAAAGTGTTTCTTTCTTTCTTCTGCTTTAGAATAATTAATTTATCAAGATAGAATAACGTAATAGCTTTAGGAATTTTAAGGTGCATTAGTATGAGTTTAGTTTAGTTTAGTTACGTACCGTCCGGACACAGCAGCTGCAGGTCTGAAGGCAGCAGGTCCCGCGCCCACCACTCGCGGCGCCGCCCCCCGGACACCTCGGCGGGAGCGGAGTGCCGTACGAACGCCACGTCCCCGCCCCCTTCCACCATGCAGCGGATGGCGCCGATATGCCCGTAGTAGTCTTCGCTGGCGTCGCGGCGGCAACGTCTAAGAAATATTAATCCTGTATACTCAAGCTTAAAGTGTTATAAGTAGGCCCGTGGTTAATCGTATGTTCGCTACTGCATCGTAACTGCACACTCTCCGGAATGTATCCTATAAAAGCAGTTCGGTCTATGCTCAAGGCTTGAGCTTATTACAACAAAAAACGTTATCTTACGACTAGTTCTCATAATATTATTTTTGACGTGACTAAAGTTCAATAATCGTTTGATTATATTTTTTTTTACGATATAAATATATAACATAGCCTATAACCTTTTTTAAGAATTGGGTTATGAAATACAAAAAGATTTTTTTTAGAATCGCCTGTCATTTCCACAGAATAGCGCGTTCACACAAACAAAACCTTTACCATATGTTAATAGTATAGATTACCTGTATGAGGCGCCATGGCACAGGTGACAGAGGTTGTCTTGTGGTACAGTGTTAGAGTCGACGTACTCGTTACTGAGTGCTCCGGGTGCGCAAGACTTCGTGAAGTATTCAGCGGCCGCGTGTGCACCATCGCAACCGTACGACCTTCGTATAAAGAGAGTTACATTTATGTCACCATTATTTCAATAGAATTGAAATTTTTGGACGGATTGGACGAGCGGGAATGACTCTATTTGAAGCCAAACAGTTCGATTGTTGGTAGGGGCTGATGTTTGTATTAGAAATACGTGTAGCGAGTGAGGATTCTTGGAAATAATTAATAGTATTTCCAAATAAATCGTATTATTACGCAGAATAAACAACAATATATTTGAAAATAAAGAATTAAGAGAAAAGATACAAGTTCTCGTTTCGCGCCAAAAATGAAGCGCAAAAAAACTTTCTATAGAAAAAAAGTCGGTATACGGGCGAAAGTTTTACGTGACAACGACTTTGAGTGGTAAAATAATTTTAATGTGAATATTCATTCGTATAGTAGGAAGAAGGATGAAATAATAGTAACAATTTAAAACATTTATTTATACAAAGAATTATATTTAAAACATTAATTTATAGGCACGCGTCCCTTCCACTTTTTATGTCTGTCTCTCTCGCTCTTAGGCGGGCTAACCATGCCCGAGTGGAAGGGACGCGTGCCTCTCACTCGCTCTCATTGTAAGCGCATAACGTGAGCGGAGCGTAACGCAGTTTCTTGAAGTGTCACCCGGCAAACCAATTTATAAGACGTTGTCACGTCAAAAAAGTCTATGCAAAGAGGTCGCTATTCAGAGCTATACGACCTTTGTGAATAAAGTGGCGTGGACAATACGAACATTTGTACATCAGTCATATACATGCAGCAGCCCTTCAAAGTCAAGGGTGTTTTAAAAGTGAACTAATGATTCATGGTAAACACCGTACACCTCCTGTAGATCACACAATGGGCAGCAGCATTTTCAAATCTAAACTTTATCCACGAATTCTTTCCATCAGAGTCAGCAGCATTTTCCGAACTAAGGTATTTTACTGCGATCTTCAACCCGCCTGTCAAGAGCAGAGATTATGGCAAGGGACTGCAAAGGATTTCCTCCTTTTTGTTTTGTTTTATAGTTTAATTAATATATTAATTTGTAACTTACCTAATCCACCCATTGGAGATTAGGTATGCAAGCGGGTAGACCCATCCGGCAGCCATGCCAATACCAGTGTGACAAGTGTTCTTTCCACGTAGATATGTTAAATCTGTGTCAGGGTCCTGTTCCTTTGCTACAGCCACTGCGTAGTACCAATTGTCGCCGCTACTGTACACCTGTGATAATAAAAAAAAAAATATATTGATAATGATTAATAAACTCATTAGACAGTGCTATCTTTTCACCTTCAAAAAGTTTGTTTTTTCTCTAGAAATTGTTTCCTTACCAGTATTTAAAAAAATCGTTTTAAAGACACTAAAATGCGAAAACCATTAAAGATTACTCGAAAGAGATGAACATAATTAACTAGATTTAAAAAAAAAAGTGATTTTTTATTTGTTTCTTTTAGAAATTTTGTTATTATAAAGTTTAAAATTTTAATTTGTGTTAATATTAATTTTGATAGCTTATGATGGCTAACATCAAAATTTTATTTTGCTGTTTTCTTACTAGAATTTGTACTGGACAGCCTAGTGAAATTAATCGACTTTTATTCTTTATCTGGTAGTCAGTTCTTGCAACATAGATATTTTGTCTATTTCGATATGTATTGAATGAACTGACTTTTATCGAAGGAAAACCCTTTGAACTATTCTCATAGTCTTGCAACGGATATTAAACAGTACTGAAAATTAATAGATGGACATCGAGTGGTAATAAGCATTCGATATGTAATCTATGGTAAACAGCTTGTCATAGCTACCTGTGGATGTCACTAATATGAGTTGAAAAACAAATAAATTTTTTACCTGCAAAATACTGCCATAAATTATTATGACTGTTACAACTATGCTCATATCTTCAGCGAAAAAAACGAATCTTTAATGGATGATGGTGCACTGTAGAAATAATATCATTGGATTATCGAAAACCTACGAGAATAGGATGTTTCCAAGCAGTAACTGCGTAATTACTTCAAGTCTAGAAGTAAATAAATAAGATAATGTATATATTACATGTTATCATGTCTTCATTTTTAATTAAAGGAATTGCCTATTTTATTTTCCTCATTGGTGGTATCCACAATGTATCACTCAAGTGATAATACGATTCCCGATCTCGTGTGTTTTAAAGCCCACACCCACAGCTCTGACTTTGAACAGTACCCACGTGAAATTAAATAATTAACATTTATTTTTGACATCACACGACAATTATACAATAACATTGATCACAAGCAAAACAAAAACGAACAATATACCTTCATATAATGTACTATCGAAGCCTCTGGCGCCTTATCAGTCCTAAGTCGAAAGTCGCTTGCACACTGCACGATGCCTATCGCTTCAGGCCACGCCCCGCTCCACTCATTCAACAATGGCGCGCGTGCGCAAACAAGCAAGTGAGAGCATTTAGAAGTTTAAGCTCTATGGCAAGCATATTTGGTTAAATTTTGCTTGCGATACAACTCCAAGGTGAGACTTGGTGTCTTGCGAGACAACATCGCATTTATTTAGGCGTAGCACAGCAACGCAACACAAGAAAATGAAAATAGTGTAGATATAATGTAGGTAACCTTGTTTGTCAGTATTGAGAGTTACGGGTGTTGAATGACATAACATTCTCAGTACTGTAAATACATATTTGTTTATTGATGCATTGCATTGATGATTGTAGCAGTTTACAACACATAACATAAAACAATAAAACTTTGCATATATCTATCACATTTTTACAAATAGTTCTTAAATGAGGATATATTATTAAAAACAGAAGAACTTGAAGCAGATTGACAGTTGACAGTACTGATATCAAGGGCGATTTTAAAACTAGATGTTTATGATTGGCCGTAGTATAAATCGTAGTAAAATACGAAGCCAATTGAGGATAGGTATGGGTCGTGTGGGCGTGTCCGATGCGATCAGTTCAAATGAATATTTCTACAATGTGGTAAGGCACAAGAGACCTCGATAGTACATGTACTAGGTAAACACTATCAGCCCTCACCTCTTGCATAAAAGGCACGAGTCTATGGTTGTATGCCGCATGGAGCATATCCGCGGAGTCGAAAAGAGCGAAGTCACAAACTCCTTCGGCAATGGCGCGCTCACAATGCCTCGTACTATGGCCGCGCCAACAAACCAACGTTGGGAATAAAAATGCGGCTTTTAAGGCAATCTGGAATAAAATTACTAAGTTGCCATATACTGCTTAAAGTTAACATAATCTATAATCTAAGATCAAAAATTTGTTGTTTGTCTGTCCGTTCTTTTCCCATAGTATATGCGTTACCATAGCAACGCGTTAACCGCAAGTAGTTCGTCTACCGGACGCTAGAGTGCGCTAACGGAAAAATATTTAATAATAGAAAAAATTGCACTCCGGGAGTGCCGGTAGAAGTGAAAACATGAACATTAACGTTGTGCAGTTTTGATATTTTGGAATGGTTAGGGAATAATTTCGCATAAATTGCTTTAATTATAAGTATAAAAGTACTATCATTTATGTGGTAAAATACAATCATTTATTGCGCTATCTTACACAAACACACTCGTAGAAAAAGAGGGGGATATTACTTCCTCTCTTACGCCGCGCCGGCGGTCTACTCTCCCTCCGTCTTACGAATTTTCGATCAGGTCACGTCTTGACGCGAGTTTAACATTTTTTACCCATCTTAAAAAGTGATAACATGAAGTTAGCTGTTAAATCGAAAGGTTAACTTCAAGATATCTCATTTAAAAATTAAAAAAAGTATAACTCCATCTGCGCGTATATAAGTACACACAAGCTTTTTTAAGAGTTAAAAATATGTAATGTGTACCCAGACAACATTACATACAAATTTATGCCAGACCAATGATGATTAGTTTACAACATTACATATTTTGAACTCTTCAGAAATCCTAAACAACATAGGTTAATCGTCGCTATGCTAATACTAAAGTTGGGGTTTCAATGAAACAAATATTTAGAATAAACCATTATTTATTGGTATTATAGTAACTAGGTTTTGAAATATTTACATTAATATAATATAGATATCACAAAACACACCTCACAGAACACTGCAAAAGCGCAACTATCACTAATAGTGTGAACAACGTACAATAATCCACAAAAGATCTTTGGAATGAGACTTTCGTCTGTAAAAATCTATTAAAAATAAATAAATAAATTTTCCGTTTAATATTCATTTATAAAATAAATATAAAAAACTCTCAATCTCGTCTGTCGCGAGGGCACGAACGAATGCCCATGCAAAGACTGCGTATAGCATGCAGCGCTCTCGCATACCTATACACTCTGAGTATACATATAGGTATGTAATCTCGTCTGTCGCGAGAGCACGAACGAATGCCCATGCAAAGAGCGCGTATAGTATACATATATTATAAGAATACACGCGGAGTATATCTATGTAAAATCTCATCTGTCGCGAGAACGGCTGAAAATGCTCACCCCCAAAAGTGCCCAACGCGCCATAAGAAGTTTTCACTTCAAAAATTTAAAGAATTATGTCCACCCGTGCGAAGCCGGGACGGGCCGCTAGTAATAATATAATTTTTCATACACTAACGACATTTAGCCTAGGACAAAGTAAACACTGTAAGGTTTGTGTTATGGATACTAGGGTAAAGGGTAGACATACATATATGAATACATAGATATTCAATATTTATTAAAATATATAAATAACCATGACTCAGTAAGAAATGCTCGTATTCATCACACAAAAATCTGCCCTTCCGAACTCGAACCCAGTACCGACGGCTCGAAAGGCAGGATCGCTTCCATTGCACTAAACGGTTGTCTACTACCTCTTCTAGGATATCTAAACCGTCAGCTATATATTTTTACATCGACGGTGTTTATTCCTACCTTCTTTCATTACCAAATTGAACCCCCGCTACAAGACACTTTCGTGCTAAAAACACTGAGAGGAAATACATTTCACCGGATAATTTATGGGTTAACATTAATACATTCATTTCATGCTACAGTTTTATTCTTCTTTCTTGCATTCTTTCAGTTCAAGGTCGTGAAGTAGGCTTTCGGGTTTTTAAGCTTATTATGGCTACAATAGATAATATTGATAAAAAGTATAAATTTATGTAATACTGACCCTCATCTTGACACATTTCTCCATTTCAGCATCGCTGGTGACACATAAAACGGCGCGTTTGACGGGACAGTCCCGTATCCCAAGAACTGCCTTTTCAGCTTGGTTACCCACATACTCGTTATTCAGAATATGGTTAGCTGCCTGGTCTTCTTCTTTCAACACTAAAAAGTTTATCGTGGCATCCTAGAAACAAATATTTTATTAATTGAATAACTATCATAATATTCATATTTTAAAATTGATGTAGTCATATGTAAAATTTAGCGCAAATATAAATCTATTTTTAAATACTAAAAGGACTATGCAAATTGAATTTGAATTTAATTTTACCAAAAAAATGGAATGATCGATTTGATCTTCACTAAATTTGTAACAACCAATATCCAAGGTAAGTCTGATATAATAAATAATAGTAATGATGGCCAGAAATCGTTAGAGGTTATTTTTATATCGTGTGTGTGTGTGTGTGTGTGTCTGTGTGCGCGCGCGCGCGTGTGCGTGTGTGTATATGTGTGTATATATGTATACTATATGTGTATAATACACTAGCGAAATATTAGGAGAACATCGCGAAAAGCCCGGAACTTTCCGTTTAGAGTTAGTTTGACGGGGCTATATCCGCATTTAGCCTTGTGATTGGGCCATTGTGATTTCCATTTAGAGAGAACTGATTTGGGAGAGGGTTTCATCTTCAAAGCTGACTGTAATGAGAATGTGATAAAGATGTAAAATTTTCTTATTGAATATTTATCTTTATTTAGTAGATTTTGGATTAAAATTGATATTATTTTATATTTTTGAGTAGATTGGATGTGCCTTTTTAGATATAGAATAATAAAGTTTTTATGAATAGGTAGAAGTTAATACTGCTATAATTCCAAGACAGCTAAAGGCTATTGTGTTATTATGTGGTATTAGATTACATGATTTTACAAGTATATATTCATAGTTGCTCTCACTCTACAACAATTTGTTTTCATTTGATTCCAAACCGATACAAGTACATCTTACCGGAAAGCAATCCTACCATGTAGCCCCCAAATCACCTAGTAAGTCGCTTTTGATTTTCATGATCCCTTAATGCAGACATATTTTCATTACTTGAAATATCACTTATTAAGTATATATTTCGACAAAACAACACATCAACCTTTTTTTTGTATTATATAAGTAAAATTAGAGAAATGACATCACACAAAGTGTTTTGGCATACTTTCTCAAAATGGGGATTGTGACAACCCTGTCTATGGTTTGTTTACAAAGATGTTTGCCGGAGTATATTTCTTTCTTTAACATGAACATGTTGACTACTTACTTGTAGTAATAAATCAGTGGTGCCATTGGAATTGAACAGTTGGAATTGTGCCTCAATAGGTTGACCATTGCTGTTAACCCGCTGTTGGTATGGTGAATATGTTGTAGACCTGCATGATAGATTTATTCATATTTAGGTCTGACACTTCCGCACATATTTCATATTTAAATAAAATAACTTTTGACAACAAGCTGTTTTATTTAAAAGATTTATTCATTCTTATTTACACTAACTTACTATATCTTTCGACATAACACATAATATGATGATTAAAATGTGAATATTTTGAATTTCTTTATCATAGTTAACTTTTTTTTAATTTAAATTTGAAGGTTTGTGTTTAGTATCGTGTAAACAGTGAGATAAGTGAGCGAGAAATTTATATTAAGTGAAACAGTGTGAGAGCGAGATAGAACTTGACATTGCATTGATGTTGTTTAAAAAATATATTACCATGAAAAGTCACGCAATACTTATTTATGTATTAATAAGTTATGGCTTTTGTAGAGCGCTAATAAAAGGAATACAGCATTTTGAACTTGTGAAACATCTGAAGTTAATATATAGAAATTAAAGAATAATTGAATACCTTGGCCAGGCGTATTCAGTAGGAATAATTTAGCCTTAGTGTTCATACTTGCCTGAAATTATCTTCCCTTTCCTTATTGTAGGTATTAAAACTGTCCCTTCTGTATGGATCGTAGGGCGACCTTGGCTGTTCAGTGCTTGAGTAAGGGTTGCCGTAACCATTAGTAGGTTGGTAACCGGTTGTGCGGTTAGAATTCTTGTTGTAAGGATTCGGTTCACCATACAATTGGACTATCTTTTGGAGAAATCGTTGATATCTGTATGCAAGAAAAATATGTTTTTTTACATTTTATTCGGTGCAATATGATATTACTGATATCGAAAATCTTTTAATTAAATATTATGTTAGAGTTCTTTCACAGGGATAAAAAATATGTATAAGAATATGAAACCTGCTTTCAATATTCAAAAAAGTGTTTCTTTTCAATAACTTAATGCTAAGGAACACTTTATTTTTTAAAATATACTTTACATAAATTTTCTATCTACTAAGTACTCCTGCGGACATATGTGCATATCCCTTTTTCTATACATTACCCTTGCTAATTTAAGTTAATTAGTGTGAATGTAAGAATAATAATAATTATTATTTATTAATATCACTAATTATTAATAGTTTGAAATAATTATTAATAGTCTTGATGACATATGTTAAACTGTTATTGATGCATAGGAAATTGCTTGAAATTAAATAAAAGGAGCGTCTTATAAACAGTTATACCCTGTTTTTTTTTTTGTATAGCCAGTACACTCCTGAGTCGAGTCCATTGGTTGCAAAACAATAGGGACTGCAATGAAAATATAGATCAAACTGTTGTTAACTTAACAGTAAACGTTTCTTAAAACCAATTTTCCCCACACATTGATATTTTATAATATATATGACTTTTATAAGCGAATATTAATAAAATAATTAAATTTCTTGGTCAACCACGTGTTTGAAAACGCACAGGGTTGGCTGAATCTGGAGTGCCGTCACCTGCTTGTTGAGAGTAAAAGTCAGTCTCAGTTTTTGTATGGTGTATCGTTTTACGATTTGACAGATAAAAGTTCGTTTACAAGCAGGTGACGTCATGACATCAAGTAACCTGCTTTTCTTTAGAATTTTGGTGGATTTTTGTTAATTTAAACTTTAAGAAAATAAAGAATTAATCAAATGGCAGATGTATAATATTATGCTATAATGACCAATGTGAGGTATTTTAGTAAAACCGGTCAAATTGTATTGTCTGAACTCTCACCTAGCTCTCTTGACGTGTGAGACGGCGCTACTGGTAACGATGGCGTCTGCTGGCACGCGGCCCCAGTTGCAATGCTCCCACTCAGTCACCCCTCGACGAGACCCGTCGCGACATAGCAACTCGAATCTATCTTCAGTTACACCGCCTGTTTTTTAAATCATTAAATATTTATACTGTTTTTTATCTGTTAGACTGTCAATGTGTATCCTCACACGATCCCGACTAATGGCGCTAAACACGTAGTAATGGCGGTTAAAAAAATGCCCGATTTGATTATTATTAGTTATGTTATTACTAGAATTTCTTTGAATGCTCCTAAGAACAATTTACTGACGACTTGCTAGCCATAAGGCTTTTTATAAGCTACAATCTTTGTAATTTTTATTTTTAAATACATTCTGTGGTTTCCAAGATTATCCTTTACACAAACATAACATCAATACTGTCTAGGGATATTTCATATATATTGGTGTAACTTAAAAGGTATCAATTCTATGAAAAACGACTTTAATTTCAGATCGTTGCTGACACTATTTTTTCATTATAAAATATAATACAATCGTGTTGTACTTTAAACAAATGGGATATGAAATAGCAGATAACTGCTTAAAACTAACGTGTGATAATGGGCGGTATTATGGTTAAGAGCGATCTCTACCAGATAACTGTTGGTTAGAGAGGACTATCAGGAAGCAAGAACGGCGGCGGTGTAAATAAAAGTAGAAATAATAATGAGGATAGTGTATTAATTATCCCAATCAAAAACATAAACGTGAAATGAGAGCCAAGTTCAATATTATGATAAATGCTTTGGTTGTTGACTTCAACGACAAAAGAAGTGAGATCTTAATGGGTGCCAAGTTCAATGGTCAGTCCTGAAATGTATTTATAAGTAACAGTATAACATATCATATCTTCTTATAACATAAGATAATGTATTGTAGCCTAAGGTCTGTCTTGGCTAGTTTTCATATATGAATTATAGCCTTCGCAAGTTCTAAACCTACAAGTATTTGTCGGTTCTTATTTTATAATTCCGAAAATTTGGATTGTTGGTAGAAACTAGCGATCGAACATAATAATTCGTTGGGAGGTTTATAAAAACTAGCCAATGTTCCAACTTGCTTACCTACCCTCACAGTACTTGTCGAATGTGGCATCAAGTGGTTCTATGATCACTTAGTGCTCTGCCTACCCCGATAGAGCATATAGGCGTGATTATATACCTATCATATAACGACCGGCTGTCATGAGTTTTGATTACTTACTGATTCTTACGTCTATAGTTAGGTACAGGCACTAATTAGGTATTTATGTTAAGCGTTCATAATAGAATCTAATTAGGTATTTAAAAATTGCCAGTTTTTTATTTATTCCTTTGTATTCATCTAATTAGCTATCTGCATACCAAATTTTAACTCTCTAGGTCATCTGGAACTGGGTTAGAGTTTTGATCTATAGGTCAGTCAGTCAATGATAAAAATGAGGATTTTTGGACATTAATATCTAAATAACCGTTTGAGATAAGCTTATGAAATTTAGAACACATATGTATGTCGCAAATCTCAATACATGAGACAAATTTGATAAGTTTATGTGAAATAGTTTTTGATTTATGAGGGGGTCAAAAGTGGCTCCAAATGGTTCGTGTAATATTACACACGGTGCGGCTCGCCAGTTCTGTTTCTTGAACTTGGCTTGACACGCTACCGCGTGTCTAGATTATATCTCAAATTGAAATTAAAAACAAAAGACTCTCGAAGGTGATAAAATCGGCTCAAGCCGTAACCCAGTGATTACATAAAAATGTAGTCGGGAGAATTGGCCCTCCCAGTCCCCGGAACTACATCCAAGTGAACACGCGTAGGGAATGCTCGCGAATGGCCCGGCTACATTAGCGGGCGAATATTCGTGTCGCGTTGGCGCGCTAAAAACATCGTGTACGGGCATAAGCGATGTTCTTGTCTACATTAGCGGGCGAATATTCGTGTCGCGGTGACGCGATACGAATATTCGCCCGAAATATTATCGCGGTAACACGAATATTAGTAGCCCGAAATATTATCGCGGTAACACGAATATTCACCGTAGCCCGCTAATGTAGCCGCAGCAGAAGAACAAGATTTTGGCTTCAAAGTGAATTTTGTATATGTAAAATGTAAAAAAAAAATTGCATACATATCAAGAATGGAACATCGCAATAGTGTAAAATACAGAGTATTTTTTTCAATGTATATCTTAAACATACTATGTATACACATTTTTAATTTATCTTTATTAGACAAATGTATCCTAAAAACCATGTTGATATTGATGCAATATTAAATGGCTGGTGATGGCGACCATTTCTTTGTTAAATGTTGTTTTATCAAGAAATAAATTTTAAATAAAAAATAACTATAAGTAGCTAAAATCATACCAAGTATCTTTCTGGAGAGTAGAGCGTGTTGTATTGTGGTGTCTCTTACAAAAGCGATATCCCCAGTTCCATTCGCCACCAGACATTTTAATGCGCCTTCGTAACCCGCGTACGGGTCTGCTAGAGTACATCTAATACCAGCACCTCCCACGCAAAGTTTGCATAACCTTAAAAAGATGTTTTTTTTTTAACTGGGCATTATCTAATATAAGAAATCCTGTTTGAGTATAGACTCTGTATGACAATGCTAACGTCTAAATCCTCCTGTACAAGTTATATTAAGATAATTTTTAATAACTTACTTGTCAGAATTGTCACCTATTGGATTGTACAAGTCTTTTAACGAATTAGGAGCACAAGATTCACCAAAATACTCAATTGCCGATTTCACATGGTTGTTGCAATCTGTTATTTTGAGACCACCTTCTTGCATTAGCTAAAACAAGTTATCAAATATTTGTTATATAATAATAATAGTAAAATAAAAGTAATTGGTAAATGCTTAAAAAAACAAAATTGTGGCGACACTGGTATCTAAACTAAACAGCAGCCTGTATCTCGGAAAAACCAGTACTCTCCCCTCTTAAATGCTGGTACTTATAATTTATAGAATTATAGTTTAATGTATATGCGACAATGAAAAGAGTGACACAAACAATGTCCTTTAAGGGTTGTTAACAGGTAGGGCTACGTTTAATGTCAAGTTTATGAGTGTGTTTATGTGCGAGTGTGTGTGTATGATGTAACTGAAAATTTGACCTCTTAATACTTTACCATAAAACAACAGTATAGCAGATATCACAGTCACTTTTTGTTGTTTTCAAATATTATTGTGGTATATGGGTTGGGATATTGGAAAGGGTGCATGATATTATTTATATTAGCGCAGAGGAACCATCATGAGGCTTGTGTTGCTGGTATTAGAGTAATGGGTTGAAAAGAAATATTTATATCTATATTTATAAAAATTCCATGTTACAGCGCTTTTTATTTTGCTGGATTTGTTTCAACTTAGGACTTAGAATAGGTTTCATTTTAATTTATTATTGAAAATATTTTTTATTGCAAATTATAATAACCGAGTAACAGGAATGGGTGGCCAGGTCATCTAGTATTATATATGTAAATAATAATTATAGAAATATTCTGTTATTTGCATAGAGATCAAGAGTCAGGTATGACAGCAGAATTAATTAATGGAAAAAGTGATATTTACTGAGTAATGTAATTTACTTACAACATGAATCGGCATAACCCAACCAGCAAGGGCTCCCACTCCAGGGAAGCAAGCTTTTGCCCCTCGCAGACCATGTAGCCCTGTTCCTGATTGTAAGTGGGGCAAACTGCCTTTATTTAACACTGCAACAGCATATTGGTAGGGCTCTCCTCTTCCATATAACTACAATGAAAAGACATTCTGAGGAAGCTGGCACATTTATTAAAAAGGTACCTTTAAACAACTAAAATATTAATAGTAAATGAAATTTTCACACTGACACGTACTAGTATAACCACTTGTCAGTCCAAGGTAGCAATTGCTACAGATAGCAAACACTCCTCGTCAGTCACTGGTATCAATTGCTACCATATTCAAATTTCAGTTTGGCCTGCTGTTTTTTTTAATCACAATTAATTTTTGCGTTACTGAGATCCAAATATTCTGTGGTGGATTGTTTATTTAATCAGCTTTACAGTAGTATTTGTTATTTGGTCCTAGCTTCATTATTTAGCAAGAAAATTGCATTTTTATCTAAGAGTCCGACATATTGTTTTCCCATTTCGCACAGCATTGGGACTGTTGAGAGGGGTGGGGCGCTCAGTAGCGGACTGACAAGTAGATAAGGATCTTTTATGGTAAATAAATTAAGAAAGACTGGCTTCCTCTGACACAGGTGTTTTTGTACCAAATAGAAGAAGTCAACACCTACTTTGTAAACTTAAATAAATATTAATGACTTTTATATTATTACACCCACTTCTTTGTTTTCAATATTATTACCTAATGTTTTTGGAACCAGACTATGCTTCTACAGTTTGCGTTGGCTGGCATTTTTATGCTTTTCTTATAATGCAGTTATTAAAAATGTCATAAGTAAATAGTTTTTTTTTATCGACAATAATTCTTCCAATTTTATAATGAAGGGAATTTTATTATTTACAATGGACTTTAAAATATAGAACAAAATTGTTTCTGCAATATTAAATATAGTTGCTACCCATATTATGAATTGACTTTCTCAAACAGCTTTAATATTAAAGCAGATGTTTTAAACATGTTGATACAAAATATGTATTTGTAAGTGTCAATAGTGTTTCAATAATGAACACATATTAGAATCTATTTAGACAAATAATAGAATTTTTTTTTTTATTGTATTTAAACTAACATTTAACTACTCAAAACACATTTTAATTATTTGGTTCAATTTATTTTTATTGATAGCATGTAAGGGATAGTATATTTACTATTATACTCTCAATTTTTCAACTCTAGGTTACCACCTAGAGTTGAATTAAAGAGTTTGTGATGGTTGAATAGTGTGACTATGAATAATATTCAGTATAATATTGCACAATACCTCTTGTAAGATAGGAACTAGGGAGTGGTATCTGCCAGCAACATATACTTCTCCTGCATCTAGCCCAAGTAAACTTGCTTCACCCCGGTCCACCCAGTTCATACATTCCTCAGAATCAAAAGCCTATAAAATCAAAAAACAAACTTTAAAAATAAATTATATAGATTTATTTAAAAAAAACGGGTTTTTTTTACTCACCCTTTTGCACTGTAATTCAATAAAGTCATTGCCAAAAAGTCCTTTGTCCTGCATCGATATTTTCATTAATTTTTCGCATTTTTCCTGCGCCAATATAGAGGTCGTGCACCAGGTTATAATTTGTTCTCCTTCAACTTTAGGCACCTTAAGAATATTGTTAACTGACTCACTACCATAATAATTACAGTTTATTGATACTGAAAAAAATAATTTAATAAGATTGTAACTAAAGCTTTGTTGAATAAATTGTCGTTAATAAATAATGCTTTAGTCTTTGTTACTTACTGGTCATTGATAAAAGAAAAAATATAAGGCAATTGGTCTTCATTTTCATATTTAACTAAAGCACAACCATTTATGTTCAATAAATTAAAACTGTTGAAATAAAAGTATGGACACACCCCAACAGCCGGAACTTTTGACAACAAAGCGTAACAAACCAAAATCTAATCTGTGACACATAGTAGTAATAGTTTATATTAGTCCTTTTTGAGACAGGCGAAGGTCTAAATTCTACTGCCAGTTCTAGAGCAATTATTTTTCTTAGTTAGATGACGATGAATGATAATGAGCCGATCCTAGGATCATAGATGACCCATGAATGATGAACGAAATAAAAAAATATCTCCTTCCCTAGGTTTTAATTAAGGTGATAACTTCTACTGCTTTGTTTCACTTGCCAACACTCTGGCATATTCAGAAACAATAAGTGGTTATTGGTCAATAAAATCACATCACAAAAATTAAAATAGGGCTTATTGGAAGGGTGGAAAGGGTCCCCATTGTGGTTTTGTTTCTTTTTTTTTTAAATTTGTGTCGTGGTGGATATTAGTGTGTAATAATAGTGAATTATTAGCCCCTTAGTCTTTGTAAACATGCACGAGTTGACAAGTGAAACAAAAGACCGGGAGTTGTCTTTCATTATTTATATAAGGAAAAAATACTGTATATGAAGACATGGTTTAAAAGACACGTATCCAAGCCATTAAACCTCATTAAAAAAAGGAATGACATTGACAGTTGATTGACATCTCAACTCAAGTTTATTCTGGGTTATTGTAATTCGCAATAGTTTTACTGTTTCGGCGAGATTTGTTTACTTCAGTTTGAAAGAAACTATTTCCAAAATAGATTTAAAAATTCGAACACCTTGGTAAACATTCACTTCTACTTACTGTTTTCTATGGCATATCATTGAAATTTTTTTCACTTTTGTTCGAAAAATTTTCACTTGGTCGCCCACGTGTTTTATAAGCAAGAAATGGTAGTATTTACTTGTGGTCACTGTGGGGAATCGGTGCAAAAACCTAAAGTTGAGAAGCACTATTTAACAAAATGTAGAAATCGCAACCCCAACTTATCATGCATGGATTGTTTTAAAGATTTCTTGTAAGTATTGTATGAGGTATACATTCTGTAACTTCAATTTAGTTTTGTAAAAAAAAAAAAAAATATCTCATGAACCGTAAATTTTCGTAACCTAATACTTTGCAAAACGCTTTCTTTTAGTGAGTACTATCTACAAAAAAAATATGGGCATTTAAATCGACGGTCCATATTGGAAATTTTAACCTATTTCACCACAGAATTTTTTATGCCAGTGTATTAATACACATGGTCATTTATATTTGAGGTTAAAACATATGGAACATGCTCTTCATTGATATATTATAGTAATATAAGTTATTTGCGGGATTGTTACCATGTACCTTGTTATTGAGTTTCCGATATTTCGGTACTGTTGCAAGTGCCATGATCACGGAGCGAGTCAGTCGCTAACTTATATTACTATAATGTTAGTGACTAAATAACTTATATTACTATAATGTTAGTGACCATGAAAGTTTAAAACAATATATTCATTGATATACTTATTTATTACTCTTTAAGGATCCGACTCAGTATTCCGAAACATAAATGTGATCCAATGATTCCTAATAGTTGCCTAATGTTAAACATATCATTTAGAACTTGATCATCTCATAACAAATGGAACCATACAACTGAATAAGAGAGAAGCTAAATGCGTGCACAGTGCTGAGTTACTTTAAGATACATGTCTGAAATACTTTTATTATTTTATGATGTAAATAATGAGTGTACATAATACATATTTGTACATAATATGACAATCATTGTATATAAAATTGATTTTAATACACCAGCTACATATTTTTAATAAATAATACTAGTTGTTGGTCCTAATTAAAGCTTAACAAAAACCAATTTTACCTTATATCTATTTATTGCAAATTATAGTTTTGTAATGATGTTGATATATAAACAAATCTGAGACAAATATCATGTCTGATACAAATTTTCAGTGTGAAAGAAATGTGATACACTGCTTGAGTTTTGTGGAAGTAAGCTACATATTTTTTATTTTACCTATGAATAAATAGACAAGGCATGTATTATGTAAATGAAAAGGGACAAATCAAATATCAATTTTGCATTGCATCCTGAGTAGTGTTACAGCTAAATCATGTCCCATCAACTTTCCATCACTTTACTTATTTCTGTTTGTGATTAATGATTTAATTCTTAATTTCAGTGGTCAAGATTATGAAAATCACATAAAGTGTATCACAGAAGAAGAAAGATATTCTGGCAAAGGATTCACTGCTAAAGAGAAAAAAGGAGAAAAAAAGCAAAACGCTTGGGTGGAAATGTTACAGTCAGTGTTAGATGAGCAGAAGAATGCTCCTCGCAATGTCTTGAAAATTGTAGAGACTATTAGCAAGCATAATAACACACCAAGAAAGAAGCCAAAATTTATTAATTTTGTAAAAAATGTTTGTGGACATAAGACAAGTCCCAAAGATATTGATCAAGCTTGGGAATTGATATCGGTTAAGTTATCTGCTCTATCCACTAATGGTAATCAGAATAAAAATACAAACAAAAATAACGACCTCAATGCAACAAATGGTCATAATGATAAAACAACTAATGGGACAGTTGGAGAAAATGGAGAGGAGAAAAATGATCAACTAGAGAATGGGAAAGCTGAACAAGAAAATGGTGAGATAGAAAATGTGGTTCCTGAAAATATTGATAAAGAAAATATAGAATCTGAACAAGTTAGTGACAAAAAGTTAACCAAAAAACAACGAAAAGAAGAAAAGAAACGATTGAAATATGCAGCTGAATTACAGAGTGCGGAGGCACCACTTATTGGAGAAGTTGAAGAAGAGAGTGAGACAAATAACAAAAAAGGCAAAAAGAAAAAAAATAGGACTGAATCAGTTACTAATGATGAGGAAAATAATCAATGTGATGGTAAGAATAAACATAAGAAACGAAAGAGGCAAGATACTACAGGAAGTGCTGTAGAAGTTGTTGTTAATAACACTGAGAAATCTGAAATTGCTCCTGTTGTTTTAACAGAGAAGGCACAGAAAAAGAAATTGAAAGTCAATGAAACTGTTACTGAAGACAGTATCTGTCTTCATGATCAGAATGTTGCAAAGGCTGAAGAAGTAGATGAAGTTGGTGGGAAGAATGATAAATTTAATTGGCATGTAGTTATCATGTCTGTTTTAGAAAAGAAAGGAAATGAACTGCCATTTAAACGTTTGCAGAAAAAGGTTCTCTCTGAGTACACTGAAATGACAGGGAGAGAGGTAGATGACCGAATTGCTGATAAATTTATCAAAAAGTTGAAGAGTGCTCCAAAAGTAAAGGTTGATAAAAATAGGGTATATTTGGAGGAATGAGAACTTTAAATGCTTTTTAAACCTTGTCTTTTTTGTAATGAAATAGTGAGTAAAATGATCTTGCAGCATAGTGTTCCGACATCTGGTTTTTTATATCTAATCTTAATCATTTATATTTCTGAAGCAGTTTAAATTAGTTAATGTGTGTCTACTGGTTTTTATATACAATACCTGTATGGCGCCAGAAGTGCTCTGATATTGAATAAAATTATGGTGTACAAAATGGTTTTGTTACTACAAACTGTGCACCTATTTGTTGTACCTATTCAACTAATAATACTAATTCAAAGAAAAACAGACAGATTTACTAGCATTTTGTAAAAGTTTTATATGGCAATAATTATGGCATTTTAAATATTAGCATAGTTTTTGGATGTTGGCAGTAAGGGATTACTCACGTAGCAAACGCTACGGGCTCCGCGCACCAACACTTTCAGCCCAATGTAGAGTCGGGCCGCTGTATAATTACCGATTTGACATATGTCAGATTGACAGCACTAGTGAGGGACTACGGCAAAATTACCGAAGCATTTAAGTAACTGTTATTTCTACTTAATAACTAAGTAAGGATTAATTAAAACAAAAATGAGGATAAAAAGATTAATTCACTTTCAGATTCACTTTGACTATAAATGAGAAAAAAAGCAAAACGCTTGGAGTCGTCATTTTATGTGTTACTCGAATCACAATTTCATTGTCTATAATAGAGTCAACTCTTATATCTCGTTGGTAATCTTCTAATATTAGTTTTCGGGTCTTTTCGACCACTTTTACCCAATCCTCTTTGGTCACTTTGGAGCATGCCTCTTTAAGTAGGTTCAACATTTTCTTCACGCTGAACGGGGGTGTCGTATTATGACGAGCTGCGTAACCTGTACCATAATTCATTCTTACCATTAGTATTTTCCTTTTATTGGTTTTGATGAATTCAAAACCAATAACATGTAGCACTTTCGATAAAGCGATTTTCCCTCCACTTAACAAGCCAGCCTCTTAATGAAATCATAAGCAGACTTCTGGTTGGATATTCATTTCGGTTATAATAAATAAATATTTCTTACATTTACACCAATTAGCCCAGCCCAAAGTAAGCACAGTAAGGCTTGTGGTATGGATACTTGGCTAACAGATATACATACTTATATCATACATAGATATGTAATATTCATAGAACTCAATGACTCAGGTACAAATGCTCGAATTCATCATACAAACATCTGCCCCTTCCGGGATTCGAACCCAGAACAATTGGTGCGAAAGGCAGGATCGCTACCGTTGTACCAAACGGTCGTCTAATAATTACACCGGTTACTGGCTTTTGTCTGCGTCTTTGCTTAGGCGTCCTTAGAACGTTTTCTTCATTGTCAGAAGCACCAAACTTTTCTTTGTTGATATATTGTTTTGGCACTGATTCCAAGAGCTTGTGATAGCCGCTCTTGTACTTGAGTTACGGGGAATAAGGGTCCGCCATTTTATGACTCACGCTCGAAATAGTCCTGTAGCTTTATGACAAGCTCGCGACATTGAACATTCAATGTTTTTCCTCGTTTCGGCATTTTAAACCAAAGTCAACGTAAAAGCAGGATAATCAATAAACTGGAGAAAGCCGGGTCACAAAAATAACAAATACACGGAGGAACGTAGTCTATGCGCACGAGTACGAAAGACTGAATTGGATGATTGACATTGTCAATTGTTGCCAATGTCAAAATTAATCGAATTCCCTAAAATCTAAATCGTGTTTCTACATTCAGAAATATTTATTTTAAAAATAAAATATGTGCAACTAATAATTTTCTAAATGTATAAAATGTTTATTACAGATGAGAAATAAAACAGATATTTCTTTCGTTGAACCGCATCTGCAAAATAAGTATTAAAATTTACCGGATACTGGCAACACAGCACGACGGAAGTAAAGCAATAGCGTTAGCAAACAATATAGTAGAATAGAAACCTCCAAGTGCCATAAGTAATATTTCTATCATTCTAATACATTTCGGAATACAAACGTACGCGGTGAGTATTACCGAGCACATCACTATGAAAACGTGACGAACGAAGTAACTTTGTAAAAGCGCTATACAGAGGGGAAATTATAAGGTTTCCTTTTATTCTTAAATCATTTTAAGTACTAAAAGACAAATAATAAGACAATTACGCAACTTTGATATTTTGACAGTAAATTTTATTGATAAAAGTTGTACGAAATGATTTTCTAAATGTGTTCCCCTTAACAGTGCCGGATTAAGGTCGCCTGGGGCCTCTAGGCACTTTATGTTTGGGGGTCCCCCTTATACAATGTGTCCCGTCACCAGTGTCGGAGCCTTTAATGGTGTGAAATATAGCATTTTTTATCGACAAATTGCCCCTCAAATTTTGTGGAATACTCATTTCTTGAGTGAATAAATACAAAATCAGAAAATATTTTTTAAATAAAAATTTAATATTAATTTTTTTTTTATATTTTTACATTTTGGGGCCCCTTCTACACCGGGGCCCCTAGTGTGCCTAGGGGTAATCCGCCACTGCCCCTTAACAAGGTTATATGTACAACCAAAAAAAATTGTCAAATCGGTAATTATACAGTGGCCCAACTATAGATACAATACTAAACACAAAAGAGTTGTATCAAAATGTTAGACTATAATAAAAACTTTTAGTACATTTCCAATTGTTAACGCTAGTCACCACAAATTACGTTATGCACCATGCAATTGGAAGTATAATGGTTAGTTTAATAACCCAATCAATTTGAAAAGAGTTATATTGACCACCATTCTATAAGAAGTAAAGATTTTGAAAAAATACAATTTACTTAGAGAGGTCTATATGAACAGTACAAATTATAAATACCCAAATTAAATCCAGGAAAGTTTGTAACCGTTTCCTTTTACTTTTTTTTCCCCTTCCGGACGCGAGGGAGGGAGGTGGTGAATCCTACATGGAAACATCGGCCGGCCGAGAAGTTATGTCAGACTCATACTGACTAAACGCCACCTGAAGTAGGTGTCTTAGCCTGGGAAGGCTATACAGGCTTAGTAGAGGCGATCGCACCCGGGAATGAAGGGCGACGCAACACCTTTTACTTTATAATAATTTATAAGGGGGTTATAAGTAAAACTCAAATTGCGATCATATTTTGTTTACATTATTTTTTATTTTTACAACAAGTATTCTAAATGCTGGCCAACAACTGATATGCACATTCGGCACCTTCGCAAAAAAAATCTTAAATTAACAAAAGCTTCGTGTTGCGATCTTATATGAATTTGCACTTCTGTCAACTTTGTTTTTAGTTGTTGAATATTTTCGTATTATGTAAAATACACCAGCTCTTTGTAAAAACCCCATACGACAAAATCCATGGGATTTAGGCCAAGTTTATGGTCCACCGCGACCTATCCATCTCCCGGGGTTTGTTGGTTTAATTATTCTCGAACGGCGGCAAAAATGGGATGGGGCTCCGCCTGTTTAATAAAACATCTGCGTTCTTAATAAAATATTTACGTCACCTAGAAGTATCGGCAAATGTTGTTGGACGAAATTTAAATACGTCTGTCCATTTACATTATCTGACAGCTCGAAGGGCTCAACCAGCTCTCTATTTAGTATTCTCGCCCAGAGATTTACCGAGAAGTGCGTTTGAAAACTGTGGCGGCTTATGTGGATTAAGTCTTGCATACGAATGATAATTATTAGTGATGCAACGGAAGTGTCTTAGCGGAACCAGAAACGGAAACAGATGTCAAAAGTATATTTTAGCAGAAACGGAAACGGAAACGGATGCAGAAACGGAAGTGTAAATAATATGAAAAAAAAACAAATTTACAAATTTATGTCTTTATCAAGTATCAAATACACCAAATCTAGATTAGAAATAGATATATTAGAAATCTACTAGGTATAGAAAACAATATTGCATTTTGTTAATATTCAAAATTAAGTAACGGTATATTTTATGAATAGTAATTTGGCCGCTTTTGCACCTAACAATCTGTTCCGGTGTTCTTCGTATTAAGACCAGCTCCGCTGAATAATTGCTCACTGGCGACGCTGCTGGGGGGTACCGACAAATATTGGCGCATTAATGGCAATAGATT
Source organism: Calamotropha paludella (assembly GCA_927399485.1). NCBI lineage: Eukaryota > Metazoa > Arthropoda > Insecta > Lepidoptera > Crambidae > Calamotropha > Calamotropha paludella. The sequence goes on along the minus strand of OV656826.1, from coordinate 11,199,382 downwards.
ACGGTTACACACACGACACAAAAGTATTGACACAAACAGCAGCACAAAATATTACGCGCTTACATTCACGCAAAAGTACGTAAACAAACAAATGCGCAAAGTGCCGAAAGACTGGCCTTCCCCGCGCGCTCAACCGTCCAGCGACTCGCACGCGCCTCGCACCGCGCATGCGTAACTCTCAGCCGTCGTAAACTTCCGATTATATATCCGTTATAAAAGTTGCGGAAACAGAAGCAGAAACGAATGTTCAAAAGTACGCGGAACTTCCGCACTTGCGGAAACAGAAACAGAGATCCGTTGCATCACTAATAATTATGCATGTTAAAAATGTCGTTTCTTGTAATTTAGACTCATCCATCCAGAGAATTTTATAAAAAAAAATGGGATCTTTGAAGTCCCGTCTTATCATTTCTTGCCAAAAATCTACTTTTCTTTGGTGGTCGGTCGGAAGTAGGTCTTGCACTTTTTTTAAAGTGGTATGGATCAGGATCCGCTCTCAGTGATCTTAGTCTATATGTAGTCCCCGGGTAATGGCCTTCCTCGTATGCTCGTTGTACACGTATAATTTGTCGATGGTCTAAGTACGTCTCGAGCTGTCGTCCTCTTCTGCGTTGCAAATGGTTGCGAAACAACCTAGCGGTGAGTGAAGCGTTTCCACGCGGGTACCCGTAGAAATAATGCATTTGCGCATAGTCTTGCGATGAAAATTGGTAATCTTGTGGCATGATAACACCCATAAACAACTTTAGTTTCAAGTTCAATCCAGAGTCCAGTTTACACGCAGACTCGTCATGCCGAAATTCCAAATCGGTAAGCAAACAAAGTCCAATAAACGAGCCAAATGTTATAAAGACGATCGATCGACTAAAGAAAGAAAGTTAACAAGAAGGAATAACAACACAATGGCAGCTATCAAAACTTATCGACATTTTTGACCTATCGGCGTCAAGTTATGTTGTAAAACCAAGACAACATCTTTCTAACATCGACCCTTCTGGTATCTGCGTTGGGTCATAGCAACATAATGATCTGAATACGCTCATTTATTACTTCCTTATTTATATTATGCGTGAAATCAAATACGATCACAACAGGAATTAAAGGAGTTTTTTTGTGACGGGGCTGGATGTGGAGGTTGTTGGTTTTAAAATGATACTATCAAATTGAAACTATGTATGTGTAGGTAATAATAAATAAGATGCGGTCATAATTTGCAATTTGAGTTTTATTTTAATGATAAAGACCTTACACTGCCTCGGGGGTATAGTGGTTATTGAAAAGTAGTAGTGTGATAAAATGACTGTTTTTCGCATCAACTGAGCTCAACTTAAAGTTAAATGGATAATTAATCTTAAGAACGATAAAAATATTCGAAGATAATAACAAATTATAAAATATGGAAATAACAAGATTTCCGATTCAACACTTTCAGAGACCGGTTTTAGAGAAAATGCCCCAAAAGTACATCCTTTTTCATATTAGTATGAAAGCTTAGGCTGTCGCGCAGTTTTTAAAGTTAGTCAGAAGCTAAGGAAGATCTTTATTTAATTTATTTTGAAAGTTCCATTCTGTCCTGCTCGTTCCCAATATTTTTGCATTTTGTATCAAAGTTAGGAAGGAGATCGCGTCAATTAGCAGCGTCATTAAGCGTTTTTTAAAATAGTTTAATTGGTAAGATTCTTCTAGTGTAGGGGATTTTATTGAATATTATAGTAGCCGTACCAAAGAAGCTATTGCTATAGACTGCAATTTTTTGTGTAATTGCGCTCAATTTAGTTATTCCTACATAAATTGTATGCCAAAAAACAATGGTGACAAGAAATATGCCTAACTAATCATGCCAAAATAAATTAAGAATAAAAAATTAGACGAAACAAAGTGATCTCCGTCTCCTTATGTACTACCACCTATATAATAAGTTCTTGATTCAATATCAGCAAACTCCAGACTACGTTTAATCAAAATAGTTGCACACTTGTGTGGAGACAGGTAATGAATTTATAATTTACAGTTGATCTTGTTTTGACTTTATTGAGATATGGGACTAAGAGATTATAATAAACCCGGGTTATCTTACCCGAACGTTAGTATAGGTAGGTTCCTGAAGCATGTGTGTGCCCTTCTTAAATGCGGAAATGTTACTATCGCGTTTAAATTACTATTTGTACGGTAGACGCTTACCTTAACGCTAAGGAAATATGGTGTGAATTTAAAATCTCATGTCTAACGCGATAGAATTGTTTTCTTAAATAAAAAAATTGACATCAGCCCTTAATTCGTAATAAAAAAAACACGAAACTAGTCGTAGTGACATTTACCGGGCCCAGCTAGCATTTCCAGAAACGATGAAATTTCTTTTACAAAACTAGTGAGACTTTTCATACAATATTTCAACTCCTTTTTCATCCCTTCCACGGTACAATTTTCCAAAACGCTTCTATAATTAAAAAGTGACCTACTGTGAAAAACAAACTTTGGAGTATTAACCTGTTAAGTACGGACTGTGCTGTTACATAATAAATTCTAAACATAGATATTACCATGCTTATCCACATGACCGACACGTGTGTTAGTGAAGGCAATGCGGTATTGTTTTGGTATCTGAACATACTGATGGAAGCCGAGTCACCACTGTACCGATATGTCTAAGTTATAAAGATGCTCGGACTAGAATGCAAAAAAAGTTCTTTGTTTGTGTTAGCCCTAGAGATCATTCCCATCTTTTTTGGGTATATAATGTAAACCGTACTTTATAACATAAAGCCCAGTCGTATCATATTTACGGTTTACGGCTTGTCGAATGGCCTGTATATCATATAAACCGGGTTAATAACAGCCATTTATGTCTACATGCCGTAAACGTTATTAGAAGGCGAATGTAATAATATTCTATGGTGCCTTACTGTGTAGAAATGGGACCTTATTGGATTAGCTAAAGGACTGCTCTGGTACCATCAAACATGCGGGTGGTATTTTATTACAACGTGATATAGGGATTTAAATGTCTTAGTTAAATCTGAATACAGCTTTATTGCACAACATCACATATCAAATTTAATGTCATGATCTTATGATAAGTAGCTTCGAAAGCAATTAAATTATTAAATCATAACCAATGGACACCGCATCACATACAATTTAAAATTAAGTCACGACTATGGCGAGGTTTTAGTAATAGGCTTTTAGGCGAAAATGTGAAACTTCATCAATGTAGTTTTGTTTTATTCGTTGAAATGTGTGTTTTGTCTCATGTTAACTTGTAATACTTCGATGTATTATTCAGCTTTAGGTGGCGGCTGTCATCTCCTCCCCCCGGTGCTTCTAAGACTAAATATATTATTTATTAAATCTGAAAGTTTGTTGCTGTTTTTGTGGTCTATATTACAAACCAGGGATGTTGCGAATATTCGCATCCGCATATGCGGAACTTCCGCATCGATTTAAACATCCGCATCTGCATCCGCATCCGCATAAATCGATGCGGAGCTGATGCGGATGCGGATGCGACAAGAAAGAAAGAGGAGGGGCCGGCAAGTGGCACGTGTCGACCTAGTAAAAGATTGAAGATGATACGTGGGTACCACTGCAAAAGTTTAGAACTGACCAGTTAGAAACATTGCTAATGAAAACTTTTTCGAATTTCAATTTTAAAACTCTTTGGTAATCTAATGTAGTGTATTGCATTCATTTGTCATTTGTTTTTGTGAATTGGCGGCAAATCTAACACTCTTGTTTCAAGTGAAAATTAACCTAACGCGAGAAAATTTTCGTTCAATAATTTATTATGACTTTCGTTATGGGCTAACTCAATAACAAAGCTATGATAGGCTGCGAATAGCATTTTTTAATGAAGCCCCATCTCGTGCCACTATTTACAATTGGTTTAACGAGTTTAAGCGTGGACGTATCAATCTCAATGATGATCCGCGTGAAGGACGTCCTTTAACAGCGACTACTGAAGATAACATCAGTACTGTACGACGCATGATAGAGGATGATAAGAGAGTGACCTATCAGCAGATACGGGTAAGCCTAGACATTGGTATGAGTCAAGTTCAAAAATTATTACACGAACATTTAGGCGTCAAGAAGCTTTGTAGCATATGGATTCCCCATACTTTAACCGACGGCCAGAAACACCTTCGCATGGACTGGTGTCGGCAAATGTTAGATAAGTTCAACGGCGGTGACTCAAATGCTGTATTTGACATCGTAACAGGTGATGAAAGCTGGATATATTGCTATGAACCCAAAACCAAAAGACAATCAGCTCAGTGGGTGTTTCCTTTCGAGGATCGGCCAACTAAGGTAAAGAAAGGAAAGTAAGGTAAAGAAGTCAAGGAAAAAAGATGATTGCCTCATTCTTTGGTCGGAAGGGTCATTTCGCGACAGTTGTGTTAGAAGATGGAAGGACAGTTACTGCAGACAGGTATGTCAATCGCTGTTTGCCTGTTGTTTTAGAAAAAATTCGACAGCAGCGCCCTCGAAGCAGGATCCTCCTTCACCACGACAATGCTTCAGCGCACTCTGCAGAACGGACTGTTGAATATTTGACTATGGCAGGTGTCGAGATAATGAGTCATCCACCATACAGTCCTGACCTGGCGCCCTGCGAATTTTATTTATTCCCAAGAAATAAACATAAAACTCGAGTTATTCGCTTTACGAGCCCTGAAGATGCGGTGAAAGCGTACGAAAATGCTAAAGAAGAGACCCCTAAGGACGAATGGGCCCACTGCTTTTCTCAGTGGTTCCCTCGAATGCGACGATGTGTAGAGAGGACATTACTTCGAAAAACAATAAAAGTATTGGCAACTTCCTTCATTAAGCCGTTTTTATTTTTCTAAACATTTTCCGTGTTACCTAAGTATATTGAAGATTAACAGACACACGAAAGACATCGTGGCTTCTCGAACAATATCTCGAAGTACCGAAAGAGCGAAGAAAATGAGAATGACAGATTTCATGGAAACAGAACGGAACGACTAGAGACCTCCGGTTACAGGACGTCAGTCCTGTTTAATTAGTAATCTTACCATGATGCTCGATTCATAAAGTGATGTTAAGGAGAGTCAGGAAACACCAGAAATTGTCAGCCCTGACACAATTCACAAGGAGGAGTTACTTACATTTCGTAATAAAAAAAAAAAAAAATAAAAAAGAGTCCGCTTAAATGTTGGAGTGTTAATTAAAGTGAGTTCAAACTGTTACCTAAAAAGCACGCAAATTCTTATCAGCGCTACCAGTCAGTGTTGCAAGTGAACAGTTATTTACTAGCGCAGGATTAATACACGAACCCTTGCGAAACAGACTGGAGTCCGAAAAAGCGGCCATTCTACTTTTCATTAAATATAATGCTCCAATATGTTAATTTCATTACTAAAACAATTAATCAATAATAGTAATTCACTCATTACTTTATTATTAAACTCCGCATCCGCTTCCGCGGATGTGAGCCTCCTAAAATCCGCATCCGCATCCGCATCCGCGGATGTGAAAAAAATTACATCCGCAACATCCCTATTACAAACTAGCGGCTCGTCCCGGCTTCGCACGGGTGGACAAAATTCTTTAAATTTTTCTAGCATTAACTTTAGCCTATGTTACTAAGCGTGAATGTAGCTTTCCAATGGTGAAATAATTTTTGAAATCGGCTTAGTAGTTTTTGAGTTTATTTCAAACATACAAAAATACAAATCTTTCCTCCTTATAGTATTAGTGTAGATAACAATGAGATCCCGACACTTTTGCATGCGTCTTGTCTTGCTTGCATCAAGCGCGCGTGGATTTCCTTAGCAGAGTTATTTTAGAAATGTATTTATTATACTCTTCAAAGATCTTATACTTACAATCATCAACAAATATATTTCGAAAAAGATTATTACAGGATTTTATGTTGATAAACTAAAACTCTATGGCCCATAACTCATTAATAGGTACCAACTCTTAACATCTTACACACGTGATAACTTTTAAACGAAATATCCGATTGAGATGAAACAAAAAGTATTTTACTTCTACATAAATACTCTTGATAACATAATGCTTAATTTCAATAAAGATTAATATTACGATACATATTTAACGTAGTCTTTTTTCTTCAGACGATTTAATAATTATTTTGAACACAAATTCGGTTATTGTGATTAAACCATGATAGGTAGATATATGTTCTCGCGGACTTTTTTGTAGGTCTTAATGGGATCTATAAACCCGTAGTATATCATTTTGTTCTATTGTCAATAGTTTTTGCAGCGCACGCAAAAATAGGTTTTCGATTTTACACATTGTGTTACAAAATAGCAATTTTATTACGGATCCCTAATTTTGAAAAAAAAAATTATAGCCTATAGCCTTACTCGATGAATAGACTACCCAACACTGAAAGAATCATTCAAATTGGACCAGTAGTTCCAGAGATTAGCGCGTTCAAATAAACAAACAAACTCTGCAGCTTTATAATATTAGTATAGATAAAAATACATGTTATAAAAATTCTTAGAGTTAGCCCTGGTAGACATACACACATTACAAAATTATCTTGTAAAATTATTAGTTACTAGCTTTTACCCGCGACTTCGCCCGCATTTTTTTTATTTTTTTTCAGTTAAAAGTATCCTATGTTACTTCTAATACCTCCAAGAATATATGTACGAAGTTTCATGATGATCGGTTTAGTAGTTTTTGCGTGAAAGCATAACAAACAAACATACATTCAAATTTATAATATTAGTAGGGATTAGGGATGTTGCGGATGTAATTTTTTTCACATCCGCGGATGCGGATTTTAGGAGGCTCACATCCGCGGAAGCGGATGCGGATGCGGAACTGTACAAAAAACTTAAGTGTTGGTTTGGTAGGGTAAAAAGCAGTAATATTTATCCTTTCTTTATCTATACATATAAATAAAATTGGAGTGTCGATTTGTAATATTGAAATAACCGTTTTTTACTACATGCATATGAATATATATACGGTACATACACCAAAATAACATGTTTTACAATTTTTGTCTGTCTGTTTGTTTGGGCTAAACTCTAAAATAGCTGGACCGGTTTTGACGAGACTTTTATTGGCAGGTAGCTGATGTAATAAGGAAGTAAGTTAGGCTACTTTTATTTAAAAAAATAAAATAGAAAAATAAAGTAATATTGCCATGTCCAAGTACTGTCCAGTAACGCCCGCAACTCACGCGCATGCCACCACTGTGCCGTCACGTCGGGCGCCTCCCACCACTTCTCCCACCAATGAAACAATATCACAAAGGCTGCCTATTGCGCGGGTTCAGAACGCGCGAGCGGGCTATTGCTGATTTTTAATAAAAACAAATTATAATAACTGAGCCACGGCAACGTGTGGCCGGGTCAGCTAGTTTAATAATAAAGTAATGAGTGAATTACTATTACTGATTAATTGTTGTAGTAATGAAATTAAAATATTGGAGCATTATATTTAATGAAAAGTAGAATGGCTGCCTTTTCGGACTCCAGTCTGTTTCGCAAGGGTTCGTGTATTAATCCTGCGCTACTAAATAACTGTTCACTTGGAACACTGGCTGGTGGCGCTGATAAGAATTTGCGTGCTTTTTAGGTAACAGTTTGAACTCACTTTAATTAACACTCCAACATTTAAGCGGACTCTTTTTTATTTAATTTTTTTTTATTACGAAAAGTAAGTAACTCCTCCTTGTGAATTGTGTCAGGGCTGACAATTTCTGGTGTTTCCTGACTCTCCTCAATATCACTTTATGAATCGAGCATCATGGTAAGATTACTAATTAAACAGGACTGACGTCCTGTAACCTGAGGTGTCTAGTCGTTCCGTTCTGTTTCCATGTAATCTGTCATTCTCATTTTCTTCGCTCTTTCGGTACTTAGAGATATTGTTCGAGAAGCCACGATGACTTTCGTGTTTCTGTTAATCTTCAATATACTTAGGTAACACGGAAAATGTTTAGAAAAATAAAAACGGCTTAATGAAGGAAGTTGCCAATACTTTTATTGTTTTTCGAAGTAATCTCCGTTCCTCTCTACACATCGTCGCATTCGAGTTAACCACTGAGAAAAGCAGTGGGCCCATTCGTCCTTAGGGGTCTCTTCTTTAGCATTTTCGTACGCTTTCACCGCATCTTCAGGGCTCGTAAAGCGAATAACTCGAATTTTATGTTTAGTTCTTGGGAATAAATAAAATTCGCAGGGCGCCAGGTCAGGACTGTATGGTGGATGACTCATTATCTCGACACCTGCCATAGTCAAATATTCAACAGTCCGTTCTGCAGAGTGCGCTGAAGCATTGTCGTGGTGAAGGAGGATCCTGCTTCGAGGGCGCTGCTGTCGAATTTTTTCTAAAACAACAGGCAAACAGCGATTGACATACCAGTCTGCAGTAACTGTCCTTCCATCTTCTAACACAACTGTCGCGAAATGACCCTTCCGACCAAAGAATGAGGCAATCATCTTTTTTCTTTGACTTCTACCTTTCTTTACCTTAGTTGGCCGATCCTCGAAAGGAAACACCCACTGAGCTGATTGTCTTTTGGTTTTGGGTTCATAGCAATATATCCTATATAGCTTTCATCACCTGTTACGATGTCAAATACAGCATTTGAGTCACCGCCGTTGAACTTATCTAACATTTGCCGACACTAGTCCATGCGAAGGTGTTTCTGGCCGTCGGTTAAAGTATGGGGAATCCATATGCTACAAAGCTTCTTGACGCCTAAATGTTCGTGTAATATTTTTTGAACTTGACTCATACCAATGCCTAGGCTTGCCCGTATCTGCTGATAGGTCACTCTCTTATCATCCTCTATGCGTCGCACAGTACTGATGTTATCTTCAGTAGTCGCTGTTAAAGGACGTCCTTCACGCGGATCATCATTGAGATTGATACGTCCACGCTTAAACTCGTTAAACCAATTGTAAATAGTGGCACGAGATGGGGCTTCATTAAAAAATGCTATTCGCAGCCTATCTTAGCTTTGTTATTGCGTTAGCCCATAACGAAAGTCATAATAAATATTGAACGAAAGTTTTCTCGCGTTAGGTTAATTTTCACTTGTAACAAGAGTGTTAGATTTGCCGCCAATTCACAAAAACAAATGACAAATGAATGCAATACACTACATTAGATTACCAAAGAGTTTTAAAATTGAAATTCGAAAAAGTTTTCATTAGCAATGTTTCTAACTGGTCAGTTCTAAACATTTTCAGTGGTACCCACGTATCATCTTCAATCTTTTACTCGGTCGACACGTGCCACTCGCCGGTCCCTCCTCTTTCTTTCTTGTCGCATCCGCATCCGCATCAGCTCCGCATCGATTTATGCGGATGCGGATGCAGATGCGGATGTCTAAATCGATGCGGAAGTTCCGCATATGCGGATGTGGATGCGAATATCCGCAACATCCCTGGTAGGGATGTATATAAATTACAACTTAAGTCGATACTTATTGCTCTACTTACAAGTACTTATACTACTAATACTTTTTATTTTCTTGATTATACAAAAATCTTTCCTTGATCTCTAGTTGTTTACCTTTTCAGTAGGTAGGCAAATAAATAATTTACTTATAAGATATAAAATACGTGTGTAAAAAACAACCACGCCTCCGAGCCCTCGGAGGCGTGGTTGTTTTTTACACACGTATTTTATATCTTATAGAAATATTGCATTGTGAATGCAAAAAATTAAATAAAAACAAAAAAAAAATAATTTACTTCTTTAAAAAAGATTTTTACGAATATATTCAGCTTGATTTCAATTGACTGGTAGTCTGCAACAAGAAAAAGTCTTAGTCGAGTGATCAGATTGAATGAGCGATAGTTGATACCCTGCTGTCGACCACCTGAGCGGAAGGGAAAGTCTGTCGGAATGAATTGTGCTGGAATTTGGAATGCAATTACCTTGCCAAATGGGCCATCTATAAACAAACGTACGTACAACGTACAAATCTTAACCATATTAAATGACCACTTTAGTATTAATCTGTCACTTACATAGTCACAGATGACTGTGTTTAGTTAGTTAGTGTTTATAATGTGTTTAATACATAAAGGAGTTAAATTTGAATTTGACATTTTATAATTGTTCATCAAATAATAATACATCAATAATTATGTCTTCTATCATAGCAACCTCTTCTCTAATGATTACTAGTAGTAAATATAGAACAGCATGTTTTTAAGTGGAAAATATGGACATAGAATATATTACATACTTATAATATTTTAATTTTTGACAACTTTGCTATGAACTAGTTAGTAGGAGTTCTAACATTTATAAAGTTTTGGTGTAAGGTCATATTTTTTAATTTGACGACTGTTTTGTGATAGTAGCGTCTTCTTTCGCACTTATTGTCCTGGGTTCCAATCCCAAGAGGGGCAGATGTTTGTGTGATAATACTAGCATTTGAACGTGAGTCATGGGTATTTATAAATATTTCCATAAATATTAGGTACTTATTTATGTATGATATATGTATGTCTATTCGTTATCCTAGTATCCATAACATAAGCCTTACACTAGTTACTTTGGGCAAGGCTAATTACTGTAATTGTAAGAAATATTATTATTAGTGTTACTTATAAGTACGTAATATGTACTTAATCATTAAAAGATAATAATTTAGTATTACCCAATTTTTTACTATGATATAATCATTAATTTTTTTTGAGAATACATAATCCGACGAAACTGAAGATAAAAATTCGGTGGGTGAACAATTAACAAATATATTTATTTCAATCTGACTAACATACAATTTCAATATTTTTCTATAAAATAATATGACACAATATATATTATTTTATTCGAAGAAATAAATTTATACCATAAAATGAAAATAATTATTGTATTATATATAGTATATTAAAAATATTGTATTAAATTATTCATAGTCGTGAGTTTTTGCAGTAAATTATTAAATAATCAATTCACTGTATACTTATTTAATTAAAAAGTAAATAAGTCTAGTATTTAAGAAATGTACGGCCGAGTGTCTTTTAAACTATTAGAGATACTACAACTCGTGTATTCAAGACGATTTTAAAGCGATTTTCTTTTCGACATTCTTCGGATATGGTAAAAGGAATGCACGTGGCCAACTGCCGGCAGACTTTAGGTTTTTGATGAACTCCTTCTTCAGGAAGCCAAAACAGCGAAAATAGGCATGACTGCATCCTTTTTTATTGCCCTCATTTTTTTAATGTTAGAATTAGTCGAGATTAAATGTTTCGAATCGTGAGTCAGGATCCACTATATATTTTTTTGTTTTATCTAAGTGCCTTTTTAAATGTAATATTATATGTAACACTTTTATAGGCATTGTAAAAAAAAAGAAAAAGTACCTATTGGATTAATTTGACTTGATATTATTATAAAATCAAAATCAAAATAACTTTATTTCATAGGCCCTTGCGGGCACTTAAAATCGTCAATCTTACAGAATCAAAAAAATATTATTCTATAATAAAGATAGCCCGTGCGCTAGCGGCAAGTACATCCGCGGAGTTGATGCCGCGCATGTAGTCGCCACGAGCGACCCATAGGGCGATATATAGGATTAGGTACTTAAGTATTTTTTAATGAAAGATTTTCTTTTAAAAACATAGTCTTAAAATAGTAGTGATGGTTTATGGTCTTGGTTATGAGCATGTTAGGAGTACCTACCTGTGAGGTTATAAAATCTTGAGTGTCATTTTGATTTATAAGTGACAGACAAAATTCGTTACATGAACAAACTAACAGAACTAAGAATCTAAAATGACCAATCGACTTGGATGATTCTGAGCAGAACTTGCCAACTCTCACTGTTTCTCCGCATCTAAGAGATTTACAAACATACTATCTAGTATCTTAAATTATTAACTGTGATTATAACAAAAGTTGAACCAATTAGACAAAAAAGTAAACATCAAAAATCTTTTTTGTTTTCATAACATGCGTCTACGATAATTTATTGCGCGTAAGTAATAAACAAGGCCTAAGTTAAAAATGTGATATTTTAATGTCACTGACATATGAGATAAAAGGCGACGTTCGAGGGCTCTTAGCGGAACGACTCAAAAAACCAGTATCGGGACGTCTCGAATAATCTGGAATATATTCCGCTATATATATCAGCTATATCTGATAAATCTAGTTGACTGAATAATAATTATTTTTTACAGGAGTTGAATGCTCTATAGACTGCATTTAATTCTATTTTATAACTTCGTCTCTTTCTACAAGGTATGTTTTATCATCGGATTCATGTTGGCTATATAAAAGTGAGGTATTTCACCTGAAATTTATTAAAAAAGTAATATAGTATGAAGAAAAAGGCTTTTTCCTATCAAAAAAGGTTCGATAAGGCTTCCCGCCTGAGGCGAAGTGAAAACATGACTTTTCTTATTAGGTACGATTCTTCGTAGGGTTGTGCAATTCTCATATAATAAAAAAATATGCAAGGATATTTATGTGTTTACAATTATGTTTTTTTATTAGACCGAATTAAAGTAAACGAATCATGTAAAGAGAATTTTATAAATTTAAGTAAATGGCAAAAGCTAAACGATTAATTGCATTGTTCATGTTAACCTCCAAAATAACATTTCGAGGTCAAGCATATTACGCAAATTGCGGTTATCAAATGTGTGACCAATAACTACTATCTCGAGTATTTTCGTGTTTCAGAGGACTCCAGATACCAAAGGTCGGGTGGCTGATAATATTAACAATTTATTTTTAGAAATTATGTATATATTTTAAGTCAAATTAGGTTAGTTATTGATAACATTTATGTGTATCTAACCAATCATTTTATAAAAGTGACATATTATTTGTTTTTAATTTGAATAGGAATAGTTTTGTCCCTTTGCATTTTTCTGTTAAAAAGGTTAAGGAAAACGGATCACTTTTTATGCACCGCTGGGTGAGCCACGCAGTTGTGTGACGCTCCTCAATTGCACTAAAAACCTTAGTATGCATAATTCACGCCACCGTTGGGCCATTTTTGGTTTTATCCTCTATTTTTTTGGCAATTTTATTTTATTAATTAATTATTGAAAGTAAAATACAATAAAGTACTAAAATAGCTTTTAAGTTTCTTTGTTACTAACAGATTATGAGACTTTGTTTCTCGAATTAATATATTGATTTGAAAGCCTTGGCAGCTGGTCCGAAAGCCCATTTTCGGTTGAAGGATACCTGGGTGTATTTGGGCACCCTCAGGCGGGCAAACCTATGCAATGCTGGTGACGGACTCCAGTACTGCCCATCCGTCACCAGCTCGTGAAGTTACGTGCTTGAGCTACCTCGGTCCCCACCTCTACCTTCCGCCTATGCCGGAGAGTCTTCAAGAGCTTCCCGAGGGACTCTAAGTCTATTGAGGGACTGCGATACGCCTCTGCGATACGTCTTTTTTATTACTTTTGTTAGATAAAAGTTTGCCAGCCCTAAGGGTCTTGTAGTAGAAAGATGACAAAGTCTGTCCATAGTCCAAAGATGTGTTTACATGTACCGTCACAAGTACATCAAACTGTACACTTTAAAAATGAAATAATCCCTATTACAATGGCATACGGTAGGTCCAAACGTCGATGTCGTCGATGTCGTCGATGACATGAAGTGCTGTCGACTGTATATCCTTATTTAAATAACTCCTGACCGTATAATCACAATTATTTCGTATGCCAATAGCAGCGCAATAGTATCTCAGTTCAGACAACAAAAAATGGAGTTCTGTAGGTTATAAACAAATATATATAGATTTAGGTAGATATAGTTTAGACTAAAACTTTGGTATTCATAACTATTATGGTATATTTTAATGACTCATAATTTATTTAGATGTAGCAGTTAACAGAAAATATGATTTTTGAAGTCACTTAATGAAATTTTAACTGTAATATAAAATCTAGTATTATTTATCGTAATATAGAAAAGATTTCATTATGGTTAGCTTTACAATTTTCACACAGCAAATTACAATTTTAACACAATTTCAACTTATTCAGATTAATATAGGTTGCACATAGGCAGACAGTCGCCATAGAAAAGGAATTAGTCGGTCGATACTCCAAAAGGAGAGAGATGATAATACAAACAAGGTATACCCAATTCAAATAACAAAATAAGGTAATATCTTCCATTATATGTGTGTCAGGGCAATCTTTTTGGGAGATTAAAAAAGTAAAGTGGTAGATACCCCTTTTTCCCTTTATTCTGGGGGTGAGAATGGTTTTGAAAATACATCAAGCCTCTTCTAAAAGTCATGGTAAAATACATTTATCGGGGGATCTAACCAATTTATTGTTTCCGATATGTGCGAGTCAGCAACGAGTATATGGTGAAGACTTCTCTGTTCTTCTGTTCTCCGAAGGACAAGAACGCGAATCTTTAGATATTTTCAATAGGAGGTTTAACAAGTTTTTCATTTTTAAATATGAAGTGTTATAAATGCACCAAGATACTATTCTTCTTTTTTTATTTTACATATATTGCCTTTATAATATCAGAATCAAAACTGTATTTAATATTAATTATAATTTATTTATTTATGAATTAAATAAATTATAATTAATATTATTATGATGAATGAACATACAATGAATAAGTTTACATATTTATTAAATAGTATATTAATTTTCTATTATAATAATTTATCTTATAAGATCGCATTGAAAATGCATAAAATATATAAAAAAATATAAAACTAAATGGCTGTTTCATCTTAATCGATTGCTCAAACATTTTTAAAAATGTTTCTTTCGAATACGAGAGGATGCTCCTCTCATTGATGAAACAACGCTGGCCTACCAGCATAAAATAAGAAAGGTACTAGAAAATTTCGATGAATGTTCACAAGGCTCGGTAGCTCAATTGGGAGAGCATTGGACCGGATTTCCAAAGGTTGCGGGTTCGTTTCCCGCCTGAGAATTCACTTGTGACCCGAGTCGTTTTTTTTTAGTATTTTTCTATTATAATAATTTATCATATTAATTTTTGTTTAAAGTGCACTAATTCGTAATGTATTTCATTCTTTATACTTAATTCTGATTTTAGGACTTGAGCAGTAAACTGAGCCGAATTACTTTTTTATTATTCAGTAAAACAGGAAGGCACCTCAACCATGCAGAACTAATTTCATTTTATTTCTCATCGACTCTTGGAAACCAGTATTAAGAGAAATTGTGATTGATTAAATGTATCAACATCGCCTTTCGGGAAGTTGGCATTTCTTAGAAGGTTTGGCATGATACTTATTTACTTTACTCAGGATGTTTTACTCATTACTGATTTTGAAATGTTTTAAATTAATATTTGTAAACATAATTGGTAACTTTAATTATTAATTAAGTTAAACTACTACTAAAATAAAAAAAATGTGTACCTGCTCGCTATTACTTTAAACTTTAAAATGTATGCAATTAGTGAATCTATAAGTCTGCTTCAGAAATTTTTTAAAATCAGCGTTTGTAAATGACCGTTTTTTTCAAATAAAGTTATATAAATAAAAATAAAATGTTACAAATCAGATTAGTCCATTTTCGTAGAGTTGGTAATAGAGTTATTACTCCAACCGTATAGGTAGACCTAGTGTTATAGGTATGTATACTCGGTGTACTGCTCTTGTTCTAAATTAACTTTTACTCACTCGTTATTACATCCTCTCATTTACACACACCCATGTACTTGACGAGCGTTTGGTGTAACGATAGCGATCCTGTCTTTAGCCTAAATATTTTATATATGTTTTAAAATATCACACACACTGATGTTGCTGGTCATCGTCTTCGTTGGTCACTCATGGTTGTAGCTGAAAATCAGCTATTTACTCGCGATGCGGGTTAATACGATGCTGAGCAGCGACCCTTGCGTACTGCTGCAGCACACACAGACATAGTTGTTAAGGATGACTTTGTATTCTACCTAAGATATGTTTTTTTTTTATCTTTGTTAATATATGTGTGTGTGTAAAGTAGGAAATAAAGCTTTTATCTATCTATCTAGCCGCCCGGCTATGAATGTAAGAAATATTTATATTATATTATTATTTACTCGGCAAAGGTAGAAAAATAGCGGAATATATCCCTGTAGACTATAATGGAGAATGATGGATTGTACAAATAACACTTAGCTCGATCAAATTTATGTAAATAATACAAATAATATTTGATACTTATGTTTGTCGACGCGTTATTGAATTTGAAGTGATGCTTTTGTTAGGTTATCCAACATGTTTCGATGTTTATGTTTTTAATGTTATTGGATCTTTTTGTGTGAATATGCTATATTTACTATACAAGAGCTTAACTGTTTTTCTTACAATATTATAAATTTTGTTAAATTTTACTGACATGACTGGGATTTCGTAAACTTGAACAACTACCTATTCTGCATACATACGCTTTCCTATCGTTTATTAATTATTATTAGTAAAATACAGTTTTAGAAAGATCAAAGTCAATCCACGCCGGTACTGTCGATTTCATATTTTATACAGCCATGAGAAGTCAAAAATGTCAAAAAGTCGTTCATAATGTGTACCTGTATTGCTGCCGCGCCTTGGTAAAATGTAATTTAGAAATTAAAAAGTACGTCGTCGGTTCATGGTGCTATTTCAGCTCATGCCAAGACAATAAGTAAATCCCAACGCAGTCCGCTGGTGTGCATTTGGTTATTGTATTTTGTGACGTAGCCATAGGCGAAGTCTTTGACGTTGTTATGTGTTATCGGAATAACGTTGCTGGTACATACCGTTATGTTCTAAAACAATGTTTAAAAAAAAACCTCACACATTCACGACCTTTTGCTATCCATTGACGCGTCGAAATTTACAAGGCATTTTAACTATGAGCTAGTATCGTTCCATCAATTCGTTCATGTGTTCGAATCCCACCTGAGGGCTCGGAGAGTTGTTTTTTATAGGTGTATTTAAAATTATAAATATGTCATCGTGAATGCTAAAAAATAGAAATAAATATATTACGCATATTCTACATAATTTGCAGTCGTAATGAATCTTGAGCACTTATTTTGAGTTCATTTTTTTCAATTTCCGTTTTATTATGATTTGCTGCGATTAGTCGTGCTCTAAATTGTCCTTTTACCTATGTCTTTTAATAGTCTTTTGACTCAAATTTAATCTTTAACTCTTATTTCGAGACTTCAGTTATTTTTGCTCTTTGAAATCAAACCCGCGTCCTCCGAAATCCGAGCATTTTTTCTAAACGAACTATTTTGATAAGATTTAAAATACGCATGTAAAAACAACCATATCTCCGAGCCTCCGGTGGGCAACTGTACTACTGTCAAAAAGATGACATATGCAGTATTTTGCACAACACATATGTACACCACTAATTCTTGAGTTCTTTTTAAAAAACTAGACTATTTTTAAAAGACCGTTTCTCGACTTCTGTTTGGTGTCTGATATTCTGTTTAAAAATAAATTATAACTCAGTCTGAGTTATAGAGACTTAGGTCTGAAATAATTGTGTTAGACTTAAGGCTTAAAAAAGAATCAATTCTGTTCTGGTGTACTTAATACTATAGTCTTTGACAACACAAATTATAAACCAATAAATATAGACAAGGCACTTGTAAACCTCACCAGTTTTACATAAGAATATTATAAAGAACTTTTTAATATTAATTTTAAATTATTTCAATTTGTTTCACTAAACTTTTTTAGATCTTTAAATTTGAATCTGCAGTATCTTACTAAGCCCATTACCTATAGACCGTAAATCAAACATTAATCGTTTTCAATCAGTCGTTATAGTACGCAAGAAGAATATCAACATCACGATCTCATTTCTGCGAGTTAATAAACGGACGATCTTCTGAAACCACTCTAAATGACTCCTGATGTTTCCTCGTAGATCTTATTCACATTCAATTCACAGAAGCTGACAAACGCACAACTCTTCCGAATCCAAAATTCGATGACACAACGGGAAGACTCGACGAGTTTTATTTATAAAACCAGTGTTCAGTCACGCTTTCAGTTTCGCAGACGTCTCCGCGGTATATTTATATAGCGCGAAAGTATTTTGTTTTCTATACGAGGTGCTGGCATTTCGGCGCCGGCGCTACGACAAGTTCGCGTGTGATTTAAGAAAAAATAACAAAATGGATTTGCTCGACGTGCCCCCTAATCGGCCACCTCCACCTCCACCGCCTAAAGATAAGCCTCCTAGGCCGAAGATAACCCTACAAATACCTGAAGCTACTTCGCCATTGACTGCCAGAGGTGGACAAGCAGCATCTCCTTTCAATTTCTCTCCAAGACAAAATTACAAAGGTCGAGCTCCTATGACGCCAGCTTCACATGTCTCCGATCCCCAAAACCCTTATTTTAACCCATTCATACATATGTATCATAACAAAGCATCGGAATTTATGTTCAAACAGTTCGAAGGTTTCAAAGACTTTACCATGAACACCGCCAAAAGTGGTTTAAGTGCTGGCGAAAAATCGGCCTTCTGGTTTGTGAATAAACTAAAAATCTTGTCGAAGAAGTGGTTCACTCACTTCTTTTTGACTATATGTTTGGTCGTGTACAGTCTCATTGGTGCGGCAATATTCATGGCTCTGGAAGGTGAGTACGAATTTCATATTATGTCTTAAGAATCAATCATCGTCGCATCGTGTTCAGTCGATTTTTAGTGAAAGCATAATATTTTTTGGTATATCTTATATTATAATTTTAATAGATGTATTAAATAAACTTTTTTATGTTTATTTTAATGACTCTCAAATGAATGGATTTAGTAAGGACTCATTTCTTTACGAAGCAAGATGTAGTTGTACCTACTGTCAAAAAGATGACATCTGAAAATACACGTAAAACATTAGTTACATGTATTTTCAGAAGGCTGAAATTGAAGGCTACATTTAGGTATTTATTTGAATGAAGTTAAAGAGTTTTTTTGTTGGAAAGAAGTATTTTATGATATAAAAGAATTTTTAAGTTAAGAATATACATATAATATACTTTACATGTTACCTATAGTAAGCAAGTATAGTTGTTGAAACTAGCTTTAGAAACATCGTCGTTTACCTTTATGTATCTTACACAATATTGTGCAAATAAATGTTTTGATTTATATTTATATGTTTTGTTATTATAACAACTTTGCTCTGTTGTTATTTACTATAATTAAAAATGTATTGTTTAAAAGATTTTCAAAGCTCTCGTAGGGCTCATAGGAGGAGGTAGTTTCTAGACATAGACTCATTGTAACTAATAGTCATGAACTATAAAACTATACGTCTATATGTTTTTTACAAAATTCACCTAAATCAAATGATCAAACATCCTTACGTGAAATTAAAATAACTGACCTAGATCATTGTGATATTAGAATTACTATTTATTTTATAAGGTTGAACTTGTTAAGAAACGTAAAGCAGATCAGCAACCATATGCCCGGAAAAGATAGTTAAAATCCCTTATGTTTATCACTCTATTTTTAAATAGATTTTAAAGAGTGTTTCCAGAAGTGAATTTGCCTTTAACACCGAAATAAGATAGTGTTTGTAAACTTTAAAATAACCTTGCAAATGAATAAGGAAGTTAAGTTTTAATTATATAACAAGGAAGGGCCGCATGTAACTTCTCTGGGTATTGCAGTGATGAAAATATTATTACGAAATGAATTTAGTACGAATAGTATGAATGGTTATTTCAACACAATGACCAATTATCTAAAAACATATTATTTTTTCTGTGAAATTCTACTTTGTCAGGCAATTTTTATCACAGGTAACATGCACACTCTGTTTTCCAATGGAGTACCTAATTGCCCACACTGATTGAGCCTGATAACGTTTATCCTGCGTTAGATAAAAACCTTTGAATCTTTATAGATTTTGTAATTATATAACTGGTTAAAAGATATATACAAATCTCTGTAGGTGTATCACGTTTGGCTATCTTATGTTAGCTGTGAGATAACTTAAGCTATATTCAGTAAATAAACATATTATTGTACTCACAAAGTATAATTTCATTTGAAAGCATTTTTTTTGCACCCTAGAAATAATAGTATTCAAGAAGGGAAATCAAAATCAATAAGCTTATTTTCAAATAAAACTGGTTGGTTGCCTGTAAAGTCGGTATACGGGCGAAAGTTTTACGTGACAACGACTTTGAGTGATAAAATAATTTTAATGTGAATATTCATTCGTATAGTAGGAAGAAGGATGAAATAATAGTAACAATTTAAAACATTTATTTATACAAAGAATTATATTTAAAACATTAATTTATAGGCACATAACGTGAGCGGAGCGTAACGCAGTTTCTTGAAGTGTCACCCGGCAAACCAATTTATAAGACGTTGTCACGTCAAAACATGTAGTCACTAAGCCAAAAGTGTAAAGTTCTAATTTAATCATGTGATTCAATTACTATAACTGTCTAATCTATAATCTAAAAACACAAAGGAGGAGGAGGTTCAATAAGGCGGGTTTTCGGCCCCTTTCATTTTTGAGCTAAAAATTAAAAAAAGAAAAAAAATATCTACTATATGTACTAACAAATCGATTCTACCTCAAACGGAACCACAAATATTAAAATAATTATTAATATATAATAATATTGATCTCAGTTCTTAACTTAAAAATCGGTTTATAAACTGGATATATTTTTTTGTGATCAAAAATTGATAATAGTTTTACTGCAAATGTAATGGCCGGTCGCCCAATGACGTAACCTATCCCGGAAAATATTTAAAAGATCAGTACTTAACGTATGATGGACTGGCAGAAACTCGTTAATAGTATATAAATTGATAGGTATACATAAAAAGAGCAAAGTGATTTTATTTGGTGCCATTTATACTATGTCTAAACCTAAATTATAATAAATATAATAATCATCAAGTTATTTCCTATTATAAAATACAAACAATATATTAAAATGAATAGAGTACAATTAACATTATTTACAATTTTACGTAATATAAAGTACAAAATTATCCAAATTTCACTTATTGATACTATTGAAATAAGACGAATTGAATTTTGACGACCATTTGGTTCAACGGTAGCGATCCTGCCTTTCGCACCGATGGTCCTGGGTTCGAATCCCGGAAGGGGCAGATGTTTGTGTGATGAATACGAACATGGATATTTATATATATTTCTATAACTATAACATATCAATGTATCATATATGTATGTCTATCCGTTACCCTAGTATCCATAACACAAGCCTTTATATAGTGCTTACTTTGGGCTAGGCTAATTGATGTGAATGTAATAAATATAATATTTTTATTAAGAAAATACCTACTACTATAAAGATTAATAACGTGAAATAATTAAAACAAACATACTATACACACAACGTGTTACAAAAAATTCTGTAAAAATGTAATAAATTATCAAAGCGAAAAATATTGTCAACCTTAGTAAGCTGTCACTGCATAGATCTGAAGTGATCATAGATTATTTAACAGAGTGTACTTTTTAACGGACTTTAATTTTTTCATTCAACAGGGTTTGCAAACTCAATAAGAGGAATTAATGGCTTCGAAAAACGTCAAGTCGAAAAAAAGGGTTACGTTGTCAATTTCAAATCTTCTAATCGATATCTTACAATTATTTCGTGTTTTAACCAACATTATTTCTAAAGTGAAAAAAATGCTTTTTTGTTCTTTAATTTTCTAACTCTTCTATTAACTAATTCTAATATTACGATATGATGTTATGCGAAGGCCATGAAGATGGCAACTTAAATTGTGCTCGCGAACTGTATCGGCAACGATTTATTGATGGTAGACCTCCCGTTGAAGAGCAACGCCTACCTTCGTATCAAAGCTTTCTCAACATGTCAAAACGCCTACATTCCATCGGGTCCTTTCATCGGTCCACTGGAAGTGGACGTCCAAGCACAGGCGATCCCAAACAGGCTGAACCAGTATTGCAGCATTTTGAAGAAGAGCCACCCACGAGTACGAGGCGAACCGCAGCAAGACTCGGTATGAACCATGTTGCAGTTTGGTGAATTCTTCGTGACGACAATCGTCACCCTTATCACTATCGCCGCTGATGCAGTCCGATCTTGCACCCAGAAGGAACTTCTGCGATTGGTACTTCAGGCAGTTAAGGGAGAACCCTGAATACGCAAACAATGTTCTTAGACGGATAAGGCAACATTCACGTGGTCAGGACTTTCAAATGTTCATATCGATCACGTTTGGGCTTGCGAGAACCCACACGCTTCTGGGCAGAGCAGATTTCCACATCAGTGGAAGATGAATGTGTATGGTGGTATTTATGACAGGCATGTCACCGGTTCTGTCATTTTGCCATCACGTCTAAACGGAGGCAATTTTACCTAAAGTTTTTACAAACGGAATTAGAAGAGGTGGTTGACGACTTTCCTGTTTTTCTTTAAAGATTTCTTTGACAACGAAAGAAACGTGGTGTTTCAGCATGATGGAGTGGTGGCACATTTTGCTCGCGAGATGCGAGAGTATATTAACGGTTAAAAGGATGGATCGGCCGTGCGGGACTTCTTCTTATGGGGTTACGTGAAGGACAAAGTCTAGCGTGTAAGATCTGTTTTCACGTCAATAACACCGACGAAGGTGCGAAATGCCACAAAAGCCATATCCCGGCGAGCGAGTTTGTGCATTGAGCAAGGCGGAGCACATTTTGAGACGTTTCTGTAAATTGTTGTTCGTAACGAAAAAGTAAGTGTTAGTTTATGTTGAAAGAGACCTAACATAAAGTACCTATGTCAGGTGTTTTAATATTTTCTTTGACTCTCCTAATCGTATCGTAATATCGATCTGAGCGGCTTCTGTACATTTTGTTATTGACTCTATGTCGTTCCGCGGGTATAAGGTAAAAATGTACATAAACATTCTGTATTATTTACTCTTTAATTATATGGAAAGAGGGTTGGCACATAAATGAATTTTATTTTTATTAATTTTGGCGGAGAGTCGTAGTGCGATACTACGGTTTTCAAATATTATAAATTGACTCTTTAAAGTGACCATTACGGTAAGTAAGGAAACGGGGTTATCGTTAGCGCTTTACGGATATTTTTGTAACACCTTGTATATACATGTTTATGTAATCGGCCGTTTCAAACAGTAAAAAAGTAGAAAAAGTCACTAACGTGACATCTGTCTGTATCTACTTACAATGCGCGTAGAAGTGTCAATTAAGAAGTATGTAAAATATTTGGCACAGTTCTGGTGATCAACAGTACTCACCTGCGAATACATTTTAAAACTATATAAAAAAAATTGTGCTAGTGATAAAAACAAGGTTAAAGGAATATACTTCTCATACATTGTCTTTTAACTGTGACGCAAGGAATCAAGTGAAAATATTCATTAGGAATAGTGAATTTCCAAAAAGTTACTTGGTATATTTTTCGAATTTCAGAAGACGGGTGAATTTAACATTTATCTACTTAGTTTGTGATTAAACTCCACCAATTGCACCTACACCTTGATCTTCATAACGTTCACAATGGTGTTTGTGAAAAAGAAGAATTGTATGGGTTTAAAGATATTTATTCTCATAAAGACATCATATTGTCACTTACATGAGAACATGTTAACAAAACTTATTTATTACTTTGCGGTCGCAAAAGCAAAACGAAACATTATAGCGTATGAAACTACATATTTAAAAATAACTTATAATAACAGAGAGACTTGCTTAACGCATTATTTTAATTTATTCATTTTCAATTATATATTGAGTAAGTTTTTTCTTAAATACGTTAAACGAGTCTTCACTTTTAATACATGAGGGTATTTTATTATAAAATTGTGCTCCTTCAAACGTGACCATAGTTTTGCCGTAATTTGTACGTGGCTTGGGTAAAATAAGAAAACTAGCGCGACGAGTGCTGCGACTGGTGACAGATTTTTGTTTGGTGAACGTTATGCTAGTGTGGATATTCTTGCTAAGAATTTTACGGATGAAAATACAAATGTTATATCGATAAAGGTTTTTAATGTTCATTTTTTTTGTCTTACTGTATATTATATTTGTAGGTGTCCTATAGTGATAATTAAAAAGCAATTTGATAATTTTATTTTGTAAGGTTTGAATATCTGATAAATTAGTTTTGGCTGCACTTCCCCAGACCTCAACAAGGTAAGATAGGTGTGGTTTCACTAAGGTGTTGTATAGTGTATATCGTAATTTATGTGGTATACATCGTGCAATATTTCGCAATGAACTACACACTGTTAATAATTTATTTTTTATGTAGTCAATATGAACTTTCCATGTTAAATGAGTATCAATATGTAAATGTATTAGTATGAAAACATTAATTCTTAATTAAGTGCAGTTCTTAATAAATTTGTTTCTTGCATAACGGTTTGCCAAATAACACCGTGAGGAGAATTTATTGTTTTAAACTTTCATGGTCACTAACATTACGGAAACGGAATTTGCAGGCGCCATCATAACTAGACAACAGAACAATTCGAAGCCCCAACAACAACAACAGTAAAAATCATAGTAAATATCTCGTTTTGTGTAATAATTACTTCGTAGTAGTATTTTCTACTACGAATGAATTGTTTGTTTTATGAGAATTCTTATTTTTTCATCACATTTTTAGTTTGGTTATTATTTATTATGATAAAAACAAAAATATAAAAGTTAATTAAATAACAAGTTAATATTTTTTATCCAATCCATCATTTGATTTGTAAATTGATATATTGAAAATGGTAGATAATGAATTTATAGAAATTTTTACTTTTACAACACTCAAAATAGACTTAAATGAACGTTGTAATAATTTAGGCGGGACAACTTTATCTATACATATAAATAAAATTGGAGTGTCTGTTTGTAATATTGAAATAACCGTTTTTTACTACATGCATATGAATAGGTATATATATACGGTACATACACCAAAATAACATTTTTCACAATTTTTGAAACTTCTGTCTGTCTGTTTGTTCCGGCTAATCTTTGAAACAGCTGGACCGATTTTGTCGGGACTTCTATATGCAGGTAGCTGATGTATTAAGGAGTAACTTAGGTTACTTTTATTTAAGAAATATTCTTTAAAATTACTGTG
The DNA here is from genome assembly GCA_927399485.1 of Calamotropha paludella. Lineage (NCBI taxonomy): Eukaryota > Metazoa > Arthropoda > Insecta > Lepidoptera > Crambidae > Calamotropha > Calamotropha paludella. The sequence continues at coordinate 11,174,316 of OV656826.1, read as the reverse complement.
CCACAACATCGCGTGGCTGGGTCAGCTACTATATCATATCTGTGGTGATGGCTTTATCTATTTTAAATTAAATATCAAGGAAACATTACATTTTCTCTAATTTTCGTTGTAAGAAAATTTTCTACGACGTATTAAATAGTAAAAGATCATATACTTCCCTTTTTATTCCTATCAGTTTTTATTACTTTACTATCGCGTTTATTTAGTTATGCAGCCATGCCTACGTCATGCTAATCGCGGAGCTTAGTAAGTGGGCGACGCTAACGCAGCGTTTTGGATGTTTAGTCTAGAGCTCGGCGACCTGCATTCGTTCTAGAGATAAGAACAGTAGCCCAGCCCTTAGACTTTTGTAATAGAATAAGTTAGTCTGTAATAAACCATCGAGCTGGACAGTCTCAATTTTCTTTTTAAAAACTATCGGTCACCGTCCCGAGATTTAACTACTTACTACTACTACTTCTATGTTTAGGGATACTTAATAAACACAGATACTTGTTGACTTTGTTGTTATCAACGATGTAATGACATCATGACACTACTATTATTGTGATAACAGAATAATATAGTATTTTGTGGATTATGTATGGGTGACGACATATAATATTGAAAGTGTCGTAAAGCTGACGAGTTTCTTGCGCCCATTCTTTTTGACAGTTAATAGTTCAGTCAATCTTTAGGTTTAGTGGTGAAAAAATTACCCCATGGGTAATAGTTGTTTCTTTTTTTTTTTGCAAAATGACGTCACTAAGCTATGTTCAACTCGTAGCGGTTTTTTGAAAAACTCAAAAACCTCCAAAAAAAATTTTGAAACGCATTTTTCTTGATTTGTATGCATTTTTTAAATTTTTTTTCGACCATAATTGTAGAGGGCGTTGAGCACTACAATTTATGTCATTGTTGCAATGTCGTACAACAAAAAATGCGCATTGTAGGTGCCGCCAAAGTCTAAAAAAAAGGATTTCTCACTGTTCGTTTTTTTCGTTCAATAATTTATTATGACTTTCGTTATGGGCTAACTCAATAACAAAGCTATGATAGGCTGCGAATAGCATTTTTTAATGAAGCCCCATCTCGTGCCACTATTTACAATTGGTTTAACGAGTTTAAGCGTGGACGTATCAATCTCAATGATGATCCGCGTGAAGGACGTCCTTTAACAGCGACTACTGAAGATAACATCAGTACTGTGCGACGCATGATAGAGGATGATAAGAGAGTGACCTATCAGCAGATACGGGCAAGCCTAGGCATTGGTATGAGTCAAGTTCAAAAAATATTACACGAACATTTAGGCGTCAAGAAGCTTTGTAGCATATGGATTCCCCATACTTTAACCGACGGCCAGAAACACCTTCGCATGGACTGGTGTCGGCAAATGTTAGATAAGTTCAACGGCGGTGACTCAAATGCTGTATTTGACATCGTAACAGGTGATGAAAGCTGGATATATTGCTATGAACCCAAAACCAAAAGACAATCAGCTCAGTGGGTGTTTCCTTTCGAGGATCGGCCAACTAAGGTAAAGAAAGGTAGAAGTCAAGGAAAAAAGATGATTGCCTCATTCTTTGGTCGGAAGGGTCATTTCGCGACAGTTGTGTTAGAAGATGGAAGGACAGTTACTGCAGACAGGTATGTCAATCGCTGTTTGCCTGTTGTTTTAGAAAAAATTCGACAGCAGCGCCCTCGAAGCAGGATCCTCCTTCACCACGACAATGCTTCAGCGCACTCTGCAGAACGGACTGTTGAATATTTGACTATGGCAGGTGTCGAGATAATGAGTCATCCACCATACAGTCCTGACCTGGCGCCCTGCGAATTTTATTTATTCCCAAGAACTAAACATAAAATTCGAGTTATTCGCTTTACGAGCCCTGAAGATGCGGTGAAAGCGTACGAAAATGCTAAAGAAGAGACCCCTAAGGACGAATGGGCCCACTGCTTTTCTCAGTGGTTCCCTCGAATGCGACGATGTGTAGAGAGGAGATTACTTCGAAAAACAATAAAAGCATTGGCAACTTCCTTCATTAAGCCGTTTTTATTTTTCTAAACATTTTCCGTGTTACCTAAGTATATTGAAGATTAACAGACACACGAAAGACATCGTGGCTTCTCGAACAATATCTCTAAGTACCGAAAGAGCGAAGAAAATGAGAATGACAGATTTCATGGAAACAGAACGGAACGACTAGAGACCTCCGGTTACAGGACGTCAGTCCTGTTTAATTAGTAATCTTACCATGATGCTCGAGAGTTCAAACTGTTACCTAAAAAGCACGCACATTCTTATCAGCGCTACCAGCCAGTGTTGCAAGTGAACAGTTATTTACTAGCGCAGGATTAATACACGAACCCTTGCGAAACAGACTGGAGTCCGAAAAAGCGGCCATTCTACTTTTCATTAAATATAATGCTCCAATATGTTAATTTCATTACTAAAACAATTAATCAATAATAGTAATTCACTCATTACTTTATTATTAAACTCCGCATCCGCTTCCGCGGATGTGAGCCTCCTAAAATCCGCATCCGCATCCGCATCCGCATCCGCGGATGTGAAAAAAATTACATCCGCAACATCCCTAATTCAGATTACGGATGAGATTCGTTTACATGAATCATTGCGTAGTTTTGAAAGATATGTTAAATAGCGTCTTGTTTTAAAAATAATATGTCGTATCTCAAATTGCAAAAAGGGAGTTAATTAATATTGCAACTATTAATATATGAAGTAGTAACATTAATCAATCGACGTAGCGCCCACGTTGTCGCGTCAGGGGTTATTATCTTATCCGCCTTGCTTACTAATTCCTATACGTGATTTAAAGATAGAATAGTTATTATACTCCTATTCCATCTCTTTTAGTTGACGATATGTTTTAGTGACTTGAATGAATCGCTCACATCCTATTCTAAGAGTTTACGTGGTTTGCGTGGGTCTGCTAGATTTAACAAAATTGCTATATATATGTTGTTTAAAACTTTCATGATCACTTATACATTCATATTTATTATTACCATGGTTATTGAGGCTCCGATATTTCAGCGTAGTTTAATGCGCAATTAACACGGAAGAACATCCAAATATAAAAATCTCGTTATTATGAATACTTATTGCTACATAATTAAATTGTTTTTAAAGTATAACATATCGGCTTCGCGGTTGCGGAGGTCAAACGACTTTGGCCGGCAATGGCCCGTTATCGGATGGGTGTTTTTCGTGCTTCGAAAAGCATGGTAAATCATTGCTATCAGCTGCATTTGCAGTCTTTGTCATTCATCAATTCGCACTCTGGGCTCACATGGGTAGTACATTATTCTTAAGGTATAATGATTTTGGTTCAAAACTGTTGCTGCTGATTCAGTTTTTACTATGACAGCGGATGCTGATGCTGATGCTGATTTTTGGAGATGAATATCAGCGGATGCTAATGCTGATATAAATAAATAACGTAAATAAGTAATCTTTGACCACGAATACATAAGATAGACCATGTACACGAATCAAAACGTTGACGTCTTGATTTGAAAACAAAAAACACATATAACTATATACACTTTGTTTTATTTTTGACCGTGAAAACAAATAAAAAAAAAATCATTTATAAATCTCTGTATACCTTCTTTATTTCTATTTTCTGGGTCGTTATATTTTTTCCTGACGTCATCACACAAATACTTTCATACCCAATTTTTACCTCCGTTACGGTAAACTATTTACAAACTTTGAATGTCGTATTTATTTATATGTAATCTTGAGCCTAAAATCAAGCTTCTAGCTTTAAAAATTACGGAATTTCCTTAAAACTTTCATTCCCTATTTCAACCCATTACAGCCCTTTTTTACATTAAAAAGTAACATGTATTTTCTCAGGCTCTAGACTATTTCTGTACCAAATTTTATTTAAATTAGTTCAGTAGTTTAGGCGTTATGGTGTAGCACACAGACAAAGTTACTTTCGCATTTATAATATTAGTAAGGATTATTACACTATGCATGAACGATGCCACAATATCACTCCAACGTCCAACCAATTTATGCTGACAAAACAATCTAATGAAGGCATTTTTGTATAACTATCTATAATTGGATAAAACTCTACGTGTCTTGCTCAAGGCATCGCCTTTAACAAACACGTTACGTCTTAATTGTCAGCATTAAAAATCAGCATTATTTGATGCTGATACTGAGGTTGATATTAAAAACAGAGCTGATAATCCGCGGATGGTGATGCTGATATTCGCAACAATCCTGGTTCAAAGATAATTAAATATCATTATTTTGCCTACAGATGGATTAACAAAAATTAAGCAATCATAAAAGATGCTTTTCATAGAAAGTCTTAAATTCAAACTTATTTTTTTAAGCAGTTCTAACTTTTGCTTTTAACTTGACGGTTGCCTAGTGCAACGTATGTTTGTGCGATGCACATTGGCATCGAAATATGGTAATCTTTATACTTATTTAGTATTCTCTAGATTATTTAGTACCACAGTAAAAGCTATGCTTATTTTAGGATTGAATAATTGTCGTAAGTTGTCCAGAATTTATTTAAAGGTCCCACTGTGGACATCATTAAACAAGGAAATGGTTTTGTACATTATTTTTTTTCATTGAAAGTTCTGAATTTTACGTATATTTGAACAGGCGCCACTGTAAACTATATTTCGATAATTACCAGTATGTTTGGTTATAAATAGTATAATAGGTTATGTGGCAAAATGTTACCGGCACGTAAATTACATTTAACATATAATTTTAGATTAAATATCGATACAAATCAATTGTGACGAAAATAAATTCAACTGAATAAATAACTTAAGATTTTGCATACTCAACGAGGTTCATTAGCCAAATAATAGAAAATATCAATGAAAATAAAGCTAAGGTATTTTTTCTATAAAACAAAGAAAGGAATAAAATAAGTCGATTAATCGATTTCGTGTTTTTCTATTTGTGGTTTCCTCTAATGGCAACACTTGTTTGCCAATAAAATGTAAATAATTCAAAATAATTGTCACTTGGGACTTTTTGGCGGGAGTGCGTAGCGTCACTTTAATGGTTTTGGTTTTCTTGTTAAATTTTGTGTTGTGGTTGATATTAGTGTGTAATGGTGGGTTATTAACCACTGAGTGTTTCTGAATATGCATGAGTGTTTACAAGTGAAACAAAACAGGTTGGAAGGTGTCATTTTGCGCTCTCTCAAAAAGGCCACGAGGAGGTTTCAGTAAAACCCCACTTCTTTACTGAAACCAAGGAAATTTCTCAAGAACATAGAAGAAAGATTATACTGACTTGACATTGGCTAAATGCACAAATTGTACAAGCCATAAATAAAGAAAATAAATAAACTGTCACTTGTTGCAGTTGTTGCTTACGCTCAGACTGATGTGTTTCAGTGGCGTGGGGTGAAAAAAAAGGAAGGTAAAGCCGGACCAAAAAACGGCTAATGCGTAATTAAACAAAATATCATATTATAAAAAAATATGCAATAAATTACATACCTGACCTGAGTGTGTTCATGTGTTGTGTTAGTTTACCTTTTCCATAACTACGACGAAATGTTAGGTTTGGTGATTTGCTTGCGTTGCGTGCGTTGTATGCAATTTATCAGTTGTTAGTGTTCACCACCTTCACCATACATGACATCACTGGTATTATATGAACAGTGCATGTCGAGTATGATAAAAGTGGCTTTGAAAAAAGCCGTTTTAAGCACACGTCACTCGCACAGGGGTTATAATATATAGAAAAACAAGAACCAAAAATAAGTGAAACTTCACTTGCTGAACATATTCTACTAACTATATTATTACAAATGGTGAATGTTTTTACTTAATTACGCGAAAATGGCTTAACGAATTTGGATGAAATTTGGCATGCATGTAGCCTTGGACACGGAATAGAACAATCAACATGGCCTGAATTCCACACATACGAAATCGCAGGCATAAGCTAGCAAATAAATATCAGTAGAAATATTGGATGTTTTTATTTTGTTACTTGTCGTTTGTCGTCTGTCTTCGCCATATATATATTCTACTAGCTTTCCGCCCGCGGCTTCGCCCGCGTGGAATTCGGTTATATTGCGGTATAAAGCACAACTATAAGAAAACTTCTCATTCCCACGGAAAAATCTAAGAAGCGCGATGTAACGCTGGATACAATTAGTTGTTAAACCAAAACTGAATGGTACTCTATATTATATGTTTTCCCTTGTGGAGCAAAAACATGCATATTTTGGGCACTGGAAACCCGGGAACACGCTAGATAGAGCTGACCATGCGAAAAACAATGTTTTTCCAAGTGTACTCCAGCAACCCTTAGAGTTTGGCGACCCAACCCTTGTGCTTTATTAATGGTCATTGCAAATGAAACCCTTATAGGAAATTGTAGACTTTTAAATTGAAATGGGAGGTCTGTTGGAATAATCGGATTCCGAGGAATGAGTCATTTAGTGAATCATTTAGCTTCAAAATTTACATGTTCATATTCGTTTGCAACATAGAAGTAGATGTAAAAAAAACAGTTTAGACAATAAAACAAATTGTACGTCATCCCTCGGGAATTTCTCATTTTCGGGGATTCATTATCGTATCATTTAGCTTCTAAATTTACATGTTTATATTCGTTTGCAATATTTTACCTTGTTTTAAACGACACACAGCGCCATCTACAATCCATCCCTCAAAAAAACAATATTTTTGTTTTTCCTCGGGAATATCAATTTTTTTTCCAGGATGAAAGGTACCCTATTATTTAATCCGGACTTTTATCTTTACGTCTGCAAAATTTCAAAGCAATCGGTTCAGTAGTTACGGCGTGAAAGCGGAACAAACAAACAAACAAACAAACAAACAAACTCACTTTCCGATTTATAATATTAGTAAGGAGTAAGGATAACCCGATAAATTTACGTAACATTTTTTTTGATAAATTATTTATTTATACATGATTTTAAATTATAAATTATTTTATTTGTATTCTAACATAATTCTACGGTTTTTCTTTACGAAATGAGCCAGAATCCTTTCATAAAAGTCGCTTTTTTGTTGCAATTTTAACAATAGATGTTTTTCAATTGATATTACTCCGAGATTTGATAATCTTGCCTCACTTTGGCTGTTTCGTGTATAAGTATGAATCCGCTTCAATGCCGAAAACGACCTTTCCGCGGAAGCCACCGATACGGGAAGAGTCAAAATAATTTGACATAAAATTAAAAGCTGAGGAAAAGCTTCATTCAACGTGGATTTAAAAAGATATAAATAAAGTTCGTAAACATCTAAATTACTAATTGATGAAGTACTGTATAAAACTTTTAATTCGTTTTTTAAGGCGTGAAAATCAAAAATATTTGGAAATTCGGATATTAATTTAGACACGCTTTCCTCAGGAAAACTACTACGGTAACTCGCGTATTTCGATTTGTTGACTAAATCAAGAAAAGTTAAGTTCTGAAAAGATGAATAACGGAAGTTTATTTGGCTTTTGATGTTATCTATTATTTCAACGAATAAACGCTTGTATTGTGTTTTTAAGTCAATTTCTGTATCCAGCCGCCGGCGTCGTCGTGGTGGTTCACAATATTCCTGAATACTACTGAAAATAAAATCAAATTGCTTTAAAAACTCTTCTGACATCCAAGATTGAAATGCATTTATTTCTCTAACTGAGGTTTCGATGTCGACTTGTTTGGTTTGAAGCAAAGCAAATAAAATGTCAGTTCTGGCAAAAATCTCCGAAAAAACATGTAAAAGGAAACAAAATTGCATATCTTCTAATTTACTTACAAACGACTCCGACATGGATACAGAATCAACATCCCACGATTGGGGATCATCTAATATATGATTAAACGTTTCAATCATATCTAACCTGCAATTAAATATAACATTAATAATGCGTGAATGATAATGCCATCGCGTTTCAGCTACTCCAGGCATACGACGGTCGGAAAACTGTTTTAAAAGATTTGACCGCTTCGACGATTTGTTGAAAAACCTGACAATTCCATTGATATGACCAAAAAATGATTTTAATTCCGAAATATTTTCCAAGGATTTGCTTAAAACCAAATTAAGTATATGAGCATAACACGGTACGAAACGTGCGAGAGGGCATTGACCCCGTACTAAAGACTGAACGCCTCCGCGTTCACCTGACATAACGGCCGCACCGTCGTATGTCTGACCGATCAATTTGTCTTTGCATCGATATTGTTCAAGAATATTAAGCAACTGAGTCGCTAATACAGCCGCTGTCCGGCTTTCACTAACGTCGTAAAAACCTACAAATCTTTCCTCCAGACCGTTTTCGGTTAAATAACGAAATATGACTGATAATTGTTCCCTATGACTAACATCTGGGGTTTCGTCTATCATGACTGAAATGAATTTAACTTGGCTAATCTCAGACCTAATCTCGTCTAAAATTACCGCCGCGATGCATTGTATAAGATCATTTTGAATGTCTCCCGAGAGACCGGTAAACACGGAGTGTGAATTAGATAAACATTGATCAAGATGAGAGTCTATAACGCTGTCGTACTTACTCAAATAAAACAATGTTTCTACATAATTGCCACGATTGTCTGAATTTAAGTTTTCACTATGGCCGCGGAAAGATAACTCCTGTTTTCCAAGAAGAACAACAGTGTCAATTAAACGTTTCATTAAGTTTCGATTACGCTCCACTTTTCGATTATGGGCTTCATAACTATTACCGAAAAATGTTTCTATTCTATTATTTCCAAAATCGTGTAATAATAAACAACTGCGTAAATGTTTTTCAGTTTGAGTATGTTTCCTAGCCGAATTTGTCAAATTATTAATGTCTGAAAAACCCGTTTTATTCCAAGCACTGTTTGTATCGGAAAACAACAAACATGGAAAACAAAATAATTTATTTAATTTGCAACTGCCCGTTAACCAATTGTATTTATCATACATAGAACTGTGAAAATGTTTGAAAAATCCGTCTTTACGCCTATAATCAATTTTTATATCGGGACAAGCCCGTCCATTTTTTATGATATATTTTTTATTTTCGAAAGATTGATTGGAGAAAGAAGTTAAGTCATTTAATAAGTAATCTGTAAGACAACAGTCAATTTATATCAATGCCGCCATTTCTCGTCTAACCGCGTCACGACAAATAACAAAGTTAAATAAACTATAAAGACATACCTTTACGAGGAAACGAAACAAACTATTTATTACAGACTAACACAACACTCGGCAAGTAAAATTTCACTTATTTTTCACATCTATTCATTCACATAAACAATAATTCACATAAATGCTAATTTATAGCATAAATTACCCGTGCTGTCCGTGACCGCGTAATGAGTAATCTGTGATCAATCAAGCGAGCAGTGTTGCCAATAATAATTTTGAAATTCCGCCAACTTCATAACGAAGTTCTGTTAGCAATCCGTTAAATCTCGCAATTTTCTCGTCAGTAAAATCCGTCGAATTACCAAGCGAAATAAAATAATAATTCAAGTTTAATAAAAATCAAGTGCAACAATCCATAAGATCACTTTTTTATCAAAAAAATAACAATAAAATTAAACAAAAAAAGAACCCTACAAATATGTTTAAAGTGTGACAGAGTTCGCATCATTATTTTGCCTCCTGCTACCTTGTCTAAAACAAGAGAAATTCTTGTACATGTATGTCGTAGACAGTATCTTTGGTACATGAATAGTATTTACGCAGTAGAATTGACATAACAGAAACAAAAATTTAGCTTTGATTTTTGAAAAAAAATTGTTGTAATTTGAAATATAAGAATAAATCTATCTTTATTTAAATAATAATCTTTTTCAAATTCCGCTAAACAATCCGTTAGCCGTCAAAATACTTTTTGTTCCGTATCTTAATAGCCCTAATCCGCTAGATATGACGGGAAATCCGTTATGTTGGCAACGCTGCAAGCGAGTGTCAGCCTCAAGGTCGAGGTCGCGCGAAACTAGACGCTCAAGCGAAACGAAACCTTAACGTGAGACAAATAAAGATTGGTAGGCTATCCGAGATCGAGTTATCTATAAACAATTATTACGAGGCTTTTGCATGTATTTGTTTATGTATGTGTGAGTGATTTGCATACATTTGGCATTTGTAAATTCCCAATATTTTGATCGGGTTGCCGGAGCGGAGGAGCGCGTCGCACTTGTCGCGTCATATGATTGTAAACTGTGTTTGTGTGCGTTTGCTATTTCAAATACATTGCGTATCTTGTATACGGGATATAGAAGAATATTTTTACAAAGCGCGCAATGTAATTATGGCGTTTGCAATCCGAAAGCCGTTGAACTTCGGCTTACATTACAAAGCGGGGTAAGCTATTATTGAAAATAATAAAAAAATTATTAGTGATCGCCAAGGCAACCCGATGGGAATCGTGTTATATGCACGCGTCGCCACTGATGTGTTTTGATTGCAATTTCCATTTCTCTAACTATGACCTTACTGGCTTCCCTATACGGACTTAATTCTGATCTTCACCGAAGACTGGGGCTTTGTTTAACGGACTCTGCTTACTATCAACGACGACTTTTACTTTGTTTTATGGACCATGTGCTCACTATTAACGACGAATTTGACTCTGGAATCAAGGATTACTGCTGCGTGATAGTACTTAAGTATATTAGTTGGTCTAGATATAAGTTGAATATATTACCTCCTGCACAGTTTTTAGATGATATGTTGGTCATACGAGGGGCGTTCAAAGTATTCTCGGTATCGGGGTGATAAACTAATGATGAGGGTAATTATATTATCGCATTAGCTAAAGACACTCTTTGAGGGTATAAATATAAAATTTCATTTAATTGTCATCATTAGTATTCAAGATATCATTACGAAAAGACAACTACGATGACAGATTCCACAATGTTGAAAAAACACACAGGGCGCGTTGCCAAGGTTGCTGTGAGGGATTGTCGATTTGAAGAAATCACTCATCCACCCTACAGCCCAGACCTGGCCCCCAGTGATTACTTTTTGTTCCCAAACTTTAAGAAAGATCTTCGAGGTAACCATTTTTCCGACGATGAAGAGTTGAAGGCGGAATTTGATGAACAATTTTCAGGCAAAGAAGAAAATTATTTTTAGGGGGTATTGAAAAAATACTTTTCCGATCAAATAAGTGTTTTCTGCTTATTATTTCATGCCCATACCGAGAATACATTGAACGCCCCTCGTATATGATAATGAAGAAAATATAGATATTTAATGTATAAAAAGTTATTTTTTTATAAATTTCAATGGCTACAATTATATTAAATATAATTAGAACATGTTTCTCGTTATACTTACATTTACACATCGATTTACACATCACCTCGAGTATAGAACCTAGAGAAATTCTTAATTTGCCTCACAGTAGGACATATTTCCTACATCAAAATGTTTAAGTTTCTACTCTTTTTAAACAATGGCGTCCTTTTTAATATTTCTTTTAGATCTGATACACTTAAGATTTTAAAACACTCAATTATTATTATTATTCTAATTTTTGCTGTCCATCCTGGACCCAAGACACTATGGAGCTTATTTCTTTACTTTTTCACAACAGATTGATACAAAACGATGCAATATGTAATACCAATTAAAATAAGTACTTAAATTTGGGAGATGACTACGTAGTGAAGTAATTTAAGATATCTTCTGTATGTCATATAATATACTGTTGTTGTTTGCATTTCTTTCTCATAATTGGTTATGCCACCTAGTTGATTTTTCTTATTACTCAGTTATGCTTATTACGTTGGTGAATGGTGTGTGCAGAAAGTTTTTTATTAACAGATGCCTATAGCGATTATTATTACCCAAATGCGTTATTTAGACAATACTTAATCTGAAAAATTCTATGAAAATTCAATTGTATTAAATTAGTGCCATTTTAAAATGTTTTAATGATTTTCACTTCATGTAATCTGCTTGTTTATCAAAGGGGCGTTTTTGGGTGACGTACCAAACAGCAGTAAATAACATTTTGAAGTTAGGCACTACTTTAAATGATAAATTGCTTTTAAATCTTTTTGCTTTAATTTTATAAATTAGCTTTTGTTCTTCAACTCAGTTATTAACTCTGCTGTCAATTTCACGATCAAAACTTCATACTAAAAAAGTACAACGGGTTCAGCCAAGAAGTTTCATTGCTATACAACTTGCCTCATTTCGTTTTATTATGAAAAGTTTTTAATGCCGTCATGTAAAGCCTCTTTAGAAAGTTGTACGATTCACTTTTGAACAGCTTTTATGCGAAGTTTTTAAGCGTTTTAATAAATTTATTATTAAGAGGTGCATGGATCCGCACTTTCATATTTTAGGTAATAAGGGTGTTGTAACATTTTTGTAATTTTTTTACCAATAGACTTTTTTATCATTTTTATCACATGATAAAACAAAAACTATTATAGAAATTTTATGCCGCTCTCAATTGTTATCTAGGAAAGGGAAATATTTTTGATAAGTTCGTGCCATTGTAGTCATAGTATAGTACTTTAAATCACTTTAATAAAGTCAATTCGACATAACTTCTAGCTTTTGGAAAATAGTTACCTACGTCCCATTTTTTTTCTGCGGCTCGTTCTAATGTAGTTATCAGAAAAAAAATTCAATTCTTAAGGAGTAAACTTTGAAAAAATTGAGAGTGAGATTGTGATCGTATCGACGTTTTTTGTGCGCAATCTATAGAGCGCACCTTTTACTTTATTTTAAGGTTTTGTTTCATTTATTCTGTGCCTGTTTTAAAGACAATCGTTTTTTAAGGAATAAACACTAGCCGTGCTTTGGCGCACGACTGATACACACACATTTTATTAATTTTCACTTGATTTTCGAAACAATGTTCAGGTTAATTTATATTGTGTATTTTTGTATTAATGATAAATAAAAATAAATAGCATACCATTAATTATTACAGGCCATGTCATACAGCTAAAAGTTTTCGTTACATTAAAACTAATTTACTGGTGGTTGGAGTATGAGTTGTTCTCTTAAAACAACTCTTAGGATGTGGTTCATGCGTCATTCTCGTGAACAAGATTATGGCCTACGGTGTTTGTATCCATAGGTATGATTTCAGATCTGTGTGCCCCTGCAGTGGGGATATTAATAAACTGATAATGTTAGTTAAAGTTTTAATGCCGTTTGATGCAACAGTAGCATCCTGCTTTCGCACCGATGGTCCTGGGTTCGAGTCCTGGTAAGGGCGCATGTTTGTGTGATGAATACGAGCATTTGACTTGAGTCATGGGTATTTATAGATATATATTCCTATGAATATTACCAATCTATGTATCATATATCAATGTCTATCTGTTAGCCTAGTATCCATAACACAAGCCTTACAGTGCTTACTTTGGGCAAATATAATCCATTGGTTGAAAAACAGATTCACAATATAATATTTATTTTTGGCCTTTATATTTTATTTCAATACAACTAAGAAAAACTTTATCATATTCTTTCCTACGTAGCTAATTTATGTTTACCAGTTTCACTTGACTAATAGTCTGGCTATTTGACATCAGAACAGTTATTTTTGTGGGTGACACAAATTTGCTTACGAACTCAACATGATGTCGGCGAAATACTATTTTTAAATTACTGTATTAGTTTGAAGGGCTAACTTGCTGGTTATGACCGCGAACAACTTGTTCCGTTTTGAATATTTACTACTCTAAGGCGAGAACGATTAAGAATCAATTAGCAAACAAATAATTTATAAATTTAAATTATCTTTGATGTTTCTTTGTTTGTGGAAGGAAGGCTTCGTATAAACTTGAGGGTATTTAAATACCAAACCAAACCAAAGAATATACTTTGGTACTTCCATCACTTTTGCCCGATTTTAAGTTACTTCCAACCAAAATCAATGCCTGAAACGTAGTCTATAAAATATCTGTCAAGAGAGAGAGTAGATTTACAGGATTGGGTGTTAACATTACTTATAAATAAACACAAAAGCACAGGATATCTTAACAAAATTTTTATTCGGATTGAAAGATAAATATAAGTTTGCACTAAGTTGAAGAATGTGTCATTTATCAATATGCATTACGATTCATTTTCAATTGCAACAATGCAAGTTCTAAAGAAGAAATTAAAAAAAAATCTTTTGTATTTACCTAACTACCAATGATTCTTGTATCTTAGAATGAAACTTGCTATGAAACTTTGCCAAATTTCATGATCCTAGGTCAAGAACAAGCGCCTTAAAGCTTTTATTTTCCTCTCGGATTTCATGACAATGAAAAGAACACAAAGAGATACTTACTAATAATAATATCTTTTCAAGGCTGTCTCTAATTAATAATACTAATTTAAGTGTAGGTCTCATGCAATACACAATGCATTGCACTCTGAACCGAATCAATATGTGAACCACAAAGTCTCGTTTTGATACTTTGTCAAAATCATCAAATCAGCCTATTGATGTCTTCATTGACTTTTAAATTTTATTATTTTAATAGCTGTCCCGGCCACGCGTTGCTGTGCCGACTGCAGTGCCATCTGCCGGACTGATTTGTGAATCTAAACCATTCTCAGATCCCCTTGAACACACACAAAAAAATTCATTCAAATCGGTCCAGCCGTTTAGGAGGAGTTCAGTGACATACACACTCACAGAAGAATTATATATATAAAGATTGGCTGCATAGTAATATAGGAAACTATAGGTCTAGTAAGTTATGGTATGGATAAAGAGCTTTGTCGTTTAGACCTTTTCTCGTATACATCATTAGCATCAATTAAAATAATATTTAAACTATAAAGCCAACATTTAAAAAATTAAAATGATAGTTACCTTTCCTATGATAGACCTTTCTATTTTTCTTTATTATATTATAGAAAACTGAAAGTCTAGATGTTGTATCTTGTCAAGTAATTTATGAATGTGATCGTGTGTGATCGGATGTGATCGGATGTGATCGGATAAATAAGTAAAATGAATCCAATAGTGGGTTCAGTGCGGATTAGGTGCCAACGACTGGAGATACCGTCGGAAACGTCTTAAAGTGCCTTCCAAAGTACGGAGACAATATTTTTTCGGTCACCAATCCTATGATCGACCTTGTGATTGTTGCTTATCGTAGGCCGAACGGGCTAGCAACTGTGCTATAAAGCTTATCTACAACTTCTCCACCTAACCCCTTTTAAAATGATGATCTATTTTTATCTGGGAACACCACAAGCAGATAACCTTATAACTACAAGGTGAATATGTAATTGCTAACGAAGTAATGGTTGAAATAAAATAACACAAATAATATTTGCCATGTAACTTGAGTCAAACCATAAGTAGAAATTAGATATTATAACTGATTTTGCTATTACTTATTTCACGTGATGACAGCCAGTTGAAAACCAGGTTCAATCAGCGCTGGGGACTATACAAAGCGTGTCAAACAGAGAAAAAATGTATATTTTTAACAGAAAATAAAGTCAATTTCTATTATTAACTTTTATTGGAACAACAAACATGAATCACGGTTCATTACCAACTTTATATAACACTGTATAAATAAAGATGTCGTATTTTTAATAAAAATTCTTGGCATAATAATAATTTTGAGTCAATGTCCGAAATAGCCACTTAGAAGTTTTTTATACATGAAGACGATTATTAACTTTGAAATAGTAGACTATAAAGTCAAGTCAAAGTTGTTTTGGGATGAGTAAATAAATATATATCTGTAAAAAAATCTATAAGACGTATGTATTGGTGTGTTGTTTTTTCCATGTCGAGTAAATGCAGGAAGTGATTTCACTTAATTTTCTTATTATTTTTAATTCGATTGTTTTTTCCGTTCTGTCGACAATTATCTCGCATATTATCCTATTCATAAAGAGTTCTGTACCCAAATATGGAGGAAATAACAATATTTCCTTCTTCACTGTATTTCGTGGTTCGTAACTTTACGTTGCAAGTCGATTTCTAGATATTTACTATACGTATTTGAGAATCTACAGTTTATTTTGTTCTAAAAGTATGCCGTTACTTCATTTGCATCCAAAACCCCAGTCTAATATTAAAGAGAATTTTAGGAATCCGAAATTTATGACATGCACTAAAACAATTCAGTCATTATTTTGAGTAGGAGTTAGCGCTTTCTTGCATAAGTCATAAGAGGTCTACGAGCAAGTGTCCTGATTGTTTATTGTTATTGGTTGCCCCAGTATTTAATTCAAATTCGCGTTATTTATTTGTATGTTTTTGTAATTTTGATAAGTTTGGTCGACACTTTTAGCCTCACCTCCATTAACTCCATTTCTTTTTCGCACATACCTTGTCTCGCATATGGAAGAGCTAGACAACCGCGCCATCTATTGGTGGCAATTCATACCGTAATGAGGCCAACATGCGGGCGAAAGAAAAAAGAGGGCTGACGGCCGCTCGCGAGCGTAAGCGGAGTTCCGCAATATTAAATTGAACTAGTGGCTTATCCGGAAAACCCCTACAACTAACTATAGTTTTATGTGACGGTGTCTTTCTGTGCCTAACAATAAGAAACAACACAGCCCAAAGACGACCCCGGCAGCTTCTAGCATCTCTCACCACGTGACGGTCAAGGTATCGTGCCCTCTTCATCTACCTCTCACATTTGTTGTCGACATTAATTTTCTCATACCGCAATACAGTCCACTAATTTTGAATCGCCCGCACAACCATTTATCAGTTCAAAATAAAGGAATAGTTCTTTTTAAAACAAATGTAACATTTCCGATTTTAAACACACGTCTGTTTGTGGAGTTCGAATAATTATTTCAACAATTTACATGGGTACTACAGAACTTGGCACGAGAGACGAACTAGAAAATTTGATTCACTATGAATTCAACGTAATGAAGACATTTAAGATTTTGTTACAAGGTGTTTAACAACAGTATAATTAGTATAAAGTCTTGTTTTATTAAAGAGAGTAGAGATCTCTGAAATGACATTAAATGGCTACCAAATATGTTTTAATAACGATTAAAATAATAAAAATAAGTTAATCCATTTTTCGTCTTATAATCATAATATATGTGACATAATTAGTAAAAAGATATATAAACACTATTTCAACTGAACTAGCGGTAGCTGCTTTGGTTAAATGTCTGTATTAAGTTATACATTTGGACTGGATGTAGCCAGTATATATATAATGTATATATTTCAATCAATATTATATTTACCTTAAACATTTTTCACGTCCACTTATGCTTTATTAGCATGTTCACAAACTCCACGATCCACATGGTTCCCGGAAGCGCTCTTCCGAAACATCAGGTTAAAACATGAAAATAAAAAAAATATATTTCGGAGTAAAAGAGAATAATAAAATTGCTGTATTACATATACAGCATTTTTTAAAAAAGAAAAATAAATATATGAAATTATACGCAAACCTTTTTTTTACACAAATATATCGGTAAAGTGAATGTTTAAGCAATTTTTTTAGTTATCGAGTATTCATCAACTAGGAATTCGATACAAAGTATTATTACGTGTGATAGGGACACCCGCATGCGCACTAAACTTCTTCTTCTTTTTTTACAATGGCTCAGTTGCACTAAACTTTGCTCGCTACACTAAGCAACAAGATTGACATTTCGCAGCATAAATGGTGAAAGTTTCAAGGAGGCGAGTTAGTATGGGAACCTATATACGAGTGTACAAACAGCAACACTCTTAACTGCCCCTTCAAGACCCAACAGACAGAAATGTAGAAAGAGATGAAATTATTTTTCTCATGACAACTTCATAAAAAAAACTAAAGTTTTTATGACATAATATCTTTGTGTGTATGGTGTGCGTCTCTTGGCGCCAGAGAACTGTCACTGCTTGACGCAGAGTGTTGACATGCCTGATGACGTGCTTTCAGTTGTTGCCGCTCTTCCAAAACAAAGAGCAACGGCAACGTCGCATGCTTTTGGATGAAATAATGATAAAATTTAATTTTGCTTATCCTGCATCCATAGACTTAGAAAGGTATAGATGCAGCAAGCAAATAATAATAAAGATTTCTTACACTTGCATTATAAAAAAATATTATTAACATTATATTACTCAAATAAAACATATACTAAGTTAACAAATAAACAAATCGATATAGCGCATAATTATTGTGATTTTTTATTACATAAACATTTGTCCTTACCGGGACTCTAGCTCAAAATCTTTTCTGATTATGTTAGTAGGATCATTGCCAAACTCGACCTCATGTAGTTTGTCCTTATTATTCCTTATTCCACCACGCATATGGTTTCCTCCGTTCCCAAAACTTTATCATTTCTGTTATTTAAAATATGAAGTAATAATTTTTCAGACATGCAGTAATCTATTCAATTCTACTCGAATTTTATATCTGTGACAGCGTGTCTTTTTCTGTTCAAAAACCTCGTTGTTCGAAATGCAAAGATTAGAATGGTTTTAAGGTTCAAATGTGTCTTGCTTTGAAATTTCAGGTTAACAAAAGTGAAGAAAGTAAAATTGCAATTTTTGTAGTGCAATATGTAATAATATTTTATCAAATACACCTATTCTTTTGCTATATTGTTAGAGCGCAAAGCGCGTAAATAATTTGTTCGCCAGTCTGACTAAAAGTAAAATAAAAAAACCAACACTTTTTTTGTAGCAATATATAATTATAAACTTTAAACACCTTACTTACACAATAGCACAAAGAAGATAGAATCGCCTTTTGTCTTCAATATTATAATTTTGATTGGACGGATAATATCATAGTCCTGGTAATTTTAAAAACCAATACGCCTTTCAGTAAAAATATATTATTACCACTTCATAACAATGTTCAAACATTGTTATGAAGAACCAACCGTTTGTGCCTTCTGCCTTTTAAAAATCGCTAACATACGAAGATAACTAGGACCAACAGTAATAAAAAACTGATGTTGTGTAAGTGGCAATTTTCGGGCTGGTACGAGTGCGGCACTGAAAATTTTGGGAATCAAGGAAGTGACACAACTTTACTATTTAAAAATTTATTTATTGCTTTTCGAAGTATTCTCCGCAAAATTCGACACATTTTTCCATACGATTGAACCAATCATTGAAGCAACCATTCCATTTGGAAGTTGGGGTCTCCAAAATGGCCGTTTTGTACGCGTCCACAGCCACAGCAGTCTTCAGGTGATGAAAATCTATGACCACGCAATTTATTCTTTATTTTAGGGAAAGTATAGTAATTATTAGGGCTTAGGTCGGGGCTGTACGGCAAATGGTCTAATAATTCTATGTTTTCTTGCTCCAAAAACTCTTTTGTTCTGTGCGCGGTGTGAGAACTCGCATTGTCGCGATGGAGGATGATGCGGCGGTTGCAGTTCAGAAAAGACCTGTGGCAAACAAATGCTAGCAACAAACTAGGGACAAAGAACGGTTAATGCAGAATGGTATTCTGCATTAACCGTTCTTTGTCCCTCAAGAGGAATAGTCAAAACATGGCCGGTTTTGGAGACAAACGTGGTCACCATTTTTTTTGCAACACTCCGTGAACGAACAATTTTTGTTGGCTTTAACTCATTTTCGAACACTTAAACTTGTGACTGGTTTTTTTTTCGGGTTCGTACGCGTATATCCAGGATTCGTCACCTCATACGATTTTGTATACAGCATTTGAGGATCCTGCGTGGAATCTTTCGAGAGTTCTGACGCACCAAGTAACGCGAGCCGCTTTTTACTCTTCACAGAGCGAATGCGGTATCCATCGGGAAAACAACTTTTTTACACCTAATTGTTCATGCAAGATTATTTGTATTTTTTTTGGCATGAGCCAATGTCTAATGTTGCCTAAATTTCGCGGTATGTCCTCAATCAGCTTACGCACAGCATCATCTTTTTCTTGGGTGACTGCAGTTTTTGGACGACCTTGACGGGGAACATCACTGAGCTTGACACGTCCACGTTAAAATTCAGCAAACC
This sequence comes from Calamotropha paludella, assembly GCA_927399485.1. NCBI lineage: Eukaryota > Metazoa > Arthropoda > Insecta > Lepidoptera > Crambidae > Calamotropha > Calamotropha paludella. The sequence continues at coordinate 11,154,377 of OV656826.1, read as the reverse complement.
GACGACAAATAGTGGTTTTGGGGCTTCATCACCAAATGCAGAAAGCATCAGATCAACACACTGTTTTTGTGTTAAACTACTTCGAAAGTCATAATAAATCATCGCTCTTGATTTTTCTCGAGTTAATTCCATTTTCTTAACGACTAAACAAGTTTGACAAGATTTTGTGACTAGACCGAGAATCTTTTTTTAAAATAAATAAATGGTTTTTGATTTTTGAAACCAAGGAGTTTTCAATTAAAAAGATTTTAATATGACAGGAACAGTGGAAATATTCGATTCCCGATACTTGTAGTGCAGCCCTCGTATGTGATGGTGTAGGCCACCTTCATTTAGCCTACGCCGCAGTGTCTGCATTGATATCTGCAATTAAAGATAAAATAATACTTTAGTGCTGAATCCGTCACATTTCATACTAAAATTTAAAATACATCACATTTTGACCGTGTCAAACATACACGGTACTGAACCGCTGAATCGCGAGTGCGGTGGAAGGGATCTTGAGAGTGAGTGGCTATAATGGTTGCATCCTCCGCCTCCGTAGTCACCCGGGCTCTTGCCCCGCGAGGACGGTCTCGAAGAGCCTCGTCACCACCTTCTTCGAACTGCTGGATCCACTTGCTTACCGACCTTCTCTACAAATAGAAACAGCTGGTGTCTACAAACGTTATTTCTGTGTACGTAAAAGTGTTTTAGGTGATGTAAAATTTATTTACATGAATACCTAACTGCCGCGAGATCTCCACAACTCCCATACCAGTTAGTTTTAAAGTTACAATTCTGACCCTCTCAAAGTAAGATAGTCGGGCCGGCATTTTTTTTAAGAAATTAAATTAAAAGAAAGGAAAGAACTAAAACAAAAAGATAGACCAATAATTCCAAACGAGCGACTGGAAAAATTTGACAATGATTGTTCTGACATTACTCTTATTATTGAATTGAAACAATCCCACCTTTTTGATGCGAAACTCATTAGGGTCTTAGAAAAAAGTATTAGTTTCAGTTATTATGGTTTATTTCAAAAACTTTGTAACGTTACACACACATCTTCAATAAAAATGACATTTATGAAGACGTCATACATCTTTTCTCACTTTCTTTCAAAAAGTTGGTAGTCACGTGACAGGGGCAGTTAAGGTTGTTGCTGTTTGTACACCTCGTACAGTGTTGCCAATTCGGATTTTAAAAACTACGTAGGCCTGATTATAAAATACGTAGAATTAGTAAAATTTGCTTATGAAAAGTTCGTAGATCTGCGTAGATTTTTTTAGTGATATAAAGCGTAGGTGTAACTGCAGCCCGTCCCCTGCACTGCACAGGCCTTCGCCGACGTCGGGCGTTCCACACTGTTCTCCAATTCCCGGTTTCAGGGGAATATAGACGGGTCTGCCTAGGGCGGACATCCACCGGCGGGGCCGCGGTAGTGTCCGCAAGAGTTTCTGTGACCCCGCCCATTGTCATTGTTTCGGCGAACGACCTATCGTCTGATGATGATGAGTGGTTCAACGAACCAATGGCACTAAGGTGATTGAAGGGACGTCGTGGAGTTTTTAGTGGGTAGGCCCCTGCACACCAATCTGACGAGCTTTTATCGTCAGATAGGTTTGCAGGGGAGAGTCCCACATAACTTCCATCCCATTCCTAGCGGCGGGAGTATGCGAAAAGCATTTTCTCCACGTAAAAAAAAGGTGTAACTGAATAAAACGAATTTCTGTCATAAATTTATCAAATTATTTATTTTTATCAGGAAAATTTAATTTATACATATGTTTTATTAAATAGTCGAATGTGTTCCTGTATCGGCTTGCGGTTTATTATTAAGCAATTTTTTGTAGAAAGTAGCCTGTTAGCGTGTCAGTGAAATGCCTGTTTCTGATGTTAGTTTTCATCAGATTGATCGCAGGAAACAGATTCTCGACATTTGCACTACTATGTGGCAATGTTCATAAAATATACACAGTTGTACCTACAGAGCGGTTCGATCACGGTCCCCGAGCACAGACCACCTAGCCCGATGGAAGAAGTTTCCTTTGGTCTGCCCCATGTTGAGTCTTGGTTAGAGGATAGTGATGCATTGACATAGACACAAGATGGGGAAGAGCAAAGAGAAAATCTTCAACAGGGGCTTTGTGATCTGTGCCCGGGGACCGTTATCCAACTGTTTTTGGTAGAACAGCCCTTTGAGTGTAACAGGCTGAGTGTAAGTTTTCAAATATACAAACGCGTTTGAGGTAAATATTTTAAGCGCAAATATTAACGCGATAGCCTTTCACCTTGTGTGATAAGATAATAATATAAATAAGTAATAATCAATTTATATATTTTCTTTGGAGCGGTTAGCTTAGACAGAACAAGAGAAACATTGTCACTGTTAAATAATAATTTTATTATAAGATTCTAAGAAGTAAATGTTATAACGTCAACGTTGACTAAAGTCGCACAATATTATCTGTTGTTAACTTTGGTCATAATTAACTTACATTTTTGTATTCGGTTTTTACACTGTCACCAAAAAATCATTACAAACACCATTAAAAGTATTCGTTTTTCCCATTTATTTACTTTCCCGACCGCGTATCGTCAAACGTTTTATGACGAATCCACAATGGTCCATCTCGATTTGGACACATAATTCGACCTTTTCACTAAGATGTTTAGATATGTTTTCGTTTGTACATCTTACAGAATGTTTTGGCGACTGTTCTCGGGGATGACAATCAAAAGCTGCTTTATTATTATCTGAAAGAGATCGTTGTTTTTTTTCAAATGAATATCAAATAAAGCCTTCGTTAATGGTATCGTAAAACCAAACGTTGACATTTTTAGGTGAAATACTGAAAGCCACTCCATTTTAAAGATTAAAAGCATATTAATATCGTGATATTTCACGGTTTCAATTGAACAGCTTACGTTCTCTCCAAACCGAGTAAAGTGAAGTTAATAAAGATTTTAAACATGTCTATAAAATAATTATATTTCTTACATTGGCACTAATTAGCCTAGCCCAAAGTAAGCACTATAAAGCTTGTGTTATGGATACTAGGGTAACAAATAAAGATACATATTTGAATCAAAAATTGATAATGATTCTGATTGATAATTACACATGTCATTATTCTAATAAAACCTTAAACCAAAATTATGGTATTGTAGTGTACATACATAGGTTAAGGAGAAAGGGAACTGATTTCCGAAATACAGGTTTTAAACCTAGTTCGGAGTCAGCGACTTCACTGTGCTTGTAATACTTTTTATAAAAATAAAGATTATTATATTTAAGGAAATATATAAAAATACTCATGACTCGCGTTCAAATGCTCGTATTCATCACATAAACATCTGACCCTTCCGGGATTCGAACCCAAGACCGTTGATGCGGAAGGCACGATCGTTACCGTTGGCACCAAACGGTCGTTAAATATATTATATATTCTTCTTCTTTCTTTTACAATGGCTCAATTGCATTGTTTGTATAATTCTGCCAATTTCACAAGGTATTTGGAAAATTAAATTTGAATATATAAAACTTTTTTTAAATTCTAAAAACTGTATTGATTTTTTTAATGGACTTCAAAAAAGGAGGAATGTTTATTGAATATGTATTATGATTAAACGTACAGTGACATACTCCTGTTTTATATGCGTTTACTCAAAAATAATGGTTCTGTTTATAGTTAAATGGAATCGTTTTATTTCAATATTAACTTCCTTCGTCACATGTATTCATTGACACGTTCTTGAAATTAACTCAAGAATAGAATACATTCCGTACGAAAATATTAGGGGTTAAAGTATGAAATTGCCGATTTGTACTGAAAATCTATATTGTTTATTTTTTAAATTTTTAACAAATTTATTTAATCAAAATAGTTGCCATTATTATCTATACATTGCTGCCATCTAATGGGAAGGTCATTAATGCCTTTGCGATAGAATTCCGACGATCTAGACTGCACAAACTGTGTGAAAGCATTTTGTACTGCCTCCTGGGAAGAAAACTTCTTGTCACGTAGATAATTGTCCAAATCACGAAAAAAATGGTAGTCCGTTGGAGCAAGGTCTGGTGAATACGGAGGATGACGAATGGTTTCTAACTGCAGTTCCTGAAGGGTCAAAATGGTTTCTCGTGCTGTGTGAGGTCTCGCGTTGTCGTGGAGCAATAATGGTGAAGATCGATTCATGAGTCGGGGCTGTTTTACTGCTAGTTTTGTCAACATGGTTCGGAGTTCGGCACAATAGACATCTGCCGTTATTGCTTGACCAGATCGGAGAAAACTATAGTGAATAACACCATGCTGAGACCACCAAACAGTTACCATTACCTTTTTATTGGTAAGTTTTGCTTTAGGACACTGTTGTGGCATTTGACCTGGGGTCAGCCATTGCATTTTTCTTTTCCGGTTATCATAAAGAATCCACTTTTCATCACATGTTACAATTCGATCCAATATTCCTTCATTTCTGTACCGGTTCAACAAGGCAACACAAGTTTCAACACGCGTTTCTTTCTGCAGATCAGTCAAATCATGAGGCACCCATTTTTCGTATTTTTTTATTTTATTGATTTGACGCAAGTGAGTCAATATTGTGGGTAAGGTAACGTTAAACCATGCCGCTAATTCCTGGGTACTTTGACTAGGATCGGCTTCCACTATCTCTCTTAATTCATCGTTATTTACCTGTGTGGGCGGTCTTCCTCGTGGCTCGTTCTTTAAGTCGAAATTTCCATCACGAAAGCGTTTAAACCAAAATCGCACGGTGCGTTCATTAGTAGACCCCTCTCCAAACGCAGCATTGATATTGCGGGCTGTTTCTGCCGCGTTAGTTCCGCGTCGGAACTCGTATTCAAAAATAACTCGAATTTTCGCAGTATCCATCTTTCTTGTCTAAATTGAATAACAAAAACAATTGAAAGTCGATATTCAAATGTTTTACATTTTTTAAAAAAAGAACATCATAGAAACCATTTAAAAAAAGTTTCATTCGAAAACCTCAAACCATGAAGATTCTATGTCAATTCAAAGAACCTATTGCAATAAAACGGCAATTTCATACTTTAACCCCTATTATTTAACGCGAATTATTTTTAGCGTTTAGGCTCGTCGCAGGGAGATTCGTTTCTGGGTAGTTATGTAAACTATTACCGTTGAGACAGGTACAAATCATGAAAATTTTTATACAAGAAGACAAAGGACATTGTCTGCTTAGTATAGGCGGTTTGGCTTAACATGGACATGTATTTTAAACAGCATAAATATATCAATTTGTAAGTTTATACTACCAAGAAACTACTTATCGTATTTGGTTTGTGTCAATATTTCTAAAAAAAATCTTGTCGATTTGTTTAACATAGTGACGTTACAGACAACAAAAACAAGAATTTTTCTACATATCTCTATAAATCCGAGTTGTAATTAACAAATTCCGACTCGGATTTATCTTATTTAAAAACTGGGCAAGTTATCCTGGTTCCTCTCTCAACTTAAAAACAAATGTCGAAGTAGACTAAGAGATTGTATAAATGCTGTTGACAGCTACCACTACGCATCTACATGAGTGACAGCACCATTTAGAATGAGCTTTTTTGTCAACAATCGATAAATCGATCGATTGATCGAGTATCGATTACAATAAATTGTTTTATAAATAGTGTTTTTGTGCGTATTCATAGTTCTTGATTTGTTTTTTAGTTGCGCGTTAAGCATAATTATGAAATAATAATAAGTGGAGTTCCATGTCTTGAAAATAGATTGCAAGAACTATTTAATAAAAATGAATTTACAAACTAGTATTAAATCGGTTTAATTGGATGTAATTGTACAACTATATAATGGTAATACCAGAATTGAAATGGAGACTAGTGACGACAGGATGTAGGCATATTATTTCCCTCAAGTGTTGTGTTATGATTAGGGAAATTCGATACAACTATAAGTTCACCAAAATTTGTTTAAAAATAAATAAGAATTTATAGTTAAATTGTTTTTTACTGAGCACCTTGTGCACGCCAAGCCAGTTTTGGACAATACCTTTTAAAAAGTATTCATGGACGTGTAATACCAATGTTCAACTCTCGAATGTCAACGCGGTTAGATAACAAAATACTCGTTAAATGTCAATACAAAAAAGTGTAAAGTTTTAACCTTTTTTAAAAAGTTTAGTTACAGTGATTGGAAAAGTTTAAATTCTTGATAAAATTATAAGTTTTTCTTTTATAGGGCTGTCGGATTCCTGTTTAATAATTGTGCAAAACAAAATTGAATTTTTCGTCGCCAACCACCCCATCTCTTCTTCGTGTTCTTTTTGTTGCTATTATTTGTGACATAAAACACACACATATTTGAGGAGTTTCATCACACTCGGAACGATTCTCTTAGGTCTCCACTCAAAATTTCAAAATATACTCTGGGGGAACGCCTGTAGAAAACCCTGTCGATAAGAGAAAAAAACAGCCTATAAGACTAGGCGATGCAGTCGCTAATACACCATATGTTGAAGCGGAGCGTGATACCTAAAAAAAATTTTTGCGAATTTCAAAATTCGGGCTCCGTCACAGTTTGGTCCTAATTGTGTTGATTCGATTCCACACAAAACATATTAAAATCGGTTGACAACTCTGGAAGTTATGGCGTAACAGACATTGCGCCATCGAAGCTGATCCATGGGAGCTTCGCTCACTTCGTTCGCTCCGCTCCAATAAAGATAAAATACTTTTATTCAATACAATGTAAAATAATAACTATGCCATGGCTTCGCATGCCCTACAACGGGAGATCCTATACCGAAAAGCAGCAAGACACTTGGCAAGGGCTGTTTTTTTGTCCTTTTCATGTGTAACAGTAATTAAATGGAGGATTTTTTCTAGCACTAGTAAAATTCATTAGTAAAATAAAGTTTACTAAATATTAATAATAACTTCTCCGAACATCGAAGTCTTTACTAATGTATAGGCTCTCAACCTCACGTCTTTTTGTTGTTTGAATGATCATCAAATCTGTAATAGCCTTTGCCCATAAGGGTTATTTTAAAAACTCTTAAACACTAAGTTTAGAAGTGGTAAGCTAAATATTAGTATATATTTATTTACTGCTATAGCTCATGACTACTTATAGACGAAAATATCGAAGGGAAAATGGGCCACAGACCCGCCAAGACTAAGGATTGGAAGGATCTTCACAAACATAAACGTATAGTTTTGTGTGGTGGTCAATAGAAAACATCTGATAGCTGAAAAGTTTTAATTGCTTTAAGGATTCGGCAATATAGAAAGATAATCGTTATGTGTTGTCTGTTACACCGACAAGTAGGTATACCTGAGGAAAAGTATGTAACTAATATCTGGTATAATGAGCACTTTATATTCATATAGGAATAAGAATTGAAGTGTTAAGTTTAGAAAGGATTATAAGATTATATTTTCAATATTTCACAAAATTATTTGTACTTGTTTTATAATATACTAGCTTTTGCCTGTAAGTCGTAGGCGTACGCGTAGGTCTGGAAATAGGTGTCTAGTATTATTATTAATAACTCAGCTTGTAGGCGGCGTATCTAGATTTAACATGTGCCGGATTTAAATATCAGAAAAAAACAATAAATCTGCCTGTTTTTCTAACAAGTCTTATAAGTTATTAGTTTTATATTTTCCATTTTAAAAAGCTATTATCTATTAATTTTGACAATTAGTTTCAAAACCTTGTTAACTAACTTATATTTAGATTTTCAATAACCATAGAACTTAGTTACACGCTTTTAAATTTAAAATTTACTATTTTTCCATACTAAATTTCAATGTCTTGTCTTTTCCTTCTAATTGTGGGATTTTTTTAAAACGCTGAAATCCTTAAACAAAGCTTCCAGAAGTATGTGTATTGAATTTCAGGCCTCTACATTGAAAATAACAAGTGTTCATACTGAAACTTCTATTTTACCCCCTCAGGGGTAATGTTTTCCAATATGCTTGCTTAGCGATCATTTTCATCCTTTTAAAATAAACTCTCCAAATTTCAATTCTCTAGGTTCAACGGCTTAAGCTCTGTATTATCTGGTATTCAGTTATCAATCAAAAAAGAGTTTTATATATTTCGATAAATAACAAAATGTTTTTAACGTGTTACCACAAAACTGATAGCTTAAAAATATTATCCTTACTTTACCGATGTAAACCATTTTTTAAGGATCAGTCGAATAGTTTACGCAACGTTCTTTAGCGCCCTCCTGTAAAATAAAAATTAGAAGATAAAGATATAGAATAAAGTCGATAACGTCAAAATACTTTCCATGCTTATTTAAGCATGTAAAATAGTTAAAGTAAATTATTTCTCAAATATTAATAATATGTATTGTTTATCTATTCATATAAATAAAATTGGAGTGTCTGTTTGTAATATTGAAATAATCGTTTTTTACTACATGCATGTCAATATATATATAAGGTATATACACCGAAATAACATTTTTTACAATTTTTGTCTGTCTGTCTGTCTGTTTGTTCCGGCTAAGCTCTGAAATGGCTGGACCGATTTTGACAGGACTTTTATTGGCAGGTAGCTGATGTTATAAGGAGTAACTTAGGCTACTTTTATTTTAGAAAAATCTTTTATTAGAAAAATAAAATTACTGTGCCACAGCAACGCGTGGCTGGGTCAGCTAGTCTTAAATATGATGGCAAATTTGACATTTTAGAGCAATTAAGCTACTAAAAAAAGTTTTTGTTTTTACCATCAATGTTGCGCCAGTGTAACATTATAACAGCAAAAATAAAATCTGTTCAGGTAACACTTTTTAACGGCGTTACTTTGAACGTTATAGTTGCAGCATCATCAGTGACAAGTTATAACAATGTGCATAGCACAAAAATCTCCTAAATACTCAGCTATGTATTTTTTACGTAAATAGGTAAAACTGCACAGAAGTCTATTTATTAATCACATATGGTATATTTATTTATATGTAGAATTGAACTGACCTGAAACGGAATACATCAAGTTTTGTGTCAGTCTCAGAATACAGGTCAGTATAACATTCCATGTTGCCTTTTATATTATTTATTCTGTTGTTCGGTTCGGTGATTTTTATTAGGCGCGCCTGCAACAGTAAGCACGCTACTGTATGAGTAATCAAAATAAACTGGATAAAATTAACTTCAACATTATTTTTCGTACCTCATTAAAGTCACCAATAATATCTGATACTTTCTTTGGCACATGCAAAAAGGAATATATTTAGAAATGAGTTATAATCTTTAAACAATATGTTTTTAGATTTCTTTGGAAAAAAAATCAGTTTTTGTCACTATTTCAAAAACTTGATCAACAATCTTACCTATCAAAAGTGAATTAATACAAAAACTCATATTAACGTGTTTACGTTAATACTATATGAAAAATTTTACCTTTGTTATAGAAATTGTTAAAGAAAAACCTTAGTTTCAATACAAACTTTTGCCCAGGTGTTACATGGCTGAAAATTGACCAATCTCAAAGAATCTACAAAAGTTTCATCAGCCCAATTTTAATGTTACAGTATAAATTGTCACATGTATGACTATATATAAATATATAACTATACATGTTTATAGAAATTTATTTGACTGTTATAATGTTAATGAATCTATTAATTAGTGGTGGATACTTTATTTAGCTAATATACTAAAATTCTGTTTTATTTAAAACAAGCTTTCCGCCCGCGGCTTCGCCCGCGTGGGATTCGGTTATATTGCGGTATAAAGCACAATTATAAGAAAACTTCTCATTCCCACGGAAAAATCTAAGAAGCGCGATGTTCATATTCGTTTGCAACATATAAGTAGATGTAAAAAAAACAGTTTAGACGATAAAACATTGTACGTCATCCCTCGGGAATTCCCCATTTTCGGGGATTCATTATCGTATCATTTAGCTTCTAAATTTACATGTTTATATTCGTTTGCAATATTTTACCTTGTTTTAAACGACACACAGCGCCATCTACAATCCATCCATCAAGCAAACAATATTTTTGTTTTTCCTCGGGAATATCAATTTTTTCCAGGATAAAAAGTACCCTATTATTTAATCCGGACTTTTATCTTTACGTCTGCAAAATTTCAAAGCAATCGGTTCAGTAATTACGGCGTGAAAGCGGAACAAACAAACAAACAAACTCACTTTCCGATTTATAATATTAGTAAGGATGTACTATTTAATGCTGTATACCTATAAGTGAAAAAAAATCTATATAAATATGTTTATATAATGTTTGTTCCCTTTGCGTTAAAATGCCATTGATCAGATTGTGATAAAACTTTGATAGAGTATACTGGGGACGTCCGCAACGGTTAAATTCTGTATTTTTTTTGTTTTTTATAAAACTTTTCGTACTGTGGCATTGCTACGCATGCTAGTAAATAAATATAAATATAAAATTTGACTAACTTTCCACAACAAGAAAGAGCAAAATACCATTAAACATTTTAATTAGCTAAGATCTAAGTTCCTACTAGATTCTTCTTATTGGAAATCAATCATTGATATTGATAATGCTTACTGTATTTTACCCACGCTATTTTACCCATGCTGTTACCATAATTTAATTGGCGATTAGGACAAGTCAGAAATAAGAATGCACAATTTTAATTTTCATGGATTAGAGTATGTGCTCCTATAGTGTGGGCACAACAATATAATGTTCTTTTTACTACAATATAATTATAACAGTTCATTTAGAAATCAGATACAGGTTTTAATTGACTGTAGAAGCAAGTGTAGCAAGGGTACGCTTTCCGGTGTAGAAGCAGATAAAATAGTACCTAAACGAAACCATTATATTTACTTGCGTAGAAGTAGGAAAAGTAATATTCTCAAAAATTGGAGAAAAATTGGAGTCTTAACAGAGTGAATTTAATATTTAATATGTACGCAATATACATATTGGATGAATTGTACTATTCGATTAAGTTGAATTGTTTTATTGGTTATTACATGGCACACTTATTCTTTATGGCTAAAGCAATAAAAAATAAATATGTTTCTATTTATTATATATTATAATATTAAAATATTTATTATATAAATATATTAATTATATAAGTTCCAAAGTTTTCAGCGTGACTATAGATACATTGCTATAAAAAATGTTAGAAAAATAATATCTGAATATGGAATATGGACGTTATATTTTCGTTGTCTTTAACAAAGATAGATATTTTTTTCATTTATACTGTTTATACAGCTTATTTACATATGGAAATAATGAAAAATAATATTCTATTCATTTGAAATTTAATTTTCCAACAGAATTATCACGTAGAATGGGTGAAATATATGGAATAGGTACATATTATAAGTGTATTAATATTAGGTCAAATTCGGTGTTTTCCGTCCATTTTTTTAGCATAATAAATAAAAATAGGTTCTCACTTAAATAAAATGTCAATTGAAGGGTTTCATTTTGTGTGTTTTTAAGAAGTCTGTAGTTTAAAACTTGGATCATAGGTTAACAACATCCTGAAAGGAAGTGGAAACATTAAGTTTCGCATGGAGCGGTCATTGGATGGGCGATCAAAAGAGATTATCTGAAGTTGCTTTAAGAAACTTTAAACCGTTTTTCCCGACAACATAACACACAGGGCCCTAGATTATCTGAAGTTGCTTCATGATTCTTCAACGAACTTTAAACCGTTTCGCCCAATCTAGGGTGTTTTTATCCATATATAATATAAAATGAAATTTATTTATTCACACAAAATAGAGAAGTTATAGAGAACACATAGTAAGTCTTTTTTGTGGATAGGCTTTATGACTGATAGTTTCAATCTTTCTGGAAATTTACTTGTGCTCCAGCTGTTGAGATATAATAAGCCGTTGTCATTAAAACGTCTATGAGGTAGGTCAGTGGCCATAATATGATGGGAGGAGTCACGCACATTCTAATAGTGTATTAATTCTATGAATTACATTTAATTCTTCGTTCAAACGATTCGGTTTAAGCTAAGGCACAACTCTACCAAAAAAAGTGCTTATACATGTGTGCTTATACGTAATATACGTTCTATAAACATTTATAAATGTACTTTTAACGTGTGGTTTATTGTTTTAAAACGTAGGTGTTAGTTGAAACATGTGATTAACTTTATCGTTATATATGTAACAGCTTCTAAAATAAGAAAGTTATGTCTACGTACTTACTATTTTTAGCGCCTCTAGCGTTATTTCTAGAGAACTACCGAAACGTCAAGTTAATCTTGGCTTCCCTTTTTGCTGCTCGGACATCACGCGATAAGAAAATACGCGTAGTGTGTAATCTGAAGCCAACATTTACCTGGCTCACGATCATCGCATTTTGGGATTCTGACTTTTTCTTAAACATACTTGGAAATTTGATTATTATTTTGACAACCTTGTTTCCAAATTGTTATACAGCTGAGGTCACAGACATACGACCTGAGGTCGCCAAAGTATAAAATCTATATTTTGTAGTGTTAATGTATTCATAAAATAATTAAAAAACTCTTTCACAATAATACGGCAATCAAGGTTTAACTCATTAATTTATTAGTCACTCATTAAGTTTAGAACTTGTTCGCCAGTGTAAAGTAAAAATAAACATTGTGATCCGCGATCCATATTTTGTTGCCATTCTATATTATTTTTGTTGACAATTGATTAAAGCAAATGAGTTGAAGCGAAGCAGATATTTGTGATTATAGGTTAATTATTTCGAATTTTCGCGCATATTAGTGAATAGTACTTTAGTATTATAGGTTGGCTGGTAGCAACAAGGAATTGATGCAATTACTTTCGTCCATCAAAGCCTCAAAGCTAATTTTGCTGGCCATTGCAACAATGTACTATTATCTGATTGTATCTGACAAATCCTACAACGAAATTTCATTATGATTTCACGGTGAAAGCTTTAATAAAATAAAAAAAACCCGATCCAAAAATTCCTCTACTTACTTTTTAAATTTTTTTAAAAATCACTAAATTTTCGGCCGTTACAGTGGCTATGCCCCTTAAAAAAGGCTACGTCACAAATGTGTGAAATCGTTTGTTTCTTATGTAAGACACATCCAAAAATTAATAGGGACGAATCTGCCGACAAAGCTGCGATGTTCTCCTTCGACGATGAAGTATCTTTCTTATGTTTCGCTGATTTTGTGATGGAAGTGTGACGTTGTGATTGCATTGTGGCTGCTTTGTGGCAAAAACCTCAATTGTATAGCAAAATTAAATCGTAGTCCGTGGCGATTGTATCACAATATTGAAATGTTTTCAGCCTGTTGTTATGTCTGAATTGATGCTAATTATGTCCCAATAATTGCATTATTTGTAGAACAGACAGAATTTCATCAAAACTCAACAAAATGTCAATACATAAGGAGATACTTGAGATCATATTTATTTAATAGGTTAGCCAATAACAAAAACTTTGTTTGTGACTGGTTCATATATAAAAAAAATAATTAATATGTACCAGTGTCAAACAAAGGCGAGAAAACATTCAAATTAGTAACAAGTCTAAGAATGTTGACATAATTCAAGTACATTATAATCAATAGAATAGAGTTAATAATATTTATAATAGCTAGCTTTTACTACTACTGATTCAAAGTTAGATTTCTATCTCTCGGGAACAGTACTTTTTTCTAAATGAAAGATACCTATCGTATCTCCTTTTTTGAACCCTTTGCCAAGTGTTTGCAAAATTTCATGTTCAGGTTAAGTAGTTAAGGTCTGAAAATGTAATAAACAAACAAAAAAACTCACTTTCGCATTAATAATATTAGTTATGATGTTATATATAGTCCATGTTAAGATATCGATCAATTTTTCTTCAGTTTGATTATTATGATAAACTGTAAGATTTCGGGCATGTATTTATTTTACAATGTCTGCAAACCGAGATTTGTATTAAGAGGATTGCAGACTTCATTGATGATAGTCGGGCCATGTGCAATTAATCTTTTAAATCCAGTACAGTCAATATTAGTTCAGAAATACAAAAATTCAATAGAGTGATAAATTTTGTTATTTTATCCTTTAAATGAAAATATTAACATATTCATAATTCTTACCGATACGGAATAATTAAATGATACAGATAAAATGTGTAAGATATAAAAACAAAGTAATAATACAAAGAAGAAAGTTTGAAAAATCATATTGCGATCAGACAAATCTTGTTTTATGTCAACACCAGTAACGGTCAAGAAAACAGAACAAAATGTAGGTCATAAATTTCCACGGCGTCCGGTCGTCAGCAGCCCATGACCTTTATTAATCTTAGTCATATTTATTTGTTTACATTAAAACAGTATTCATAAGAGTTTTAAATAATTAGGTCATATATATAGTTATACAACAAAGAATAATTGACTATTTAATTCTTATTTTTTTTAGTCTCAATGCCCTTGTTAATGAGTTTATTATAATGTATTAATTCAAGAAATCGTGTATAGAATATAGAATCTTAATTTTAAAAATAAAGGAATTTATTTAGTTCTTACACTTCCGCGCACATTACACATCAGAATAAAACACTTTTTTACGGATTTTTGCGCATGTTTTATTTTATTTTATATTTAATCCTGACGTTTCGACTCCTTTACAGGAGCCGTGATCATAGGAATCATGCGCAAAAATCCGTAAAAAAGTGTTTTATTCTGATAAAGGAATTTATTTACTTTCGTTGATATACAAACCAATCTTTATTTAAGCCGTCAAGTATAAATTCAAGTTGTATCTAATAAAATCTACAAGTCAAATTATTCCAAATTTCTGATTTATTCACAATCTGGCTCTTTGTCACAATCTGGCACTTATCTTTGTTGGTTTTCATTTGTGGATATAATTATTGACAAATTCCTTTCCTGTGGCTCTTTTTTGAATCACTTGAGATTAGCTCGAGGAGCGAAAGGCGATTATTTCTCGAGATTAAAAAAAGTCTTTATATTTCATTTGAGGTTTGTTTATGGACAAGGATTGGGTGCCTCCATTTAAGTAATAATAATCTGTGCTAGGAAAAACCGCTCTTACTTTCGACGCCATTTTTTTAAATAGGCAACAAAACTTACAGACGTATATTCAACTAAACTTAATTTATTAAATTAACATTGGGTGTATGTGCATGCGTGCGTGTGTGCGTGTGTGCGTGTGTTTAGATGATGGGAGTGAAAAAGACGACAAGTGAATTTCCCATTTGACACTAAACTGGTCTGGACACGTATGTTTTAAAAATAGGGTTTCCGAACGTTCAATGAATTTTGTGGCTTTGACGCTGTTACGAATCTTAATTTTCCGAGCTAAAAAGTATTATTATTATTGCAAAAAGAAATTCGCCCCTGCAACTGTTGTGCTTTTTTTTTACAATATTCTTTACATGCTATTTTTATTACAGAGTTTAATTATTTTAATTCTTCTGAAGTTGCGCGGGAACGTGTAGGTAATTAATAGCAGACGGTGTCGTAGTCGCCGGGATCAGCTGGTTTTATTCATCAGTTTATCAATGGCTAAAAACACCCTAAAAATCGACCAATCCAAGCCGGGGCCGAAAAGTTAGTGTAATTTTCGAAACGTGGCGGAGCTTGATAATATAAATTTTTGCTTACCCTTGTGAAAGTTGCTCTACGTTGAAAGTTCTTTCCACAGTTATAGGCTAAACGCATTAGGCACTAGAAGTGAGGGATAAATATAGGATTAGGCACATGGATTATGTGATGGATGGAGAGATTACAAGTGTTTTTTGATACCGGTACGTAGCTTATTCAAAGCATCGAGGATTAGGTAATTTATTGATAAATAGTATTCATAGTATACCCAAATCGTATTGCATAAAAGATCTATTTGTTGTATCCAAAAATAAACTTTAATTCTAGTACTTAAGTTCCATATTCAATAAAATAACTCTGACGTATACAGGATAGGATATTATTAGCACGCGAAGAATTATAATTTTTGACGCCTTTCTATTCTCCCGTGCCTTCTTAAGAAATAAGAAATTTAATTCTTGTCACTTCACTCTTGTGTTAAAGGCAATTTATGGGCGAATTCAACAAAGCTAATAATCGTCGTCTTTGGATATGTCGGAAGCCTTCCCCAAAATCGGGAGTTTTGTCATTATCTTAAGCCGGTTGATGAGTAGGTGAGCAGATAATTGACCGGTCCATACATGCAGGATATAAGATAAGATAAAATATAATTATTTGCTAGATGCATAATATTGATCTTAAATAACTACTCGTATTTTACAACATATTATATGGTGATGTCGATGTGCGAATATTTAATTATGAGTTTAATTACGAAAAATAATAAAAAAATTGTAAACAATAATTTAAAAACATGTAAATAAAGCCATAGCAATAGAACAGATTTTATAATTACCAGACCTGAACATTAATAACTAAAACAAAATCGAAAATGTCAATTAATAAAAAAAATTAAGTAAAAATAAAAACATGTCAAATTCTATCATTGAGAAAGTCAGCTATTTTATAATACGTTTTGTCCATTAGCAAGTTAATAATTTAGATTTAAACTTAAAAAATGTGAATATCTTTAAATCATTAGGTAACTTATTGAAAATGCGAATCGCCATACAGTGAACATTTTTGGAGTAAACTTTTATCTTTGTATGTATACAAATATTTGCACCTTTTCTTCCTCAGCATAAGTTGCTACTTTTAACTGTGAACAGGTATTTATACCTTTTTACAAAGCGAAGCGGTTTTTAGTGCTTTAAACAATGGCTTACCGCTATCTAATTTATCTGCACCAAACATGGACCGCACACATTCTTTCGTAGTCTAAATGCTCTTGGCATATCTACAGGGTTTTTTTTGTTTATAAAAAATAGGCACGCGTTTGACCACTATCTCGCCTGATGGTAAGCCGCAATGTGATCTAGGATGTGACGTTTTTGCTTAGAAGATACCTATTCACTCGTGAGTTGAAAACCCCTTTGTATTTATCAGGAAACACAGATTCAGGCAAAGAGTTCCACTCCTTAGCGGTACGTATCACTAAATTGAAACTAGAACGCTTAGTCCGACTCTTTGGTATATCTACCATATAATGGTGTCGCCTATTTGTAAGTCTGCCCCATAAAATAAGTCCATATCTTAATAATGACAATACATAGCCGTGGTATACAGCACATATACATACCTATCCTATTTATAGACCAACGTATCTGTGTGAGCTTTCCAATCAAACATTTCGTCAATTATTATACCTAAGAATTTAGTATAGTAGAGGAACACTGATAATTTTAGAGGTTTCTAATGTGATGTCGTAAATAAACACTTCTTTTGAGCTTATATTGCAAATGCTGGCTGTACCCTACGAGATAGATCAAAATCATGTACTACAGTTTGTACACCTTAAAAAAGTCTACAAAAAAGTCTCAGATGGTATATATCTATCTCTTAGGGATAACCCACAATAACCATTTTTTATTCTTTACTTGTTACGAGAAATAATGGCTTATTAACGAAGCGATTTTAAGCAATACAGCATTAACCTTTATCCAATCAAGTCCCTTAAATACATTGTGCATTTAATATAGATCAATATGGCCCTTTGCAGCAGGTAATTTTAAAGAATATTTTCGAACACATTACAGAATTCAGGGACAAAGATATCTTTTGCAAAGATCATTAATAAATCGCAGGGTCAAACTTTTAACGCTGTAGGCTTAGATTTGAGCGTTGAGTGTTTTTCTCATGGTCAATTATATGTCGCTCTTTCAAGCGTAACCTCTAAAGAAAACATGTTTGTATTGTCTAATGACAAGAAGCTGTGAACGTTGTATTTAAAGACATTTTGTAGTATATTTAGTATTAGCATTGCACCCGTGCGAAGCCGGAGCGGGTCACTAGTTATTATAATAATCATAAGCAATCATGTAAGTTAGCTATTAGTATAGCTAACTAGTGTAGTCATATGGTTAAAACATACAAATCCTAACGATTTTCGTTTGTTTGTTAAAAATAATTGTGCGCTTGGTCTACTGTTACGATTTATCTACTGTGTAAATCTCAATGTTTTTAAAGAATTGCTTTTGCGGGATCTGCGTTTAATTTAAAGAAGTTTATTTAATTTAATCGCATTGAATATAGTGTGAAGAAAACATATGTTTTGTGAGTTGAACAAGTGTATACAAATGACTCATGCGGTCGATGCAATATATAAGAGTATGCTCCATCTACTTACTAACTTTTACAACGTCTTAACTCCAACTGAAATTTATTTTCATAATGAAGGCGAAAATAGGGCTGTTTTATAAGGTGAAACTGCACTGTTTATTTTTTATTACTGGCTCCCTACGAAATAAGAAACGTAGACTCGTAGCCCGTAGCTTACCTGTAGCTTTTTGCTACGCCATTATGGAGTTTAGAGTCCAACGACTTACGTAATCTAAATGGACGTTCTTATTTCAGGACCTATGATTTTAAAGCTTGCATTTTGTTTTCATTACTTCATTCTTACGCTTTTTTGTAGTTAAAACGCAACTTTCAATTTCAAAATACGGTAAACAAATTTAAATATAATTTTATTTAAATGGCTGTTTTAATCAGAATTTACATAATTTGAATCTCTATTAGTTTAATTACATTATTAACCGCATTAAAAAAGTTGTTGATGACATCCAATTATGTTATGAAGTGCAAGCATGTTATGAATTTTATAAGTAAATTTTTTACACCTTAAGTGGTAATATTCAAAGGGATCCCTACATTTTATTATTATATAAGTGAAGATTTAAAAAATGCCGAATCAATACAGCCATTCTTAAGTTACAGGTTTAGTAACGATAAACATTCAAATTTTATATCAAGTAGATTGTACTTAATTTAAATTTGTGAATTTTGTATTTCATTCGTTCTGCCACTTTTTTTTAAATTAAATTAAATTTTAAATAAATTAGCTTTTGCATAAACTGATCTATGACCTGAAAAAACTAGAACTGGATAAACATATGAATGTATTTTATTTGTTTTGAACGAGTCATGTTAATATTAATATGATTTGATTTTGTATATTTTCTGTTTCAACAATAATTAATAATTAGGCATTGCCGCGTCTTCATTTTTCGGTATAGATTAATAACGACATCTTTACAGAATGTGGGAAGACCCCTTCTTTCTTTTAAGAACTATTTATAGCTTATAAAATGAGTATAAAAATGCACGAACTATTTTTTTTAGCACCAGCTATAACTTTCATCTATGCATTAGCAATTTTAAATTTCATTTTCTTACCTCAGCATTACACAATCAGTCTTCAAGTTATCTTCTTTATATCCTCAAATTATTTAGTAGTTGGGACATAGTTAAAATAATTCGTAATAAAATAGTATTAAACTAATTTTATGAGGTATTGATACGAGTAAGCTTTAAGCATTCATAAAAAAGTCATAAATATGTTATTGTGATCTGTAGGGTTACGAGTGTGACACTAATATCTTGGCGCGTACCGAGGTTTTATTAAAGACGTTAAAGACTTGGATAGTTATATCTAGAAACAATAAATATTTATTCCCACCCTTCGAATGTTCATATCATAGAGGAAATATTTTGACATAAGTGTAATACTAAATCCGGCTTATCCGAGGCCCGGAAATATGTAGCATTTAAGAAATTTTGACATGTTTTAGGTAACTTGTCTTGACTTTTAAGTAAATGTCAGCATGACTTATTACGTCTTTCATCTGACGATAATGTCTATCCTAGAAAACAAACTTTTATAGTTTCTAAAGTCCGTTACGTTTAGACACACGTTGGGTTGGGGCGGTATAAAAAAAAATACAAATAAGTAATTGATATAAAAAAAATACCACCACTTCAACTAATAAAAGCTGTTTTAATTTTGCTCTGTTACTGTAGTCAAGGAGGATGACATTTGATTGAAAGAGGATTTAAGATGTCCAAAGAGAACTTATACTATTTACGAGTAATAGATAATATTAAAAATAAAAAATACAGCAAACAAAATATTATGTTGTTGTCAATTCAAGTCAATACCAGATTAATTAAAAACAGGAATGTATCGTGTATATTAAATAATTAAAACAATACCCAAAGAACATGTTACACTAGTGGGTAAAAGTCAGACACTCCGGCTAACAGTATTCATCTTACAAAGTCATCATTAGCAGAAGTGAAGAATACCAAAACATGGCCAGTAAGTAGCAATAAACGGAAAATACCATTCACATTTGCCTAGGTCCCACTAATATGTAATAGGAGTAGCCTAGATCTAGGTAAAATATCTATGGTAAACTATGACTAGGTATTCTTTTGGATAATAGATAATTATTTTCAGAATTGAAAGAATACGTCCAGTTTATTAAGTAACCTGCAATGCGTATTAACTAGCAAATTCACTTTCAGTTTACAAGGAACCCTCGGATTTATGCCTAGGGCTTAAAGCTCAAAGGATTTTCTCAGTAAAAGAAGTATTTGTTACCATTGCTGCCTACGTTGGATATTGCGTTTGTCGGACCATACCTGTACTATTCTATTTATTCTTGGGATTAGTGTACATGGTATGCCAGAGTGCAATATGCGTTATTTTTTGCACATAAATTTTATACTTTAACTGTTACCAATTATGTCACTTTTTACAATGGCTTCGTTCACTAGTGTACATGTTTCTGCCCGTGCTGATTTTTTTATAAGTTGTGTCATTAATTTCAGATATTAAACTTTATTCTTAGTAGTTTTCAAATGTCTATAACTTTTAAATTGTAATATTAAACAACATAACAAGAGCAGCTGTTTCATTTCAACAATGCCAAATTAACTAAGATACTTACGGTTTTTCCTAAGTTAATTGATATGTGCTTACTTTACATTTACTTTCAAATTAATACATACTAGCGGCCCCTCCCGCCTTCTCCCCAGGTTAAAAATAACGTATACATAATATATAATCATGCCAAACTATGTGATTTTTATTGAATATTGTACTATTGATATAGTGAAAGATTTTTTGTAACAAATTCATTGATTTCAGATATTGCCCTCCACATATAAACAAAATAAAATCTGTTATTTTATCTATGAAAAATATGATGGTTTAAGTTCTTACACTTTCGCGTCTATTATAATTTTATCGGATTAATGACGCGTTTAAGTTTGTTTTTGGATTTAATCCTGATGTTTCGACTCCTTGATATGAGCCATTATTACAGGATGAATAAAGTAATTAGCTAGGATGACAACGGTTGAAATTCAGAGAATAAAGGAAATATTTGGTGAAACTACCTTCAAAAGTGGCCCTTTTCATTCGTTGGATTTTTTATCATGAGCCGTTAACAAGTGTATATTTGAAATTTTGAATCAAGTTCGAGGGGTTTTACACGGCTCTATTATCTAGTAGGCTTTTAATGTCAACCTCACTTTCAAAGCAACCGACGAGGCTCTGAAAACAGCCTAATAACTTTCAACAAACGCGGCTTAGCGCCACAGGGTGATAAGTGATGACGCTCAGCATCATGCGAATGTCATCTATGCGAATACCTGTGTAATGTGATCCCCACGACCGTGGGCGTCGGTGAATGAGCAAGCATGAGAGTGAACGCAAAAATCCACCAAATCGAAAAAGAGTTGGTCGAGATTTTGTAATTTTGGAAGACAAAACATGAATGCTAAAACAATGTTACAATGCACGTTACCGCGAAAGAACTTTACTGTGAAACCACTAGACTTCGGTGGAAGTTATTGCGAAAGTTTATTCAAATTACTTATGTTTACTAAATACCGCACATAGACTAAATTGCACGTAATTAATATTAGCATAATTTCAATTAAATTATCTTCATAGATTACTTGAACCCTGAGGGACAGGACAAAGGCTTCTTTAGTACCTAAAAGAATAATACATTCTGTCGGAAGTATAAAAATAATAGTAAATAATGGTTATATATCTTTTTTCTCTAGTTCGATACAACGGGATTTTCGTCAGGTTATCTTGTAATAGAATAAATCCGGCTAATATTATATTTTGTCTTGTTCAGTAGTCACAAAGACAAAGTCGCAAGGAAAATAGGTATTGTGAGAATAATTTTACTCGCCTTTGTCAAAACTGCTAGAGTACGTTACAAAGAGTGTTTGTCCAGCAATATATGATTGATGAGGCTTAGATCGAACTTGAACTTGCACGATATTGATCTGGTCGAGACAAATGGCGGGTAGATCCGGGTGTTTTTCCAAGCCAACAGCTAGATTCGTAAACAAGCTTTGGGAAGACTGATTGCCTTGTTTTCCCATGTCAGCTAGAAACAAATGTATTAAAATTAAGCTTACCTACACGTTCAGAAACAACGTTATTTTTACAACTAAGAGATTTTATAGAAAGTTTAATATTCATTTTTATAATTCGAGTGTTTTGTTAATCATGTTTTAATTATTCTGTGAAACTGTTTTATAGTGTAGCTGATTTCAGTCTTCATATTTTTACATGAGGTGTAAACTGAAAATGACTTCCGGACATTGTTAAATTTAATTTTGTATGTTAACCAAATTTCCGTTCTTTCACGAGTCCAATTATTCAGATAGTTTATTTGGATTTTATTTTTGGAATATAACATTACAATATATAAACCACTTATTTATGATAAAAACTATTGTATAAATATTTCAAATATGGTTATATATGTTTCAATAACTCACGATGACCTTAAAAAATTACAAGGTGTAAATAGTTGAAAGAAATTTTTGATTTTTTGTATTTTATTATCTATTATTGTATAAAAAACATAGATAGTGCAGTCATTGAAGCATTATTGCTCCGATTTTTTTACTGTGAACCGAATTGCATACAATTTTGGAATTAGTTTCATCTTACCCTTAACTTCAAATGTGAAAATGATTTGAACTCCGCAACCACCCTGGGGGTGGTTGCCACCCCTTCTCGGGGGTGAATTTTTCTTTTTGCAAAATAGCCTCGGATATCGATAGAAGGCCTAATTTTAAGCAAAAAATCATCTATAAAGTTTTTCAAAAAATCCAATAGTTTTCAAGTTATTGGCAATTGAAAATTCGCAATTTTTTCACGTTTTTCATCGGTTTTTTGCAAATATCTCCAAAAATATACGTTTTATAGAAAATTTTATAAAGAACAAAATTGTAGCAGGTAAAACAGTGAACAATTTGGTTTTTTATAAAGTATTCTAAGTGCAATATTAAGCTAGATATTAAAATCAAAGCCGTTTTTTATTTTGTCTGAAATTTAATCGATGTGGTCAATGCCATCTAGCGGCGAGTAGATGCATTTTATGCATTCTAATACAAAAGAGTTTTGTAGTGATTGAAATAAGCTTTAAAATGAGCACTATTAAAAATCTTTTGCACGTAAAATAAGTGAGCTGTATTGCAAATAAGGGAAGCATCTAATGTTTTTTCTTTTAAATCAATGGGTTTCATAAGTGCCATTTCCACCAAAATTAAAATTAATCGTATTCCGTCTAGAATTAACTTTATTATGAAGAGTTTGATAGATGGTATCAGTTTGGCTGCTTCAGGACACATATTTTTCAAAAAAGTCACGATTAAAAAAAAACCAAAATTTCAATGTACGAATTAAAAATTTAGGTATTTTTCTGACAAATAATTTAGTGTTTTTGTTTTTTCTGTCAAACAAAAATTGACGAAGATATGATTGTTTAAAGAGCGCGTGGCAGCGCAATCACAGCTTCTCTTAAGCCCTTTAACCCTTCACCGTTTAAGAAAAAGGCTTTTGACTATATATTGCAATGAAGGATATTGTAGCTCTCTTAATTACCTTTACAATGGTTTTTTATAAATTGTGATAGCATGAAAATTGAAGGAGTTATGGCCCAAAAACTTATCATATTTTTTTCTACTTAGTAACTGAAAATTTCGGAGTGTGAATATTTGGAGCAATGTGAAAGTACGCAGTATAATAGAGACCCACAACTATTGTAATGTGTATATATATATATATATACATAATATGGCTCATATATTTTGGAAACGTAGGCATGAATACATACCAACGTGGAGTGTGGAATAATATTTAAATCCTTTTCATTTTATAAAAAAAAAATGTTAACAATTTTTTATCAAGGGGTAGTTTCCAAGGGTTGAAAGGGGGGGAAAATTTGTGGGAAAATAAAATATTACTTACTCTATACTTACATCTTTTTATGTCATACCAAAGTATTTTATTGTGATTTTTTCAATTTAGGGATTGTTTGCAAGGGTTGTAAGATTTTCAAGGGGTTGAAAATGATTTTAATATGTGGTAATTATGTTAGAAAATACTTTACAATTTCACCACTTAGGTACTATTAGACATGTTTTCTAGCGATAAAATGGATCAATGTCAATTTTTCCATTAAGGGGTTGTTTAGACCCCTTAAAAGTAATAGGCGGAGCTCAGATCATTTTCACTTTTGAAGTTAAGGGTAAGACGAGCATAATTCCAAAATTCGATGCAAATCGGTTCACAGTAAAAAAATTCAGAGGATTTCAGATTGATTAAGACCCTATTCTTCGCTTCAATGACTGCACTAAGAGGGTCGCTGATTTCCCTACAGAGTTATTAACACAAAACTTGAACGGCTGTGTTTTGTTCCTGTTACATGAACCTGATTTTGAATTCCAGCAAAAACAATATTACTAAAAATATAAATATACCTATCTATAATTGAGATATCCCAGACAAGATTTTATCATAAGCATCTTTTTTATTTTGTATGTAATTAACTTAAAATATCGAATAAACAATACAAGTGTCAAATAACTTAAAGAGAAGAATTCTTTATGTAATTCCATTGCATCAACTGTAAGAGTAGTCGCCTGGATGGTTTTTGATACATTTATGTTCATGGGTATTAATTTCATATTGTATTACGGAATGAAATGGAAAATTTGGAGTAATATGTTACGTCTAAATAAAATAAAGTAAACTTGATATTTTTATTAGATATGTTATTTGTAATAATAACACTATTCTGAGTACTAATAAATCTGGCATATAAAGTCTTGCGGTTAGTCAATATAACAATGGTCAATAAGATTTACGTGGCATTATTATCATGAAATTTAGATTCGTATGAGCCATGAACCTAAATTTACCTCAAATATCTAGGTTCAATTCTGTTTTCGCTATTTGTGCGAATTGATGAAGGATGGATATCGAACTTCTGTTTTAAACATCAATTCCTAGTATTGAACAATTTGTGGGAAACTACCTAAATGTAGTTTATGTTTGTAGTCTTTAAAAACTTTAGATCTGCCAAAATACACAGCATTATTCAGTTATTAAACTTCGTATTATGCTATAGACATTATATAGACATAGTTCAAAAACAATAAGTTTGAAATGCTGACTTAGCGGAACATATTGTTTCAACCTAAGTGTTCTTTTCATATTTAGTTCTTACACATTAATATAAAATCATTTTGATTGTGATCACGGCTCCTGTAAAGGTTTTGTTCTTTTCATTTGAATGATGTTTCCCAATATTCTATCGACAGTCTATAGACATTACAGCCAGAAAGAAAGGAGATGTAATATGTACTACTTAAAAACCTTTTAGTTTATGTTCTGCTATATCATTTATGTCATGATCTAAGAATAGTCTGAAATGGTTAAAGATAGTAATATCTTTTTCCATAGCGGCTATGGAAAAAAATATGGTATGATAGCCTATTATGAGAAATCACAAAATTAGGAAAATCGTAAGAATTATTTATAGTCACTTTGCCACTTTAATTCTTCCGCTCACTTCAACATAGTTTGTTCTCTTAACATTACAACATAACTTTATATAATTTACTAGTGGACCCGACAGACGTTGTCCTGTCTGTTATTTTTGCAGTATAGATAAATAACCTAGATACCGTCTGCAGCGCCATCTGCCGGGCTGATTTGTGAATCTAAACCATTCTCAGATCCAAGGGGATCTGAGAACACACACAAAAAAAATCATTCAAATCGGTCCAGCCGTTTAGGAGGAGTTCAGTGACATACACACTCACAGAAGAATTATATATATAAAGATAAACATCAGGAGATATGACCATTAAGCCCTATTGTCATTGTAATATAAACATTATTAGAAAGCGCATAAAGTCTTAACCAAGACTTTAAATTGTTCACAAGAGGTCTGCCATTTCTTTTTTCCCTTTGGTTCTACTCATCAGAATTAATGATACTTTTTCCTAACTCGGTGACATATCGCTCAGATCGCTCGTCTGGGCTCGTGTAGACGAAACACGTGTCCTGCGATTTATTACTCCCATTACGGTTCATTTACGGACGACCAAGTGATATCGTCCTCGTATTCCAGGGTTTCATTCCATTTCAAATTGGGTTTCTATTATTATTACTACTACTGGGAATATACATATATATTTTTATCATGTTCTGAAATGTACTATATCAATGTTATTATTATATTTTTTGTTATTTTAGCACTTTACTGTTAGATATTAACATCTAATGCATCATTTCTTGAGAAAATACTTCAGTCATCAAATGCAAGTGTTGGTCACAGATAATCATTAGTATCAGAGTCGATATTTTAAATGTATCATGTAAAAGCAAGTGATAGTTTGTCACTGTAGTCGATTATCAGTCGATTAGGAAGTATAAACGTGCATTCGGCTCGTGGAGGAGAGTAGAATGATCAGTAATATTGTAACAACGTCTATGCTTAGCAGAGCCTAGTTTGTAGGGTGGAGTTTGAATTTTCATCCAAAACTCAATAACGTTGTGGGCACCAAAACCAGAGGCACGTCACAGCTGAAAGTGTATAGACGACTAATAGCGACCTAGTTACTAATTTTCAGTAAGCGTCAGACCTGCTTTTGGTAAATTTGTTGTATTTTCCGTTGTGATAAAAATATTTATATTACAAGAAGTTCTTCCCGTTACTGGCAGCGATAAGTTATAGATTCCACTGTAAATTAATGATTGCAGAATTTCAATTCCTAAATCAATAATCGTTTAGTTTAGTTAAAGAAATTTTTATTCTAAATGAGTAAGGAGCTTTTTTCTTGTTCAGTTTTATTGAGAGCTATACCTATACATGAACGGTACATTTTATAGATGTTGGGAAGTAAAACAAAAATCAAATCATAATGTTAAATTGAAAGAAACGTCAGAAACAGTTTGTACTTCGTTCCTTACTCGGTTATTTCAGAGCGGTTAGAGTAAACAAGACTCCTACTACGATTGCTTCAAATATTATATATTCTATTATGGTAATTTTTTAGCACTTAACATCCCAAAAGTCGTAACTTTAGTTTTTCTTAATTCTAGTAGATTTTTTTAGAGATATAGAAGTGTAAGGACAAAATATAGACTATAAATATTTTGCATTCATGATATTCGTGTGAATTTGTAATACTATGATGGAAATGAATGACGCAACTCAAACTATCCACATAGTTATTACGCAGTGCTATAACGTTGTATCAAAGCGAATCGGGTGCGAACAACTAGCATCTTACAGCAAGTTATCTGTTGCCAAAACTATGGCACCTATACATGTCGAGTATATAACAAAATATGTATATTTCTGTGTTAATAATCGTTTAAAAACTCACGTGCGAGTCGACTACATCTAAAGTCTCGTAGTAAAGCTTCCCATATAACAGAATTCGCGAAAAGGTAATTCCTGGCACGCATAAATTATTCTGAAGCTTCATAACATTAATTTATGCCCGAAGCAAAAGCAAATAGAAATGTGGCTGAAATAATAAATATAAAGACTGGAATCAAAACCCTTTTTCTGTACATTTGGAACAGCTGCCGATTAGATTCGTGTAAAAATAAATATTTATTTTGACACATCCTAATGTGGTGTGTATGAACATCGCTGTGAATGGAACAAGTCATGAATATTCACGAAGGGAAAAAAAGATTTTTTTTGTTGATTAAAACCCGTTTCGATGGACACCGAATGAAATTGGGAATGATAGGATTACTTTGAGGGTGAATGTAAAAATTGGTTGACAATTTGTTTTGTGTATCATGGAGTAGTTAGCAATGGAATATAATCTACTGGGATAGAGACTATTATTTTAAGTAAACAGGAAGAAAAATTATTCCACATTATATAAAGACATTTTTTTTCTACTAAACCTTAATAAAGAAGGGAGTGTCTTAGTAACCACTTTAGTCTTGCCCACCGGCCTGCAAGTCCAAGGTTGGCTTATATTTACCACACATGTGCTGTGGCAGACGATACATATTCAATGTTACGCTGTGTAGGCGTCTTAGCCTCTGACACAAGTCTACAGGCAAGATGTCTACTATCAGTGTCATGCGTCATTCCCCAGATTACGTACTGGTTGTTTAGCTTAGTTTAATCGACAATATACTTCTTCACTTGTCTCTTATCCAGGTTCAATCAAGCCGCCTTATCTTATTGCAATTTTAAGTAAAATTAGTTTGCTGAGATAGATGGTCTTATAATTTTGTGAATCAGAAACTTTATTCATTAACAGGCTTTTTAATTTTCAGAGGCAGTTAGTCTGTTTAGGCACTGCTGTCGTATGAGTTTTTACATACATTTACATACAGAACATTTCGGAGAGTGGGCAGCAGAAATGCACGGCCTTGTTCCGCCGTCCCTATTTTTCATCGGACAACCAGACTTACAAATAGGTGCCACCGATATATGGTTGATATACCAAAGAGTCGCACTAAGCGTTTTGGTTCCAATTTTGAAATCCGTACCGCTAAAGAGTGGAACTCCTTGCCTGAGTCAGTGTTTCCTGATAAATAAAATTTACGGGTCTTCAACGAGTGTATAGGTATCTTCTAGGTTAAGCGTGTTACAGCCTAGATCGTATCATCGCATCATGATAAAAAATTAAGCTTTTGTAGTCTGATCTTCTATTTGTTACTGAGGTATATCGTTCTCTACTTGAAGATTCACTGACATCTATAATACAAGTTTGTATTGTACAGGGGCCCTACCATCACGTCTTATAGCGATTCAATTTGAGCTGTTGAAAAGAGACGCCACTATAGACCGCGTATAGCGGTATCTCACTTTGACAATCGAACTTGCATCGCGCTAAGAGTTCACGGTAGGCCCTCAGGTCAGTGTTAATGGTTGATTCTATTTCAACTAAGTTATGTCTATTACTTTTTGCCTGTTTTTCTGGTCATTTAAAAGACGTCTTAAATTTGTAACAATTCAAAGATTTCAAAGACGATTTTACGGTTGAAAATAACCGTTTTGAATATTTATATATCATTTACCATTTCAAAAGCAAGGTTCTAAAAGTATTATCAAATTCTGTGGATGAAGCACGGGTAAAGTATGTTAAGTGTATGTAGCCATTTAAGACATTTTATAAAGTAAAATGTGTTGCCTGTTTACGGTCATGCCTAGAATCATAAATGTAGCCCACAGATTCTAAATTCAGCCAGATATGAGTTGAACTAATTTGCATTTACAGGGTTTTCGCGTAAGTAACATTTATCTAAATAACTTTAGTAGGGCTCCAACATTGGCTTTCAGTGGAAGAAAACTGTCTTTTCAAAATTATTTTTCTGTTTCCAAGTAAATGTTAGCATAGTTGTTAGTATAGTTATTTATAACATCTGTTTTGTAATTATTCCATTTGAGTGTCTTGATCGAAATTAGTTAATTTAAGATTTAGACACTACAATTTACTATTTTTCACTAGGATTTGAAACGAGGATCGTCCGCTATCCTCACCTGCTTTTCAACTGAATAACCGTAATAAACGTCATACAGCTCAACTTTGTCAATGACTTAAGTATTTTGATGTTCGTTGTTTATTTACATATATGGAGATGTCATGTGGTGATCCTTCATTTCTATCGCAAGTTGTTGTTATCCGCCACGTTCCGCAAAAATGAAACGATGTGAGCAGCAAAAGAGTTTTTCATGAGTTTTCTTAAATTCACTGTAACTATAGAGATTTTGTGGCTAGGTATTCAAAGGAAAATTGTAAAACCAGCCATTTAATCCTATCAAAAATAAGTATCCGGCTTAATCCGAGGGTGTGGGAAAATATTCTAGCGAACACTCTTAAAAGAGATGTGGTTCTTATGTCTAAAAGGTTTATAAATATTACAATCAAAAAATTAATTTTACTGTTAATGTATTCATGTTTATTAATATAAAATCACTGATTAGTGTTTTACGAAATCTTCAAATGATCTGTAATAACCTGAAACATAGAAAGGGACCGTTTTTACTAAAAGAAGTTTATTCTTTAATAAAAACTACTTGCTTTTATAGCATAAGGCTACAGTCAAACGTGATAGTCAAAAAGTCATGTTTGTGAAGCGAGCCCACAAGCATAAGTTGCCACAAAGGATAACATATCAGGGTTACATTTTTTTATATTTTTATGATGTTTAAGTAATAAGGTTACACATAACTTAACCTGGTAATTATTAAAATTGGCAACATCTACGTCTCCTTTTGAGTTTATTGTGGCATCTACGATCTTTCGAGTTAAAACGAATTAGGCTCATAAATGAAATAAGTTTGATAAAAAAATTGTGCATTTTCTTCATAAATCATTAGAAGCTTAATGGAGCGTTGGTTGATTCGTTTGATTGCGGCGGTTAAGCCATTTTAGCAAGAGTCGCTTTTCGATGATTCATTCAAAAATTCATTCGGGGAAGGCATGTTATGGAGCAATGTAGAATACGAACATTTCTATATAGGCTCTGAGGCCCTACCATCACGTCTTATAGCGATTCAAGTTTAGCTGTCAAAAAGAGACGCCACTATAGACCGCTTATAGCGGTGTCTCACTTTGACAATCGAACTTGAATAATAGAATGATAGAATGATAAAAGATGATGGTTGGCTCTCTGGACTGGGTGGTGTTGTACAGTCAGTGCTTTTGATTTCGATATTACAAGTTTTAATAACTTAATTAAGGCTGAGACCAATGAATATGATGTTGTTTAATAAAAAAACATTATCTAGACAGCATTTATAGTAATCAATAAATTTAAGTTATATTAATGTATGTCAAATGGCCCATTAATTTTATTAGTTATTAGCGGCCCGTCCCGGCTTAAAAATCTTATTTTTATTTCTAGCATTAAAATGCCTATGTTACTCAGCGTGAATGTAGCTTTCCAATGGTGAAAGAATCTTTGAAATCGGCTTAGTAGTTTTTCAGTTTATTCATACAACAATAATAGAAATCTTTTCGCTTTATAATATGAGTGTAGATGAATATATAAGATACAGTATAATTTATATTGGTAAGCTCTTCACTCGCAGATAAACCATGAAAATGGTTTTACAAGATAACAAATGATGTAATAAAAAAATAAGCTTATGTCCAAAGCTTATTACAAGGTCAACGACTATTTAATAGATCGCGATGCATGGAAGTAATACATATGTGTCATTTCAACATGACACTATTTATTACAGGTTGTATCATACAGCATTAGCATTTGTTAATTTTTTTAAACTAATTTATTACTGGTAGTTAAGAGTATGACAGTCATGCTCTCTTAATACATTTCTTGGGTGGTGGCATGTGGTGCGGATCGTTGCGTTCCCTAAGATATGGTTGAGCGAAGCGATGGCTGTATCATGCGTCATGCTCGTGAACGGGTGCTGCCTTGGGAAATGGGTCTGCTTTAACCTTCAGTATTATTGACTGATACTAAACATAAATCTTGTTGCTTTCTTAAATTTGTTGTTTATTCCCTGTATGTTATTGCAATGTTCAGGGATACTTACTTTAAGTAAGTACAGATACTTGTTGACTTTGTTGTAATTAACGAAATAATGATATCATAACACTATTATTATTGTCATCACAAAATAATTTTGATTTTTTTTTGTGGATTGTGTATGGTAAATGTCGTTACTTCTTTTAAAGCTGACGAGTTTCTTGCGCCCATTCTTCTTGTCAGTTAAAAGACGTCCTGAATGGGTGGTAGGTAAAAATGTTGGACGATTCAAAACTACTTATTTTTAAGTGCATTTGAATAAAGATATTTTCATTTTCAATAAAGATAAATAAGTGATAATAAATAAACGTGATTTTTATAATAATTATTAAATAACCTTTCAGTTATAGTTTTGAGCAAATTGCAAAAAGACTTAAAAAGTACGTCATATCTATGACCATAGTAATACTGTCTCGCCGCTGAAAAAGTTGCTGAGGATTATATGTACTGTACAAGAGCAAAATTTGTATGATCTGTGCTTTCTTCACCCTTAAAGAATTAAAAACTTGCACACCATTATACTGGTAATCAGCAATAATACCATCCATTATTCAAGGATTGCGCTTGAGGTAGATATATAAATAATCATACTAGATTTAAAAATCTAAAAATCCCACGTTTTTCAGTGACCAAAAAAGAATAAAATAACCCGGCGGGGCCAAGCAAGGGGCCACTCAAAACGTGGGGGCGCATCTTTACAAATACTCTCAACATCTATGCATATTATACATCTCATTACATCTCCATAAGTTACATGCGCCCCCACGTTTCGAGTGGCCCCTCGCTTGGCCCCGCCGGGTTATTTTATTCTCTTTTGGTCACTGAAAAACGTAGGATTTTTAGATTTTTAAATCTAGTATGATTATTTTATTATTTTTAATTATTAACTCAACGAAGTAACCATGTGTTACGCAACAATCGGATAAGCCCCATACAAAAGTGAAAGTTGCCGAAAGTTGACCTGAAAGTACACCTAGAAAGTTTCAACTCGCTAGGTGGTCGGGAAGTGCCTCAAAATTGAGATACAAGATTCCAACCGGACAGACAAGACGACAGACAAGTAAACAGACAAGAAAGCGACCTAAGAAAAACGTGGGAAAATAATAGATGGACAAGAAACTCTCTATAAGTTTAAAAATTTTCACATTACTATTAAAACAAAAACCCAAATTTTTTACCTTACAATTAAAATAAACTTTATGTGAACACTACACAGCCCTGATATTTGCATCTGGTTCGAATGACTCGTTAGACATTTATTTAGTACGTGGCATAATATATTTCTCTCGTGGCAACGATAGGCCTTACTTTCATACATAATTTTCGATCAGATTGTAAACTAACTGGAATAAAAATATTTTAATAATTTCAACATCATGAACCGAAAAAATACCTAAAAGTTACTTTACATTTCATTCATAGGGTGATATTTCGAGGGTTTGCTTTATTTAAATAACTAATTAAAAAGTTTTATTAGAGTCTTAGAATGCTGGAACGTAGAATTATGCAAATCATTTACTAATAGGCTTATAAATTTAGTTCTAAAATATAAAATAATTTCTTTGGAAAAACTCACAAATATTTTTTCTAAGTTTGCAGGAAAGAATAAACATCCGTCTTATGCTAAAACTTGCCACCCTTGTTACCTTGTACCCTTATAAACATTGTTGGTATATTAAAAAATAACATATACTTTCATATAAACAATTATTTATAACAAACGATTTTAAGTATCAAGAGACTATCATATGTATTCTATTTGGGCAACAAGCTATTGAAATTATGAAGTGTCATAGAAGTTTATTTAAAAAAAGATTTTTTGAAAATAATTTTATTTTCAAATTTTTAGTGTTATGAAAATTAAGAGAACTTACCATGCCAAATCAAACGAGCTCAAATAAGACGGGTCTATCTTGCTTAGTTCAGAAGTTCCTATGTTTATCTTTCGTATTTATCTTCAGATGGTATACAAGACCAGAGTGTTTACTAAGACAAAACAAATGAGCCCAAACACGAGGGTTTTATCTTTTTTAGTTCAGGAGCCTCCTATGGCTTTTCGTCTCCATCACCAGACTAGCTCCATGGTACCATTTTATTGTGTTGTCACCAAATACCAAATTTGAGTCCAATTGAACGTCAGGGTTCTAATTTAGGTTCCGAGATTTGACCAGCACATACATACTAATACGATAAGAAAAATAAAAGTTTGTAAAAGCGACTATCTTAAGTAAGAATGGATTTTTGCGATATTCGATAGGTCGGTTGCTTTGGGAATACTACCGCCAACCGCAGCGTTTTAGTAACGGTTACCTTTTTGGTTTAGATAAAAATGATTTTAGCTAAAATTGTGCGCATTCAAAGTTGCTTTTTTAGTGTAAATTAATTTCTGCCATATTTAACCGTTGTTACGCTACAATTGTTACTTTTAGTTGATACAAATATGAAAGCATAATATTCATTGACTCATTTAATTTCCAAAAACCATTTCGTTACACAATTTTATATGCGTTAAGCCGTATTTATATGATATTCATAAACGTGAAAGCTGCCGTTCAAGTAATAAATTATTTTAATAGAAAAATACTATAAAAAATCGACTCGGCTCACAAGTCCCGCCTGAGAATTCAATTGTGAGCTGAGTCGATATTTTCTAGTATTTTTCTATTTAAATAATTTATCTTATAAAATAGCATTGAAAAAATGCAAAAAATATATAAAACATTCAAGTCATGTTAAAATCACTGGGTAATCGTGGGTAATTTTAGTCAAGAAGCAATTTCAAGCTTCGTAAAATTTTACGGTATTCAATCATAAATATTATTCTTTTGACATCGTAAACCTTAGTTGATATGTCGGGTCTCTTTGATGGATTTGGTAAACTGCCAGATGGTGTAGATTATAATATTGAACTAGCTTCAAACAGAAAAGTGCCTGACAATTAAATATAAACCAAAATGTGAAAGGTAAGTGTTGAATTACATGATTTCATAAAAATTTAACAAAATTTTCGAGACTGAATATGTAGGAACGTTCAAATAAATACTGCTTTTCCATAAATGTAAATACTTAAAGCGATATACAATATTGAGAATCTAAATCGTTACAATAATAATAAAATTTGTATATGAAAGCAAGTAACAAAAATATTTTACGGTAACTTTTAACGTGAAGTTACTAAATTAATAAGATGTCAATTTCAGTTTTAGTATGTTGTTTTAAGACTATATAATGTTAAATGTGACGAAAGTGGTCTTAAATATTTAACTGTACATTATGTTGCTGTCATTTACTAGCTTTATATCTCACACGACGCGCAGTATTTCTACCTTGGAATACAAAGTCGGGTGTCACGGGATTTTTGGGGGAAATATTACGACGACGTGTCTGGGATTAAGTAGTGAAGGCGGTAATGTGGCGACACACGGGATTCGCTGTGAACGTGGCGTTTGCGCTGTAGCTGTTAATTTTGGTTAAGTCAAGTGCCAAACTATGGCTCTGGAGATTCGAATAAGTTTTTAATACTGTATGCATACTGCGCGTGAGTTGCATTGTAATTCATAAATTACATACTCGACAAGATTTGTCTTTCATCTGACTGTGATATTTTTGGATTGAAAAACTAAGATTAAAATTACTCGGAAAAATGGTTTTGGATAATATATGTATACCTATTCGTTATTGTCGTAGCCATAACAAAAGCAATACATTTCCTACTTGGGCTAGGCTTATTGGTGCGAATGTCAGAAATAATTATCGTAATGATATGTAGTAAAATTTTTGTTCGCTATTTGTCTGCTGTCAAATGCATTTTACACTTTTCCATAAGCCCAGTAACACCAATAACATCAGTACTTCATTGCCGAGTGTCTTGATAGGTGAATCTAGCATAGTCGTTTTGTAATTTTGTGAAGTTGTTTAATTGTTTATTAACCCCTCAAACTCCGAGAGCATTATATCATGCGCGTGACAACGATACCTAAAATCCGCGAACGCTCTATAGCGCGCAGTCTAATTTAATCCTTATTACGGCTTTGGTAATGGTTCTTTTTGATTGAATGATATTTTTTCCCCGATAGAGAGAGAAATAACTTACTTAACACAAAGCTGGGCGTCAAGGGGTTAATAATAATAATAAAGTCAGACAACTAACATATATTATTTAGTCCTATACCCAGCAAAGATGGTATTGTAGTAACTAAATAACGGATAGAGTACATAAATAAGTACGAAAGAAACATAAATCAGGAACAAATGTTTGTGATCAACACACAAACATATAGAACCAGGATCACAATCATTGTACCTATCGGTATTGAAGTATTATATATCTAAATACATATTAGAATTACAGGTAAAGTAAATATAAAATTTTAACCACCGGGTTGGTCGGTGACGAAAATCCAGTCGCGTGTTTTCATTAAATATGGCGCCGTTGGTTGAGTTGTTTCTTCAACGCATGCAATAACACCTGCGTAATTGTACGAGTAAACAGTACTTTGAAATGTTTCCATTTTAATTAAATTGTGAACAATAAAACAGCATTAACAACACGAGTAGAGAAATAAAAGACGGGTTATTTAATTTACTGTAATTTCTCAAAATCATACATATATGAAAGGTATTAATGTATTTATAAATTACGTTCTAAATGGTCGATTGGCTTGCTTATCGGTTTTCATGGTGACCTCAAGTTGTCCCTAGTTCAATCCCCAGCAGGGTAAATGTAGAAATCAAACTTTTCTGTATTGGGTCGGGCCTTTGTGTTGTGTTTTTTTTTTCTTTGTTGTGTTTGATTTTCATAATACATGCTTTAGCTTCTCGAGTGAACTTGAGCGATGTTCTGGAGAACAATCTTTTTTAAATATTAGCTTTAATATTCAAACAAGATGCAATCATTTATCAAAAACTATGTTTTTACACTTTCGCGACCACTCAATGAAGTTAATCAATTTTTACAAATACTGAATCGTAGATAATAAAAAGGGTTCGGTAGGTAAAAAAAAAAACCAACCAAGTGCGAGGCGGACTCGCGCACCGAACAAACTTTTAATAAAGTAAGTAAAATTCATCACGGGAAAAAAAATCAATTTTTATTGTATAGGAGCCTTACTTTAATATTATTTTTTATTTAATTTAGTCATTTATTTTTAAAGTTTAGCTCAATATTCTGTGAACATTTCAAGCGTTTACCTGTTACCGTTAGCAAAAAAGAGCAAAAAATCACTCTTGTTGTATGGGAGCCCCCTTAAATATTTGATTTATTCTGTTTTTTAGTATTTGTTGTTACAGCGCCAACAGAAATACATCATCTGTGAAAATTTCAACTGTCTTACTATCACAGTTCATGACAGACGTACAGACAGACAGACGGACAGCGGAGTCTTAGTAATAGGGTCCCGTTTTACCCTTTTGGTACGGAATCCTAAAATCCTAAAAAAATAATAATATGCAGTGAAGTGTTTCGTTTCTATTTATGTTTACTGACAATAACCAAACATGTAAAATATATGTTAAATTTGTCATTGCTTTAAACTCACCACTCACTCGGATATAAATTTACAACGTGACATGTTTAATAGAGATGTTAACTAAAATAAAGGCAATTGGAAATAGGATTTCAGGATGAAAAGGAGTCGAAACTTCAGGACAACAAAATCGTTTTTATTTAGAGAAATCGCGCGGTTCAACGATGTTTATATCTCTAAAATATATTCTATCGTTGAAATTTTTGATTGAAACCTCATTATAAGTTTACACGGCCATATGCGAAAAAACAGTCCTTGAAAAGTTTCTTAAGGCTTCCTCGCTGTACAAGTTCTCTTGATGTGGGATTTTCTAAGCCATAGCGTACCTAGCTGTAGACGATCAATACACGCATTGTAAATGCTTTATTTTAATGCTTTTTTTATGTTATATGTTAAAATGTTAGCTCCAATTACAGATTCCAAAAAAATTTAATATGTAGATACATAATAAAAGGCTAAAATTGTATAAAGATTTCGGATAGTGGATAAATCATCATAAGGTTGCTGTTAATTGAAATGCTATACTAGAGTATTCTAAATTTTAAGTTGCCACCCAAAATTCAATTTTGTCAACTTGTTATTACAGTCTTATTCTAACCCCTAATTTCCATTTTTCAGCTGTATTCCTCTTTCCTTTTTTGTAAAATGGAAAGAACGAGAAAGAGCATAAATTAAGATCTTATAAAGTATTAATATTATTTATCATTCTTGTAAGGAAGATGGCTTGAAGTTTAATTGTTAATTGGTTGTTTCAAAGAAACGGGGTCACTGGGTTGCTATTTCTACGCGTATTTTAAGATGGATTCTTTTGTCGTCAGTTATTATGATTTTTCTAGTGAGTGAAGAGGAGTATTAAAAATAGCTACTCTCTATTTTTGAGACGGATAAAATGTTACGAAATAAAAATATCAGTGAACATATGTTACTACTTAAGTCTAGACAAGGTGATTTATCTGGAATTTCACTCGTCTTTTGATATTATCTATGACAACAATTTGAGTTTTAAACAAACGCGATGTTATAAATGAAGAGATAATACGTATAGTTTAAAAGGCCATGAAGAGTACTGCTCAATTAATGTGAAAAACAATAGCACAGACAAAAATCATATGTATTTACTTAATTAAAATGTAAGCTTTTTTACGAATATATTTCCGTTTACCACATCAGTTTATTAGACATTGTATATGATAATATTATTAAAAGTATAAGCAACGTAAAAAAAACAATTTATGTTAGAACTAAACATAACAAAATTGAAAATGTACGTGGTGATGGACGATGGTAATGTCGGATGGCGCCGTAGGTATGGTGACGTCAGCAGCTTCGGCAAGGAAAAGTCGCTGATTTTCTTAAGCTTGCAGTGAGGTTCGGAGGCTTCAGGTTTCTTCTTCTTTGCTTGTTTTCAATGCTGGATCGGAAGCTCGGTCGGAAGTGATTTTGCATTGATTTGAGCCCGTCTTTTATTCGATATTTTTGGGTGACCCATCCAAGGTGGGGCAACCCAGTTTGGGCCTCCGAACCTCACCCCCGCAAGTGCTTTCGCCTTTATTTTTGTCATTATTTACACATTTTCTTATGACTACGACTTATTTTCTAGTTAATATTATTTATACTTACTATAATAACATACAATATTCATCATAGGGAGA
Organism: Calamotropha paludella; assembly: GCA_927399485.1. NCBI lineage: Eukaryota > Metazoa > Arthropoda > Insecta > Lepidoptera > Crambidae > Calamotropha > Calamotropha paludella. Next base: position 11,115,488 of record OV656826.1, on the reverse strand, counting down.
GCGGGAAGCGAGTGGCGCCGCTCTCGGCGCGGGCGCTCTTTTATTCTACCTCGCCTCCCGCCTCGGTCATATATAAACTGCCCCGCTCGCCTCTGTCGTCCGCAGTCGCATAGCGGAAGGCGAGCGGGATGTTTCTATGTATTTCAGGTTAATAAGTAGGCCATTCATCATATTTTTATTAATAAAGGTTAACTAGAGAAATATACTACAATCTAAACATTATTACGTAACTAAAATAAACTATTCTTAATCTCGTAAAACACACTTGACGAAAGGAAGAAATGCGATCGTCCTATTGGCGCACCTATAAGGAGCAAGTCCTGCTATCTGCGAACATGCGTTTTGAACTACACTATTTTCAGAACTTCACATTAATCATTTATGAATTACTTAATTTACGTTATAGGTGCTATTATACAGATAAACGAATCGTTTCGTCGTGAACAGTACCAATAATTTTTGTTTTTCAAGTGAAATAAACTTCTGGAAGTCTAAATTAAAAAAAAGCATGTGTGCAATTCACACGTGGTAGTGAAACCTTCAAAAAGAATACGTACACGTATACAAAATACCACGGTTGTTGTGTTGCCTTTTCTCAAGCTTTGTACTATGCATGCGCACACAAACACGTATTAACACACGTACATAATGCTTCCTATCTCTTTTTCTCCTACGTTAAATCTTATGAGTTTATGTCGGTCTCTTTTTATTGTCGCTTTTTCGTTTCATCGACTTTCAAATCACAACGATGCTAAAATTGAAAAGAACACAAAAGAACCTCCGGTGGGATTCATTAAAAACCAGTTTTTTATATTAAAATACTTTTGCATTCTGGAATGCTCAAAAAACAAGAATAATAAAGATTTTTATCTGAAGTCATTCTGTGCTTATCTCTATATCTTTGTTCTTTACCTACTAATATAGTCCTATGACTTAAGAATAACTCTTTAACACTGTCTAAAGAGTTATCTAAGAGCATCGATACGGGCTTTCATGACGTCGAAAATCTACGATACATACCAACGCTTCGAAAAGCAGGAAAAATCACATTCCAGTCCCATTCCAAGACACATGCCAAATATTAACTCTTTGCTGATATCATGATATGACAATAAAACTGATATATAGTGGATCGAATTATATTTTTAAACAACATGTTTATGATACGACTAGCGACCCGCCCCGGCTTAGCACGGATGCAATGCTCTTCTATATTATGCATTTATTATGCATATAAACCTTCCTCTTGAATTACTCTATCTATGAAAAAAACCGCATCAAAATCCGTTGCGTAGTTTTAAAGATTTAAGCATACATAGGGGTATAGGGACAGAGAAAGCGACTTTGCTTTATACTATGTAGTGATGATAATAATGGTATCGGTATATAGTGGATCGAATTGATTTTTTAAACAACATATAATTGCAATATGTGAAATATAGTTAAGCTTTTCTAAGTTCTTTGGTAAAAAATGATTTTATTTATGAGTTATCTGAGATACCGATCGTAGTGGAGATCCTTGGGGGAGGCCGATGTTCAGCAGTGGGCGTCGTACGGCTGATATGATGATGATGATGATGATCTGAGAATAAAAGACTGTTACTTAAATATTTCTTTTATTACGAGCATTCATTATTTTGCTTAAAACCATATAAAAAATATATTGTTAGCTTCGAAAATTGATTACTTTTGCAAAACGGTGCTGAAATAAATTATCTCGGGTGGAATTTGAAACCCAACGAATTTTGTGGTAAATCAGGCCAGACGCCGTACTACGAGGCTACTGAGAATACTTATCCTTTCTTTTCTTTCTATAATAAAAAACTTAACCAACAAGTTTGTATGAAAAGGCGAGAGATGTGTGTAAGGATCGTGGCAAGTGATCTCTGATGCAAGCTTTTAAATTTATATAAAATATTTAATTTTGCATTTAATTACCTCTGATTATTTTATATACATTAATTAAATATTTATTTAGTTAATGTTTGAAAACAAAAAATATTTAGGTAATTTAGCATGCAATCCTTTAAATTTAATTTTCCAATATAAACATATACATATTTTATTGATCACTGCATATATCGCTTATTGAAATTCATAAGAAAAACCTTATATGTATCTAAGGCATCCCCCCTTACAGTACCGTGCTGAGTGTTAGTTTTCATATATGCAATGGCGTTAGAGTTAAGATTTGAAATTCAGACCTTATTTCTGCTTATGGCTTTTCAACAAATATTAACTCAAACGCGATAGTAACTTTTGCACAATTAAGTATTTACACTGAGGCCTCTGATACCTCTGATAACGCTACTGGGGCGAAGTGCATATATTTATTCGTTTCAAAACTCTCGTTTTGCAGGCGCGATAGACAACCGTAATGTTGACCATTTGTAAAATAACTGCTCTCTATTAAAATTATTCTATTGTATTATTAAACACACTGTTTGTTACTCATTGATTAATTCGTTTGTTGCAGGTACAAATGAGAAGATTGAAAACAATAAATACAACAAAACTCTGACGGAAGTGCGGAGAGAAGCTGCTACCAGACTACTAGTTATTTCCACGGATTTTAACTCTAATGTATGTGATAATTAAATCGATATTTATAAATTATTAGTTCTAACTAAGCCAGCATGGTGGGTTGTGTCAATTTTTTCTATGGTATTTTCTTACATATGTAAGGCCTGTGCCCTTAAAAGATAAATAATGGATAAAATGATTTTTTATTCAATATGAGTATTGACAATGCATTTATTGAAAATAAACAACCCTAGAGTAGTAAAGAGTTCTATAAGCTCATGATGATGTAATGTCAATCAAAATTAGTATTGTTTTTGGGAAATAGGAGTTTTACATTGAGAGGTGCAATCGGGACTTGATCTTTTGCTATATAGTGGGTGCACTAGAAAGTAATATTTTGGTACCAATATCGTAAAAATATTTTTATACGAATATATTTATTTTAATGTTTAGTACTCACAATGCCATATTGCTATAAGATTTCAAATACGACTATAGAAAACAACCTCATCTCTTCTTCACTTTTTTATACAAATTCCTTTGTATAAAAAAGTAAAGAAGAGATTTGGCGATATTTTACAGAGAAAATACAAAGAGAGTTTTAAGAAAAATCACTGAAAGAAAAGCCATTTCCAAGACCTTTATGCTGGCTCACTGTCCTAATTACTGAGCTAAGATTGTTTTTCAGACTTATAATAAGATAATTAGAAAAAAGTGATAAAAACGTAAAGTATTTAAATTTAATTTATTTCAATAGTTACATTTTAATATTCCAATTAAGAAATATCAAATGTAATACATTCATCATCATCTTAATCATGTACTGCTGTTGTATCGGCCTTTCCTATAGATAAAACTATACTAACTATAGTTTAATATATATATTTTTTTATATAATTTTTATATTTTATGCATTTTCAATGCGATTTTATAAGATAAATTATTATAATAGAAAAATACTAGTAAAAATCGACTCGGGTCACAAGTGAATTCTCAGGCGGGAAACGAACCCGCAACCTTTGAAAATCCGGTCCAATGCTCTCCCAATTGAGCTACCGAGCCTTGTGCTTTGGAATTAACATTAAGCTATTGGTCCTCTCTGAATTTGCAGTCGTTAACACCCAGAAATCGTGATGGATTAGGGCTTATTTTAAATTAACTATAGTTAGGTCCAATGCTCTCCCAATTGAGCTACCGAGCCTTGTGAACACTCGTCGAAATTTTCTAGTACCTTCCCGATTTTACGCTGTAGGCCAGCGTTGTTTTATCAATGAGAGGAACATCCTCTCGTATTCGAAAGAAACATTTTTACAAATGTTTGGTCAATCGATTAAGATGAAACAGCCATTTAAGTTTTATAATTTTTATATTTTATGCATTTTCAATGCGATCTTATAAGATAAATTATTATAATAGAAAAATACTAGAAAATACGACTCGGGTCACAAGTGGATGTTCCTCTCATTGATGAAACAAAGCTGGCCTATAGCGTAAAATCGGGAAGGTACTAGAAAATTTCGACGAGTGTTCACAAGGCTCGGTAGCTCAATTGGGAGAGCATTGGACCTAACTATAGTTAATTTAAAATAAGCCCTAATCCATCACGATTTCTGGGTGTTAACGACTGCAAATTCAGAGAGGACCAATAGCTTAATGATAATTCCAAAGCACAAAGGAGCTTGAGATAATGATTATACTATGCCGATCTTTCTGAAATAGCCTAACTACATATTAAATAAAGTTACTCCTTATCTATACTAATATTATAAAGAAGTAAAGTTTGTGTGTTTGTATATTTGTTAAATTGTAAGGGGTAATCTCGGGATCTACTGAACCGATTTTAAAAATTCTTTCACCAATAGAAAGGCACATTATTGCTGAGTGTCATAGGCTATATTGAATACTGGATAAAATTTAAAGAATTTTGTCCACCCGTGCGAAGCCGGGACGGGCCGCTAGTGTTTGATATAAAGGGTCACAGCTTAAGACAGCCTAGATCCATTTAGGGGTTGTAGTTTTCGTCATAATCGGCTAAACTTTTACTGTATATACAGATACAATATCTATAGAACGCAAACAGATTTATATGTTAAAATATCTTCGTTTTTTTAAAACAGTGATCTGTGATAAATATTATTCTGCGTGGCGTCAGAAAAAAGAATTTACAAACTCAAAACTAATCTCAACGTACGTTGTGATTTTAATAATTTAAGTCGGAATTAGCATAATAAACATGTTGATTACATTAAAACAGACAAGAAATTGCAAATTAAGTTGGAAGAGGCTCCTAATTCGTCGAATTTATAATTTCACAATAGATACAAGAGATTATTTTAGCCGGTGTGTTATTTTATACGCTCATACGCTAAATAAACCATTATTGAGAATTTTTATTTACTTTCAGGAGGGTGTCATAGAATTAATGGCTCGTATAGAAGATAGTCTGGAACAGTATGAAGCTAACTATACAGACTACATAACAAACGTAAAAAGTAAAAAAATGTGGACGTTTTGGAACGCCATGTTTTATGCTGGGACAATTTATACTACGATAGGTAAGTATCATAGTAAATAATAACATCAATCTGTCATTAATGTTGAACACAGGCTGCCTTGAGATAAATCTCAAAGCTCTTTCGTTTTAACATGAGGTCCTTACCTAAAATAAAATCCCATATTTTCTATCGTCATTATTCTGTAAGGTAATAATATCAGTTTTTAAAATCAAATTATATTTTTAAAATTTGCCTACAAACAAAATCCAGTTATTTACACTAAATGATACTGAAAAATTCTTCTTTGGCTTTTAATAATTTAACTTGGCTTCTTTTTGGTTTAGCAGACTTGATACTTCTATATTGCAACTTTTTGAATAGGTACCTACATACTTTTTCTATTTTTTTCCTTTTGCTATTTGTGCCTTGACGACTAATAAAAAAGCAAAGTTTCATAACGAAGGATTTCTTTAATTAAAGATAATTAAAAATTTGACAATATGAAAAACTAAAGTTAGTCTACCGGGTCAAAGTATCTCTTCTCCCGCCTGAAACTCGAGACAAGTAAATTTTTTTTTGTTATAATTTTTCTGGACTTAAAATCTTTGTTACATAGTATAAAACAATATAATTCCCTTTGTCTGTAAGGCTGTAACTACGAAAGGAATTTTAATGCAGATATCAGCTATAGATACAGATTCAAGAGGTTTATATGTTTAACACATACATATTATAGTAGAGAAAAGCCGAGAAATTCAAATATTGGTGATCAGATGTCGTAACAAACATATATTTGTGCGCTTACATATCAAAAGCTGTCTTAACCTTACGAGATAGATCAAATTAATATACTACGGAATTGTATATTTTGAAAAGATCGATAGAAATTAGAAAGGATTGCTATTAGTTATAATTTTAATCTTTTACATATTACAAAAAATAAGGGTTATTTACGAAACTATTTCAAACAATATAGTATTAATAAGTGCTTGGAATTTACGGTAAACTGGAAATTCCGTGACCATTAATAAGTCACAGGACCGAACATTGCATCTGAACGTTGAGTTTTTCTCACACGGTCAAACTATATGTCGTACTTTCGAGAGTAACCTCTAAAGAAAACTCATGAAAGTGTTGCCTCATGAAAAAGCACCTGTAAATATTATATATCAAGATATCTTTTAGTATAAATTATAAATTAATTTATTACAACAACTTATTTTTACAAATGGTTTATTAATCTGTTCTCATGTTAGGTCGGCTTGTGTTATATGAGAGGCCTCATATAACACATCTATCAGTTTTCATATGTATAGACAAAGGTATAGACTCATCACTAACCTAATATTATGAATCACTCCACACTACCCTACAATGTAGAAATTACATTGCACCCGTGTGAAGCCGGGGCGAGTCGCTAGTATTAAATAAAAGTTTTCAATCCTTATAGATTATTTGTTACTTTGCAGCTGTATCAGTTTCGATTCCTCAAAATCTACTATTCCTACTGCTGCTAATAATAACTATTGCTCTTCGTAAACTCCAGGCTCCGGGCCTACACTAATTGTAATCATTGCTCTGTTTTAAAATCAGGCGTTTATTTACTTTGAAATGTCGAGAACAACAATTCAATATAGAAAGTACACAAAAGGTGCAAATCCAATTGTTTCTATGTCTCAAAGACTGCGCTCGTCGTTAACACGTTCAAAGCTTTAATAGGTACAGTGTTTATTTATTTTCGTTTTTAAAGGTAAACTCTCCGTTCTTTGTGCCATCTCTCTACGTTTACAAAGTGGTAGAGACATTATTTGAAATAATGCTATATTCCGCCTTATAAAATTTAGCAACAATAAAATGCAGTTATAAATTTGTTTCCTTTCTGTGAAACTCTTTATATATTGTGGAAGGTTATTTACTCTGAGTATAGTAGTTGAATTGTTTTATCTATTGGTTTAATATATTTGACTGAGTGAAATATTAAGAGAATTAATAAAATTATAGACATATTAATTTTGACTTTGTATGGCAGTTAGTATATATTGTGCAAAATATTTCTATAATGTAAAGTTCTATCTATCCTCTTATAACTGTAAACTGTATTCAAACATATTGTCTTCAAATTAACTTTTGTATAATTTAAGATACTAAAATCAACTTGAGTAACAGTAGGCTCTCATTTAATGTTAACTCAATTTGTCAAATACGTGAGGGCACTTACAATTAGATTTCTAAAAGTAAAATCTCTCTTTGAATTTCCAAGAAGTTAATAAAATTAATTTTGAGAAAGTAAATAAAAGCTTATTCTATACAGCCAATTTCATAAAATAAACACTATTTAATATTTCAGGGCAATTATTGCACAATTGATGAACGCTTGGACCTTTATTTTCCATACAGTAATTAATTTACTAAATATAACTTTGTATTTTATAGCACTTTCTGTTTCAATATTCACAGCGATTTCGACTATGCGACGTGTCAGAACATTTTGGTCCAACTTCTTATTTTCGGTTCGATCACATAGCTATACCAACTGATGTGTATGTATGTATGGTTGTTTTATATTTGGAACGGTGCCCAGCGGGCTTGGCGCTTTTGCTCAGTCACAATTCGACTCAACAATCGAGTGTTTATTTCTAAAATTAATGATTTTACTATTACGTCAAATACTTTATTACCTATAACTTGGTTTCTTATAAAGTGAGTGTACAATATAAGGAAAATGATCGATTTTTGCTTACGTTCGAAATGTTGGTGTCAAAAATAGATTCTTTTATTAGATAGCTGCGTTACGTTGTCCCCAATATATAGTTGAGAAGTTTGTTATCGGTAACCGTCTGTCAGAGGTAAGTTTACGTTACGTTGACTCTAAATTCTTGGCTAACTTTTATATAGTATATCGTTGCTTATTGGCAGGTGATATGTAATCTAATGCCAAATAAAAGGCTCATTGACTTTAGTACTTCTTACACCACGTTGCATATCATACGTGTTCTTCTTTTTCAGTTGCAATTTCTTGGAAACAAGGTAATGAGTGACGAGGGAAATGAAGCGAAGAATAAGTTAACCCTTTTAATCCCGAAAATAAAAGCTGAGTCTGAAACCCAAACCACTGGTCAGTTAGTATCTAGATCCCCGGAAATAGAAAAAGACGACAATATGGACAACGAACAGAAGGAAACAATGTCAATCAGGAAGAGAAGAAATCTGTCAAAGAATAGAGGCCAAGCAGCTAGACAAAGAGAGAAAACTCCTGAGCCAGGGAGGACACCTATGCCTCATGAAGATACAACTACATCAGATGATGAAGAAGTAAAGCCTCAAAGGAACTCAAGAGAAATTGAGGCAGAAAAAAACTATCTTGAAGTAAAAAGATTAGTACAAGAAAGAGCTGGTGTCAAGGATCCAGTTTATGATATAGATACCGAAGAAATACTGGAAGCTAGAGTTGTTGCTGCCAACGAAAGGAGACGGCGAAGTATATCACCCTTTGCTTTACCGGATAAAGAAGAACTTACTAAACTTGAACGAAAGGGTAGCTTCGTTGATCCTACAAATAAATTACTTTCAACAAGTTATACCTTAAGCCCTAAAGATGAAGATTCAAGTCGGCGTAACTCTTTGACAATTGAAACTCCGAAAGAAAAAAGAAATTCACTCTCATCTTCCACACCAGTTACTGGTTCGCCAACAGAAAAGGGGTTTCCGTATCCATTACCTACAACGCCAAAAAAACTAACAGAAATTGTTTACGATGATGAAGTAAAATCTGAAGGTAAAGTTACTAAAACCCCCGACAAGAAGGAAAGTGTTTTTACGTTTCAAGAAAAAGAAACTAAGCAGAATATGAAACCGTCTCCAAAAACTCCTGAAACTCCTTCTACCCCTGGTGAACTTGTTACTAAAGTTATACAAGTAGAGAGGACACCTAGTAAGAAATTAACACCTGACAAAAAGCCCAACGTAGAAATTAGAGAAAGAATCGTAAGAACTCCAAGCAGGAAAATGTCAGCAGATGTTAAACCAGTACTTACAAAGCAGCAACCTTCCAAACAGGTAAAAGACGAGCCACAAACCAGAGCACCTCCTATTAAGCCAGCACGAAGTAAATCAGCATCAAGATTTGGGGTCAGTTTTTATGTGAAATTGTTTTTAGTTATGTTTCTTGCTTTGTTAATAACGCTATATTTCCAATTAGCGTACAAACTATAGAAACGGAAATACTTCACCATGTACATAGACTTTCATTAAATAATATAAGAAGAAAACTAATAATATCCATACTGACGTTTCCAGAGTAAAACAAGTGAAAGTGAGATGAGTGAAGATCAAGCGAATCAACTAATTAATAGTTCTGCAACACAGAAACGTAAGGTGCAACCTACGCCTCGGCGTTTTACAAAAAACAGATCTCCAAGAGCACATCGGTCACAATCAGTAAATAGATATGATGAAACCAAGGTAATAGACAAAACTGGTACTGGAATGAGTCAAACTAGCAAAGAGATAATAGAACTTATGCAAAATGCTCGAGCCAGAAGCTTGTCTATACCAAAGGAAGATCCGAGAATTCCATCAGCTTATAAAAGCAATTGTAAAAATTTGCAAAATTCTAACAAAACTCTTTCAACACCACGAAACGTAAGAGGTATATCTTGTCCTAAGACCATTCAGATTATCAGTGATCAAGAAATCTTATCTGGTTTGTCCAAAAATCAAAAAGTAGATTTTGAACAAGGTAAACGTAGCAGACAAAGCTCTGGATATGTTGATGCTAGCCAATCAGAGTACACTTCAAGTTGTTACTCTACATCTCCTAGTGAAAACGAGTACGATTTTAATTTATCCGAACGAACGGCTGAATTAACCCGAAAATTAAAATTGCTTAGTGAGGAAGTGGAAAGAGTTGAAACTAAAAGTAACATAATTTTGTCAAAAGAAATTGCTCATGCATTTAAAGAACCTCAAATTGATCATAAACCTAAATTACGTAAAAAGTCATTAATCAATGTTAAAGCTGAGGTACAGAATTATAGTGACGATCGATCTTCAGATATAAAAACCAATAAGGCCGATAATGATGATAAGAAAGAAAAAGCTGTGAAATCTAGATTTAGAATAATAGCAAGCTGGCAGGAATTTAAGCGAGAACGTCAAATGGATTGTGCTAAAATACGTTCAATTCGTAACAGATGTATTTGTGACTTGTTGCTTTTGATAATATTGTGCGGTTTGGGAGGTATGATGTTTAAGTCGTTCGAGGGATCTTTTGAAAATACTTACAAATGTGGATCTAGAAGTGTTAAGAGGGATTTTATAGAAGCTTTGTGGCGTGGAAGCCATTACTTACGCGAAGATGATTGGAAATCTTTAGCTCGTAATAAACTGCATGAATTTGAGAATCAGTTGCATACAGCTTTTGAAGCGGGTATAACTTCTTATAGTGGACAACGATCGTGGAATTTTATGAACTCCTTCGTTTACTGCCTTACATTAATTACAACTATTGGTAAGAGTTTGATAAGTACAATTACATCACACGAATTTACACGAACAATTCTTTGTTTTAATATAAAGTATAAGAATGTTGCATTTTTTGTCTTACATTCTTTGTTCTTGTTCACCAAATCTATGAATATATTAAGAAGATTCATAAGTGAGAAATTACACAATAAATGAATTTGAATTAAGTTATAAAACCATGAGTTTTGCATTGATAATTAGTCTGAAGTCTATGAATTTCAAAGTGTTAACTTTGTGGTATGTATAATTTTTGTATAGTATCTGTATATCTGTCAGTTTCAAATTTTTTAACTGTATTTTTGAAATATACGTATATACATATCAGAGGCATGTGAGTGTGTATACACTAATGGTGCATGTAGCTGTATATTTATTATTATTAGTTTAATATTAACTTATCATTACTAGTTTCCCTATCTTGTTATAAAGAAACCTTTACTTTTCCTCCTTTTTACCTTAGATTAGAAGTTTAGCAATCATGACTGTTTTTATACTTACTAATGTTTTCATTTTTCATTTGAAAAATAAATACAAAGTTATAAATTTTAACGGCAAAAAAAATGAAATATTTTACAATAAGTGACAGTTATATAAAACAAGACATTTCATGACACATTTGAATTATGAGAAAAGCCTATGTTCAACATTATGATGTTAATATTATTGTTATTATATTATTTATTATTGTAATTGTAATAATAACAGTTATATTATTGTAACGTTTCAGGTTATGGTCATATTGCTCCAAAAACTACATATGGCAGAGCGGCGACTATAGTTTATGCTATAATCGGAATACCACTATTCTTGATTGTGCTTGCCGATTTTGGTAAACTTTTTACAAGAATCATTAAGTTTTTCTGGGCCTTTATTCGAAGGTTTTATTACACAAGAAGTTGCCGAAAGGTTCGTCGAACCGTTCCCGTACAGGTAAAAAATCATTAAGTTATTAATAAACTAGGTCTGCAATGCATGCTTTTGTTTGCAAATATAGTGCAGTCATTGAAGCATTATTGCTCCGAATTTTTTTACTGTGAACCGAATTGCATACAATTTTGGAATTAGGTTCATCTTACCCTTAACTTCAAAAGTGAAAATGATTTGAACTCCGCAACCACCCTGGGGGTGGTTGCCACCCCTTCTCGGGGGTGAATTGTTTTTTTTGCAAAATAACCTCGGATATCGATAGAAAGCCTAATTTTAAGCAAAAACTAATCCATAGAGTTTTTCAAAAAATCCAATAGTTATCGAGTTATTGGCAATTGAAGTTTCGCAATTTTTTCACGTTTTTCATCGGTTTATTGCAAATATCTCCAAAAATATACGTTTTATCGAAAATCTTATAAAAAACAAAATTGTAGCAGGTAAAACAATGAACAATTTGGTTTATTTTATTAAGTATTCTAAGTGCAATATTAAGCTAGATATTAAAGATCAAAGCCGTTTTTTATTTTGTCTGAAATTTAATCGATGTGGTCAATGCCATCTAGCGGCGAGCAGATGCATCTTATGCATTCTAATACAAAAGGGTTTTATAGTGCTTGAAATAAGCTTTAAAATGAGCATTATTAAAAGACTTTTGCACGTAAAATAAGTGAGCTGTATTGCAAATAAGGGGAGCATCTAATGTTTTTTCTTATAAATCAATGGGTTTCATAAGTGCCATTTCCACCAAAATTAAAATAAATCGTATTCCGCCTAGAATTAACTTTTATTATGAAGAGCTTGATAGATAGTATCAGTTTGGCTGCTTCAGGACATATATTTTAAAAAAAAGTCACGATTAAAGAAAAAAACAAAATTTCAAATTTTTCAAAAACCTACTTTTTTTTCATAATATCTCAAAAATGACGACAGATACGTATAAAAAAGTAGGAATTAAAAAGTTAGGTATTTTTCTGACAAACAATTTTGTTTTTTGTTTTTTCTGTCAAACAAAAATTGACGGAGATATGATTGTTCAAAGAGCGCGTGGCAGCGCAATCACAGCTTCTCTTAAGCCCTTTAACCCTTCACCGTTTTAGAAAAAGGTTTTTTTACTATATATTGCAATGAAGGATGTTGTAGCTCTCTTAATTACCTTTACAATGGTTTTTTACAAATTGTGATAGCATGAAAATTGAAGGAGTTATGGTCCAAAAACTTATCATTTTTTTTTTACTTAGTAACTGAAAATTTCGGAGTGTGAATATTTGGAGCAATATGAGAGTACGCAGTATAATAGAGACCCACAACTATTGTAATGTGTATATATATACATAATATGGCTCATATATTTTGGAAACGTAGGCATGAATACATACCAACGAAAAAGCCATGTGATCAGCTGTGCGTGCACCGTTTATTCGTTATAATGTGACCAGTATATTTCCGTCTGCAACTGCTGAAAATGATTTTTTGCAACTGCAAAAAAGCATATGGAGCGTCTTGTTTTTAACAATTTTTTATCAAGGGGTAGTTTTCAAGGGTTGAAAGGGGGTTAAAATTTGATAATTATTATGGAGAATATAAAATATTACTTACTCTATACTTATATCTTTTTATGTCATACCAAAGTATTTTTTTGTGATTTTTTCAATTTAGGGGTTGTTTGCAAGGGTTGTAAGATTTTCAAGGGGTTGAAAATGATTTTAATATGAGGTTGTTATGTTAGAAAATACTTTACAATTTAACCACTTACTATTAGACATGTTTTCTAGCGATAAAATGCATCAATGTCAATTTTTCCATCAAGGGGTTGTTTAGACCCCTTAAAAGTAATAGGCGGAGCTCAGATCATTTTCACTTTTGAAGTTAAGGGTAAGACGAGCATAATTCCAAAATTCGATGCAAATCAGTTCACAGTAAAAAAATTCAGAGGTAAGACCCTATTTTTCGCTTCAATTACTGCACTAATACTGAGCGAAGCACTACCTTACCTTCGTTTGTGAGTTTTGGCGCCAAATTCCATCAATGTAGTCTCAGCGGTTTGGCTATGATCAGCTTTTGAATTTTTCTTTCGGTGATTATTCCTCCATGGTATGTCCGATTTCAAAACCTTTTTTTGTACATTAGTCACGACCACGATGTGAGTTTTGGCGCCAAATTTCATCAATGCGCAGTAGTAAATAATGTACTTAAACTTGCTACTGCACATGTCACGTGATTTCAAAATCATGTTCAACTTATTTGCCGGAGACTATATCAGCGGTTTGGCTGTGATCAGTTTTTGAATTTTTCCTTCGGTGATTATTCCTCCATGGTAAAGTCCTTTTTTTACATAGCCTATGTCCGTCAGGTTATAATCATGTATGTTCGTGCCAAAATTAGTTCGAATCGGTTGAACCGTTAAGTAGCAAGAGGGAGACAAGCAAAATTTGTGAGTTGCCTAAAAGAGAGCTTCGCTGAATAATAGAACGCTTTAGAATATCAATGATTTGTAAACACAGAAGAAATAGGTAGCTTACAAGCTAATAGATAGATAGATAATTTGATGCCTTATACGCAAATCTCTATGCTCGGGTGAGGCATAAAAATGGTCTAGCCTGTTAGAATAATTAGTAAGACCGCTTCTTCTTGTACTTTCGTTTTCAATACTGAAGCTAACGTATCAATCGCGTATGTAAAGCGAAACTAATGGCCACTATTAATAATCTACTCTTAATAAGAGATAAGCTCAGTTTAGTTCAGTTGTTAGGCTACCTTTATTTTCCAAAACTATATTAGCTTTATATATTTCTGGGAATAGGTGAGATGAATTCCTTATTATTATGCATGTAGAAAAACGGTTTAAATGTAAGAACTGTCAATTTGGCGTACACTGTAAAATGTTCTTAAGTTTTTCTGCGTAATTTGTGAAAACTAAAGATTGTTTTAAATTAAAAATAAATTATGTGAATTTAAAACAATAACCTAATTTGCCTACAACAACGTCGGTCGGGTCAGTAGTTATAGAATCTGCGCACATAACTTTAAATACATTATATGAAAAACAAATTAAAAGTCGCAGAAAAAAATACTGTATTCTATTTATTATTGTTAACACATAGCATCACATTGTTGTAAACTCTACTAACCCTACATTTATACTATTCTTATTATCCTTTCTCATTATAACAACAGAAGATTGAAATGGAATGTAATTCTAAAATAGTTAGCATTATTTGTTATTAATGCAAAGTTAATTATTTTTTATAATCTGAATAAAATCATGTCAATATTAAAGCAGAATATTTACGATAAAATATTTAACAAACAAAGAAACATTCCTGAAATGTTGTATTGATATAAAGGTAATTAGAAGATTATTATAAGATTATTATTACAATTCAAATAATTCATAATTACCTAATAAAATTCTTAAATATTTAAAACAAAATCTTTAACAAATATCTTGTCCTTTAAAGAATAATGTAAGGTAACAATATAAGCAAACAATATAGACATTCTTTTTATTTTGAAATGAGTAATGATTACGCTGTAGGCTGTGCGTTGTCGACACAGACCTCCTTTGTTTGTCCGCAAAGATATCGAAATAAAAGTACGATGTAAAAAATAACAAGGTATTTTATAATTTGCAGGAGGTAATGAAAGGACTTAATTCATTTTACGACGTCGTTCGGAGGCCGTCGCAGATATTTAATGAAGAAGATATGGAAGGCATTGAGAGTCTACCACCTCCAATAACTAGGAAACCAAGTGATGTACCTCCACCTTTGCCTCCAAAACCAGGATCAGCTATAATAATAGACACTGAAAACGATACTGAACCAACCACACCAGCCCCATCGGTATTTGAAATTGATGATGAATTCAATCTGCCTATATCAGTTGCTATAGTAATTCTTGTCATTTACATATTCATTGGCGCTGTGATATATAACACTTGGGAAAACTGGACGTTCTTCGAATCTTTCTACTTCGTTTTCATATCCATGTCTACGATCGGCCTTGGTGATTTAGTCCCTGATCATCCTCACAGAATGATGGCATCTATAATGTATCTTGTATTTGGTTTGGCTTTAACTTCTATGTGCATTAACGTTGTCCAAGTTAAATTGAATGACACATTTAAACATGCTAGCGCTAAACTTGGAGCCACTATAGGTTTGAAGGTTGCAGAAGAAGATGGAAGCTTAGTACCGATCACACCACCTCCGACCGAAATTGTTCCAGTGCATAGACCGAGAACTGATAATGAAGATGCGAAAAGTAAAGAAGTTGAAGATAATGAATCTAATGACAAAAACAGGTAGAATTGAAAGAATTTGAAAATTTAATTGGTGCTAATCTAGTCGTATTGAAAATAAGTGATATGGTTAGTTTTACCTACTAACTTTTTAGATTTTATTTTACGTGTTCATTGTATTGTTCATGTGTGTGTAAATAAAGATTTTTGTAACTTATTCATTTTGAGTATTAAAAGAACATATATAAATTAACTGTGTTTTTTTGTGCAGTCGTTTTCAGTTTAAGTTTAACATGTGACAGGTGAACTATGATTACGGTGAACGGTTGATACCAAAACAGCAGCAAATGTGTAATTTCACTTATCCAGATATGAATTTATCAAAAATTCACCAGCTTTCACATAATCACGACCGTGGCGAGAACAGCGTTGCGGAGTTGGGAGATGCATAGGTTGTTTCAGTAATGTAACAAAACCGAACCAGAAAACAATGAAAAACATGTAAATGTTTCATCAACATTAATGTTAAAACGTAAAATAACCTAAAAAAAACCACAAAACTTACTTTACAAATAAGCTAGCCAATATGTCGTCTAAACTTTTATAGATAAGTACCTAAGTGTATGATAATGATAAATGATAAATGATAAATTATATTTATTTTGCTCAGAACATGGTAAAATATTAACAGATATAGTGTTTACAATAATGTTCAGCATGTTTTGCCAATTTCTGGCATGCAAATAATTATTATGGTGTACTATGTAAGTTTATTGCTGTTTATGAAAAAAAAAATCAAATAAAAAAACCTGGAGTACTCGTTCGTTTGCGAGAATTTAAGCTATGTTCTTTAGAAGAGTATTACATAAACTTAATATAAAATGTGAATATTTTCCTTATGAATTAATAACTTTATCTTTAATTTATTATTGTCTGTAGTATATTCGGGTAAAAAAACTTAAAGATTTAATATAGGGAATGTTAATATAAAATGGTTACTTTTGTTATTTTCCATCGAAAAACTAGAACAGGTACGAATTCCGTGTATGAATGATGTAGAAATTCTCAAATGCGTCATGCATGTAACAATGCGGAAGAGAGAAAACATTATTTTATTTCAATTTGAACATAGCGGGTAGAACCAATCTTACCAATAATTTACTAATCAGTTATTATATTGTTTGTTATTTGGACATTTTACTGCCAGACTTTTAAATCTGAAGAAAATAGAAGAAAAAACAATAGGTAAAAAATTCTAGCAGTTAATGCTTAATTAAGTATCGGACATTCATTAACATTCGATGTTGTAGGTAGAACATGAAGACATCGCACTGGCGTCAGCTCAAAAACACTTGTATTTTTCTTTGAGTCTGTCGAGCTTTAGATAGTTCAATTGTAAAGGTACTCGTCCTGATAGCCAAACCTTGTAGGTTAAAGTTCTCCCTGAAAAGTTGATTTTTTACTAGTAAAAAATTCTTTAAATATTACGAATTAGTTTTAAACTAGGTCTGCAATACATGCTACTGTTTGCAAATACTGAGCGAAGCAATTAGATTTTTGAAGGGTGATTATTCCTCGATGATATTTCCGATTTCAAAACTTTTTTTTGCACATTATTCACGACCACGATGTGAGTTTTAGCGCCAAATTTCATTAATGTAGTATCAGCGGTTTGGCTGTGATCAGCTTTTGATTTTTTCTTTCGGTGATTATTTCTCCATGGTAAAGTCTATATTTTTTTTACATAGCCTATGTCCGTCAGGTTATAATCATGTATATGCATGCAAAAATTCGTTCGAATCTGTTAAACCGTTAAGTAGTAGGAGGGAGACAAGCGAAATTTGTGAGTTGCCTAAAAGAGAGCTACGCTCAATAAATTGCTGCTGACATACAGTAGTGACCGAGTTAGTAGCGGGCATAGACCTATCAGAATCTAAACAATTTCATCTATAACACACTAGAAATGTTTGGTTTATTATTACATCAAGTCTAGTCTGTGATTTTAAGTAGTCTTTGGACCGACTATTTAAGTATCCCAATACAGTGATATAAAATTAAACTCATACCGTATGTTTCTTTGTGAAGTCAGTGAATATGAGTTTAGCATTAATTGAAATGATCTTTGAATAAAGGAAGAGGCTTTATAGAAAAAATATTCTCTCATATAAAAGTGGAGGTTGCTTCGACAGGATATTTCGAACCGACTGGGAAGCCTGAATGGAGGTTGTTCAATAATATTTTTTTCGTGCCATTGTGGCGGTAATGGAACCTTGGTGAAAGGCTTCGCAAGAATTTAATTATGCTCCCCTGTAATCCAGCCGAAGGATGTTTGCCAAGTGCCCTTTTTGCTCGACGTTCGAGAATGCGACGGCTTTAAACGTTAACTTTTTGTGCTTAACCGCTTAACTGAGATTTAATATTTATATCAAAGACGACACAATATTTATGACTACGTCATATAGATACTTTTGAATTATTGTTTTTTTTTTTAATTTAAGATATATTGACAATTGAATGATTAAACTTGATTTGTACTTACTAATTATGAGGAGACAGAGGCAACGATGTGGCAAATGGAAAGTTGTAAACATTTTGCAAAAATCACTTTTGTTACCGCACCATGATATTTATAACTTTATGATATTTTCTAAGTAAGTTTGTTTATATGTGAAAGATAAACAGGCCTGTCAAGTTCTCGATAGTTTAATTGGAACAGTACTTTCCCGGTAAGCGAGATTTTTGTTCCGCTTGACACTTGAGACAAATTGAGTTTTTTCTTTTGTAATATATTTTTGAATTAAATGAGATTTTTTTCTAAAGATATCAAATGGTATTTTATTTTTTAAACTTATGAAATTTAAATAAACCAATTATATAATTTCAAGACGGTTATCAGAAACCAAAGCAATATTATAATTCGGCTAAAATTTCTCGAGTAATAAGTAAAATATTTTGTTGAAAATATTGGTGAATCAGTCTCAGTTACCCTTAAACTTTTATTCCAACCAGAATAAAAAAAACATGTTTTTTTTAATTAGACATCTTAACGAACATAATATTATTGTAAACAGAGAAAGAGTCTATACCCTATTAGGTTCTTATTCGACAAAATTTTATTCCTTAAAAATAGTCTCTTTCGTGTCCTCGATCACCAAATATATATTGCCGTTTTATAACATAGAAAAATGAAACGTATACCTACTTATGAAGCCGCAACGTATGTTTAATATCTGAGAGTTGTAATACTAGACAATAGAGAGAAAACTGTCTTAATCGATATTGAACTAATAGTAGAAAATGTGTTTAGAGTTTAATGTTTAATTTTTTTATAACTTCAAATAAAGTAGATTGAATTTTAATAAATTAAATACTAAACGTTAGCTTAAAGAACGGACTATGAACATATATTTATTTCCTTACCAAAATTCATTTCAGCAGTCTGGGTTCAACTTATACACAAAAATTCCAAATATGACATATTATATATTTAGTATAAAGATAATTTATTTTATTATTTATTCTCAATCCCTTAACATTTTTTATATATGCATGCACTTTCATCTATTTATCATAAATATAGATACGTTGAATGTCACTGATTAAAGACAGAATAAAAATCTATTTTTAGTCGGTCACATGACATTATGAGTCTTATAAATATTCCTTTTACATTTGACGTGAAACATTGGCAAATAGATACCAAATCAGTTAATACTCACAGTATTTTTAGAAGATCTCTGAAGGCAGAATTAATGATTTATATTGTTATAAATAGTATATATTCTCCCTTATTTTAAAATAGCACATTACAAAGAATGCAGTTCCCTCGCTTCATTTCCGCGCTAGAATTTGGGATTCTCAGTTATTATAATTAACGTAGACAAGGAATATTACCCGTGTAACTAAACAAGACAAATTATAACAATTTTTTCTATGCTCGTTGAAATAAAATGTGATGAAAAAGGCTCTTTATTTACCATAATGAATTTAGTGTGATTTATACGATTTGCTGTGGTAAGCGCGTCCAGGCTATAACGGAGGTTAAGAAAACTTCACAAGGGCTGGTCCTCCGATGAGTGACCGAGAATTTATGATCTTGAGTTTTCCGTGGTTCAGAAGGCATGTAAAGCTGTGGTTTCCTCTGCTCCCCGTTCTGTGTCCGTATCAGATCATACATACCAGTGTGGAAGAATGGAACTCCAGTGTTTGCATCCACCAAACCGCACCGACCGATATTGGGTTATCGCCCATTCAAGAGAGCAAAAGGGACTGGTTATGCGGGCGATTCAAAATTAGTGGACTGTAGTGCGGTATGAGAAAATTAATGTCGACAATAAACATGAGAGGAAGATAAAGGGGGCACGATACCGCCACGTGTGGGAGATGCTGGACGCTGCCGGGAACGTCCCTGGGCTTTGCTGTTCCTTATGGTTAAACACAGGTAGACACCGTCACATAAAACTAAAGTTTGTTTCAGGGGTTTGCGGATAGGCCACTAGTTCAATTTAATATTGCGGAACTCCGCTCGCGCGCATATAGGCGGCCATCAGTCCTCTTTTTTTCTTTCTCCCGCATGTTGTCCACATTGCGGTATGATTTGCCACTAATAGATGGCGTGGTCGTCTGGCTCTTCCATATGCGAGACATGGTATGTGCGAAAGGGGAAATGAAATAAATGGATGTGAGGCAAGGAGGACGACTAATAAAAATTACTAAAACATATAAAAAATAACGTGGCAGATTCGAATTTAATACTGGCGTAACCATTTACCCCCGGCTTCTTTTTAAGGCTAACCTTAAAAAGAAGAGTAACTAACCATAAAGTTTGCTACTAAGCTAAACTGCTAATTAAACTAAACGCTATTAAACTAAGCTAAGCTTAATCGAACAAGCTAAATTGCGAATGTACTTAAAATTACTGTTGATTAAGCAAAAGACAAAGTTGAATAACTGGTCGCCAGTACGAGCCAGTTGCGGTTTTAAAAGAAACTATACGGGTGATTCCATTCGACCCAGGGAACACTTCTTCTACAACCCCAAGCGGCCAAAGTAATGGAGGTGTATTTTCGGTTAAAATTACTACGAAGGTAACAGCAGTAAAAGGGTTTGAAGGAGTATTCCATTTCTGACGTGACTGTAGCGTGTGCAAATAATCTGTTCTCCAATGCTTCCAAAACGATTGAACGATTTTATCTTACAAGGTGCAACGCGAGAGAAGATGAAGTCGATCTTCTTATGTTTCTAATGTAGGTAAGTATTTTAATAGTGTGATATTCAAAAAGTGTGCTGGAGTCAGTGCAAATGGATCCGAGGGATCATTAGGCAAACTTTTACAAAGAGGACGCGTAGTCATGACGGCCTCGACTTGAGTGAGCACGGTGCTCAGCTCTTTAAATATAAGAATCTCCCATGACGTGAAACAGATGCGACTGTAAGCTTTTTATATTAGATTCCCAAAAACAACTAGTCAATGCGGTTGCGACAACTACTAACATTTGAACTAATGATCTGGGCTAGAACCAATATAGAGCACAGCTCGAGACGAGTGAGAGATACAACGATATATAGATTTAGCGCTGATGAGGTGGACTGAAATGTTATCCCATTTTGAACGCAGAAGTACACAACACACCAGTACGCTTTCCCACTAGCGTCTGCCAAACTTATAACTGTTACAATGCTTTCATTTGAAATACCAACATGGCGCGGTATTAGAATATATATAGTATTGATATATAGTATTGATATATATATATGAAAAAACCCTAAAATAAAAGTCGGTAATTTATAAAAAACAAAAAAATGTAAAATCCCGAAAACAAGAAAGTCGTCACACCCGATTGCATTAACACACGTAAACAAAAAAACACACGCGTACTCTCTTACATATACACGTATGATTATAAAACACAATTAATTACGTGCGCGCATACCACTTTAAGATCTTAATGTATTACTGTAGGATTAATAAGAGCTCAACTATACCCACAACGCACAACTATATTTGTACTCATATGGATTTTCTTACTAATAAAGGGATTATTATTTCATATCATGGCAACTCTGAAAGACTTGTATGTGCCCGTATGAACAGTCAATAAAAAGTAACAAAATTTTTTATTGCAATTCATCATTTCCTATGATTAGCTCAGAAGCAAAATGCAGCAATTTCCGATGCAGTTACAAATGGAGTATATACAAAAGGTATTATTTATTGCGGTCACCATTTTTCTTATTTTTTACTAAACTTTTTTATTTAACTTTACATTTTAAAAAAAAAAAACTTCAGAACAATATGCTATAGTTATTGTTGTGAGAGATAGAAAAAATATCTGAGCAGTTTTAATTATAGAGGTAGGTATGGTCTTTGGTATAAATCCTTAATAATATTCGATGTAAACATTAAATGAATTAGTGAACTGGAATTATATTATTATTTAAATAATAATATAATTGAGCTGTTATACAATATAGGAAAGTAAATTATGATAGATTGGACTTAACATTCCATATAACTACCCCAACCAATGTAGTGGGTGTGATAGTATGTAACAGGTATGATGAATCTCTTACTATCCAATAATTGTTACTACAGCTCAATTCAAAAATTAAATTAATTACTTTAGAATTTCCGCTATTGGGCGATAACTAATATATATTATTATTCAAACAACTATTTAAAAATTTAGGAAAGTTAACAGTTGGAGATTGGATTTGATATTACATATAACCAGCTTAACCAAGTAGGTCACGAGACTCGTGAAGCGCGCAGAATCGTGCATCTCCGGGCGCGATGAGTCGATTGAGGTGGAGGCATGTTGACTGAAAAGGGGAATGCCTCCTTGATCAAATAAACATGGGCTCGATCCGCATAGCTCCTGGTGGTATGGGGACTACAACGGTAAGGTGCCCGATTGCGGCGGCGAAAACTTTTACTGACGCGTGACGACTGCTGGTTAGTTGGAGCGCGGCGAGGGTCCGTGCATTTAAACTATTCCGCTGAGGTGCTTCAAGTGCATAGGCATGAGTAAAACGCGATTCCAGTGTCGACTCACAAAAGGACCGCTCCAACGCCTGGTTCAGGTGTAACGAACAGGGGTACAAGGCTAAGGGAGGTAGGTCCATACTAAGTGCGCGGTATGCCTGGCAGCCAAATTGCCAGCAGGGCACATCATGGGAAGGAGGAGCTGCCGCCCGCCGATAATACGCGGGAAAGTAGTAGCTGAGAGTGCCCGGGATGCGGAGAGGGCCACCGACAGAC
Source organism: Calamotropha paludella (assembly GCA_927399485.1). NCBI lineage: Eukaryota > Metazoa > Arthropoda > Insecta > Lepidoptera > Crambidae > Calamotropha > Calamotropha paludella. The sequence continues at coordinate 11,092,519 of OV656826.1, read as the reverse complement.
AGTCAGGCAGACAGCCATCCGTAATCTCCGGGCCTATAGACGCGAGCGGAGAGGGGATGGAACGACGGAAGACCGGGAATTCAACCGTCGGCATTGCACAGCCTTGCCCCGCTGAGGCCGCTCCGTCGCTTTCCAGGGTGGTGACTGCTAAAATCAACCCCACTGGTTTGCGACCGAACTGAGGATACATCGTGTAGTTTTTAGTGGGTAGGCCTTTAATCATTCATCGGGCACTTGGCCGGGTGGAGGAATGGAGGAGAGTCCCACATAACGTCCGCCGCACTCCCAGCGGCGGCGTATGCGTAACGCATTTTCTACACGTTAAAAAAAAGGGTAGTGTAGGGGAGGCCAAAATTAATGCAATGGGTACTACATTATAATAAATATATCTTAAGCTAGTGGCCTGCCATACCGACTGTACTAGTGTTTACATTAGTGATTTGCAGGCTTCGTTATATTAGGAATATTAATTAAACTAGGCGATGCAGTCGCTAAGCATAAAGCTACACTAGCACCATATATTGGAGCGGAGCGTTATACCTAAAAAAAGAAAAAAAATTGTTTCGATGGGAATTTTTGCGAATTTCAAAATTTGGGCTCCATCACAATCTGGTACTAAACCTGTTGATTCGAATCCACACAAAAAATAATAAAATCAGTTAATAATTCGTGGTTTAGCAAGCTACATTCAACTTGGCCACGCTTTTCTATTAGATTACTAGCTCTGCCCGGAGTGTATTGCAATGATCCTTTGCTGACTACATATCAATAAACCTGTTCTGGCATGCGTAGCACAACTTACCAAAGTTTCGTCGCAATCCATCAACTACTTATCGAGAGTAATGAAAGGAAATTGATTTTTATATGAGACATTACTATATCGTTCTATTATTGCTGTAATTGTATATGGTTTAAGTACTGTTATTTATAAAACGCAATAACTTATACAATGTGTCCCGTCACCAGTGTCGGACCCTTTAATGGTGTAAAATATGGCATTTTTATAGACAAATTGCCACTCAATTTGGTTTTTGACACCTTTTTAATGTTGATAGGACATTTACATGAGTAGTGGTGGTCGAATTAGTATAAGAGCCCAGGTCTTGGTCACCAAGAAAACAAAATGGCGGCCGTAAGAGAAAAACAAAATTTGAGGGGCAATTTGTCGATAAAAATGCCATATTTCACACCATCAAACGCTCCGACACTGGTGACGTGTCTGTATACCATTGAGATGATCGATATATTAGTTTTTTCAAAACTAAGTAATAAAAATACCTGTGATGTTACGACAAATGTTATATCTTTGTAACTGCAGCAATAATTAATAATCTATTGAAATAAAACAAATGAAATACGAAAGGAAATATTTTTAAAATTCTTTCTGTTTAGAATTTACTCATTCAGATGGGCAGACATCAATTATTATTGCCCAAAAAATAATATTTATTTATCTCCGTTGCGTAGTTTTAAAGATCTAAGCATACATAGGGACAGCAGACAGCAGGAAGCGATTTTGTTTTATACTATGTAGTGATGCTTATGAAAGACCGTTCAGTATGATAAAATAGTCACGTTTTGCTTTAATGTGGGAAATCTCTGAGTTCACCCCTGTGCTATTGTTTGAGTTTCGCATCAAGATTCTAAACACTTCCGAATAACCACTATCGGATCGGATTGCGGTTTCCGACGTTTCCTACTTCGGCTTAGAGCCTCTTGGAACTTCGGAAACTTCATACGCTAGCAGGGAGATTTTGTTTTCCTGAGGCATACTTATGCACCTAACAGATTATGTTAAGAGTTCTTGTTTTCCTGAGAATATTTACACTTATGGAATATTACCTACTCCATTTTTCGCAGCGGTGTAAATGCCTATATCAAAGCTCTCTTGCGAAAACAAATTTGTTTTCTATATAAGCCTTTTGGTTATAAAAATACTTATTCTATTGCATTTATTGAAAAGTATAATTTTATTATTTCTCCATACTGCCAACTCATTAAAATATAATAAACTTTTCTAAAATAAGCTAAGAGGAATGCTACAGATTATAATAATATGCCATTCAAAACCTATTAATTCTGGAAATTTGAATGAACATTAAAAATTATGAAAAATAATCAAATCAAGCTTTGTTCGATTCGAAGGTTTGGCGAAACGATATTTATACATTATGGCTAACTATACTAGGTCTGCTGCTGTTTGCAAATCTGAGCGAAGCAATTAGATTTTTGAATGGGTGATTATTCCTCGATGGTAAGTATGTCCGATTTCAAATCTTTTTTTTTTGCACATTAGTCACGACCACGATGTGAGTGTTGGCGCCAAATTTCATCAATGTAGTCTCAGCGGTTTGGCAGTGATCAGCTTTAGAATTTTTCTTTCGGTGATTATTCCTCTATGGTATGTCCGATTTCAAAACTTTTTTTGCACATTAGTCACGACTACGATGTGAGTTTTAGCGCCAAATTTCATCAATGTAGTATCAGCGGTTTGGCTGTGATCAGCTTTTGAATTTTTCTTCCGGTGATTATTCCTCCATGGTAAAGTCTATATTTTTTTTACAAAGCCTATGTCCGTCATGTTATAAGCATGTATGTTCATACCAAAAGTCGTTCGAATCGGTTGAACAGTTAAGTAGCAGGAGGGAGACAAGCGAAATTAGTGAGTTGCCTAAAAGAGAGCTTCGCTCAATAAAGTCGTTATTATTATTTTCCACAAATAATTAAGTAATATATTGTTGTTCTCAAAATTTGATGATGTGCAAGAAGCACTTATACTTTTGTTATTTTATAGAAAACTTTCTTTACTTTTTGCAATAATTAAAATGTCAATAACAAGCTCACTATACATAGGTTTGTCAACAATAGTATGTTATTCAGTTAAATTCCTATTAATATGTATTCAGAATGTTATTTATACATATGTCACAAAATTTAATTTCAGTCAATTAGGGTTATCTCTATGTGTTTTGTTTTTATAACGGCATGATTCGTCGCTGGAAGCCGGCATTATGTATTGATGGATTACTCTGGCAGGGTATGACCAGAAACACGTTTCTTCGATTAACAACCGACGCTCTCTGGTCGTTTATTGCCCTGGTAGCTGGTCAGGTTAGTGCTCTTGTATAATGTAAAAATACTCTTCTATATACACTCAATAAATTTTTTCAAGATAATCCAAATATATAAGGTATTTCGACAATATTTTAATCAGTCAAATAAAATTCTTGGTTTCCGCATTTATTGAATCATTCAAAACTAGAAGGCGATAAATATCTTTTTTCCTATTTTTCAAATTTCACGTTTAATTTCAAGTAGTCCGATCGATGTTTCTTTTATATTAGAATATTTTTCATTGGAAAGATTTATTGGATAAATTACTCTTGTCATGTCTGTTCAATTAATTTTTGGCTTCAAAATGAAATCCCTCAAAATACTTAGTAGTTTAAATTAAATACTTTTCCATATTTCGTTAACTTGTGTGTACTAACGTACGTACGTAATCTTACTTTTAATAATCCTGATAATTCGACTCTCTTGCAAAAAATCAAGGTCCTAGATTGTTGATGATTATAAGGTAATGTTATATTTGTCATGAATATGTTATTACCATGTCATGTCTTAATAGACGTTTAAATTGAGTCGAAAGGAATCTTCTATATCCCTAGGAATATTGTTTTGTTTGGGATAGAACTAACATTTGGAAATATCGCCAATTAATTTTTGCAGGTTATAGCTGTGATTTGAAAGAAAAACCAACATTAGGAAAACAGTAAAGTGAACTAGAACTTACAACTCTATGTTAAATACTAAATTTCGAGCTTCAAAGTCATTATAGGACATGCCGGGGACTTTTTGGCGGGAGCGCATCAAATCAAATCAAATCAGATCAAAAATCAAATCAAAAGTTTTTTATTCTTTTACAAAAACTTAGTTACAAAAAGTTTTGGGTGACACACCTATTAAGTAAAATATACCTGTATCAGGTAGTCACCGCCAGTTCAGACCGTGCCAAGTAACATAGGTAAGTTTATAAACAAAAATATGTACAAGAGGAAAAAAGTATACAAATTAGTTTTTTTTTTAACAAACTTATATGTTGTATTATGTGAATAGGTGTGTGTGTGTGTGTGTATTTGTGTGCTTGGGTAGTATTAAGGAATGATTTTTATGCCAAAATATTATGTGTTCAATATTTATTAATTAGTATTCAGTATCTAAATAACTTAGCGATTTTAACCAAGCCACAAGTTCTGTTTTACAATGCTGCGATGTGAGTGGATAAATATTCAACTTTTTATTAATTTTATTGTATAAAAAGCCCGCGTGTCTAGCAAATTGTCTCGCAGCAAATGCTGATTTACAGGATGTAGTAGGAGCAACTTTATTCTTTCTTCTTTTATTTAATATTTTAGAATCAAAGATTAAACTTTTATGTACTTTTAGTACAGTAAATAGTACGTATAGTTTTCTTACAGTAAGCAGGTCTGCGTATGTATATTGTTCTTCAGTGGGGGATCGATATGGTAAAAAATACATAACCTTCAGCAGCCGTCTTTGTGTTCTTTCTACTTCCAGGAATTTTATTTTAGTGGCGCTTACCCATATTGAGATGCCGTAACAAAGGACTGATTTAGCTAGGGCTATATATATTTTATTAATAAGTTCCTTACTTGTGACATGTCTAAGCTTTTTAAAAACCCATATTAGTGCTCTAGTTCTACTCATTACCGTATCTATATGTAAATGCCACGAAAGATGTGAGTCTACAACAACTCCTAGGTATCGAGTTGAGTAAGCTCGTTTTATAGAGAGGCAAGAACATGTCCCTGGCTGTTTATTGTCACAGTAGTGTATTTTAATTTGAAAATTATTATCTGGTTGAGTTCTTTTATTTGGAGTAAAACATATGTAGTTGGTTTTGTCAAAATTAAGAGTCAGTAGATTTGAATTTAACCATTTTTTAATTTTGACAATTCCTTTCTCAGCCAAGCTCTGTACTTCGTCCCATGATTTCCCAAAAAATACAATGGCCGTATCACTTTAATGGTTTTGATTTTCTTGTTAAATTTTGTGTTGTGGTTGATATTAGTGTGTAATAATGGTGGGTTATTAACCACTGAGCGTGTCTGAATATGCATGAGTGTTGGCAAGTGAAACAAAACAGGTTGGAAGGTGTCTTTTCACGCTCTCTCAAGAAGGCCACGAGGAGGTTTTAGTAAAAGCCCCCTTTTTACTGAAACCTAGGAAATCACTCAAGAACATAAAAGAAAGATTATACTTACTTGACACTGGCTAAATGCACAAATTGTGCAAGCCATAAATAAAGAAAATAACTCATTATAGTCATAGTCATCATCATTCAAGCTTAGTTCTCTAGGTCACTATACAATTTCAATACTTTCATTTCTCATCCAAATTTTAAAAGGTACTTGTTCCTAAGCAGTTGTCTTCGTTGTTTTCTCTAACAAGCTCCTTAGCTTATCGGTCGGGACTCAGTACGACATTAAACACTCGCACCTTTTGTTTATTGGATCATAAAATAATTTTAGTCATTACTTTCTATATTTGGTTCTTTTTCTCAGCAGGGATGTGATTCTCATCCCTTCTTCGTACCCGTCAGTAGGAGGTGCACATCGATCAGACTCGGTCCGACTGGTGCGATTTTATTGTTGATGTATCCATCGTAAAGCGGCATACTATTTCCCCTTTTTCATTCCATAAATATATTTATCCATTCATTTAACCATATTTTGTAAACGATAATGTGTATTTAACCAAGCGATTTTACTTATCGCACCCACGGTCCTGTGTTCGAATCCCGGAAGGGGCAGATGTTTGTATGATGAATACGAGCATTTGTACATTTGTTTATATATGTTTCTATGAATATTACATATCTATGTATTATATATGTATGTCTATCCGTTACCGTAGTATCCATAACGCAAGAACTACAGTGCTTACTTTGGGTTAGGCTAATTGGTGCGAGTGTAAGAAATATTTATTTATATTTATTAATTTATTTATATAATATCTTTAAATAAATGTACAGGAGGATGATCTATTTAAGACAAAGATATCGCACTTTCAGCGAAAATCTGCATAAAATGCATCTGCATGGTGAATGGTCCGCCAGTTACGAGATAATCATAAAAGGAAACTTTCGTTTCCTTAACAGCGGCGTGAATAATAAAAGATCTATTGTTGGATACTGTAAAAGTCATATTGACATTGCATTATGCAATGTTGCATTGATATTTAATACAAAATTCAATCTATCGAGGCTTGACAATGGGTTTGTACGTTACAGAATCGAGGGGCTTAGTTTAATTCTTCTAGATAACATGAATTGCCTTAGGAGGCTTCTGCAGTTCTTTAAGAACAACTGCATACGTTTCATGTTCGGTCGATGTGAATACGACTACGTATTCCAACAACAGCTCAAATGGCTCCTTGTTCATGAGCATAGGAAACTGCGAGTTGTTTGTGCTCCCTATAAAAATCTATTTGACCCTTATACTCAAGAATACTTGAAATATAAGTTTCGGTTTCTGTGTGCCTCTCAATAATTTGACAATCGCCCTAGTGGCGCCTTAATCTTAATGATTAATGATCTTACTGATTTCATCTCCAGATTTAAGGTCACTGCAATTTGACAATGAAATTTTTTACCGTCAAACAAAAAAAGAAGTTTTTAACAAATGTGCTTTTAAAAGACCGGTTCGTGAATAGTATCATACGCCTCTAATTTATTGTATCATGCATTATAAAATTGTTTTTGAGTTAACTTATATTTTTGTATGTTCATTGAACTTTTGTATGGGATTGAATTTTTGTATGGAATCCAATCAACAGGTTTAGAACCAGATCGTGACGGATTTTGAAATTCGCAAAAATAAAAAAATATATAGGCTCTATGGGATTTCCCCTTGAAACAAAAAGCGCGAGCTTTCTGAAAGTTTTCATTCTTATGGAATTTTAAAATGTGCTAAACATTTTTATTTTTTTTTATTGTATTAGGCTCCACTCCAATATATGGTGCTAGCGAAGCTTTATGCTTAACGACTGCATTAGCTTTGCATTAATCGCTCAGGTTATAAACCTTTTGAAGGTGGCTGATAGAGAACGCCGCATGGTATTAAGTTTGCCTGTTGCTGTATTTATTGCAATAAAGATTAAATAAAAAAAATAAACCATCATCCGCCTACTAACCATTGTTGGGTTAACTGGCCTTCCCTATAAACGTGAATGGGTCATAACACACAACGAGGGTCCACTGCGGTAGGGTGTTTTTATAACACGAAGGAGCCCAAGATATTTATTTTTCATTTGATACTCGTCCGAAGTTCAGCCCTCTTTGCCAATGTTTCTTAGCCTCTGCAATCGCAATTTTAAGCCGTACTATTGTTAAGTAAAAGAAACGACAATTTCATCGGCCATAAAACATGATACTTTATTTTACTGTAAAATCACTGTTATGAGTTTTCTAAGGTTGCTGCTAATGTTTTCTGGAGCAAAATCTACATATTTAGTTAGTATTCGAAAATGCGCTTCTTCTAAAATGTCTTTTTTCATTTTTTATAATGCCTAATTTTTAAAATAGTGTATAACTTAATTAGATATTATGACAAAGCGAGACAACTGGGATAACATTCTACATAAAAGTGTTTTTGTGTTTAGTTCAGAGGGTTTACAATTTCTTTTTGCAATCATTCGTTATTTGAATATCCAAAAGCGTCTGTACGATGAACAACATTTGAAACAGAACATTTTCCTTCACGTATAAATGAATCAAGTTTGTATAATAAAATGTATCGTTCTACCACACCAGCTGCGATACTGCTGATCGATTTTCAGAAACGTCGTATGATGGACGACTCTGATCGTCTCTTCAGCACTTTTATGACGAACGATGCGAAACTTTCTCGCTTATGTGGACTGAAAATTCTCGTTAGTATCCATAGGTATTATAAGATCTATCGATAATATTCATGTAAGATGCTAATTTTCAGAACAGCAAATCCGAGTACCACAGTGAATATATTTTTTATGATTAGGGGTTTGCGAGTAGCTTAGCTACATGATAAGAATAGGACATCGCTGTCCACGCTCCATAGATATCTGCAGCATCCAAGGAGCTGTATATGCGTTGTCGACCCTTCCTTAAAGTAATTTTTTTACCCAATCTTTATAGAATTTCATATTATAGCACAAGGGAAAAATCTTTGGAGATAGTCATCCCACAAGCTTCAGGTTCGGGAAACGAGCCTCCAGAATCGGGCATCAAGAATGTGGAGGTGCGCCCTGCTCTTGTCGTGCAAAGTTGTGGCTAGTAAATGGTAGATTAGTGATTATGGCATTAGTTCGTGTTTGCGCCTTTTGGTGATGATAAGCTCCCAAGAAATAAAAAAGATGTTGATCCGAGCAAAAAATATAATTGTGGTATTAGCTACAATGAGTGTTGAGCGATAACAGATTTGAAGTTAAAGTTAACAATGTAGGTAAGCTAATAATAGGAAACGATTGTAACGGCTAACTGAGTGTTGTCGCAGTTAAATATTAATTTAATTTAAAGCGCTCTCTATGGGAGCTTGAACATGTCCGCGGCCTTGGAAGCACAGGCTTTCAATGGAGACATGTAGCCCAGAGCTGGCACTAGTTGTCGAGTATAGGACATATTTTGCTGTAAACACGTCTAACGATTCTCTTCGCCATGCGGATATCAGCTACTCTAGTCACTAGATCGGTGCCGGGAATGACCTTGTCTATTCTTCCGAGATGCCACTTCAAAGCGCTTTCTATGGGAGCTTGAACAGTTTGAAAAGATCCTTAGAGTACTATGCCATTGTATAGATGATAAAACATGTACTGAGACCCAGCGTCTTTGCTGTGGCCGAAAGTCCTTAATCCGACTGTGAATTTGGGATCGTCGAAAGTACGAACAGCACGGCGTTAGATGGAGTCAAATATCAGGGATTGGTATTGAGGTCTGCTCCACAGACGAGATCGGTACTTCACATGTTGAGTGTATTTGTGTTTTTTAAATGAATGCTACAACCTTAATTTAAGTAAAAAATATCAGGTATTAACTGGAAAGTTTTTGTTTAAAGTTCTCAAGTTTATTAAACAATATTCTTATTCAAATAAAGACAAAAACCCTTATTTATATGTACTACCCTAACTCAAAGGTAGAAAATGTAACAAATAGTAAAATACCGGGCCAGCCACTTTTGGCTATGCTCTCTATATCATTTTCTCATATATTATAGACCGGAGCCACGCGAAATTTGTATTTTCTTTTTGGTATAAAAATTTGCATCCCATAGCTCGGCCAGTGAATATGATATCTATATTTACTAATAATCCTTCGGTACACCAGCGCGAGGATGGTGATTCAAGATTTATGACAATAGGCACCCAGTTTTTGACTCAGGGGAGAGTACTCATTCATAGCTCATGAACCGGAGGAGGGGGAGGAAGGGGCATTTGTACTTAAATTGATAATGATATTTCTTACATTCACACCATTTACCCTAATCCAAAGTAAGTTCTGTAATTGATTGTGTTCTGGATACTAAGGAATGGATAGAAATACATATGTGTTTAATATTTATAGAAATATATATAACTCATGTAACCCATTACTCAGATACAAATACTCGTGTTCATCGCACAAACCAAATATCTGCCGTTTCCGGGATTCGAACCTTGGACAGTCGGCACGCAAGACAGAATCGCTAATGTTGCACCAAGCAGTGAACTATATTTAAAAATTTGACCTTTGGAAATCGTTACGTGTCTCTATAATTTTATTTTCTACTACTAGCGGCCAGTCCCGGCTTCGCACGTGTGGACAAAATTCTTTAAATTTTTTCTAGCATTCAATATAGCCTATGACACTCAGCAATAATGTGCCTTTCTATTGGTGAAAGAATTTTTAAAATCGGTTCAGTAGATCGGCAGATTACCCATTACAATTTAACAAATATACAAACACACAAACTTTACTTCTTTATAATATTAATATAGATAACGTAATTTTCATTTTCAACAGTAAGTACAAGGTAAACAAAATTCCTGGGAAGCAAATGTCGCCCGAATTTGTGACCATATTAAGCAAACGTGCTTCTGTACTTATAGTCTTCGGCAAATAACTTGAACATGATTTTGAAATCACGTGACATGCGCAGAAGCAAGTTTAGGTACATTATTCACTACTGCGCATGTCACGTGATTTCAAAATCATGTTCAACTTCTTTGCCGGGGGCAATACACCAGCGAGATTCATACTCTGTAAGTTTGTTTTAAGGTGTAAGGGTTCAAACATTAATATTAATATAATAATACTATTTGTGACAAAATGATTAACTTATATAACGAAAACCACACGTCGGCGTATTTTAGTTGTATCTATGACACAAGTCTTGTAGTATTTATTGTTTGGACTAAGCTATTTGAGATTGTTTTTTCAGGTAAATATCTTTGTTAAAGATTTTTTTATATAGGAAAGAATAAGCGTACTATTTAAAATAGTTTACACTTAAAAAATAACGATATTTATGTATTCTTTTAAGCTGTCATAGTTACCAACTTTTACACAATTTTGTTTTTCATGTATTTTTTTTACTAAAACGAAAAAATCTCATTTCAATAAGGCTTTTTATGTGTTTAGTGGCTTGAAATGTCATCGTAATATCAGAAAGTAGGTAATGGAGCTCCACGCAGTCAGTGTTTCTCCGACGGGTGCTGTTAGCTCTGATTGATTGAGCCGGAGCCGGCTATGGCTGATCGACAACACTGTTTGTCACTTTTGTACATTACGAAGGAATGACAGAAAATTTCCGATTTTTTAGACAGAATAATAGTATACTAGATCGATGCAAACGCTAAGCATAAATTAAATATTATATATAGCCGCTTCAATATAAGCATAAAGCTAGCACCGTATATAGGAGCGAAGCTTAATACTAAAAGAAATAAAATAAAGACAAAACCAATACTATTTAGTAAATTTTAAAATTCCATAAGAATGAAAATTTTCAAAAAGTGCTCGCTTTTTATTTCAATGTTCCAATAGAGCCTATGTCTTTTGGTTCTTCGAATTTAAAGCGGAATTGCTTCAATTTTTCTTGGTATTATTTAATATACATTGCAGATAAGGTTAAGTTATGCCACGTTTGTGTGCCAATAACAAATAGGGCTAAAAACAATTGCCTATCATTATCTTTATTATAATCTCTTAAATAATGTAACTCGTTTAATAATTCCTGACTTATGAGTTGGGGAGACATAGGATCAGAGTAAAACAAGGTCTAGTGCGTAGTTATAAGGTGCTTTCTTGCCTGTACTCTTGTGCAATTCTGCTTCGAATTCAGCGAAAAAATTCGGGCTAAACCTGGCGTTGAAGTTGATCCACAGGAGCTTCGCTCCAACAAAACGGCTTTGCCAGCTTTTCGGAAAAAATACTTATAAATAAATGAAATGTTGAAAAAACGAACCGACATGTGGGAATCTGCTATGCCGACGGGTGAGAAGCTGCAATGTTTTTAAATGTTATAATATAAGAACCTACATTTAAGTGTTATAAACTATAAAAATACCAATATATCATAGGTTAGTAATATATAAAAAATATAAAATTAGTATAAGAAAATACTAACAATATATTAAATTGTCATCGACTCAGTATGTCCCACCTGACAATAACACGAGCCAAGTCGGTTTTTTCTAGTATTTTTATTAAAATTTATCATATCAACTTAATTTATTATTCGATTAAAAAATATGAGACAGATGCTCATTTGTTTTGTTAGGTTTTCCCAAAAGGAAAGGCGAAGGGTACAAAGCCCAGACAGCGTAGCCGTTAATTTCTTATTTAGATGACATGACTAATTTATGGATGACGGATGATCAATGATGATCCATGGCGACTTGCTCAATAGTAAAAGTAGTAGCTGATTATTACCAAAAATAATGTCTCATAAATTAGGTTAATAACAATAATAGCGCCGCAGTTTGTTTAAGAAGTAGTCTTTGTACCATCTTTCCTTAAATACAAATCATAATAGGGGAGATCGAAGGGTTTTGAAACAGAGGTGAGTTGAAACAACGTCAATTTCACGGAATTTATATATGTACGTTATCGATTCGGCAATAACGTTGTTAAGCCGTACCTACCGCCCACGGAACCCTTAGTACGCGACCTTGCCTCAAGGTGAATGGTTGCGGAGTTCTAGTCCTGTGTTAAAAAAATACGAAATGGAAGTTTTCATCGTTTTTTTTAGCTACTTATAATTTTCTAATGTGTTGGTGTTTTGCTTTGTGTTTTATATGTTTCGAAAGCTCATTAATTTAATTAACTGTAATTTAAATATGGCTTCGTTAACTGATAATTGATGAGCTATTTTTTGTTTTAGCATGCCTACTGAGTACCAAAGAAAAACAGCCAGAAGTATGGCGAGCATAGAAATATATGATCTCGCTGCAGATATTGCGCCAAAGAAATCTTCGGGATGCAGCCTCTAGCTTTAACCTCAGACATACCTTATCGTACACGTATATTAAGAAAAAAGGCTGATGACGCTAATGAAACAACTGCTCCTCCGATGGTAGGATATCCAGAAAAGAACGTTTTTAGAGTTCCGTACCCAAAGGGTAAAAACAGGACCCTTTTATTAAGACTTGGCTGTCTGTCCGTCCATCTGTCTGTCACCAAGCTGTATCTCAAGACCCGCGATAGCGCTAGACAGTTAATCACAAATTATGTATTTCTGTTGCCGCTATAATAAAAAATACTAAAAACAAAATAAAATAAATATTTAAGGGGGGCTTCCATACAACAAACGTGATTTTTTTACTTAACTAAAACTAACGTTTGTACGGAACCCTTCATGCACGCATCCGACTCGCACTTGGCCGGTTTTTATATCTTCAGAGTAAAAGATACTCTGCGGATGTTTTTTAAGCTGCACTGCTGCTAACTACTGTGTAACCACTAAAGAAACGAGTCATTTTGCTTATAAACTGGCTGAGAGTGTAATAAAATAAGTCTTTTTCTTGGGTTAAGAATGAAACGGCAATAAAAAAATATAAATTCCAAGTTATGTGTTTCTTTTGAGTTTAAGCTTCTTGCTTTAATGAATATTTAGTTATCTATTTTTTAGAAATCAGAGATCTTACGTAATTAAATGGTTTATATTTATTTTTCGTTTTAATTGTGTAGAAAATACTGAAACTAATGTGAATGTTAATTTTTATTTGTATTTTTATGAAATCCCTTTAAATTAAATCGTTTTTTTTCTTACATACAATACAACTTGTAAAGGAGTCGAAACGTCAGGATTAAATATAAAATAAAACATGCGCAAAAATCCGTAAAAAGTGTTTTATTCTGATATACAATACTAGTTCTCCATTCTCAATAACTGTTTTAACTCCCCTCGACCCCTGTTTCAATTTACCTCGGTAAAAGGAGAGTTAAAACAGAATGACTTGTCATGTTAAGGGTAATTTTTTGTGCTAGCATTTCTAATTATGCTTTTTTGTTAGTCTTATATAAAAGTGAAAGAAATTAGCTACCGATTGGTTCTAATTTTGTACAATTCTAGCAAATACATTTTTATGTACGATGTATAATTTAAAAATTGTTTCAGCTCACCTTGGTCTGCCCTACATTGTAAATGTTGTTAGTCTAAAACTTATGTACTAGATCCATTTAGCTTATTTATTATTTACTAGAAGAAATTTGTAATGAAATATTAGCAGTTATCATACCGTTTAGAACTGAAACATTTAAACAAATTTTTTATGATTAAATATATATATTTAATCAAAGTATTTACCCACATTGTTTAAATATACCTACCATCTCATTGGAAATTCATTTACGCCTTTGCGTTAGAACTCTGAAGACTTAGACTGAAACGGAAAATTTCATATTTAAACCCTTATTATCTATGGTTGATGTTGAATACATACAGATATGTAAAGATTTCGTTTTTTTTTTTATTATTTACTCCAAAATTGTAACCCTTTTATTGAATTCTAATAACATTTAACATAGATAGAAAAATAAAAACTACTTCGGCTAATGTTAGTTGACTCAACTGATATTCATATCAAACATGTCAACTGCTCTATTGGGAAATTCCTGTTTTTACATCAGAAAGGAATTGCCAGTCGATCATTTTTAGACAGAGCAACACATTTTTAGCAAATAAGCAGTGAGTTTTATATATTTTTACCAAAGATATTCTACTTGTAAGTATATCTACTTTCTTTACATGAATAAATAATATATCTTGTAGGTAGTGTGTCCCTCGTCATATACTCAAATATGTGCCCGAATGTCAAGCTAAAAAATAACCCGTAAATTCTATAAGCCGATGTAAGACCGAATGTTTTATGGGAAATAAATATCTTGTGATGTATTCATCGAATTTTATGAGACAAGAAACGGTCGTGTACGACAAGGGTCAAATTAAGGGAATGGATTCTATTTAAAGTAAAATTAACAAACAGATGTATAACGGAGCTTAGTCAGAGCCAAGGAATATATACTCGCCTGCGCTGTAAAGAATTACTGTTTCAAACAAAAGTGGGGCTAATTATAACTCACCGAAAGCCATTTTTTTATTTTTTTTGTTATTTTCCAAATTTATTTCCAACAACATATAGTAATTTTTTAACAAATATATATAAAAATTCGTTAACCATCAAAAAAGGTTTTCATTTCATCAACCATTTACACTATGTTTAGAAGCCTAAAAGTACAAAATCAACATTAAAAACTTAAAGACTTCATTCAAAACATTTTTTATGGTTTTATGAGTCTCAAAATAACAATGCAATAAAATTATAACTTTCACTTAGAGAAGCCACTTTCTGAAAACCGAACCTTTGTTTGACACACAGGGTTATCTTCGACACACTTGGCAGACACCGAGCAAAAGCAGACTCAACTTCAAAACTCAACTTATAATTGGAGCGGAGCGTGCGAAGCTCCCATGGATCAGCTTCAATGACGAAATGTCTGTTACGCCATAACTCCCCGAGTTCCTAATTTTTGTGTGGAATCGAATAAACAGGTTTAGGACCAGATTGTGACGGAGCCCGTATTTTGAAATTCGCAAAAAATCCCATCCAACCAAAAATTTTTTTTCTTTTTTTCGGTATTACGCTCCGTCCGCTCCAATATATGGTGCTAGCGTAGCTTTATGCTTAGCGACTGCATCGCCTAGTATTATTAAAGGAAAACAAAACAAAACACTGAATTTCATAAATGTAAATTCTATAAAATTTTCATCATAGCCAAAGTTTTTTTTTCATGCTCTACCATTGATATAAAACGTATATATGGAATTTAAGAGAATCAATTTACCCCGAAGGATTATGTCTATCGGTTAGACGTCAAACAATGTTGAATAGGCCTGGCTAGGCAAAGCTGGCTATGCTGCAGGCTAAATGCAGTTCACTACAACGTGCCATAACTGTTATAGTTCTGAGGTTCAAAACAATAGAGAAATATCAATCTACAATGTGATCGTGTCGAGGTGTAGTATCCACCAAAGAGAGATAAACAATTAATCAGAGACAATGATTTCTCGTTTAAACTAAACCTACATTATATATTTTTAGTGGCACTATTCCAAGGTCTTTACAGCCTTAAAATAAAAATTCTTTATTGTATCATACAAAAGGAGTGGGAGTAAATACACAATGTTTGTACAGTCAACCGTACATTGACCTAACCAAAACTGTCAAATATGCACAATCGTTTTTAGCCTTAATGATGTATTGTGATTGATCTTTTGTGATTGATGTGCTGGTTTTTTATAATGGTGGACGGTCTTATCGTTCAATACAGAGTTTTTGGCGATGCCGTATACTTACTTTACACTGGCAGTATGATTGCTTCAGATTGGTGTCTGGATATAAAATAAGGGAAGTCGTTGAGAGTAAAATTATGTACGAGTCCAAATATTAAAATATAATGCGTTGGGTGGCCAAAAACTAGTTATTCTGAGCTTCTTTGTGCTTTGGAAGGCACATTAAACCTGTTGGCCGTAGCTATTTGCATTCTTCATTACTTAAATTAGCACTGTACGCACTTAGCTCAACACCCTATGGTTTTTTCTACAATGGAGGAGGGCATGTGCCCCAGCAGTGGACAGTTATTTATATAAAAAATATAACTTCTTGTTCGATACTTGTAAAAGTTTTACATTCGATGTTGTAGTTAGCAGTACCTTAAACGTAAAGAGATGGCGCTGGCGCCAGTTTGATATACTTGGTTAAATTCAACGGGTCTTCTTTCAAGGTCTCGTTGGCTCAATTGAAAAATAGCACTCTTCGGGACTACAGTGCCGTGTAGTGCCGGCCTAGAATAGCACTACTCCCCTCTCATCCCGTGGGTGTCGTAAGAGCCGACTAAGGGAAACCTCACCTAAGGAGATGGGCAGCAGCATCTCTTTATGCGTTTATCGTCCACAAGTCCCTCGTCAACAACGTGCTATCCATCGGTAGTGTTTCCAGCAGAGTGGCATACTTGGTACTCAGAATATCATCACGATATTCGTTGACGGTCATCCAAGTATACGCCCCAACCTCGAAACACGACGATGACGAAGTGGAGGCTATGTATGAGGAGATTTCTAGGGTCATACATAGTCACAAATCCCACTACACGGTTGTGATGGGGGACTTCAATGCAAAGTTGGGGAAGCGCTGCGGTGACGAGTTGAGAGTGGGGCAATCTGGATTTGGAGAACGGAACGACAGAGGCCAGATGCTGGCGGACTTTATGGAGAGGGAGAACCTCTATATGATGAACTCCTTCTTCAGAAAGCCCGTAACTCGCAAATGGATCTGGATAAGTCCCGACGGCAAGGTCAAAAATGAGATCGATTTTATCATGTCAACGAGGAAGCAAATATTCAATGACGTCTCTGTGATCACCGCTGTTAAGACAGGGAGCGATCACCGACTGGTTAGAGGCACAGAATATCAACGTGAAGCTTGAAAGATCGCGACTGATAAAATCTACGCTCCGACCAGTGCCGACCCAGATTCAAAACCCCGAACGCTTTCAGCTCGAGCTCCAGAACCGCTTTGAGACCCTTGAAAACAGCATAGATGTGGACGATCTGAACGACCTGGTGGTGGATGCTGTCCGTACGGTAGGGTCAAAATACTTCAAAACCCACCGTCCCAAATTGAAGAAACTCTCCGCACATACACTCGAACTCATGGATAAGAGACATGAAATGAGACTGCAAGACTCAGCGGATGCCCTACGTTATAGACAGCTTAATAGACAGATCTCGAAGTCGCTGACGAGTGACCTTCGCCATTTTAATACCGAGCGTATTAAAGAGGCCATAGAGCGGAACAAAGGCACAAAAGTGTTCGCTAGAGATCTGTCTATTGGGCAAAGTCAACTGACGAGGCTGAAAACTGAGAAGGGCAGTATCATTTCATTGACTCCTGAAATCTTGAGAGAGATTGAGAGTTTCTATAGGCAGCTGTATTCCAGTATCACACCAGGCCAAAGCAGAGCTCGAGATCCTAGAGCCAAGCTTACCCGACACTATACCGAAGATATCCCGGACGTCAGCCTGTACGAGATTAGAATGGCCCTCAAACAGCTAAAGAACAACAAGGCGGCGGGAGATGACGGAATTACAACAGAGCTTCTGAGAGCGGGCGGCACGCCGGTACTTAAAGTCCTCCAGAAGCTCTTCAATTCTGTCATCGTCCAGGGCAAAACGCCGAAAGCATGGAGCAGAAGCGAGGTGATTTTGTTCTTCAAAAAGGGCGACAAAACCCTACTGAAGAACTACAGACCCATCTCGCTTCTGAGCCATGTCTACAAGCTGTTTTCGAGGGTCATTACGAATCGTCTTGCTCGCAGGTTTGACGACTTCCAACCTCCCGAACAAGCCGGTTTCCGAAAAGGCTTTAGCACCATAGACCACATCCATACGCTGCGGCAGGTTATACAGAAGACCGAAGAGTATAATCGGCCACTTTGCTTGGCGTTTGTGGACTATGAGAAGGCCTTTGATTCGATCGAGACTTGGGCGGTGTTGCAGTCTCTCCAGAGGTGCCAAGTGGACTACAGGTATATCGAAGTGTTAAGGTGCCTGTACCAAAACGCCACTATGTCGGTCCGAGTACAGAGCCAGAGCTCTAATCCTATCCAACTACAGCGAGGAGTGAGACAGGGAGACGTTATCTCTCCGAAACTGTTCACTGCTGCGTTGGAGGATATTTTTAAGCTTCTGGACTGGAATGGACTTGGCATCAACATCAACGGCGAGTACCTGACGCATCTTCGGTTTGCCGATGATGTGGTCCTAATGGCTGAGACCTTGGAAGACCTGAGCACCATGCTCGAAGATCTCAGTAACGCATCCTAACGAGTGGGTCTTAAGATGAACATGGACAAGACGAAAATTATGTCCAACGCCCATGTTACACCCGCTCCAGTAAATGTTGGGAACGTTACACTCGAAGTTGTTGACCACTATGTTTACCGAGGACATACAATACAGTTAGGTAAGTCCAACTTCGAGAAAGAGATCTCTCGTCGAATCCAACTCGGGTGGGCAGCGTTCGGGAAGCTGCGATACATTTTCGCGTCCAAATTACCTCAGTGCCTTAAGACGAAAGTCTTTAACCAGTGTGTGTTGCCAGTGATGACTTATGGCAGTGAAACGTGGTCGTTCACTATGGGTCTTGTAAGAAGGCTCAAGGTCGCCCAGCGGGCAATGGAGAGAGCTATGCTTGGTGTTTCCCTACGCGATCGAATTAGAAATGAGGAGATCCGTAGGAGAACAAAAACCGCCGACATAGCTCAAAGAATTGCGAAGCTGAAGTGGCAATGGGCAGGACACATAGCAAGGAGAACTGATGGCCGTTGGGGCGGAAAGGTTCTCGAATGGCGACCGCGTGCCGGACGACGCTCAGTGGGTAGGCCCGCTACGAGGTGGACCGACGATCTGGTCAAGGTCGCGGGAAAACGCTGGATGCGGGCAGCACAGGACCGATCGTTGTGGAGATCCTTGGGGGAGGCCTATGTCCAGCAGTGGGCGTCGTACGGCTGATATGATGATGATGATGATGACTCTTCGAGATAGCCAATGACTGTGGATTCGAGTCACACCTGACATTTACGACGAGTCGATTTTTAAAAATAAAAGTTTCTTTAGATATCAGTAGAGATAAAGTATTATAATAGAAAAATACTAGAAAAATCGACTCGACTTTTCTTATAAGATCGCATTGAAAAATGCATAACAAATATATAATATAATATAAAAAAATATATAAAAAAACAGTAGAGATGCTATAATTTGGGGTTCGATGAAGTGTGATCTTCTATATTGAACCCCAGAATTTAGATCCCAGAATTTGAATCTTGATATGGGCATATGTTTATGTGATGAGCATAAGTATTTACCCTTGAGACGTTCTTCTCTATTAAGTTATTTGTGTATAATAATCGTTATTAAGTATAAGCTCTGCTTAGTAATAATTAATTAGGAAAAATTATTTATTTAACCTGGGTTTATTACACCAGCATTTCAAAAGAATTATTAAAAGAATAATTAATAAAGATGAACCACATTTCGTTTACCTCGTTGTTTCAGTCGTGGTTATGGCCGTCTAGTGTACGAGGACTTATAACATTATATTAAGTATTAAAACGTAAGGTAACATAAAATCTAATAAGAAAATACATAGATGGATCTATATTCCAGAGTTTCTAAGAAGAAATGTTTTTGTTGCTATTTTAATTAAGTATGGAATTGAAGCTTCTTAAATGCAGGTAAACAATTGTGGGCAAATAAGTTTATATTAGTTAATATTAACTATATTAGTTCTTATCTTATGAGTAGATCATTACCTTTCTTATTTATTGGAAGTTCTATTACTACATTACTGGATTATATGACGATGTTCAAAATTATAGAAAAATACTGTAATAGTTATAGTAATATAATAGTTTTAGGAGATTTTAATTTGTATTCGTGTCCAACATCGGTTTCTAGTTATTTTGAATATTTTAAAGCTTATTGTGGTTTCACTCAGAGCAACAGTGTTAGTAATTATGATGGTCGTTTCCTGGATCTTGTGTTGAGTACATGGGACGGTTTGAGTGTGTGTGCGGAAAGTCCAATTGTGCCCCTCGACCGGTATCACCCTGCACTATGCGTGAGCGCGCGCCCGGGCCTGTGCGCAGCGGCGTCCTCTTCGCTGCCACCGCCTGCACCAGCGCCCTTCCATTCTGATCGGGAATCGAACGCGGGACTTAGGGATCCATCGCTTACCACAAGACAATGGGATTTTAAAAAAGGTAACTTACTCCTTTTATATTCAATGATAGCGGATATGGATTGGACTCCAATGTTAGGTTTGGATTTGGAAAGTAGTTTAAATTTTTTCTACAACCAAATTAATTTTGCTATAGATTGCTGTGTACCAATGAAAAACCATAGTCGTAAAAAATCTAATTTTACCTACCCCGAATGGTACACTAGAGATATAATACGTGAATTAAAATTAAAAAGCGTTCTACATAAGCAATATAAACGCAGTGGCGCAGCTAAAGACTATTTGATTTTTTCTCAATCTAGGGCTAGGGTTAAAAGTAAAATAAAGTTAGCTCAGCAACAATATCATCACAGAGTCCAAAGTCATTTGATGAATGATCCTAAGGCCTTTTGGCAATATATTAAATCAAAAAAAGGTAACAGAGGTCCGAAACTTATTACGAAAAATGGCCGTGTTCTGAGTGGTGAACAGTGTGTAATAGAGTTTGCGCAATATTTCATTCGGTCTACAATAAGCAACAAGCTGACTTGGATGTGAGTGCTAGCGTATCGAACGCTGCCTGTGGCGCAAATGAGGGTCTTGACGTTCACCTGGATCGGCTACAACTAAACGATGTTAAGGGAGCCTTGCAACGACTTCAGCCTAAAACGTCTACAGGTCCAGACGGCATTCCGCCCTTTATTTTTAGGGATTGTAGGGAAGTGTTGGCGGAACCGTTGTTATATATTTATAACCTTTGCTTGGCGACGGCCATATTTCCGGAAAGATGGAAGCTGACGCGTGTTGTACCTGTACCAAGGGGAGGATCGCCGTCTACGGTAGAGGGATACAGGCCACTGGCGATATTATTATCCACAAGATTTTGTACTCGCAGGTAAAGACACAGTTAGCAGACGAACAGCATGGATTCCGCCCAGCGCGAAGTACAAACAGCAATCTTTTCAATTATATGGCGGATGTGATTCCTGCGGTTGATAGCGGGTGCCAGGTTGACGCAGCTTATTTTGATTATAAAAAAGCATTTGACCTCGTCGATAATGACGTGTTACTGAAAAAATTAGCTGGTATAGGATTCACCACACATCTTCTGCAATTGTTCGCTAGCTACATGAAGAATCGTCGGCAATACGTGGATTATGATGGATACGTGTCGGATTCATATTACACAAGATCGGGGGTAAGTCAGGGCAGTAATTTAGGGCCCCTGGAATTTCTGCTAGTTATAAATGACTTGCCGAAAGTAGTCCAAGATGCCAAGTGTTTACTGTTTGCAGACGACTTGAAACTATATCTAGCCGTTAAGGATCCGGAGGATTGTCAAAAGTTGCAGAAAGATATAGACCGAGTGGTGAATTGGAGCCACGAAAATAAGTTACGATTTAATACCACCAAATGCGCGGCAATAACCTTCACTCGTGCGCATAGGCCAATGGTGTACAACTACAAGGTTGACGGAGTACCCATAGCAAGGGTAAATGAGGTAAGAGATCTGGGGGTTCATATAGATTCATCGCTGACGTTCCGGGATCACATATTTAATATTTGTAAGAAGTCATATCGCAACTTAGGTTTCATTTTGCGGAGAGCTCATAACTTTACAAATATCAAAGCTATCATAGTTCTATATAACGGTCTAGTAAGAAGTCAGCTGGAATGCAACTCGTTTATTTGGGCCCCACATGAAACAAAATATATTCTCATGTTGGAGAAGATACAAAACAAGTTTATTAGGTTTATATATTTAAAAAAGTACGGGGTGTATCCATTCTACCCACTCATGTATCCTACTTTATTCGTTTTAGGAATGGTTGGCTATAACAAACTTGAAGTTAGAAGAAATGTAGCATTGGTGTTGTACATTTTTAAATTATTAAGGGGGAAACTATTTAATTCGGATTTACTGAAGCATATTAGCTTCAATGCGCCAAATAAGTATGTGGAGCGCCGAAGGCGGCCGCCGCTGCTGGCAGGCCCGCGCGCGCGCACCAACTTACTGAAGGAGGCACCTCTCACGCGCGCAATAGCGATCCTCAACACAATTTCTGAGGAAGTAGACCTATTTACTAGTTCTCTGAGTGAATTTACAAGGCTTTCACTATTTGTGTGTAGTTACAAACTACATTGATGTACTTGTACTCCTTGACTACACTATCGCATTGGTAAATAACTGTAATGGTAGTTGTAAGTTTGGTTGAACTAATAAATAAATAAATACATTTAGAATATCTTACATCTATCATCATAAATCAGGCGTTACTTGGTGGAAGTTTACTTCTACAAAATTCATAAATAAATGTACAAACGACCAATACTCTAGATACCAAGATGGCGACACAATTTGCAACTTCAACAACCACTCTACATGTGTTTGACCCCCACACTGAGTATCTTCAGAAGTAATTAGACCGTGCAATATCCAACACGATTTGTACTTTTTTGTTTCGTTTTACTAATTTCCTTGAGTTTCGTCTAAGTTGATTTCAAACACCTACTAAAATTTGCCGGATTTACCGGCTAAATGTACAACCGGTAAAAGTGATTTTATGTATGATAGTCGCGGAAGTATAAAAACTTAATTGATCATGTTTACGAGTATAAATTAAATTAAATTTTAATGTTATAGGAAGATTAAGTTACACTTGTCTTGGTTTCAAGACGATACTCAAGAAGGTCTCATGCGGACCTCACCTACCAAAGCCGATGGATTGGTGCTACCGACTGCTGATGTAGCCGGGTTCTACGACTTGTCTTCCAAAGAACGAAGAAGCTAAATATAATTAAAAAAAAATTGTTATCCATTCGACGTCCAGCCTTTGTGAAAGTTGCTTAATCTCTGCAAACCTAAGCGATAACGACTGTGCCACCGAGCTCTTCTTCATTAGAAGGAAGCGATTTAGTAAGTTTTAAGGGACAATATTTCCTTTTAACCAACTTTTTTATCTTAGCCTAAAGACGCGTTCCTTTCCTAAATATGAGCAATTTTCGCTTGGCATGTGAGATCGCAGAAAACGCCATAATTTAGAAAATGCTGCGGCAAACTTTGTGGTTTACGGTAGTAGTATGGTGATTACCTCCAGTGTTATGAGTCTCCATTTATGACACCCTTAAGTGTGAAGGGTTGATGCTATTCTACTCTAACGGACACCAAACGGCAGACATTGGACCCTTGGGACTTATTTGATATCGCAACAACCCTAATTCAAGTGTCTGGCTAGTAGATTAATTCACCACTTTTTGAGTAGAATGTGACTCAACTTGATTGATTAACTTGGCACGGACGGAGTTGAATTACAAAAGTTGAACATCGAAACTTTTGAGACGGATCGTCGGTTAAGTTCATAGCGTTAACAATACCTACAGATAGTTTCATTTTTACTTGAAATGAAATTTTGCAATAATGCGTTTCTGTCTGGCGTGTTCACATTATTGAAGGTATTGAAGAATTAGTTTTTACGCTAATTTTCGACACTTAAAATCATAGACGGACATGCAATTTTTATAGCATAATATCTCTTGTGTCTTTGACCGCTGGGTTGTCTTTCATAAAGCACCGAAAAGAAGCTGTAGTTCTGCATACCTACTAGACATAGGACTATTAAAAAATCTGCGGGGTTCGAACGTCATTAAAAAAAGCTCGGCCAGATACCATTACCACTAGACTACAGCGATTCCTACCCAACTTGCCGAATCAAAACAAAACAATTTACTTTCTTTGTCTTGTCGAAATGTCTTTATACGTATATTGCTCCAACAAAATACTGAAATGTATTTTAAGTAACATTTAGATCGGCCATGCATGAACAGAACAAGGAGTAGTCGGCAATACAGTCTGCTGTTATAATACGAATTTTGACGAAGAAGCGCTACTGTTTTACTTAATGCGGAGAGGATAGTTGCTTGCGAGCAATCGACAGCTAGAGAATAATTTACGAGCCATTACCATGTATTCCAAATAGAAAATTATAGTTCACAATTCAAATGCAGCATGAAATAGATAGATTTTGACTGCTTTAAGGTGCCCATGTATACCCGCTATCAGTACCAACAGATAGCGGGTATATTTGTATTTGAGTAAAAATTACTAAGATCTATCTTATTTCAATCGATAAATTCGAGCTTAAAATCAGTTAGTCAAAGTTGAACTATTAAATATTAAAAGCAACAGATGTGAGAGATTTAGACACTTGTTTTTATTAATCTCTAACGTTTTAACAAATTGTTAATTACCTAATTTAAATCTTTATTGAATGTTAACTAATTTCTTAAATAGGCTATCCCACTCAACTGAAGTTTTTAGATTTAAAGCTGGAGTCATGCTTTCATCCTAACGGACTATTCAAATCATTCACTCATGTGGTCGGTTAAGAATTTTGATCCTAATCAATCACCAGGTGTTTATATAAAAATTTTCTTTTTACTGACCAACAGCGGTGCACTGTTAATATTTTTTATGACAGAGATAATAAAATTTAAAAAAATATTCCAGAACCTGAGTCACTTCAAGATTTAAGTCTACTTTATATAAAAAGAATTCGAATATTGGTTAGATTCAAGTCTTTTACGCAGTATACGCAGTTTTATTTTCATAGTCTCTGCCATAAAAAATATTAACAGTGTACAACTGGTGGTCAGTTACAAATTTTTTAAGCAATGATGTTTTGCTCATAATAGTTGGTTTTTTCATCTAGGTGATCTGTTAAGAATAAAATTATTAACAGAACAACCGGGTGGATGGTTTGAGTGGTCTGTTAGGATCTAAGGAGAGACAGCTATAGAGAGATAGATAGCTATTTAAAATCACGTTTGAGAAAATTTATGGGCCTTGGTTTCAAATTTTAACTATATGAAAAGAACTCGAGGTTAACATCCACATGGGAAATCACTGGTATAGGCCTGGTTTCTAGGCACATTTAAAATGTAACAGCGCAGTATTACGTAAGGCGGGTATATTGTTACATGTGATTATGCCAGACGTTTTTCATATAGTTTAAAATTCAACAACTGAACTAGAGGTACTGAGCTGTTTGCTGAGTAAGGAATTATCCAAATTCGACTATTCAACTTGTCACACTAAGCCTTCACTGGGAAAAAACGTAATTTTTTTGTGGAATAGCCAATGCCGTGATAAAGATGTGAATACATTTATTATCTATACTTCTAGAAAAATAGTCTAAAATTAAACCAACTGTAAAATAAGTAAAAATATTTTATCTAGGTTAGCATACGGTGCTGAAAATTTAATTTTTGTTTGCATACTTTAAAGCCCTTTGTGAGATTCAAACAGTTTTTACTGAAAAATCTGTGGAATGTTAGCGGTATCACGAAGTTTTCAGGTAAAATAACGAGTATTTACGTAAAGTAGGCATAGATAACAACAGATAAATCTACCGCAAATGTATTTTTTTATTGCTATGTATTGGTAATATTGAACTCGGATTAAAACTTGAAGCTGAAAATGGGATCAGGAATTTTAGGTGTAAAATGGTTTTAGGTAGATTGATCCACTGCTTGTAACTAAGACTGTATAGAGAAAGATAAAGATATACACACATCTAAAATGCCAAAAACATGTATACATTTGACTAAAGTTAACCATGTTCATAAGGTATATTTTTGATCGATAGTGAAATCAATCAGAAGTGCATCTTAACTGAAATTATATAGGTAATGTTGATTATTGGCAAATTAATAAATGTTATTCGCTCTTTGGTTGTATACATATTTTTACCTTTGAGATAAAACAAATATTTAAATAAAACTGCGAATATGCTTTATTAGTATTAGTTCTGTTTTATCTGTCAATGTATTTCTTTTAGTTTGAAAGTCGTGTACAAACGGATGCCACTGTAGCCATTGGTAACTTGATGACTTGAAAGTAATTTTGGGTTTTTGAAGTAACGGCGATCAAATAAATTTAAACCTTAAATGTAAAATAGTGGGGAATCCGGTATATAGGCGGGCGATCTTTCGAGGACGCCAACGCACACGTGATAACAAGATGGGTGAATTGCGCGTTTAATTATTCGTGTTATTTATCAACTGTGCAGGGGAGATATGTTTATTCAGGATCATTTTAAAGCGAAATCTAAACATACTTTCTTGCGATGTGAGTTCCTGTGTAGATGTCGATTTGAAATTGATTTCATTTGTAAATCTTCTATGTACTTGTTTCTTATTCAACTTGCGTGTTTTCTTAATAATTGAATTGATGTATTTTTTAATTGAGTTCATCGCGTTGGTTCTCAATGCGTAACTCATATTAATTTGATTATAAATTGAGATGAATTACCTACATAGTGGTAAAATACTTTGTATTTTGGACAAACCTCGGTGCTTTATGTTACACTGATAAGTATAATGATAATAATGGTGTTTTTTTGTATTATTGATAAATAAACATGAAACAAAAACATAGAGAAGCTTATATGCAAATAAAGACACTGATTGATGATTGAGATTGCAATGAAGACAATTGTTCCCACGAATCAGTCAGTAGATTAAGATTACCTCGTTATTTATTATAGATTTTTTATTGATTAATTTTCGCATTTAATCTTCGTGTTTTTTATGTTCCGTGATAGTCTTAAAATGTTTTAAAGGTATGAAAGTAAATCAGTATTTTGCTTTAGAGCTTGGAAATAAAAGTATAAACTTTTTCGTGCTATGAACTTAATCAGAAGTTAAACGATAAGAGTCGAAACGCGAGGACAAATATTAAGTACAATAAATTAAATGTATAGTAGTTAATTATTTTCTATTAAGTTTGGCAGCTTAAATTATTCAAGCCTTATTAAATACAATGAGAGAGCAAATTATTGATAACATGATTTATTATATTGTACATTGAATTGACCTTCTTTAAAATAAGAATCATCAAATCTTGTTCTTCTACTCCATGTTCGTACCTGAGTATAATTATTTAAAATATTTAACAATTTCAATAGTTTGTGCTTGTTTTGAAAGCTTTTGTATTCGACATATTCTTGCGCAAAGTCGTGATGATAATACTTTGATATTTGTATCAATGTTTGATTTTGTATATTCATTATAACACCAAGTTTCATCTCTAAATCTTTTATATTTTGCTGTATATTGTTCATATTAGTAGCGCCAGACTTAGGAGAATATTCTATGGATACAACGGAATTATCTTCATTAATAAAGCTCATAGCAATTTCGTTGTTTATTAAAATATATTGTCTCATCACTTTGTAAAGTTCTTGTCCTTCAAATTTACAAGCAGCAAAATTTAGATCCTCATAGTCAATAAAACATTTGAAGTTTTTATTGAATTCAGTATTGACATGATTATAAAATATATCTTCAATTAATTCTGTATTAATGTTGTCTCTAACATCTTTGATACCAGTTTTGAATGCTTGAACGAGCAATAAGTTACCAACAAGACTAGGAATTGATATTGGAAGTAGTTCACACGGTGGGTCCATATGGCTATACCGTGACCAACCAGTAAGAATAATGCCTTCAAAAGTGTAAATATTTTCGCCGCCAAATCTGTAGCCAAGGATATATTCCATCCACTGAAAATTGTTGAGGAAGCGGCTTCTGAAATCTGGCATTGAAGCTGTTCGCCCGTCAGCGCCTTTGTATGCAGATGCGATCCATATATGTGGGAATTTCTTGTGATATCTATAAAGATTTTGATGCATCACTTGCAGTGTGGAGCCGTAGTCCCAATAAACTGGATTTACATTTAAAAACGGCTCGATATCAATCCATTCGTACGCCTTTATATCCCTAAACATATCATCCCAAACGAGTATTGTTGCCTCCGTACTTATGGAATCCACGATTTCGGATACAGAGCGTATATGTTGTAGCAGCAAATCTCTGGAATTGTGAGAATAAAGACTTTAATAGCGGTATAAAAGCGACGTAACTTTGTTAATGAAACATTGTATTGTTATATCAGCACTGGCTCAAGGTTAGTGAAGGTTGCTTACGCACCGGCGGCTCGTCATTGAGGGGTCTCTAATAGAAACCAAACCGAAATCAAGGAGGCCAATAAACATGTGTTGTGAAATTAAATTTATTAAAAATATTAATTTTAATCATGTTTAATTTGTAATGTTTAACATTTCAGAAACTTCATTTGCTGAAGAAGTAATTTTTCTTTTGCCAAAAATTGTATCCAATATGTCCAATATTTAAATACATGCTCTAACTATGATAGAGTACTTTATGGATTTTAAAATTTTGCTTTTGTAAAATTATCAAGAGTTAATTGCAATAAAACCACACTTATAAACACAATTTTACTATAACATTGTAACACGTATACAAATTATCAATGCAATATTAATATCAACGCGAAATACTTATATTTTTTTGTAGTTAAGTTTTTATAGTCCGGTGTTACGTAGCCAGACCACATATTTTTCATGTTCCAGACAATATTTTTATTTAGCAATAAATGTATTTATATGAGTCTTAAATGAGTTTAATAAGATTAACATACTGAGTATGACTTTCGATGTTTGTAATAACGAAAATTTTTATTCGATAATATTTTACTTCCTACGAAATACTGTTGTGATATTAAAGTCAAGTTTGCCAATTGATTTACATTATAAAATGCATATTTTTATTTATAGTAAAGGCACTAAAAAAAAGAAATAAAGAGAAGACGATATATTTTTAAAAAGTTACCAAATATCAAAGCGTTAGTTCTGCGAAACGAAAAAGAGCTCGAATTTGTTTGTAGTATTATTATAAAAAATGGCCGAGATTTCATAATTAATTACACAAACTAAAGCTACTGTAATTAACTTTCATAATTAACTTAATTAATAAATTTACAGAAGTTGTGCTCATAATATTGTACAGGAAGATCTCGGTAATTTTTTAGATATTTAAGACATAAACATTTTTATTTTGTTATATATAAATAACATCATAAAAAAACACTTATAGTAAATAGAATATCTGTTAAAATATGAGTTCCATTTTATAATCTACTTATATATCTGTATAATGAAAACAAATAGCGTAGGTACTATAAAAGGCTTTGCACATATCAGTAGTAGTAGTATCAAAGCATTTTACCTTATATTTTTGTTATTGTGTCGTTTCGGATTGAAGTATCTATTGACTTCTAACTACTTAACTATTGACTATACTTTTACTAGTAACATCTTATGAACAACAATGAACGAAACTAAGATACATACTTGTTAGAAATAATTTCTGGTCTTTCTTTACATTGCTGGCACTGGTTTATGTGGAAAACTTCGTCACAACCGATGTGAACAAATTTCAAAGGTGAAACCTCCTCGTGGAAATCAATAATCTGAGTGAACATACAAAATGATTTAGTCACATAATAGGCCGATGTTATACCTCTATATTTAAAGCTTCTGCTATCATGACAAGACCCTGAGGGTAAAGTTGATTCATTGGACTACTTAATAATGAACAGGAATTAAATTGAAAAGTGTTATCAATACATATCAGTTGCTACTCAGTTGCTATAATTGGACTTAGTGCTCTCTGATCTGTATGTCCATACAAGGTTATATTTAAAATACATAATAAAAACATGTTTTTTACAACATTTCATTAGTACAATATTTCATTGTGTCTATCAGAATAAGAGGAATTAGAGTTACTAATATTAACAGACTGATTGTCTGTTAATATTAGTAACTCTAATTCCTTGAAAATCTTTTTATCAAAACTTCGTTATGGGAGCTTTAGGTATGCCTAAAATTCTACTTTCTTTATTTAAGCCAACTTCTCTTCTACTTAACGCTCAGATTAGCCTAAATACATATTATATTCCCTATACACTGTTCTCGTTCCAGGCATAATGCCCCATTTTTTGACACGTAAAAAAAATATATTTAAAACTGAAATTTTAAGATTGGACCGGTCCAATCAAAAATCCATGCGTCAGTTTGTTGATGGCAACTCTGTATTATCGCACAAAAAATTAATAACTAAAAAAAAATGTTTCTCAACAAAGTTATATTTAAGGTACGCTGGTCATCTAGCTCGTGAATTTACTAAAGTGGTTCTATGAAAGTGCTGGTCCAAGAATAGTAACCTCACCCTAAGAAGCCTTTCGTCTATTAGAGCGCGCCTGATTAACACCTGAAAGATCTATCGTGACTTGCCTCCTAGTGAAACAACTTATTTTGCCTGTAAGCATCCTAGAAGTCCAGAATCTTTTTTTAAGATCGTGAATAGGTAAGCGCTCTACGGCTATCTCGCCTGATGGGAAGCGACGGTGCGATCTAGGATGTGACGCGCCTGCCTAAAAAATATCTATTCACTCGTGACTTGAAGACCCCTTAATTACATTTATCAGCATAACACATACTCAGGCATAGAGTTCCACTCTTTAGCGCGACTCTTTGGTATATCAACCATATAACGGTGGCACCTATTTTTAAGTCTGGATCTCCAAAGAAAAAATGGGGACAGCGGAACAAGGCTGTGTGTCTTAGTTTTGAGAGATTTTAGTTCTTTCTGTTGTAGTAGCAGTAGGTAGTATCGCGTGACTGAGGGGCACACCTTTATGGATTGCTAAAGCCGTAGAGTAAAGTCAGACTGAAATTCACTATTATATTTCTTACATATAAAATTGTCGTATGCCTTTCATTTATACGTTCATTCCAAAAACTGTATAAGCCTTCCCTTAGAAAATGAAGGGTTTAATTATAAACTCCATGTTTGGTAGGTGACAGTGATTGCAATTAGAGACCTTAATTCGGAAAACTTTGCTGTCCATTTTATGGTCTATGGGAGGTATGTGGCAATTAACTCCATCAACTTCAATTTGACGCTTATGTAATTTTTTTTAGAATTGATTTTAAACTAAAAATACAGATAAAAGATGTAGTTCAACATTCTCTTTTTAGATGTTTTTTAATCTGAAGAAAAAACTATTCATTCATCATATTAATTTGTAATTTTGAAAATCATCTCGTTTAAATAACATTATTCTCCATTGTTAAGAAAGAAGATGTAAAATTACAGAAAATAAATTGTTCTTATTTCTCTTTTATTATATTTGTGTTAACTCACCTGATTGATTAACTCCTCCAAGAATATTAGACTTTCCATCTTGCTAGGGCAAATGGAATCAGGGTATAAAGGAACTTCCCTTAAATGTTGGAATTCGGGTAGTTTCAAGGCGTATTCCAAATGAGCAAACGTCTGTATCAGAGGGATGATTTCAAAACCTGCTTTCTTGGCTGAATACAAAAATTGCTTGAGCTGGAAAAATATTATATTACAAAGCATAGAATGAACAGTCCTTTATTGATAGCATTAGAAGTGTAGGTATCTCCTAGTCTTCCTCCATAGGGAAGGCCGTGTTCCAATAGTAATTATTCTAGTGATTTTTTTCTGTATAGTAATGTCATTACATAAAAACAAGTAAGTATACATAAATCCAATTACAAACCACTGGTTTTTTATGGTATGAACACCACACTGTACTGATGATACTTTATTATAAAAGTATCAAAATAATTCCTCACAAACATACTAGTTTCAAAGATATAAAGAATCAACTGTTAATATATTTAATCTTTTAATAATTGTCGAAGGGAATATCTGGATCGTATGATTTATATGACACGCACCACTTTTATTGAGCTGAGCCTCATTACAGCAGCCTATTGATAACCACTTAATTATTACGTTACTCAATGTGTAAAAGGCACTGTTTACAACGCTCAAAAACAAATTTTCTGTGTCAGTTTAAAAAAAAAACTGGTTGGTTGCCTGTAAAGTCGGTATACGGGCGAAAGTTTTACGTGACAACGACTTTGAGTGGTAAAATAATTTTAATGTGAATATTCATTCGTATAGTAGGAAGAAGGATGAAATAATATTAACAATTTAAAACATTTATTTATACAAAGAATTATATTTAAAACATTAATTTATAGGCACGCGTCCCTTCCACTTTTTATGTCTGTCTCTCTCGCTCTTAGGCGGGCTAACCATGCCCGAGTGGAAGGGACGCGTGCCTCTCACTCGCTCTCATTGTAAGCGCATAACGTGAGCGGAGCGTAACGCAGTTTCTTGAAGTGTCACCCGGCAAACCAATTTATAAGACGTTGTCACGTCAAAAAAGGTATCATCTGCAAAAGTGTCGCCTCACACAAGTTTTTTGTTAACACAAAATATAAATAAGAAATAGTAATGGCCCAATATTGATCACTGGGGCACCAAAGTGATCGGTGCTCATTTTGAGCAATTTGCCAAACACTACTTTTGAACCCTTGAAGACATTACTGTGTAAAGTGTAATGATAGTTTTGTGATGAAGTAAAAGTTTGGGGCATATTATTGCGCCCCCGAGTCATAAATCAGAATCAGAATAAATTTATTGCTTAAAACTGTATCACAAGTTGTAAAATAAACATTTTAGTATCAAAAGTGTATTGCCTCAACAGGCATGCAACATTAATTTGAATTATCTTTCAAAATAACAATACACATAATCTCAATCTGTGTTAAAATCGAAATATTCGAGCAAGGCATAAAATACAATAGTTAATAGGCAGCTTTTTATGTTGAGCTTATATTTATGACCATCTAACGCTTAAATATTGAAAGGCTAATGATTTAAAACTAAACTACATTATTTTCGTAAGGAAAGTATTGGCTGTTATCTTTTCTATGTATTCTTTCAGCTATTTGTAGTCTAAAATTTCTACCATAACTTTACTTATAATACTTTTTTATTGTATGTCATTACAATAAAATCCTATTTATATAAATTTATGATATACAAATAAAAATAAAATAAAAATAGTCCTTTCAATATTTTTTTCTTTGTAATCTTCCCGGTTGTTCGTGATTATGAACAAGACATATCTTACTATTCTTAAGCCACAATTTGTTGTTCCCAAGTGGAATTTTACTGTAATATTTGTAAGCCCATATTTATATACACATAGTTGTTATTTTCAACGATATATCTTACCAGTTCATATGACTTACTGGTCATAATCAATGGCAATTTTTTAGTGATTATAGTGGCAAAGGCATTTTATTAAGTAGGAAGTTTATTTAATTCGACATATTATAGTTATTAACAGATGAATGATACATTTGATTTTTAATTTTCATTGGAATCGGCGAGTTTTGAACTCAAGAAGTGTTATTATAGAAAAGAAAAAGTCTATAACTGTCTGTGAGTTGAGTATATATTTTTTAAGACTTTTTGATTTTCTATCAAATTCTTCTTTCTACTTTCGAATAGATATAAGAAAATATATAAATATCTCTCTGTATATAAGGCATTTGGATAGGTTACTTCATTTTGGAATGGCCAGGAACGACACTTTTTGGGTAGATTTGGAGAACTATTCTAAATGTTTTCAAAATTATTATTTTGTATTTTCATTCTAAGCAAATGATCAACTCACCTCAATCTTATTGTAATGGTACTCAGCGCTCAAGTTAACCAATCTTCCTTGATAAGGAAACATGTCTTCATATTCCATTAACAATCCATTCACACCATACATTTTCATCATAGGAAACAGTGATTCCAAATAGGACAATTTCAATGGTGTCCCTTTCAAATCTATATGCACAATTACATTTGATAATCCAACTGAAGAAACAGAAACCTTTCTGTTTTTATTATAAGTCCTTTCAATAAACACGTACATCATTACAATGTAAATGGAAAAAGCCAATACAGTCATCACAAAGAAATTCCTTTTGATAGCACTGAACCTTGACATCATACTAGGCATTTTCAGGAATCACTGATTTAACTAGTCAAGTACGTAGGTACACTTTCTTTTTTCAGTTGTAAATGATAACAGGATTTACAACATCAATTTTCAAGTTTTTTATTGTGATGGCCAAAAATTACAAACTATTGTGTAAATTAATTATGACCCTATGTATTCTTTTTGATTGATAATGTTCATTAATTCACTGCACTTTACACTCTTCCATAGATTAAAATATAATACTGGAAACACTGATCTTTAGTTTGACAACAATGCTCGTTTTCATTTCTTCCGTTGTGCTCAAATAACTTTTCAGAATGACATAAGCAAGTTTCCGTCGTATTAATATATGGTTCAATATTATTGAAACATGTTTTAAACTCTAGATGTTTTACTATGTTTAAGGATCACTTCGCTTTTTACTTTTCGGTCGAATCTTACGAAAAATAAAATTGAAAAGATTACGTTCTTCTTTACTCGTCGTGTTCATAAAACTAACGCAGAGAACGTTGTATAATAGTATTAGCACTTAAAAGACTTCTTTAGGCTTACTGCAAAAGTATGAAGTATGGAGCATATTCCAATTAGAATTAATTAATGAAGCAGTTTTTTGTTATAAAAAGGTTCACGACTAATTTTTTTAATAATTTCCATTTATATCAAATCAATTTAAACGATAACATTGAATTGAAATCTTGGAAGTGTTTTAAGAAGACAATTTACTTTACGGTTTCATAAGAGGTAAGTGGTTATAGCTTGTACGGCGTTTTTATTCATAAGGCCTGTGTCCCTACAATGGGGTAAATGATAATGTTAAATTACTCTATAATAATAATATTGTGTCGAAATCTGTAAATGAATCGAAACTCATGAATAGTAAGCATCCATTGGTAGCTGTAACGTATTGAAATGTTGTTTGATTGTTTAGTCCCTGACGTTATAACCCTCTATCGTTTGAAACAATACAAGTGCCTAAGCCCCTATAAATTATGAACGACTAGCAATCAACAAGTCGAGCCGTTTTCAAATGATCAATTCAAAATGACCCTTCAGATCCCCTCTACCTCATACTTCGGACCAATTTAGTTGTATCTCTGTAGCAATCAAATTTGATCCTTTCATATCAACAATAAGGATCATATCACCTACAGTTCCAGGTGGGTGTTAACGTAAGTTTGAAGTTTATCGGATGCTCAAAGTTTCAAGTTCCTTTGACTGATTATATAATTCATAACATAACGCTACTGTGTAGGTATAGCCCAGGGTGAATTAATTCACTTTGTGATAAATCGAGTTTATCTAGAAAATTAATGTTACGAAATCCAAAAGCTTACGTCGATCGACTAGTGACATTATTTTAAAGTGTGAAAGGCGAGCAACGTAATCAGCTCCACGTGGACAGTCACGACAACGGTAGACAAGGTAATTTGGTGTTTTGTTATTCTGTCACGTCTTAACTACATAACCGGTCATCATGAAATTTTGCTTAAACGTTGTAAACCCCTGGCAACGTCAAAAATGTATATACAGACGGTCCTCGACTTACGTCGTTTCAATTTACGTCGTTTAAAGTTACGTCGAACAATGTTTTGACACTATTCCTCAAGCATACGTCAATTGTTTCGATTTCCGGCATAGGAGAATTCACTTGTGGCGAAGTCAATTTACGTGGAGCCGGCGGGGCGCGGTGTCGGCGAGCGGGGATTACCCCGCACATACTGCTGATTTTGTTTAGTTAGTTCAGGGACAACGGACAATCAAGACGTAATATGTATTAAAATTAATAACACACAAATACCAAAAATAACTAGACACATAAGTAGGTACATATCTAATTATTTTAAGAACTTACTTTTGATAATAAAGTCCTTTGTTATAAATGCATTTTTTTTTTATTTTCAGTCTGTGTGGATCCTAACCCTTGAGTTTTACATGTAAACATATGAAAAATATGTCTCGACTTACGTCGTTTGGATTTACGTCGCGTATTTCGAGAACCTAACGTGCCGTAAGTACGAGGACTGCCTGTAGGTACCATTCATCAAATAAAAATAAATACTGACCTATTTACAATTATAACCGCATTCCACGCGGGCTGAGCCACTAACAAGATCTAATATTGTTTCGAATCTAGGCTAATAGATAGAATTAGTGTATTCGAGTTACTTTGAATACTATCCAATTTAATCTGTTACAGCTATTTCGGATAACCTTCACAGCTATAATTTGGGTGTCCTCTTACTCAAACAGTCGTCGTTTGAAACTGGACTCAATAGAATGATCAATTCAAAATGACCCTTCAGATCCCCTCTACCTCATACTTCGGACCAATTTAGTTGTATCTCTGTAGCAATCAAATTTGATCCTTTCATATCAACAATAAGGATCATATCACCTACAGTTCCAGGTGGGTGTTAACGTAAGTTTGAAGTTTATCGGATGCTCAAAGTTTCAAGTTCCTTTGACTGATTATATAATTCATAACATAACGCTACTGTGTAGGTATAGCCCAGGGTGAATTAATTCACTTTGTGATAAATCGAGTTTATCTAGAAAATTAGTAACTAGTACTGTTTGGATGTTTAGTTTCTTTTCGTAAGGAAAGTATTGGCTGTTATCTTTTCTATGTATTCTTTCAGCTATTTGTAGTCTAAAATTTCTACCATAACTTTACTTATAATACTTTTTTATTGTATGTCATTACAATAAAATCCTATTTATATAAATTTATGATATACAAATAAAAATAAAATAAAAATAGTCCTTTCAATATTTTTTTCTTTGAAATCTTCCCGGTTGTTCGTGATTATGAACAAGACATATCTTACTATTCTTAAGCCACAATTTGTTGTTCCCAAGTGGAATTTTACTGTAATATTTGTAAGCCCATATTTATATACACATAGTTGTTATTTTCAACGATATATCTTACCAGTTCATATGACTTACTGGTCATAATCAATGGCAATTTTTTAGTGATTATAGTGGCAAAGGCATTTTATTAAGTAGGAAGTTTATTTAATTCGACATATTATAGTTATTAACAGATTAATGATACATTTGATTTTTAATTTTCATTGGAATCGGCGAGTTTTGAACTCAAGAAGTGTTATTATAGAAAAGAAAAAGTCTATAACTGTCTGTGAGTTGAGTATATATTTTTTAAGACTTTTTGATTTTCTATCAAATTCTTCTTTCTACTTTCGAATAGATATAAGAAAATATATAAATATCTCTCTGTATATAAGGCATTTGGATAGGTTACTTCATTTTGGAATGGCCAGGAACGACACTTTTTGGGTAGATTTGGAGAACTATTCTAAATGTTTTCAAAATTATTATTTTGTATTTTCATTCTAAGCAAATGATCAACTCACCTCAATCTTATTGTAATGGTACTCAGCGCTCAAGTTAACCAATCTTCCTTGATAAGGAAACATGTCTTCATATTCCATTAACAATCCATTCACACCATACATTTTCATCATAGGAAACAGTGATTCCAAATAGGACAATTTCAATGGTGTCCCTTTCAAATCTATATGCACAATTACATTTGATAATCCAACTGAAGAAACAGAAACCTTTCTGTTTTTATTATAAGTCCTTTCAATAAACACGTACATCATTACAATGTAAATGGAAAAAGCCAATACAGTCATCACAAAGAAATTCCTTTTGATAGCACTGAACCTTGACATCATACTAGGCATTTTCAGGAATCACTGATTTAACTAGTCAAGTACGTAGGTACACTTTCTTTTTTCAGTTGTAAATGATAACAGGATTTACAACATCAATTTTCAAGTTTTTTATTGTGATGGCCAAAAATTACAAACTATTGTGTAAATTAATTATGACCCTATGTATTCTTTTTGATTGATAATGTTCATTAATTCACTGCACTTTACACTCTTCCATAGATTAAAATATAATACTGGAAACACTGATCTTTAGTTTGACAACAATGCTCGTTTTCATTTCTTCCGTTGTGCTCAAATAACTTTTCAGAATGACATAAGCAAGTTTCCGTCGTATTAATATATGGTTCAATATTATTGAAACATGTTTTAAACTCTAGATGTTTTACTATGTTTAAGGATCACTTCGCTTTTTACTTTTCGGTCGAATCTTACGAAAAATAAAATTGAAAAGATTACGTTCTTCTTTACTCGTCGTGTTCATAAAACTAACGCAGAGAACGTTGTATAATAGTATTAGCACTTAAAAGACTTCTTTAGGCTTACTGCAAAAGTATGAAGTATGGAGCATATTCCAATTAGAATTAATTAATGAAGCAGTTTTTTGTTATAAAAAGGTTCACGACTAATTTTTTTAATAATTTCCATTTATATCAAATCAATTTAAACGATAACATTGAATTGAAATCTTGGAAGTGTTTTAAGAAGACAATTTACTTTACGGTTTCATAAGAGGTAAGTGGTTATAGCTTGTACGGCGTTTTTATTCATAAGGCCTGTGTCCCTACAATGGGGTAAATGATAATGTTAAATTACTCTATAATAATAATATTGTGTCGAAATCTGTAAATGAATCGAAACTCATGAATAGTAAGCATCCATTGGTAGCTGTAACGTATTGAAATGTTGTTTGATTGTTTAGTCCCTGACGTTATAACCCTCTATCGTTTGAAACAATACAAGTGCCTAAGCCCCTATAAATTATGAACGACTAGCAATCAACAAGTCGAGCCGTTTTCAAATGATCAATTCAAAATGACCCTTCAGATCCCCTCTACCTCATACTTCGGACCAATTTAGTTGTATCTCTGTAGCAATCAAATTTGATCCTTTCATATCAACAATAAGGATCATATCACCTACAGTTCCAGGTGGGTGTTAACGTAAGTTTGAAGTTTATCGGATGCTCAAAGTTTCAAGTTCCTTTGACTGATTATATAATTCATAACATAACGCTACTGTGTAGGTATAGCCCAGGGTGAATTAATTCACTTTGTGATAAATCGAGTTTATCTAGAAAATTAATGTTACGAAATCCAAAAGCTTACGTCGATCGACTAGTGACATTATTTTAAAGTGTGAAAGGCGAGCAACGTAATCAGCTCCACGTGGACAGTCACGACAACGGTAGACAAGGTAATTTGGTGTTTTGTTATTCTGTCACGTCTTAACTACATAACCGGTCATCATGAAATTTTGCTTAAACGTTGTAAACCCCTGGCAACGTCAAAAATGTATATACAGACGGTCCTCGACTTACGTCGTTTCAATTTACGTCGTTTAAAGTTACGTCGAACAATGTTTTGACACTATTCCTCAAGCATACGTCAATTGTTTCGATTTCCGGCATAGGAGAATTCACTTGTGGCGAAGTCAATTTACGTGGAGCCGGCGGGGCGCGGTGTCGGCGAGCGGGGATTACCCCGCACATACTGCTGATTTTGTTTAGTTAGTTCAGGGACAACGGACAATCAAGACGTAATATGTATTAAAATTAATAACACACAAATACCAAAAATAACTAGACACATAAGTAGGTACATATCTAATTATTTTAAGAACTTACTTTTGATAATAAAGTCCTTTGTTATAAATGCATTTTTTTTTTAATTTTCAGTCTGTGTGGATCCTAACCCTTGAGTTTTACATGTAAACATATGAAAAATATGTCTCGACTTACGTCGTTTGGATTTACGTCGCGTATTTCGAGAACCTAACGTGCCGTAAGTACGAGGACTGCCTGTAGGTACCATTCATCAAATAAAAATAAATACTGACCTATTTACAATTATAACCGCATTCCACGCGGGCTGAGCCACTAACAAGATCTAATATTGTTTCGAATCTAGGCTAATAGATAGAATTAGTGTATTCGAGTTACTTTGAATACTATCCAATTTAATCTGTTACAGCTATTTCGGATAACCTTCACAGCTATAATTTGGGTGTCCTCTTACTCAAACAGTCGTCGTTTGAAACTGGACTCAATAGAATGATCAATTCAAAATGACCCTTCAGATCCCCTCTACCTCATACTTCGGACCAATTTAGTTGTATCTCTGTAGCAATCAAATTTGATCCTTTCATATCAACAATAAGGATCATATCACCTACAGTTCCAGGTGGGTGTTAACGTAAGTTTGAAGTTTATCGGATGCTCAAAGTTTCAAGTTCCTTTGACTGATTATATAATTCATAACATAACGCTACTGTGTAGGTATAGCCCAGGGTGAATTAATTCACTTTGTGATAAATCGAGTTTATCTAGAAAATTAGTAACTAGTACTGTTTGGATGTTTAGTTTCTGTTAGTTTACTGGTTTGGATTATAACAAACTCAAAATAAAATTAACAGATTAGATATTGGACCTGGGCTTTTGGGTTGTGAGAAGGCCGATGCCTCAGCAATGGGGTCATTAATAGTCTGAGGATGATGAAACTTTTGGACTGAAATGAGCTGGTCTGCACGGCTCACGTACATTAGATAGACCTGGCATGATGACCGTCTGAAGTAAACGGTTTTCTTCAATGACTTTGTTATTTGGTAATGAACAATTTGTGCAGCATATCAAAATTATAAACTCGAAATATTTTGTTATTAAAAATATAAATATGAAAAGCGCATTTTTTTGTGATACTCGGTATGTGTACTAAGAACAAATTTAATAACTTTATTTGCTCG
This sequence comes from Calamotropha paludella, assembly GCA_927399485.1. Taxonomy (NCBI): domain Eukaryota; kingdom Metazoa; phylum Arthropoda; class Insecta; order Lepidoptera; family Crambidae; genus Calamotropha; species Calamotropha paludella. The sequence continues at coordinate 11,051,791 of OV656826.1, read as the reverse complement.
ATATTTCGGAAAGCACTCGCTAATCCGTGGTGTGCCCCACGTGTCCCAGTAGTGGGACCATTACACAGCTAAAGATAATAAGATCTCCAGATGTGACACTAGAGAGTTGCAATTCGACAACTGCAAGTAATTGCTTGCGTAACGTATGGAGTAAAAAAAAAATGAGTTAGACCACCGTTACTTGTACGTGATAATATATATGTTCCGGGATACGAAACCGGGACCTTGGCGCAAAGAAAGGATTGCTACCGTTGCATCAAGCGGTCGTCAATTGTGGTGGTGGCATTTTCTCACAAAACGCAATTTAACAGCAAATTTTTACATTGACAGTATTTGCGGTTTAGTGAACGTTTTTACTTTGTAATTCACGTATTTAGTTAATCCCACTTCAAGAGCAAAAAAAGTACATATTTTATAGATTTTTTTCTTAAAACTTTGTCAGTACTAGTGTAATTTCTTACACAATGGTTCCGCAGAGACTTTTGTATGAACTTACTCTCTGATTTACAAAACAGTCTTTTTTTATTTTATTTTATTGAAAAAGAATAACAACAGCCAACTTATTTCTTCTTCTTCTTTATTATAACAATTATTGGACTTAGACCAGATCTGTTATTCATAGTATAAATAAATAAAGAAAATAATGATACAAATCTGATGAAAATTATTAAATTTAAGAAATTATAGAATTATAGGTACGCATGGTAAATCTTTGCAAGACTGGCCGTATGTCTGTATGTTTATTACTAAATTCGTGCTGGGGAAGTCTATTATAGGCTCCCATAACTACTCGAGAAGCTGATAACTATAGGCCATGAAACTACTATAATTTCAGAAAGGCCCTTATGTCAAACATGCAGAAACTGTTATGGAACAATTCTGTTCCACTATGGACTATTGAGTCCAGTTTCAAACGACGACTGTTTGAGTAAGAGGACACCCAAATTATAGCTGTGAAGGTTATCCGAAATAGCTGTAACAGATTAAATTGGATAGTATTCAAAGTAACTCGAATACACTAATTCTATCTATTAGCCTAGATTCGAAACAATATTAGATCTTGTTAGTGGCTCAGCCCGCGTGGAATGCGGCTATAATTGTAAATAGGTCAGTATTTATTTTTATTTGATGAATGGTACCTACAGGCAGTCCTCGTACTTACGGCACGTTAGGTTCTCGAAATACGCGACGTAAATCCAAACGACGTAAGTCGAGACATATTTTTCATATGTTTACATGTAAAACTCAAGGGTTAGGATCCACACAGACTGAAAATAAAAAAAAAATGCATTTATAACAAAGGACTTTATTATCAAAAGTAAGTTCTTAAAATAATTAGATATGTACCTACTTATGTGTCTAGTTATTTTTGGTATTTGTGTGTTATTAATTTTAATACATATTACGTCTTGATTGTCCGTTGTCCCTGAACTAACTAAACAAAATCAGCAGTATGTGCGGGGTAATCCCCGCTCGCCGACACCGCGCCCCGCCGGCTCCACGTAAATTGACTTCGCCACAAGTGAATTCTCCTATGCCGGAAATCGAAACAATTGACGTATGCTTGAGGAATAGTGTCAAAACATTGTTCGACGTAACTTTAAACGACGTAAATTGAAACGACGTAAGTCGAGGACCGTCTGTATATACATTTTTGACGTTGCCAGGGGTTTACAACGTTTAAGCAAAATTTCATGATGACCGGTTATGTAGTTAAGACGTGACAGAATAACAAAACACCAAATTACCTTGTCTACCGTTGTCGTGACTGTCCACGTGGAGCTGATTACGTTGCTCGCCTTTCACACTTTAAAATAATGTCACTAGTCGATCGACGTAAGCTTTTGGATTTTGTAACATTATATAATCTTATCCACGGCAAGTTAAGTTGCCCAAATCTACTTCAACAGTTAAGTCTCTTTGTCCCATATCATATGCCATAGACTATATCGAATAGCTTCAGTTTGCCTCGCTGTAGAACCAATCTTGGTCAGTGCGCTCCATTGTACCGGTGCATGGATACTTATAACGAAACTGAAAATACAGTATCGACATATTTCATCTTTCTGCTTGCATATATAAGCGGTTGTTTGTGGCAAAATTTAATGAAGATCACTTTTATAATGTTTAACAATGTTTAATCATGTTTAGTAATAATATTTAATAATGATTTATAATGTTTTATAGTAAGTTATCTTAAAAATATCAATTGTTTAGTCAACGAGTAAATGAAAGGAAAAAAGTTGTATACTATAAAGGCATGTTTATAGTCTAGTCATGTTAAAATGTTAATAATTCAATGTTTAATGATATGTTGTTGGTGAATCATTTTCAATAAATAAATAACACAAATTTTGCATTTATATAATACTAGCGACCCGCCCCGGTGTACTCATATATAGTATGGCGAATGTAGATATTAATGTGAGGCAGTTTAAAGTGATTGATAATATTATAATTATGATCAGTTCATACTACAGGATATCTTTGCGGTTTGTATTATTATTAGTAGCGTAGCGTAGCGTATTACAACAAACATGTTTTCTTTAGAGATTACTCTCGAAAGCGCGACATATAACTGGCCGTGTGAGAAACACTCAATGCTCAAAACTCGTCGAATTTCGTCGTCGAAAAAAAAAGTCGAATGCTTTACCGGAAATTGCAGGCACTTAATAATATTGTATTGTTTAAAATACTAAATAACTAATTTTTCATTATAATATGTAAAAGATAAAAATGGTTAATAGGGGTTGTCCTTAGGAGATAAACACATACCATCAAGGACGTTTTTTTCAGTTTTTTTTAAGATATACAGTTCCGTAGTACATGAATTTGATCAATCTTGTAAGATTTAGCCAGCGTTTGCCATGTAAGCGCATAAAATATGTTTGTTTCGACATCTCATTACAAATCTTTGAATTTCACGGCTTTCCTTTATTATAATATCCTAGCAGCAGTTGCTAAATTCAACAAGATCCACTCGAATGAAAAACTACATTCTCATCATCTCGGTTTCGGAAATGCGCGAAGACCTGTCTACGTGAGTGAACACTTGTCTCCGTCAAACAAGGCCTTGCATGCCGCAGCTCGCCTGAGAGCAAAGGAATTAGGATATAAATTCACGTGGGTGCGAAATGGCCGTATCTTCGTCAGAAAGGATGAATTTAGTGAATCTATTATAATTCGCACTAAAGAGAATGTAAAGTTAATTAAGTAATCTCCATCAACAGTTATATTTAAAATTAATTTGGAGTATGTAGTTCAATTCAACGTCTATTATCAAAATGTCCGAGGTATTCGGACTAAGACTAATGATATATACAAAAACATTCTCCTTTCCGATTATAATGTCGTAGTCTTTACGGAAACTTGGCTTAACCACAGTATCTCCAGCGGTGAATTTATTGACCCGCGGTACATTGTATATCGCCGTGATCGAGACTGTACGGCCCACTCTAAGCAGGATGGCGGTGGGGTCCTTATCGCTGCTTCTCGAGAACTTTCTTCTTCTCGTGTCCAACACTGGGAATCTTCCTGTGAGGACTTGTGGGTAAATATTGTAGTCAAAATAAATGGCCAAAAGAGAGTGGTATCAATTTGTGCGGTGTACCTGCCGCCGCCAGTCTGTTTGGCGAAGCAGCAGAAGTTCTTAGATAGGGTGGATGAGGTGATATGTCATGTGGATATAGTAATAATACTTGGAGATTTTAATCTCAGTTTCATAAAATGGAAACCACAAGATAATAAAACCTACATGTCACCACATAATTATGGAAACTTTTTGGGTTACTCACTCACAGACTTTATGAGTATAAACAGTATATATCAATTTAACGGTATCTGTAATTATAATGGCAAAATTCTTGATCTAGCTCTTAGTAATGTGGAACAAACTTGCGTCTCAGCACCTTCCGACATTTTGACTAAACCCGACAACCATCATCCTGCTATTCTATTAACAATTCCCCTAAATTTTATTGTTAATCAGGGACTCCAGGCTAACAAAAGAACAGACTTTAATTTCTATAAAGTAGACTACGACATTATAAATCGTGAAATCAATCGTGTAAATTGGCTGGAAGAATTTGAAGGGGTAGATGGTGTGAATGAAGCAGTTTCAGCCTTTTATAATGCTTTGTATGCTATTATTACTAAACATGTGCCTAAGCGTCGTAACGTTTCTCATAAGTATCCTGGTTGGTTCAACAAAAATCTCATTAATATTTTAAGGGAAAAACACAAAGCTAGAAAGAGATTCCAAAAATTTAAAAATCCACGAGATAAATTAGAGTTTGAGTTACTGCGTGAGCGCTGTCATAAGTTAACAGATATATGTAACAGTAATTACAAAAAGAGAATGGAGTCTAACATGAGTAAGAATCCAAAATTGTTTTGGCGTTTTATTAAAGACAAACGTAATGGGCGCTCATCTATTCCAGCTGTCATGAATATGGGTGATATCTCGGCTTCATCTGGTTCGGAGGTTGCCGATCTGTTTGCCCGGCAATTTTCTTCGGTTTACACTCACAGCAGTCCTTCTCCCTCTCCCCTTCAGAGTCAGTCCATTTCAAGTTCCCTCTCTGCTCTCATATTCACTGAGAAACATGTTACGAAAGCTATAAAATCTCTTAACTCACAAAAAGGTGCTGGCCCAGATAACATTCCACCTTTGTTTGTTAAACGTTGTGGCTCTTCATTGGCCTTACCTTTGAAGATCTTGTTTAATTATTCACTGAGAGAAGGAATCTTTCCTGATGAGTGGAAAAGGGCCCGAATAGTGCCTGTGTATAAAAAAGGCGATCAAAACGCTGTACAAAATTATCGTCCCATTTCAATCTTGCCTTGTTTCTCCAAATTGCTGGAATCCTTAGTCTTACCCCATATCTACGAATTAGTGCAAAAAGAATTATCGACATCGCAACATGGGTTTATGGCGGGGAGGTCGGTGGACACGAACCTGGTAACTATGATTTCCTCTATCGCGGCCGAGGTTGATGCTGGTGGCCAGGTCGACACCATATATACCGATCTAACAAGTGCATTTGATAAGGTGAGTCATACTATCTTATTATCAAAACTCAGTGATTATGGTATCTCCGGATCTTTGATCGAATGGTTTAATTCTTACTTAAAGTGCAGGCCTCAGAGGGTCGCTGTCGCTGGTTATGAGTCATCAGTTTACTACGCCCACTCAGGTGTGCCTCAGGGCTCCCACTTGGGTCCAGTTCTTTTTCTCATATTTATAAACGATATTACCTCCTGCATAAAATCTAGTGGGGTTTCTCTATTCGCTGACGATCTCAAATTATTTAAGACAATCAATACTGTATCGGATGTTCGGCTCTTACAGGCTGATCTGGAAAACTTATGTAGTTGGTGTACAAAAAATGGTATGAAGTTAAATGCTGAAAAATGTTTTCATATAACTTTCACAAAAAAGTCAAAACTTATTAAATCAGAATATCAACTGAGTGGGACTAATTTGAGAAAGGTTTCCGAAATAAATGACCTTGGGGTTGTCTTGGATGATAAGCTCAAACTTAGCCCTCACATTAATGCCATAGTTAAAAACTCTGCGCAAATGCTTGGCTTTCTGAAAAGACATCTACAGGGATTTCAAAATCATCAAACAAAAATTCTTCTCTATAACAGTCTTGTACGTAGCAGACTAGAGTTTGCTTCGGTTGCTTGGAATCCAGTTTACGTTAATGCATCACAAAGAATAGAAGGCATTCAGCGAGCTTTTACAAGACACCTGGCATTTGTGACACCTGGAATACATCACAGAGCTCCTTACAATTTAAGATTGTCCTTTTTTGGTATGACTTCTCTGAAAAATCGTCGCACACTCTTGGATCTACTGTTTCTTTACAAACTCCTTAACTCCAAGATATCGTGTCCTGACTTGCTATCTGCTATTATGATAAAAGTTCCTCGAAAATGTCCTCGAAAACCCCTTGCTGGAACATTTGCGTTGCCTCGCCATAAGACTAACCTAGGTCTTCATCATCCCATTGCTCGTATATGCACTACATATAACGACATCAGCGCGGAATCTCCTAACTTGGATATTTTTGGTGTTTCGCAAACGGTCTTTAAAACCATGCTGCTGAAACAGTTTAACAAATAGTTCCAACTTTTATTAATAACTTAGTACTGTCAATTTATGGTTGTATCCTAAATATTTTAAACTTAGCCATATTTTAATATGAAATAATAATTATTGTAATGTGGACTTGAATGTTGTGTAAGTTTATAATTGGCCTGCATATATGTATTTTTCAAATTGCCAATTACTATAACTAAACTGTAATTATGTGTTTGGCTGTATGCTTACCTAATTAAATAAAATAAATAAATAAATAAATAATATGCATATATTTTATATATTTACCTCCCTCTTGAATCACTCTATCTATTGCTGAAAATTGCAATAAAATCCGTACCATAGTTTAAAAGATCGAAGTCTACAGATAGGGAGTGATTTTGTTTTACACTATGTAAAGATTACGATTAGGATTGGTGATATTGCTGGAGCATTGTAGTACAGTAATTTCAGAATAAGAAAAGCTCACTGCTCAAAGCTCAAATATACAATAAACGCAGAATTGAACAAAGCAGAAATCTCCATATTTTGCAGGCATACAGTACAGTAATTTACAGTAGAGAAAGACTTTTCAGGTATTCTATATTTTTATTTATACAAAGTGCTGGATGTAGCAGCGTTGAGATTAAGAAGTATTCGTAAAGCATGTTTATTGGATGGATAACCAAAAATTTACTATCTTGAATTCCTCCGTACTTTGAAAGGCTCGTTAAGCTGTTGGATGCAGCCTGCGTCGTGACTAATGGCCCGTTCTCCCTTCGGTGTTAATATCCTTAAAGAAGGTCTGTGCCCTGCATTGAGGAATGTCCCCACTACAGGGCAGTGGGGACATTTCCTAGTCCGAGAGGCTGCTAATGAGGATGATTTGTTTTCGGATAAATAAGTTCTATTGTTAAGATTCTTGACTATACAATTTAATAACATTTTTTTTTAATTCACACCAATTAGCCTTAGCATAAGCATTTAGGGCCTAAAAGGCCTGTGTTATGGATTATAAGGTAGACACAAAAATATCATACAGAATTAAGTAATAGTCATAATTATAAATCTATCAATATATTTATACGCGAAGTAAAGTCTTTGTACTCCTATTTTAACAATAAGGCAGACAGAGGAGTGTAAAATTTGGCACACTAAGTTTATATGCTGACGGCGTGTAAAAAGCTGATATTTTAGTATAATATGCATTAGAGAACATTGAATTAGTTAAAATAATCATTAGACATACACACACACATACATTATATCTATGTAATATTTGTTTATTCGTTAAACTGTGTAAAGTCTAAGATCAAACTGACAAGAAATTAATATTGCCAATACAGCCGGAAGATGTTCTTTTGCGTAACGGAAGCCTCCTCCAAATATGGAGAGGTTTTGCAGTAATCTTTACAAAAGGCAGGCAGGTTGGAGATCGCAGGAAGATATCACAATTTGGTAAACGCTATTGCCTAATTTGTGGTCTACGAGTGGTGTAAGATGATGATGATCTTCAGTATTACGAGTCGTTTTTTATGACAGTGCCAAGGGTTGGGGCTATTCCACTCTGCCATACACCATACCGCGATGGATATTAATAAAGTCCTACTGAATTTCAAACATAATTTCATGTCAATGTCATAGTCGCAGTTTGTTTTTTCAGTCCCATATTTTTCTTATGACACGACTGCATTCATTTAAATTTGTCAAAAGGGTTAAACAATGTTACCGGCCTTAGATGAAATGAATATTTTTATTGATTTTATAAATAATTTTATGTATTTATTTTTAATGAACTTACAACAAAAAGTTATAATAAACCATTCGCAAATACCATATAATACATTGTTTGCTATGATTCATATTATTTAGCTAGTCGTATGACGTGGTCAATCACAACTTCCTATTAGCTAAATTAAGTCCTTGTGGCATAGCTGACGACTTTCTACAATGGTGAGCATCATATCTCATATCTCGTAAGGGAAGGGTGGTTTTGGATGACTACTGTTTCAGACCGTTTAGAAGGAGTTTTAAAAACGCAATCACGTAAATATCCTAGTCTAGTGCGTTGGTTAGTTCAAAATTTGAGGATATGAAATGAAAAGAAAAAAAGCTTTATTCACAAACATACATATACAAAAATTAAGAAAGCAAGAAAAAAAATACAGTGTGCAGATGGAAATGGTCACGATTCAGCATATATGTCGAACAATATAGTTCGACGCTGATTTTCTGTCGTGCCAACATCGGACGAATAACAATATCACAATTAAAACATACAAATCAGACATGCTCTAAAATAAATAATTAAAAGCCAAAAAACAAAACAAATATACAGTGAAAATAAGACAAAAATTGCAACAGGTGAGGCTTACAACAATAAGTACAAGTAAATTTACAACATAGATAATACACACAACTTCATAAAATATGATGATAGCTTTGTTCGAACACCTCACTATCAAAAATTGACCGTTTGCAAAAAAGGTTTTTATAACACCTCACCTACCAGCCTAAGTAATGTAAAAAATTGAATTTTGCTTAAGCATAACATAGTCTCTTTAGTTTAGATCACAACTTCAAGATCCAAATTTCCTACACAAGATTTTGATTGGCCACGATTACTTTCTAGAATTATTCTTAGCTGTTCTAGCAGATTACGCCGCCCTAGTAAATTTTCACTGTTTACTCCTAAGCTTAGCAAAAGCAACTTAGGCAAATTTTCTCCATTAAATAGAAATTTCTCTTTACAAAATAGCTTAAGTAAAAAGTTCGATTTAGATCTTTTTCACTATTAAATTTCTAAATTCAAAACCAACCTTTTAAAAGTCTAGGCAATTTTATAATGTTAAATATCTCTAGTTAGTTATTCTTTAGTTTCTAGCAGATTGTATTTTTGTTCTGTGCAGTCTCTAATTAAGGAGAAACTTAATTTATTTTGGTTGGCCTTATAAAAATACTAGAGTCATAAGCTAAAATTTCTGATGTATAAAACAAGTATTTCTTATTTCAGTGTTCATTATTTGGATTTAATTTTTATTAAATTTTTAAATATAATTGTTTGAAAGCGATGGTCAAAATAATTGCATAGTCTTACTTAGAGGTTATAAAGGTCACAGAAAATGTAACGGGTTAAATCCTCGGACGGAATGGAAATGTGACGCACATTGTTCATAACGTGAACGTTGTTTTAAAACATACGAACAGTGACGGTGTTAAACAATAGACGTGCTAGTAGTGGACCAAATTTTAGCCCAATATGTTTAATTTTTCTACTGAACAATTAGCAATGATTGCCATAGATTGCATTAGATAAAAAAAAGGTTATAACGAAAAAATTGTGAGCCGTCACAGCACGCCCGGCAGATATAAAACATCGAAGTTATTTTGTTCAAGTAATATGCATAAAAAAAAGATTGCGATAGGAACTAAATATGGCATAATGAAAAAATAAAATATTAAGATTTTTTTCCAGAAAATGATGACTGTTTATTTAATAAACTTTTATTTTCAATAAATACAAACATTAAAAAATCTCAATTCTTTCAATCAGTGACTTCAATAAATGTTATATTCGATGTTGCCTCTGACGGTATTACTGTGGCAATTGGTCGATGTTAACTGAAGTATTTTACAAAAATATTGGACATAATACTTGCTCTAACTTGTGTCCTATTGAAACCCACATCCTGACAAGCATTTCTTTACCTTACTCTACATACAGGCAAGCTTAATTTGAAATTATTTGTCATGATCCTAACTATAGTAAGAAGTACTCAAGTATAGAAATATTCATAAACTAGGTCTGCAATGCATGCTGCTGTTTGCAAATACTGAGCGAAGATACACTACCTTACCTTCGTTTGTGAGTTTTGGCGCCAAATTTCATCAATGTAGTCGCAGCGGTTTGGCTGTGACCAGCTTTTGAATTTTTCTTTGGGTGATTATTCCACCATGGTATGTCCGATTTCAAAACTTTTTTTGCACATTATTCACGCGCACGATGTTAGTTTTGGCGCCAAATTTCATCAATATAGTATCAGCGGTTTGGCTGTGATCAGCTTTTGAATTTTTCTTTCGGTGATTATTCCTGCATGGTAAAGTCTATATTTTTTTTACATAGCCTATGTCCGTCAGGTTATAATCATGTATGTTCATGCCAAAATTCGTTTGAATCGGTTGAACCGTTAAGTAGCAGGAGGGAGACAAGCGAAATTTGTGAGTTGCCTAAAAGAGAGCTTCGCTCAATAAACTACATATTCTACATGAAAATTTATACTAATGAATGCTACTCTAAATATTTAAGAAGATTACAGTTGACTTCGGCTGCGCGCATTCCAATATATGAAACTTGATATTAGTGAGGTATTTAGCAAATATTCTATATCACGGTGCGCCGGGAAATTCCAGTGCCGTTTACATAAATTCTTAGGGTGTTTATTCGATTGCTGTCAAAAACTATACCGAATTCTTCGGTTCCTTTAGAAGCTAATAAAGAATATGTTCTCTAAAAACTACAAGTTGCTTTTTTAATAATGTAGATTATTTTTTTATTCATAGCATAATCGTAAAAGTAATCGGAATCAAGGAAGATATTTTATTTAATTTGATTTTTGTAGGTTTGGTCTATTTTCCATTTTTTTACAGATGTTAAGATGGCGGCAACAAGATTTCATCTTCTGATACAAGTTTCCCTTAAACTATACGTGGTCATACTGACGAACAATAGAAGGGTTTCTGGCGACCTACTCAAAGATGGGCAGCAGCATCGGCGCTACTAAAATCGATGGCGTTGGCAACCACAATGCCTAGCGTAGCTTTTATGGGCAACTCTCGAATCGTATAAGGCATAGACGGCCCCTTTAGGAAAGCTCGCCTTGGAGAAGACCTAAATCCAAAAGTGAATTTGATATCATTTAACGATTGCTGGTAATAATAGTTTTGACCCTTTTGTAAGTCTCTTGTGCTCGTAAGGAGATAATATTTAATTATATAATCTCGTTTAGTATTGATTTACGTTTTAATGCTATGAAATTCTTCTTGAGGTCTTCTGAGTGAGATGACTGGAAGTAGTACTAAAAGTCAATATTTGGAACAATAAGAATATAAGATGATCTTTCTTTTTTTTAGGATCTACTTTCAAAGACTTAATCTCGGAAGGGTTAGAAGTTAATCAGATGTAAATGACAAGTTACTCGTACGTACTTGCCCTTACTTATCCGTGCTTGAGCCATGAGTTTTTAAATATTCATGTGAATCATAAGTCTATAGTGCGCACTTTGGGCTAGGCTAATAGTGTGAATGTAAAAAATATTCTTATTTTACAAGCTTTTCTGTACTTTCACTAGTGTTGCCCAAATGCAAGAACAAGACGAGACTTAGCCAGTTTTGATCTTGACTTTGCGTCAATACACCTGGTCTTGGTCTTGGTATTGGGCTCCCAGCCTTGGTCTTGGTCTTGCAGCAAGAGTCTCGCAAGTCTCGCTAATTACCTTTTAGCCTATTGCTTTTTATAAAACGTTACTTTAGATCTTAGAACAACGTAACAGAGTAGGTACATTTTGAGCTTGTTTAGAATTAACATAGCCATAGTAAAGACCAACCAAATTAATAAATGTCTAAACATTTAATAAGTAATTCTAAAAATCAGCTGACACCGGGCGGGGTTTGAACCCACGACCTAAGCGATTTACCGTGTCCCACGAGAGTTAGTAAGATTCTTAATAAAGGTTTATATTTAATAAGCTTACCTACATACTAAAACAGGGTTAAAACATATACAAAACTGTTGAAATAAAATTTGTATGTACTACTGTTTAAGCACAACACTATCATGTTTGTACAACACTACTGTAAAATATATATTGTCTGTGTGTTTTGATCTGTCAATCTCCTAAGAGAATAAAACTACGTTTTCTAAAGTAAAATAACTTTTATTTAATTATTATATCAGGTTATGGGCCCAGTCCACCTAATTCGCGTAATAAAGTATAAAGTGAAGAAAGTTATCGAATATTTTGCACTTCCGAAGAAAAGTAGTTCCGTATTCTCCGTACTTAACCTCAAACACCACGTTGTCGTGACTGGTTACAAGAAAGTTTCTCTTCATCAACAATAAAGATGTCTACAAATACGATGGCACTAATAGAAAAATTGACCGGGAGAGAAAATTACACCACATGGAAGTTTGCTGTACAAACTTACCTCGAACACGAAGAATTGTGGGACTGTGTAACATCTAAAGATACCTGTGTCAAAAAGAATACGAAAGCTAAATCGAAAATTATATTGTTAATAGATCCCATCATTTATGTTCACGTTCAACAAGCTAAAACAGCTAAGGAAGTGTGGGAAAATCTTGAAAAAGCCTTCGATGACAAAGGATTGACACGTCGTGTTGGTTTATTAAGAGATCTGATAACCACTACGCTCGAATCTTGCGCAAACATAGAAGATTATGTCAATAAGATTATTTCGACAGCTCATAAATTAAGAAACATTGGATTTAGTGTTAATGACGAGTGGCTAGGTACCTTACTGCTAGCGGGTTTGCCAGAAGTGTACCAACCAATGATAATGGCTCTTGAAAGCTCCGGTGTGGCAATCACATCCGATTTTGTGAAGACTAAGCTCCTTCAAGATATAAGGAACTCTGAGTCTACTGCCTTGTATGTTAACAAGTATAAAAGACAACCATCGCAGTCTGCCAAACAAGCTTCTGATAAAGAACACAAGTCTAAGGGTCCGAGGTGCTTTACATGTAATAGATATGGCCATGTAAGCAAATACTGTCGAAATAAGAAGTCAAAGGAAAACACTGGGTATGTAGCTGTTTTCTCCGCAACTACACATAATAATGATGGCTGGTATATTGACTCAGGAGCATCAATGCATCTGACAATGCACCGTGACTGGCTCTATGATGAAATTCCACCTCCGATTTCAACAATAAAGGTGGCTGATGATAAGAAGCTTGCTGTGAAAAGTTGTGGAAAAGTGAACCTAAATGTTGTTGATGAAAATGGCAAGATAAATTCAATAATGGTGAAAAATGTACTATATGTTCCTGAATTGGCCACAAATCTTTTGTCAGTGAGTCAAATTATAAACAGTGGATGCCAAGTGAAATTTCATAGACAAGGTTGTTTCATATTCAACAAACAAAATGAAAAGGTAGCAGATGCCAAAATGATAAACAATATGTACCAGCTGAAAACACATAGTGTACAAGCATACAAGTCTTATACTGAAGAGAATGATTTCTATCTTTGGCATCAAAGAATGGCACATTTGAATTTTGAAAACCTTAACAAACTTGCAGAAAGTACAGGAGTGAAACTAGAAAACAAAGAGAAAGTTATCTGCATTACATGTTGTGAGGGGAAACAGACACGGATTCCTTTTCCAGTTGAAGGTAACCGAGCACAAAATAAACTAGAACTTGTACACTCTGACATCTGTGGGCCAATGGAGGTACCTTCTGTTGGAGGAGCTCGTTACTTTGTTACATTTGTAGATGACTTTACCAGAAGAGTATTTGTGTATATTTTGAAAAAGAAATCTGATATGTTTGAAAAAATTTCAAGAATTTAAAGCCTTAGTGGAGAATGAATCAAATGTAACATTAAAAACTCTCCGCACAGATAATGGCACAGAATATTTGAGTAAAGAATTTCAAGCTTTCCTTAAGAAGTCAGGCATTAAACATCAGACATCGACCCCCTACACCCCTCAGCAAAATGGGTTGGCTGAGCGGATGAACCGAACACTTTTGGACCGATCAAGATGCATGTTACTGAATGCTAACTTACAAAAACAGTATTGGGCAGAAGCAGTATTAACAGCATGTTACATAACTAATCGATGCCCAACTAGAAGCCTAGCATTTTTAACACCTGAAGAGAAGTGGAGTGGCAAAAAGCCAGATATCTCTCACATGAAAATTTTTGGTTGTGAAGCAATGGTACATGTTCCAAAAGTTAAAGCTAAGAAATGGGATGCAAAATCAACTAAAATGATTTTTGTTGGTTATAGTGATGGAACGAAGGGTTATCGCTTATTAGATCCGAAGACAAGAAAAATTCTAATAAGTAGAGATGTAACATTTATTGAAAGCTCAGTTAAAAGGAATTTTGCTATGATGCCATTATCTGAGACAGTTCCAGAACAGTTAATAACAACAGATAGTAACATAACAAGTGACTCAACTTTAACTGATTCAGAACAAACTGATGACATAACAAATGATGAAAGTTTTTATTCTGATGAAGGTTCTGTTTATGTGCCAGAAAAACCAATAGATCTAACAGAAATTACACGGAATGTTACAACTAGGTCCAAGGCAAAAATGAACAAAATGGAAGCAAACACATACGTATGTGAAAATGGCATTATAGAATCATATGATTTACCAGAAACATATGCTGAAGCTATATCAGACAAGTTAAATGGTGAACGATGGAAACAATCAATTAAAGAAGAGTTAAAAGCACACGAAGAAAATAAGACATGGAATTTAGTAAAAAAACCCGAAGGTGCAAGACTGATTGATTGTAAATGGGTCTTCAAAATAAAAGATGACAAATCTGGACAAATCTTTAAATCAAGACTATGTGCAAAAGGTTGCTCACAAAGAAAAGGAATTGATTACACAGAAATTTATTCTCCAACAGTGAGGTATGATTCGGTCCGAGTCTTGCTTTCAGAGGCTGCTCAACAAAATCTTGAAATACTGCAGTTTGATGTCAAAACTGCATTTCTAAATGGTGATGTTCAAGAGGATATTTACATGAAGCCCCCTGAAGGTGTGGACGTCCCTCCGAATCTGGTATGTAAGCTTAACCGTTCACTTTATGGGTTAAAACAAGCACCTAGGTGCTGGAATCAGAAATTTGACAGTTTATTAAAGAAATATGGCTTGGTGAATAGCCATGCAGATAAATGTGTTTATAAAGGAAATGTAAACAACAACATAGTATATCTATTACTTTATGTTGATGATGGGCTCTTAATGTCAAGTTCTAAGATTACTCTTGATAAAATATTATCTGAATTGAAAAGAAATTTTGAAATAAAACAGTGTGATTTAAACAATTTTGTGGGAATGCAAATTGAAAAATCTAAAGAAAGAATATTTATTCACCAATCCAAATACATTGAAAAAGTGTTATGTAAGTTCAATATGCAAAATGCCAATTGTAACAATATTCCAGTCGATCCTCATACTACATTAGAGAAAAGTCCTGAGGCTGCAGACAAAAATATACCATATCGAGAAGCTGTCGGGTCATTGATGCATCTGGCTGTGGTGACCAGACCTGATATCATGTATGCAGTTAGTCTAGTAAGCAGATATCTTAATTGTTACAATCATACTCATTGGAATGTAATCAAGAAAATTTTCAAGTATTTAAAAGAAACCCAAGATTATGGTTTATGTTATTCATCTTCAAAAAGAGGCATAATTGAGGCGTACAGTGATGCAGATTATGCTAAGGATACAATTACACGTAGGTCCCTGAGTGGATATGTGTTCATAAAGAATGGAGCTGCCATAACATGGGCAACACAATGTCAACAGAGTGTTGCTTTGTCTACTACTGAAGCAGAATTTATGGCTGCATGCTCTGCCACAAAAGAAAGTATTTGGTTGAAAAGGTTGTTGTTAGATATTGGTCAATTTAAACAGGACTCTATTTCTTTAAATATAGATAATCAAAGTGCTATATGCTTAATACAAAATGTAGACTACCATAAACGCTGTAAACATATAGATGTAAAGTACAATTTCATAAAAGAAAAATATGTTGAAAAGGAAATAGATTTAAAATATGTGTGTAGTAAAGAGCAATATGCTGACATATTTACAAAAGCTCTTCCTAGGGACAGATTTCAGTATTTAAGACAGAAAATTGGTGTTCTAAAATTAAATTAAGATTTACACTGTTTTGTTTTGTAGTGTTGTAATAGTAAAATCTCAAAATATTATTAATAAGGTTCAAATTTAGTGGGAGTGTTGAAATAAAATTTGTATGTACTACTGTTTAAGCACAACACTATCATGTTTGTACAACACTACTGTAAAATATATATTGTCTGTGTGTTTTGATCTGTCAATCTCCTAAGAGAATAAAACTACGTTTTCTAAAGTAAAATAACTTTTATTTAATTATTATATCAAAAACAAATTAATGACATTAACATGACTGTATTTTAAAAAACATTATCTGTCTAGAAAGAGTTCGAAAGACCATCACCTTATATGAAATGGAATAAAAGAGTTATACAATTTATACAATTAAACCATTTTGAATAAAAAATAAAATACGTGTGTAAAAAACAACTACGCCTCCGAGCCCTCAGATGAGATTCGAACCCACGACCTTTCGCTATGCGGGCGACTGCTCTGACCGCTGAGCTACCGAGACGCTGGCAAACGTGTCGAATTTTACAAACGTATTTCTAATTCTACTATGAGCTAGTATCGTTCCACCAATGTTGAACGCTAACTACCTTCAACATCGAAAGAAATATTTTTACAAATATTTAACAATCGATTAAGATGGAACCAGCTATAATTATGTTTTTAATTTAATTTGTTTGCATTCACAATGCAATATTTCTATAAGATATAAAATACGTGTGTAAAAAACAACTACGCCTCCGAGTCTTCAGATGAGATTCGAACCCACGACCTTTCGCTATGCGGGCGACTGCTCTGACCGCTGAGCTACCGAGACGCTGGCAAACGTGTCGAATTTTACAAACGTATTTCTAATTCTACTATGAGCTAGTATCGTTCCACCAATGTTGAACGCTAACTACCTTCAACATCGAAAGTAATATTTTTTCAAATATTTAACAATCGATTAAGATGGAACCAGCTATAATTATGTTTATAGCTGGTTATATTTAAACTTATGGGTGCTTACGACTTAAAATGCAGTTGGGATCAATGGCATAATGTGCGAACCGAACTATAGAGTGGTTCAGGATGGTAATTTTTTTATCAATCTCGTTATCGACTCTTACTAAAGAACCTTAACTTTCGCAGTCACGAGTTGTACGTGCTAACCGCTGCGCCACAGAACTCCACTGTAGAAATTTTTTATAAAACATAAAGTTACTATAATTCAAGAAGTGCATATAAAACCCACAAAACAAATATGTAAATATGAGCAATATCTCTCGCTTTTGGCAGGCGTGTAATAAAAAAAATACATGGTCATTAAAAGTTACCGTGACACTCGTCGAGTTCAGCAGTGCAATACTTTAATAAAGCAAGCCAGCGGACTCACCTCTTGTAAATAGACATAATAATTTAGCCACTCCACTAAAGTTGCACTTTTACCATGAAGGGGCTGGCATGCAAAACTTTTTGAGCACACTGTTTTTTAAATTAAAATTTTTAAAATGTGTTATCTGATTTTAATACAAACACCTTTGTTTGCCTTTAATGAACGAGTTATGGGCTCTTGCTGCAATTTCCAATACGCCTGCTAAGTGTGAAGATGACATTAGTTTTTGGGAGATCATTCGGCTGAGATGATGAGTCATGCCGTCACTTAACGTTCTTTACATTGGAAAAAAATATGATCCATTTGTTTTATTGATTTGCTATATAAAAATAGGGTTTTGATTTTTGATTATGGAAAAATATGTGGCTGAGGTCGACAAAGATCAAAAATCTTGTAAGCGCGTGTTAGAAAACAGTATTTTACGACTAATTTAGTATTCGATTGGGTAGCTTCAGAAATAAATTCAGCATCCCATTTATTGAACAATCTCATTGGATTTCCAGCAGCACTTGTGGGGTAATAAACTGCCCTCATATATTTGGACCCTCTTCGGGGACCAATAAACAGTTGTGTTAAACAGTCCACTTAACGGGACCATTTCATTTCGAGTCCGATATTTGATTGCGAAAATCCGAAATAGGTCTTTTTGAAGCTTCGTAATTAGTTTTTAGTATTTTGAAGACCAAATAAAAAATATGGTATGGCTCTTTCAATTAAGCTAAAAAAGAATAAGTAAAATTTTTCCAACTGTTTCTTAAGGATGTATTCCAACTAGGCCACCCGCTTCAAAGGTTCCCGAGCAAATGGTGGCTGAGGTATACCACTTAATAGCACCAATATTTTCTACTGATACCGTTCGTGGAATAAAAAATATGTTTTAATTATATTCTCCAAAGGACACCTACTGCCAAGGAGCTCCTAGCGTTAGGATGTTATAGTTTTTAGGTCGTTATTAAATAAAGTTATCAAACAAAATCAGTAAAACATTTAATATTCAATGTATTCACTTTTTCCTTCTCTAAATTTTCTTTTTGAAATCACAAACAGTTTCCTTAACTAAATCAACTTTATTGCAAAATCAAATAAAGAAATGTTTGATGAAAAAAATTATGAGGAACGTATATT
Organism: Calamotropha paludella; assembly: GCA_927399485.1. Lineage (NCBI taxonomy): Eukaryota > Metazoa > Arthropoda > Insecta > Lepidoptera > Crambidae > Calamotropha > Calamotropha paludella. The sequence goes on along the minus strand of OV656826.1, from coordinate 11,033,284 downwards.
ATAAATAATAATTCAACTTTTCTCGAAATTGTTTCTCGATTTCTCTCAATTTACTTTAAACAGGTATTAGTTTACGTAATTCATTTTTTATTGGAACCCAAAACAAAAAGAATTTAGGACTTACAACATCGAATAAAATTATATACATCAAGTAAAATTATTTACAATTAAGTAAAAAGCAGTATGATGTTGCAGATATGTTTTTACCTAAAAATAAAGAGATTCAGCTTAAGAAACAGTTGAAAAAATTAAGTAGTACTGCTAAGGACCACTTCATTCAACTTTTTCTAATGACAATATAGGAACAGCGAGAGGATTCTTAACTTCTGCTGTTGCTAAAAAGAGTCATTCTGCAACTTTCAGAAAAGGTGTTTATACTTCCCAGTTGTAAAAATACTCTTAACAATAACGAATTGCGCATATTTTCTATACATACCTTCTCTTAAACATAGGTAAATGGCCTTATGCACATCCCGACAGCGTTTTTTGAACAGCGATCTTATACTGCTCCTCCTCCTACTCCACTAAAAAGTGTGGAGATTATTGCTAACCCCTTCCTTCCCAGACAGACATTCCGTCCAGTATTTGGTTAAGAAAGTGAGCAACGCCCACACTAAAGGTTCGTTACATTTGAAAAGAATAAGATGTATTTGTGTATTATTTTCATGCTTGGCAAGCAAGTAGGAAAGCTTAGTAAAAGACCAATATTCACAAAACGCTGTTACCTATTCTGTGGCTTACAGGAGGTGTACCGTTATTAGCTCCAGCATAATTAGTCGTCTTTTATCCTTTAAGTGCGTAGGGTTAGTGCTATTCTAGTATGGTCTTAAGGGTGTTCGCTATTTACTTTATTGTAAATAATTTATAGCTTTTTTGGAAAAAAAACGTTTTCATCTCTTTAATTAATTTATACTGGCATGATGCTCATATCCTTTTTCCATTAGATGCACAGCCCGCGTGTCGATTTGATGTCGATCAATAGTCTGATCGAGTGATTTACAACTCGCTTGTTTTGTGTGGAGAGATGTTTATTTTGGAATAAAGGCCATTATTAATAAACGTAAACTATACCCTTAAAGCCTGTATTATATTAAATCTGTATTTCATTTCATGTACTAAATAAATAATCCTTGTAGCAGTAGCCCAGGTGAGGTGGGAGTATTATTTACTTGGTAGTTTTCAAAACTTCCCTTTAAGCGAGTAAATAAATTTAGGTTTCTATGTAACTTCTAGTTTATATTTGAGTTAAAATAACTGATGATAACAACAGAGCCAGCAATCCTTTGTTAGCGAACGGTGTCTAGTCGGCAAAATATAGATATTTCATTTTCAGTGAAAAAAATATTGAAATTGAATGTTTTTTAATAAATTGCGAAGTAATAACCTTAGTTGATCAAGAAGTAGCTTTTTTGCAATACGATTAACTTTGTAATATAAACGTAGTGAATCTTAGCTTGGGTACTTTATTTACAACACGTTATTGATCAATTCCGCAGCCTAGAATAGAATTATTGATTGCAGAATCTTTTAGATGAACTTTGCCTCAAGACCGTTTTGAGAACCATGAACGTATATCTTTGTATATATAATATAACATACTTTAAAATTGTGGATGTACGATGTAGGTTTCACACTAGTTCGCTTATTGGTTAGTACTATGTGGAGCTAGCGCCATCTGTTTGCGAAGAGACAATCTTGCTCCGTGTTATGTACGGCGGTGTATAGATGTTGCCGTTATGTTAATCGTCTGTTTCGTACAGATATGTATTCATAGTTACTGTTTATTTAATGCTTAAACACAAGACAAAGAAGAATTGAAAAAAAAACTTATAAATGGTGAAAATCAGCATCACCGCTGCTGTTGAGAAAGGTGCCCGAATGTATTCATTGGTGTATATCATATTTTTTTCCCTATTCTTTATAATCAAGGTTTGGTTGCAAATAAATAAAAGAATCTTGTAATATTTCGGTGTAAATAAAATATACAACAAAAATGTTTTCACTGTTGAAGATAGCAACAGAAGAGTGATATCCAACTGGGTACTACATATATTTCCTCTATGCTACTACTATAAATCATATTTTTTATACTTATTAACAGTCTGCCCTTTTCGCTGTATATTAAGTTGAAAAGATTTGCAGTCCTTCCTTCCTTTGAGGACGTTTTTTAGTACATCATCTTGATAGTCGCGAATATTTCATACCTTTTAAGAGTTTGATATTATTATTTTTCGGTATATGTCTTTTCTACCACGGTGATATGGTTAAAAGCGATTTCAAGTTAAGTCAACTAAATGTAATTAAGCTGAACATCAATCTTACCCAATGATCAATCATGCCGTTTGATTTAGACTAACGAAATCTGCATTTTAATGGGTAATTATTGTGACGTAGTTAACCATAAAATGTCGTTTTTAATAATGGTGTATTTTCGTTTTAGGTCAAAAGCTTAAGCTTCAACTTTAATTTTCTGAGTATGCATAGAGTTCAAGATTGTTGAAAAACTGGCAATTGTATTAGAATAACTGTATCAAAGGAAAATATTGCGATTTTTATATTTAATAAAGGTAACCTGAACCTTGAGAGTGGGATGTAGGGAAAATGTTAGCTTATTACAGAAAGTATGTTAGGTAATTTTTCTACATAAGATGTAGTGTGTGAAAGATGTGTTATGTTCTTGATATGATTTGGAGTAGTGGGCCCTGTCATGCGAAAGGTTTTTTATGATAATTCACACGAGTTACGCCTACTAAGTGTCATTAGCATTTATTTAATAAATGTTCTAAATGACTCTTTATTATGACACGCCCTTTTCAAATATAAGTATAAGAAAACTAGAGTAATTTTTATGTCGAATGTGTAATAATAGTTTAATTCAACATACGTATTTTTCCACTTTCACCTTGTTCTCTTGCAAAAAAAAAATTAACTGATAGGACGTCCGTAACGATCTTTGATGAAAATTATGCTTATGCGTAACACCTTTAATATGAAGTAAATCTATAATCTATTTGTTTTGGTTTGTGTGTTTGTCTGTGCGCTCTTTTTCCCCGCTCTTTTTCCATTGTATCAATAAAGTTACCATAGCAACGCGTTAACCGCAAGTAGTTCGTCTACCGGACGCTAGATGACGCTAACGGAAAAATATTTAATAATAGAAAAAAATTAAAGAATTATGTCCACCCGTGCGAAACCGGGATGGGCCGCTAGTTATATCAAATTAAAGTAATATTTAAATAAACATTGATATTTAATGTTTTTAATACGTATGTAGTAAAACAATATTTTATATTTAGGAAATATTATAAAAAAATGAATAGCACCAAACGGGATAAGGGCTTTATCGGAAAAGGCAACTGATGATATTGGAGATAATCACAGTCCATCCATAGACTACAAAATGGTTATTCGAATCATCATTTTTACTGCAATCTCCAATCGGGCCGGAGATGGCAAAACACCTCCATTATTTTTTGTGAATAATAAACCGTCCAGCGTTGATTCGTCATATTTCAAAAAAGGGATATATTACATTTCTGTGAATTACTCGAAGTTGAAAGGGATACGAGGATATTTAAAATATGTTTGTTGCGAATCGTTTATATTTGTATTTTACTCCCTTATCTCATCTTTTTTCTATGCTACATTTATCTTTTTAGACAAATTTTATGGTATATATTCGTTTGATGACTCACTGTTACAAATTTTCCTTTTTTTAATTTTCTCTGTCTTTTTGTCTATCTGTATCTCCTTCTATAAGTCAAGAACGGATTGACCGATTGCTATGAAATTTGGCATATAGTAAGAACACGTGATTGCGATTAGGTATATAGTAAGAATACCGTATAGTCTTAACTAATATTATAAATATGGAAATAAGTTTGTTTGTTATTCTTTCGCACCTTAACTACTCAGTCGATCATTATTAAATTTTGCGTACACTTTGCCAGAAAGAAGTACTGTTCCAGAGGGATAGAAATATAACTTTTAATCTGTAGTCTACATTAACGCGAGCGAAGCCGCGGGTAAAAGCTAGTGTAACTACAAAAATGTCGCATAAAATCTCAACTATATAACTTCTCATCATAAAAAGATTTGGACACCGTAAAGGTGGCATCGTAAAAATTCCGACGAGATACTTGGTCCCGACCTGCTTTCAGCAAGTATTTTTCGAATAAATTGCTTAAGAGCTACTGCAGCGGACGTGGTCCAATGCTCTGGAATTCATACATTAATTTTGTGAAACTGAGCCGTAAAAGTCGCTGACATGCATGCACAGAGATAAGTAAACTGTCTTTGCCATCTCCGCAAATATAGAAAACTAAGCGATCTTGAGATCAAGAAGAAGCGGAATATAATTCTAATTTAAGCAAATTTAAGTAAAATAGGCCCTATGACTTTCTTTGATTTTTTAACAGTTATAACCCATAGCAAAGCTTATTCGTAGTTCACCAAAGCATTCAAAAACAGCAACATACACTGTAACGAAAGTTACTTAACTTTTTACGATGTTTTTTTAATTAACTCAGCCATCAAATTCTCTCCTTTTATAGGCATAAAGTTCCCTATCTTATTTGCCTGTTAACCTAAAGTGGAGTAGCAAACAGCACTTTTTGTGTCCAAAAATACCTACTATATAAAAATTATGAATATGCTTTAGTTCATTCACTTTTGATTATATTATTTCATGTGTTATTAATAATAATAATGATTAGCATCATTTGGATTTCAGCCGTCCATAGACGTAAGTCTCCGCCAAGGATCTCTACGTCAGCCGGTCTTTTATCAAGTGGCTTCGATAGCTGTGAGTTCTTCCTGCAACTCGCTCCGTCTGTGGCAAAATCGTAAAGAGGTTTTGTTAGATACTATATTATTTTTTACTTTTTTCATTTATATCTTTTGCCAATGTCAATTTTAAAATAAACAAATCAAAAAGAAGTCGTATGTTATTTTGCTTGGCGAATTTTAATTAGAAGATTTATAGGCTAAGTAAAAGTTTATGAACGATATGAAGAGCCATACGCTACACCGTCTATTGCCACTGAAGGTTGCAATATTTGAGCTATGTTCGTGATCATAATTCTTCTTATCAATCTCTGAATTCTTAATTCTATCAGATAAACTCTGTGCTTAGCTCCTTCCATTTCCCTTTGAGTGAATGAAAAGTCGTTTTATGAGGCCCACAGTAAACGGCCACGCCCCAGTTTCAAAGATCATCACTGACAACATGCACTTATCAAAGACTTCCATTTTTAGACACTGTAGTAGTTGAACGAGAATGTACTGCATATCTAGCTTCCGAATGATGCACATCTGAGTTGGATTAGTATACGGAGAGTAGACTTCGTCAGCTGTCATGTTTCGTATTTTACTATTTAATTCCCACACTTTTAGTGTTGCACGCTATAAATGACACAATATAACTAGGCGATGCAGTCGTTAAGCAAAAAGCTTCGCTAGCACCATATATTGGAGCGGAGCGTAATACTAAAAAAAAGAAAAATATCATGTTAAGTAAATTTTAAAATTCCATAAGAAAGAAAACATTCAAATAGGCGCGCTTTTTTCAATGGGAAATCCCATAGAGCCAATGTTTCTTGTTCATAACTTTTTTATTTTTGACGTGACAACGTCTTATAAATTGGTTTGCCGGGTGACACTTCAAGAAACTGCGTTACGCTCCGCTCACGTTATGCGCTTACAATGAGAGCGAGTGAGAGGCACGCGTCCCTTCCACTCGGGCATGGTTAGCCCGCCTAAGAGCGAGAGAGACAGACATAAAAAGTGGAAGGGACGCGTGCCTATAAATTAATGTTTTAAATATAATTCTTTGTATAAATAAATGTTTTAAATTGTTACTATTATTTCATCCTTCTTCCTACTATACGAATGAATATTCACATTAAAATTATTTTACCACTCAAAGTCGTTGTCACGTAAAACTTTCGCCCGTATACCGACTTTACAGGCAACCAACCAGTTTTTGTTTTTTGTGAAGTTAAAAATTCGGACCGTCACAATCTGGTCCTAAATGTGATGATTCGATTCCACACAAAAAATATTAAAATCGGTTAAGAACTTGGGATGTAATGGCGTAACAGACATTTTGTCATTGAAGCTGATCCATGGGAAAATCCAATAAACATAACCATTCCACATTATTATATTTTTCTATTATTTTAGTCTTCAACTACTGGATTTATATCTAAAGCGCTGAAAAAAACCAAGTTGAATTGTCATGACCAAGTCATAAAGTTATGTTATTACATATAACATATAAAGTTATTCGTGAATTTAATTAGTTTGTCTTTTACCAGATAAAAGCTTTTTAGTTGTGGTATTTCACTCTAAATTAGGGACTGACTGACAAAAATAATTTCGTAACCTAATCATATTTCTGTATTCAAGTAAATTGTATCGTCCGTAAAAACGAGTGTCTCATTTGGTACGCACGCGGCGGTCGCCGTAAAGGAAGAGAGATAAAACGTATAATTTACGAGGCTTTTAGTGCTAATGGCGAAAGCCTTTATTGCGCACCCATCATAAAGTTAAACAGAAGGTGTTATTCAAGTGGCATGAAGACCGGAAAATCTGAAAAAGTTGTTTTATTACTCCCCTTTGATGGTATATTTACTGAAATGTAAGGTGGACATAAAAGTGTGGCAGAGAAATTATAACAACCACGTTAAATATGGCGATAAGGGTGTTGGTAAAAAAATGAGTTTTGGTTATGTCAATATATAAATCAATATAAATATTAGACAATATTACATACATTGTTATGAACCCGAGTAAAGTAACGATGAGAAAGAACGATACCACAACACCCAGACACAACACAAGTCAATATAGAAAAGCTCTTTTATACATTGACCCGGCCGCGTATCGAAGCTCGGAGTGACTTTACCATAAATACTGTTATATGGTTGATATACCAAAGAGTCGCACTGAGAGTTTTGGTTCCAATTTTGTAATTCGTACCGCTAATGAGTGGAACTCTTTGCTCGAGTCTGTGTTTCCTGATAAATACAATTTAGGGGACTTCAAACCACGAGTGAATAGGTATCTTCTAGGCAGTTGCGTCACATCCTTGATCGCATCGTCGCTTACCATCAGGCAAGATAGCGGTCAAGCGCTTACCTATTCACGATAAAAAAAAATGATTTAGTTAATTGAAAGTCACAGACATGTTAGTTCCATTCGCTGCAAAATGTGTGGAATCTTTCAAATACTTGGTAATAATATATATTTGGCTCAATTTCTTATATTTTTATTACTCATTTTAAATAATATTTTTACTTATTTAATTCTTAAAGATAATAACTACAATGCCTTATGTAGTGTACAGCGTCCCAAAAATTGTGAAATAAAACTTCTTTGATAGAGCTTTATGAAGAGTATACTGAACAAAAATTTCTTTTGGTATTAATAGGAATCAGTGAAGGTAAACAATAGCGCGTTTTACACAAGCATAGTGACATCTATTACAAATACAAATAATTATGTATGAAGTTTATTCACATTATTTTAAACATGTGGAATTTGGATATCTCTGAAATTCAGACCAACAGTTCCGGGTCACGACAAGAATTTCTACCAATTGCCTCAAGCGTGTCCTTAATTATTTTTTCACAAAGAAAAGAAGGCGAAAAGATGGAAAAATTAATAGTGACAGGGAAGTCAACGGCAACAGGACATGAGGTCGTAGCCCAATGCGCTGGTCCGATCAGATTCGCACCATTCTCACTAGTTCAGTCTACAACGCGATGCTCGCCGCCGTTGACAGGGAAAAAAGTAATTAAAGCGAGATTCCTTGGAGGCAGTGGTCACGATCCTCAGACATGAGGAATACGACGCGAGGAGGAGGAAATTCTGCATATTATATACCTGTTTCAATACAAATTATTGTTATAAATATGCTAATTCATTTTATTTTATTGAATGTAATAAATTAATTTAAAAAAAATCTATTATATTTTGCAGATAAAGGATTTCATGGCAATTAATACAACTTAATCGATGTCATGAACCTATTAAAATTCCACTGCTGCAGCACAGGCCTTTTATATGAATAATAATACCATAGATAGAGGCTTGAAATGCTGGCCCAGTACCGATTTTTAGGTGATAACGATGTAAGCGAAGCCTAGACCAACGGTAACGTATTCACCATTTCCAGTCACTCATCCGAAGACGAACCCTTGAGAAAGTAGCTTGAATTTGCTACCAAAAGTTGAACGCGCCCACTACGCCAGCGTACCTCTTAAAATACTCCGTACTATGTTCACAGAGCTTATTTCAATACTTATCGGGGAGTAATTTATTGCCTGTCAGCATTATAAGGTTATGACCCTCTTTTACGGGAGGCTGTTAAAAATTCGACCTGATATCGTGAGTTTTAATACTTTCAAACGAAACTCCATCTGTTTTACAACTCTCATCATTTACGGTTTGGAACACCTTTAATTTAGTCCCCCTTGAATAGGCTACAAACTCCGAAAAATATGTTATCAAAAAATAATAATGATCTTGATATATTCTAATTGACATTATGAAAGTAGGGCAACGCTTAGCTTAAGCAGTATAACTTTCAGCTTTTTGTATGTATTGTTTATGGCTTAGGTGATATAAAGAATTTTGACGTGATAACGTCTTATAAATTGGTTGCGGCTGGGAGTCACTTATGAAAAAGTGTAACGCTCGGTAACGTTACGATGAGTCACCGAACGAGAGAGAGGCCCGCCGAATGCCTTGCGTCTCTCTCCCACTCAACTATGATCGGTCTGCCGCGCGCATTGTGCAATTTAATTATATTCATATCAATAAATATTCTACCGAGAAAAAGACGTTGTCACGTAAAATCTTCGCCCGTAAAACCGACTTTTTTTATACATTTTAAGGCGACCTCTTTACACAACCCACTGAAGAAAATAAGTTCGGTGCAAGGTTTATAAAAGTAAATCGTAAAATAGGCAATCAGTCCATCGAATCCAAAAAATTTGTAGCTTATACCATAAACAGATTTTCCTGCGTCGATTGATCACGGTCCCATACCGATAGGTTCAGTAATTTTGACGTAATTGCGTGACAAAGAAAAGCATTTACATTATACATATTTGACACGAGAAAAAAAGATGTCATTTTAAAGTCAAAAATATATCATGAAAGATATTGGGATGTGATCCCAATAAAGACATAAAATGTACAAAAACACAAGACTCATGACGCAGTCCTTCCACCGCAAGTGAGGGAATCTCATGTAAGTCAAAGTACCTATAAAATAACAAAATTGAAAATTTGATCATCAAATATTTCCTATCAATAATTAATCTACCAACATTTATAGTAACCATATCAATATTAGACACGTTTATTTCTAGAAATAATATAATGACTTGGCAAACACTCGGCACTGTAATTCATCTATCTCATAATAGAGACCTAAGCAGTTTATTTGTGCTTTATTTATGTATATTGTATAAATGATAATTGGCCTCGCTAGGTGTATGTTCAATGTAATATACTAGCTAGCATGCCCCCTCTAATAGAAACTGTGTTTTCAATAACACGAGAGACGCTTTTAGTTTTATTAAAGCAAAACTAGAGGTTTTTTCTAAGGGAGCAGGTGTATACCTGTGAGCAGTATTGTTACTAACGTCTTGAACATTGTTACTATTAATTTAATCAAAATACTATGGTCAAAATCGGCGAAAAATATTCCTTCTACAAAATTCCGACTGTCTATAATAATGAAACAAACTAGTAGTAACAATAAAATAACTTTTTGCTGAGGGGCCCTTTTTCTGCAAAAGAGTTTAGTTTTTATGGAAAAGCCTAAGTTATAGCGCAGCTATAGTCCATTTTTTTTAGCATTAGAAATTATGTAAACAAAGAAGCAGTGGTGGCTAACCTTGTGCTGGAGTCCACTTTGACCGGCTCCAGGCTCGTCCATTGTTGAACAGATTAAATAAAAAATAAGAACAAAAACTTTTAACAAAAAACTTCAAAAAAAAACAATAAAATTTTAACAATAAACCAAAGAAAATAGTCAAAACAGATAAATGCAGACATTGACATTTGCCGCTATTGTTGCAAATGGCGGCCATGTTAAGCGACCATTTTAAAAATCACCTAATATATATGGTACGTATTAGAACATCGGCATGTACTTTTTAATTTTGACGTGTCAAACTGACCAACGTTTCGTGCCACAAGTTTGCACCTTCTGCTTCTTAAGATACTTTTTAGTGTAAATTTTTCACGATGTTACGTTTTGCTTGTTACATTATATGTGAACAATAAAGTACCCAAATTTTGTTCTTTCTAATGCTAAAAAAAACGGACTTTAAATCAAGGAGATAAAGGTTAGAGGGCTAGAGCTTTTTTCTTCTTGCCTTCCTATGACATATCATTAAAATGTAAAAATAACAATAATAAAAATAAAAACAGTCTATATTTGTGTGTAGTTAAAAAAGATGTTTTAACTAAAAGTATGCTTAATTAAGACGAGAAATGGCTACAATTTTCTTTAAAGCGAGTTGCTTTATAAGCATTGCACTTTTAAACCTCAAAGTTCGTTATCCTTCACCTTAGCTTCACGTGAGCTTGATACACCTGATAGAAACAACATCTAGGTGCGAAGAAGAATCCTTAAATAATCTTTAGATAATTTGCTGATAAACAATGGGTAACATGATTTTTACTTTTAAAAAAGTTACAACTAGCACAATACAAACTATTTACTAAATATGCTATAGCTGTAGTCCCTCTCAGGTATCCGTAAAGTAAACATAAGAGGCATTTAATGAAATTATAACTAGAAAAAAAATATTTCTCCTATATGTCAGATGTCTCGCTTGACACTTGAGACATGTTGAATTTTTTTTTGTGATAGTTTCCTTAGATATAGTTTACGCTTAAATGACAAAAAATATAAAAATAAAAGGCATATATGTCGAAAGAAACTTTTACTAGAAAAACTTAAACTTATCTCCGGAGCCAGGAGGGACTGGAACTTACAACCTCGCGCTATCCGGGCGAGTGTCCGTCAGTTGAATTTTTCCAAATGATTTTTAAGTTGTTTACTAGCGCAATCTTAAATATAATACTTTTATAAGTGTGGAACAATCGATAAAGTAGAAACAGCTGTGTCATTTTTGTTTTTCATTTTAGTTAGATATTGGGTAGCCAGAGTTTGTGTTCTAGTCCCGCATTATTTCCAAGACTTTATTATTGTTGCAGTAAAAAAATCTTTTGATATCAGTTATATGCTTAAATAACATAAAATACAATATTTAAAGTTGCCTCAAGAATTTGCAAGGTCTTTTAGGCCCATTTTCAATAATTTATCTTGGGTAAGGAGTCTACATTGCTTCACTTGCTAAACAACCTTTGTTATTTCCCGTCATTTAACAGAAATATGTAAGCATCAAAACTGTGTTATACTGTTATACATACATATAAATCACGCCTTTTTCGCGCGGGGGTAGGCAGAGTTCACAGATCAATCATCGATGATTGAAGACTCCTTCTTTTGCAAGGAGAAATCTGATTTATCAGCCCTTATTCGCGGATGAACCGACACAACTTCTAACTAGCTCTTGTTGAGAGGACTACCCGCTAAATTCTCCTTTATGTACTCTCAATTTCGCCGAGGTACGTTTTGCGCCGTCCCTCTCTAGAGGGGCGGTCGCCTCAGACGAAGGCTTCTGACCTTTCTCTAGCCAATCTCAGGTGGTGTTTAGTCAGTACGAGTCTGACATAACATCTTGGCCACCCGATGTATCCATGATTGGATTCACCACCTCCCTCCTCCGGGCCCGGAGGGTGCCCAGTCGCCAGGGGTGCACAAAAGAGCCAAGGTCCGGTGGGTAAAAGTAGCAATCATCATCTTGGACAATCACAGAATAGCCTGAAGGCCTCGTCCCGAGCGGGGAACACTCGTGGTACGAAACGGGCATGTCCCTAGTCTGGGCTGGCAAAACTGCAATGCTCACCAATCCTCCGCTGGCTAGCTTTGTGGGAATGACTGAAAATCAACTTTGAATTCATCTTTATCAATCATATATATGACTTAAAATTATATTTGAAATAAACTCAATAGATATATTAACCTGTCAACAACAAGTGGACGCCAATTTTATATTATCAATCAGCAATAACTTTTTTTCCTACGTTCGATGTAGAAAATGTCTTAAATGGAAATAAGTCTGATAGTTGAGAGACCAATCAACTGAAATAAGTCTGGTATAGCGAAGAGCAAAACGACTCATTGGAACGGAAAATTCAAGCAGTTTACTGGAAAATTGAAGCGAAATAAAGACACTTGAAACTTAATCGTTTCCGTCGAAAAGAACATTTCAGATTTCATTTATACATTTTTATTAATTTAACTAGCTCACTCGCTCAGTTATTATAATTTGCAATATTATATTTTTATTATAATTAATTTAAAATGAAACCTATCCTATGTCCTAAGTTAGAACAAATCAAGCAAAATGAAAAAAGAATAATCAAAATCGGATGAGTAGTTTTAGAGTTCATCGCGGTCAAACACTAACAGGGATTTTTTATATATAAAGATATATATTCAGTTCTTACACTTCCGCGCACATTACACATTTGAATACAACTATTATTTATTAAGTATTTGAATAAAAGCAAAAGTAGCATATCCCTTCCTCAGGGTTCAGTGGTTTTAATGTGACAGACAGATTAACTTTCGTATTTTAGTAGGGAAATATAATATGTCAATCCACAATACTGTTGAAAAATATCGCAATAAGGAACCGCAGAATATTATTATTAATGAAGCTCGCTCTCGGACCTCCCGCCTTTTTATACCCTACCGCCGCGACCCGTGTCGAGCGCGGCAACCGTTACACAAAAATAATCCTTATAGCATGATTCAGTATTCACGTGCGACGGCGCGATGGCTTATTTCATGTATAAGTTTGGTGTTTCTATACCGATTTCTATGATTCTTTTTTTATTAAATAGGTAATAATGTTAACTTTTTTTAATTAGGGATGAGTGAGAGTATTATATACGTAAGAGTAAACAAATATAATCAGAATGCTCCGAACTGCTAAGCTATCAGGAGTTACACGTGTTATTGTGAGTCAACCATAAAAAATAGTCATATGCTGTTGCGAGATATTTTTTAGACAATTTTATGTAGAATATTTCCGTCATACATGATTTCTATGTAACTTTAACCATTAAGGCTGCACACGCGACGGAAGCTTAAAAAATGGAGTAACTTCTCCCGTTTTCCCAAAATTTCCCTTCACTACTCTGCTCCTATTGATTGTAGCGTGATGAAAAGTATACTACAACCTGCCCAGGAGTATGAAGAATAATTGTACCAAGTTTCGTTAAAATCTGTCGAGTAGTTTTTGTTTCTATAAGGAACATACAGACAGACTGACAGACAAAAATTTTACTGATTGTATTTTTGGCATCAGTATCGATCACTAATCACCCCCTGATAGTTATTTTGAAAATATATTTCATGTACAGAATTGACCTCTCTACAGATTTATTGTAAGTATAGATTGCTGCATGGTTCATTTAAAATATTCTATCTATACGTACTCTATATGTTTTTAATTAGTAAAAAGTACTATTCTCTATGTTTTTAAAAACCATACTGTTACTAATGATTGGAATAGGTAAATCTGTTGAGATAAGCAGTCATATATTCCAAATTTCCAGATTTTAGTTTAAAACCTTAATTTTATAACTTATTATAAATTGAATAGCTTTGCCAACACTGATTGGGGTATTTTTACTTTCTTTGACTCTTTTAAGAGTTTTAATACTTAGAGGAGAAAATATTTTGGACCTTGAATAATAATTTATCAATATAAATATAAGATTTCAAAATTTAAAAATCAGAATTCTGTTTCATATCTGCAATAAGACATTCGTTTTAGGCCATCAAATGAAAATAGCTCTACCTATGCTGATTATTAATAAACACTCTGGTTTTGTCGCTAACATTAAATGGAATGCAGCACGCGGAACAAATTTGGACAATACAAAAGTCCAATTTTGTATTGTCAATCCGACTGGCCAAGCCGAATCCGAATCCTCAGAGATGGGACGTTTGATCTCGGGTTAAATTAATTATATTTAATAGGGTATTTGAATACAATGAAAGTTTTGATCAAACTGTTGTTAGTTTAGTAGAAAACAGTTTTAAACCAATTTAGCCCACACAATATTTATAATTATATACAATTTTTATAAGAAGTCATAAATCTTTATATATATAATTCTTCTGTGAGTGTGTATGTCACTGAACTCCTCCTGAACGGCTGGACCGATTTGAATGATTTTTTTTGTGTGTGTTCAAGGGGATCTGAGAATGGTTTAGATTCACAAATCAGCCCGGCAGATGGCGCTGCAGACGGTATCTAGGTTATTTATCTATACTGCAAAAATAACAGGCAGGACAACGTCTGTCGGGTCCACTAGTAAAATAATGAAAAATTACATGTTCGAGCACGCGATTGTAAATCCACGGGATAGTCAAGTTTTGGTGTACCGTATTACAATTTGACAGCAAAATTCATATATAACCTTGTGTCTCTTATATAATTTGTGAAATGAAATAAATCAATTTTAATTTTTAATTTAATTTTTAAGTAGGTAACTACATGACATCAAGTAACTTTCATAAGGTGATTTTTATTAATTTAAACTTTAATAATGTATTTAAAAAAACAGAGAAATTAACAAATATTTTATCAAATGAAAATTATTATGCTATAACGAACAATTTGAGATGTTTTGGTATAACCTGTATACCTACCCTATTGATTATCCAATACCCGCCGCACGTAACAATAGCAAAGAGTAGAAAAACTGCTTATATTACAACTGCTTATCCAGATTACACAATTCATCTTATTTTCAGAGCAAATATTCTCTTAAACTGTAGTAAGAAACTATTTTATTGTATTCAACTATATGTAAATAGAACTTAAAATTATACACCACAACTCGGACAAATGTAAATAAATTTCAGCACAGCGTCTGTTGCATTTAAATCGTAAGCTTTATGCATCTGTTATCTTACAAGTACAATCTGTCACAACTGGTATACTTTTTCAGAAAATTAAGTGGCATGCTGTCAGTATTTTTACAACAAGCCGTAATTACAGAACGTTAAATAATTAATATGAGATAGATGGAAACTTCAAAACAGGGGTAATATTGAAGTGAAAACTTCTTTAGCATCGTGATTTGAAAGTCGATGAAACGAAAAAGCGACAGTAAAAAGAGACAGACACGTAAATTCATAAGATTTAACGTAGGAGAAAATGAGATAGGAAGCATTATGTACGTGTGTTAATACGTGTTTATGTGCGCATGCGTAGTACAAAGATTGAGAGAAGGCATCACAACAACTGTGGTATTTTGTATACGTGTACGTTATATTTTTGAAGGTTTCATTTCTACCTCGTGTGAATTGACACTATTTTATTTTTTAATCTATAGACTTATTTAGACTTTGATTTGTAAAAGAACCACCAACTTTGTAAATGTATAAGTTCAACAATCTTTTTACTGATTCTTGAGACTGAAAACAAACCCTATAGGTATATGTAAATTTTTTTTTTGAAAATTTGTATAATGAAATCACACTGATGGATCGAATGTATCGCGGTATTCCGCGACTATGTTCTTACATACTATGTAGAAATTTATCTTTCAGTGAGAAGCTGATAATTTTTTTTTTTCAATGTTTACTTATTCATAAGTAGCATTGTTGCATGTTTTATTTCAATTTATACTTACTTGCTTGTAAGTTTTTCAAAGCTTCTCAAGATTTTAAGTGATCTGATAAGTTTAATAGGGTATTAATTAGGATATCATGCGAATATACTATCGATATAAAATAAGAAAATTATTTTTATATGCAAATTCCGTTTATTATCTACCGAAATTCGAATACATGAATAGGAAATTTCTTTTTCAAACTTCCATCGTCATTAGTATTAATTAAATCTGAACAGAAATATCAGAACCTTTAAAAAAATAATTCCGTTTTGATTATTACTAAGAAAAACTTTGTATTCCCGCCTGTACCTCGTCATCTGAAATAAATTCACAATTCTGTTCTGTGAGGCAACGAAATAATGCAAACCAAATAATATTTAAAGTAAACCAATTTGGATTGCTTGCCCACTCAGGCTATCAACCATGTTTTGACAATAAAGATAAAGCAATATTGAGCGGCTGCAAAGTTATGATTTGGAATATATAATGTTTTTATTGTATTTTTTATTATTTTGGCATTAGAATAAAGAAAATAACGGCCTTTAGAATGAATACGAAAAAAAGAAAGAAAAATTGATATTCGTCAAAGGTAAAAGTGTAAAAATAACTTCTTTTTTAACTTCTTGACATTTTTTTAGGGTTCCTAAGTAAACAATGAACCCTTATAGTTTCGCCATACCTGTCCGTCTGTCTGGCTGTCCCCGGCTTAGCTCAGAAGATATCGGATCGGAACTAGAAAGTCGTACTTTGGCATGGAGTTATATTTTGATTATACCGACAAAACGGTAGAACAAAGCGTTGAAAAAATATTTTTTAGAGTATCCCTTTGGGGTTTCTTTTTCTTGTCTATTTCATGGTGTGGGCTGTCGTTGGTTAGGCCGTTCAAAAATATTAAGAGCTTGTGAAGACGATTTTTAATTCAGGAATCCGTTTTCCTGATATTAGGCTTGAAAGTGTTAATTTTTGTTAGATTGAAGTGACCTCGCCTGTCTACCAGCAATACGGTTCGTTTCTCAAAAAAAATTAGAGCAGTAGCATATATAACGCATTTAAAAGGAGCATTATCACAGTTAGGTAGAAATTACGAGTTATAGTAGTCGAACGTCGAAGAGTCATGAAAAATAGTTTGATGAAGTTTTGAACCTTTTTTTTCAAGGGTAAGCTTACTGATCTACTCTTCATTTCAAAAGCTTGTTTAAGAGACAACAACAATTTTATTTCTTCAAGTTCTCAATAGACGGCGTTGCCTTGTCATAGAAAAGCCAACGAATGTTTCATAATTAGAAAAAAAAAGATTTTACAATATAACTATTATAAATTAAAGTTTTTTTCTGTGTTCTAACTGCAGTTCTGCAGGCAAAGTAGGTCAATTATAGCGATAGTAATTGGTAGCATAAAAGCGATGTAAACTGTCTTCTAAGTACGCATATTGGGCTACTCCGGAATCCAAGACTCTGCGTGGCCCGAGACACAATTTATCGGTTTTCAATCATATAAAAGGTTGCTTTGAATTTGTTAACATGTTTATTTATTATAAAAGATTCCATTGTGCATCGATGACTCTAAATAATTTATAAAGTTGAACACAGCCAAACAGCTTATACTCTTCAACTTCTCCGTCCAAACTTTTAACATTCAATAATTAAGTAAGGTAACTTTGGCAACCACCTCCTTGTAAGTTCTTTAACTTAACGGGTAACTTGTTTTATGTTATTTTGACTTAAGTTGATGGTGCCAATCTTGTCTAAGCAAAATTAGAAAAATATTACAAAAGAAGTTTTTTTACAAAGTTAAAAAATTGTAGCAGCTCTTGAAAGATTTATGTTATTAGCTAAATAGTATGTAATGAAAATTTGCACATTCATATGCTAGAAAGTAATATTTAATTATCTGCTTATTTTAAATAAATTAATTTTAACTGTCACTTCGCGTTGTTTTTATAAAGCAGCTTAAGTAGACGTATAGATGCAAGATTGTGACGGTGCAGCAGGAGAAATAAAAGCTCCTTTAGGTCACTTGATTTTATATTTAAGGAATTAAGGCACAAAATAGTGCCTAAAAGAAACTTATAGACTTATAAACAGGAACTGGTGGTACAGAATATATATACAGGAAACTTGTGAATTATGCTTATGAGCTTATTATACTTGTGAGCTTATTATAACTGCTCAGCACTATAAATATATTTAAATAATTTGTTATCGGTGAGTCAACCACTCTACGCGCTGACTCTGGTAAGAATAATCTTCGAACAAAACAAATAAACAGAGACAGACAGTAAATTTAAAATAGGAAACAGAGACAGACAGTAAATTTAAAACAGGGAACGAAGAGAAAAGAAAATATGAAAAATGGCCAGAGAAGAGCGCAATGAAAGCAACGAGTCGCCAATATAGCTATGGCGCCTCGTTACAAGATGAACCGTTTAAAAATTTATTATCGTACATTTATTAGTATCTATTGAGAAGCATTATTATCAGTAAAAAGAATTTCTAACAAGTTTTATCCCTATTTTCGAATTAAACGAATTGCGGTCGAATATGGATCTCTAGGTGACCACATATTCTCGTCTTAGCAATAAAGAATTGCCAGCAGGTCTAGAACATTTTGAAAACTCAGAGAAAGTGGTCAAGTTCATTTCACTAACGCCAGTCACATTTGCAGAAAATGATGATCTGGTTCATATGTAAAATTTACTAGAAGGCGAAAAATAATTTTTATTTCGCTGTTTCATTTGAACTAAAAATTAATTCATTGGCAATGTTGGTTAGTTAGTTAAAAACAAAAATGTTTGCGTGAGATTTGTTATACTTTAGCCACGCCAGTTCTAAGAGAAACGCTTCAATAACCTTCAATTTAGCGACAAGTTCTTGGAGGTTGTTCGGTGAGCGAAGATATTTCGCCTGGTAAGTGGCCACTCCTCTGCATTTCAGCAGAACATCGTTCAATACCCTGTACAGTGGGTTATCGGTGACATTTAAATCATACGATGTTTGTCACTTAGTTTTAGTACGTAGCTGTAATATAAATCTAGAGAGATGAACTTCTAAGTGAGTTACAATGATGAACGCATCAGTGAGTTTCGCTTGTCTGCATGTTTCCAGAGAGTTCTAGTACTCTTAAATGCAATTTTTTAGTGTGTTCACTGATTCTGTTGTTAAATCAGCTCATCGGAATAGGAATTATCAGTTTCGGCCCCATAGACGCCATATCCGATCCCTTCCGCGTCACTGCAAATTCAAATTCAAATTAGTTTTTAAAGCTCAGCCTTCTGAGATGTTAGACGACTTCCATTCAATTATAAAGTAGCTGCAGAAATTTATGTAATTCAAGAAGTAAATTTTCCATCCGTCTCCTTCACCAGTTTTCAATTTCATCTCGCTTGGATTGCGCAAGATTGATACTTGGAAACTAAAAATATATGACTTGGAAAAATGCTTTTTGATAAAGAATGCCATATTTGAATCTGTAGAAGGCTAGCGGGCAAAAAATAATGTCGCTTACATACTGTGACTGGGACAGAAAAGTTTTCAATGTATATTGCAGGACAAACTGCAGGATTAAATTAAAATAAAATATATATGTTAGTTCTACGCATATTAATAATAATACTATTTTCTAAAACATAAAAACGTGTACTTATTTGGTATGTAGTAAGAAATTTACGATTTTTATTTTATATTTAGTTTTTACACTTCCGCGCACATTACACATTTGAATAAAACACTTTTTTACGGATTTTGACCATATTTTATTTTATTTTATATTTAATATAAAATAAAATATGCGCAAAATCCGTAAAAAAGTGTTTTATTCAGATTTTTATTATTACTAATATTATTAGTTCAAGGCGGCGTAGATCCAGTAAAAGTGTTTTTTATGTGTGATGATCGGGATATTGTTACAATTAAGATTAATTCTGTGTTATCAACTAAAAATAAATTGGTAAGTTTAGGTTGAAACGGTGACCAGCAGAAAAAAAAAATGTGGTCGAGTTTATTTTTCCGCCTAACCACCTAACGCAATATTCTTGCCAGATGAAAAATGCTATACAATTTATTTTACTCAACTGAATATTTCGCACGCACGTAAATCACTATTTTTTTACAAACTAAATTAAAAGCAGTACCTGTTCTAATTTAATGTCCGCAAAGAAATTACAAATTAAGTAGGTAGACACCTATTATTTCAACGTGTGATTTTTACTCATTAAATTTCGGCTTAGGAAACTAGGTTAAGAGGGAAGTTGCCCCAGACGGGTAAGTAAAGCTTCTTTTACATTTGATTAGCTGAGCGTATTGGTATTTTTTCTTTAAGTATTTATTAATTCAATAACTGCGACTGTGCAAAATCATAGAATTATATTTTCTAGCATTTGGTTTTCCGAAGAATTTGCATTTTGAGAAATGTATTTATATTGTTTGTTGTTCTTTGTTTTTGATTAAAACCAATCAAATATTTAGATATATAAAATATCTATTTGTAATACGTAGTCCGAAAATATATAACGGCCATCCGGGAAGTGGTACCCGTTTATGAATATAAATAATACTAGTTTATATTTACAATTATGAACGTTTTATTTGTAAAAACATATCCTTAAATATTTCTGTACGTTGTCACCTATCAAATAATAGCATGTATCGTAACTTGTAACGAGTTTTTGTATCCTAGTATATATAATCAAACCGTAATTATTTGTAGTCATAATCCAGGTTCGAGTCCCGGAAGGAGGGGCAGATGTTTGTGCGATTAATGCAAGCATTTGTACCTGAGTCATGGAGTGAGTCACGAGTAATACTTCAGCGTATTTCTGTGTACAAACATGAAATGTTTGTCTATGCGTTAACCTAGTATTAACAACACAAGCATTTTAGTGCTTACATCGGGCTAGGCTAGTTGGGTCAATGTTAGAAGTATTATTATTTCTTTTTACCATTTTATGATTATTTTTGCCGTGTGTAACACGCTTAACTCTCCGCTTAACGCCCCTCCGCAACATAAACGCAGCCTTAAAAGGAGTTTCTATTCAAAGAACAGGCTTAAGTGCAGACTGAGTGGATTCTCCAGTTTCCATAGACTTATTTACGAAAACATTTCAAGTTTGCCGGTGTATCGACGCCTTTACGTTGAGGTAACTTAACTTGTTTCTAACGAGACTGAAACCTGAGAGGAAAAACAGAGTTACGCTCGGGTAAACACACCTTTCTCACCTTTAGTGGAAACTAAATGGAAAAGTTAGTGTTATAAACATTATACTTAATTCTACTGTACGTCTGTACGTCGCGAAAGTTTTGGACAGATTTAGATGATTTTTGATATAGTGTGTTGCGCTACAATGGGGTATGACAACGTCTGCTGCGTAGTATTAAACACTAATCGTAACCGCTATTTTGACGCACTAAATAGAGAAACCCATATATATGGCGAAACTTTTTAACATCACACTGGTACAGTCGTTTACAGACCTGCAACAATACTTTTTGAATTATTATACATTAACTTCTCTTACCGACTCATTTCTTTTTGTAGGTCTGCTCGCTACTCGATATACGATGGCAGTGGGATGCCTAAGAATAAGAAAAAAAAACTATAAATATAAAATATAAAAATTTATTCATGCCATATGGACTACATTTAAATAACAATAATATTTTTCACATTTGCACAAATTAGCCCAGCCCAAAGTAAGCATGCGAGGCTAGTGTTATGGATACTAGGGTAACGATTAGACATATAATATACTAGCTAACCTGGCCACGCGACCTACCCTAGACCTACCCTATGTCCTAAGTCGAAATAAATCCAGTAAAATGAAAAAAAACATCAAAATTGGTTGAGTAGTTCCGGCTCAGTTATTATAATTTACAATATTTTTTGTATTAAAAAGTAAAATAAAACTATCCTAAGTCGGGATGATTCCAGCAAAATAAAAATAAAAAATCGTTTGAGTATTTTCGGAGTTCATAGAGAAAATGAATAAATAAAAATGCAATATTTAAAAAAATATATTGTTAACATTTCACACTTAATAGTCCTATTCAATCCTGGGTTCGATATCTGACTGGACTATTTTGGTGGACACGTATGAAAAGCCGTCATTCAGATCGGACATATTAATTTATTTATTTTAGACTTACTTAACGCATGGTTCTTGTAGACTTCAAACAAAAATTGACTATACCTATGTGACTAAGTTGAAAAACCTTTACTAAAAATCTAGCTGTTCTACTTGCATCATAAATCAAATGGTGAATGCACTCCATATTATTTCCCTGGAGCACCATGAATGAAGTTTATTACCTAATTTCGGTAACAACAACATCTCAGTTGCAACACTATGAAGATTTATTTAGGTATATAGTTTTTTTATATTTTCGCTTCCACTCAGTGATCTGAAACTTTTAAGAATATACCAATAACTTGTTTATTATTTTAAACTTTCATGGTCACTAACATTATAGTAATATAAGTTATGTACGAGATTTTTACCATGTACCTAGTTTTTGTTTTTATTGAGTTTCCGATATTTCGGCACTGTTGCAAGCGCCATGATCACGGAATGGAACGAAACGGAATATCGGAAACTCAAAAAAATCAATAACAAGGTACATGGTAAAAATCCCGTACATAACATATATTACTATAACTTGTTAATTGTCATAGAATATGCATGATAGAATTCTTTTAAGAAGTTCAATTTAGTTAAATAAGAACAAATGTCAGAATCTCACACTGTATTTCTTGGAAGCTCCAAGGCACGACAGAAATACCTAATGGTATGGTACTTGCCCTAATTATAATACTTAACAACGTAATTATAAACCTACACGCGTTCATCAAGGTTAATTTTGATGAACAGTATTCGAGCTAATTAAGCAACACAAGCGACCGGGTGGGTATTGAAACCTTTTACACGGTTAAAGTAAATTAGAATTTATGACTCTGAAAACTGATTTTTCAGTCATAATTTCAATTTATTAACTGCTGAATATCGTCATTTATGATCGGCTGCTTAATATTTGAGGTAAATCCTGAGGTTACTTACTTTGTTTGCCTGAGTTTGTATCCTATTTCTATAATGATCATATAACAGTGCAGTACAGTAGTCTTCTTCTTTGTTATGGTTATCACTGCTTATTGCTACGGTATTTATTCATTTGCACGTTCATTATTAAATGTTTAATAATTACAATAAAAACAAAGGAATAATTTTTAAGACTTTTAATAAAAAAAAGTATTGGTATTTTATTTGTAGTTTGGTGATCCCCCTAATAATTACAATCTAGCTCAATTTTACTTCTACTGTTCCTTTCCTTTGACTCCAATCATTAATAACAAGGAACTATAAGTTAAAAATATAATAGAAAATTACTGATATATAAACGAATATATGTGGTTATTGGTCGCACAAAGTCAACACCTAACCTCGTTATTAAAGGTATTCCTAAAGAGAGTTACTTTGTACCTCCTTACCTGTTAATTTAGCCTCATTATTAATTAGCAAGAACAAGGAAAAGCAAAGTTTTCCGAATGTGGATAATGTGAGAAATTTATTTTGTGATTCTGAAAACGAACATAAGCTTGGTAATAATTTAAGGAAACTTCAGTATCTGGGGCACATACTGCAAAATTACAAATATAGCCTGTTGCAGTTGATCATCCAGGGGAAAATACAGGGCCAAAGACCACCAGGAGATACATCTCCTGGTTCAAAAATATGAAATACTGGTTCGGTTGAGCACGAGGTCCTTGTTCCGGCGGTTAAATTGCCTCTAATGATCACCGCTCTACTATAGGAGAAGGCATTTTTCGCCGGCATTAGATCCCTTGGGGAGTAGTTACCTTACAGAGATAGAATATCAAATAATACTGTTGCTAATGTTTTCAATATTTTTAACGTTCAAAACTATAATGAGAAGTAAAACGCTATTACGCTTTCAAGCTTGACAAACTTGACTTGCAAATTAGCTTCGCTGTTTCACATATTAAAAAAAATTAGGCACGAAATAAATAATTAAATCTACATAGTACGATTTCAGTTCCTTGTGTCCTTACATTGAACATTCTCAGCTTTTTTAACTTTCATGGTCACTAACATTATAGTAATATAAGTTATATTCGGGATTTCTACCATGTACCTTGTTTTTATTGAGTTTCCGATATTTCGGCACTGTTGCAAGTGCCATGATCACGGAGCTCCGTGATCTCATAATTCTCAGCTTTACCTGTGTCAAAAACACGAGACACCTGTTAGTACAACTTGAAGTATGATATTAATACTACGAATCTGTTTATAACATATGTGGTTTTGCTTTGTAAATACAGGTAAACGTAAATATTGCGATGTGGATATTTCAATGTTAATAGTTTGCATCAGATATACAATTTAATTATAAAAAAATTATACTCAGAACAAAATATATAACATCATTATAATTTTTTATTAGATTGAGAATAAAGTTAATCTTACTTATACCTTAAGTTATAGGTCTTATGATAAAAGTCTATAATTTGCTTCTTTTTGTTAATTTTAAGACACATTTTTTTCTTCATATCTTCAATGGATATCCATGAAAACATATTTTCCATATTTTTGTATTGTTTTGGAATTAATATAACATTATCTTCCGTAAACAAATTTACCTTAAAATAACAATTAAACATCGATAAACAAAAAAAAAACACAAATTTTGTCCGTATTTCTGGTGATCAATAATCATATAAATAATATAATAATAATAATATATATATATATATATAATAATAATATATATATATATAATAATATATCAATAATTGAACAGCACTCTAAAGTAAGTCTTCATAGCTCTTATGTTTAAGATCTTCTATAAAAAAGAATGCGGTATTTTTAGGATGCAAACCAACCTAATTAAATCATGAACTTCACTTTGTGACTTAACTATTTAAAAAAATCTTGAACGTTAAATTGTTTAGTTATAATACTTAATTTTTAAGTTCGCACTTCAGCAAGTAAGCTTATCTCCAGGTAAGCTTTCGGTTGGAACCTTCTAGTGACATGCTTTTAACAGATCAGTAAGAAAAACAAAATGTCGTGATACTCTTAGGCGTGGTTAAATACACCACAAAGATTTTGTGTGTTGTGAATTTTATTTTTGCTCGTCAGTGTAATATCGTCAATTACATAACATTACACATGCAGCAGGAACCAATGAATAAATGTGTCTTGAGGAAGAGCAAGAGCAAGCTAGAGAAAAGAGTTTTGTTCACCTCTCCTATGACTGGCTCCTGAGAAGTTGCAACGCGCTAACAACGAACAATGACTGAGAAGCTCAATGGTGCTAAATATTTCAAACTCGAGCTCCTCAATCATTATTCTAAATATTAGTGGTTTAAATATCAACGTAACTTACATAATGACTATCTTGAATAACTTATTATGATTAATACATATAATAAAGAATTCATTGTTTGAGATATAAGGTTCAACCCAAACGGGCCGAGTTTGATCGCGCTGATGAACTAAGGACGTAGACCCACTGACAACAAAAGCATTGAGCTCACCACGAGAGGTTAACTTGAATATTATTAATGTGTCTATTGCATTCTTAATATTAATAAAAAAACTGAGTGACATGAAGGTTTCAGTGAAAAATAATAATTAAATTAATGAGAAATGTTTCCCTTTAATTGGGTTATAATCTGGTTCTGTAAATATAAAATTATTAAATTGTAATTATATCTAGTGAAACATAACTTCAGTCAAAATGTCAAGGATTCGCTCTTTGGAATTGCCTCGATTGGCGTTGGCGATCCAATAATGTAACCTAGAAATGTTAATTAAATTAATATTTCTTGCAATCACAACAATTAACCTATCCCAATGTAAGCACTGTAAGGCTTGTGTTACGGATACTAGGGTAACGGATAGACATACATATATCATACATAAATAAATAATATTATTAGAAATATAAAGTCTGTTCATTCTAACTTGTCTTTTTGGTAAACAATTTTGGCACAACTTTTTAACAAAGTCACCCTTTTAAAAATAAAATATCAACTAAGTTAATAATCTATTACAATCAATCGTTATTATAGACTGAAACCTATTGAATCTAGTTATCAATTGATTTTTTATGCTGCATTTTCAATAAAAAGGAGTACCAAGATTGTTTACCAAATAGGACAAGTTAGGATGAACAGACTGTACATAAAAATACTCACGACTCAGGTACCATGTGTAGTTCGTAATCATCACACAAACATCTGACTCTTCTGGGACTCGAACTCAAGACCGTCGGTGCGAAAGGTAGGTTCGCTACCGTTGCACCAAACGGTCGTCAATTGTATAGTGGAATTCGATATTAACTAACTGCTTTGCAAAGGAATTTCATCCATGCTGAGATTCTCACTGTATATGGGATAGGCGAAACTTTCAGACCGAGAATGCCCCTCAATTTTCAGTTCCAGCACAAGCGCACAAAATTTTGCAAGGTCGAAATAATTATATATTTATTTTATTGATTGTTAATGACATTAGAAATTAAATGTTGTTTAATAGTTGTTTCTTACGAGTATATCATTATTATATAATTTATTTCGGATACTTAAAACCCATAGATACAATATAATACCTACAAGATAAAATTGAAAATTAAAGTCAATGTCTCACAATAAAATTAAATGTCAATATCAAAAACATACACACATAGAATAAAAGTTCACATAAAATTAAAATAAAACAATGTAAAATAGGAGGGGCGTGCAACTTTATCCACATTTTTAATATCTGCAAGTCCCAACGCTCAGGATACTGTTCAGGCTACCATGCATGTGCTTCAATAGCTAGGCACATTTTTTACGGATTAATGCATAAAAATCATCGGTCCATGCCTCAGAAAACATAGCCGAGGCGCTACAGTATTATACACAAAATCCAAGCTTATTGTTTATTAAGTTGTGTTTAATTTTAAAAGTTGTGAATGCCGAAACCTTACACTGTTCTTTAACTGTAAATACAAACTAAACTGATCGAATTTTGATTCGTCAAACAGCACAGATACGAAATATTTTTAATAGTAAACAAGCATTAATAAGCTTACAACATCTTTAATAATCTTAATTTATTTTAAGAAAATTTAAAGACGTCCGTATCCATAAATAGAACGTGCTTATTTTGCATGCCTTGCCTGTAAAAGCTTTACCTTAAACGATAATCTATAAAGCCATCAGAAAATATATTTTGTTTGGCTTTCAAAGGTAGAATCTACCAAAATTAGAATCACGATTCATCCCAGGTAATTAAATAATACAATCTACACAATACACGCTTGTAAACACAATGAACGGTACCCAAATAAATTAGCTTAGGAAGCGATTGCGGAAGAATTTGCCCTGTTGTGGAAATCACATTGTATTTACATCGCCTCCTTTCTGAGAATCTTATTTCTCTAACCTAAAATGAATTATACAAATCTTGTTTACAGGCTAAAGTGTTTCTTTAGGACGGATATTAATTGATAAAGTTTATCATAATTCACCGATACGCTGTAACCACTTACAAACTTGTGTTCAAAATTCATTAATGAGTTATACAAAAGTAAACTAATAAAATATTGACCTCATGCTAAGTAGAAGTGGTAAATTTATAAAAAGTGATTTCAAAAAATTCCACAAAAGGAATTTATTTTATAATGATTTTAAAGACTTTCAAACTTTATTATTATACTAAAATTTGACCTATAATTAGTCTAAAACTTATTAAGTGTGGTGAAGTGAAAAAATACGAAATTATAATTGTTTCATTTGTTTGTTTTTTTCGAAATGCTGACCTTTCGTGCCCTATGCAAAGTCTACATCTTCTCAAAAAGTTTTCTTAAAGTTTTATAAATG
The DNA here is from genome assembly GCA_927399485.1 of Calamotropha paludella. Lineage (NCBI taxonomy): Eukaryota > Metazoa > Arthropoda > Insecta > Lepidoptera > Crambidae > Calamotropha > Calamotropha paludella. The sequence goes on along the minus strand of OV656826.1, from coordinate 11,005,618 downwards.
TAACTCTTGTTTCTAATAAATCTTCGGACTGTCTAACTTCCATTTGTAATTACGAAAAACCGCAGAATATACATAGATATTTCGGGTAGTCCTAGTAATGCTCCAGCTCTGGACATTTAACACTATTTTTGGGAAATTCTGTGTATCTATCAAATAATGATTTTTTTTTCATACTTTTAAGTATTATAAAAAAATATTAGATATTTTAAGATAGTAAAATACGGATAAATGTTTTGTTCGAGCTGCCACTTTCTAGTGTTCTGAGGGCGAGCTTGATCGGGTTGCAACTATGTTGATTTTTTTTTAATTTTTGCACTTTCGCGTTGTTCACTCATACCTATATGATTAACTATTATTTAAGTTGTTCTGGGGCATGGCTCCTGAAAATTAAATGTGAAAACCGAAAAATAAACGCGTTTTGCAAATCTTTAAAATATTCTATATTTCTTGAACGACGAAATAAAAATCCGCCATACTTTTATTACGGTCGCATTCAGTGCTATAAGAACAAGTTGGGGCAAAGGTCGCGTAACTAAATCATAATTCATCTTGTGGAAGGCCAATTATAAAAATAAATCTGTAATTAATTAGTAACTTGTCTCCATTACACGAACTTGGCATATTTTAGTCACATAGACGAGACAGTATGCCATAATAAACGTTTTCGGTCTAAAAAGGTCTTAAGAGAGCCACAACCTATCAAATTAGTTCTCTTTGAAACTTTACAGCATAATTTATTTATTTATATGGAAGACCAACAGCTTCCAGAAAGAGGTTTAAGTTTAACAAGAAATATAAAAGATTCAACAACTCTATAACTTATAGTTTCCCAGATATCATACAAATCATAATGAGTCGAAGAACATGTGTTTTTTGTTTTATTTTAGGGTTTTCTTACATTATCACTACATAGTATTAAACAGTCGCTTCCTGCCGTCTGTCCCTATGTATGTTTAGATCTTTAAAACTACGCAACGGATTTTGATGCAGTTTTTTTTAATAGATAGAGTGATTCAAGAGTATGGTTCATATATATAATACATGCAGAAATTGCGCCCGTGCGAACCCGGGGCGGGTTGCTAGTTTCATATATGAGGTCATGGACAACGTTGTACAATTTTTATAGTTTGAATTTACAACGCTTTCATGAATTACCATTACATCTTAAATAATTTTACTTTTCTATCTCACCAAGACCTTGGGCTTTTAATATTTTTCCAGCGAATTCTTAAATGACCTAAAAGCATTTATACATGTCCATTGCACCGCAGTCAGGACAATTTATTTGAAAAATGCGCGAGAAGTGACGACTCGTGTTATCTCTGAGACGTAATTTTAGTGCTTAGTATTTTTGTCATGTAATACGTGGATTGCTTTGTCTTGTGTGATTAGTTGTGATTTCTTAATTTGGTATCTAATAACTCATGCGGTTATGCGATTCTTTTTGTAGTGTTTCTTTTATAAATAATTAGATATTCGCCATGTTTGCCATAGATTTTTACACCTTGGTTTTGATGTTTTCAACATATTTCAAGAAAATAACGTTTCCACAATGTTTTGACAACGTCTTCGGCGTATGAAAGCTTGTTTACTCCAGCTATCATAGCTCTGCCAGGAACCCTCCAAGCTCCTTTAGACAAGTGACGATTTCTAAAAGGTTAGGAAAAGATCAATACAATATTTTTAAATTTCTCTAAAACCAACTCTGTTACATGGTGTCATATCTTATTATAAATCGCAACACATCTATTAAAAAAAAAAAGTTTTTATTTAAATGCGCTAAAAAGAAAAAAATAAACTTTTACTTTAAAACTTTTGCTGTCAACGTATAACGTCATTAGATCATTTATATGATACAAAAGCGTGCTGTTAAAGGGCCCAGAGATCACTTCAAAACATATAAATTCTATTTCTATGTTCCGTCATGCCATTAAAGCGGTACGGTTTACGTTCGAGATGGAAAAATAGATTTTAAGATATGTTTTTCCAACACACAAATGTACAATATTTATAGTAATATGTAAAAAGCCTGGTAATTTTAAAACGTACACAATAAACATTAAATCGTATTAAGTTTTTAGTGATGTCAGCCATAGTTTAATTTCATGTAATAATCGATAAAACAAACTTTATTTATATAATTCAATCGTCCAAAATTATGGCGGGTATCTTAAGTCGTTGTGTTTACTTCACCCTGCTAAGATTCTCAGCGTCAATCGTCATTGTTTTAGTCATAGTTTTTCGTATTCTCTGGTTTAAAATGTATTATTACTTTTACGCAAGTGAATGTAATTTGTTTTCCATTTACTATTTTCTCTAGATCCCTGTCTTGATATCAGATTACCAGATTCGATTATCTTCTTAACTAACCATTGCTTGACTTAGAACACTAAAAATTACTAGCCCTGCTGACCTTTGTTTGAATAGCAGATAAGCTGTTAACCTTTTTAAAAAGAACATTTAATTTGTTTCCTGTACCTTCATACAAAATGAGTATACATCATAAATTATATCAATTAAAATTGTCGTTTTTTTATTTCTGCCCTGTACCTAACCGACCTTCAGTTAAAAGTAATTTTTACAAAATGCATGGTTGTAATAAATTGAATTTCAATTAGAACAGTCTGTTGAGAACCTAAATATCTTGTCGAAGAATTTCAATGGTCCTTTTTCCCAATTTGACTTAAGCAATAAGCCAGTTATAACAAAATTTTACTTATTTGGTTATTGCTGACAACGAAAATTGGGCTCGTGAAACCTCTGTAGATTTTTTGATTGATAGCCAATTTCAGCTCTGTAACACATGAGCCCAAGTTTTGTATGGCAACTGGGGTTCTCCTTTCCCTTTCTTTGCTAATACTGATAAGATTATTCAGGTACATTCATTTTGTATAACAACCGACAGCAATTATAATTTCCGTTCTGTAACCAGTTGATTATATTTATTCTCTTTACTCTTTGTTATTTTGGGACTTTATAAGCTTATAAGATGTTTATTTTGAAATAATAACTAAGCAAGAATAATTAACATCTTCCTGTGTTGTCGGATTTCAAGTTAATTACGACAAATTGAATATCATAAAGGGAATCCTTAGTAGTCATGTTCTGCGAAGTCTGAAGGGAGTTTGAAGCGAGAGCAATAAGGATGTTTTGACCCCTAAATTTAGGTGGTACGAAACTAAACTTTATATCTAATGTAATAAGAATAGAATCAAAAGATTCAGTGTTAAAAGCGGTAATTAGTTCAACTTTTTATTAACCTCGCACTTGTTTAGAATTATGATTTTGGTTGCCCTTAATTATTTTTCTTGCTATGTTTTCTGTTCCGTTTTTAAATTAAGAATTTAATTGTAATACTTTGTTTAATCTGTATACCGAGTGATATTTTATTACGAGAGCAAAGCATTTTTAACTGGATTTGCTGCTCAAATCAGGAATTGAATATTTAGACATTTTATGTTAAATAGCAATTTAAAAGCGACAGCCTCTCCTGTGTTTTCCATTTAGTGTATACGTACATAAATAATATTATATTAAAGCAGTCTTATAAACGAAGAGATCGGTAAATAAGCGATAATGAATTGGAATTCATTATGTAAGCTTAAGATTATAGCTATATTTCATTCATTTCCTGATTTGTATTGTGAGAATTAATTAATAATATAAATAGTCCTATTTTTCATATTGGTTACTTGATTTTATTTAGTATTCCCACAAACTCATTTTCACGATATTTTCGTGATATACTTTCTAATGTGTTGAGAGTGATTGACTTATTGTAAGTTGACAAGTGAAATTTAGGTTTGACACAGAAAGATTTTCTTTTTATTTCTGTTTGACGAGATCAAATCGAAAGTTTTTAGAACGTACGAAGTTATATGCATGTCAAGGATTTTATTCTCCTGATGGGTAATGGCGGCACACCATTCTAATTTTAATCCTTCTCGTTGAAAGTAATATTATGTTTTTATAGATTTTACTTGATATATTTTCTATCCTTTTTTTCATAATTATCTCGTGACCTTATGCGTCAGTTGTTAATCAAGTAAAGTTTTTTTTTGTAGTTTGTATGATCTATTTGATTCACCGGTATTCTTAATTCAAATAAATCACTTTTTCCATCATTTCCCTGAGACAAGTATTAAGTATGATACAGGTACTAGCGACGCAAGGTGTACAGACTATAGCTGAAGTATATCCTGTATGGCACCAACCAGAATGCGATGTAAAACAATGTCCGTGCCCCGGACTTGTGTATTCGTTTCGGAAGCACATACATACGACACGTAGGTAGAGCTGTAAAACCAGTCTTAATTCTGATGGTGGTTTTTTAAGCACTCCGCTTAACAAAGTCTCACATTTTAGGTAGAAGAGTAGCCTAAAATACAGCAAATGTGTTGAAAAAATGATTCGAAAAGACATTTATCTGGTAAACCGGATCGGATACTGTAACAGAGCTACTTGAATATCTCTCTCTATTTAAAGAGTTTTAAAACTATAAAAGTTATATTGACAAAAAATTAAATAATTAGTATTGAAATATTTGTTTAGTTAAAAGTAGTGAATATAAAAAAAAGTTTAAACAAAATTATTAGAAACATGCTATAAAAAGTAACTTTTTATTTTTTTATTTCTAGCTTATAAGCTCTTGCATGTAGCTACGCTATGCTATATAGAAGTTTAAAATCACTATAAGCAGCCTTCTAATATCTTCACTACGGGGCATGAAAACACTGAAATTAGAAAATGAGAGAGAATGGATCATAACCCATCACTCAAGATTAGTGTGGTTTGGTGGGTAAATGGTCGATGGTGGGTAATAACGACTGCAAAGGCTAAGCTCCTTCCAAAATAAAGAGAAACTTAAGGTAGTAAATATTTGGCCATCCATCAGATGACTGACTTTTGCAAAAGTTGCTTTACCTTTGCAATCATAGGGCGAACAAGCCATATGGTGTAATATCATGCCAAAGGACCAGAAATAAGTCGAACATTGAGTTTTGAATCTATATCAAATGGCTTTAAATAAATAGATATGTCCGCCTAACTAGGCATACTTCACATATCATTCATATAAGATAAATAATTCCCAGTTAAATACATAACATAAATTTATTTATTTATTTAATTTTCTGATTTTTAACAACCTAAGTGCTCCAAATAATAAATGATTCAAATATTCACTGATTTAAGTACATTCCTAATTTTAATTCTTGTAACAATTGCCTGTTAGCTTACAAACAATAATTATTAACTGTTCGACAGAACAAGAACTTTAATACGCTTGCGTAAAGGTCACTTGACGACGTTAGTTCACACATTGTGTTAGATTTGGTCTAATGCACTAAGCTGAATGCCTGCACAGAAGGGGAAGGTTGGGTCTAGGAGCCTGCATACTACAGATTGCTAACTGAAATGAGAGTCTTATAAAGCAACATTCACAATGGTGATTTGTTGAAGAGGTATTTCTTAATTTTATGGTCAAGAAATAAAGATTGTTCTGCCTGTGGGATAAAAGTCCATCTTTTACCATTTTAGTCTTTAATGGGTTGAGGATAATGATGATAATTCTTAATCATCATTATTCTTCATTGATTGTGCTGCTGTGCTCCAGCAGTAAGCCTAGTAGTATTACTGTAAGGATTGGTGGGTAATATCGTAAATTTATATAAAGAAACTTTCTAATTAATATTATAAATACGAAAGTGAGTTTGTTAGACTTACAGGCATTTTCATGAAATTTGGCATACACTTTGTTAGGGGTACAGAAAAGGACAGAGGATACCTTTCATCAAGAAAAATAAAATTGTTCCCGAGGGATTGAAATATAATTTTTAATCGGTTGTCTACATTAAGGCGAGTGAAGACGCGAAAAAAAATTAGTTAGAAATAAAAAAGCTAAACCAATTTGACATATATAATTTGATTCTTTGTTTGCCCGAATGTTGTTTTAAGGGGAAAGGACCGTTGAAAAACTAGCCCGGAAAATTATTTAATTCGAGATGTGTTTCGAGTCCTTTTATCTGTGGAGTTTTTGTATAATGTGAAGACCTTTATTCACTATTCGAACGAGGGATCTGCAAAATGTTTGTTAATATCTGGAATAGTTTTCACTAAAGCATATGGGACAATTAGGGATAATTATGAGGGAAATTTTCCGGCTCAAACTTCAGACAAACCACAAAACACTTGAATTTGGTATATATATGTTACGGCTAAAGGTAGGTGTAAACATAAACTTAAGATTAGCCGGCTAAACCTAGGTTTATCTTCGAGTAGTAGCTAAAGTTCGATATCTTGTTAGGTTTGGTTAGGTTAGGTTAGCTAGACCTAGCTTTATCTTCGAGAAGCAGCTAAAGTTCGATATCTTGTTAGGTTAGGTTAGATTAGTTATGCCGGCTTTAGTTATGCCGGCTAAAGAAACTAACATTAACACCTCCTCGAAGATAAACCTAGGTTTAGCCGGCTAATCTTAAGTTTATGTTCACACCTACCTTTAGCCGTGACATATACATAAGAGCGTATTACTATCATTAACGATGGTTTGATTAATCCTGCTTTTTCATTTTGCTTCTGGTTTGAAATTTCTTAACTGAATGTTGTTACAAATTCATATAAATATCAAATATTTGAGCCAGCGCTTCTGGGATTGACTTTCCAATCATAAGATGTTATTTCTGCTATATATTTTGACATTCTCGATTAAATCATAATTGCTACTTCTTCCTAGAATCGTAAAATTTTGTGATATATTTCTTTAAACACAAGTATAAAATAAAGTTAGTATATAAATCTCCAAACCCGCTAATTTGTAGCTGTACCACATCAACATTCTTCGTCGGTAACGCTGTTGATTTGTCTTTCACTCAATTGAAAGCGACGAAGAAGTGATATCGTTTCATGCGACTAAATGCCGTGGTCACCAATGCAGACTCTTGGTTCAAGATTTAGATATTCCGTTAAATTGTTAATCTGACTACGCTTCCCAAAAGTGCGTTCCCAATTGTTTTTCTAAAAGTATCATTAAGAAAATTGCATTTACCACTCGGATCACGAGAGAAGCACTTTGGAAGATCCTTTTCGCTAAAATAGAACAGCGGAGTTATCCGTTGAAATATCAATTTGCGAGCTTTCACAAATGACTTGAAAACTTGGAGTAACTAGTTGATTATGAATAAGTGATTAATGATTATCAATCGACCTAAACTTTGTCTTTGCTTTAATAAACAGAGATCAAGATTGTATAATGCAGTAGGCAAAATATTGACATTGGATCAATTCCAATTTAAGACCAGTCCTTCTATTAAAGCCAGGCTTTAAATATTAATTCATGCATATTCATATTATAAATTTAGTTAGCACGCTGTTCACATGAAATTAAGTCATTCTAGTCCTGGCTTTTTGTACATCCCTTTACATGTGCAGCCTGTGGATTCAAAATGCTGTCAGAATGATTTGGGGTTGTGTCGCTCCTGTAATGCGTCAGGGATGTTCGCAGAGGTCTACGTTTTTCCTACGCAACAATGCGTAAAATATGCGCCTCCCTGGTGAGCAGAATGCGGTAAAACAAAAACAGTATCCTGGATGTCCAGGTGCTAGTAATCTAGCAATCACGTCATAGCTAAAATACTAAACTGCTCGTTCGTGAATCATTGCTATGACGTAAAGAGACACATGAAAAAAAATTAACGGGTTGCACTCCGGGATTGCCGGCAATATTGAAAACATGAACATTAACGTTGTTGTTTTTTCGGTATAAAAGTACTGTCATTTATGTGGTAAAATACAATATTAATTTATTGCGCTATCGTATACAAACATGACAACAAACAAACACGCACATTCGCGCAAGCGCCCTGCGCCGTCTTACGAATTTTCGATCTGGTCACCTGTACTGACGCGAGTTTAACATTTTTTATCTCAAAAAGTGCACAACGCCGCTTAAGAAGTTTTCACTTCAAAAATTACCTAATAATAGTTAATTAAACTAACATAATTCGTTAGTAAAATTGTAGCAAATGTGTTTATAATAATTACTCGAAAAAATATTTATAAAATAAATGTGAAAGTAACTCTCTGTCTTTCTGTCTCGGACAAAGGACATCCATTGCTGGATGGAAGTCTCATTCATAATGTGACAGCCTGGTAGGAGAGCGCAGTAAAAGACCATAATACAGACAATGCTGCTGTCCATTTTGTGGTATAAGAGAGGTGTATGGTGATTAGTGGTGGGTTGGTGCTACACTGGCGGACACCACACGAAGTCCAAGTGAATGTACGGCACCATAAGTCTGTCTGCTAACGGCAAAACAGTTTACGATTTACACCTTTCCGGTTCGTAACAAAGATTCTTAAGTATGGTAACAATATAACTATAAACTTATTAAGACATAGATTTAATGAAATAATATGAAACTGCTTCAATGCGATATAATCTTATTCCGTGCGAACGAAGTCCCGGGCATGAACTGGTACAGTGAAAATACTAGATTTAAAAATCTAAAAATCCCACGTTTTTCAGTGACCAAAAAAGAATAAAATAACCCGGCGGGGCCAAGCTAAGGGCCACTCAAAACGCGGGGGCGCATCTTTACATATACTCTCAACATCTATGCATGATACATCTCATTACATTTCCATAAGTAACATGCGCCCGCACGTTTTGAGTGGCCCCTCTCTTGGCCCCGCCGGGTTATTTTATTCTTTTTTGGTCACTGAAAAACATGGGACTTTCAGATTTTTAAATCTAGTATTATTATTTTATTCTTTTTAATTATTAACTCAACGAAGTAACCATGTGTTACTCAACAATCGGATAAGCCCCATACAAAAGTGAAATTTGCCGAAAGTTGACCTGAAAGTGCACCTAGAAAGTTGGAAGTTGTTTAAGCGTGCATTGTCATCGGGTTCTGAGCTACCCTGAAAGTTTCAACTCGCTAGGTGGTCGGGAAATGCCTCAAAATTGAGATACAAGATTCCAACCGGACAGACAAGACGACAGACAAGAAAGCGACCTAAGAAAAACGTGGGAAAATTACGTCAGAGCGTAGATATTTAATGCCGATATTAAACGGTATTAATCCCTAGTGTTATCTTAGCATTAACGGTCACTTAAAGGAACTATCATTAGACATACCAAATGATAAGAGATATTAATTATTATATAATTATTATTAAGGATAGTTCATTATTTTAGGTTAAAACAATAAAAGTCTGAACCTAAAATTATAATATATTTATATTATTTAGCTAATATTATCAACAAAAGGTAAATGACAGAATAAGAAAAAGTATATTACGCACAAATATATCACAATAAGTCTATATCCATTTATAAATACATAAATTTCTAGATTACTTCACTCGGTGCGCGATCTTGCACCAACTAACTGATGATGTTCCGTGTGGAGGCGAAACACGTTCAGTAAGTTCGGAATGGTACAAGGCGAGTCGCTGTCTTCGTGTCTGCGGTCTTGTAACACCTTATTCTATTTTTACCAAATAATTAATAAAAATGCGTATTCGTGGTTATCGAAGATATATATATTCCGTAGATGAGATCGGGTTCTATTGTCTGGAGCAGGTTACCTCGTACCCCGCACCCTGACTCACTTATCGAACGGTTGCAATTGCTCCGGCGCCGCCTCTCGCGGCCACACTGAACTAAGACACCGGGAAGCACGGTCTATGTCCGTGTGTGTAGCCGAGTCGCCTTCCAATGCAAGATTACATTCATAAAATTGTGTCATCTAATTTAATATAAAATCGTGGCAGTGAAAAGTGCTAACCATCTAAATATTAAAGCCCCGTACTGGGTAAGTGTTGTAATTATGTTTTCTTACTACTGAATCTTATTGTAAATCGGCTTACTTAATCTACCTGCTCCTTTTAATATTTGAACCACCGCCTTGTAATGATTTATAATAAATAATACTGATGTAAAAATGTTACGTTAATAATAATGTTCGCTTATAGTTTCTATATAATTATTAAATTGTTGTTGTAATTTAAATAATCGTAGCAATATTTTATTGGCAATATTTTAGCAATATTATTCTGTTTTTGTTATTCTGTTTCGTGCTTTGTTGAGTTTAATTCGCCTCGGCTGCCTCACCTTGATCGCTGCTTAGTGCAATTATAAATTACTATACCTGTGCTTGGTAAATTGCTGCGATTTGGGTGTTGCAGTCGGGCTGAATATCAGACAGTCAATGAAATGGCTGGTTTGATGTTCCAGGGCCCAAGTACCCCCACTGAACCTGTTGAGCAACTTTCAAGCTCACCTGCTGCCTCGCCGCTGCCTCGCCGCTGCCACTGCGCACCTACGTGTTTTCACTAAAGCCAGGATAGTACCTTAGTCAGTGTGATCCTGATTCAGTGTGTAGAACCCACGAACTGCCTTACGAAAATAATAATAATAATTATTTATAACTTCTACTTTTATTGGCTACCTTCAGAAAAAGGGGATTGCCACATTGGCGCCTAATAGAATTGGCAGCACACTGAATCGGATCATTGTATGTATTAGTAGCCTTGCTTGGTGCTGGTTTTCTTGGCCTTTTGTATTAGTCTTGTAGTGATACCGATTATACTATGCCTTTGAGTAATTAAACCAATATGTGATTTATAGTTATTAATTGTTTATTCCTTTGTTAGATTTATCATATTAAAAAAAATCTTATTGTAAAAATTGAATTGAAATTTTATAATAATTATACAATATTGAATTGATGAAATATAATACAATTAAATTGATAAATTCCATATCTTATTACGGAGTTTACCACATATTGGTCTATCGATTGTGCTATATTTAACTGTGTTTAAAACTACTTATCATAGTTATAGAATTAGTCTTAGTTATCTTAGTGCGTTAGTTTTAGTGTTGTAGTTTAAATATATATTTTTGTGATCTTGCAACACTTACCTAGAGTGGTTTTGATTGATCGGTAATTTCGTATTTCAAATGGCTTATCCTATAAAGTTTCTATCGTTGCAAAAATCTGAGCTAGCATATGAAGTGGAAGTTCGCGGTGAAACACCTGGGGAGTCGGTTCAGGAGTTACGGAAGCAGATCGTAAAAATTTCTGATGATTTGCCAGCCGATGATATTTTGGAATCGTTTTTGGAGCCCGATAAGGATATTGATGGTGTTAAAGAATCCTTGAATAAAGCTTATAATAATCTTCGCCAACTAAATAGCTCATTTGAAAAAAATCTTTTTCTAAGAACTGAAAATCTTCTTCATCACATTTATCATCGGATTAATAGGATCATTGTGCCTGCAGAATTATCAGAATCATATAAAGATGTTAATTCAAACTTTAAATCCTATTATAAAAATTTACTATCCATGAAACCACGCGTACCAACATCTCACACATCAAAATCCTTACCGACCGAGGCAGAAGTGGAGACCAGGGTCATGTCTGTTACGTGTGAACGTAATTTACTATCGGATGTAGGAAAATTAAAATATTCTGGGAAAACTTGTGTTCGTGCCTTTATTCAGAAGGTAGAGGAGTTTGCCATATCTAGAGGTATAGAAAATAATAAACTGTTATCTTTTATGTACGAAATATTTACCGATGATGCACTTCACTGGTATCGCTGTGTAAAGGATAGAATTAGTTCGTGGGATGACTTGGTGAAACTTCTAAAACAGGCCTTTAGCTTTAAGGGTTACGACTACTGTCTATTATCGGATATTCGTTCGCGTACTCAAAGTTCAGGTGAGAATATTACTATTTATTTGGCTATCATGCATGGAATGTTCACTCGGCTGGATAGATCAATGAATGAGGAAGATAGGTTAGAAATTATCCTACATAATATAAGGCCATGCTATGCCAGCACCCTGGCTTCAGTTGAGGAAATAAAAAGTATTGACCATTTACAGACACTGTGCCGTAACTATGAAAATATACAATCTCGCATGGCGCAATTTCATGAGCCTCCTAAAGTTAGTACCAATACTGTTGCACCTGAATTCTTTCGGAATATACCATCATCTAACAATGATGTTAATAATATACTGAACCCTATTTTCACTAAAAATAATGGTTTTAGATCTTATTCTGGTAATTCTAAAAGCTATTCCAATGTCAATAAAAACTTGCCCGTTGCCCCCATAACTTATGCAAATAATTCTGGGGTACCGAGACGGGTTTATTGTCCGAGATGCAGGTGTGAATCTCATTCCTTGGGTCAGTGTACAAAGCCTCGATTCCTGATTTGTTTTAAATGTGGAAAAAAAGATGTTCGTTATCCAGACTGTCCGGTCTGTCACTCCAATTCAAAAAACTAAGTTCGTCGAGTCGGGGAAGCTCTGCCACAAGTAGACACCCAAACTTTAATATTGCAGAATGGAATGGTTGGCTTGCTAATATTTCTTACTTTTCTGCTTGCTACACTGTTTCCTCGATTCGAAATAGTAAAACACTGTCTCGGCCCTATTTAAATGTTATACTTGGCGATAGCACTCAAATATTGGGCTTGTTAGATACCGGTTCTGCTGTATCTATCATCGGTAATGGCGCACACGAGGATTTGCTCGATGCTGACTTGCAAATTCAGTCGTGTGAAGATATACAATTCACGGCCGCTGGTGGGCATATACTTAAGCCGAAAGGGATGGTTCAACTGAATATAACCTTTAAAGACCAAACCAACATTTTGAAATTTTATATAGTTCCAGATATTAGTGACCCTTTCATACTCGGAATGGACTTCTGGAGAACGTTTAACGTCTTCCCAAAACATTTGGGTGCGGTTGATTTAGTTGTTACGTCGAACTCCCTAGCTAATGTTGGAACTAACAATAATGCCGAACACATTCGCTCTTATAAGAATTTAAGTAAACATCAGAAGGAGGCGGCTGACGAAATTTACCGCCGCATTCAAGGAAATATCTTATGAAGAGCGAGGTTTAGGTACAACTTCACTTATATCGCATACGATCGACACTGGGAATGCTGCTCCCATTCGACAACGTTATTATAGGATGTCTCCTGAAAAGCAACGAGTTTTAGTGGAACAGCTAGATGAGATGCTCCGGGAAGACGTCGTTGAGCCGTGCGAAAGTCCATGGTCATCCCCTGTGTTGTTGACACCAAAAAAAAATGGTGAGCTACGACTTTGTCTCGATAGTCGCAAATTAAACGCAGTTACAAAGAAAGATGCGTATAGTCTACCATATATAGCTGATATTTTGGACAATCTTCGCGATGCTAGGTACCTTTCTAGCGTGGACCTTTCAAAAAGTTTTTGGCAAGTTCTAATAAGGGAGGAGGATCGATGTAAAACAGCATTTTACATTCCTGACCGTGGTGCATTTCAATTCAAGTGTATGCCCTTTGGGTTGACTAATGCACCGGCTACTCAGCAAAGATTAGTTGATTCTCTCTTTTATGGACCAGAATTTGAGCACCTGGTATTCGTATTCGTTGATGACATAATAATTGTGTCTCCCACGTACGAAAAGCATATTTCCCTTTTAAATCATGTTTTAAAAAAACTAAAAACTGCAAATCTAACTATTAATTTTCAAAAAAGCCAGTTTTTCAGAGAAAAATTAAATTATTTAGGTTACGTTGTAGACTCTTAAGGGCTACAAGCCGATCCTACGAAAACTGAGGCTGTTCTTAATTATAAGACTCCGAGTAATCGGAAAGAAGTTCGTAGATTTCTCGGTATGGCTTCCTGGTACCGCAGGTTTATTCCCAATTTCAGCTCTATTGCGGCACCACTTAATAAACTAACTTCTCAAAAAAAGAACGCTCCTCCTTTCTGTTGGTCTTCTGAGGCTGATACATCCTTTATGAAACTTAAAGAATCTCTTGTGACAGCTCCTGTTCTTTCATGTCCAGATTTTTCAAATCCATTTGAAGTTCATACAGATGCGAGTGATTTTGGTATCGGTGCAGTGCTTACGCAAACTTCAAGTGGCGACGAGAAGGTCATTGCCTTTATGAGCAAGTCTCTTAGCAACCAGGAAAAGAACTACAGTGCAACTGAGCGGGAGGCGTTGGCAGTGCCGACATCTATTGAACATTGGAGATGTTACCTCGAAAATGGTCAAAAATTCACTGTCTACACTGACCATGCTTCCTTAAAGTGGTTTTTAAACTTGAATAACCCTACTGGACGTCTGGCTCGTTGGGGTGTGCGATTATCAGCTTACAACTTTGAGATTAAACACCGTCGTGGTTCAGATAACGTTGTACCTGACGGCCTCTCTCGCTCCGTTCCAGTCGCTGTTATTAATTCAGAGCTAGCTAACAATTCAGTTAATCAAAGCAACGACTCCTGGTATCTTAATATCTGTAATGGCTGTTTAACATTACCAGCTTCATTTCCTAATTACAAGTTAAATGATAATAAATTATATCGGTACAGGAAGAGCCTTAATCCCCTGACTAGAGAATTTGAATGGAAGGAAGTGGTACCTTCTGAACTTAGGATGAAGGTTGTAGCGGAAAACCATTCAGAGCCCACATTTGGCCATTTCGGCATCTTCAAAACTTATAGACGCCTTTGCCTCAAATATTTTTGGCCAGGGATGTACAGTGACGTATGTAACTTCATCGCAGACTGTGATACTTGTAACGCCTATAAGTTCCCGAATCACACGACTTTGGGCACTATGGGTCGGCCAAAGCAATGTTCCAGACCGGTCCGAATGATCAGTGTAGACCTTATAGGACCGCTACCCGTCTCTCGTAAACAAAATACATTCATCTTCGTCGTAACATGTTGCTTTTCAAAATACTGTCTCTTGTTCCCTATAAGACGAGCTACATCCGAAATTATAAGCCGCTTACTTGAAGATGACGTGTTTCTCGTACACGGTATTCCGAGTACTATTTTTATGGATAATGGTAAACAATTCACTAGCAATATTGTTAGGAATCTACTTCTCCGTTATAAGATACCAAACATATGCTATACTCCTAAGTACACGCCTCAGATTAACACAGTGGAGAGGTATAATAAAACAATAATGGTTGCTGTGGCTTCATTTGTTAAAAATGATCATCGCACGTGGGATAGTAATTTAACAAAGATACAGTTTGCTATTAACAGTTCGGTTAATGAAGTAACAGGTTTCACGCCGGCCTTTTTGGTTTAAGGTCGTGAACTAGTCAATTGTGGTTCACATTATTTGGATGCCGACTTAACCGATGATGTTATATTTTCACCACGGGATGAGTACGCAGAAAACCTCGGAATCATGCATAATACTTTCGACAAAGTTCAATCGGCCCTGCTGAAGGCACTTTCCCGAGGTTCCACTAACTATAACTTACGGCGCAAAGAAATGGAATTTGAGGTAGGTGATACGGTTTGGAAGCGAACTTATTACCTAAGTGACAGGGATAGTCGTTTCATGAAGAAACTCGCTCCTAAATTCACTAAGTGTCGGGTTATTGCAAAAAAATCGCCTCTGGTATACGTTCTTGAAGATTGTGAAGGCAAAAATATTGGTACCTGGCACATTAAAGATTTAAAGATGAAACACTATAAAGCATAAAAAAGGTAGAACTGAAAACCTTTTAATAAATAAAAATGATAACTTAAGTACCTAATATAAAATCTTAACTTTATAATAACAATACTAATTTTATTAATACTTAACATTAACTTATTTAATAAAAAAATATATACCTAATAATATAACCTAATATGTAGTAAATTCGTTCGTTTCATTATTTTTATACCTTAAAAATAAATTAACATAAACTAATACTAATCCAATTAATTAAAATAATTCTAAGATATCGAGCTATAAGTAATTATAGTTTTATTCCTTCTATTATAGTTTTAATCAATCAAATCTATTAATATAAATCTAATCAATAATTTTCATGTTAATAAATAATTCTTGGTTGAAGCGGATTTTACGTAGGAAAAATCCTATCCTTAAAAGGGGGGTATGTAACACCTTATTCTATTTTTACCAAATAATTAATAAAAATGCGTATTCGTGGTTATCGAAGATATATATATTCCGTAGATGAGATCGGGTTCTATTGTCTGGAGCAGGTTACCTCGTACCCCTCACCCTGACTCACTTATCGAACGGTTGCAATTGCTCCGGCGCCGCCTCTCGCGGCCACACTGAACTAAGACACCGGGAAGCACGGTCTATGTCCGTGTGTGTAGCCGAGTCGCCTTCCAATGCAAGATTACATTCATAAAATTAATAATAATAATAATCTTTATTAATGCCATAAATAATTTACAAAAAACATAGTTAACGTTAATAACTGCAATAGTCTATGACTGTGTCGCAGTTATTAGCGCCCACCTCGAACTTGTACATTTAATCATTAACACACTATAAGACTATTTAATAAATTTTACCTAAATGTGTGTGTGTGTGTGTGTATGTGTGTGTGTGTGTATGTGTGTGTGTGTGAGTGTGATTGTGTGTGTGTGTTTGGGTGAATAAAATACCTATAAATATCATTTCACCAAAAGCTCAATAGCTTCATATTCTTGACTTAATAGCCACTCATTTAAAATAAATTTACATTTCCGGTAAGATTGCTCATAAATATTTAATTTATAATTGATTTTATTGTATAATATCGAGCTCAGGTATATATAATGAAGTCTAGCTATGTCATTAGTACATCTTTCAATTTTAAATACTCTGTTTGACCGGCGTTTGTTATTAGATAGATTGGGATCGAATTCACAGGACAGATGCTTGCGTAAGATGACGTTATTCAAAAATAGCTTTCGAACTGAAAGAACCTTCCATAGTTCGTAAAGTTGCTTGGATGGATATCGTTAAGGTTTGAAAGCCATTTCTTTTAACACTGCCCGTTGAGCACGTTCCAGTTGCAAAAAATGTGTCTTTCGCGAGGCACCCTAGACAGTAATACAGTAGGATAGTATTGACTGCGCTAAAGAAAGGTAGATCAGCTTTAGGGTACCATGATCAGCACTGCCACGCAATTTGGAAAAGACGAAGATAAGTTTTCTAATGCGACCCGTGAGGGACCTAACATGCTCCTGCCAAGTCATTGCGCTGTCGACAATAATACCTAAGTACTTTACATGATTAAGCCGTTGTATTGAAGTGCAATTGTTTACAGTACAAGAGCTTTGACAAGACGATGGACACCTATTCTTATGTGAAATAATCGAGAAAGAGCTATCAGGTTGTGATTTAAGTCTTGGTGCAAATGTTACAAAGCAAGTTTTACTGTGGTTAAGGTGTAATAAGTTATGCAGTAGCCAAGCCTCTACCATCCTAAGAGTATTCTCAGCGAGGACTCTAGTCTCATCCCAGCTTTTGCCATTAACGAGAATTGCCGTATCATCAGCGTACGTTATTATTCTGCAGTTTGGAAGAGACAGCTGACACAGTCCATTTATGTAAATTAAAAACAGGGTGGGGCCAAGCATTAACCAGAACCTTGAGGAACACCAGAGGTAATTGACCTGTCACAACTCTTGACACCATCAATCATGACACTCTGATATCTATCGCTAAGATAACTTTTAAACATATCAAGTACCACACCACGGATTCCTATGAGTTCGAGTTTATTTAAAAGGATGTTGACAGAGACAGTATCAAAAGCCTTAGAAATATCTAAGAATAGGCATAAAGATTTTAGTTTATGGTTAAGATTTTGAACAATTGAACCTGTCAATTCTAAAACCGCGTCTTCGGTAGATTTGCCTGCTCTGAAGCCATATTGGTTAGCTGAGATTACCTGTTTCGATTCGAGAAAGTTTATTAATCTTTTGTTTAAAATTTTTTCTAATATTTTAGACAAGAACGAAAGAACAGATATTGGTCTGTAATTAGAGATATTGTCTCTGTCCCCGCTCCTATAAATAGGGTGAACAAGCGCTTTTTTAAATACAGATGGAAATATACCAGAAGACAGACAAAGGTTGAATATGTGGTCTAGTACAGGTAAAAGGATATGTCTACTGGCACTAATAAGTGATGCAGGAATTTCGTCCCACCCGGTTTCAGTGTTAAGCTTTAGACTCATAATAATGGAATCAATTTCGGCTTCATCGGTAGGAAATAAGGCCATCGACTCCTGGGAAACTGGGTAAAAAAAGGTTTCCATCAATGGCGGAGGTAAAGCATCAGCTGAGGCTGTTAGATCAGACGCCAGTCTGTCATTCACACTCAGAAAGAAATTATTGACTGCATTTACCGATGTTAGTGGATCACTAAACATAGTCAAGAGTTGGTTGGATGGACTTTTTCTACTTAGGTTAGTAATATTTTTCACAACATTCCAGGTACCTTTAATGTCTTTTTTATATTTTTCAAACTGTGACCGCTCATATTCTTTTTTTATACTTTTAAGTAAATTGTTACAAAAGTTTTTATATCTAGTATATGAAACCTTGCGAAAAGTATTATGAGGGTCTTTTTTGTAGTTACAAAAGAGTCTGTCTCTATGACGGATGCAACGTAATAAACCTGGTGTAATCCAGGGTTTAATGATGCGTTTTCTGCTAGAAAAAGTAACAAGGTTTGTGTTCGACTCTTCCACTCCTGACAGAATGTTTACTAAACTGCATGCAGCTTTCTCAGCATCACACAGTTGTAAGACGAAAGAGAAGTCAATTTTTTCGAGATCAGATAAACAAGCTGACTGATTTAAATGTTTTACCGTACGATTCCGATCTAATTGTTTACTATTCTTATACTCACAGCAAAAAAGGACTGGAGAGTGATCAGTAAATAGGGAATCCAATACTAATGTCACAGCAGATCTCTCGGTCTTTAACATCACATGATCAAGGCATGAGCGTTCGCGAGTAGGGAAAGTATGACCCGGTAATAAAGCATGTGAAGCCAATAGATCTAGATATTTATCGGCAACATTATCATTCTCTAAGGGAATAATATTTATATTAATATCTCCAATAATAGCAACTGTTTTATTAGATCGTTGCGAAGATAGATAATGATCCAATGAATGCAGAAAATTATCAATGTTTTTGTGCGATGGAGAACGATACACTGCAAGAATAGATATGTCATCGGAAAGTTTTACCCCAAGACAGTTAGAATCAGCTATTAAGGGTTCCTCAACCACTGCATATACGCAGTTTTTTATACACCCTCATTTTGATTGTGAAATGTTGAGTTATGGGATGTATAGCCAGAAATTAACGGGATATTAGGACATTTGCTTAGCCAGCATTCCGTTAAAATCAATATATCGATTTCAAATTTAAATCTAGCAAGCAGGATGCAAAGACTATCAAAATTAACAGAGTTACCAATACTTCTAACGTTAACATGGAGTACCTTCAAGGAGCGCGTAGGATTAGGTACATATGTAATTGAATTTTCAGGTGAGCAAACGTACGAGCTACAGATAGATAAACGGTCAAATTCTGCATTTATTCTCATACGATCATCCATCGTTAGAGCATACAAAGTAAACAAGTATATATGCAAACAATTTAAACAATGGGTCATATGGAATTTGTTGGCTGATGATAAATGGCTTGTTACTGTTATGTTTGATTATTTCAGTTACATTAAATGATACAAAAATAGAAGTAAATAAATGACGGAAGCAATATCTTATGCGGTAAATAAATGTAAGTGTGTAGTGTATTAAATTGTGTGTAAGTGGTAGTGTATGAGTAGAAAATTTTAGCGAACATAAGTACAAATTGTGTCATCTAATTTAATATAAAATTTAATATAAAATCGTGGCAGTGAAAAGTGCTAACCATCTAAATATTAAAGCCCCGTACTGGGTAAGTGTTGTAATTATGTTTTCTTACTACTGAATCTTATTGTAAATCGGCTTACTTAATCTACCTGCTACTTTTAATATTTGAACCACCGCCTTGTAATGATTTATAATAAATAATACTGATGTAAAAATGTTACGCTAATAATAATGTTCGCTTATAGTTTCTATATAATTATTAAATTGTTGTTGTAATTTAAATAATCGTAGCAATATTTTATTGGCAATATTTTAGCAATATTATTCTGTTTTTGTTATTCTGTTTCGTGCTTTGTTGAGTTTAATTCGCCTCGGCTGCCTCACCTTGATCGCTGCTTAGTGCAATTATAAATTACTATACCTGTGCTTGGTAAATTGCTGCGATTTGGGTGTTGCAGTCGGGCTGAATATCAGACAGTCAATGAAATGGCTGGTTTGATGTTCCAGGGCCCAAGTACCCCCACTGAACCTGTTGAGCAACTTTCAAGCTCACCTGCTGCCTCGCCGCTGCCACTGCGCACCTACGTGTTTTCACCAAAGCCAGGATAGTACCTTAGTCAGTGTGATCCTGATTCAGTGTGTAGAACCCACGAACTGCCTTACGAAAATAATAATAATAATTATTTATAACTTCTACTTTTATTGGCTACCTTCAGAAAAAGGGGATTGCCACAGTCTTTATGTCGTACTTATGACATATTGCTTATTTTTTGCGGAAGTAAGCTAAATATTTTCGTTTATATATAAACATATATATGGCGACTAAAAGTCGTTTACTTATTATAAGGGATTCAAGAACACCTTTATAAGGATACACTTTCATAAGGGTTACACATTGAATCTGTTACAGAATTATTCCTGTATCACTTATTTGGGTGTTTTGAACTGTTTTGCGTCGAACACTTATAAAAGTGTAACAGATATTATGTTTTCTGATACCAATCTGTTAGAAACTGTTTTACGTTTAACTATCTATGTGTATACACAGTACACCAACATAGGCATTTCAAAGTACCCAAATCATTAGTGAGCTGTCGCATAGTTATGCCAATGTGAACCTTATTGACTGTAACAGATATTAACACTTATGAACCGGTATTTTCTAAAACAGATTCAAAGTGTTACAGTTTCTTTCTGTTTAACTTTTAAAACAGAAATGCAAAACAGTGTTCAGAACACTCTATTCGGATACCGCTAAAATCCCTGCTTATTATAGTAATTACTTATCCTTGTTGTCTTAGAAATTTTGTTTACTTAAGAGAAAATTATTAAAACATAATTTATACCTTAGTTGAATGTATACCTAGTAAAATGTTTTACAAATATTATGAGGCAGCTTAAAGTCCAAGTGCTCGTGTTTGTTGCAAAATACAGATTTTTTTATTTCTCTATTATAGTTTCAGTAAGTCTTTTTGGTTATTTATGATTAGATCAACTTTCTTTCTTTATTACCATAAGATATATACTTAAAGTAGACTATCAATATTTCCAAAAAAAACCCTAACGTTTATTAGGAATGTTTTATTTAATAAATTATTGTACTTTTTAAAATGCAGTTTGCTGGACTTATTAGTAAAATATTAATAAATTCATGGAATAATATTATTGTATGAATGAGTTTTAATCAAGCATAAATATGATAAAACACTGGATATTCAATCAAACTAATTAACTTCATTTTAAGATAATTATAACAAAAAATTATATCTAGGCGAATGGGCATTTTATTTACCTGTAAAAAAATTTCATTTCAATATATCGGAATTTAATTTAAAATATTATTAGCTCGAAAGCTCAGATAGTTGTTGCTGAGAGAGAACCTAGTGGGGAATCTATTTTTAACTTCATTTAAAGTATCTTACCTGTTATTGGAACATAGTGCTACCAACATTATAAATGTGAAAGTATATATGTTTGGCTACTCAATTATGAAAAATGGTTCATTGGATTTGGATAAAATTCGGCACAAAGCAGTATTGCCTTGTTAAATATGTTAGTTTTCTGTGTGGCATTACCATAAAACTACTTACATGACGTATCCACATGAAAATTTCTAAATTCAAAGATGAGAAGACGCAGACAGAAACTAGTTTATATATAAATTATAATTGGAAAAGATAAAGTGAATAAGCCCTTTCTAAACCATTTACCTTCGTAATACTCTTGGCTACATTATTAATTAATTTCCGATGAGGCGATTATCTATTTTTCCCATCTATGCAAAAATGCATAAAGAGTTTTATTGTATTGTCATAATAGAAAAGAAGATCGAGGTAAGAAGGCAGAACTCAATACCGCTGGCAGTCAGTATGTTATAGGAAAAAAAGTAGCGTATTTTTAGACGATGCCCAATCAATCTAGTAATACATTTTGTACCCTGGGAAATGTGTCTGCTCTATACTACTAGACGGTATTGCTTTAGATATTAAAATCTTGCATCTGAATGCTTGAATAATAAAAAAAGTTTCATACTTAGAAAAAAAAAGGGAACGAAAAATACTAATTAACTTAATCTTATTGCGAGTTTTTTTTTTTTGAAGACAAACGAACTGCCTTGTGGTTGCGAACTCAAAAGTGAAAAATCGATTGGCAAAATAAGGATGTGTCTATATTGACGTCCTGTCCTGTTTTATAATAGTTATTGATGAGTTTCATTGTCTTTATCCGAAGATTTTTATCACATCTTGACATAATTTGACTTGACGACTGTTTGGTGCAACGATCTTGCCTTTCGCACTGACGGTCCTGGGTTTAAGTCCTGGAAGGAGCAGATGTTGTGTGATAAATACGAGCATCGAGTACCTGAGTCATGAGAATTCATATGTATTCTATGAGAATTCTATGAATATAAAATATCTATGTATTATATATCTATGGTTACACGTTTTACCTTAGTAGCCAAAATACAAGTGCTGTCTTTGGGCTAGGCTAATTAGTGTAAGCGTAAGAATTATTATTATTTTTCTATTATATATTAAAACCTCCCAATAATGTGGATTTAGATAACAAAAACCCTAACCAAATTAAATCAGTTTCTAAGAAAATTGCGGGCATATAAACGTATATAAATATAATAGAGGACGAATACAAAACCTCTTTTTTTGGAGTCGGATAAAAACGAAGAGCAGGTACTGCTTATAATTTAATTAAATTAAATATAAATTTAATAGGTTTTTGAAGTCTCTGTAGCTCAATTGGAAGAGCATTAGCTCAAATAGGTCGCGGGTGCCGATGTCCGAGATAAGTGCATTTTTTTTGTTTTCTCTACGTCACAGAGACCTTTGGGTCAAGTCATTAATTTAAAACAAAACTTATGGAATTTTCAACTTTTCAAAGGAACATATTTTTATGTGCATTTCTATAAACTTTTTTACTTATATCGATTTTTTTCAAATAATCAGTTTTTTTAATATAATCCCCTTGAATTTATTACAAATATAATTATTTAATATTGTAAGAAGAGAATACGTAAATTATCAAAAGTAGCAGATGTATCAGTAAGCTTTGGATCAAGAAATCGAGAAAAAGAAATTAAAGAACTATCATATAGACATTATTATATAAACAATGAAATGAAATTGTTAATGTAATTCCGTTAATTTAACTTGTTATGCGCATACGAAAGATAACTAGCAAAATAAAAAAAAAATCTCTTAATCTTTGTAGTGGCGTGTGCATGATATTAAAGGTTATAAACAAAAAATAAAAATGTAGGAAGCAATTATTACTTAAAATAAAACCTACAGATTTAAAATCAGTAAATAAGATATACAACTATATTTCTAGAAAACGCATCAAATTACTTAAATTCTAATAAAACAAAAACTTGCCAACAATCAGTAAATATTAATAACAACAGCAACATTAAAAAGTTGAAAATTCTATTATCAATTTGTGTTAATAGAAACTGTTAATCAGTTCATTGAAATTAATATGACCCCAAAATCAGAAAGCACTCCTAGATGGGACAATATACCAACAGAATTTTTAAAAAGCAGCTCAATCCCGGCCGACCTTTGTTTTGAAAAAGGTATTTTCCAGCAGCTATGAAAAGAGCAGTAACAAAATCTGTGTAAGGGGATGTCGATAGAAACAATGTTAGTTATTAATTATATTTCAATTACATAGTCAGCGTCTATCTTGAAAGTTTTAGAGAATTTCATAAATACGAGAGTAGCAATCTACCTACCTAATTAAATTGAACATTCTGCTTGATTAGTTATATAGATTTAGGTGTTTTAGATAATAAAAAGCCTTTGGCATTGTTTCTATACTCAATCTTGTGTATTGATTTGAAGAATATTGTTTCAGAGATACCCCTCTTATAGTGGCGATCAAGTTGATATTACTTACGGCGCCCCCCATAGAAGTATATTTGGCACAACCCTATTCCTTTTTTATATAATCGAGCTAAGTACAATAAATACCACGAATACGATACTTAGGTATGTTCATGAACAGCTATACTAGACTTCGGAGACTCGTTTTCTTATTTTTAATATATGTAAAAGTAACTGCCATTCCAATGACAAAATAAAACAGCTTTTTCTGTCAGATAATATAACAACAGGCTATTCTTATTGAAGATATAATTGATAAACAACTAAATATTTACTTACTAAATTCATACTTGTCAAGAAAATTTTATGTTTTATTATTTTATTTTGTCAACTAAAACTATATTTGCACATTCCAGTGAAATCTCTTTATTTATACTTAATAACTAGCGGTCGCCCACGACTTCATCCGCGTGGAACATTGCAACATTAATTTATTTTTCTAAAATAAAAGTAGCCTAAGTTACTCCTTATTATATCACCTACCTGCCAAAAAAGTCCCGTCAAAATCTGTCCAGCCATTTCAGAGATTAGCCGGAACAAACAAACAGAAAGACAGACAAAAATTGTAAAAAAAGTTATTTTGATGTATGTACCGTATATATATATTCATATGCATGTAGTAAAAACGGTTATTTCAATATTACAAACAGACACTCCAATTTTATTTATACTTATGTATAGATAATAGTACATAGGAACTTTGTATTATCATCCATTCGCAGTCTTCAGGAACAGTTAAATCTACTTGCTCATCAGGTGGACAACATAGAGATGCATAGTCGGAGAAAGATACTGCTTCTTCATGGTGTGCCAGAAGCTACTGAAGAAGATCCTACGGAAGAAGTGGTAAAGACAATTACTGGAAAACTGAAGCTGGACGATTTCTCTGACAAGGATATTAGTCGATGCCATCGTATGGGCCGCCAGTCTGGTCACAGTCATCCACGTCCTCTTGTAATAAAGTTCCGAGAGCTTGATGTCCGCAACAAAATTTGGTACTCCAAAACGACTCTTAAAGGGACAGGACTGACCTTGTCAGAATTCTTGACAAAAGCAAGACACGACACTTTTATAGCCGCACGAGAGAGGTTTGGTTTAAATAAGTGTTTTACACGTATGGGATTTGTGTTTGTGATAGGTGGTGATGGGAAACGTCGGCGTATAAGTTCCATTGCCGAACTCAGTGAAATCTCGGATCCACCAATTATGAAGCCTAATTCTTCGAAGCCTTTATCATCAAAGCCTGCAAAGGGCAGGCGTGCGGCTACAGCTGGCAAGAAATAGATTGGGTTTCTGTTTGTGAAGTGCCCTGTAAATTTAACGCCTTTCTGTGGATCTTTTCATACAATTCTTTACTTTATATTTTCTTTTTTTTTTTATGTTAGTCATAACGGGTATTTTTATATTATTATTTAGTTAATTTCGTAGCTACTTGTATTGTAATATT
The DNA here is from genome assembly GCA_927399485.1 of Calamotropha paludella. Lineage (NCBI taxonomy): Eukaryota > Metazoa > Arthropoda > Insecta > Lepidoptera > Crambidae > Calamotropha > Calamotropha paludella. The sequence goes on along the minus strand of OV656826.1, from coordinate 10,980,095 downwards.
ATTGTTGACAGATTGACATCACAGTACTTTATTTTTTTTTTGTCTTAGTTTAGTATTCCGTAACGCAAGGCAAACGATACATAGCCCATACAGCCTAGTATAAGGTGAATTCACAGATTGGCTGAACTTTAATTTATGGTTTTTGTTTCTTATCATTTTTAATTTTTTTTTCTATTAGTTCTCTTTTTTTTTATTTTTTAGCTCCAACATTCAGCCGGCAGATGGGATATTTAATTTGTTGATAAAACCAACCATTTTTTTTTGTTTGTTTATATAAAGTATATATATACATATATATCTATTTTATTTTTTTTTTATTTTTATGTCTAGTTCTAGTCATTATAGTGATGATGAACACTCTCAATCATTATCGTCAGAAAATGACTCTAGTTTTGACAGTTTACCGTCCCTTTCTGATTCTCTTCATAACCAATTTTCGAATATGCCTCAAAATTTTAATGTCGTTCACATCAACGCACAGAGTATTCCGGCCCACTACTCAGATATGCTGGTATCTTTTGATGTCAAAAATCTCCATGCTGTTTTAATCTCCGAATCCTGGCTTAAGCCCTGTTTACCCTCTTCTTCCTATGCGATACCAGGCTTCAATCTCATAAGGAATGACCGCACTAGCTCTGGGGGAGGTGGAGTTGCTATTTATTTGCGATCTAATATTTCCTACACGATAATTAGCTCCTCGGCCCAACCTTCTTCACTTATTGCCGGTGAACATCTGTTTCTTGAAGTCCTGCTATCACATAACAAGGTGTTGCTTGGAGTTTATTATAGCCCCTCCCTACGAGTAAATTTCTTTAATTCTGTTGAAAAACTTCTAGATGACCTAATACCATCATACGCTCACTCTATAATAATGGGGGATTTCAATACCTGCCTTTTAAAGGATGATTCTCGAGCTCAGACTTTTAAATCCATCGTCGGATCTAGTAATTTGCATATTCTTTCACTCAATGCCACCCATCATTTCCCAAATGCTACCCCCTCACTTCTAGATTTATTAATAGTTTCGGCTCCTCAACATGTTATAAAATATGGTCAATGTCCGGCCGATTCCTTTTCTTATCATGACCTTGTATTTTTATCTTACAAAATTCGTCCTCCTAAAGCTAAACCAAAAGTCATTCTTCAGCGCAGCTTTGGTAGCATAAATCAGGAAGCCTTTATCACTGATGCTCAGAGCATTGATTGGTCGTTGGTGATAAACGCTGAAACTGTCAATGAACAGGTTGCTGCTTTCAATACTCTCATAACTAAACTTTATGACAAGCATGCACCTTATAGATCCATAAAGTTGAAGCATCTCCCGGCTCCCTGGATTACAAATGATATCAGGGCATTAATGCACAAAAAAGCTGTTGCAAAAAATAAATATAAACGTTGTCCAAACGATATTAATAAAAATAAGTATACCAAGGCTCGTAATCGCTGCAACACGGTGTGTAGGGATGCCTTACGCCGCCACATTCATGTTTCTGTCGCATACAAAGACCCGACAAAGGTCTGGAGTTTCCTTAGGTCAATTGGAATTGGAAAATCACATCTGCACTCTATTCCTAAAAACCTTAACATCGATTCACTTAATACACATTTCTGTGCCGCTTCCAGCCTCACTGATTCGGATAAGAATCTTACTTTGAATTATCTTTCTTCTTTACCAATTCCAGACTATTCTCCTTTTCTTTTTACTCAGTTTTCGGAATGTGATGTTAAGAGGAGCATGCTATCAATCTCTTCCAACGCGGTCGGTGACGATGGCATTAGTCGCAACATGTTGATTCCTATCCTTGATATCATCCTTCCTATTCTGACCTTTATTTTTAATAGCTCTGTATCACAAGCTGTCTTCCCAGAAGGTTGGAAGTACGCTCAGGTGATTCCACTGCCTAAAAAACCCACTCCTCAGTTATTTTCTGATTTTCGACCCATTTCTATCCTTCCCTTTCTATCCAAAGTTTTTGAACGTCTTGTCCTCAATCAATTGAATTGTTTCCTAGCCCGTCATTCTCTTTTCAATCCTTTTCAATCCGGCTTCCGTTCAGGACACAGCACTACGACTACTTTGCTTAAAATTACAGACGACATTCGTTCTGGAATGGAAGCTGGTCATGTCACGGTTTTAACACTATTGGACTTTAGTAATGCTTTTAATACTGTCAATTTTGATATTCTTTTGGCATTACTGCGCTCTCTTAACATATCTCCATCGGCAACTGAATCGTTCCACAGTTATCTTAGCGGACGCAAGCAGCGGGTTCGTCTGGAGGAGAGTATCTCTTCCTGGAGTCCCACGACTGCTGGTGTTCCGCAGGGCGGTGTCCTTTCTCCACTTCTCTTTGCTATTTTTATCAACTCTATCTCAAATAATTTATCTTCTTCCTATCACCTGTATGCAGACGACCTTCAAATTTACTGTCAGGCTCCTGTCACTGAATTGCATAATGCAGTCCGTGCTATAAACAATGATCTCTGTCGAATTGCAGAGTGGAGCAAATCCTATGGCCTCGATGTTAATCCCAACAAAAGTACCGCAATTATCGTGGGAAGTTCCACGATGATTGCTAGAGTGGACTGGCAATTGCTGCCAAATATAAACTTTGCTGGCACCGATATTCCTTTTAGCTCGTCAGTGAAAAACTTGGGATTAATTTTTGATAATAATTTGAGTTGGCGACCTCAGTTAGAGGCCGTCAGTCGTAAATTATATGCTTCAGCAGCTGCGCTGAGAAGACTGCGTAATTTTTTACCCACTTCCACCAAAATTGCACAAACGCAATCTCTGTTGCTCCCTATTCTAGACTATGCCGACGTCTGCTATCTTGACATCACGGAGGAACAGCTTAATAAGCTTGAGCGTCTTCAAAATTTTTGTGTTCGATTCATATTTGGCCTACGCAAATATGATCACATATCTCAGTTTCGTTCTCAGCTCAAATGGCTTCCCATTCGTCTTCGCCGGAATACTCACATACTTACTCTGCTCTACAACATACTATTTAATCCTTCAGCCCCTCACTATCTTAAAGAACGTTTCAAGTTTCTTCATACATCATACACGTTTTCCTTGAGGTCATCAGATAATCTTGGCCTTATATCTTATATTCCCGCACATAGTTCCACGTTCTATGACTCTTCCTTTACTGTTCAAGCAGCTCGTCTTTGGAACTCCCTCCCGGTTTCTATAAGGCGTGCACAATCCATTGGCGTCTTTAAGAATCTCGTAAGGGAATATTTTCTGTCAATTTAGGCGAGCAACGTATGGATGATGTATCCTACTAACTAGACGTTATGTATGTGTATTATATACGTATGTATGTATTTTTAATTTAGGTATATGTGTTTGTATGCTATGTATTTATGTGTATGTGTGTATATGTATGTATGTATACGTATGTATGTATATGTGAATATATATTTATCGTTTACACCGCCGCCTCTTACGCTTCCTTCCAGTCCTATCCATCCAAAGGTTGTCTGGAAGAGATCGCTCTGAGCGATAAGACCGCCCATTGTAACACTATTTTAAGTTTTCTCTTGTTATCTTATTATTTCAATGTGGTGTTATCAATAAAGTGTTTTGTATTGTATTGTATAGTAAAACAATAATTAACCTGTATGTAATACTAAGCCGTTTGGTCTCCGTCAGAGTTGAATAGCATGAACCCTTCACACTAAGGGGTGTCATAAGTGGCGACTAATGGTACTAGAGGTAATCACCATGCACCTTTCTTTAGCCACAAAAGTGGCAGGCAATTTACGAATTGTGATCTTTTATTGCGATCTCCAACCCTCCTGCTTCGAGATAAAATTGTGGCAAAATCCGCCAGGCTTCCGTCCAGCAGAAGTTCTTATTGCTGAGATAAGAATAGTAAACACAAATAACATAAACAGTCACACATACTTCCGTCAATAGCATAGTTACAGTAAGTACACTCTCTACGATTTCGAGATAAACGTGCTAAAAGTTTTGGTACGAAAATATAAAGGTGCTAAGGTCCTCTTTCATTTAAAGCTACAGTCACCATGATCTGATTACAAATAAAGGATTTATGGAAAATTTTCGTACCAAAACTTTTAGCCCATTTTTCTTGAAACCGTCGAGAGCCTACTTACTGTAACTATGCTATTGACTTCAGCATAACACACCACACCACAAACGCAAATGAACACAACTCAAACGTACAAAAGACGCACACTAACAGACACGCAATATTATACATTCATTTAAGTTAATGTTGCACGTGTATGGTAAATAATCTTATTATATTGTTCGATTCCTGGAAGGGGCAGATGTTTGTATGATGAATACGAGCATTTGTACCTGAGTCATCGATGTTTGTATATATTTCTATTAATATTACAAATCTATGTATCATATATGTGTGTCTATCCGCTACCCTTGTATTCATAACACAAGCCTTACAGTATTTACTTTGAGCTAGGCTAATTGATGTAAGTTTAAGAAATATTTATTTATTTTTTGAAATTAATATATTTTTATTTATAAAACATTCAAGTCTGATATTTTACAATACATAAACATATTAATTCAATTTATTAAATGTCAGACTGTTTGACTCTCAGTCAAACTGAGGTTAATTTTAAAATGTATTTATTGAGGTATTTGAAGTATGTTTCTTGATAATATTTATTGGCAAAGAATTGTTTAGTATTTCAAAAGGAATTTATAATTTAATTATTATTATTCGACACTTCTTGTTGTAAATATGGGCACTTTTTCCAACAGTCATTTCTTTTGTTTGAGTTGTGTTTACTTAATAATTGTTATCGATATATAGTTAATTAATATTTCAAAATGATTTAATAGTACTATCATAATTATTCGTATATTATTTGTATCTAACAGTAAGAAGGAAACGATTCCGTAAATAGGGTAATTTAACGTTATTTTTTTTTAAGATATAATTATTTTATATTTTTTATAAATACTTAATAAATAATATTTATTTTATAAGACATTATAAAGTTCACTTAGTATGCTAATTCACTACCTTTTTTCAATTGCTATTTGTGGAAAGCTTGAAGCAAGCTCTCTATAGTTAGTGCAGTTTCAGTTTAATTGGTAAATTCTATTGAGGGAATATTTTGGATTAATGCTATATTTATGTATGTGATATTATATAAATATTATTTTTAACCAACATTACATACATTACTCTGAACCCATATTTAGTAGCTAAAGCATTTGTGTGAAGGATATCATAAAGTTTGTTTTGACTTTTTAATCCATAAAAATAACTTAATAGTTTTGTTTAGCTCCACATTTACTTAATGCAGAAAAGCTGGACCATAATCTCATATCTTCTCTAGGTTTATAAATTAATGTAGGTATAAATATACTCATATCCATTTAGTGTCTTAAAAGTCCAAGATTATTATGCGATGCTTTTTATTTTACGTTTCATTTATTTTATTTGTAAAATCTTTATTGGAATAACGGAATGACATAAAAAAACAATAAAAAGAAACAAACTAGTTAGCAATAAAGTCACCGACTTTATACACTTGAGCGAGACTAGATGTTTGTAAATAGCAAAATGCTTTTAATGGTTTAGTTTATAAGGGTATTCGGAATGCCGTTATGTGGCTAACTGACGCTCGTGGTTTTGTCTTCGAAATAAATAGTCATCTGTCATGATTTTTTATGGAGCATGATATTTTTAGAGTCCATTACCAAAAATCAGCATATTTCAAATGCTAACGTGGACGCAGCTTAAGGTCCGCACATAAGAGAATGCTTCCGAATCGTTTTGACATTTCGTATGTTTCAGTATTTTGAAGAATTGTGGGAGATATTTGCTGTGCCACTACGAACTCGCAAGTGTTGTAGCCATAAATGGAAAACATGCGGAGTCGAAGTAACAAATTCTGTTTTCTATTCCCCAAAGGTAAAATGGAAAGGACTGTAAATCAAAAGTTTTGTTTAACATATGAACAGAATAAATTGAATCGGAAATATTGGCATTTTACATTGAAAGCACGTTTTCTGCAATTTGTAGTAGTTTTGTTTAGCAATATAGAAAGCAAGTTCTGTAGTGCGAGTCGTATTTGCGAGCAACGGCTTTAATCATAACTATTTCTGTTCTTTATCTCCTTTATTTATAATTGTTTACCGTTGTATTTTAATGTCTAGTATTATTATGATATAAGTAATATCGAGGAGCTCGGTGGTGACGTGTTTAGTGCATTTGGGCTATGATTGCGTAAGTTAAGCACGTTGTGTAAGGGTCGCTTATAAGAAGGGTGATCAAAATTTTATCACTGCGACATCCTCAGCGTTTTGGAAAGTACATTAAACTATCGGCACCAGCCGGATTTTCAGTCGTTACAACTCATCAATCCGCATTGAGCTCGAGCAGTGGGTTAAATGTTCTTTTATCCACAGGGAAGGCTTGTAAAGCGTTAACAGCTTAGGTATGAACTCTCAAGTCACAATTCTTTATAACAAGTAAACGAATCCCATTGAAACTATATACACTTACGGAATAGACATAAACCTAATATAAATAGAAATCACTTTGAATAAGTGAAATAAGTCTGTCGTACTTAAGTTAGAGCAATTTTAAAATATGTTTTATTTACGACGAAATCATGATCTATTGTCATTTGGGACACAGACTTTCGCACAGATAATATAGTTCGGTGGCTGGTAAGGATAAACCTTTAACCTTACCTAACCTGCAATGTATATCAAATTATTAGTGATTAGTGTGCCAAATGTAATTAGGAACAATAATTTTAGGCCTTCGAAGGTCACCCAAAAGGGCATCCTATCGACCGTTATCGTGGTTTATATTTGAATAATTTTAGATATGGCACTATACTTTGTCCAATGTATCCTACATTGGACAAAGTATAGTGCCATACATAGATACTTTTGACAGGTGTCACTTACTTATTGCTACGTACTAAGGTTGCGTTTGTTTCTTGGGTTTGGCTTCACATTGCAATAGCAACTTTATACCCTCTATATAGGTGTCAACTGTCAAAAGTATCATCCTACATTGAACAAAGTATAACATAATTTATTTAAAATTATAACGTTAGCTGTAACCGATATATATCGTGTGCAAATACAGCACAGGCGTGCTTGCAATAACAAGCGCTAGATGATTTATCTTATGTTATTTGAAATATTCTGTCATGTGTTATTTTGATAGTTTGAAATTACAACGTCTATAAATCATGATTTTCTCAACGAGTAATTGACAGTCGTATTATTACAGAAAAAAGGCGTGCAGAGTAATGTTATTTTTATTACAAGAACCATAATAAATGTCTTTTTCAATTTTTTCGGCGAATAGTGAGTGATACTAATGGAAGTAAGTAATTACTTTTCCAAAAAATATTAAAAAACCTATAAAAAATTATATTAAACTATTTTCGTTGGATTAAGAGTTGGTTTTGGGTTAATTTTTTTTATTTTGTAACATAAATTGTTTTGTGTTGATTTATAGTTCACGTGTTTGTTTTAACATTTGTTATTTAATTCTCTCATTTCAACTCGTTTTCAGGAGTCGTGTTCACAGAATGGCATTGTTTGACTGGGTCTCAATTTGGTTTTCAAAGTTTTTTTAATACAGAGTGTAATGGTGAGATAATATTGATTCCAAACATGCAGACCCAAAGCGCAATAGCTGTCGTTAACGACTGAAAACATACTTGGGACCCTCCAGCTTATCTTCCGAAGAATGTAAGAGCTCGAATTAATAACTATTTCGTTACCTAACCGCCGATATATCTGCACGAAACTTGCTGATTCTCCGTAATCGTAGGTGGCATATGTACCTACCTTTATGAACACCGAGGAATAGGTATCGAGTAATTCCAATATTGTTACCCTTTCTATACATCTAAAGTGACATTGAACCGAAGCAACGTTGATGTGTGAATATTAAAGATCTGGCTTCAGTTTTAAAATGTTCGCTCTTATTTATTATTATTTTTTTATTTATAACAAAATATATTTATAAATAAAATAAAAATGGTGTCTCACAAGCTTATAAAGGGTTTTTCTGTACATTGTAACTCATCGTCTTCAAATATTCAGTGCAGCGAAATTATGAAGCTACAACACACCTACTCATCTTCAATATACATAATTAGTTATTGATAATATGTAAGTTATTTCTGAATATAGACAATCGTTCAGGTAAACGTAGACTTGAAACAATGGAATGTAGCACTAACTTACTAATACACCATTAACCATTCTAATATGCACTAGTTATTCAGTACTATAAGTCGTTAATATCTTCTTCTTTTCATATGGGCAGTTTCCGCAACTCAACGGCTTATGTACCCGTTTTGTTTCCGAAATGTGTCAGGAACTACCCCAGCTGTGCAAGGAATGCTCCAACTGTTTTCACCTTTAATGATGACTTCTTGGAGGCTATTAACAGATTTTATTGTTAAACAAGCACTCCGGGATGAGATGTCGGTTCCGGGTTCCGGGGCCATGGGATCCGTAAACAATCCCTTCCGCAGCCCGTTAAATAAACACATTACACATTTAGTCTGATTCGTAGACGACCGGTTTGCCCGTGCGGGATTGATCCTACCTTCTTAGCCAAACTTGTGTTGAATAAATAATGCTGACATGCACAAATGTGCATGTCAGCTTTAACTAATGAACAAGCTGATCGAGTTTGATCTTCACCGATATATTAAGAACGTTATTCAAACATTTGGCATACGACTAGGAATAAACGGGATAAAACACTAAACCTTCACAACTTAGGGTGTTGTAAAACTCGACTAATATTGCTGGAGTTAATTACTTCACGCAGTGGTCACAATGGGTATCAGTTTTTTCCGCATCATGATTGATCTTCGATCACCAAGTTACTTACCAAGCATGGTAGGTTGTATCAGCTGTGTTGAGGCATACTCATATAACTAACAACTCTTCTTATAAAAAAAGGACTCCAGAATTATTATTTCTGCATCTCTATCAATGTTCGTAGCTTCATGAGCAGGTCACCCCAGTAACTGTTCGTGTGAACTGGGGCGGCTGTTGCGGTACCATAGGTAGATCTGTTAGATCATTGCGAGTTTAGAGAAAGGTGAATATAAGTGTTTGCCTTATTTGTTTGATACGCAAACTCATTAGCAGAAACAAGTGTCTAATCCAGAAAATTGTCTTACGTTATGGATTGATCTGTTTAATTGGAAATTAATAAACCATCACGCGCTTCAAGGTAAAAATAACGAGTATAGCTGGTTTAACGATTTCAGGTGCCTTATGGATCACGAACGGTCAAAGATAACTATACATTATATAAATGGTTTCTATATATTGTAAACCTTATTAAGATCATACGATTATTAACTATATCTTTATTATTTAAGTATTAATAAGATTTTTATATGCAAAGAAATTTTTACTGGAGAAAATTCAACATATCTCAGGTCCTGGCTGACACCTGAAATTGAGTTCCTATAATGATTTATATTCTGTGTGAACTAAGGATTTTTGGATTAATATAATAAATTGACTACCGGCTCTTGTGAAAGTTACATAAACCTTGAAAACAAGAAACAAAATAATAAGATAAATTAAATACAAAAATACTCCGGCATCTTGGATAATGCTTATAATACAAATAGACTAATTCAATTTGATTTCAGTGCTCGTTTCCAGATCACAGAACTCACACGGATCACTCATACTGAAAAAGTTCACATACATGGAAAGTTCCGGATGTTATGATTAATTTTATTGATTGAGTCTCTGTAAGTTTTAGTATGAAGTACTTGAAACTAAGAACAATAGTTTAAAATACCTATTACACTGACAGCAACCAAGATAATGAATTTGTAGGTTTCGTTTTTAAAAATGCGAAAATAATTAACATGAATTATTTTCACCTATCGCAAATGTTTAAGTTCCAGTTCACACATAAAATTAGTTTGAAAACATGAATTGCTAAGTGAACGTTTTCATTTATAAATTTTTAAAAATTATATAATATAAAAAGGCAAGAAAATGTTGTTCAACTTTTATACATTTTCATTTTTTCAAATTGTATTTTAAAATATTTATTTCGGAAAAGAAAGTTCCATAATGTTAGTACTCGTAAGAACAAAAATACTTGTAAGTTAATATTGGTACGTAGTAAATAAAGGAATAATAACTTTTTAAATGATGAATGTTTTATTGATATGGGTTATAGCTAATAATTCGATATTTTCTCAAGTTAAATATAGGGGTATCATTAAAATTTTGCAAGGTTCCTGTTTGAGTCCCAGCAGTTACGAAGTTTATTAATTATCACTGAACTCTGCAGCTAAATTTAAAGCCCCAATTTATTGCTTAAAAGATTCAAAGGCAAACCTCGACTATTTTATTATTTATATTACAATATACAATAATTTAAATTATTGATTAAAAGATAAGATCATTTATTTGCGTTTAAATTAGCTACAATGTAGATATTACCATCTGGTTACAACAATAAAAATACATACTGCCTATTCAGCCATTAAAACATACCAGCCAATAACTAGTCAATATTATGTCTAGGCTTATACTAGAAAATACATGATTCTCTCTAATATCATTATACTTTATAATAATATATTAACATGTATAAAAAAGTTGTTTTTATTCGTTTATTTTTGAGAAGCAGAAAAGTAAAGAAGTAGTATTCAAGAAGCAACATAGTTATACCAATACTAATCAACCTTTGAATCAGGATCTTTATTTGTGATATGTAGTAGGTTAGTGTTACAAAGATAGTGATTTGTCAACGTTGTTAGTACCATTTAATTTTCATTTTAGGTAAGGTATACAAAAAGAAATAAAAATAAAAATTCCATTGTCATTACGAAATCAAACAAATTCAAGATTTAAAGTAAATGAATAATCATTAATATAATTCCTGTAATTAATAAGTTTCCAAAATCACAAATGCAATGCAATATATTTGCAATATTAACAAAGAAACATGTCCAAATTATTTCAAGGGTTTGTCATTTAGGAATTCCTGTATTGTCTAATAAGCTTTGTCAATTAATAATGCTTGCAGGCAATATTTTTATTGGGATGCCTTTGAGAATGTTAGGAATTTTATTGAAATTCCTGGGAGCCATTCCAAAGAAGATACTATTAACGTAATCAGTTTTACATCTAAATGCATATATTCTACTCCCATTTCAATGACTTCTATTCGAATTTCTTTCTGCGAAAGTCGTGAAATCGGAACGATCACTTGATAAAGCTTTTTCAAAGATATCGAACAGATTAATCTATATTTTTTATTTGGAAAGTAATCTTTTCATCAAAGCATGTTCACAAAATAAATAAATAATATACTAGCGGTCCATCCTGGCTTCGCACGGGGGGGACAAAATTTTTTCGAGAATTAAATATAGCCTATGTTACTTAGCGTGAATGTAGCTTTCCAATAGTGAAAGATTTTTTGAAATCGGTTTAGTAGTTTTTGGAGTTTATTCATTGCAAACATACAAAAATAAAAATCTTTCCTCTTTATGATATTAGTGTAGATGTATGTTACTTGTTAAAGAGTAAGTTTCTGTTGAGTTTCTGCAGTTAGTGCCGAGGCAGGTTCCTGGTTGATCTTAGGTATAAGTCTTATTAATGTTTGTAAAGCACAATTGTTTTTGTTTGTTTTATTATTATTATTTCGTTTCTTATGTTGTGTCTTTATTTGTGCTGTATACCTATGAAAAGGCTTATGAGAGTTGAAGAAGCGAGAGATGTTTGTCAGGATCTGTGATCTCTGCTTGTACGTACGTGTATGTATGTACTTTTGATCAACAAATTTTTCTTTCTTTTTTCTTTCTTCATTTATTTTAAGTAATCAATTAAAATCATAGAATTGCGAGACAGTGAAAAATGAATATTTTACTAAGAGTACGAGTTTCGGTATTTCAACCCTGGTTTGAATGTCATAGTTAAAATCGTGACCAATTACTTTAAGTTCTTGTTGAAATAGACGAGAAAAAGAAAAACAGCGTGCTCTAAATTTAAAATTGTTATTATTTGAGATTGGCTTGTTCTTACACTTCCTCGCACATTACACATTTGAATAATTAACTTTTTTTTATTGATTTTGCGCATCATTTATTTGATATTTAATCCTAACGTTTGGACTCCTACACAGCCGATCCGAGCCGTGATCACAGGGTGACTAAGTCACATATTTTCTACTAACTTCACAATATATCAATCGGGCACGTTAAAATTAAAATTTTTATATAAATCAAATTGTTTTATTTTGCATTTCATTTAGTTATTAAATTATCACTACGATTACATACAACTAAGTCTACTACCAGTTCGGGAATTAGGAGGCTCTTCCTAGAAGAACTGGCTAAAAAACCTCGGGCAGGGGGACCGACCTTCATCTTACTGTTATTATGTACTTACAAAAAGGTCTAACTACATCACCAGGTCTTGCAATGTGTGTCTTTGTAGGTATTAATTTTTTGATTATTTGATCTTAAGCAGGTCGAACGTTCCAATCTTCGTCTCTATTGAAATAAGGATCTTAGCATATTGTGTACCTCCAGTCTCTTCCTAGTGGCATCAATGTAGTCTTGTACAGGTAAGCTTGTGAAAGGTCGAAACGTCAGGATTAAATATAAAGTAAATTATGGACAAAATCCGTAAAAAAGTTATTTTATTCTTACACAAATTTTTGTTCTAATTATACGAGCTTGTATACAGAATAGCATAGGGATGTTCTTTATTGTAAGAAGTAAATAGCTTTTGTAATTAAATCAGAATTTGAAAATCTACGACACAACAAAAATTCTCAGAATATTTCGTGGATACTCCAAAACAATATTTTGCTACATTATTAATAAAAGCTTTGTTTATATTAATTAACTAAAGCATCCCTCGCAGGGGTATTGGGGCTAGTGACCGCAGATTCCCCGTCGCGCCATCAATTCCCTCTGATTCCAATTTAAGCACTTAGGCTGACCACATCAATACTCAAGCAGATTCCCCTAATCCGTATTCATTTTCCAAAGTGAAACAGCGCGGGATCACAAATTGAAATTTAAAAAGTTGCGTTATGTTTGAAATTGATTACACTCATATCTTCTTTGAGTAACTTTAGTTAGTTAACGTTAGTAAGTTAGTAAAGTTAGTTTTTGTTTAGCGTTATCACTGCTACGTTCGTATTATCGCATCTATCCCGTAGATACATCTTGTATTACAGGACTATATATATTTAGTTATTAAACTTAAAAAAAGATTACTAAGAATTCGTGAAACACCATATTAAATTTCCCTTACCCCTCATGGTTAAGTTTGGTTGCTAAATGATTGTGTTGCGAGTGAGTCCACTTTCGTATTACATCGGTGAGGATAGAACTCGATCCGCTTTGTTTAAAGCTGATATCTCAACCGACGGGCTACGGTCGTTCACGTCCATTAATTCCAGTAAAACACCCTTTTTACGGATAACAAAAACGTTTTTAGTTTTATTCTTTTATATATTTTATTCTGAACCGGTTCTTAAACGATGTCGAAACAATAGAAATATAGTTCCTGAACAATAGAAATACGAAAATATAAGCTTTTTCGGTAACCGGTATTTTTTTAATTTTGTATTTATATGACAAAAATAGACCCCTTTTTGGAACAGGATGTCAATGATCATATAAGTAGAGCAAACACAATGACAACACAGCGTGCTCAATATATCCAATAATCGTATATGTTAAACGAGGTTTCGTTATACAATAGTGAGAACTGAAATAAATGAAGTGGGCGTCATTATATCTGGCGTCTATGCTGCAACGTTAAGTCGCGCAATGCCGAATTTGTAAAAAAGCCACGACAGAAAATACAAAAATAGAGAGGTCGAATTGTTGAAACGCCTAATTCAACAAAGGGCTAAGCGTTACAACACATATGTAGTTCTAGAAAGGACTTATTTGAGAAATTGCTAATCTTTAATCCACAAATGAAGAAAGTCAGTTGGTCCAAGAATAAAGATTAATATCTTTTATTGCTTAGGTTCACAACTAGCAGTTGTGCTAGTTGCGATGTCTGCTTTTTTGAGATGCGTAATGCATCGGATATCCAAATTCGGAGGGCAGCGGGGTACGAGGCACAGTTCTTACGTGAGCTAATCATCGTGCCGGTTGGCGCCCAGATGTGAGGATCCAATGGACACCTTTGGGAGCTCGGGCGTCCACGCGGGCTCCAGTTTGGCTATCCCGTGGTGTGGGGCTCTGACTCGTCTCATTTAGCCTACAATCAGCAACCCGTTCTACTATCATCCTTCGTCACCTTCTCTCGTCCAATTTTGTGATCCGTACTTCTGAATAGTGGATCTGCTTGCCTGAGTCTGTGTTTCCTGACACATACAATTTAGGAGTCTTCAAGTCACGAATATAAAGGTAACTTCTAGACAAACGCGTCACATCCTATAGTCCGTTTTTTTAGCATTAGAAAGAACAAAGTTTGGGTACTTTATTGTACATATATAATGTAACAAACAAAACGTAACATCGTGAAAAGTTTACACTAAAAAGTACCTTAAGAAGCAGAAGTTGCAAACTTGTGGAACAAAACGTTGGTCAGTTTGACACGACAAAATTAAAAAGTTCATGCCGATGTTGTAATACGTACCATATTAAGGGGTTCACACACAGAGCAAGTAATGTATATTAATACACATTACATCCCGGGATGTATAGCTTTAAATTATCTTAAAGTATCACACACAGAGCCGGTAATGTAATGTATCTTTCCCTTCATTCCAATGGTATAAGTCCCGCTTGACGCACGTTTCAGCTGCTAAGATGTTATACAGGTTGTTCTTATTTTTAATTTTATAGTACTATGGACCCATCGAGTTACTTGCTATTAGATTTACTAGATAGTTCTTCAGAAGATGATGAGGATTGTGGTTTTGATTCGCGCATTGCCATATGTACCAAAAACAGAACGATGTGGATTGACGATCACGATCAGATAAAGTATAAGGAAAATTCCGGAGAGTTTAAAATATTTGATGAATTATCAGACGGAAAATTTCGTGAATAATTTCGGGAGTCAAGATCAACGTTTTCAGAACTTCACGATCTAATTAAAGATTATTAAGAAAAATAATACACACATGCAAAAAAGTATATCTGCTGAAGAACGACTTGCCGTGTGCTTAAAGGCTTAAAGGGGAACAGACTGCTGTGAAGTGCTGTGCTGGTGGCAACACTGTGAACTTTTTGAACACCCTTACGAAGAGAGATGTATAGTAATATACTAAAATGTACTGATATGTATTAAGATGTATCGAAATATAAATGTATATTTTCGTATCTTTAAGGTACAAAGATGTAAAAATATACATTATAGCTGTGGTGTGTGGTCTCCTGACGATTTCTATGGAAAGATGTATCGAGATGTATCGTGCTAATATACATCTTTACATTACCTGCTCTGTGTGTGAACCCCTTTAGGTGATTTTTGGTGTAAAATTAATGGATGGATAAATAAAAGTTAAAAAAAAACGTGTATAAGGAAGATGTAATATTGACAGACGGTACAAAAGAATTATAATTGATTTAGTTTTAAAAAGATTTGTCAAAGTCATATAGAATTTAGATTACATAAAGGAACTAAAAGTATTAATATAGTAGGTATACAAAAGAATATTCCAACAATTTTTAAAATGGTCGCTTAACATGGCCGCCATTTGCAACAATACCGGCAAATGGCAACGTCACTGGCATCACGAAAGCGATTGCGAGTAGCTGTGCATTTATCTGTTTTGACTATTTTCTCTATTTTCTTTGGTTTTTTGTTAAGTTTCTATTGTTTTTGTTAAAAGTTATTTTTGTTATTTAATCTGTTCAACAATGGACGAGCCTGAAGCCGGTCCAATTGGTCTCCAGCACAAGGTTCAAAACCCCTTCTGTATTTACTTCGCCAATGAGAAAAAGACCGAAACAAAATCCGCTCAGCGCAAGTGAAAAACAACTAGTCCTGAACATTCATAAAATGGTATTGGAAATGTGGCCTAAGGACGAGTACCCCAGGAAAGTGGATGTGGTCTATAAGACAGCTGTTACAGCAGGAATATCGAAAGCCACTGTCTACAACATATTAAAAGAAAAAGAAAGAAGTGGCGATGTGCAATCTCCGCCTCTTCGTCAAAGAAAACCATACAAGTTTTCTAATATGGACGAAATTGTTCTATCTGGAATTCGAAGGAAAGTGCATGGCTTTTTTTTCAAGAACGAAATACCAACACTTGACAAAGTGTTGGCAGAAGTAAATAATGACGACTCATTGCCTAACATGTCCAGAAGTACGTTGCACAAAGTATTGTACCAAAAACTCCAATTCAAATATATTAAAAGGAATCGCAAAAGTGCCTTAAATGACCGCAATGAAATTGTCCTATGGAGGCTTCACTATTTAAGTGAAATAAGAAAATGAAGCTACGTATTTATTAAACTACCTATAACCTTTTATCATTTTGTTCGTAATGGGCAGATTTGTATAGAATATAATAAAATGCCGCTGTCTGAATATCATTGGTACAGTTGCAATGCAAACATTGTAAGGTTGAATCAACTTCATCTTGTTACTCTCGATGATGTCTTTCACTTACTACGCTGGCTCAGCGACCCAAAGTGGATCTTGGCCTCCGACATCAAGGAACGCCACTCCGGTGTGGTTTCTTTTGTTATGTGATGTCGTATACTGCACATATATTAATATTAATATATGTGCAGTATACTATTATAATATTATACCTATATAAAATTTGTATTTATTCATATTTTTTACAGGCCACACAAAGTCTTGAAATGAAAATGAAATGAAAAATAAAGAAGCTCAACGTGAGGGGTTGACAACAGGCTTAAAAATCCATCCGGCAAAGGGAAAAGATTAATCATTTTACACATTGGTAAGGGTAATTTTTAATTTTTTAAGCTGCATAAAGGCCTCTGAGGCCAAAATGTCTACTTTGACTTTTTTAATGTATAATATGACGCTGTATTCATAATTAAACTTGTTTCTTGCACTGCTGTGCTTATGCGGAAAACGTGGATTCAAGTTTTCCCGCCCAAGCGGATCAATGACTGAATTTCTTCAATTTAAAAATCTTAAATCTACTTTATTTGTAACTAAGTCTATTTTGCAAATAAATTTTATAATATAATTGGTTTATTTATTTTAGGATCATCAGATGGATTTGTGGATGGTGGCGATTTGGTTTCCGAAGATAAAAAGGAAGAGGGAGATTACCATTCTGAGATGAATGCCCACAATTTTGAAAAATGGTTCTCGGGCCTCTCCGATAAAATACCAAAAGGCTCGGTAATAATGATGGATAACGCTTCGTATCATTCGAGGAGAAAAGACCAAATCCCTACCACCAAAACGAGGAAAGCCGACATTCAAAATTGGTTAAAGGAAAAAAACATTCCATTTAAAGAAAATGAAGTGAGAGCGGAGCTATTATCAAAAGTCAAAATACACAAACATTTATACCAGTCATACGTAATTGATGAAATGGCAAAAGAGATGGGATTTACAGTGGTGCGGTTACCCCCGTATCACTGTGAAATTAATTCGATAGAATTAATTTGGTCTCAAGTAAAAGGGTACATTGCAAAGCACAACAAAGATTTTAAAATGGCAATGGTTAAAACTTTAGTACCAGTTGCATTTTCAGAAATTACAGCAAGTAATTGGGTGTCCTGTATTCAGCATGTAATTAAGGAAGAAGAGAAAATGCTTAAATCAGACACATTAATAGACGATACTGTAGAAAAATTTGTAATTAATGTAAGGGAATCATCCGATTCTTCATTTTTCGATGATGATTAAATTATGATAATGATTAATTTATATAGAATCCATTTTGTTTTATTACTATGATCTATAATTTCATCCAACTTGCTCATAATTCGACTCACCCTTTAATCACAGTAGGACGATGACTGTACTTGCTCGTGGTTCCATCGTGTTAGTCCCCCGTAGGTACTATGAGCAAATTTTACCTGAGGAGGAGAAAATTTGCTCATGGTACCCCATGAGGGACTAAAACTGGGGGACCACGGGCTAGTACCGCTTTGATCATTTGAACATCAAGACGGAACGTCCTGATATTCGAATGTCTTTCGAGCTTTTTGGGAGAGCTGATTAACAAAAAAGTAGGTAATGAAGTTTACGCAACTTCATATTCTTTTCGTCATCTAAGAAATGAAAATGACCTCATTTACTTAATCAGCAATCCCAAATTAAAATAACGCCAATGTCGAACATTGGGCCTTCACCCTGCACATTTTATGTAGATAAGTAGGTACATAGAGGGAACTACATTTAATATTTTTTTGCTTGCAAAAGAAGTTTGGCCACCACTGCTTCTTTGTTTATATAATGTCTAATGCTAAAAAAAACGGACTATAGATCGCATCATTGCTTACATCAGGCGCGATAGCGGGCAAGAGCTTACCTTTTTACCACGTTTTTCTTATCTCACTTTTCTTATTTGTTTGTTTGTCTGTCCGGGCAAAATCTTGCAACTTAAATTTGAGGCACTTTCCGATAAGCTAGAAAGCTGAAACTTTCAGGATAGTTCAGAACCCGATGACAATGCACTCTAAAGCAACTTTCAACTTTCCAGATGCACTTTCAGGTCCACTTTCGGCAACTTTCACTTTTGTAT
The DNA here is from genome assembly GCA_927399485.1 of Calamotropha paludella. Lineage (NCBI taxonomy): Eukaryota > Metazoa > Arthropoda > Insecta > Lepidoptera > Crambidae > Calamotropha > Calamotropha paludella. The sequence continues at coordinate 10,961,391 of OV656826.1, read as the reverse complement.
GGGGCTTATCCGATTGTTGCGTAACACATGGTTACTTCGTTGAGTTAATAATTAAAAAAAAGAATAAAATAATTATACTAGATTTAAAAAATCTAAAAATCCCACGTTTTTCAATGTCCTAAAAAGAATAAAATAACCCTGCGGGGCAAAGCGAGGGGCCACTCAAAACGTGGGGGCGCATCTTTACAATAATCGGCATCAATGCATGTCATTCATCTCTTTAAAATCTCCTCTTAGTAATATGCGCCCCCACGTTTTGAGTGGCCCCTCGCTTTGCCCCGCAGGGTTATTTTATTCTTTTTAGGACATTGAAAAACGTGGGATTTTTAGATTTTTTAAATCTAGTATAATTTTACAATAAAAAAAGATAATTAACTTATCCTTGGCTTCGACTTTAAAAATACATTATTTTTTCCTAGCACTATATAGGTGGTTTGCGGATTAGGAATTATGCGACAAAATTGCTGCGTCGTATAGACTACCTAATTATTTACGTTTGTATTTACCCAAGACACTATTTGGCTTATGATGATTTAAACAGATCAGTGTCGTTTTTTTAGCTTGATTTTTTTGTTATTTTAACGGAACTGTTACCTTTATAAATAAAGATTTATCGCAGTTTATATATACATAAACCGTAATGCGTTTTTATGTATGTGTTTCTTTAAAAAAGTGGTTAAAGTAAACAAACTTTACAGCAAATATAATAACTTTAATTGCAACATTTATGACGGTCACTTGAACTTTCAAATTCATTCTAGATATATTTTTTTCTAGTTTTTTGTACGATTATTTATCTACTTATTTATAATTAGAACCCGGTGAAATCACGTAAGAAACCTTCAAATAAATACATTATTACAAACAACACCTCTGCCGAAAACTCAAAAGTTATTTAATACACACGCGACGAACCGGTGACACGTAAGTTATTATTTTATTGAATTGCTTACAGATGTTTTAATACTGGTGAGATATTTTCAAGCATATTTAACTGAAATAACTTTTTTAAAGCGATTTGCAATGTATCGGAATCCCAATAATCTTACAATATAAATAAACTTTATTGTACACCTAAAAACAATAAATAGTACAAAAAAGATTAAATATAAAACGCCATATTTTTACCAATTGGCGATCTTATCACCTAATGATATATGTGCTACTTTGTATTTTTGTGTCTCAATCACGCAAAACGGCTAAGTGGGTTTTGATAAAAATTGACAATCATATTATTACGAAGGTAATTATTTACACGTATATTTTTTTTTATCTTTAAAAAGTTTTAATTTCCTGTGGTATTATCATACAACAACTTATAGGACGTATTCACTTAAGTCAACGCGAACAAAATTGCAGGCAGAAGCTATTTAGTTATATATAAATCATGCTTTTGTTATTAAGCCTCTTTATACACTGCGATTTTTACAGTGCTTCTTTAGTGAAACAATTTTGATATGGTCACTAAATTACCCACTTATAATAACGGCCGTTTGGTGCAACGGTAGCGACTGGTTCGTCTGATGACCATGAGTTCCTTTCGTGGTCGTCTTTATACTTATGTTATATATAATAAATAAATAAATATTTCTAACATTCACACCAATTAGCCTAGCCCAAATTAAGCATTGTAAGGCTTGTGTTATCGATACTAGGGTAACGGATAGACATACATATATGATACATCGATATGTAATATTCATAGAAATATATATAAACACCCATGACTCAGGTACAAATGCTCGAATTCGTCATAAAAACATCTACCCCTTCCGGGATTTGAACCCAGGATCGTCGGTCCGAAAGGCAGGATCGCTACCGTTGCACCGAAACCAAACATATTCTATACGTAATTTAGTATGCAAAGTACAAACTCTGTTTCGTTTTCACTAAATGATTGTTGTGAGTTGACCGAAAATTATTATATTTTTGATAAGTTTAATTATTCATAAATTAAGTGACATCTATGCAAATTTTACGTCGTTTTTAAGTGTTTTGAACGGTTCCATTATAACTTCTTTAAGACGTTATTCGTCGACTTCGCAACTTATTAGTTGAAGACTGTTTGGTGCAACGGTAGCGATCCTGCCAGTCCTGGTTTCGAGTCCCAGAAGGGGCAGATGTTTGTGTGATTATTACGAGCATTTGTACCCGAGTCATGGATGTTCATATATATTTCTATTAATATATACTAATTTATATATGAACTGTGTATGTATATCTGTTACCCTAGTATCCATAACACAAGCCTAACAGTGCTTACTTAGGGCTAGGCTTATTGGTTTGCTTCTGAGAAATATTATATTACTGTGGAGATACATAAGGATGTTTGACAATGGAGTGTGCTGTATTTATGCAAAAAAAGCAATAACGCAATACTTTAAGTACCTTAAATATCAAAGCGATACATTATGAAATTTACAAAAGAATTGAATAAGAAAGGAAGAAGCAGGAACAAATTTATTCGGTATCTTTTAATTTCTATTATACTGAATCCGCCTTAATTCGGTTTTTTGTTAGAATACGAACTCTCAATAACGAGTTGACGGGTGAAATAACTTACTTACAATACAATTAACAATAAATAGTTATGTTTTCATTTATTGGACTGAGCTACAAAAATCGTCTTGACTTGTCTCGGTCAGTACAATTTTGGTGTTTCACTGACTTGAGATGGACCTTTGCTTTCCGTTATTGGAGCGGAGCGAAGCGAAGCTCCCATGGATCAGCTTCAATGGCGCAATGTTTGTTACGTCATAACTTCCAGAGTTCTTAACCGATTTTAATATTTTTTATGGTGAATCAAATCAACAGGTTTAGGACCAGATGTTGACGGAGCCCGAATTTTGAAATTCGCAAAAAAATTTTTTTTCTTTTTTAGTTATTACGTTCCGCTCCAATATATGGTGCTAGCGTAGCTTTATGCTTAGCGTCTGCATCACCTAGTTACTCTTAAAAAGTTATAACGCAAAAAAGGTCTTTACAATAAATGATTGATGTTAATACAAAAATCGCATATTCATTGCCGTGGCGATACATCAAAAGGTGTGCTAAATAAAGAGGGCGCTGCACCGGAAGTGAGCGTGCGGAAGTGAGCGCCTTATGGCGCACCGGACGTGACATCATTCAAACGCACCTGCGCGCTTGAATTTGGAATATGCGAACAAAACACAAATGAGAATTAAATGAACAAAGTGTTTGTTATTTTGGAGCGGCCATTGTGGTGCTGTGAACTTTATGAACGCCATTGTAAGTATGATTAATGGAGGTTTACGCAGACTTCTAGTGGACAACTGTTTGGTAAAAGTCAGAACTTAGAATACCGGCGTAAAGGTTCAAAATACAGTATCCTTACTAATATTATAAATCGTAAAGTGAGTTTGTTTGTTTGTTTGTTTGTTCCGCTTTCACGCCGTAAATAATGAACCGATTGCTTTGAAATTTTGCAGACGTAAAGATAAAAGTCAGGATTAAATAATAGGGTACTTTTTATCCTGGAAAAAAATTGATATTCCCGAGGAAAAACAAAAATATTGTTTGCTTGATGGATGGATTGTAGATGGCGCTGTGTGTCGTTTAAAACAACGTAAAATATTGCAAACGAATATAAACATGTAAATTTAGAAGCTTAATGATACGATAATGAATCCCCGAAAATGAGGAATTCCCGAGGGATGACGTACAATTTGTTTTATCGTGTAAACTGTTTTTTTTACATCTACTTATATGTTGCAAACGAATATGAACATGTAAATTTTGAAGCTTAATGATACGAAAATGAATCCTCGAAAATGAGGGATTCTCAAGAGATGACGTACAATTTGTTTTATCGTCTAAATTGTTTTTTTTACATCTACTTATCCTGAAATCACTAAAGTCAACGAATTACTAATTGGTATAAGTATTAGTTACGTTATTTAGTTCTTGAGGTATGCGATACATGGCGCTGGGTGTTTTTTAAAACATGGTAACGAAGAGTTTTTTAAAATACGTAAGAAGTGGAATGATAGCTTACGCTATTTAGTTCTAGAGGTATGCGAAAGATGGCGCTGGGTGTTTTTTAAAACGTGGTAACGAAGTGTTTTTTAAGATACTTAAGAAGTGGAATGAATTATATGAATTTTGTATCCAGCGTTATATCGCGCTTCTTAGATTTTTCCGTGGGAATGAGAAGTTTTCTTATAGTTGTGCTTTATACCGCAATATAACCGAATTCCACGCGGGCGAAGCCGCGGGCGGAAAGCTAGTAAATAATAATTGCAATTTTTTTTCTCAAGATATCGTTGAGGTTTTTTGTAGTTTACTGCTTAAGAATTAATTTACATACAAGGCGTCCGGTCTGAAGAAAATATGAAGAGTAAAATTTAGTGATCAAATGATAGCGTTACGTTTTTTGTACTTTCACTTTCACTTTCATGTTGTTTTATTATTTACTGTGCTTATTTTCTTTAAACAATCGTTTTAAGGAGTAAACTCCAGTAGTGCGTCGGAACTGCCTTTCGCATCGACAGTCCTGGGTTCGAGTCCCGGAAGGGGCAAATGTTTGTGTGAGGCATTTGTATCTGAGTCATGGGTATTTACACACACACACATATTACTTATGTATTTATGATATAAATATATCTATCCGGTAAACTAGTAGCCATAACACAAGTCTTACAGTGCTCATTTTGGGCTAGGCTAATTGGTGTTAATATTATTAATTGTGTGTGATTTATTACCGCGTAATTGGGACTTTTGGAGACAACATTCATAAATAATTTTAATAGCATTTGTTGTTGCATTCATGCGTTGGCATGCTAAACGTTAGATTATCATTCGGACAAACAACAAGTTAATTACATTAACACGTATAAGTATATATGCAAGGGTTGTTTGTTTATCCATAAACTACAATATGCATATTAGGATTGATAGAATAACTAATTTTCTTCTTTGATTTTAGCATATGTAAATTGTAACTAAAGCTTTTCCAAGGATGTCACATTTGTGTGAATGAAATGACTTTGTTTTATTATATTTAAAGATGCTCTGGTTCAATAATACGGATTGATTAGTGGTATAACCGGACTTTGTTTTATTAAAAACAGGAAGTTTTTATTTGTTATGATATAAAAGAGCGTTTTATAGATGGTTCCTTGTAAAACAACTGTACATGTGGTGGTGAACACTGAACATTGTAAATACTTAGCCTCTTTCTTAAAAATAAGAAAGATTGCTTTTGAATATTTTTATTTTAATATTTCATTGAACTGTTCAGTTGTATAGTGAGGAACTTTGTCATAAAAAGTAATACTTTAAACCAAAGACAATTTTTTTTTTGGAAAAATAAGTTTTTTTTTGGTTTCTTATATTTATTGTACAAATATCACTCTTTTTAACAAAAAACAAAATATTTTCTTATAAGTTACTACTTATAAGGAAATATTTTGTTTTTATTAAAAAAAACAACGGGTTGCACTCGCAGAAGTGAAAACATGAACATTAACGTTGTGCTGTTTTGATATTTTGTAATGGTTAGGGAATAATTTCGCACGAATTGCTTCAGTTATCAGTATAAAAGTATCTACTCTCATTTATATGGTTAAATACAATATTCATTTATTGCGCTATCGTACACAAACATGACAACAAGCACACACGCACACTCGCGCAAGCGCCCTGTCCTCCATCTTACGAATTTTCGATCAGGTCACGTGACCTGACGTGAGTTTAACGTTTTTTACCCATCCCAAAAAGTGCACAACGCCGCTAAAGAAGGTTTCACTTCAAAAATAATATCTTTACAAAAATATATTTAAAACCAGCTGTTAATATTTTAGTTTCTTGTTGAACGTAATTTCTGGATCGTAAGTTGTTAATGGTACGCACCTTTATTTTGGAGAATTAATATATCATTAATATAGGCAGCTGGGTGTCACAACAACAGCCCATAAGTTATCATACTAAGAAAATTATTAAATAAACTGTTCTTGCCGCTTAAATTATTTTTTAATAGTAATCGCCGTGGAATCAAACTTTAAAGTGAAGGCGTCCGTATAATATTGCCAAAAACTGTGCTTATTGTTTTGTTATTTTATTGTTTTATTGTTATTTAATAGTAATCCGTAATGGAATACTCAGATAAAATATTTTCCTGACAAAGCTGGATCAGTACATTGAAAAAGTAAGTAAAAACTCATCAATTTCTTTTTCTCAAACGCGTGACTGGCGAGAATCCATTCTACAGTAGATACAGAGAAACGTACAGTCATGGACATTGTGGTTTGATTTATAGTAGGAGAAACCGTATCTTTAAAAGTAGGAAAAACATTCTCTGGTCTGAACACTTTAGGTCTGGCGTAGCAGATTCTACGCAACAAAGAGAATAAAGCGATTTTCTGAAAAACAGGATGTCGATAAGAGCTTCTATCTGATACGTTACTATTGATAAATATATTTAGCAATTATATCCGCTTTTGTAGAATGTCAAATGAAACATGGCGGTATTATCCTCATGCCATTAATTTTATGGAATTACTATGAGGGTATTTCCATGCGGCGATATATAACACAAGATGACGTTACGACAAAAGGCTTTGACGGGAAATAGTGAAAAAATGAATTCTCATTGCCATAGGAAATAAAATAATAGTTTTTATTGCACAAAATAGTGATAGTCATTACAAATAACACCTTTCATAGTTACTAGACAGAGAATAGATAGGCATAATGTAATATATTTTCTAGAAAAGCTTTTGTGCTTTAGCTATCGTTAATATGTGATAAAATGCATAGGTTCCTTACCTGTAAACGATGTCTGGAGCTGAATAGAGAGCAACATATTAAATCGGTTCCAAATTTAAAACATTAATTCATATGCGAATTTTTGATTACTTACCCGTACTCTCAGCCAAATCCTCGCCAAATCACAAAATAGCAACAATCGTGTCACCAAAATGTTAAAAATTAACTGGTGGTGGAGATATTTGAAAGACCCGTTATTAAGTGTTTTTTGATTATTATGTGATGTAATTACAATTAATATCCATTGCAAGTCGTGACGATACTCTGAAGAAGTAGTCGACGACTATATCTTGTGAATAATAGTAGATAGAAAACATTGACTTGCTCTTGGATGTGGCATAAAATTAACAGAAGTTTTATGATCAAACATCTTTTTGAGTTCTCTTGCAGCATGTAAGGTTGCAGAGCTCCACAGAATTGGCATTAGGTTCAGCGTGGCATTAAGCAGCAGTCATCATCATTATCTTAACCAAAACACTACTCTACTCTGCCACACGGCAAAGAGTCTATGCAATGGCCTAAATAATAAACTCGTATCCATCACACAAACATCTGTTCCTTCTGGTATTCAAACGACCGTCTGTACCAAAGACAGGATAGCTACTGTTGTACCAAATGGTCGGGGCTATATACGCTGCTGATACTACAAGGATTTTTTAGCCGGAAGTTCAGATTTAGAATGGATTCCTAATTTTACAAAAAATAAAAAAAATTGGCAAAATCAGTGGTATTGAGCTGGGACTGGATTGGAAGATTATTGCGTTTACAAAAACCAGTAACGTTTAAAGCAGTATAATTTATCATGTGTCTTACTTTCACGAATTAATGGTTGCCTTTAGTACAGGCCGTAGGCACTTAGGCACGATGGCATTACAGTATGTATACTCTTCAAGAGCATTAAGTGAGTTCTCATTACATATAATGGGTTTCTTTTTGCTGTTGAATATGAATTGAAAGAGTCAAGTCGTATACAAACGAGTTGGTGGAATTCACATTTTTTTTTGTCGTTACTTGAAAGCTTGTTGAATGAACCGCAGCGTTCATGCTATGTAATCAATTTGCAGGCTTTTTGTGGTATAACTTGTTAATGAGGTGCAATTTCGAATAACATGTGAAAAACAAGTGAATAGCATGTGAAAAATTGTTGAAGTTCTAATAATCATTATCAACATTTCTCGATTTTTTTTTAATTGTTTACAAGGTTGTGAATTTGCACCAAATTCGTCAACTCATTTCGAACCTAAATCTTATAATTTTTATTATCATATATATTATATTATTATTATATTTGTACCTAAGGGACTGTTAAATAAGATGTAAAATGTTATAAGGATTAGCTAATTTGGGAATAAATTTATTACAATCAATAACACAAGCCTTACAGTGCTTACTTTGGGCTAAGGTAATTAGTTTAAATGTAAGAAATAATATTATTATTATGCCTACTTATGTCTCCACCGATGGGGGCACAAATCCCTACCGAGCAGGCCAAATGGATATTGATGTGTGGAATCTTTTAAATAAAAGCCGAAACTCCTTGCTTACAAAGTAATGATCACCATAGATAAACTTAAACAGATTTTTAAAGGATTCAAAGGAGTTTATTTAAAGTCCACTTAAATACAGTTTATGTTTTTCATTTGCATAATTATTTAAAAATATAAAAAAAAAAGTTTAATTACGATACAGGTCTTGTATGGACACCTGTATCATAATATAACTTTTTAATCATAACGATACACCTATACAACCTCCAGCTGGACCAAGGAGGTTGAACCTCTACTTTAAAAAGGTTTCAATGAACGAGTCCGTGACGACGCAACACGCATGCGCAATCGATATTTGCACCTTGGCGCCAACATTTGACATTTAAAAATTTGTTGTTATATTCAGCGTTTTATTTGCAATATTGTTTTACGTATTATAGTATGAAAGTAGATAAAGTAGTGTATGACACTATACATAACTTGGTCTTATAACACTCGTGTGATACTATAAAAAAACTCGCCTACGGCTCGTTTTTTTAAAACACACTCGTGTTATAAGAACCCTTATTATGCAACAGTATCATAAACTACTATTATATTCCAGACATAATAAGACTTTATTAATTAATGTCTCCAAAACTGTAACAAAGTTTAATGGCTCACTTAAACAAGTTTAGCTGGATAACCCATAAATAAAATTTAACTGCCTTTCGGCTATATTAAAAGCATTACAACCGACTTTATAAATAATAAAATTAAAATACATTTCGGATAGTGAAATTTAGTGAAATATATTTTTTAAATGTTAAAAAATTACTATAAATTATAGTCTGTTGAGTGAATCATTGTTACACCAGTGCTATAGGTTGTTGGAAATAGTAATAATTTGTCATTTATTGAGTATTTGATGTAGACTTCTGACCCACATACAAATTTTATTGGTTTCCTTTATGTTAGCTATAGTTAATAATACTAGTAGACTCAGTTCGGCTTTGAGTAACATTGTTCGCGCTGATTGTTTTAGCGGTGTGTGATTATGTTGTCGTCAGATGTCAGTACGCATGCAATACAGCAATCGCTTCAGTGTAAGCAACGCACCGACGCCGACGGGGCATCTTCAGCAAGCCGAAGTCATTTGCCGAAGTTGATAGGACATGTGTAAATAAGTTAGTATTCCATAAAACGCAAGCGATAAGCATTAATCCTTCTTGATGATAAGGGTCAAGGTCAAGGTCCGTCATATTGTCTTTTTTACAAACACTATCTAATGGGAATATTCAATAAGGTTCCTTTAAATTTTAATTATTTAAATTGCTCTAAATCTGTCAACTTTTTTAATTTTGTTATTAATTTCATATCTTCTAAGTGTTGAAAGTTGTGCATACCAATAATTAAAACGCCATGATTGTTTAGTTGATAAACCTTATATAAATAAAAAAAAACCGGCCAAGTGAAAGTCGGACTCGCGTACCGAGGGTTCCGTACAAACTTTAAGTAAAATAATTATGAATGTAGTATCTAGCACAAACGTGCAAAAAACACGTTTGTTGTATGGGGGGCTCCCTTAAATATTTTTTGTGTTTTAATATAATTGTTTATTATTAAAGTAAATATGTAAATAAATATTCTGTGACTATTTCAAGCGTCTACCTGTTGTCGTTATCAATATCGATCAAATACGAGCAAAAATATCACGTTTGTTGGATGACAGCCCCTTAAAATATTTATTTTATTCTATTTTTTTTGTATTTGTTGTACATCCAATGTCTAATTATCACGGTTCATGAGATACAGCCTGATGACAGACGGACGGAACGACAGCAGAGTCTTGGTAATAGTGACACCGTAAATGGTATATAAAAAAAATGGGTACGGAACCCTAAAATTAACTACAGATTATTATACAGTCCAAAATCACACATGATATTCACGTTTTCAATTGTTGCTCTTTTTTATGTTACAAGTTATGTCATACTGATTTTTAATACACAAAAAATAAAAGCTCTTTATTCTTCTCTTTACATTAATTATTATCGGTAATCTTACTTACTTAGTTAATATTTTCTCAATCGGCATTGGATATTAAAAGTTAAATATTAGATTTTCAGCCTAGTATATTCATAACCTTTTAAGACCAAGTATTTTCATTTTAAAGAAATGTAAAGGTAACTTGTAACGGTCGCTTTTTATCCAAACAATGACTGACAAGATATTTAATATATAGTCGTCATGCGTCGAATATATAATCCAAATATATTACAAAGAGTTTCATAAATGAAAATTGGGTTTTAACTCAGATACAAGAGGCTAATTAAAAGGCTTTCAGGCTCAACAGAATATATCGGAATAAAGTGCCAATGTAATGTAATTGATAAAATTAATCATCTTCTGTATAATGAATTGATGTGAAACGAAAAAAAATATACATAACTATATAGGACATTTATTTTAGCTTCGATAGCTATTTCTTTTAAAGCGTTACCATTTATTCGTTTTTAATTACAATTTAAGCGACGACGCGGTGGGAAATCGGAATTGGTTTTTATTTATATTGGTGAAGTAATTCGTTTATTAATTTTAATCTGGAGGGCTTGTGGGAAGGTTAAATATTTCTGTTGTTCCATTTAAATGGGAGTATTCAATTGATTTCGTTGGAGGGAAAAATGATTTTGAGTAATCAAATAGCCAACTTTCGTATTATTCAATTATTATTGGTTGAGAAAAAAAAGTTATTAAACGGCACAGAGTCAGTATATTTGGCCTATGATTCTTAGGTTGAGCACTTTCACAAGGGTCTCTCATCGTATGTGAAACCGAAAATAATACTCTGCTTCCTATCTCGAGTTCCTCTCTTCTCTTAGTCTTATTGGTTTAGAACAAACCATGTATAATATTCTAGGTTTTAATAAGGAATTGCGAGTGTACAATTAACATATAATATACAATTTACACAATTGCACATAATATGTAGTTATTTAAGTTTGGTGATGGTCCCTCATTTCAGATAAAATAGTTAAGAGTACTAGCAAAATTAAATTCGTTTCCCTTTGATCTATGTGCCTATGTACATCGCTTCTATGTCTAAAATTAAATTAAAATTGTAGAAATACAGTTTAGACAAAAATCCCGTTTGTTTTATTTTGCAGCGAGAGCAGCATGTCCATGCAACAACTATTACTAAAATGATAAATTTGTAATATAAAAATACAAGAAGGTAAACAGCTTATGATTTTTAAATTTTTTTAATGTTTATTGTTCTCTTATATGATACATTTTACTAGAAAAATATTGAAATATCTACTCTACTCATAGGTTGTTCTCAGGCAGGATTTGAACATGCAACATTTCAAGTTCCATCTCAGAACAAATTGTGAGCCGAGTCGATATATTCTAGTATTTCTTCAGTCAAATTTTATAACATTGAAAATTCAAAAATATAAAAATCACAAGCTTTTACTAAAATAAAAATTACTCGAGAATTCGTTATAGTCAAAGTAAGTAATCACAAAAACGTCTTAACAATTCTTATTATAGTCTTAACAAGGATAACTCTCTCAGTGAATGATTAATGATACAACTGAACTGACTGTGACGTAATCTCAGCAATCAACACAAAGGACGCTCTCAGCGATATCACGAAGACGTGACAGCTTTGCTACTAAGATTTAAGGGAAAGTAGGTACCTATTCTTGGAAAACCTTGTTTTTTTAAGGAGCGATCTTGTAATTTAACAAAATGACACAAAAAATTAGCAATCCGTGCCATTGATAAATGTGTGATCAAATTTTCAATTCGATTTATCGTTTTAAATTTCAATGAAGATGTAAAATAACTCTCTCAGTGAATGATTAATGATACAACTGAACTGACTGTGACGTAATCTCAGCAATCAACACAAAGGACGCTCTCAGCGATATCACGAAGACGTGACAGCTTTGCTACTAAGATTTAAGGGAAAGTAGGTACCTATTCTTGGAAAACCTTGTTTTTTTAAGGAGCGATCTTGTAATTTAACAAAATGACACAAAAAATTAGCAATCCGTGCCATTGATAAATGTGTGATCAAATTTTCAATTCGATTTATCGTTTTAAATTTCAATGAAGATGTAACGATACATAAGTAAAAATAAATATCAAATAATTTTAATTTAACTTTATGTGCGAATTATTCTATTTTTCAGTAAAAAAATGTAGTATTAGAATATTAAATTATTATTTTTATGCTGTAAAAACTGGTATATATGAATACAAATTATTAATATTTAATTTATTAATGACTTCAAAAGCATCTCTTCCATATACATTTTGTTGAGTTAAATCAAATACTAAAAAAAGTGTACTCGTTTTTATGTTTCTTAAATTGAATAGTAAAATAAGTGTTGCTACATTTTTAGACTAATGAAACGGCTATTACCGGGACTTGTTTCCGGTTTAATATGAGTTTCCTTAGGAGGCTCTTGATATAATGAATTACAGTCTACAAATAAAACAATCATAGCAAAGTAATGGTAGTATTAAGATTCTTGCTCACTCAATGAATAATGGTATCTTAGTCATCCTGAAATGACAGAATTTATTAGTAATATTATTAATTATTAATAAACTTACTTTCATCTTTGTAATTGAGAAGTTTTATCAATATTGAAAAGTTTGTACATTTATTACTCGTATTAAATGGCTGGAAGTAATTTGTTGTCTACCTGAGCTGTGGGTATAACATGAAACTCATTGAAACATCAGTACTTGGTGTCTTATTTATTATATGTAACTAGTGGACCCGACAGACGTTGTCCTGCCTGTTATTTTTGCAGTATAGATAAATAACCTAGATACCGTCTGCAGCGCCATCTGCCGGGCTGATTTGTGAATCTAAACCATTCTCAGATCCCCTTGAACACACACAAAAAATTTCATTCAAATCGGTCCAGCCGTTTAGGAGGAGTTCAGTGACATACACACTCACAGAAGAATTATATATATAATAAAGATTGGTATATCATTTCAGAATAGGACCATTGGTTAAAAAAAATAGTGCATTATTTTTAAATAATTAAAAGAAACAAAACAATGTAAGAAAAAAGTTTTAATGAAAGTAAAATAAAAAAAAATGCTATGGCAGCTTAGTTAATAACATACTTAAGCGACTCTTAATAAAAACTATCCTATTTGATCAAATATAGGTACGTTCCTGAGCTTTGCAAATAAAAAAACGTTTAATTGATTGTTACTTTCAATTTAATTATTTATCTTCTATTATATTGTCTCAAGCAAAATAAAGCTTTAAATATATTATGTGAAACTACACTATAACAGCTATCAAATCACCAGTGTTGGCCACTTACACAATAAGTAAGTTAAGATAGTCAATCTCACCTCGATATATCGAGGGTAAAATAGTTAAAACCATTGATACCACGCATAAAATCTATTAACGGAAAGGTAATTCTGGCGCTATTTTCTAAATAGGCGATGGGCTAATTATTTCATGGAAAAGCTCTAATTATTAGTATAAACAAGTGACCTCCGGATTTGAGGGTCTGAAGCATCGTGAGTAACTTACCACATACTTGAATGCATACTAACATTCTTACTTCACAAGATTACTAATTAAGGTGTGGATGAATTATTGATCATAAAATAAATAACATAAAATTTTTCATATCTTTTTATTCTTCATCATCTCATACAATGACATCGTCGGGAAAAGCTGCCAGCCGGCGCGGAGATATTCTTTTGATGTCTGACCAATCCGTAATATCATACACTGGTCATGGTTGAGAGCAACTACCGAAGGTACGTCGAAAAACTAAGTAGTTACAGCAATATTAGTTGATTCATGTCCGGGCTGGTATATGATTTCCAATAAAAATATACTCAAAAAATATTTTGACTAGCAATACTTATCGGAAAAATAATGGTAACATATTTAGTTCTTACACTTCCGCGCACATTACACATCAGAATAAAACACTTTTTTACGGATTTTTGCGCATGTTTTATTTTATTTTATATTTAATCCTGACGTTTCGACTCCTTTACAGGAGCCGTGATCACAGGATGACTAAGATGATGGTTGTCATGTATTTTCTACTACCTTCACAATATTTTAATCGGGCACGTTCCTAATTATTAAATTATTTTATATAAATCAAGTTGTTTTATTTTATTTTAAAATATTATTTAGTTATTTAATTAATTCTCACTACGATTACATTGTATACTACTGAGTCTACTACCAGTTCGGAAATTGGGAGGGCCTTCCGAGAAGAACTGGCGAAAGAAACTCGGGCAGGGGGACCGACCTCCATCTTACTGTTTAATTATTTGCAAAAAGAGCTAACTACATCATCAGGTCTTGCAGTGTGTGTTTTTGTAGGTATTAATTTATTAATTATGGGGTCCCAAGCAGGTGGAACGCTCCAACCTTCGTCTCTATTGAAATTAGGATGTTTCCTAATTTCAATAGCCTCGCGTAGCATCCTAGGAACAAATCTTTGTTCTCTAGCGAGAATTTGTGGTTTATCGAAACGAATATAGTGGTTTGGCCCCTCAAAAGCATGCTCACTTACTGCAGACCTATTATCGCGCCTATGTTTCATGTCAGCTACGTGTTCTTTAATGCGCGTCCCTATACTTCTCTTTGTTTGCCCGATGTATTAGAGCCCACAGTCACAATCGATTTTGTAGACACCCGCTGCCTGAAGGGGTATATTACACTTGACCGATCGTAAGAATTGGTCAATCTTCCTGGCTGGTTTAAAGTAAGTTTTAATAGAAACCCGCTTCAGAATATTCCCAATCTTGTCAGTGACCCCCTTCATGTAGGGAAGGACAGCAGGTTGGCGCTCTACTGTGGCTGGTTTGGTGCGGCTTCTGTGACGCAGTTTTGGTACTCGCAACTTGTTATCTTGTAGTACTCGCTTGACATGCTGAAGCTCAGCAGTCAGATGTTGTTGGTCACAGATGCCGCGAGCTCTCTGAAACAAAGATTTCCCTACGGTAGCTAACTGTATAGGATGGTGGTGAGAGTCACCATTTAAGTGCCCGAGTTTCTTTCGCCAGTTCTTCTCGGAAGGCCCTCCCAATTTCCGAACTGGTAGTAGACTCAGTAGTATACAATGTAATCGTAGTGAGAATTAATTAAATAACTAAATAATGTTTTAAAATAAAATAAAACAACTTGATTTATAAAAAATAATTTAATAATTAGGAACGTGCCCGATTAAAATATTGTGAAGGTAGTAGAAAATACATGACAACCATCATCTTAGTCATCCTGTGATCACGGCTCCTGTAAAGGAGTCGAAACGTCAGGATTAAATATAAAATAAAATAAAACATGCGCAAAAATCCGTAAAAAAGTGTTTTATTCAAATAATGGTAACTTTTTAACGGGAAAATGAAGCGTCACTTAACTGGTTTTGTTTCATTTCTATTTTGTGGGTTACTGTTATTAAGTATTCATAAACGTGTACAAATGAATAAAGCTACGTGAGGTGTCTTTTCACGTTTTCTCAAGTGGTCCGTAGAGGTTTCAGTACACTTCCACTTATTTACCGGGAATTTTCCTGGAATGGAACAGGAAACATCATTATTCATTCATCTTTCATTGTTCATCCGTCATTCATAAATCAGCTCTCAGCATCGTTCTTCATCATCAAAATATGAAATAGTAACAACGGAAGACGTGGCTGGATAGGCTTTGTTCCCTTTGCCTTCCCATACAGGGAGAATTTTCCTAAAGAAATGGTTAAGCATTACACAGGAAATAAATTATCGGCGAAGGTACTTTTAAATATGTACATTTTATACCTAGTTCTGTGCAATGATCTCTTGATATAAATCAAAAGATAATTAAGATAGTTTTTTACGCCTTTCGTTTATAGATGGTTAAAATGATTCGTAAAAAATCTAGCAAAAAAGGCGGAATTTTGCGGCTGAATAACAATCATAAATTAAGCAATGAGGTTGTTTTTTAAAGGTTCAGAGGTAATCTTAGCTAAAAGATCTACTATCTTTGCATAATAAGTTTGTAAGTTAATTGTAAAAGGTGGGTATTTAAGTAATTCTCTCTGTTTTATAATTAATTATTCTATTAAAAAATCATACCCAACCAGACGAATTTCTTTTTCCTTCACCCGTTTTTGCTAATAAATGCTCTTAAAGGTATTAGAAAAAACAAATTAAAGTTGAACTTCATATATCAATTAAGTAATTTTGTTTTTTAGCTTAAAACATGCGAATCTAATTTTAGATAAATATATATAAAAGTGTTGATTATAAGAAAAATCAAGTTGTCTCAGAAGTTAGTCTGGACTCGAAGTCATATCCTCCCGCTATCCGAGTAAGATCTTTTCCAACTGAGCTACCGACACCATGACACACCTGTTGAATTTTCCCTGATCTGTCTTTTAAGAATACTAGCGCCATCTCTTCATAGTTTCAATCAAACAATCGATTAACAAGAAAGATGAGGATGACGAGGAGGACGAGAGGATGTGGGTTCTAGTACTGACTGAGAAAAGTTATTTTTTTCTAGTTAGTTAGTTCTTTAGCTACTAGGCGATGCAGTCCCTAAGCATAAAGCTACGTTAGCACCATATATTGAAGCGGAGCGTAATACCTAAAAAAGAAAAATTGTTTCGATGGGAATTTTTGCGAACTTCAAAATTCGGGCTCCGTCACAATCTGGTACTAAATCTGTTGATTCGATTCCACACAAAAAATATTAAAATCGGTTAAGAACTCGGGAAGTTATGGCGTAGGTAACAGACATTGCGCCATGAAAGCTGATCCATGGGAGCTTCGCTCGCTCCGCTCCAATAATAATCTAACACATAAGTGTTTAAATAATAATAGACAAAATGTTACAGAAATTCAACATTTAGCTTAATTATAAATTTAATTTCTAACTGAAACTATCTTAAGATAAACTAGGCGTCCCGGCGGTTTAATTCTAGCTCTATATTTAATTCATGGTTTGAGGAACAAACTTATAATAACGTTTAAATTAATCCAGGCTAATTAATACATATTTTATGTAGAAATGTAATATTACTAAAATTTAATGTACATATTTATGAAAGTATCAGCAAAAATAAAACAATATTCTATTCGAAATGGCCACCTTTGGCTTTCATACGGGCCTTTAATCTGTCTGACCACGAATCTATTGATTCACGCACTGTTTCCATAGGAAATTTAGCCACTGTTCCCTCCAGAGATTTTATTAGAGACTCGGTGTTTAGAGCAGGTCATATCTTCTAAAACTGATCATAATTTGTAGTGAAGGGTTGAGGTCTGGGCTAGATGAGGGCCAGTCTTTAGCTCTTATGAAGTCCGAAACTTTGGTTTTAAGCCAGGTTTGGGTAGTTCGTGCCTTGTAACCAGGTGCAGAATCCTGCTGGAAAGTCCACGGTATATTTTTAAAATGTGTATTGCTGACAGGTTTCATAACACGATCCAAGACTGTCTCTTGATGCACTTTGGCTGAAGTTTTCACTTCTTTTCACAAAAATGTAACTTTGTGTCGCCTTGATAAGACACGCCCAACCAACTCACTGACTCAGAATGATGACCACGTTCTACCTTTCCGACCACTTGAGCAGCTTCTTTAAAACTGTGAGCGTACACTTTATCATTTTGCTTATGGAAGTGCTCTTCAATCGTAAAAAAAATTCTCATGTGTTAAGAGGACATTTCTATACCTTTCACCTGTGTATTTTGATGGAACCACTCTCTTTAATTGTAAAGATTGATTTAGGGCATGTTCTTTATATCGACGATATGCATCGAGCTTCAAGTCTTGATTTATAATACGCGATAGAGTCCCAGCGGGAATCTTCATTTCTCGTGATAAGATTTGTTGCTTCCTAATGGGGTTTCGAGGAATTTCGGCTTTAACAACTTTTGCAAATGAATGACTTATGAAATAACATTTATTTTAAGTTTGTTTCAAAAAATACTCCGTTGTATTAAAACGCTGAATTAACTATTTTAAGAACTAAAACATAGACATTATTTACCCTATCTATGTATCAAATCGCATTTTTAGGTAAGGTCACTTTAATTCTAAGGGTGCGAAATAAACATAAAATTTTCTTTGACAGGTTTGACATAAAATTCTTCACTTAAAAGATAAAAGTCTTCACTTTCTGATAATTTCTAAAGAATCTTTTTTAGTCTATCACAGAATTAACAGACATAATTGACATGTAATTGTATTTACATACAATTAAATTAATTTTGATCATACCAGGGTTCCGGACTTTAAGAGAAAACAGGAAGACTTCCTTTATTTAGGGTCACTTCTTTATCTCCGTCTGTCTGCCTTTCAGTCTAGATTAATATCCTCAGGAATGCATGGAAGTGTCAAATTGAAATAAACATCAATAACCTATAGACGTCACATTCTATAAACAGTGGATGGTCAAGACGTTGTCTACTATATCTAACGATACTATTTATCAAATTATGGTAAGTAATTTTCAAGTTATGAGGAAACAGATTAACACACTGGTACCCGTAGTCGGGTAAATAAGAGGTGTTATTTCTATATTCATGTAGCGCAAATGTTTTAGAATTCCGGCATTAAAATTTAATGTTATACTTTTATACTAATAATAAGGAAGGGGGATCTATATAAAGATTAAATATCTTATACAGCGTACATGTGAAACTTTAATAACTTGGCCTTATTATTTTAAAAATTTATACCGAAAGCACACAATTAGGTTCATTATAAGAAGCTTAATTTGTACTCTTGCAATATTGTTTACATGTTTTTTTTATAAAAAGGAGCCCACATAACAAAGAACAAAAAATTGCGAATATAAACTTTATGTATTTGTGTTTAGTTCTTACACTTCCGCTTATTTACTCAATTTATTTTATAATAAATTCTGACTTCTCACAACGATTACATTGTATAGTACAGAGTCTACTATAAGTTCGGAAATTGGGAGGCCCATTCCGAGAACCGGTGAAAGAAACTCGGGCAAGGAACACTTCCATCTTACTGTTATTATTTGAAAAAACGTCAGGATTAAATATTTAATAAAATATACGCAAAATCCGTAAAAAAGGGGTTTTATTTAAATTATGTACTTGTAGTTGCCAAACTGACCGGTCGCGGTCACAAATACATACATTAGTCGTAATGTCGATGTTTCAAAACAACAGTTTTTCAATGACAAGGTTAGGTTATCTCTCAACCCAAATATTATAGTTATATGTTCCTAGGACTGATCATGGATGGAATTAAGGCATATTTGGAAAAAGCGGAAAATATCTTCGGGACTTAATTTCCGTCATATATATACTATTTATAATACATACAATTTCGTACGGAATCCTTATTGCTCGAGTTCGACTCGCACTAGGTCGATTTTTTATTTATATGCCAGCTTATGTCCAAAATATTTAGAAATTTCGCCACGATCAAAGATTTCTCTTGATGTGATTATAAAAACTTCGTCTGCAACTCTTTTTCCTAATAGATATTTCATGATCGCTGAAAAGTTACGTGTCGTTTCCAATTGATATTTCATTCTTTTAAAACAATCGAGAACGAGAGAACGAATTGCTTTATGCAACTATTGGGATGGGTATGAGATGGAATGATATTGGAAACTTATAAAAGAGAATTGAGACATGGTCGGTAACAATATTGCTTCGACTTCAAAAAATTATTAGATATAGGTAATATTGGCAAACTCCGTTTGACGACCGTCTGTTGCAACGGTAGTGATCTTGCCTTTCGCAGCGATACCTACTCCTGGGTTTAAGTTCCTGAAGGTTTAGATATTTGTGTAGTGAATACGAATATAAGTACCTGAGTCATGGGGATTTATTGATTCTATGAATATTACATATCCCTAACACACTTACAATACTTACTCTGGAATAGGCTAATTGCTGTGAATGTTGAAAATATTATTAATATTACACAGTACTTTAGATAGCTGGATTTTAAGGGGAACAATGATAGTAACTATACGATCCCCTGTAAAGAAATTTTGTGTGTTTAGTTGGTCATTAAGAAATTACGGTAAATAACCGTGTGTTCAACAAGGTACAAAGTATCAAAGCATAAACAGAATTTATCCGAAAACCAAGCCATCTACATATACTCGTATGTATTATTCAACGAATTTTTAGTAATCTTTTTTTTTTAGGTAGGGATACCTTAAAAATATTACCTCTTTAATTAATTACTCAAACTGAAATACTATTATTAATATGTAGGAAAAGATTCGCAGTTTTGTAGGTATTATTAATAATAAACTAAGAGCAACTAATCCCATTATAATATTTTATATTAAACTAAGCTGATAAAAAATAAGCATTTCGAAAACATTTTTTCCTGCAGAGTTTAAATCCATAATAATCAATTCAGTAGTTAGGTAAGGTAGCAACTTGTCTTTAAGTAATATAACCGGTTAGTTACTGACTTCCCACTTTCAATTTTACTTAGTACTTACGTCTTTTAGACAAGTAACTTAATGAAGTTCTGAAACTTTCAGAAACTTAACGCGAAACGTGAATTTGCTGTTTGTAAATTCCGGAACTAAGATGTACTAAAAGTTTCTGCATTTTCATGTTCATTTGCGGTCTTTAACATGTGCATAGATGTAGTTATGTAGCAGTATGTAAAGTTCACTTGGACAAAGTGAAGAAAAAACACATACTATACAGTATTAAAAAGAGACATTTATTTATATACGTCTCTTCTATGACGTGGACGCTTGCAACTGCACCGAAATATCGGAGCCCCAAAAATATGAAATAAACATGGTAATAAGTCCGTTTTAATCGATACTAATGTAAAAACATGTAAGTACACTTATAAAATTTCACATTCCAATTTAAAACAACACTATACGGAAATGGCATTTAACGCGTTCAGGATAGCAGACTACGCTGTCAGGCCGCTACGGTGTGTTCAACAAGGTACAAAGTATCAAAGCATCAACAGAATTTATCCGAAAACCAAGCCATCTATATATACTCGTATGTATTATTCAACGAATTTTTAGTAATATTTTTTCAGGTAGAGATACCTTAAAAATATTACCTCTTTAATTAATTACTCAAACTGAAACACTAATATTAATATGTAGGAAAAGTTTAAGCCAAAGCTCAATCTAGGTACCCAATGCTTCAGGTGTCAAGGGTTTGGACATTCATCTAAAAATTGCAATATGCCACCACGCTGTGTAAAATGTACTGAATCGCATTTGACCTCAGATTGTTCTAAAAAGGATCGCAAAGAACCGCCTAGGTGCTGTAATTGTGACAAAGATCATCCTGCAAATTTTAGCAAATGTAGTGCTAGATTAGCCTATCTTGACCGCCTGCAACGCAAGAAAAAGCTGGAACGCAGGCCTCCCCTCTTGGATCCTACGCAGCTTAGTGACCTTCAGTTTAACTCACTGCCAAACAACGCAAAATCTTGGGCAACGATCACTGCTTCAGTTTCAAAATCGAATGTGGCTAAAAGCCTACCGCCGAGTAACAACTGTGTTACTACGACAAACGATCCTGTTATAAAAGAGATGCTGGATATACTAACAATTTTAAGAAGTGTGAAACACCAATTTATGTCTTGTACCTCCTCATTGGAGAAAGTCATGCTAGTGCTCACGCGTCTTGGAAATTATGTCTAAGAACTCGAAATTAAAGCTACTCTCATGGAACGCTGACGGACTTAGCGGTAAGATTCACGAATTAATTGATTTTACGTTACGCACCGTACCGGTTGATATTATAACCATTAGCGAGACTCGTCTTACTAACAATATCCGAATTGATACACCCGGCTATATATGCTATCGTCAGGACAAGCATCATAGTGGTAGAGGTCAAGGAGTGGCTTTGCTCGTTAGCAGGGATATCAAACTCTGCCTCGTTAAATTACCTTTAACAGCAAACTTAGAGGTCATCGGTATAAGTGTTCTTTTGGATGGTAGCGAACATATCATAATTTCTGCCTACCAATCCCCCAACTTGCCACTCTTACACAGTGATCTTGATATTTTATTAAAAGTAGGACATCATGTCCTCATAGCTGGCGATTTCAATGCTAATCATAGCTACTGGTATAGCAGTTATATTAACACTCGGGGCAGAGCACTTTTGCGTCACATGTTACTGCATGATTATACAATTCATTATTCTACATCTCCAACTCAGGTTAACTACTCTTCATCAAAAAAACCTACCAATCCTGACTTAATTCTCTGCTCTAATATTTACAATGTCAGCGAACCGGAAGCTTTTGTGGCCTTGTCGTCTAATCATTTTCCCTTATATCTTTGTATTGGTGGACAATTGGTCCGTCATTCGAAACTTAAGCTATTTCAATACCAACATGCAAACTGGAAACGCTATCGTTCGATACTGGATAACAACATATTCCTAACGCCAAAGACTTTCAACTCGCCTGACGAAATAGATACAGCTATTTGCGACCTACAATCTACAATTCATAAAGCTAGGGATTTGTCGGTCCCTGTTGTAACTTCTAGGTCTGATGTAAAAAGGCTTCCTCATTATATTCGAAGACTTATCCAGTATAAAAATAATTTACGTAGGCTGGACAGAGGCTTACAGAACGGGCATTACAAAAAATATGTTCGCACGTGCATTAATCACTTGTGTGATCGTATAAAACATGAAATTAGGCGAAATCTGGATACTGCTTGGAACAAAAGGTTGTCGAAAGTTGATAATCCGACCTCAGAGTTGTTGTAACTTTGTAAATCTATAAAACCAAATTCCACTCATTATCCTCCTCTTAAGCGTTCCGATGGCACTTTAACAACCAGGGTCGAACAGCAGTGCGATACTCTTGCTACTGTCTTTCATGAAAACATGAAACTCACATCCAACTGGTCAGACTTATCTCTCGAGTCTGAAGTTCGAAAATACTTGGCAATAATTGACAACCATTCTGTAAGTTCCGACTTGGTCCATCTTATACGCCCAGCTGAAATACGTAGAACACTTAGTTCGCTGAAGACTCGTAAGGCTGCTGGGGACGACGGTATAAATAATGTATTGCTTAAAAATCTTTCACAAAAAGCACTAGTTTATCTCACAAAGATTTTTAATAGTTGTCTGTTCATGGGTTAATTTCCAACAGCTTGGAAAACAGCTAAAGTCATTGCCTTAAAAAAGCCTGGCAAGGATGCTACACTACCTATTAACCATCGCCCAATTAGTCTCTTGCCATCTTTGGGTAAACTTTTTGAAAAACACGTTCTGAAACGTCTGTTGAAATCAACAAAGGACGTTCTCATTCATGAGCAATTCGGTTTTCGTTGTTCTCATTCCACCGCACAGCAGCTTTTTAGAGTTTCTGAACACATTTCACATAATTTAAACCTTGGCGAGTCTACTGATATGTTAATTTTAGATATAGAGAAGGCATTTGACACCGTCTGGCACGAAGGGCTCCTTTTCAAGCTTTTAAAAGCTGGTCTACCGGTTTCCTTGGTAAAACTCATCCAATCATATCTTAAGGATCGTAAATTTAGAGTCCATATCGGAGACACTAAATCTTCTGAACAGAATGTCCCTGCTGGCGTACCGCAAGGATCCATTTTGGGCCCTTACTTATTTTTACTATATCTTAACGATATACCAAAACAACCCCGCACACACCTAGCTTGTTTTGCTGACGATACTGCCTCTTATACTACTGCTAAAGACCTCGATCTCATAGTGGGCCGCCTACAGTTCTCCATTGATCTTTTGAGAGATTACCTAATTAAATGGAAATTAAAGTTAAACGCCTCCAAAACAGAAGCTATTATATTCACAAGACATCGAAACCTGCCTAAACGTTTATTAAAAATTGGTGATCATCCTATACCTTGGACTAGCTCAGTAAAATATCTGGGTGTCACGATGGATAGTAAGCTAAACTGGTCTAAGCACGTAGCTAACTTACGTGTCAAGGGTGCACAAGCGCTCGGTGCTTTAAGCCCAATATTGAACCGTAAAAGCAATCTCAGTCCTAAAACTAAGCTCAGAATTTATTCTACGCTTGTCAGACCTTGTATCACATATGCATGCCCAGCCTGGAGCAGCACGTGTTTAACAAATTATGATATACTTCAATCAATCCAGAATAAAGCCCTGAAAATAGCTTTTAATACACCTTTTAAAACTAATCTAAAGGATCTTCATTCCAAAATAAAATATCCCTTAATCATTAAATTTATTTAAAAATTATCAATTAACTTTCACAAAAAGAACAAAATGTCTAAAAATCCTCTCATATTCAATTTATGTAATACCTTAATTTCAGACCTCAAATATATCGATAAGTACGGTGCGTACCGCTTGCCTCATCACTATCTATTGTTCCCTCGAACCGGTCTTATCGGCGAAGACAATCCAGCGATGAGCATGCGCATGACCAATCCAATGTAACTTAGCGGTCTTACAGCTCTCCCCTCTGTCGTCCATACTTAATATGGGCGCGGGCGGTGGGGAAGTTCTATTAGCTTACTAGTAACTGGTCGCTTCAATAGATTCATAGTTAGGTATCTTATCAGTTACCCGCTATTAACTTTTTTATTACCCGCTCATGAATTAAGTGATTTTACCTTCAAGTAACTCACACTACAAAATTTAATTATTGTATATTGCTATATTGTATTAACTTCAAGTTGTAATGAGTAGTATTTTTTTAGCTTACACTATTGTAAACTTTTGTAGGCGTATTTAGCCCGATAAAGCGTTTATTAACTGATATGTATTTGTTTAAATCTGTATTTGATAAACATTGTATTCATTTTATGTCAATAAAGAAATTTCACAAACAAACAAAAATATGTAGGAAAAGATTCACATTTTTAGGTATTATTAATAACAAACTAAAAACAATTAATCCCATTACAATAACTGTTTTATATTAAACTAAGCTGATGAAAAAGAAGCATATCGAGAACATTTTCTCCTACAGAGTTTAAATCCATATTAACAAATCAGCAGTTAGGTAAGGTACCAACTTATCTTTAAGTAATATAACCGGTTAGTTATTGACTTCCCACTTTCAATTTTACTTAGAACTTACGTCTTTTAGACAAGTAACTTAATGAAGTGCTGAAGTTCTAAAAGTTTCTTAACGTGAAACGTGAATTTGCTGTGTTTGTAAATTCCGGAACTTAGATGTACTAAAAGTTTCTGCATTTTCATGTTCATTTTCGGTCTTTAACAAATGCATAGATGTAGTTCTGTAGCGGTATGTAAAGTTCACTTGGACAAGGTAAAGAAAAAACACATAATATACAGAATTAAATGAAACATTTATTTAAATACGTCTCTTCCATGATGTGGACGTATGCAACTGTGCCGAAATATCGTAGCCCCAAATAAACGTGGTAATAAGTCCGTTTTAATTAATAATAATGTAAAAACATGAAAGTTTAAAACAATATAAGATTACGGATGTTCTTCAGTTATACACTAATCCAATTTCACGTTCCAATTTAAAAAAACATTATAAGGAAATGGCTTTTAACGCGTTCAGGATAGCAGACTACGCTGTCAGGCCGCGACAGTGTTAAAATCCGTTAGCGTAGGTATATTGTTGTTATTTATTTCTTGAATTCAACTACACTTGTAATTATCCAAACTAAATAATTAAATCGCCTACAGACTTAGCTTTCCCATCAATTATTATATAATTACAAAT
This sequence comes from Calamotropha paludella, assembly GCA_927399485.1. Lineage (NCBI taxonomy): Eukaryota > Metazoa > Arthropoda > Insecta > Lepidoptera > Crambidae > Calamotropha > Calamotropha paludella. Next base: position 10,935,411 of record OV656826.1, on the reverse strand, counting down.
AACAGACTTTATAGAGGTACCAACATAATATCTTATCTATATATGTATTTATCTTTTTATTTAACTGCAGTAATTTTATTTTATCGTTGGACACTAACGTCTATACTTACTTAATTTACTTGTGTTATGTCTTTTACCTGTGCCCTCATCAGCTAGAGTAATGGCTGAAAATCGGTGTTTCATCTGTCTCCCGGGCGAAATTACTACACCGAGCTTTGACTCTATTCCTGCTGCTGTATACAGATACAGCATTTTTTCTTTGCTTTTTAGTATATTTCTCATATGTTAATATCTTATGTTAGAAACACAAATAAAATTACATATCCATAATTAGATTCGGAATATCGAGTATTTATTGAAAACTCTAGACGGAAATACGATCGATATGATATGGCTCATAATTAAAAAAAAATTATCATGACTATAACCGAGTAACAACAAGAAAAGGAATATGAGATGTTTGTTATTTTATATTAGCTTTGTTCTGTAATGAATAATAATGTAATGTCTTTTATACGATTATGTATTTGTTGTGAACATATTTTTTTAAGAAATTACTGACACAATATTTAAGCTTCCCAGACAAATATTATTTAACAATCGAATAACGTTAACAAGTCAACTAAGTTAACCATTAAGCATAGGATCATTCTCTACTAGTCATAAGGTGAAGACGCAGCAAGCTATATATATTGGGTGCTTAGTATTGGATTTTCAAAGCTTTCATCTATCACCCCACTAATTCAACATTGGAAGAGAGAAAAAATTATAGATCGGCCGGCTCTAACCCACTCGTCCTGGGAGCCTAAGAGACAGAGTAATAACACTGAACTGGAAAAATAGCAAAGACGCAGTGCGAAGATAAACTAAAGAAAGTCGTTATAACTCGAACTTTTGTACTGAAGATTTGCTTTTCCTTGTGTCCGAACGCTTTTTTTTGGTAATATTTAGAAAAACAGAAAACCGTGAATTATACTTTGAAATAATTAATAGTAGTTAAGTGGAATAGGATTCCTAAAATGTAAGTTCAGCATGTTCGGTTTTGCTGTTGTTTAGATATCTCCTGGCTTCTTCATATTTCTTGTCATTATTAATTTAAAATTTTTAAGCTGCACTTATAAGAAATATTCCTCATAATACTTTCAATGACTTAAATCCAACAATTCTTCCAAGTTCTTCTCAGTCCGTTTTTAAGTTATTTAATTTCCGTTATCTTAAACAATTTATGGAAATTATTTATTTTAAAAACATTTGTGCTTGAAAAACAAATCCACTTAAAATAAATAGTTTTATTCGTCCAACACTTTTATCATCTGGGTTGTATGTCGTCGACGTCGTCAGGACGTCTTTTAAATGATAAGAGGAACGAGCGTAAGAAACTTCTCAGCTTTAACAGAAGTAACGTCGTTTATAACATTATACATCGCCACCATTCATAATCCACAAAAATATTATATTATTCTATTATTACAATAATGCATTACATCGTTGATTATAACAAAGTGAACTCTATAAATAATGTTGTTAATTATAAACCTAAAAAAGGAGTAATATTGATTTAGTCAAAATAAAACCCTCCACTTATGTATCCCCAAACGAAATTAACACTTACTTCACTGAGGTCGGGAGAATCTTAGCAAGCAAAGTAATGACAGAACACATGTTGAATTTATGTGAGACAAACATTCCTTCACTATCTCATCCAGATGCTATGACAAATACTCTTTCCCCAAATAAAAACAATAATTTAGAAACCCAAGTTACATTTTTTATTATGCTAGATACTGATAATGAGGAAGTATATAGAGTCCTCATGAGTCTTAAATCAGATAGCGCACCAGAGTAAGATGATATATCGACTAAGTTCTTAAAAATAGCACATAATCTAGTAGTCCCACTCATTTGTTATCTAGTGAATACTTGTTTTAAACATGGTATATTTCCCACATCTCTAAAACAATGGATTATAACATCTATGTACAAGGGTGGTGACAGAAAATATGTCAGCAACTATCGCCCTAATTGCATCTTCACATTTTTTTTTAAATAGTAGAAAGAATAATTAATATTCGATTAGCAAATTACTTAAATAAATTTAAAATCCTTTCTGGTTCACAATTCGGATTTAGACATGGACTGTCAACTGGAGATGAAATCGTAGCTATGACATCATCAATAAGAGAACATGTTGACAATGGAAATAATTATCCCCACTGTCTTACAGTATTTTTAGATCGTAAAAAGCGTTTGACACTCTTGTACATCTCAGTCCCTACTCTTATACGTCGGCATGAAAAATATGATATTAGAGGCATCCCTCTTAAATTTTTTACTGCAATGAAGTAAACAACAGGTTAAAGTACAAAATGAATTAATCAATTTGGTAAAAACAAAAGCATATGGTGTCCCGCAGGGGAGGGTTCTCGGTCCAATTCTGTTTTTACTAAATATAAATAAGCTATGTAACATCAAAATCCCAAATTCAAAAATAATATTTTATGTAGTGTTATTTTCAAATAATCATCCCAGTTAGCGATAGTAAAAAACAATTTTTATGGAAATATTATAATGTTCTTAGTGAAAAAAAATCAAAAAAAGATGAAACATTCAACTTAGCGGCTAAGTTTAATGACAAACAGAAAGTATACTTCTCTGATTTAATTGAGTTTATATAAAAATATAAAATAATTTAAGAAAGTTACTGTAGGTCCGTTTGATCGATATTGGTAATACTAATTGTAACCGTAAAGAGAAATTAGTTGGGGGTTCTTGGTCCGGGGTCTCTGGGATATTCAAGGGATCTTGGACTTGATGCTTGGACTAGTTCGATGGTGGTTAGTATGGTTTAATTGCCTACCAACAGTAAATTTACGCATTCAAGGTCCGCCCGGGGAAAGGTCTCTTTATTAGCGCGCATTAGTTGCGTGGATTCTACCCGACTGGAGACAATAGCCTCTAAAAGTAAGGTACCGAATAAATTCTAGGGTTAAGGTATCCCGACCTTAACCCTAGAATTTATTCGGTGGGTCAAAATGACACCATTCCCCACTTTAATAATTACATATTAAGCAAAATTACATTTTTCACTTGGTCCATAATGTTTTTATCATTCCTCTGACAAACGCATGGTAAAAGAAGAGAAATGTGGGCAATGTGTAGCAAGTGTCATTTTGACACCAACCAAATGCAATAAGGGGGTAGGTAAAACCGAATCCATTCTAGGGTTAAGGCCCGTACTAAATTCTCTGAAGTTAGTATAAATTATACCAAATTAGTTCTTTTTTCTTTTTCTTTTTTTTCTTTTTTAAAATTTATAATATTCGAAATCCAGGAGAGTTATTTTTCAATCTATTTAACAATATATGTTGTAAATTGGCTCAAGGAGGCCAATACTATTACAGAAAACTAGAACAATCGATATTTAACATTTAAATCACCGTTGAAAGCGACAAAGAATTCACTTGATTTAATAACATTTTTATGTCTTTTAGCAATGATTCTATTGATTCATAAGGTTATTAACTGAAGTAAGTTGATCAAAAGGGGCTTTTAAGGATGTAGAATGGTTTAATTAGTGATTCATTAGCAAGAAAATAAGAGGAGTTGAAATTTCAAAATAACTTCAAATATGAAATAAAAGTCATGATGTCATACAAGTTTTCTGAAAAATTATCGATGAAATTCCTACGAATCTAAAGAATACCTGCTTTAGCATTGAATACATAATAAAATAATGTTCAAATTACTTTTCAGGGTTAAAAATAAAGTATATATCTTATATTCGGGGAGTGATCGGTTCTCCAAATGAATAGGTAGCTGTTTTCCTTTGTTTCCGACCAGCTAATAAGCTGTAATTCGGACTTTCACAGACAATAATGAAGAGAAGAATTTCTTGATTAATCTGTTTTAATCAAGAAATACTAAAGCTATACGATACTGTTATCGCATAGCCATCGGCTCGATGAACAGATCAGAAAACGAAAAACCACAGAGCACTCAAAGAGTATAGATCAACTATAGAGTATAAACTTTGAGTGAATTGTTGCCAGTCCCTTACGGAGTTGGACCCTGCAATCTGCTCCCGAACGATCAGTCCCATATGATGAATATGTTGCCTTATCTTTTAGTTATCTTGGCATTTTTAAAATAAACGACATTTTTTTCTAACATAAAATAGTATGTTATTTCAGAATACAAGTACGTTGCAATGAGGTTATATTATTAATCACATTATGACTGCAGAAAGCATTTAGATGCCAATATTTTCAAACACGAATAAAACTGTATGAAAACTATCCAGTCGGCAACACATCAATACTACATCAGATAGGCCGGCGCGAGTTTATTTCTGGTAGTTTTACCTTTTTTTTTCTACCATATTTTCAAATAATATGGAAACATGATTATTTTATAGTTTTAAGGTTGAAATTGAATGAATATCTAGAAGTTGTGTTAAATTAAATGTTACCATCGTAGGTTGTTTCTATTTAAATGACCGATTCATAGCGAACTTTTCGAATATTTCATATTATTACAGCAGTTCCCTACTAAAAAACAAAATCATCTATACGAGCTTTTTTGTTTTTTATAAGTCCTTATGATACCTCTTTTTAAAAATTTTATTCACCCATTTTCAGGGTAAAACTTCCCGCTTGAGGAATGTTATAAAAAATGTTTAAAGTTAGAAAACACGCGTAACACTTACGCGGATGATGAGTATTTTTTTGGAAAATCATGGGACGAAGTACAGAGCTTGGCTGAGAAAGAATTGTCAGAATTAAAAAATGGTTTAATTCAAATTTACTGACACTTAATTTTGACAAAACCAAATACATATGTTTTACTCCCTATAAACGAACTTAACCAGATAACAACTTTCAAATTAAAATACGCTACTGTGACAATACCCAGCTAGGGACATGTCCTTGCCTCCCTATAGAAAGAGCTTACTCAATTCGATACCTAGGAGTTGTTATAGACTCACATCTATCGTGGCATTTACATATAGATACGCTAATGAATAGAACTAGTATACTTGAAGATTTGTCACAAGTAAGGAACTTAATAATAAAATATACATAGCTCTAGCTCGTCCTTTGCTACGGCATCTCAATATGGGGGAGCGCCACTAAAACAAAATTTCTGGAAGTAGAAAGAACACAAAGACGGCTGCTGATATATATTTGTTATATATTTTTAACTGAAAAACTATATGTATTCATACGCAGAACTATTACAGACCTGTTATATAAGTACATAAAAGTTTAATCTATGATTCTAAAATATTAAATGAAGAAGAAAGGATAAAGTTGCTCCTACTACATCTAAATCAACATTTGCTAGACAGGCGAGCCTTTTATACAATAAAATAAACAAAAAGCTGCATATTTACACACTTACATCGCATCATTGTAAAAAAGAACATGTGTCTTGGTTAAAAAGCAAAGTTATTTAGATAGTGAATCTTTTAAATAATTAATAACTATTGATGATATAATAATATTTTGGTATAAAATAAAACCTTAATACCACCCAAGCACAAAACCACGCACACAAATACTCAAATACATAGACACACACAAATAAAATAACATGTAAGTTTGTTAAAAAAACTAATTTGTATTTTATGTATTTTTGTTTATAAACTTACCTATGTTCATTGACACGGTCTGAAAGGGCAGTGACTAAATGATACAGATCTATTTTACTTAATAGGAGTATCACCACAATTTTTTGTAACCAAGTTATTGTAAAACAATAAAAGATTATAGTTTTTTTTTTTTGAAATAAGTGCCTGTTTTAAATAAGTACACGTAAACGTTGCTATGACATTCAGAGTATAAAAACAGATTAAAAAAAGCCACATAATGATGTAAGTTAAGTAATTGTATTGAATAGTGGTAGTTTAGTTATTATTATTTTATTTATTATCGCAACAAAAAAATTCTCGTCTCGATAGTTTCCCGTGACATCCTTCATGTAAAACAAAGTTCATCCATTTGTACAATGGCGCGGATCATCGAATGCAGACGTCCTATTCATAGTACCACTCATTTATCACTGGCTATCATTAGGACCGCTGGCCAGCTACATTTCTCCGGCTGTCGTGAAAACAGGACGGGATGAAATTAAGTTGGTACGGTTAGTCAAGTAGGTAAGACAGTCTTGAATGACAAATGATGTATAAATTAAAAAGGAAATGGCAAATCCATAGATATTCTAAAATATAAAATAATATTTTTGAGGTAATTTATTGTTCATAGGTGAGAATAAATATAAAAAAATTACACTCGTTAATTGTGAAAAAAGTCACAATTATATCACATTAGATTTAAATTAGTAATAGTAAGTATAAAGAAACCTTTTGGTTTTTATGTTTTAGCCCAATATCTTTTAAATTGCTATTTGAAATAGAAATAAATTGTGATGAAGCTGATATCTTTATACAAGTATATCAAAAATTCCTGTCACGGTGTTTGACAGCGATAAACTCCGAAACTACTTTAATGATTTTGATGTTTTTTTTTTCATTTTTTGAATTTGTTTCGACTTAGGACAAAAAGGAAAAGTTTCATTTTAATTTATAACACAACAACGCGAGGCCGTGTCAGCTAGTATATTATATATTTAACGATATAAAAACTTAAAGTACACGATAGGCACGACGTAGACTAGTTGACAGTTATGTAATCTTTTAATAAAAATTTTAGGTAAAGAAGTTATTACTAGAAAAAATCAACTTAACACAGATGTCAGGCTAGACTTAGATGTCCTTTATCTATCCTAATCTAGAGGTCTCAGTAAAAAAAAAAACGGGTTACACTCCGGGAGTGCCGGCAGAAGTGAAAACATGAATATTAACGTTGCGCATTTTTGATATTTTCGAATGGTCAGGGAATAATTTCGCACGAATCGCTTTAATTTATAATCTAAGATCACAGTGGTTTGTGTGTTTGTCGGTCCGTTCTTTTTCCCCGTTCTTTTTCCATTGTACACGTGTTACCATAGTGCCTAAGAATAACATTCTAGAAAGCTAAGAACGGTTAGCTATATGTGTAGTCGTAGAATCGAAACGTTAGCGCTATTCATTTCGATACAGCGACATCTATAACTGACACACAACAACGTGTGGCCGGGTCAGCAGCAACGCTTTAACCACAAGTAGTTCGTCTACCGGACACTAGATGGCGCTAACGGAAAAATATTTAATAATAGAAAAAAAATTAAAGAGTTTTGGCCACCCGTGCAAAGCCGGGACGGACGGGCCGCTAGTTATCAGTATAAAAGTACTAAAATAAAAGTAGTAAATTACAATATTCATTTATTGCGCTATCGTACACAAACATGATAACAAACACCCACGCACACTCGCGCAAGCGCCCTGCGCCGTCTTACGAATTTTCGATCAGGTCACGTGTCCTAACGCGAGTTTAAAAATGTTTACCCATCCCAAAAAGTGCACAACTCCGCTAAAGAAGTTCACTTTGAAATTAAACTAAAATCTATGCCGTGGCTATCTGTTGTCGCCTTGTTTAACTCATAAGTGTATGATAAATTATCATAATATAAAAATACTAGAAAATATCGACTCGGATCACAAGTGAATTCTCAGACGGGAATCGAACCCGCAACCTTTGGAAATCCGGTCCAATGCTCTCCCAATTGAGCTACCGAGCCTTGTGAACACTCGTCCAAATTTTCTAGTCCCTTTCTTTTTTTACGCTGTAGGCCAGCGTTGTTTCATCAATGAGAGGAACATCCTCTCGTATTCGAAACAAACATTTTTACAAATGTTTGGGTAATCGATTAAGATGAAACAGCCATTTAGTTTACTAATTTTTAAATATTTTATGCATTTTAATGCTATCTTATAAGATAAATTATTTTAATAGAAAAATACTAGAAAAAATCGACTCGGGTTACAAGTGAATTCTCAGGTAAGAATCGAATTTTGGGAGAGTTTTTATACTATTTTTCTATTATAATAATTTATCTTATAAGATAGCATTGAAAATGCATAAAATATATAAAAATTAAATAATGTATACAAAATATAGTAACACTATAGTATACAAAAGCACTACAACAATGTTTCTATTAATTCTATTAACGATTTGTTTTTTTTAACACAATACCATAGCAGCAACACAAGTCAAATTAAATATTTAAATAAATAAATTTTCCGTTTAATATTCATTTATAAAATAAACATAAAAAACTCTCAATCTCGTCTGTCGCGAGGGCACGAACGAATGCCCATGCAAAGACTGCATATAGCATGCAGCGCTCTCGCATACCTAAACACTGAGTATACATATAGGTATGTAATCTCGTCTGTCGCGAGAGCACGAACGAATGCCCATGCAAAGAGCGCGTATAGTATACATATATTATAAGAATACACGCGGAGTATATCTGTGTAAAATCTCATCTGTCGCGAGAACGGCTGAAAATGCTCACCCACAAAAGTGCCCAACGCGCCATAAGAAGTTTTCACTTCAAAAAAACAAATATATAAATATGACTTGAGTAGACTTATGAAATTTAGAAACAACAACGGTACAACCACACGACCTGGGATCGAATCCGGCACCTCGTAGGGAAGTTACGATGAAAACCGGTATGCAAGCCTCTCGACCACGTAGCCTGTCATTTTTTGATTTCTTTTTTTTTATTCAGAATGGTTTCGCTCCCATTCTCCCAATCCCAATCAAGCTCGGGGGCAAAGACAGAATCCACGATGGAACGAGCTAACCTAGAAGGTGCCTATTCACCCTGGCTTTAAAAACAGACGGGTTATATGTACTCGGAAATACAGATGCAGGAAGGGGATTTCCACTCTTTGCTGTGCGCATTATAAAAGAAGTCGAGAAGCGCTGGTGCGACAGGTAGGAATAGCGACCAAGAAAGGGTGGTAGCCCGCAGTGCGTCTGGATGTCCGATGGAAGAAAGGTGATGGCGGTATGAGCATATGTAGCTCCTGAGCACACTCTCCAAAATACAATCTGTAGAAGACCGTCAGACAGGCAACTTTGCGGCGGTGAGCTAAGGTGTGAAGCTTGCTCTTCGCCAATTTGCTGTTTCAAATAATGGTCCAATAATCGAAAAATCGGAAATAATCTGCATTACTTTTTGTATAAATCCAAAGTAGAAAATTAAAAGCTTGGGTGTAATTACTTGTGATATATGTTTTAAATTCATAGGTTTAAAGTCTATATCGGCTTGTAACAACAATTGTTGACATTACGCGAGACCAAGGTGATTTGTCTCCATTTATTAAATGCAAACAGCAAATACACCAGGCGACATTTGAAGTGTACATAGCAAATATTTGCCAGAGAACGTTTTGTACACATTGCTTGCATTTCTGCATTATGGCGCTGATTTCTGGATTTTATAAAACAACACGCTTTAACAAAATAAAGGGTAGATGAATAAAATGTTATATAGGTACCTACCTTAATTCAATTTCGAAAGACTAAAGGAAGAGAGAGAGTCAATAAGGCGGGTTTTCATCATATATGACTTGATACATAAAAAAAATAATATTTTTTTTGCGGAGCTACTAAGAGTACAAAGTTTTGAAAGGTTATATTTTTTTATGTATTAAGTCATATATGATTAATCTACTTCTTGGGGGGGTAGGAGTTGGGTTGGAGGTGGTTCCGTTTGGGGTGGAGTCGATTTGTTAGTCCATATAGTAGATATTTTTTTTTTGAATTTTTAGTTAAAAAATGAAAGGGTCCGAAAACCCGCCCTATTGACTCCTGAGGAGGAGGCTCCTTTAAGTAAGAATTCAAACAAATAATTATAAAAATGTTATAAATATAGGCTTCCGAGCCTACCCTTCTTTGCTTTGTCGAGCTTTAATATTTAACATTAAATAATTCATATTTAGTTCTTACACTTTCTCGCCTCTCATAAGTTTATATAAAACCTTTTTACCGGATTGACTGCGCGTTACATCTTGTTTTTATATTCAACCCTGGAAAGGAGTCGGAACGTCAGGATTTAATAAAAAAATTACATTATACGCTTAGTTAATTCGCTTAAAGTGGTTATAAGTTAAATATTACTTCTAGTTTTAATTTTTTGTTTTTGTCATTATATCTATTTTTCCCGTTTCTGCATGTAAAAGAAATTAAATTCTAGTCACTTTAGTCTTGTGTTGAAGGCTATATAGGGGACAAAATTTAAATACAAAGTTGGAAAAATCTTGTAAGCGCGTTTTACAAAAGTTTTTTGACATGTTTACAATAGCACAAAATTTTTAACATCTGGATTTTTCTATAAAGCCTATGTATTATTCTGATGTTCATCTGAGAGGGTTACGAGGACCTATTGGTAAATGGCTATTCGGCATTATCTTTTTGTTGAACTGTTAAATTTTACCTGTTAGTCTTGTATCAAAATCCGTTCAGTGGTTTTTGTGTCAAAGAGTAACAAAGATCTTAGAATCCATCGACCCTTGCAATATCCCGCCCTTATTAAGACATAAGAAGAGTATCAACACAAAAAAACAAAATTATATCCTTATTGATTATTACACTTTACTTATTTGTCATAATTTATTTAAAAAATAGACTTCATTCGTTATTTTATTAAACATTTATAAGTAAATAAAAAAAGTCACTAAAATCGTTTATCATTAAAGCATTTATCTGCTAGGTTTTATTTCTAAAGAACAGTTACTAGAAAATAATTCAACCTTTCCTGTCTGCCACCTGAGGCGAGTTAATTTTGATCTAGCAATATTTTCTTTACAAAGTTTATTATTACTAGCTAACCCGGCCACGCGTTGCTGGTATAACCCGGTCACGCGTTGCTATGGTAACGTTAATCTTTATATATATAATTCTTCTGTGAGAGTGTATGTCACTGAACTCCTCCTAAACGGCTGGACCGATTTGAATGAATTTTTTTGTGTGTGTTCAAGGGGATCTGAGAATGGTTTAGATTCACAAATCAGTCCGCAAGATGGCACTGCAGTCGGCACAGCAACGCGTGGCCGGGACAGCTAGTTGATTATAAAACTATTATTCTTAGGCTTATGGTAACTATGGTAACTATATATGCTAACAAACCCACAAAGTCCTTCTTTTATATAGTAGAGATAGAGTCACGAAATTGCCAAATTGACTGCGCTGCTACCAGGGGCTACCAGTCTTGAACTCGAATGCACCTTGTCACTTTTGACCCTCTAAAACACAATTGCAAAATCTGGACAACCTACACATAAAAGTATTAAGAAGGAGTACTTTTATTAATATAAAATTTATTAAATAATGAAAATATTGTTTGCCAATGTTGTTTACACCAGTACGCATTAAATTCACTACTGATTAATCATGGGCCGAACACACTAATAGTTACGACTTTTATCTCCTCCCATTGAGTACTGATCATTGATAAAATTTTGGCGTGTTTTGGAACAAAACTAGAGAAAAATTAGTGAAACCCGTGGTGGTGTATCATGTAGTGTGGCTGATGATGCGTCCAAAGCTATCACATAAAAACGTTTTAATTCCAACGTTAGCCAAAATAAGCGCGTCCTCGTCGTAGTTATAAGCTCTTTACGCTTAGCATGAATGCTATCGAAACTTCGCTGAAAGCAAGGACTGTAGCTTGGAACGCTTTCTAGATAGATTACCTATTGTAATAAATTTTCATGATCGTTGAAGCATTTCCTTGTCTCTTTGAGATAAACTGAAGATCAATGCATTTAATTTTATCAAATAAATATTAAAACTTACTAGAATAGTATTGTATCTGTGATTTGGCAATGAGAATGAGTATAACAACAGTGTTTTTATCCATAAAGAAGGCATATGCCCACCAGTGGGAACATAAATTATAATTTTTGAAATAACAATACAAATAAAATATAATATAACGAATAATTATTAAATGACCGGTACCTTATTTAAAACAGCTAGAAAATTAAAGTGATTCGTGTTGATATATCAATTTAAAAATAGATTGTAAAACATAATTATATTTAGTTGATAGAATCAGACGTATTTGGCGGAAGTCCTTATCCATTAATAAAACAAAACAGAAATATGTAGCTTACTTCTGCAAGTAACGAGCAAAATGCAAGCAAATAAATGCAGACACAGCAGATACCGACACATCTTGTACCTTCACCAACTACTCTACATGTGTTTAGCCCCCACACGGAGCGTCATTAGGTGCTGTTAAACCTGTGCAATATCGTTGTTTGTTGTTTATTGCGGAAGTCAGCTATTAAACATGTCTGTTCAAACCCGAACTTATTTATTGCACAAGGTTTTTTTTCATTTAGTGCGAAGTTAGGCAAAGGAGCTTTTTAACACTTTATTATTTACTAGCTGTCCCGGCAACGCGTTGCTGTGCCGACTGCAGTGCCATCTGCCGGACTGATTTGTGAATCTAAACCATTCTCAGATCCCCTTGAACACACACAAAAAAAATCATTCAAATCGGTCCAGCCGTTTAGGAGGAGTTCAGTGACATACACACTCACAGAAGAATTATATATATAAAGATAACTTATCAATAGCTGTTATTGATTTTCTTGTTGACAAAATAAGATGACAAACTGTAGAATAAGAGGTTATATTTATATGTGTTCATTTTATTTAATAAATTAATAAACAGCTATCTTAACTGCTAAATGTTAGTTTAACATCACTAAAGTTACTTATGCCAAAACAGTTATTCACAAATGCTTGAATTTAAATATACAGTACCCATAGTTAATAACATATTCGGTTAAAATGATAAATACAACAAAAGAAATATACAGTATATATTTGGGCTCGTGTAAGTCATCTTGAGAAGTTCTCTAAATTATTAGAAGTATATTTTATTTATGTATATACCCCAAATATAAAAAAAAATATTTAATAATATATTCTGTTATTTCAGCATTTAGCTGTAAGATTTTTATTTTTAAAGAAATAATTACAAGAAAAAGTTTCATCTTCTCTCGGGTGTTTCAGACGGCTTCGACCCTAGGTAATGTCCAGGGACTGAAATATTTAGTTTTTTTTTTATTATTGCGTAATTATTTTTGTTTATTAAAAAAAAAAATATTTATTTGCCTTTATATGTTACAAATAAAAGGTTGTTGACAGATGTTACACATAGTTAAAATTCTCAAAATAGAAAACATATGAGCGTTGAAAATTTCGTGGAAAACTTTATTGGTGCTTTACATAAAATCTCTTCAAACACGGGTTTCAATAGGCGTAATAAAAGGACCTTTTATTAAAATTTAAAATGAAATGTTCATTCTACTCTATATGCTTGCGTATTTGATGGAATATTTGAAAGGTTTTGTTTTTCCGAACAACATTTTTTGTCTTACAATTAATATCGATATTCATCTGTATGGTAATTCTCTTTCGATATAAAAATTCGATAAACAAAGCTAAATAAACAAAAACACTTTATTGTTAATTAAATGTATAGTTCTAACGTGTCGAGGGATAAATTAAACGAGGCCATAATAATATGTTTTTTCTATATTATACAATTTTAATTTTAAATCACTGGATTTTATTTGTATGAATACTTTAATAATATGGTCTGCTTTCCAAATTAATAACACAAACTGAAGTTGCTATTGCCTTATATGAGTGGTAATGGTGGAGTGGTGTATATATTTTACCAGTTGGGTTTTATACATAAACTTGCATACTAGCGTAGTTTGAGGTCTTCAGAGCAAGCTGCTGCAGTATCAGCTTCCAGATAGGTTCGTGAAAGATGAGACGAGGCAAGTGTGTCCACACACGGTGCGATCACACTACAGACCTGTTCCACGAAACTAAAGACCAGATCTTTTGTCATTCTCTCGTGTTAAACCGAGTACCGGCCACCATTCAGCAACCGAATGTTGCTGAATGGTGGCCGGTACTCCCACGCGTAAACATGCTGCAAGAATGAAGGTGATGTTCATCAAGCGTAGTCTCATTGGATTTGTCTTGAAAAGAACAATGATCCTTAAATTATGTGCAGGGGATGATGATGGAGTTGGAAGGTGGCCAAGTGAATTCTGTAATCAACAAAACCCCATCGAGTTTGAGCTCGTTTGATTCGTCTTGACAAGAAATATGTTACTAAATTATGTCCAGAGTCTTATGATGAAGATGGAAGGTATGTTATGGGAACTCTGTAATTAAACAACGTAATTGCACCGAGATGGAGCATGTTTGATTAGATCTGGTCCTGGAGCGAGACAGAGCCCGAAACACGCTTTTAATTTGTTTACTTTTTTATAAGTTAAACTCCATGGTGATTAAATAAATTACGGATTGTCGGCTAGTCAGAAAGTGATTCCTGTTGTATGCCACGGATTTAATCAATGGACCAAGCTACTTATAGTAATGTCTGTTTGTGTCACAGACGAGGCGCAGACGAATATTACTCTATGGATATCAAATTCGTCAAATAGTGGTTATACTTGTTTTTAATCCTGCTTTTTCTTTCTATTTTTGTCTTATTTTTTGTTTGTGTAAAATTGTAAACTTTTATTATATATAATGCAGTACCTCTTTCAGGCCTTGCCAGCATACCAGCGCCGCTGCACTGTGATGTGTCACAGTGTAATGGCATTAAGCTGAGGCAAGGTCCTGATTGGCCTTCATTTTTTATTATTATTTTTTAATTTTTATTATTCAATTCTGTTTTGTTTAAAATGTATGCAATGGGTCCATAAACTCTTTGTTTCTTTCTTTGTGAACAGTTTGGATTACTAAGTGAATTTTAAACAAAATCATAAAGTTGTAATTACCAGAAATTCTCGAAAGTTCAAACGCGTCGCTTAAAACCAGGACAAAGACAAAAGCTGTCGTGGTGAAAAGAACTAGCACAGCAACTCTACACCAAGAAAAACGAGAAAATTGAAAGCGCTGCTGCTTTACTTTTAATGGTAGGTAATTTGTATTGGCTAATTTCCAAAATGTTTTTTGAATCCTGGCTGATGACATGAAATATTGTCCTCTTCTTCTGTACTGTAACAGAGATTTATACGCAGCCACTTTTTTATACCCGTTTCAGCGGATGCCAATAAAAAGTCTCACTATTCGCAAGAACCCTTATAACGAGGTATCGGATTCCTGGTCGTCATTACCGCCCGCCTGTACATGAATATTCTTTTGTTATCGATGCGAAAGTACCGTATTCATATTTTTTACTTTATGCTTGTAAATTCCAATTAAAACGGGGAAAGATTTTTTTTCAGTTTATTATAAAACAATCTTTTATGTTGCCTCCTGAACATGTTGATTTTATAGGTCAGAGGAGCTAAATTAAAATGCGGAATTATGGTAGAAGAAAAATATTAATTATGTTCTTTGAAAATATTTTCCACTAGGGAGCTATACGACCGACTCCTAGCACAGCAGAATATAAAGAGACAGAAATGAAAGTGATTTGAATGGAACGTGTGAAAGATCGAATGAGTGAGGATTGAATGAGAGGTGAATGAATGAACTACTTTAGCCTTTACTAGTCATATTGATTTCCTTTAATGTAAATTCAATGTAATTAATTAATTTAATAAGATTAATTTTTGCTTATTATGATACATTTAATTCAACAGAACAATGTAATTATACTGTAAACAAATCTCCTGTGATATATTAGAAAAAGTTTTCTGCTATACTTGTTACGCTGTTTATATCGACACCTCTCATGCATAAGGTCGTATCAAAAAATAGACGATTATTTTTCATGACTTTTACAAGCTAACATATATTTAGTGATTGAAACTTTGGACTTGCCTATCCGTAGCGGGTTATATATTGTTAAGTAAATATATTTCTTGAAATAAATATCTTAATTTTGAAATTATAATATTATTAATGTAAATATAATAGGTATCAAATCGAATTTTGTATAAAAAAATGTTACGACCATTTGCGTTGGAGGTATCGTTATGCAGAAATGTTATTCTACTGTTAAGGCAGTCATAGCCTATCAGTTAAAATGTTAGCCCAAAAGAACCGAGTTCAACTCCAATGTACTAGGAACTGTCATAATTATAAAATTTCCTGTCACAGTGTTTGACCACGATGAACTCCAAAATTACTCAACAGATTTTGATTTTGATGGGATCGGTTTCACGTTAATTAAAAACATAGCAACGCGTGGCTAGGTCAGCTAGTTTTGACGATTCTGCCGTTTGCATTGACGGTCCTGGGTTCTAGTCCCGGAAAGGGCAGATGTTTGTGTAGTGAATACGAGTATTTATACCTGAGTCATCATATATGTATGTATGTATGTCTATCCGTTACCTTAGTATCCATCACACAAGCCTTATCGTGCTTACTTAGAGCTAGGCTACTTAGTGTATTTGTAACAAATCTATAATCTAAGATCACAGTGGTTTGTTTGTCTGTCCGCTCTTTTTCCCGCTCTTTTTTCATTGTATCAATAACGTTACCATAGCAACGCGTTAACCGCAAGTAGTTCGTCTACCGGACGCTAGATGACGCTAATGGAAAAATAATTAATAACAGAAAAAAATTAAACAATTTGGTCCACTCGTACGAAGCCGGGACGGGCCACTAGTATTAGAATAATATTATTATAAAAAATAAGGTGTTCTTACTTTTAGATTGTAATAATTAACTGATTGTTTTTATTGTAACAGGGGACTAGAATCTCTCTTGGATTGAATTCTAAGATTCTCGTAGGTAAATGTCTAAAGGTCACAAATTCACTTCCTTTCTCCAGCTGGACGAAGAGAACTGTCTGATATGATGCTTTCAACTTCTTTCTACCATTGAACTGTTATTGTCATGGAGTTCATTTTTATGTGTAAGAATTTATTTGATGACTTTCTGGAGTTTTAGAATAACCAGTTAAAGATTTCTTAAAGTACAATGAACAGCACATCAAGCTATACACTTTTACGTTTAGACCTACGTTATGCTATTTGTAATAGATATCATTTCCTTAGCGTAGATATCAGCACGCAGATCGTAAAAAAGTTTTAATATCGATGCCTTGCGGAATTGCTCCTGATGTTACAGAAGCTTTATGCGGTTTTTAAACAGAAATTGTGCTGAAATTTTGTCAGGATAATTAAAAGAAACTGTTTATAACAGATGTCCGAGGCAATAACTATTCTTAGCGGCAGACTTATTATTAGTCATATTATAAATGAATGCCGGAAATTAATTTCATTCATAGATGCAAGATAATTAGTGCATAGCTAAAATTACTTTATGAGATATGCGTTTTAGCAACGGTCTGTTTCATTGAAGATTGTAAATATCGTTTCAGAGAATCTTAGAATGATCATGAACTTGTCTTTCGTCATTCGTAGTTCATGCCAATGTTTAATAGTTTACAAAGTTGTTATAAAGGTTTATGTCTACTGATCTTATATAGCGGTATGCCAAGCGATACATTATTCTAATGTAGCTATGACAATGCAAATTGTTACTATTCACAAGAAAGCATGTTTCATTTCAAAGCAGAACCAGGCCCATCGTATCATGAGTGAGGTGCTGCGGAGGGCTCGGTGCAACTCACCCTCGAGCTATGTCTAGCGAGTGTAGTCAGCAAGAGATCATGGGAGGCGGCGTTTATCTTCTTCGAGGAAGTTATCTCGCAGAAGGAGGCAGCTGAGCAGAAGACGGAGGATTACGAGAATGCCGTCCTCATGAGACCAAGGACACAGTCATGAATATAGAGGAGCCAGTACATTATCCAATAGAATCTAATGCGTCCCGGAATACCGCCGCACAAATTAATATTAAAATAAGGTTGCTCCATTTTATTACTAATAAACTGAAATCCACCAAAACTATTACTGTACAACGGTACAAATCTCAAAAGGTCAATTAAAAAAAATATTTACTGTACCATAACAACTAACAAAGGAACTGTTTTAGGAATTGAATTTCTTGATACCCTCAGAATTGTCTTTTTACTTCAAACGGCTCTAACTTCCAATGAAATTAGCGTTTGAAATAACTATTAACTAAGCTCAAGGTCAAATTTAAAAAGTTGCTGGAATTGACTTAACCACTCAATGCTTTTCACACGGACAATTGTATGTTATCCTGTCCCGTGTAACTTTAAAAAAATATTATGTTCATTTTTAGATGTAATCAGAAATTATCAAAGTTGTTTATAAAAAAATGTTTTGGTTAATTTTATGTATATAATATCTACATTAAAATACTTCAAATAGTGTAGACATTATATTACATTTAAATCTAATCCCCATATTCGACACATCAAGCTGACGCGATCCTACGACAGACAACAGGCATAACATGCTCTACTACTCGTGCGAAGCCGGGGTGGGTAGCTAGTAAACAATAAATTTAGGCTTTAGTACGCTCTTAGTCCTTCAGTAAAATTAGATCACTATCAGATTTAGGCTACGTAATAACAATAATACCATAACTATGGCTAGTTCAGACAAAATTACTGATTAATACAATTCAAATAAAAAAGAAAATTCGCTGCGGTTGCCATTAGTCGCACTAAAATAATGTAAAATTTTGCAGTGTTGTAAGTTTGAAGAAGAAACTAGGTCTGATTTGTAAAAAAAATTGTTTTTAATTGATATAAATTGTTGAGTTACAGATCTCTTTTGGTAGTCTGATTGTGACATTTTTAAACTTCTGAGCATGTCGACTCAATCAGTGAAAGCTGTGCTTTGATATAATAAAAGAAAAACCCTCTTAAAAATTGCCAAACAAATGAGAACCTGAAGCATAGATTAGATTTGACAAAAGGGAACAAAGAAAAAAATATTAAAAATATAAAATTATCAGATCTTTTTCGAATATACTTTTCCAAATTGGTTGGAAAAACTATCAGTACAATGGTATCCAAAAAATTTTGTATACGAAACAATTTTGTTTTGTCTTGTTTTTTGCACAGTAACGTTTCTATGGCAAAGGTATCATTCATTAATCGTATAGTCTATTTCTAAGTCCCTTTAGTCATACTTAGGCTTGAAATGCGTTTGTCTAGTCATCGGATTATTGTCATATATGTATATATCGCGCTAGAAGCTTAATACCCTCTTTGTCAAGACCTTGCTGATGGGTTTAGTGTCTTTCCAGTAATTCCCTATATCTATCACTATCACTAGCAGTGTTAATCAAATATTAATTAATGTATGTAAAAAGAGCGATGTTTATACAATAAATACAAGAAACAAATATGAACTTAATGTACCAAGATACAGGCTTCAAAAAAAATTTTGCATGTATTTTAGATACGAGTAATATAAGATGTATAAACTGTAAAACCATGTCACACTTAATCGATCGAAAGCAAAGAGACAATAGTAATAAAATAAAATAATAATCGATGTAATGTGACACGGTTCTACGGTGTACAGATCCTAATATTCGTGTTTTGTACAGGTATTGCTTTTTCTAACAAAGGTTGCACACAATGTTATAGAACAATTTAATAAAAGGTATATAAATGTTTAAAAATACACTTATAAACAGACGCTATAGCTATTTTATATAAAGACTGTATAAAATCTGTTCAAGGTGATAGCATATTTTCTAATTCATCATAAATACTACAAAAGTTTTCTTTAAGATTTTATAATTATGCAACAGATAAAGCCAGTTAAATGGCTCTTGCCGTGTTCCTTGCATTGCTCTTCTCGGTTCAAGGTCTCCCGACATAAGATTAACGAAGCCATGACGTAAGCGTTATCATTTCATACCTATATTTGTTAATGCTTATATTTAATAAAAAGCATTTTGTCTTTAAATCTCTATTGTTACAAAATATTCCAATGGGAGGATAGAGATGAATTGGTAACCATTTAATTGTATTTAATTTAAGTCAGTCGATATTATGTTGCGATCATTTTATTAAGCGTTTTACGATTTAGTTTGGATAAAGGCATACCCATAATAAATAATAGCTCAAACCTCTAGGAAATTCGATACAAAACATGCAATGATAAATAGCGCACGCAAGGTGCGTTCACACCGTAATACAATTTCTTTTATGTGTGACTAGCGACCCATCCTGACTTGACTTGACTGACCAGGGTAAAAAAGTATAGATAATATTAAATACGTCCTATATCCATTGATAATTAACGTAATTTGCTAACGGTGAAAGAATTTTACACATAGATTCAGTAATTTCGCAGTTCCTTCAAATACAATCATTTATAAACCGGCATTCTATTTCTTAGCACACGTAGATTTGTAGGTTTTGACACTTTCCTTATTTGTCGTGTCTACTGGCAAAATAAATTAAACTTTTGTCACTTCCTAACTCAAAAGTAAACAAGACAAGACAAGACATGAAGGCGATATCTGAACGAGGTCGACAAAGTTTATATACAAAGTTCATATAATCTTGTTAGAGTGTTTCAGAAAAAGGTATTTAGCTAACATTGTTGACATGTTACGTTAGTAAATAGTTTTTTAAACTCCGCTTTCTTCATATAGCCTAAGTATTGTATCTATCTGGGAATATCTATTAAATGACTTTCCGTCCTTACCTTTTTTATAAACTTTTAAGTTTAACTTAACAAGTTTAGCTTAACCTTAGCTTAGCTTAGCAACTTAGCTTAACAATAATACTGTTAAGATTTATCCAAATCCGTTCTGTATTAGAAAGAGTACCAGTAAAATATTAAAAA
This sequence comes from Calamotropha paludella, assembly GCA_927399485.1. Classification (NCBI taxonomy): domain Eukaryota; kingdom Metazoa; phylum Arthropoda; class Insecta; order Lepidoptera; family Crambidae; genus Calamotropha; species Calamotropha paludella. The sequence goes on along the minus strand of OV656826.1, from coordinate 10,914,776 downwards.
AAACAAATGATCATACAAATTCTATCACTGTTCTATAAAAAGTATTTTTAGATACATATAATTTAATTTTCATTTTTAATAACATGTACCCAAATCCTTTTTTACTTCACTTTATATGCTTTATTTGTAGGTGTTAGAGTACACAAAGTATTAAAATTTTACGTGATGTTCAATCACGCCTACCACACGCCCTATCTACCTATGTTTACCTATCTTGTACATGGATCTTTAGATTGAACTTAAAATTTAACTTTTTTCAAGACTTTCTAAAATCGGATTTGTAGTTTCGGAGATTACTCTCTTTATACAAAGTTATGAACTACCTCATTATGATATTATTATAGATAGATATATCAAAGAATCAATTGTCGTGCGTCAGCTTCGCAAAAACTCAAAAAGTAATTCATGAATTGCGATGAATCTAAGATAAGTTAAGCATGCCAAAGAAAGTGGTCAGCAAAAAGTATAAGTATACATTACTTTCGGTCACATTGGAATTATACGGTTCAGTCGTCCTTTGGGAAGGTGAAATACCTAAAGGGGCTTCAAGACCTGAACAGATAGCCATCGCAGTATGTTTTCTAGACGATATAAAGCACGTTTCATGAATAAAGAAAACTGATTTGGTTATTTTTTTGTAAAAGTGACATTTTTTTAAGGAAGATTTTTTAGGACGACAAAGAACAGATTGATATTTCTCATCGGGTTCTACGTGAGGTGATTCTGGGAAAACTGAGAAGATACATCACCCTTTGGAAGCACAAGGATCTTGTTCCATCCACGCACTTGTACAAAGGCAGATTTAGTCAAACAGTTGGCTATAAAACTATGGTAGCAATCAACGGTAAACCTTGTATCCTTTCGTATTTATAATGTAATTAATAAAGTGACTAACATATTAAATTTAAGTCGCAAAAATTGTAAAAATTATATAATATAGTTGTTATCAATAGGATTTTGTTGAAACAACAAATTCTGCATTGCCGTAAATAGCATAACAATTTTATTCACATTTGAAACCTAGTGAAGGAAATTGAGACGTTAATTGAATATCTGTTTTTTTTTAATTACTCGAACTTATTTATGTACAGGTTAAAATAATTGTCGTTATGCTACAAAGGTTTAAAAATAAAAAGAATAGATATAATTATATTTTAACACAAAATACTCGTATACAAATACTATTTGTACCGACTTAAAACTAAATAAGAAACTAAAAGTGGAGCACTAGAAGTAGAAATCTCATCAGTTTTACTTACAGGAAAACATAATGGACAGTTAAAATAAAAACCTACTGAATGAGGAAAATAAATAACCAAGCTATTAACAAAATTTACCATTCATAAGTGAATAGTGTACCTAACTACTGTCAAATGTCCGTTCGACTATGCATCCTTACCGATTGCATTTGGCACCGACATCAAAGTTTCATACACATTCTGGTTATCTGATGCATGTCAGATCACTCAAGCGTGAAAACGGTCGCATTCCGTTCATTTGCATTCCGTTTATTTCTTTATTAGCTATCACCAGAATTGTCAAGGTTAGCATCACCAACGAATTAAGAAAATTACTTGTAACTTCTGATTTATGTTTCTTGTCATATTGTCATTATTTCATTAGTTTTATTTCATAATATCCTTTGTCGATGACGGCATCAATGATGATTTTATTGAAACCCATTGACTCTGAATGATCCCTAAATGTACAGAATTCGGACCTTATTTTTAAATATAAGATATCCAAACCTCGATGGCGCAATTGGTTAACGAGTTTGGCCTTATATTGCGAAGGCTTTCTTCTTTCTCACTTTCTCAAGGGCAGGTCATTGGATAGGTGACATAAAAAATATTATCTCTAACATCTACGTCCTTCGGCAGGCACGTAAAGCTATTCATCCCGGCAGCAATCTGCACTGGACCCGTTCTCCCATTCTCCGCATAGTGGTTACATTTATATGGAAGACTTTTGCCTCTTATTCTTTTTCCTCTTAGACTTAATGTTCTCAACTCCACAACTTGCACCTAACGAATAGGTGTAAGTCTTGCGGTGTAGCAACAAGGACTGTCTCAGATGCCGATGTTCTGAAGGTGTCTGTTACAAGTTCCGTGTCCAATTCAATATTTCAATTTTTTTCAGCGTTTATCCATTCAGCCTTTGCCGCAGAAGTGGCAACATTTATAAATCTGATGATGGCCAATATCCAGATCATTTCGATAAAATTGATTTTCTATTCATACGGAGAGTATTATTTGAGTATAGGCTTATCCCTTGTATGAATCTCGTGTGAGTCAATATGTAATGATCCGGTGTTACTGTCGCTGTGATGTACTCATATGATAATTGTTTGGTCAACTATCTGATGTAAGTATATATTAATAAAGCGCCCGGTTTGCTGATACCCGCGCTGACGGGCGAAACAATGTACCCACTTGGTTAGAATAACCTTTTATAATTTAATATAATAAATAATTGTTTGTGAAAAAGCTCAATGTGTATGTGAAATAATTAAATAAAATAAATTTGAATAGTGTTTATTAGAGTAACACTTGATAATTAGGTACGTTTTAAAGCATTGGTACTTTTGCAAAATACGATGTTACCTTAACAAACAATGTTACATTAATCTCAGCCGACAAATGTCCACTGCTGGTTGAAAGTCTCCTTTAAATCGTTTTGCTATAATCTCCACGCTTAAAACGTGGATTCATGCGGAAGCATAATTTGGAATACGTTGCTGCCTATTTTGAGGCCTCCGATGTCATTTGTCACTTTTTACGATCCCTTTAAAGGATGGTGGTGCTATTCTACTTCAACAGACATCACACGGCGCTAAAAATATGTTTAAATGAAGTAAAATGAGATTTCGTTATATTCATTTTATGGAACATGATATACTAATATTAATTTTGATAACTTCTTGCAAATTTAACTAACTTACAAAGACCTATCTTATAGGGATCGCAACCTATCAAATACTGTGGCATTTTCTTAATTAATATTACTTGGATTTTAATCGAACGGAGAAATTTGACAGTTTTGTTTGAACAGCCTACCAAAAGTTGGGTTTCCAAGTTATTTTCTTCCTCCCAAACGGACTTTCCCAATATTTTTTTTGTAAAGTTAATAAAAGTTACCACATTATTTAATGCCGAAAAAGGTAGTAAAAATAAAGTTTTTTATAATATTTAACTTAATTGTGTGGCTAGAAGTAGGTTTGTCGTTATCCCAGTAAATCCATCCTGTAAATACGGTACTTGAAAATAAGTCTAATTGCCAAGGTTAAATAGCAAAAGTGAAGAAAAAGTCATTTCACCAACGCGAAAGACTGAAATAAAACTCAAAGAACTAAATTAGCATTGACCATTCAGAAAAAGGAGTTAGATTAACGATGGAGGTATTATATTTGAACTGAGCAGGTATATGTTCCACCAATCGATAGACGTAATATTCCTGAATATTCCTATTGCTCAGATGATATGAAATCGGTATATTATAGCAAATGCAATATGATGTTCAGCCAAGTATACAGATTTAAATGAAACTTCAACCGTAAAACGGTATGATTTCAGGAAGATTAAAGCGCGGTTTTAAGTATTCGCTACGATATACATTTGTAACCAATATTTCTCGTAAACTAGGAGGATTCATACTTATCCGCAAATGAGCTAGGCTATTACCAGTTTTATTGAATTTGCCCGTTATTCATTGGGCCTTACATGCCACTTCTTAATAGTGCCCTTAAGCCCGTCGAAGTCAGACAAGTAATTTGTAGTAAATAAATTTATAATCTAAGCTCACAGTGGTTTGTGTGTTTGTCTGTCCGCTCTTTTCCATTGTATATGCGTTACCATGGTGCCTAAGAATAACATTCAAGAAGGTTTTTTAATGTGGTGAATCCTTCTATGGGCAAGCCACAAGTTGGTGTGTCAGGCTAGACTGACTAAACACCACGCCCTACCTACGTAGGTAGCAAGTACCTTTAGCCGATAAGGCTGTTAAGGTTTAATCTAAGCGACCGCCTCGGAGAACCCTCGGCGGCGCAGCGCCGCACTAGTTACTAACTAGCGCATGCGCGAGAGAGCGTACCCCACCCCAAGTGGGTGGAGACCGTGTAATATGGGATCGAGCTGCATGAGACCGCTCCTTGTTATTGTCTAAACTAGCTAAGACCTAAGTACTAGCGTTCGTGTGAGCCATAGAGAGGCTTTCCACAGCGAGCGATAGTGAGTCAGGGGCGTCTGTCAGTACGTGTTTGGGTCTGCGATAGTAATGAGTAGATGGGCGGGGTGGCTCGTAAGCCGCGGCCCCGGAGATAAGTGGATTATTCCAGAAGGCTAAGAACGGTTAGCTATATGTTTAGTCGTAGAACCGAAACGTTAGCGCGATTCATTTCGGTACAGCGACATCTATAACTGAGACACAACAACGCGTGACTGGGTCAGCAGCAACGCGTTAACCGCAAGTTGTTCGTCTACCGGACGCTAGATGGTGCTAAAGGTAAAATATTAAATAATAGAAAAAAATTAAAGAATTTTGTCCACCCGTGCGAAGCCGTGACGGGCTGCTGGTATTAATAAAAATAAATCAAAATCTATAAACGTGAAAGACTGAATACAAAGTTTGCCAAGGAGGATACTTTTGCTAACACAATCATGTTGTGCAACATTTGCAGTTAAAAATAACCACGACGCATACAGATGTGTGGAAAAGTATTTTACAAAAATATATTAATTTTTAATCGACAATTACTAGAAAAAACGACTTAGCCTATAAGTTTTTCTCAGGCGAGACTCTAACTTGCAACCTTTGGATGTCCCGTCCACTGTTCTCCCAATTGAGCCACCGAGCCTTGTAAGTATATCATATAAGATAACATTGAAAATGCAAAATTTAAAAATTATAAATATTTGATATAAATTTACTTTAATTTGTTTGTGAATTTAGCTGTCATTTGGTTGCACTAATATTAAAATATCTGCGAAAATCTAGGAAAATTCTAGATAGATTCACACAACTTTCTGTGCGCAAGTCAGACCCACACAGTCTTGTCGGATTTTTTACCCCAACCCCACGAAAGATTATGTTTTTATATTACCGTTTTTTATGATGTGTATGAGAAAATTTTTAATTTTTATTTGTGTATTGCAACTTAAGATTAACGGCGCAATAGAAATAGTTATTGTGAATGTTGCAAGCGTCTAAAGCTATGGTAATTACTTGCAACGTAAGCTTATAATTATTTAATTAAAAAAAAATATCTTGCATCTGTTCTCAGCTTAAGATTCAAATTAAGAAAATTGGTATGGAAATTCAATGGCCGTAACGTTAAATTAGCACTGTAAAAACCTTTGGCGGTGGCGGTGAGGTTCAGCGAAGTCATTAGTATAGTCGGGCGGCACATTAATCAATCCACCAATCTACTGCTATAGAAAAGTTTCCCATTTTTAGTTTTATATTTAGTTCTTTTTACTTTCCCTTGCTGCGAGCTAGATGACTCAGTGCAATAATTTATGTTAAGGTACTTTTGTGAAGGCCAGTTTTCGGATGGGTTACCAATTGACTATTTCGTGCTCTTCTTTACTTTGGTAAGCTGTTAGTCTCGGTTTTAATTATAACCGTCGGCCTATTAATGTCCTTACTGCCGGGGCATAGGATTTCTCTATAGACGAAAATACCGTAGGGAGAAAGCTTAGATAACTATGCTTGCTCTGTGTGGATTCGTGGGTGTTAACAATTACAAATAAAGCTGGGAGTGGATGCCCTTGTAAAAGTGGTTTGCCCTAAGCAATCATAGGTCAAACGCACTAACCAGCCAGCGAGCTCCATAATTATAAGCCTTTACAATGCCTTTCAAGTTCAAGTACATTATAGTTTCGTAGGTTCTACTTTAAAAGACATTGTACCAAAAAAAACCTGTAATATAAGAAAGAAAATTTTACAAAGAAAGTTTTTATACAGTTCTGTCATTATTAAAAGATATTTATATGTCATTATATGAAGAAAAGGAAAAATAACTTCCTCTTTTATGCAAAGAACATTTTTTGCATTTTAATTAATAATAGTAAATTTTTAATAGCCTTTGCTCTTTTCAGTGTATTATTGTACAAGAATATTCTTTGTTTTCTCCAGTAGTAGCCTTGATTATCCAAGAGGGTTGAATAATGTTTTATGTTGAATAAATTCACCGAGGTTAGTAAGGGCTGACCCACATCTGTCAGTACGGAATCACATTTTTTCATGCTCTGACCTTTTTTGCCGCTCAAAAACGTAATTTGCTAGAATGAGAAAGACAGTGTGGGTGCTTTCGGCAGCACGCTATTTTTATCGTTCTAGCAAATGGGTTTCCTATTCTTAGAAAAGGAATTATTATACTACATATAATAAATGAAAATTCATTCCTAAGAGCCTCGGTAGCTTAGCAAATAAGCATAAAATTCCAACACAAGTATCACCTTTATGTTTTTGCATATATAGTTTTTCTTTGGCAAGCCCATGCGAATTGATTAGTGGTTTCATAAATTTATTACAGTCACGAAACGTAATATATATTTGATGTTGTAATTCTCCTTCTTATTCAAATTCTATTTTCGTGTATTCTTTTGTTTTGAATTATTATATGCCAAGTGGTAACATGAGCGTTATTTATTGCGTCTAGGTATTTTATTAAGAGTTAAGCAAGAGCGGATGTAATAAATTCCGATTAAAGATAAGCGAAGTGTCAGAGTGGAAGAAGAAATAATGAAGGTCAAAGCATAAATAAACACGATGATAGTTTTTTTCTGAAAAGTAAAGGAAAATCTATCTTCTTGTCACAAATAAAATGTTAATTCTGTGTGATATACCTTCTCACTTTATCAGTTAAATAATAGTTTTTTTTGGAATCGTAAGTCTTTTGCTATAAAATCAGGTTTGTCCTTAAATACATATAAGTTTTTTACTTACGTTAATAATACTGAAGCTTATGCTATCTAAACTTCAAAATTGAAGTCTGTCTACAGTGTGTCAATTTGGTCGCCCCTAACGAACGCCTTATATAAGAAGTTTCTGTATTCGAGCAGTTTTCTAGATGTAGATATGAACCTTATGAAGTCTTATGTGGGTATTAGTATGGTCATAAATAACAGCCTCGAATAACTTAGACATACTGGATAGAATGCTTTTTGGACTGTTTTTCAGTCAGACATGTCACCCAATTTGAAGATTAGGGCCACATGTTAAGTCCTCCAGGTGGATAGGAATATGCCAGATTCGAGAAACACATAAAACAACTTTGTCAGTGGAGTACACAGTTCGGTAGCACATGTTCTCAAGAACCTAGGCAGAACTCCATACGAGCCCGGTCCCTTGTCAGGATCTAACTGTTTCAGTTTAAGAAGAACCTCGTAGAATGACAATACTAGATTTAATTTGATATGGCTGCAGATGCAGCTGGTATCACCTGCCTTCCGAAGCCCAGGAAAGAAGCTTCAAAGCTCGAGCTTTGTGGTCACCCATCCGTTGAATGGCTATGGCAAAAGTTGCTTCATCTCCGCAATAAACCGCGCCAACCGCTGCATCATCATGTTACACGAGGCGATGTTAGTAGAAATTAATTCGAATATAAATCTCTGTGCAAACAGTGCGGCTTGCTAAACAATCCAAAACAAATGGATTCACGAAACCTGATGAATTACTCTCAGCAAACAGATCTACCACAAAACCACACAACATTCATTATCAGACTATTCAATTAAAACTTAAACGAATTTTCTGGATACGGGCCAACAGGATTTTAGCCAATTGCTTTTCATAGCGTTATTCAATCAAATATTTATTTAATAAAGTAATCAATAGTTAAGGAAGGAAGTTACAGTATTCGGTCGGAAGGTTTTTGTCTATGAAATTTCCGTATATTCAAACACAAATGTTTGTCTATTTATTTATACCAATGTTCGCCCGGAGGTCGATCTTAGTTAATTAAGTCAAAGGTAGAGATGAAAAGGAATTGTTTCCAAAATGTAAAATGTTTTTGTTAATATGACATAAACAAGCACGGTAATACCTACCAAACAAAAAAAAGAAAGCAGTTTAGTTAACAAACAGAGGAGGAAATGGTACTAAAAGATTATGTTTTTTTATATTTTTATGTGTAGATCATATTTTATATTATGATGGGCGTTATTCGACATTTTAAGATGAATATATTTTGATTTAAAATTGATCTTTAGTCAATCAATTTGTAAAACACGACAAAACGGACTACGCTTTTCGAGTATTTTGAAGAAAATACTGTTACATAAAAAATGTTTGTGTGACATACAAAATGACTTCCTACCTATTGGCATTTAATCGTTTCTCCCGTATGGTATCACTATATTTAAGAAAAAAATGTTTTTAGACTGATAATGCTACTGATATTTAGTCAGGTACTCTATTAATGAACATTGATTGGATGAATGGGCCACAAATTATAACGAGATCAGTGGCTTAATGAGCTTTCTGAAGCACGGAGCAGGTCAAGATAATATTTTTAATCACCAATCTGCTCACCTTTGCAAAAGGTACAAAATCTCTACAATGTTAAGACTTACTAGCAAGCTTCCGTCATATGAACTTCTCATTGATTTGTGTGTCTGGATATAGGACTTCCTGAGGGATCAGTCGATACGAGTTATCATTGATGGTAGCGCGTCGGACCATTTAAATAAAAAAATAATCTTAATAATTTATCAAACGATATATTGTAAAATGACTTTGTATACAACGTGTTACAAAAACCCAGAAAAATATAATAAATTATCAAAGCGGAAAATATTGTCAACCCTAGTAAGCTGTCACTGCATAGAACTGAAGTTATTATATGTAGGTTATTTACCAGGGTGTACTTTGTAACGGATTTTAAGTTTTTCATTCAAAAGGTTTGCAATCTCAAAAAGAGGAATTAATGGTTTCGAAAAAGGTCGTCGAAAAAAAAAATATGTTGTCAATTTCAAATCTTCTTATCCAATTTCAAATCTCTATAAGATTTCGTGTTTTAACCAACATTATTTCTAAAGTATTATTATTTTAATTTTATCCCGACGAGCTAAGTTGTGCATTGAGCGAGGCGGAGCACACTTCGAGCTGTTTCTGTAAATTTGTTGTTCGGTACGAAAAAGTAAGTGTTAGTTTAGGTTGAAAGAGACCTAACATAAAATACCTATGTCAGGTATCTTACAATTATTTCGTGTTTTAACCAACATTATTTCTAAAGTATTATTATTTTAATTTTATCCCGACGAGCTAAGTTGTGCATTGAGCAAGGCGGAGCACACTTCGAGCTGTTTCTGTAAATTTGTTGTTCGGTACGAAAAAGTAAGTGTTAGTTTAGGTTGAAAGAGACCTAACATAAAATACCTATGTCAGGACTTTTAACATTTTCTTTCACTTGTAATATCGATCTGAGCGGCTTCTGTACACTTTGTTATTGACTCTTTGTCGTTTCGCGGATATTAGGTAAAAATGTACATAAACATTCTGTTATTTACTCTTTAATTGTATGGAACTAGGGTTGGTACATAAATGAAAAATGATTTATTTTGTTAATTTTGGCGGTAAGTCATAGTGCGATGCTACGGTTTTCAAATATTGTAAATTGACTCTATAAGTCACCATTTAACCCTGTTTCCGCTTTACGGGTATTTTTTATCACCTTGTATAGTGATTATTTATAAACAGTAAAACGATTGTTATATTTGGCATTTTGGTTGTTAAGTAAAAAATCGTCAACAGGTGTATTGGTGAAACATCAGTGAATCATGATAAATAAGCATTTTTCGAGTTTTCTTATCTATCTCTATCTCGCCTGATGGTAAGCGACGATGTGATCTAGGATGTGACGCGCTTACCTAGAAGATACCTATTCACTAGTGACTTGAATACTGACATTATATTTGACATTGTACAGGAAACAGATTCAGGTAAAGAGTTCCACTTCTTAATGGTACGTATCACAAAAATTGGAACCAAAACGCTTAGGCGACACTATGGAATATCAGCATGTAAGCTAAACATCAATATCCATCCCTGGACAACATTTCAGCCAAAGCCAAATATGTATTTCGCATTGAAATAGTATTATCTCGGATATTTTTGTATGTATTTATTATAATATCATTATTGTTTCGTGAGAAAGGTTTTATTTGTCTCGGTGAGAGGGGATTATTTAAATTGGTTTAGATACTGAACTTGTCTATAAATAACGGGTTTGTTTGTATTCAGGCGCTGTGTTTGTACTTCCGAGAAGTTTAGTTCAATGTGTGCTAAACATTTAAAGTTTAACTGGTTGTATTAATAACGTATAAAATCTAATAAATAAAAAAGATTTTATTCTTTTTATTAAGGTATGTGATTGTAACAGGTGACCCTGAAAGAAAACTTCCGAAAGAAAACTTAATATAACTATGCTCGTGTGAATCTTGTGGCGTTCTTCTTACACAATAATGTTAGCCTGTCGTTTGTCAGCATTGGAATTGCGCTTATGTTGCACTATCCAAAAAGGAATATCTTCGAAGACGGCTAGAACGCCTACAGGGAGCGCGCTACGCCTACTTCAATATGTAGAAAACGAATACTGAAAAGAAAGATTTATTATAGCAGCCTTTCTTATGGATTTCGTTTTCTTGATATATACAAGAAGTTTAAGCAATCTGTACTGCAATGTAGGCAATATAAAAAGCAAAATAATTAGCGACACGAATTCTATATTACACTCGTTTTCATACAATTTGACTTGCGAGAATACAAATCAGGCGACATACAGACTACTTTAAATGGCATATAAGACGGCTCCTTTGAAGCTACCGCCTATTATCGGCATAACAAATTCAAGCATAGGCTTCTAATTTAAGATTAAAGATGAAGTAAGGAGTGGTCTACTTGACATGTGACTGTTTCTACAGTGACTGTTTCCAAAGAAAACGTGCTAGTAGTAAAAATCGAATAAAAAAAACATACGAACTATGTACGAAGAGATTCAGCATATATTGCAGATTTGATCGGGAAGCATTCTCTAAATTCTACGCGAGTATATTTGCGGGAAAAGGATAGTTTCACGCTGAAGGGCGACATAACTTCACCGAAGTTTAGAAGGAGGCTCGTGAGGAATGGTGCCGTGACATGATTTATAAAATTGAAGCAGGCTCGTCTCGGCTCATTTATAACATTATGAAAAGCTTAGATGATCAATTTTGGATATAGATGATGACCAGAAACAAAGTGTCAGTCAACTGTTTGGCTGTTTCAAAACTAACTTAAACCTACCCAAGAGATGCTATCGAGAAGCGAAGGGAAAATTTTGATCGCTAGTTTTTTACTTTGACGGGGTAAATCTGTTGTCAATTCCATTACAAAATCAAAGCAATATCAACGCTAAAAGGTCCACTATGAAATGCTTGCCAGATGTTCTCACTGTAATGAGCAACAAGCGACCGAACACGAGACTCCGCGGGTTGCTGCTTCACCACGAAAACAAGTCTTCTTGGACTCAAAACCGGTCGTTCTTGGTCACCCTCCTTTCAGTCCTAATCTTACATCGCGTGACTTCATTTAAAAAATCAACTGAAAGGGATACAGTTTCAAAGACGAAAGATAAGCTTATATCGTTCAAGAAGGCCGTAGAAGAGCTTTCTGCTGTGGATTTGAAAAGTAATTCAAAAATTGGTTCTGACGCATAAAAATCCGGTGGAGAGTTATTTGAAAAGATTAATAGAAAATTATTCCATATAAGTTGATTTTTCAGTTTCTGAAAGCTGTCTAAGTGTCCCACGTATTGAAATACTTACTTACCTATAGACGCTGTTAAGCATTCGTGTGTTAACCCACACCGAGCTAGTTTTGAGTAATCAGCTGTTAAATTTTTTTGAGAACAATCTTCTTTTTCCGTTTATTATAAGCAAAAAAATATTGTTATGTGGTATCATTTTTTTTGTTGTAATGCATAGATCAATAAAATAAATGTATATATTATAATAAATTCATTATTAAATAAAAAGAGCTTAAAAATGGTTGATGCTTAAATTGCTGAAGGGTTTATTATATTTAGCATTCATATGTTACGTGCCTTAACACATTAATGCAAAATTCTGATTTGTTGTTTTACAATGAATAAGTGTACTTATTTTTAGAAAATGTAATAAAATAAACTCCTAACATATTAAAATTTTAATGTACTTATTTATTTAAAGTTTTATTGCTATAAAATGCTTTGTTTTACATTACAAGTTCTGCTTAAAATGAGAAATCCAACAAGTAAACACTTATATTATTTCAATTATTTAAACAAATATTTTTAACTTATTCTTTATTATTATTTCAACTGTATTGAATAAAATCAATATAATTATATTTTTTTGTATCCACCAGATGGTACAAATCTATTATACTTTGTAACTGTGAGTCTTATTCTCTTGCTCTATTACTTACTTTTATAACTTAAAACTTTTTCTAAGAACATAACGTTCTACTTAAATAAAAAAAAGGAAAATGAAACTTCTCCATTTCTTTTCTTCATTATATAGGTATAACGACGAAAAGAAATGGAGAAATTTTAAATATTTAATAGGTTAAATTTTAAATATTTAATACGTTCATATAATTCATATTTGTCGTGTGGGAGTCGAACCCATAACCTCCGACATTGCCGTCCACCAACTAAAAGCAAATGTACAAACGTACATAAACTTCTTAAATTATAACTCTCCTTTTTATCTTTGCCGTAGTTTGACAAAATGGTTTTAAATGAAAGTATCCAAGTACTGACGAATTGAAATTGCTTACTTTAAAAAAAACACTTAGAAATTAACATGTTTTGAGGTGAGATTAGCCGAAAATGTTTTATGTAGAATTTAGAGCTGAACTGATTAAAACTTGTCTTTCCACTACATCGTTTCGTCATTATAATAAGAATTTAATGAATTTATAAACACATCTAATTAGATTTGGTCAAAAATTAATAAAAAACTTATGTATTGGTGTGGTCAACAAGTCCGCGCAATCCTTACCGCCCTCAGCTACCCGCGCTCGCCCTATTTTGCATTTATGTGTGTTGCAGTATGACACATTATTGCTTTTTGTTATGGTCTCATTAGATTTTGGCATTAATAATGTAAGGCACTTATGACATAAACGCTTAATACAAATCTTAATTTAGACAATAAGCAATAACGATTTTTGTACTCTAGAATATTCTGCGTTTTTTTTTCAATAAAATGGATTGCACTATCGTAAACCTTATGATCTAAAGAATAAAACTGCATTCATAACTCAATACCCGATTTTCTGTGGGTTAACACACGAATGCTTAACAGCGTCCATTATATAAAATGTAAATATAATTGGTACTTTTTGATGAAGCTGATACATAAATTATTATATATTCTGTTATTTAAGCAATTTTCTGCGTGATTTTGAGATTAATTCCCATTTGTCTCGGGTCCCTTGACATCTGACATCTATTTTTCTAATAAAGCATTATTCAGCTATAAAAATTTTCTAGCAAAATACTTTAATAAGAGACTTTAATAAAAACATTCGATAAAAGTTATACTGGTAAAAGTTATATAATTGATGTTATAAGTAGTATTTATCAAAAGGAATATGAAGTGATCGCGTTTCTGGCGTCAGCTTAATTCATAATTATTACGAGTATATACTTTACATACTTGTAAAGATCCTACACTAAACTATACTAGACAATACTAAAACTATGATACAATAGGATCAATAAATGTTTCATAAGAAATACTTGGAAAAATTCAACGAGTTTATCAAGTTTTCGGAAGAGCACTCGTCCGAATAATGAGAGGATGTCGGTTTGGGTCCCATTTGACACTTGAGACAACTTGAATTCTTTTTAGAAAAAAATATCTTTAGAAATAATAGTGATCATGTGAGTTATTAATATCTACATTTTTCATAAAACTTAAAAACTTACATTGACCCGGCTGCTACCCACTCAATCATGGAAGCCGTTATTATTCCATTGGTCTCGTTTGTTATCAAATAAATATATAAGATTTATTCTAATGTGACTTTAGCTCTAATAAAATTTATGAAATGAAAACAACTTTATTCAAATGCACTTAAAATAAGTTGTTTCGAATCGTCCAACATTTTTACCTACCACCCATTCAGGACGTCTTATAACTGAAGAAGATTGGGCGCAAGAAACTCGTCAGCTTTAACAGAAGTTACGACATTTACAATATAATACGTCACCATACATAATCCACAAAAAAAAAAATAAATAAATATATATATATTTTGTTATGACAATACTAACAGTGTTATGATATCATTATTTCTGTACTTAAAGTAATTATCCCTGAACATTGCAATAACATACAGGGAATAAACGACAAATTTAAGAAAGCAACAAGATGTATGTTTAATCTGATTATGATTTTTTGCTATGGTAAGAAATACATAATAAAAGTTTATTTCAACAAATATTTTGCTACGTAAACAGGTTTTTCTTGAATTTAGGTTACTAAAAACTGAGAAAGATAGATGGATGGAGAGGCCAAGGGTTTTCACGTGCCGCGATCTTGACACATTTCCTTCGTGACCTTTATTTTGATTCATCCTTTGAGTGTGTACTCTATCTCTTAAGTATACCTTCTATTATAGGTATGCGTGTTTAATAAAATGAATTAATAAACGCCGAGTACATGAGTGGATTGAGCAATGTATTAGCACGGTGCTGTAATTTAACAGCGAAACGGAAAGGAAAGGAAGAGTAATACACTACCATTTAAAAAATATAAAAATTTCTCGTCACTTTTCAAAATTATACATTTCTATTTTAAGATACTAAATCAAAGCATGGTGAACTTATAGATCGTTTACTTAATTTTCAATGCATAATTCCTCTCTGCTTTTAGCGTCCTATACTGTATTCATAGAGTAGAAGAGTGCTTTTAACTCAGAGCTTTAAAATGCGGCTATAAAGCGGTGCTTTATCACGACCTTTAATTTTACTTTATACTATAAATCTTAAAGTTTATTTGAATGTTTCAGATGTTGGGATGTTTATTAATTAATCACGCACAGACGGCTGAAGGAGTTTGGTTAAAATGTGGCACGCTACAGTTTATTGCCTTGAATTACACATATAGATACCTTTTTTAACAAATGTAGAGAAAGCCGCTTGGTGCAATGGTAGTGATCTTACTTTCTGCACTAAAAGTATTAGGTTTGAATCCCCGTATGGGCATCTGTTTGTGTGATGAACATAAGCGTTTGTTCCGGAGTCGTGATCGTTGTTTATATACTTTTTATGTATTCTATACGTTATTATATATATAGCCGTTATACAAGCTTTGCTTAGTTTGGGACTGAATATTTTTTGTGAGTTGTCCGAAATTTATTATTATTATTATTATCCTTCTCAAGGTGTTAGATTACTGACTTATATCCTTGAAATTTTCTAAAGCAACTTCGTTGAAGTCACGGGCAAAAGCGAATGAAATATTGTTCAGTAGTGGACTTTATATACTCTCAAATATTTTACGACCAGCTGATGCAATTGTAGTGATCCTATAAACGGTTTTGGGTTTGAATTCTGGTAGACATATATAAATACGACTACTTTTACTAGTATGTTTCTATTAAAAATTTTGTTACATCAGATAGCACTGAAAATACTCGAAAACGACTTAAAACGGATGCTCACAAGGCTGGGTACCTCATTGGGAAAGCAGTGGACCGAAAATCCGAAGGTTGCAGGTTAGAGTTTCGCCTGAAAGTAGCTTGTGAGTCGAGTCGATATTTTTTTGCATACATCTATTAAAATTATCATATAAGATAGCAGAAAATTCATAAAATAAAGTTGAATCGAAATGTCGTTTATGAAATACGTAATCGCTTCGCCAGCATTTCCGTTCATATCCGTAGAAAATGGGTAATGTTGAATCGTTAGTGAATCGCTGCGTTGCAAACTTTGGCTCGCTGTAGCGTGTGGTTTCAGGGATATTCGAGCTGCATTCTTTTCCTCTAGTACAGTTTAAAGTATGTTAAAGTTTAAACCATGTAAGGCTGTTTTTTAGCATTTCAAGTAAGCATCGTTTGGATACAAAAATGAAAAAATGTTTCATGACAAAAATAAATTAGGCTTATTCCATTTCATTGCAAATTAAACAATACTTATTTTTATAGCTATTTCGGATGATTTTACTAAGAATTTAATTTTCGTATTCTTTATTATTTTGTACAAGAGCATATAATTATATAAGTTTATTCCAATACGAGCATAATTATAAGAGACTCCGGAGTTTATATACAAAACTGTCAGGTCGTCCAATGTGTCCAGATGTTAGAAAGAATATTGATAAATCGAGTATTAGACACGGACTTTTTGGCACGATCAGGAAGGGTCAATTAAGAGTTTTGGTTTTCTTGTTAAATTTGTGTTGTATTAAAAATTATTGTTAATTATAAAATCTTATTCAAATAAAAATTGGAGCAAATTTTTAAACAAGTAAATCTAGTTATTTCACAATTTCAGTTAATAAAATAGTTCAAAATCTTTTACACGCGATCATAACTTTAGATAATAATTTTAATTGTTTTACAAATTCAGGTGTCCACCCTCTTAGAACTACACCCTAGAGGTCTCTAGTAGAGACCTTAATGAGAGTATCGAGCGCGATACAGATTTCCATGAAGATTCTTAGTTTCTGGTGGGTGCTCATAAAAATCCATCGCAAAATTTTAAGCAAACGATATCGAGTATCAACACATAAAGGCGCTCTAAGGCTTCTGACTAATTTTCTCATAATTAATAAAATTTTAGACAAAGAGTCCTTTTAGGACATTTGCAAGGGCCGGTCATAACATTGGTCTACGAAATCTTGAGCACGATTGTGCTTTGTCCGGTACGTTAAGCAATTGGGCTCGGGTATATCGTTAGCACCAACCAATCCACATTTGGCCCTTATTTTGTCCACTCTCCCTATAGTGATTTAATTAGGAGGAAAGCTTGTGTCCCAGTAGTGGGGTCATCAATAGGCTGATAACGATGATATTAAATGTACTCACTTATATTCCAAAATTAACATCATATTTTCCATAACTTAAAATTTCGCATTCACAACTTTGCTGTCGGTATCACCAATAATATTGTTACTATTTAGAGATAATTAAACGGGATCGGTCACTCAATTCAGCAATCAATTATGCAAACAGGCAACAATCCCAATTGTGTATGTGCTGCTAACCGATTAAGTGCTTTTCGATCCTGTACGTTGTGACAAGTCGACAGGTTTACTAAGCCGTTACTAACTATCTTGGATCTACCAAAGCATTGAGATGCTTTAACTGCATTACCAAACCTTGATTATTTATATCTAAACTATGAATGTACTTTTAAATTTGTTAAACTAAAACACTTTTTTACTGACTGTACTGTTAGCCTACTGGAACTTGTATTGCCTAAAGTGAAGTGAAGTCTTCCATTTCATTACAAGTCTTCCATTCCATTTTTACCAATTATAATTTTTATTATGTCGTTAAACAAAGATTTAAAAACGGATTTGTGAAAGTTTTAATTCAGATTAACGATTTGTGGATATGCCTTTCTTTGGCTGTTTATACTTAGGATTTTTAGATAACCTTGTAGTGTAGTTTAGTGCCGTCTCTGTCTCTCTCTCTAGGCTTATTTGTTTTCTTTCTAGCTCTTGCACGTTCATCATTTTTCACGTTCTGTTCCTGGTACATATTTAAAAAAACTTTAGCAATTGTTGTCTACACTACAACACATGCTATAATTGCATATACTTTCGCCTCAGCTAAAAAACCGATTAATGCAGCGTACATTGATATTCTTTAATTTATGTGTTGCATTAGAATTAACCACAATTATATGATATTTTTCTCAGTATTTAAATCTGTATTGTAAACATAAATTAAGTAAACTGAATATTTAGATTTACAAAATAGATAATAAAATCGAATTTCATGCGGACGAAGTCGTGGAAATCCAGTAGTAACAAATCTCCAGTTTATAAATGGAAAATATTGAAATATTGATTAACAGTAAACTCGATGCTGGTTTATGGATGTTGTTATCATTAAACTTGATTCTTAACCCAAAAGTTCAGGAAGTAATTAAAACTTAAACTTGTAATCTTGACGATGACCCGATGAAAATTAAATTTATATCCATTCCAAATTTCGTTTGATTGTCTGAGAAGTTTCAAGAAAGTTTTTTAATGAAAATTAATACCCATTGCCAGTTTTAAACGAATTGACATGCGTTATTTTTTTTAAGAGTTTAATGCGACAACTTTATGTTCGAATGTTATTACAAATCCTTTAATTAATATTTTACCCTATTATGGTCCCCACTCCTGAACATAGGCCTTTCCAATAAGTGAAAATATCGTGAGAAGAATGAGCAGTAGAGCATCATGCAGTCCCAATCCGGACAATTGGATTCTAACGACTATGCAGCCTGAATGAATAGCTAAACCTGTCTTTTGGTGCAAAGCAACGGTTGGTGCAACGGTAGCAATCTTACCTAGTACACCAACGGTACATTTTCTATGAATCCATATTTAATATATTCTGCACTGTATTGCCATTTCTTCTTTTTTGCTTTCGATATGGCTTTGTTTTCGCAAATATGTAAATAAAGTGTTGAACTTAAATACTTGTTTAAAGAAAGCGCGCGAAACCACAAATGAAAATATAAGAAATATTACGAGCTTTCATATAGGATTTAAATACAGCACGCACCGACAGGAATAAGAAAAACACGTACAAACTAGTTTATCTCTTTCCATGCTCAATCGTACTGACCAAGTTAGGACAAGTATCGATGAACCAGCCGACTGCTACCGGATTGCACCAATAGCGTTATTTAACAGAAAATTGTGTTAGCAACTACACTGGAATACCTAATTATTAACATTTTATTGTTTTAAATTATAAATTAGCTATTCGGCTTAATTAAATTGTTTAAGATTGATCCATTAAAAGTTGTTAAACGATGACTCTCGTACGGCCGCCATCTTGTTGTTTACGTCTGCCTTGAGAATATAAAAATGGCGCAACAGCCGTCCGAGCGTCATTCGTTGTGTGAACGTCGCCTTGAGCACATCGTGAAGGTATGTAACTCTTTGTATATAAATATTCTGGTGAGCATTGTAAGTCTTACTTAGTTGATGTTAAATATTTAAAGTTATTTACATGATGAGATATTGTATTGGAATTATAAGTTAAATTTAGAGTGCAGGTTTTAATTATCCCGAATAAATCCATTAAATTACATAATTCATTGTTTTTACTTCACATCCTAGCTAGTCTGTGTATAGGGTCGTTAACAATTGTTACAACTTAATTGCGTTCGGCGTCCGTACTATAAACTAATTATTCGATATTGAGTAGTTGGTAGGTTTTAATTTTAGAGTTTAAAATATACAGTAAATGACATTATCAACCATCGCCTCGCTACACCACGCCAACGCCCCCCATTTTTTTCGAGGCACCTTAACGCCCCCCTCTATGTCTCCAAAGTCCACAAAGGGGCGTTATCGCCCACTATGAGAAAGACTGCATGAGACCATTACTTATGGATAGGATTGAAAATCTTCCATCACATATGTATATTTGTTGTACATACTACACACCACTACTCAGGTATACAAAATTATATAGTCTTATTATTTAAAAGAAGACCGATTAAAAATTCAAGTTTGATCATGACCCGTGATTTTTTGTATATGGGTCAAAAAATGTATTGATAACACAATATTCATACATTCAGACGACCGTTTGGTGCAACGGGAGCGATCCTGCCTTTCGCACCGACGACGGTCCTGGGTTCGAATCCCGGAAGGGGCAGATGTTTGTATGATGAATACGAGCATTTGTACGTGAGTCATGAATGTTTGTATATATTTCTATGAATATTACTTATTTATGTATGATATATGTATGTCTATCCGTTAGCCTAGTATCCATAACACAAGCCTTAAAGTGCTAACTTTGGGCTAGGTTAATTGGTATGAATGTAGGAAATATTTATTTATTTATTGCCTTTTTTGGTCACCTATCGGATGACTTAAACTTCGCTATTCTTATAATAGAACGAACTGGGCCATCGAGCTCCTCAAATAAATACTAATTATGTATGTTTTCATTTGAATTTATTATATACATTATAGTTTTACAGTTTGTTTTATTTAGGAAAGTCTAATATCTGTTTATTTGTATTGATTTGCATTTGGTTACTCTCTTATCCCTACAATCTATATTAAATAAGTGTATTATATTTTATTATTGGGAATTTTACAGGGTTATAGTGTTAAGGTGAACTATAAAAATAAAAATTCACTATTTCAGTTTTGATGACATTAAGTCCGCGATTTTGTTTTATGTACAATAAAGTATAAATTAATAACTGAATAAGAGGTTGTGAGATAACTTATTGAGAACCTTGTGACGGGGTGCAGCCGGAGAAATAAAAACTCGTTTAGGTCACTTGTTTTTATATTTAAGGAATTAAGGCACAACTGAAACAATAGGCTAGTTGACAAAATTTGGAAATTCGTTTAAAACTATAGTTTAGTACCTATTTTACCGCAAATATATATTATTTTTAGAAAAATAGGCCTTTGTCATAAGTATTTTGCTTTTTTAGAAATGAACTTATAATTGACTTCGAAAAAGGCCAAGACTGTCATGGCGTCTTGAATGACGTCACTCCTCGCGAAACAATTAGATAAAACAGCACAGATTAGATAGATGATGTACAGCTACGACCGGTGTTTTGCGAGGCGTGACGTCACGCTTCTCTGATTGGTATTTAATGTCACGTGATTAAATAAGTAATTTTGCCGATTTTAATTTCCAAAAATATTAGTAATCTTATATTATTTTAATAAAAAAGTTGTTTTTTTGTTTACTACAAATCATGATTAATCATTAGAAACTCTAAGCCATCCGATTCATTCTTAGTGGAAACAAGCCTATTATATAAAAAAAGGTAAATCACACTGAATACAAAAACAATTTCACATTTATCACTAAAAACATATTATAAAAGGTAGGGCTATTTACAATAGTGCCTTAAAGAAACTTATAGACTTATAAACAGGAACTGGTGGTACAGAATATATATACAGGAAAACTTGTGAATTATGCTTATGAGCTTATTATACTTGTGAGCTTATTATAACTGCTCAGCACTAGAAATATATTTAAATAATTTGTTATCGGTGAGTCAACCACTCTACGCGCTGACTCTGGTAAGAACAAACTTCGAACAAAACAAATAAAAAGAGACAGACAGTAAATTTAAAATAGGAAACAGACAGACAGTAAATTTAAAACAGGAAACGAAGAGAAAAGAAAATATGAAAAATGGCCAGAGAAGAGCGCAATGAAAGCAACGAGTCGCCAATATAGCTATGGCGCCTCGTTACAACCTTCTGTGTCCAAAGCACGTTAGGCTGATTTATCGGACAATGGGCACGATATAATCCAGCGACAGCTCGTATCGATTGTAGGCGGTTGTTACCCTCTTACAGCCTTCTCTAAATTGCTTCAGTGCTATTGTGTTCTAATGAACCGTTGAACAATAGGACGTAGGTTATGATATTTTACTAGTCGAAGAGTATTCTATATTCAGTTAGAAAGAGAAATCTAAAGATTTCCGCTTGCAATTCCACTATAATAAAAATGTTTCCCAAATGAAAGGTATCAGTTCAAATTCTCCAAAAATACACGACGATCACTTTGATAATCAATGATTTATTCTATAGGCGTGTTCACAGTTAAAATGACAAAACAAGAATGCCGGCTCTCCTATTAATATTTATACATTTGACTTAAAGTAAACAAAACATGATATTCTATGGCCTAGTGACGAGCTAACATTATTTGACTAAAAGTAAACAAACATGATATTCTATGGGCTAACATTATTTGGTTCAAAGTAAACAAAACATGATATCTTATGGGCTAGTGACGAGCTAACATTCGGCCATCCTCTTTAGGGTGAGTCCTCTCACATCGTACTAATTATTTATTTACACAATCATATAGGTAAGACCTATTATGTATTAAACATATAAATCTGATTCTATAATTATGTTTTTAATTCTTTTACACAATTATAAGTACCTTAAAAGTAACATTACCATAAAAAATATTTGAAATTGATACATTTAATACTTAATCTAATTATAGGTCAAGTACAATTACAGTCTGATCTGCGAACATCTGTGCCTTACTCATCGCCTCTGCACTGTTCGCTCAGACTGATTCAATCTAATACTTATCACAATCATGGTCAAGTTCACATTCGTATCAATTGGATGCACAGTCTGTTGTGATCTGCGGTTATCTATGCATACGCACTAACTGCTCATAACCTATGCCTATCCAATGATTAATCTTACATAAAAATTACATCGAAACTTAGTTTCCCTTTTATCACTGCAATTATTATGCTCACTGTCTTCAAGTAACTCTTTGCAGATAGTATTACTACTACCATCGTCACTGTCGCTTTCGTCGTCCGGTCCTTTAAAATTTAACCAAGGTTGGATTTTGTCAATAGAAACGATATTTTCATATTTGCGATTTCCTTTTCTAGTCAAAGGAGTGTCTTGTACTAAAAACCGATCGTTAGGCAAAATCTTTACTATTTGGTAAGGCCCGTGAAACTTAGCTATCAACCTTTTTGATTTTCCTAACCTATCTTTATCAAACAGTTCTTTCTATCCTAATAAGATCCCCTTCATTATATTTAGTGGACTTTTTCCTTTTCTTATCGAATCTAACTCTGTTTCTATTTTATCTCTGGTTTTACTTCTTAATTGCATCAAATCGTCCTCATTTAAACGATCTATAGTTTCATTTATGACATCACTCAGTATATTTTCCGAAGTATTTGTTATTTTATATCCAAATAATGATTCCGAGGGACTTTTACCGGTAGTTTTATTTATCATCGTATTAAGTCCGAGTTGCACGTCATTAACGAATTCGTCCCAAATTTTATCGTCTTTACCGTGACATTTGGCACCTAGAGCATCTGATATAGTCCGGTTGAATCTCTCCACCTGTCCGTTCGCTCGTGGAGTGGCTACCGCGTTTAACGTGTGCTTAATTCCTATGCTACTAGTAAATGATTTAAATTTTGCGCTTGTGAAACATGTACCTCGATCTGTTATTAATCTAGTAGGAACTCCAAAATAACTAAAAACATCTTTGAAAATCCGTATAGCTGTAGTAGTTTTAGTGTCTTTTACGGGTTTTATGATAATGAACTTTGTAAAGGAATCAATAATTACTAGCAAATATGTGTTACCCCTCCGTGAACGAACAAACGGACCTAAATGGTCAGCATGTATGGTGTGAAAGGGGATATCCGGTTTTGGTATGGGGTGAAGCATACCTTCCTTGGGACCCCCAGGTGCTTTGTGATAGGCACATTCTAAACACGCACCTACGTACTTTTTTATGAATTTCCGCATTTTTGGGAACCAGAACGAACTTTTGAGTCTACTCAGGGTCTTTTCGAAACTAAAATGACCTACGTCATCGTGGTTCATGCGTAATAATTGACACCTAACTGGTTTCGGAACTAGCCACCTAATACTACCGTCATCCATTATCTTATATACATGATCTCCATTTAAACGATAGTTTTTGTAAACGTCTGCTACATTTTTCGTATTCTCATCTAATAAAATGTCTTTTATCCTTTTCACATCTTCATCATCACTTTGAACTGTCGCTATCCAATCTTTAGCTTCAATATTTAGAACGTCTATCACATGGGGCCTACAACTCAAGTCTGGAGATTCATCGATGGGAGCGCGGCTTAGCGCGTCTACATGAGACATTTTCACGCCGGGTCTGTATTCGATTTCACAATCAAATTCTTGTAGCTGAATTCACCAACGCCCTATCCTTGGTACGAGATCACGTTTGGTCAAAGTCGTCCGTAACGCATTACAGTCGGTGATTATTTTGAACTTTATGCCTAACAAATACACGCGAAATCTATTTAACGACGATACAACCGCCAGAGTTTCCAGATCGTATGAATGCAATTTTTGTTCGTCACAAGTGGTTTTCCGACTATAATACGCTACGGGTCTCATAAGCCCGTCGATACTTCTCTGCATTAGAATGCCTGCTACACCATGCTTCGAAGCATCGATGTGTAACTCAGTCTCAAGTTTAGCATCATACAACGCAAGAACTGGTCTTTCTACAAGTTTATTTTTCAAGGTTTCAAACGCATTAGCATGGTCCGCCGTCTACTTCCAAGTGAAGTGTTTTTTTAATAAGTCAGTCAGAGGTTGTGCAATCATAGAGAAATCTTTTACGAAACGCCTGAAGAAGCTGGCTAGCCCCAAAAATCGTCTTACCTCGTGAACGTTACTGGGAGTGGGGAATTTAGCAACTGCGTCAGTCTTTCGGGAGCCTGGACGAATGCCCTTACCACTTACTTCAAATCCTAAGAAATCGATCTCCTTATATAAGAAAAAGCATTAGTTTAAGGGTAAGCCCTGCTTCACGAATAGCCTTCAAAACCTCCTCTAATCTAACTAAACCCTCTTCAAACGTTCGCATAGGAATGAGTATGTCATCCATATATATAAGCGTATACTCAAGTTTAGATAATACCCTATTCATAGTCCTCTGAAAGACCGACGGAGCATTGGCCAGACCAAACGGCATTCTTTTAAATTGGTATTGGCCGTCCGAAGTTACAAACGCCGTCTTGTCTTGTGAATATTCTTCTACGGGTATTTGAAAATATCCCGATGCTAAATCAAGAGCGATAAACAAGGAATTGCCAGCTAACCTATCTAACTGATCATCAATCAATGGTAATGTTCCTTCTTCGTCTTTTTGTTGAGTGCCCGATAATCTATGCAAAGCCTCTTATCCCCTGTTTTCTTCTTTACTTATAGAACTGGGCTTGCGTAGGCAGAATTTGATTCACAAATGATGTCAGCGTCTAACATCTCCCTAACCATTGATCGAACAAGTTCCCTTTCAGGATATGATAACCTATACGGTCTATACACTACCGGGGTCATGTCTGTTAATTCAATTTTCATTTGATCTACATTAGTGTAACCGATGTCCATTAAATTATTTGAAAAGCAATCTTCATAAAGTAGTAACACATTCTTAAGTCGTTCAACATCATTTTCTGCTAATTGACAGCCAAAATTTAACGAATCTTTATCTCCCGGATCATTAAAATTTATTATATTAACAGTTTTACATTCGTTCGTGCGCATAGCTCGCGTTATCAGTACTCCATCTTCTATTTCTACCGGTACGTTAGAAAAATTGCCCACTAATAATGCGCCTGTACCATTGACCATTGTATATTCACCAGGCATCATATAATACTCTTTACCGGGGCAACCTCTTAAGGAACCATTTACATACAGCATACCTGAATAATCATCGCTATTGCTCTTTATTTTCACTATCTTCATACCATTTGGTGGGATAATAACACTATCAGCCATAAATAACCGCATTTTTAGGGACGATATTCGTTCAAAAATTAGTTTATCGTTTGTTTTTGTGATCACTATTCCTGGTTTCTCAGTAAAACTATGACCAATAAGAATGCCATATTTCATTACACTATTATCGATTACATAGACTTCAACCATCTCCGTTATATTGTGTATGTCTATACGCACAACAGCTTCGCCTAAAGGTAAAACAATGTTGTTTCCTATACCGCGCATAATTGGTAATTGGCCAGTTGTTGTCCACATAATTCCTAATTGTTCAGCCTCACCGCGACGTATCAGGGTACACTGACTACCTAGGTCTACATAGCCCTTAAGAAGTTGCCCTTTTATTTTCAAGTCGATTAAGTATTTATCATCTGTCATACTTATCGTATCCAGTTTCATAACTGATTTTTCTTTAGGATCAGACTTATTGCTATCAACGGCTGGTAATTTCGGGCAGGAAGTAGTGAAATGTCCTAATCTATTGCAAATATTACACTTAAGGATTTTCTTTGCACACTTGAAACTATAATGGCCTGCTTCGTTGCAATTATAACAAATTATAGAACCAGTACTCTCACGTGAACGCGGTAATTTAGAATTGGTGGACTGAGTAGAATTTGCAACTATTTTCCTGTCATTGAGAATCTTTTGTCTATTATCCGAATCACGGTTTTGTTGTTTTATTGATTGAAAGTATTCTAGTACTTGTTCGGGCTCCTTACATTGTACTGCCTTCGCACCTAACCTTAATGATCGATCATCTAAACCATGCAATAAACAGTCGACGGCACATTTACCTTTTATCTCACAACGATTTAGCAGGTTAAGCTTATCGTAATAATATAATTCCAAAGAATCGTTATACTTAGTTCTCTTAGGCAACATCTCATTTAATAATTCTGCATAGTCCTCGCTACTTGGAAAAGAATCAAGCAACTTGGTTTTCCACTCGTACCACGAAAACGACATTGACGGTAATGATTGGTACCACGACTTAGCGACGCCGCTCAACTTAGGCAGTGCATAGTGAATGATTTGATCATCACCCCATTTATATAAGCGCGCACATTCTTCGACTTTATTGAGCCACATGTTGATTGTTTGGCCCTTTATCATGGGGTCGAACTCAGGTATCACATTACCTAACATAGGGAATTTATTTCCTTCGGGACGATTACTAGACAAAGACTTAATCAATTCCATTAACAATAATTGAGTACTATTATCACCAAAATTGGAACGACTCACATGCGACTCCGGTGACAGGTCAGGGGCGCGGTGCGTACTCGTCGATCGGCGCGTGCTTGACGCGTGACGTGTGATCGAGACGCGATGTGTGCTCGACGCACCATGCATGCTCGACGCTCGATGTATACTCGATGCTCGGCGCGAACTCTTCCTCGTACCCGACGCGTGTTGCGTATAAACATCACAATCCGTCTGCCGCGTGCACGATCTTCGATGTCTACTCGATTCTCGGTGAGTGCGTGATTTTCGACGTTCATTCGACTTTTCGCGTGTTCTCGAGGTCCGACGTATGCCCAACTCCCGACATTCCTTCTGCCTGTGTTCTAAATCATCATAACTTTCACTTTTTCTCACTTTCTTCTGTTTTTCCTGTCGACTACGATTTCTGTTACGTTTGCGAGGCGGTGTATTTCCTTCACTTTTATAGGAATCGTTACTCATTTTGCAGGATGTATCCGGCGAAATAATAGGTGGGCTTGATAATCCCACTTCTGAACTGAAAGGTATCAGTTCAAATTCTCCAAAAATAAACGACGATCACTTTGATAATCAATGATTTATTCTATAGGCGTGTTCACAGTTAAAATGACAAAACAAGAATGCCGGCTCTCCTATTAATATTTATACATTTGACTTAAACAACTTGACACATTTCCTTCGTGACCTTTATTTTGATTCATCCTTTGAGTGTGTACTCTATCTCTTAAGTATACCTTCTATTATAGGTATGCGTGTTTAATAAAATGAATTAATAAACGCCGAGTACATGAGTGGATTGAGCAATGTATTAGCACGGTGCTGTAATTTAACAGCGAAACGGAAAGGAAAGGAAGAGTAATACACTACCATTTAAAAAATATAAAAATTTCTCGTCACTTTTCAAAATTATACATTTCTATTTTAAGATACTAAATCAAAGCATGGTGAACTTATAGATCGTTTACTTATTTTTCAATGCATAATTCCTCTCTGCTTTTAGCGTCCTATACTGTATTCATAGAGTAGAAGAGTGCTTTTAACTCAGAGCTTTAAAATGCGGCTATAAAGCGGTGCTTTATCACGACCTTTAATTTTACTTTATACTATAAATCTTAAAGTTTATTTGAATGTTTCAGATGTTGGGATGTTTATTAATTAATCACGCACAGACGGCTGAAGGAGTTTGGTTAAAATGTGGCACGCTACAGTTTATTGCCTTGAATTACACATATAGATACCTTTTTTAACAAATGTAGAGAAAGCCGCTTGGTGCAATGGTAGTGATCTTACTTTCTGCACTAAAAGTATTAGGTTTGAATCCCCGTATGGGCATCTGTTTGTGTGATGAACATAAGCGTTTGTTCCGGAGTCGTGATCGTTGTTTATATACTTTTTATGTATTCTATACGTTATTATATATATAGCCGTTATACAAGCTTTGCTTAGTTTGGGACTGAATATTTTTTGTGAGTTGTCCGAAATTTATTATTATTATTATTATCCTTCTCAAGGTGTTAGATTACTGACTTATATCCTTGAAATTTTCTAAAGCAACTTCGTTGAAGTCACGGGCAAAAGCGAATGAAATATTGTTCAGTAGTGGACTTTATATACTCTCAAATATTTTACGACCAGCTGATGCAATTGTAGTGATCCTATAAACGGTTTTGGGTTTGAATTCTGGTAGACATATATAAATACGACTACTTTTACTAGTATGTTTCTATTAAAAATTTATTACATCAGATAGCACTGAAAATACTCGAAAACGACTTAAAACGGATGCTCACAAGGCTGGGTACCTCATTGGGAAAGCAGTGGACCGAAAATCCGAAGGTTGCAGGTTAGAGTTTCGCCTGAAAGTAGCTTGTGAGTCGAGTCGATATTTTTTTGCATACATCTATTAAAATTATCATATAAGATAGCAGAAAATTCATAAAATAAAGTTGAATCGAAATGTCATTTATGAAATACGTAATCGCTTCGCCAGCATTTCCGTTCATATCCGTAGAAAATGGGTAATGTTGAATCGTTAGTGAATCGCTGCGTTGCAAACTTTGGCTCGCTGTAGCGTGTGGTTTCAGGGATATTCGAGCTGCATTCTTTTCCTCTAGTACAGTTTAAAGTATGTTAAAGTTTAAACCATGTAAGGCTGTTTTTTAGCATTTCAAGTAAGCATCGTTTGGATACAAAAATGAAAAAATGTTTCATGACAAAAATAAATTAGGCTTATTCCATTTCATTGCAAATTAAACAATACTTATTTTTATAGCTATTTCGGATGATTTTACTAAGAATTTAATTTTCGTATTCTTTATTATTTTGTACAAGAGCATATAATTATATAAGTTTATTCCAATACGAGCATAATTATAAGAGACTCCGGAGTTTATATACAAAACTGTCAGGTCGTCCAATGTGTCCAGATGTTAGAAAGAATATTGATAAATCGAGTATTAGACACGGACTTTTTGGCACGATCAGGAAGGGTCAATTAAGAGTTTTGGTTTTCTTGTTAAATTTGTGTTGTATTAAAAATTATTGTTAATTATAAAATCTTATTCAAATAAAAATTGGAGCAAATTTTTAAACAAGTAAATCTAGTTATTTCACAATTTCAGTTAATAAAATAGTTCAAAATCTTTTACACGCGATCATAACTTTAGATAATAATTTTAATTGTTTTACAAATTCAGGTGTCCACCCTCTTAGAACTACACCCTAGAGGTCTCTAGTAGAGACCTTAATGAGAGTATCGAGCGCGATACAGATTTCCATGAAGATTCTTAGTTTCTGGTGGGTGCTCATAAAAATCCATCGCAAAATTTTAAGCAAACGATATCGAGTATCAACACATAAAGGCGCTCTAAGGCTTCTGACTAATTTTCTCATAATTAATAAAATTTTAGACAAAGAGTCCTTTTAGGACATTTGCAAGGGCCGGTCATAACATTGGTCTACGAAATCTTGAGCACGATTGTGCTTTGTCCGGTACGTTAAGCAATTGGGCTCGGGTATATCGTTAGCACCAACCAATCCACATTTGGCCCTTATTTTGTCCACTCTCCCTATAGTGATTTAATTAGGAGGAAAGCTTGTGTCCCAGTAGTGGGGTCATCAATAGGCTGATAACGATGATATTAAATGTACTCACTTATATTCCAAAATTAACATCATATTTTCCATAACTTAAAATTTCGCATTCACAACTTTGCTGTCGGTATCACCAATAATATTGTTACTATTTAGAGATAATTAAACGGGATCGGTCACTCAATTCAGCAATCAATTATGCAAACAGGCAACAATCCCAATTGTGTATGTGCTGCTAACCGATTAAGTGCTTTTCGATCCTGTACGTTGTGACAAGTCGACAGGTTTACTAAGCCGTTACTAACTATCTTGGATCTACCAAAGCATTGAGATGCTTTAACTGCATTACCAAACCTTGATTATTTATATCTAAACTATGAATGTACTTTTAAATTTGTTAAACTAAAACACTTTTTTACTGACTGTACTGTTAGCCTACTGGAACTTGTATTGCCTAAAGTGAAGTGAAGTCTTCCATTTCATTACAAGTCTTCCATTCCATTTTTACCAATTATAATTTTTATTATGTCGTTAAACAAAGATTTAAAAACGGATTTGTGAAAGTTTTAATTCAGATTAACGATTTGTGGATATGCCTTTCTTTGGCTGTTTATACTTAGGATTTTTAGATAGCCTTGTAGTGTAGTTTAGTGCCGTCTCTGTCTCTCTCTCTAGGCTTATTTGTTTTCTTTCTAGCTCTTGCACGTTCATCATTTTTCACGTTCTGTTCCTGGTACATATTTAAAAAAACTTTAGCAATTGTTGTCTACACTACAACACATGCTATAATTGCATATACTTTCGCCTCAGCTAAAAAACCGATTAATGCAGCGTACATTGATATTCTTTAATTTATGTGTTGCATTAGAATTAACCACAATTATATGATATTTTTCTCAGTATTTAAATCTGTATTGTAAACATAAATTAAGTAAACTGAATATTTAGATTTACAAAATAGATAATAAAATCGAATTTCATGCGGACGAAGTCGTGGAAATCCAGTAGTAACAAATCTCCAGTTTATAAATGGAAAATATTGAAATATTGATTAACAGTAAACTCGATGCTGGTTTATGGATGTTGTTATCATTAAACTTGATTCTTAACCCAAAAGTTCAGGAAGTAATTAAAACTTAAACTTGTAATCTTGACGATGACCCGATGAAAATTAAATTTATATCCATTCCAAATTTCGTTTGATTGTCTGAGAAGTTTCAAGAAAGTTTTTTAATGAAAATTAATACCCATTGCCAGTTTTAAACGAATTGACATGCGTTATTTTTTTTAAGAGTTTAATGCGACAACTTTATGTTCGAATGTTATTACAAATCCTTTAATTAATATTTTACCCTATTATGGTCCCCACTCCTGAACATAGGCCTTTCCAATAAGTGAAAATATCGTGAGAAGAATGAGCAGTAGAGCATCATGCAGTCCCAATCCGGACAATTGGATTCTAACGACTATGCAGCCTGAATGAATAGCTAAACCTGTCTTTTGGTGCAAAGCAACGGTTGGTGCAACGGTAGCAATCTTACCTAGTACACCAACGGTACATTTTCTATGAATCCATATTTAATATATTCTGCACTGTATTGCCATTTCTTCTTTTTTGCTTTCGATATGGCTTTGTTTTCGCAAATATGTAAATAAAGTGTTGAACTTAAATACTTATTTAAAGAAAGCGCGCGAAACCACAAATGAAAATATAAGAAATATTACGAGCTTTCATATAGGATTTAAATACAGCACGCACCGACAGGAATAAGAAAAACACGTACAAACTAGTTTATCTCTTTCCATGCTCAATCGTACTGACCAAGTTAGGACAAGTATCGATGAACCAGCCGACTGCTACCGGATTGCACCAATAGCGTTATTTAACAGAAAATTGTGTTAGCAACTACACTGGAATACCTAATTATTAACATTTTATTGTTTTAAATTATAAATTAGCTATTCGGCTTAATTAAATTGTTTAAGATTGATCCATTAAAAGTTGTTAAACGATGACTCTCGTACGGCCGCCATCTTGTTGTTTACGTCTGCCTTGAGAATATAAAAATGGCGCAACAGCCGTCCGAGCGTCATTCGTTGTGTGAACGTCGCCTTGAGCACATCGTGAAGGTATGTAACTCTTTGTATATAAATATTCTGGTGAGCATTGTAAGTCTTACTTAGTTGATGTTAAATATTTAAAGTTATTTACATGATGAGATATTGTATTGGAATTATAAGTTAAATTTAGAGTGCAGGTTTTAATTATCCCGAATAAATCCATTAAATTACATAATTCATTGTTTTTACTTCACATCCTAGCTAGTCTGTGTATAGGGTCGTTAACAATTGTTACAACTTAATTGCGTTCGGCGTCCGTACTATAAACTAATTATTCGATATTGAGTAGTTGGTAGGTTTTAATTTTAGAGTTTAAAATATACAGTAAATGACATTATCAACCATCGCCTCGCTACACCACGCCAACGCCCCCCATTTTTTTCGAGGCACCTTAACGCCCCCCTCTATGTCTCCAAAGTCCACAAAGGGGCGTTATCGCCCACTATGAGAAAGACTGCATGAGACCATTACTTATGGATAGGATTGAAAATCTTCCATCACATATGTATATTTGTTGTACATACTACACACCACTACTCAGGTATACAAAATTATATAGTCTTATTATTTAAAAGAAGACCGATTAAAAATTCAAGTTTGATCATGACCCGTGATTTTTTGTATATGGGTCAAAAAATGTATTGATAACACAATATTCATACATTCAGACGACCGTTTGGTGCAACGGGAGCGATCCTGCCTTTCGCACCGACGACGGTCCTGGGTTCGAATCCCGGAAGGGGCAGATGTTTGTATGATGAATACGAGCATTTGTACGTGAGTCATGAATGTTTGTATATATTTCTATGAATATTACTTATTTATGTATGATATATGTATGTCTATCCGTTAGCCTAGTATCCATAACACAAGCCTTAAAGTGCTAACTTTGGGCTAGGTTAATTGGTATGAATGTAGGAAATATTTATTTATTTATTGCCTTTTTTGGTCACCTATCGGATGACTTAAACTTCGCTATTCTTATAATAGAACGAACTGGGCCATCGAGCTCCTCAAATAAATACTAATTATGTATGTTTTCATTTGAATTTATTATATACATTATAGTTTTACAGTTTGTTTTATTTAGGAAAGTCTAATATCTGTTTATTTGTATTGATTTGCATTTGGTTACTCTCTTATCCCTACAATCTATATTAAATAAGTGTATTATATTTTATTATTGGGAATTTTACAGGGTTATAGTGTTAAGGTGAACTATAAAAATAAAAATTCACTATTTCAGTTTTGATGACATTAAGTCCGCGATTTTGTTTTATGTACAATAAAGTATAAATTAATAACTGAATAAGAGGTTGTGAGATAACTTATTGAGAACCTTGTGACGGGGTGCAGCCGGAGAAATAAAAACTCGTTTAGGTCACTTGTTTTTATATTTAAGGAATTAAGGCACAACTGAAACAATAGGCTAGTTGACAAAATTTGGAAATTCGTTTAAAACTATAGTTTAGTACCTATTTTACCCCAAATATATATTATTTTTAGAAAAATAGGCCTTTGTCATAAGTATTTTGCTTTTTTAGAAATGAACTTATAATTGTCATGGCGTCTTGAATGACGTCACTCCTCGCGAAACAATTAGATAAAACAGCACAGATTAGATAGATGATGTACAGCTACGACCGGTGTTTTGCGAGGCGTGACGTCACGCTTCTCTGATTGGTATTTAATGTCACGTGATTAAATAAGTAATTTTGCCGATTTTAATTTCCAAAAATATTAGTAATCTTATATTATTTTAATAAAAAAGTTGTTTTTTTGTTTACTACAAATCATGATTAATCATTAGAAACTCTAAGCCATCCGATTCATTCTTAGTGGAAACAAGCCTATTATATAAAAAAAGGTAAATCACACTGAATACAAAAACAATTTCACATTTATCACTAAAAACATATTATAAAAGGTAGGGCTACTTACAATTGTGCCTTAAAGAAACTTAAAGACTTATAAACAGGAACTGGTGGTACAGAATATATATACAGGAAAACTTGTGAATTATGCTTATGAGCTTATTATACTTGTGAGCTTATTATAACTGCTCAGCACTAGAAATATATTTAAATAATTTGTTATCGGTGAGTCAACCACTCTACGCGCTGACTCTGGTAAGAATAAACTTCGAACAAAACAAATAAAAAGAGACAGACAGTAAATTTAAAATAGGAAACAGACAGACAGTAAATTTAAAACAGGAAACGAAGAGAAAAGAAAATATGAAAAATGGCCAGAGAAGAGCGCAATGAAAGCAACGAGTCGCCAATATAGCTATGGCGCCTCGTTACAACCTTCTGTGTCCAAAGCACGTTAGGCTGATTATCGGACAATGGGCACGATATAATCCAGCGACAGCTCGTATCGATTGTAGGCGGTTGTTACCCTCTTACAGCCTTCTCTAAATTGCTTCAGTGCTATTGTGTTCTAATGAACCGTTGAACAATAGGACGTAGGTTATGATATTTTACTAGTCGAAGAGTATTCTATATTCAGTTAGAAAGAGAAATCTAAAGATTTCCGCTTGCAATTCCACTATAATAAAAATGTTTCCCAAATGAAAGGTATCAGTTCAAATTCTCCAAAAATAAACGACGATCACTTTGATAATCAATGATTTATTCTAAAGGCGTGTTCACAGTTAAAATGACAAAACAAGAATGCCGGCTCTCCTATTAATATTTATACATTTGACTTAAAGTAAACAAAACATGATATTCTATGGCCTAGTGACGAGCTAACATTATTTGACTAAAAGTAAACAAACATGATATTCTATGGGCTAACATTATTTGGTTCAAAGTAAACAAAACATGATATCTTATGGGCTAGTGACGAGCTAACACAAATGACTGCACAATAGTCGAATAGACGTAAATAAATACATCTAATTTATAAACTATAGCTTAGTGAAATCAAACAAATCGAAATATATGTAATTTGTAAAATAATGACATTAATATAAAAAAAATATATTGTATAAATATTATGTATGAGAATAAAATAAGTGATGACTAAGATTTAGCAATTTTGAATATAACTGAATATGACCCCGAAATGTAGTTGTTATTTAATTTTCTTAATAAATCTGATTCTATTCGATAATTTGCAACATTGGTGAACTTTTTGTAAAAGAACGAAAGTAGTCACAATGTTACCAAATAGTCATCAGGCTGCAGCAAATTCTTTTTGAATAATTTATAGCGATACTTTTCTGTATATTGGTAAACTTTTTGTAAAAGAACGAAAGTAGTCACAATGTTACTAAATAGTCATCAGGCTGGAGAGAATTCTTTTTGGAATAATTTATAGGGATACTTTTCTGTATATTGGTGAACTTTTTGTAAAAGAACGAAAGTAGTCACAATGTTACCAAATAGTCATCAAGCTGGAGAGAATTCTTTTTGGAATAATTTATAGGGATACATTTCTGTTCTTTATGTTCCGTCGTCTGTTGCTATATTTTTATATATTAATTAATTATTACATTTTTATGTATTCATATTTTACATAATATCATACATAACCATGAAACATTTATTTTTTGTGGAATATCGAATTTCTGCATACATTGCTGATATCATCATTGCGTTCCTCCTATTGCTGATTTTATAATATGATATACTGACGCCATGAGTATATGCAAATGGTAGTAACGGTGTCTTGTCTTTGGGTTAGACCTACTTAAAGAATGTGACAACCTCTAAGAATTCCTTTAAAATACCATCTGTATAAAACAAAAGTATTTTCATCGTTATTCATCGTTATTTGATGACAAAAAATCGGTTATGATGACTATATTTTGAATTTATTCGAAAAATGATACTGGATAGATTTTGAAAGTGGAAATAACAAAAAATGGAACAGTAAGTGTACGGGCGCCTGCTCTTGTTGGGTATCCAGCGGGGCGGAGTGAAAGAGGTCGAGAACGCGTGCACTGGTGCCACTCAGTGTACGCGCTCTCGACTGCGTTTGTTAGGGTTTGTGGGTTTTTTACCATTCAACCATGGCATGGATTTAATTTTTAAAGTAAATAAACATTTTTGCAACGGCAGCACAGTTTTAAATCCTTGGAATTTATTGCCGATCCAAATGTTATACAACAATATTTATTAGTTTTTACCATTTTATTGTTTAACAGAAAATGAGAAGTTAACCATATTTCTAGTTTATTTTGAATTTCTGTAAATTATTATTCTAAAGAAATTACGCGTACGCTTGTATAAAAGCTGCAAAATAGAAATGAGTTAAAATTTGCAGGCGATGCTCCATTCGATGCAGACATGACCGCTGCTGTCCAAGAGCTGCTTGGTCGGTTGTCAGGACGCTACTTCGCGTTAACACGTATATGACATGAACGCCATACTCCCCGCCCGGCCGGATGATTGGAGTGGGCAGAGACGCAGTACACTAAGACCTGATCTTATCAACAAAACTTGCTGAGCAGAGTATCCTTATCTATTAACGAATTTTGCCAATACTTGCAAACATAAAAACTTTTTTATGCCAACCGTTCCTTATAAAGATTGTTATCGGCGCGATAGAATGTTATATTCTATCAAACCAAATGAGGCAATGTTATCAAGTAAGACTGGAAATTTTTACAACCTTCAACAAAACTTTTGATACCCCAATCTTCACTGTTCTCCCTAAAAAGTAAAATGAAACCAACTAACATTTATATTTGAGTAATAAAACCGTTAAATACACAGAAAAATGTTATTCAGCTCTATATTGGACATTCATGACACCATAAGCTTTATTTCTTACGTTACATTGAATCATCATATGAAACGAAAAGTTTTCGCCTGAATTGCCTTTCTCCAGAGTAGTTGACCGTGACTTTGTTCGCGTGGAATTAGGTTATATCGAGCTTATTTAAATTTCCGAGGGTACGTATGAATCTCCCCGCGGGTAAAGAAGCTTATGTGCTTCCTTGGGGTTCATGCAATCTTCAGATCAAATTTCATCAACATCGGTTTTGCTGTTTTACCGTGAAAATGTGTCAGAAAGAGATAGAGTCACATTCGTATTTAAAATACAAGTGATTCTAACTTCTTAAGTTTTGGAGAATCGTTGATATTACTATAAAATGTTAATAATATTTTGTTGTATAGACGATGAAATTGAAAAATAGTTTTATGTTTTATTTTTTTACTACTACTAATAATTTTTATAAGTTTTTAATATCTTATAATTTAAAACGACCAATTCTTGTATATAAATATGTTTGGCATACTCGGAAACGGTTTTATCGATTTGTACGAAATTTTATTTTTTTAAAGTTATACATATGGTCAATGTTATGAATACGCTTTCTGACATAAAAAATTTAATTGTTTATTGTAGTAATAGATAGGCCTGCTTTGGTACGGTTTGGTAGTTGTTAGGCAAGTTCTGTTAATTTAGAAACAAACAAATGAAGTTCGGTCACTAAGGGTACATATTAAACCGTTCTTTTAACTGAATGAACACTTGTTTCAAAAGGTTCCGCTCATCCATTACTTAGTTGTACAAGTATGTTACATACTGCTGAATAAATATTACAATACTAAACTGCTGCCTGTGTGTGTGTGTGTGTGTTCATGCAGCGTATGAAAATGAAAACGGCGGACATACGGAGTTGTCATAATTTTATAATCAGAAAACATGAAATAGTGCTTCAGTCACCTTATAAGATTTATTAAGTAGCCATTTAGTAAGCCTTGTTTTAATTTCGAGATGACCTTTACTGCCTCATTTTTTAGATTCATTAAGTAGGTATGAGATGTATAACATTTCAAATAACATATTGACTTAAAATACTCTTGTGTAAGGCCTCAAAGTAATAGAAAATCATAATATGCTATAATTGTGGTACTGTGTTATTAAAAATAAAATAATACTTTGCTGGGGATGATATATAGATCTGTTTTATCTATCACTGCCGCTGTACACCACGGTTTTCTAAGTTAATTTAGTTTTATTGTATTTATGACTGTTGAAACCGCTCCTTCAGCTATAAGAACAGCTGTCACTTCTTCTCTCTCTATGTGCATTAGTCAATAATTGGTACTACCGTTTTTATCAAATCGTTAGAAGATTACACTCACAAAGATCTGAATAGAACATAGTTATTTTTTTTTTTTTATTTATTTATTTAGGTAAAAAAACAGTATTGAAATAAAAAGTTGTTTACAAATCCTCTTAGAAACTTAAACTTATTTCAACACCAGCAACATTTACCACAGCTTTATTATATAAAATTAATTAACAAACACGTGCTGAGAGAGGGAGTAGGTATAAAAATAATAAGTCATATTTCGTACATGCAAAAAAATAATTAAAATCTACTAATTAAAATCTACTAATCAAAATCTACTAATTAAGATCTAATTTCAGGGCAAGATCTTTATATGTTTTAAAATTATAAAACAAAATTTAAAGCAAAAACATAATAAGCAGATATTCAAGAATTGTATTAAAGGTATATAACATTTTTAGGAGCTATATGAGGTAACATAAATGAAGTTTTTATATTTAAATTCAATAAATTTTCATATTTCTTTTATCTAACTTACGTCTTAGTTAAGGTTCATATTTGTTTCTTTTATGTTGTATCTAATATCAGTTTATTATAATTACTTTTTCAATATATGGGAAATTAAAATCAATCGATGTCAGCGGGCACTGAGGAAACTTTTAATGATTAGTCTTTTGAAAGTATTTGACCCTACTGCTAGAATGTCAATAGTATTAAAGTATTTATTATAAGAATTTACTAGTCGAAAAAGTGGTGAACGTTCACCAGCGTTTGTGCGGCAATAGGAAGTGGCAAAGAGCTGACAAGGTTTACGGCAGTGAGTACTTTTAGGGACTTTATAATGCAGCTTATTTATGATAGGGATACAATCATATCTGTTATGGCAAATGTCATATAATAACATAGCCTCAAGTTGTTGGCGTCTATGTTGGAGATTTAGAAGCTTGTACCTGTTAAGTAGCTGTGAATAGTGCAAACGATTACGAAAGCATCTGAAATGCATAGCGCGTAGGTATCTCCTTTGAACCATCTCCAAAGCTTCGATATACTTTTGATAAAAAGGATTCCAAATGGGCACAGCGTATTCGAGTTGAGATCTAATAAGAGCATTGTATAAGCATAAAAACGTAGTATGTTTATTGAATTCTGTACTTGATCGCATAACGAAGCCGTACATTTGAAAAGATTTACTAATAATGTTATCAACATGTAGATCAAGATGCAATTTGCTATCTAATGTCACTCCTAGGTCTTTAATGGAACTAACGTTTTCAATTTGTGCGCCACTTAGACTATAATTGTAGTTGTATTTTGTTCGTTTTTTGGTGAAAGTAATATATTTACATTTATTTATACTGAGACTCAGTTTGTTATCGACACAATAGGTTGAAAAACGATCAAGATCAGATTGAAATTTGATTTGGTCTTCCGTATTTTCTATGATATTGTAAATTTTCAGGTCATCTGCGTACAATATAAAATTACAAAATTTAAAGCAGTAATGTACGTCATTTATGAATAGAGTGAATAGAAGCGGACCCAAAATAGAGCCCTGTGGCACGCCGGAACTTATTGTTACGAAATCTGACTCATAGCCTTTTATGACTACTTTTTGGGTGCGGTTTGTAATATATGATTTAAACCAACGCCACAAATTACCACGAATGCCATTGAATGCAATCTTGTCAAGTAGTATTTTATGATCCACCCTGTCGAATGCCTTTCTAAAGTCTGTATAAACACTATCAATTTGCTTATTACTATCAATACCTTCAAAGAGGTATGAGGTATATACTAAGAGATTAGTTGTAGTGGATCTACGTTTTATAAAACCATGTTGTTGTGAAATGATTATATTATGCAGAGAGGGATATATAATGTTATGTACTAACCTCTCGAAGAGCTTAGACAGACTAGAGAGTATGGATATAGGGCGATAATTTCCGACCTCTTTCCACATTTGAAGACAGGCACTATACGTGCGGCCTTCCAGATGGTTGGAAAAACACCTTCCCGTAGACATTTATTAAATATGAGCTGCACTGGCCGGTAGATAGTCATGGCAGTGAGCCTGAGAAAAATTGGTGGCAAGTTGTCTACTCCTGGGCCCTTTGAGATGTCCAATGTGCGTAGTTCTTTCAATAGGCTTTCTTTTGTAATGAATA
Source organism: Calamotropha paludella (assembly GCA_927399485.1). NCBI lineage: Eukaryota > Metazoa > Arthropoda > Insecta > Lepidoptera > Crambidae > Calamotropha > Calamotropha paludella. Next base: position 10,874,604 of record OV656826.1, on the reverse strand, counting down.
CATCACTAATAATTAGATTTGATGTGTGGTTATTATCATGACTTTCACTTGCATCATTGGTATTAGTTACATCTGATGGTCGAAAGACCGATTGAAAAAACGAGGAGAAAAGATGACATACTTCGCTTGGACCATCCGCGACCAGATCACCATACGTCACTTTATCAGGGATATCAGCAGTCATTTTTCTGTTCTTTAAATATCGCCAGAAGTGTTTAATATTATCTTGAATATTACTCTCAACTGATTTAATGTAATTATTATAGCATTTATGTGACTCCTTTTTAAATCTAGTTCTGTATATAGAAAAAGTCTCGTAGTCAGATAAATTTTTATATTTTTTCCATTTTATCCACGATTTATTTTTGTTTTTAAAGATATGTATCAGAGCTGGCGTAAACCAAACGGGAAACTTTGATGATTTTATTAATTTAGTGGGTATATGTTTTTTTATTATTTTATAAATTTTTTCGTAAAAAAGTGAAACTGAATTTTCAGAGTCACAGTTCGAGAGTAAGCAATCCCAATCAATACTCGAGATTTCGCTATTTATTGTGTCATAATTGGCCTTATTAAAATTAAATTGTATACTCGGTTTTTTAGTAAAATGTATATTATTAACAAGATTATTTATTGGAATTAAGCCATAGAAAGGGGGATGGTTTTCATCTGGATGCACCAAGGGTGAGGCAATATTCGTAGTAGAATCACCAACATTCGTGATAAATAGGTCTAATATCTTGTTTTTTGAGTTTTTGAATTTATTAATTTGATAGCCGTTTAAAAAAGACATTAAATGTATGAGATGTTTGTTAGGTAAGCAGTAAGAACTAGACATAACAGGGTCCAAATAATGTGCGCTGGTTTCGCGCCATTCTAGTGTCGGTAGGTTGTAATCGCCAACAATCATGAATTCATTTATATTAAATCTTGAACATTCTAGTAATTGGGAAAGAAAATTAAAATGTGATATGTATATTTCCGAACTTGTATTAGGAGGAATATATGCGGCACTAATTACGCAACAATAATTACGTGAACGCAGCTCTAAAAGTACGTGATCAACAAGCGGCAAGTGCGGAGCGGCAACGGCGGTGCGGGTTAAGGGCGCCGCAGGCAACTCGCGGCGCACCGCCTCCAGCACCCCGCCGCCGTCCCGCCTACCGCTGCTAGCACGGTCTCTGTCACATCGAAATACTCGATATCGTGTATCTATGAACGCAGTATCCGATATTTCCCCATGTAACCAAGTTTCTGTCAAAATAATTATATCATAGTGATTACTTAAAATATTTATGTATAATGTATGCAATTTTGTTCTTAAGCCTCGGCAGTTTTGATAAAAAACTGTTATTTTGGTATTATCCATGAAGCAAAATAAAATAAAATAAATATGTTATTGTTATAAAAGTTTGGGGATTCATGATATACGGAAAAAAAGCCGTCAAACACGACAAACAACGAATATACTACTCGTAATTTATTTTTATTAAATGAGTACTTGAAACCGTTTAAGGAGAATAAATACTTGTGTGCCCATTTGGAATATAATTCATGTAAGTGAAAATCTTTAATTAAACCATAACAATTAAATAATAAGGTTATCATAGGTTTCACTGACCTTATATGCAAGTGTGCTTTATAGGAAAAAATAATATATTGACAACATAATCGACTAAATATAAATATCTGTCTAATTAATAAATGTACAAGTAAACTGATTAACACGAACATAGGGTTTGCCACAGCCCATACATTAAAAAAAGGTAAATTAATTAAATATTTGCTTAAGTCATAGTCATACCAACAGAGAGTAGTGCTTACTTGCTTATACGATAGGTAGCAAAACAAAAACAAACGCTGCGCGGTGTCCGATCTCATAATAACACCTTGATAGTTAGAAGCAAAAAGATAGCTACGAACATCACTTAATCCTCGCGATTTCCGCCGCGCTTCGGATGGCAATAACTGGCAATAGTTATGTTTGAATTGAAACATATTTATATTTTATTCAAACTTTGTTCTTAATTCGGACTTTAGAAATATTCAATTAGGAATTATACCAAGAATTAATAATAGGGGTTAAAGTATGAAATTGCCGTTTTATTGCAATAGGTTCTTTGAATTGACATAGAATCTTCATGGTTTGAGGTTTTCGAATGAAACTTTTTTTAAATGGTTTCTATGATGTTCTTTTTTTAAAAAATGTAAAACATTTGAATATCGACTTTCAATTGTTTTTGTTATTCAATTTAGACAAGAAAGATGGATACTGCGAAAATTCGAGTTATTTTTGAATACGAGTTCCGACGCGGAACTAACGCGGCAGAAACAGCCCGCAATATCAATGCTGCGTTTGGAGAGGGGTCTACTAATGAACGCACCGTGCGATTTTGGTTTAAACGCTTTCGTGATGGAAATTTCGACTTAAAGAACGAGCCACGAGGAAGACCGCCCACACAGGTAAATAACGATGAATTAAGAGAGATAGTGGAAGCCGATCCTAGTCAAAGTACCCAGGAATTAGCGGCATGGTTTAACGTTACCTTACCCACAATATTGACTCACTTGCGTCAAATCAATAAAATAAAAAAATACGAAAAATGGGTGCCTCATGATTTGACTGATCTGCAGAAAGAAACGCGTGTTGAAACTTGTGTTGCCTTGTTGAACCGGTACAGAAATGAAGGAATATTGGATCGAATTGTAACATGTGATGAAAAGTGGATTCTTTATGATAACCGGAAAAGAAAAATGCAATGGCTGACCCCAGGTCAAATGCCACAACAGTGTCCTAAAGCAAAACTTACCAATAAAAAGGTAATGGTAACTGTTTGGTGGTCTCAGCATGGTGTTATTCACTATAGTTTTCTCCGATCTGGTCAAGCAATAACGGCAGATGTCTATTGTGCCGAACTCCGAACCATGTTGACAAAACTAGCAGTAAAACAGCCCCGACTCATGAATCGATCTTCACCATTATTGCTCCACGACAACGCGAGACCTCACACAGCACGAGAAACCATTTTGACCCTTCAGGAACTGCAGTTAGAAACCATTCGTCATCCTCCGTATTCACCAGACCTTGCTCCAACGGACTACCATTTTTTTCGTGATTTGGACAATTATCTACGTGACAAGAAGTTTTCTTCCCAGGAGGCAGTACAAAATGCTTTCACACAGTTTGTGCAGTCTAGATCGTCGGAATTCTATCGCAAAGGCATTAATGACCTTCCCATTAGATGGCAGCAATGTATAGATAATAATGGCAACTATTTTGATTAAATAAATTTGTTAAAAATTTAAAAAATAAACAATATAGATTTTCAGTACAAATCGGCAATTTCATACTTTAACCCCTAATATATTAATCCGATGATCGACCTTTGTAAAAATTAATAAATCTGCGCAATAAAAGCCCCGCGCTTAAGTTTGGGGTAAGATGGTGAACGGCGATATAATCTAGCTGACCCCAAATGTTAACTTTACCCGCACGTGGTTCATAATAACTAACGAGGCTCGGGCGACTGAAAAGTGGTGCGACAATCATTCACTTCTTATAGACGCAGTAAGGTATCACAAATCGATGAAGGGATGAAGTCATCAGTGCGAACACCTGCGTCCTGTCACGACGCTTTCCGACGATACTATTCCACGGGCAGATCGTCGAAGGGTGATCAAAAAAATATTTGCTCGAATTTCACCGTTCTTTAGTAAGCATGTAAAGCCGTTAGTCTCGGCTACATTTGCAATCGCTAAACCAATCCGTTGGCTTGGGTGGTGGTTTACGATCCATTTTTCCTACGGTTTTTTTATGTATCGTGGAAATGTGTATCACAGCAGTGGGGACATTAAACGGCTTATGATGATATGAATTAAGTAGTTATTTGCAGATCATTATAAATATATATTAATAAAAACAGTAATTTTTATAGTTACAAAGCTTTTATGGTTACGGTACGACTAACTGAATATGTTAATACGACAAGACAGAGACATTGTTTTCCTCAAAACACTTAAAAGATATTATTTCTTCATCGGAGATATATATATATTTTTATTATCCTAACATACTGTAATCGATGTTTGTTTATTTTTAACAAAAAGTCAGCTATACACTCGCAATATTTTACTTACTTTATTATGGAATTATTATCACAAACCTTTATGAATAAAATTGTATGTTGACACGTAGACTGTGTAACATGAAAGCAATACAAAAGTAACCTGAAACACACTTGCAACGCCTTTACGCTTCCTGGCTTGTAGTGTGTTAGAATATAGGAAATAACTTCAAAGGGTTCATAGACTCAGAGCCTTATAACACATAATGGACTAAGAGCCAGTGCCTGCCAGACATACGTTAAAGTATAAAAGCTGAATTTTTTTTTGCGTGTTCTCACTGGTGTAGGGAACAATGTTTGGGGGTTACAAACCTTGAGTAACGGTGCCTTCGGTAGGTATCGGGTAATCTAAAGGCGCAGTACCTGAGCTCTTTCACGTTTAATTATAAAAGCTGAAATTTACACAGAGTGTTCAAATGACCTTTCTAAGTCATTATTTAAAAGGCCAGACCTGTGCGAAGGGTCTAACACTCTCCCAGACGCGGTAGACACTGAACCTAGTGCCCCAAAAAGACATTTAGAATTTTGACATTGTACTACTACGTTTAGAGGGATTTTAGACCCTTCGAGATTGTCGATTGTTCGAGATTGTGGAATAGGCATTTACTCCTTACCTGTATATTTCGTCATCTCTCAAACCTAAAACTCTAAAACTAATACTATTTTATACGCATTTACGTACACGAAGACATTCTTTCGCTTGTACTCCACCTTTTGCTGTGTCAAGGAATATATGAGACCCTCCAAATAGACCTAAGTGTTTGAATATTCTTGCAAAATAATTCTCAAGAAAAATATATAAAATAATATACTGAAATATTATAGTCTAATTTCGATCAATACTAGGCGATGCAGTCGCTAAGCATAAAGCTACGCTGGCACCATATATTGGAGCGGAGCGTAATTAACCTAAAAAAAAGATTTTTATTCGATGGGAATTTTTGCGTATTTCAAAATTCGGTCGTTAGAGGATCCCTACTTTTTGTTCATACCTGTGTTAGTTAGGACCTTCGAAATGTAAAGTAAGGAATATAAAAGTACGTCACTGATAGAGGTAAAAGCAATAGTCCTTCTACGAATTGTCACTCCTAAAAAAAAGAATACCTAGAATATAACGCGTTTTAATATTTTTCCACAGTATCCTTGACCTAGAGAACATCTGCGTCAAAGGAACAGAAAAAATTTCTAAAGTGATGTTTCAACAAGATTAAGAAAAATATATTGCATTATGTAGCATTTTAAATTTACGTCTAATGAAGTCCACAGATGCCCAATAAGCGCTCTCACTCTAACCCGCAGGTTTCCATATTAGTGTATTACTTGCACTCACACGATGTTCGCTCTGGCAGACTGTTGGTGATGGAATTTCGTTCTGGTATTGTATATTATTTTATTGTATAATTGTTTATTATTTTTATTTATTCTGTTAAAATTTGAAGACTGTTGAAATGACAAAAATGGATTTTTATTTTATAAATAATTATAGCGTTCTGTCAACAATTAGGCGAGATGTAAATGCTCTGGCAAAAATTCCATGAAGACAAAATACTGTCGAAAGTAATTTCCTAAATATTTATGACTGATAGTTTAACTAAAATAAAACTTATTTCTTAACCTCCTTCAAATTTTAGGGCAGTCTACCCCTAAAATTGCCCGGCCACGCTGGGCTGCCAGAAGTGACTTTTCATTTTTAGTAGGCATGGAGGATGTAGAAATGATGAACTGTAGAAAGTTTCGTGACTTTTGAAATGACCACCTAAAATTGGTCACTGGCTCTTCCTCTATAGGGCTGTTCCATAACTTTTCATTCCAATTCACAATGAACCACGTGACGGTTCTTCGATGATATGGTTGACAGTTTTTGGATCTGTCTCGCGCCAATTTATTAGTGTCGAGGATAGCTTCTGGGGCAATCTCTTTACAACAATAGTCCTCATATTCTGTTTTATATTGTAAATGGTATTGTAAGCATCTTATGGGACTGCTTCGTGTCAAAACAATATCTGATGGTGATATTTCTTCATTATAACAGCTCACACGAATAAGTGTGAAGCACAATTTGATAAATGACATTGTGGCCAACTTTTGGGGTTGTCTCAGTGTCAATTTGTAATTAAAGTCAAAGCGATAGAATATTGCATATTGCAATTTATTATACTGAAAATTATAACTCGTAATCCAACTGTACAATGTTATGAAATTCCATTCTCTCGACCAGTAATTCAAACGGAAATACCTCCCGTCAGACTCCGTACTAAGGAAGAAATAGTTTAATATGACGCTGTTATTAGCAACTTATTGTCAAATGGTGCCCTTTCAAACTGCAAACCATGCAAGGGTCAATTTCTGCCAGCACTATTTTAGTCCCAAAACTTAATGGTAAAATGAGATTCATTCTAAATTTAAAGAAATAAAATTAATTTATTGACACCAATGTTTTTTTCGTAAAGTCCATTGAAACTCGAGAAAATCTCTTCGATTTCAATGGGGTTCAGTTATTTATGAATTACCGGAATTAAGGTTTTACCATTTGGTCTTGGCACAGCACCCTATGTGTTCACTAAGATTATGAAGCCTGTAGCTAAAGTCCTTCGCTCTGCTGGTTATTTATCGATGGTATATTTAGACGACTTGTTTCTTGTCACACACTCTTATGACCTATGTTTACAGAACATTAAAAGAATTTGACTTCTATTAACTTCTCTAAGCTTCATTTTAAATGAAGAAAAAGCATACTTATACCAAAAAAGGTAAGGTTAGGTTATGTTATGTTTAGACTCAAAAATCTCGATGTTAGTTTACCACCAGAAAAATTTACCACATTAAAAAGAAATAAATAAATTTCTTATATTAATAGGTCTAAAGTAAGGAACTTTGCACGTTTTGTGGGATTGCTCGTCTCAGCGTTTCCAGCCATAGAATATGGCTGGCTGCATACGAAATCATTTGAAAGCATAAAATTTCGCAATCTAAAATATGATGAAAATTATGACAAGTATATGACCATCCCTACTTGTACAATACCGGATTTGAAATGGTGGTAAAAACAATACTCCATTCTGTCAATAAATAAAAACCTATGGTTATGTTGTAGAGATTTTTTCAGATGCCTAAAATACGGGATGAGATGTGACCTGTGGTGACAAAAGAGCAAATGGTTTATGGAATGAAAGAGAGCGTATCATGCATATTAACTGTTTGGAAACATTAGCCCAATTTTTTGGCATTAAAATTTTCTGTAAAAACGGTTTCACAATGCAACTCCTATCTCTTACATCAACCATACGGGGAGCATAAAATATCCACACTTGACCCAGAATTGTCCATATATGCGTCTTATATTAGCTCTAGAGATAACAAAGAAGCTGACGCTGAGTGGAGGCGGATGCACCCAGATGTTGAGTGTAAACTGTTACCCTTAGTGTTCCATCATATAGTTGAAAAATTTGGAACACCGCACATAGATTTGTTTGCCAGTAGGGTAAATAGCAGTTGCGATAGCTATGTCCCCTGGCACAGAGATCCAGAGGCGCATTCAATAAATCAGAAAAAAACCTAATTATTTCACCTTATTTCAGTGATCGAGAGATGCACACCCATATCATCCTGGCTGCCGCCATCTTATCCGGTCATCATTTATGAAAAGTAACACTCCCTAAGCAGCATTAGATATTATGATTGCGTTGTTGTTGCCTAATTAGATCAAATAGTATGAGGTGTAACTAAGAAAATGGTATTTTGTATTAGGAAAAAGGTTGATATTTTTAATGCATCTGTAAAAGAAATCCTTTGTTTTTTAACTGATTTATACAACAATGACGCTCACTACGGCACCCTGAATACCTGCTGTTCCGCACTCTATTTAATAATAGGAGATCATATTGAATCTGATCAGGTAATTGAGCGTTTCTTTTAGGGTATATTTCGTTTACGTTCCACATTCCCTAAATACGACACAGCCTGGGATCCAGGTGTAGTGCTAACACATTTAAAAAAAAATTATCCTCATAATAAATCCTCATAATCAATAAATATCCCTAGAAACTTTGACAAAGAAATTGATTACTTTATTAGCATTAATCACAGCACATAGGGTGCAAACTTTCTCAAAACTAAATATTGAAAACATAACGATAACTGTTTCCCGTATTCCGATAAATAACAGAAATTTTAAAATATTCTCGTACCGGTTATACACAACTTTCATTGATTTTGCCCTTTTACAATGAAAAGTTCAAATGAAAAGTTCAAGCCGATGGATTCGCAGCACGCTGCAAGATAGCGGCGTACCAGCACTCACGCGTACATCGGCTTGGAGTCACCCTATACATTAGGAGGACAGCGGTTTGGAGCCCATCCTCCAATGTCTTCTTTAAATTTTATAATAGACCCTTAAATACCTCTGATTCTAGCAATGTGTCCTCTTCCAATGCAATAAAAATTATAGTTTGTAAAAACAATAATAATAATAATAATTAAATGGTTTTGATTAGCAATAACAATGTCTTTATTTTGTTGAGAAATTATATATGTGATTGAATGATCAAATTCTTTTTTCTTCAACCTTCATAGGAATTTTTATTTGTCACGACGCAGTCTACAAGTGTGTGTCTATGCTAACCTCGGAGGACGGAGCAAAGTATAATTGATGATTAAACGAACTTACCTGTAAGTGAAGTTCTATCATAATTATACAACGGCTCCGTCCCAAGAGATTAGCATCCCCCCTCAAAATGCTTGCCCCATCCCCATTCGTGAAAAATGTAGAACTCTAAACTAAATGACAGCCAGAGCGCGGCAAAAATGGGATGTCAACATGACATTGGAGAAAAAAAGGAAGAGGCAAAGGGATCGATGGCCCGACGTACTCTGAATACAGTACATGAATGGCGATCTCTGCACGGTACTACAAATGTGTATCTATGCTAATCTCTTCGGATGAAGCCTTCGTATAATTATGATAGAACTTCATTTACAGGTAAGTTCGATTACTTAATCATCAATTATATTTATTAGGATTACTAATTGTTCAAAATAGACAATACCATTCATATAATTTGACTTTGTAAACTGTTGGCTTAAGTGTGAAGATCTTCTTATAGAACATTACACTTTGCTTATAATGCACACAGTGAGCATGCCAATCGAGTAATTAGCTTCAAACACTGAAGCCTCGTTTGCATCTGCCCCTAGCGGAGTTAATAGCGTTAGCTGAATTACGGTGCCGCAGGAGTTGTGTTGTGTAAGTCACAAAAACTGACCAACTTATAACAATATTTATAATATTATCTAATATAAGGTATAAAATACGTGTGTGTTAAAAACAACTACGCCTTCGATCCCTCAGGTGGGATTCGAACCCACGACCTTTCGCTATCCAGGCGAGTGCTCTGACCGCTGAGTTATCGAGGCGCTAGCAAATATGGCGAATTTTACAAACGTATTTCAACTTCTACTATGAGCTAGTATCGTCCCACCAATGTTGACCGCTCATATAACCGCTTTTATGTTTTGTTTTTAAATCCCACAAACATATATTATTTATAGTCTTATAGTATATATATTTATAGTAATATATTGCACTTAAGGGCTAAATAAACTATCAGCAAATATCAATTAATCAAAATGGCATGAACTGTATGCATAACATACCTATGAACTACGCACCGAATATATAGGCATATAGTAAAACTGTTAACCTACAAATATAACCAGTATTTTGAATTAAGTATAAATATACTATTATTATCATGTAGTAGAATCAAATATATCTGTTAAAATTTCAAGTTTTTACTATAGATAGTGTATATATATATATATATATATACGATAATAAAGAAAATTCTTTTACTCATATTAAATAAAACTGCCGCGTAGCTTCAATTTATAAAGAATATATAATGCTTAATTTGCTACGACGACTACGGTGACCGAGACATCGTCTGTCATACTTATTTTTACTTATTATTACAAATTATTTTTTGTTTTAAAATATAAAACCAATTTAAAACCTTAAATTAAAACCTAAATTTGAACCAATTAAAAACCTATTTAAAATTCAATTAATTTCTCCAAATGATTTACACATAAGTCATTCTGTGATGCTAGTGATTACCTTTGATTTTCTATGCAAGTATAAATGTATATCTACGACAATGGGGAACATTTATGTAAATGCTGTTGCAGATCGTTGATAAACAAATGTCTTTACTTTAAATATCAAAGACGATAATAATGTAAAGAAATTTTATTATTGATTGATATAATGCAATGAGCATAAATAGTACTATCTAAACGCCACAGGTTTAAAAACTAGCCTATTCATTTTGTAAGGACAGATACTCCCAGTTGTCGAAGTGATGAAGACACTTCGATAACTGCATAAACTTAAGGCACAAGGAACACACAAACCGCGTAAAAGTTAGTCGACTACTTTTACACTCATTGCGGCACGGCAGGCATACACAATACACTCAGTATAAGAAAACAAGTCACTTAAATAAGTGTAGTAATCGAAAAAGAAATCAAGTAATTGCATTTTGACCTAAGGTTACTGTCTCATGACTTGAACCACAATATATGTTATGGACAGTTTGCGCGAAGGTAAGCGTGTGCATAGCGCGTTTTACTCCGAATACACCATTCTACATAAACATTCTGTATGTTACGGTTGTACGTAGGTAACTGAAATATTTGTTAAGCTATAAAAAGTTTCATCCTTCAAATATAATTGGTAGAAACAGCTAGCACGATCAAAGTTTATTATGTTTTTTAGTCAAAACTTGCCGTATTTTAATACATTTAAAAATAAAACTGTTAAGTTTTTGACTTGCTCTACACTTGGTTATAGACAGTTTATAAATGTCAAGGAAGGAAATATAAGCAATCCTGGTTCCGTATAAGTAGCGTAGTTTTAATTTAAACTGTCGTAGTGTTAGTAAAAAGAGCTCAATTAAGTGCAATTATATGGCAGTGTAACAAAAAGGTTTCTTTTATAGAAATAACTTTATGTGATCACTACTGTATGGCTACAGTACAGTGTAGATCATTACCGTATGTCAAAATAATAACTTTTAACTTAATTCTTATTAAACTATTAACGAAACTTTAACTTGAAAATTATGTATTTTGTATATGTATCTATATGTCTGGCCATAAATACTGTTACATAAAACCTTTTCTTTTTTTCCACTTTTTAATTATTTTGAATTTGGAACGCGTCTATTATTTAGAAACTTCTTTTGATTTTGCGCCATTTCATTATTTTTTCGTTTTCATTATCAAATAACAGTATCAAATGGGGTGTTAACGAAAAAAGGATTGTAGTAATCGCCTTACACAAAGCGGGTATGGAGCCGTTGGTCATATTCGATCCATTTCAAAAGCTTGGTATCAGCCGTATGTAGCGTATCGTACTATCAACAGATAAAACAACACTTCCTCTGTTGAAGATCATAAAAGATCCCGATCTTTTATGATCTTGCGGCCGCATGCTGTTTGAACTACAAAGGCCAGAATTCATCAAAACCCCATTAGGAAGCAAAAAATCTATCCTCAAGAAATGAAGATTCCCTCTAGGACTGTCGCGTATTATAAAACAAGACCTGAAGCTCGGTGCTTATCGTCGATATACAGGATATGTCCTAAATCAATCGTTACTATTAAAAAGGAGTAGATTGATCAAAATGCCTTCTATCACGATACGCAGGCGAAAGGCACAGAAATATCCTCTTTACCGATGAAAAAAAATTCACGATTAAAGAGCACCACAATAACCAAAATGATAAAGTGTACGCTCACAGTTCGAAAGGTACAACGTGGTCATCATCCTGCGTCAGTGATCGTTATATTTTCGGACAAATTTACAGAATTATGTAATCTGGAAGCACAGTGACGGTAGAATTTTACATTTCTCAAAATAATGTTATATTTCTTCTAGGTTAGTTAATATTTTAATAAGTTTCTTTCGTTTTGTTAACAAAGTTGGATAATCAGCATTACCTCGAATAAGATAACGCCATAACTTGAATGACACATTTCAAGTTATGGTGTATATACAGATTAAGATTTATGAGAAGTCATTTAAATCCTTATATCATCTACCTTGCTATAATAAAAAAAATCCGGCGCCGTGATTGTATGGTGACTACTTAAAAATAGTTTTTACTTAAAAAGGTTCGTTGGCAGTTGTATTATTATAATTGTTTTCATACTTTTTATTCGGTCTTTTCATATATTTCCACTATTTAATCTAAAGTATGAGTATATAGTCTTCTTCTACATTGAATGGGGTATCCACATAGATTGACATTATTTTTTCTGAAACAAAGTTTCTTCAAATTCATTTCGTAAACGCCAGTGCGGCTATTGGGTAATTCATCTCCCTACTTTAATCACACGAGGCAAGATTGATGAGCTTCCGAGGCAGCATGCGGGACCACAGGCTGTGACGGTTAAACAGGGGTGCTTACATTTTTATAAAGTAAAACTAAATATTGAACGTCAATTGGATACTCTCATCGATTTCAGGATAAGTAGCAAATTTATGCTTGTCACCAAAATAAATTATTTTACTATGATAAATTTATACAAAACTAGCATACCCGGCCACTCGTTGCTGTGTTATAAATTAAAATGAAAGCTATCCTTTGTCCTAAGTTGGAACAAATCCAGAAAAATTAATAAACTCATAAGATTCGGCTGAGTAAAATCGGAGTTCATTGCGGTCAAACACTGTGACAGCGACTTTATATATACTAGCTGACCCGGCCACGCGTTGCTGTGTTGTAAATGATAAGAAAATCATTAGAATCGGTTGAGTAGTTTCAGAGTTTAGTTTTATTTTATAAAAATAAAACTATATTTCAACTATATTTATGTAAAGCAATATAAATGAACTAATAAGTGAAATAATAGTAAATTATGAATGTATGTATAAAAACATTAACGTGTATTTAACCTACACGAACAAGATATATTGCGGACGTGTCTGTTATAAATAAATATACATGAGCTTAGTCACAGGTGAGATAACGATTTCTGATCAAATTTATGGACTTCGGTAAATATTAATCTTTTCTCATTTGTTCTTCGGTTAAATCAAAGTAACAAGTGCCAGCAGCAAAAATGGTAAGAAATTACCTTCGCAATGAAACAACAGTTGCTAATAACTGACGGCTGATTTGTTTTAACTGAAGCGTCCAAGAGATGTTGTTCATGAGAATACCGAGTCTTTTTACAGTATCCGCCTATGATCCTAAAAAACCCCATTTTTAGCGATATATTTTGATAGACGGCCTTTAAAGTTAGTTATGATCATACTAAACACTTTTAATAGTAGAGAATTTACGCAGATTATCAAGACGTTATTTCGCTCCTCTGGTCATGACAACACTCAGAAGAAGTTATGAGCATGCTAGAACAAACAAATGTTTATGTACATGTACATGTACGTACGAAAGTGTTCAGAGTAGTTTTACCAAAACTTTGCGAGCATATGCGTGGCTGCTTCACTATGTCTAGTTCACGTGGCTTCAGATCAAAGGTGTCTAAACGTTTATTTGTTTTCTTTATTTGTACATCATTTTACTGCCATTACAGGTGTGTCCCAATGCGACAATGAAGCAATAATATTTAAATACAATATATACCTCATACAATTAAATTAAATCTTATACCTACTCAAAACAATAATTAGTAATTCTTATAACTTATCATAAATAATGCTGCTCGTAAGAATTCATTCAGAGTACAGGTTAATATATCTATCTCGCTAGCAATAAGATTGAGAGTGGTAACGACGCGCGTCAGTGGAGCTTTGTTCAGTAAGTTGGTCCGCCCGCGTGGCACTGCTAGCAGCGCCGGCCGGCGCCGCCGCCACACGTACCCGTCTGGGACCGCCAGAGCAATGCGCTCCAGTATATCCGCGTTATATACCTTTCCCTGAATCGCGTTGAAAATATACAAGACCAGTGCGAGCTCCCTCCTAACCCTTAATTCCAGACAAGTTACCATGCCCAGAATAAATAATGTAGGGTACATCAGTGGATAAAAAGAGTACACCCAATACGTAATTAATGAATTTTATAAAAATCTTACTATTTTAAGCTGACGGTTATCCGTAAGGTCAATGGCGCTTTAAAGCATTAGAGCATCTAATCCGCGACATTCACGACGCGATTGTGTGTTTGAACAGCCTATTGTTCCAGGGATTTACTCCAGTGGCTTTTGAATATCCTTTTCCGTCTTAGAGAGGGTCCGATTTCCTTGAACGCTGACATGAAAGAATTGTTCCCTCAAACTAAAATTTTACCTCTAAAGATAAAGAAGTGCAACGGTGCAATGGCGGGATATTCAATACGTCCTTATTTATTTCACAATGGTTTAGATAAGTGAATAATAAAATCACAAAAGAACTCGAAAAACAAAATACCGCAGCATGTTAACGTGTTCGGGATGATAACTTTATACTAACTTACTTAATAACGTTTACGAAAAGCTGCCCCGGCAAATACTTATAACCCGTCCGTTTTTAAAGCCAGGGTGAATAGGCATCTTCTGGATAAGCTCGTTTCATCATGAAACCTGTCTTGACTCCAGGGTTTGAATGGGATCAAGAGCAAACTCATTAAACTTATGTAGGCATCGACTGACCTTTTTAAACTAAATCGCCTGAAATAAACGCGTTCAATTGAAATCTGCATTTGTTACCAGCAGCTCTTGAGTATTTTATATTCTCTTAAAATTTCTAAGTAATGGTATGTCTGCGGGTCGTTTCGTTCCGTTTAGATATGGTTGAGCAAAGCGAGCGAGATCATACGTCGTGCACGGGCACTGGCTGCAGAAATAGGATAACCCTTACCTATATTGCCAAGAAAATACAAGGAAATAAAAGGTATTAAAGCAGTACATAGGCTGTATATTATTAGCGTTCTCTGGTGCAACTTTCTGTGTTAGAGATACAGGGTTACATTTATCTAAAATAAATCCGTATTTACTTGTCTGTTCTCAGTTTTCCTGGTTGCAACATCGTAGTTACTCAATTCAATTAAATTTTATAGCTCGATTGTTAATTTATTAATAAAATATTGTATGGTAACAATATTCATATTGTTATTTCTTTACAGAAAAAATGTTTTATTTTGTAAATTAAGATTTGTATTAAAACAACTAACAACATTGAAAATGTTATAACAACAACATTGAAAATATTATACACAAAACGCCCTTTGCTCCATTAGAAAGGAAATATATCAAAAAGACCACAACCGCCGTCATAACGAATTATTATTTTATACACAAACGCAACTGTCTCTCATCGTCTTAATAAATTAGAAGAGAGATAAACAATTTTTTAACTTCCCTTATTAATGGTACTGTCAACAAGGCTATTAATATTAATGACGCATCTCCTTTATAATTGACTTGTGGACAACGAATTTCACGTGGAAGTTCTGTTTATTTGAAGGGAAACAGAATTATTTAAGTGTCTATTTTTGGACTGATTTTATAAAACACGACTGTCACAAGTCTCAAGAATCTTATGAATGAAGGTTGAATTAAAATATAATTATATTAGATATCAATGTTTCAGTGTTGTTATTAGCGCGTTCGGTTTATGATTGCGAAAGCTAAAGTACTTTAATGAAGACCAATTATCGAATGGGGAAAAAAAATTTAGATCTTGGACTCTTCAATGCTTTGGAAAGAAAATTAAGATTACTTGTATTACCGTATTGAGAATCCGTTATTTTAGCATAAGTATTCTGTAAGAGGGCAAAAAGAGCGATTTACATGTAATGATAAAAATATTGATTTACATTTTCTGTGTGCCTATATAAATCTTCTACCGCTAGTATAATTTGTAAATTCTAATTCGATTTAGAATTATTACTATATTACGGAAATTTATGATTTCCCGTAGAACATCTGAAGTGAAAGAACCTTTTGACAAATCATATGGAATGTTACATACAGAGCAATTTGTGTATCGAAAAGGAAATCATGTTGATTGGAAAAGTCTAGGTTTTTACGATTTTGATTCACATCAATGCTACTCTCGTTGTTAACTACGTGTACAAATCTGCTGCCAATCGAAACAATGATAATTCACTTTGTACTTAGCAATCGACTTATATATATATTCTTATAAAATAACTCTGCTGAATAGATGCCTCCCTTTGAGTCATTTGCATAAAATGGCCGCTAGCTTCACCAGGTTCAGGCTGATTTATTCAATTTCGCGATTTGTTTTTTATCTTCTGCATGAGTGCTACCTTGTCCGATAAGGATCAATCATTGAGATTCACTCTGTTGGGTGATAAAGTGATCAGGGAATGCTGTTATATTAAACATCAATTATAAGTTTATTTTCTCTTTATTTTGGTTCTCCCAAGATGTTTTTGTATCAAACCTGCATTTCAAATATTTAGATGACACTTCTCAAACAGTCCCTCTCGGCATTGACATAGTTAATTAAGATATGTTGTACATCTTCTATTTTATTACAAGTGATGCAATTAGGTGAATTATTCTTTTTCATTAAGAATGCAAACTTTGCCGATGGATAGTGCCCCGAACGAAGGCGTAGTGCAATTTTTATAAGATTTCTACTGAGCTTACTATCAACAAACCAAGGGACGCGAGTAGGTTCTCCTTGTAACAATAAATGTTCATTTCGTTTTCTTGGTAAATCTTCGCTCTGAATTTCGTCACTTTCTTGATTTTTTTAATGTTTCATAGGTTGTTCAAAATATCAATGCTCTTGTGTTTCCTTGGTTTTCTTTGCATTTTTGTTTTTTACTTTTTGTGTCTTAGCTTCTATTAAACTGTCTTGTAGGTTCTCATTAACTTCTTCAATATCTCTACCATTCAGCCCCTTACTTAATACGTTGCTATAAGATTTGTCATTTTTATTTGAATTGGACGGTAAAGAAAAAGATTTTTGAGTTGAGTTCACTAGATGCGTACCATTTCTATCCTATTTTTCTTTAATAAGTAGCTGTAGGGCCTTCCTGTAGGGAACCTGTCTTTCGCTCATAAGGTATCGTATCTGTTACTCTTTTGCAAAAAAGAGGCATTGCTTGTCAAGTGAAATCTGAGGTCCTCTAAAGTTAATACATGTAACCAATTTCGAATCACAAATCTTGTGTTCACCTCGTATCTTGGACGTAACATCTTTTTAATTTGGGCAAAACTTTAAGTGACAGGAAAAATGAAAGGTTCAACATTAAAACAACATCATATGCATATATATTGGGTGACAGGAGATTACCTTTGAAGTATGTTCTAATAGACTCACTGTCGACCCATTTGTCATTTTCATCTAGCCTCTTAAGCCGTCTTATAGATATAATCTCAGTAATAGATTGAAATATTTTTACTAAATTTTCTTCACTTAAATCAAGGTAAACTCCTCTAACAACTTCAATTCTCCAACATGGATGGTTTGTCATTTTTCATCTAAAACTGAGTTCTTTGAATTTATCAGATTCAATCAACTTTATAGCTTCCTCTCGGTTTTTGAATTGCACAAATATCCTGTTTGGGCCTTTATATTTTATACTATTCTATTCTTTAACATTTTCTGACTGAAGCAGTTTAGCCATTGCGACTGGTTTAGGCAAGCTTTCAAGTGAAGTCAAGTCACTGCAATATTTTTATTTTATTTTTTTGTTTAGAATGGGTTCGCTCTTGATCCCAATCAAGCCCGGGGGCCAATACAGGATCCATCATGGAACGAGCTTATCCAGAAGGTGCCTGTTCACCCTGGCTTTGAAAATGACCGGGTTATAAGTTATCGGAAATACAGACGCAGGGAGGGAGTTCCACTCCTTTGCTGTGCGCATTATGAAAGGTGGTTATTTACTATCCATGTAGTTCAACAGCGACGTCAAGCAGCAACTTATAATGGCTAGTTATCATATGGATGATTAAAATTTTATTATCTAGAACAGTGCCGAACACATAAAGGCGTTACTTTAGATTGCAATTGAAATAAACTAACACTTGTAGGTGGAATGCGATCTCCTCATATTACTCTACATGCACGATGTAGCTTATTACAAATGTATTCATACCGCCATCTGTGAGACACGGTCTTATTCTTGAATCCTTTAGTAATGTTATACAAGGTGTGTAGACTTGTCGTCACACCAGCTATACTAGTTTAAAGATGTTGTGAACTATATCAATATGAGGCAATAAATATTGTGATTTTGACATGACTTATTGGAAGACTTCTAGCTGGAACGTAAATTTATTGATGTAGAAAGAAGATCGGAATTAAATACTAACCTATTTTTATTGAACAGAATATAGAAGATTGCTGAACAGTTTCTCATTCCTCGTCCATAATTTATTATACTCAGTAGCGACCCGCTACTGAAATAAATGTGAACTCTTTGTTTAGAACACTCCCACTCCGCGTGACATATCTTTTTAACAAAAGCTTTTTGTTATTTTTTTTCACGAAACGCCGCCGTTGCGTTTCATCAAAAGTTATTATTACAATTTAGGAATATACAATCACAACAATAAGATTGATTTAGAAATTCTATAAGTCAAAATAGAAAGTATTTTAATTCGACGAAGCAGGTCAAACTAAAACTGTAAAACTGCAATATTGCTCTGACTGATATATTTTTTTACAAAATCATAACAATCATTTTACGATAAATTTTAATGGGAAACTACTAGTATAATTTAATTTGGCTCACAAGTTATTCTCAGGCGGGACTCGAACTCGCAACTCTCGACTCACTCAACTCGCTTTGTCTCTTCCGGTCCGGTCGAGTCGACCTGTTTATAGTATTTTGCTATTAATATTTATCATATAAGATGGCATTGAAAATTTCAAAATATAAAAATCATCAAACAAACTTTCTATTGAAATATACATTTTTACAGGGTTTTCGATGTGTTTATTCGTTTATTAAATCCTAACGTTTTCATATTACAGGAGCCGTGTTCACAGAAAAAAAGGTAGTGGTCCTCCTACGTGTGCTACTATTTTTTGGTATAGGAAATAGGCAGGCGCTTATCTATCTCTATGTCGCCTGATGGTAAGCGACGATATGATCTAAAATGTGACGCGCTTACCTAGAAGATACTTATTCACTCGTGACTTGAAGATCTCTAAATTGTATTTGTCAGGAAACACGGATTCGAGCAAAGAGCTGATCGTTTGGTGCTACGGTAGCAATACTGCCTTCGCAACCCAGGACGGGTTCGAATCCCCGAGGAAGGGGCAAATGTTTGTATTATGAATGCGAGCATTTGTACCTGAGTAATGGGTGTTTATATATATTTCTATGAATATTACATATCTATGTATCATATATGTATGTCTATCCGTTACCGTAGTATCCATAACACAAGCTTTACAGTGCTTACTTTGGGCTAGACCAATTGGTGTGAAACTGAGAAATATTTATTAACTTATTTGTTTTTATTTTGGGGGTTATATTTACAGGTTCAACTTCGTTTAGTATATTTCTACATATTATATTCTTTCAGAATTTCCAGCAATTATACTATCGACTTTTGTGATATCTACAAAAATTATTCCTATTATCAATCAAAAAATCAAAACTTGTGCAGATAGCGAGGGGATATGGATTCAAGTTGCACTAGTTGTTGCTTTTTTTTTTCTAATGATAATTTCTTTAAATATTTTTTATGACAAGAATTACTCAAAGACGATTAGGGAAGTTCAGTGACATATGAAATTACAGAGGTACTATATAAATATACTTATAATAAATCATAATAAAAGAATAACAACGAACATGAGCCTTTTAACATGGACTTATTACCGTAGGAAAATAATAGCCACAGATTTATTAAACCAGTCTACGGCTTTAGGATACATAAAAGGATTAACGACCAATTGTACACTGCCAAAAGAAAGAAAACGGCTTGACCCTTTTTAGTATATAATTAAGTGGATTGTCTTGTTTATTTATTTATTTGTAACCGTGACATTGTGTTTATATGTATGTTACATGCCTTCCACTCGCTCATTTCGCTGACCGGACGCTTTACCCCGACCCAGTTAATTTTAGGCATCAACATGCGACGGCTACGGATTGCTGACAACGTACAACGTGAACGTGCAACGTGACCGCGCCCGCGCACCGCGCCGCTCCCTAGCAATAGGCACTTTTTATTCTAACATCGAATGAATTGTCGCGTCTTAGTTTAAATTACTGTAATAATTTTTATATATAATAAATATAGTGTGAAAATTTTGGTTTTTTTTACATCCTTCGGCTGTAGCCTTCGTAATTGGCGCAGTCGGTAGGATACTCGCGGGCCGGTTCGCGGGTCGTTTTTCGTTCTTAAAAAAACCAAAATCCGCGTTCGCGTAGGCCCGGGGGCTTCCAAGCTCCGCTGCCGAGTGTCCGAATCTACACGTCGAGCTGCAGCCAGGAGTATCAAGAAATCGATACCGTAAAAGAGGCCAAAGATGCTGTTTATGTAAGTACATTAAAATCTTTTAGTGTCTTGCTTTCCTTACTTTATAAGTCCTTTAATTTTTCCAAGATTTCCTATCTAAGGCAATTCGGGAGTTCTAGGTTAAGTATTTCGTCTAGATCGAGTCGTTACGATTCTAATAGAGATTTAAGTTTAGATAATAGTTTAAATAATTCCGTGGAGACCAAGATGGCTAGTCTAGAGTATATCTTTAAGGCCCTCCGCCTGGTTCCCGATTTTGATGGGAACCCGAACATTCTTACACGGTTCATAAAACTCTGTGACCAATTAGTTTCCGAATTTATAGACACTGACCCCGATAACCAGTTAGTTAAACTGTCACTTCTAAATGGTATACTTAATAAAGTAACAGGTCCTGCCGCCCGTTTAATAAACACGAACGGCATTCCTTCTGATTGGGCCGGCATCCGCGCGGCTTTAGTTAATAATTTTGCAGATCAGCGCGATGAGACAGCTTTATACAATGATTTGGCCATCTTATCGCAGGGCTCTGGGTCACCCCAGGAGTTTTATGAAAAATGTCAGAATCTTTTTGCAACCATCATGACATATGTCACTTTGCACGAATCGGTAACCACAACTATAGAATCTAAAAGAGAACTTTATAGAAAACTAACTTTGCAAGCCTTTTTGCGTGGTTTGAAGGACCCGTTAGGATGTCGCATTCGTTGTATGCGCCCCGAAACAATGGAAAAGGCTCTCGAGTTCGTACAAAGTGAATTAAACACCATGTATTTACAGCAACGAAATGAACACTTACCAGACAAAAAGTGGCAAGTTCAGACGCAAAACAGTCAGCCTAGATTGCAACCTAATTTTTTCAATATGCTACCCGCTAAGCCTTTTCAATTTAATATGCCGGGTCCATCAAAAAAACAGTTTATGT
Source organism: Calamotropha paludella (assembly GCA_927399485.1). Taxonomy (NCBI): domain Eukaryota; kingdom Metazoa; phylum Arthropoda; class Insecta; order Lepidoptera; family Crambidae; genus Calamotropha; species Calamotropha paludella. Next base: position 10,853,097 of record OV656826.1, on the reverse strand, counting down.
CACCTGCACCACATCAATTTAGGCAGAATTTTGGTCAAGCGTATCAAGCCGGCCCATCTCGTACTCAGCAGATGTTCCGCGCTCCACCCCCGAATTACAACCCGAATAATGCGTTTAGGATGCCACCACGCCCTACGCCGCAGTTTACGGCACCACAGCCTCAACCTCGGCCTATGAGTGGTGTCAGCCATTTTGTTTCTAAACCGTTCCGTCCGAACCCCTTCGGCAATAACGCGCACGACTGGTCCAAGCACGGAAATCCTTCACCTAGCAACTATTTTAAAACTAGGGAGATGAATTTTAATAACTGTGTTGCTTATGACAATTCATGTTTTGACTATTATTATCCTGATTATTACTGTGGTGATGAGTCTTACGATCATCCTGAATATTATTTAACTGACGAGTCTCAATCTTATAACCAGTATGATCTTGCGGCGCAAGATGATTATTATAATACCGAACAGGCTCAGTTACCTGCTAGCTCTACCAGTGATAATACTCAGGATTTTCAACGGGAACCCAAATCAGACAAGCAAAAATAGAGGTTAACTTACAAACCCAACGTCAGCTTCCGTACTTACAGATTCAAAATCCTCCATTAAAACTCCTTATAGATACGGGGGCAAATCAATCTTTTCTCAGCCCTCGTGCAGTAGATAAATATTTCAAAGACGTATCCTTAGATTTCAACCCATTTGAAGTGTGTAATGTTCATGCAGTAACTCGTAGTGATTATTCTATTACGATACCATGCTTTTCGGAATTTAATGACACCAACCCCGTAACATTTTTTGTATATAATTTTCATGATTATTTTGATGGCCTAATAGGGTCCGATTTATTAGATAAGTGGGAGGCCACTATCGATTTTAAGGACAAAAGTCTTAAAACAAAACATGCTTTGAATGATATTAAAGTATATGATTCGCGGAATACAAATCTATATGAGGATATTATCCCAGCGGGATCATCAAAGCTAGTTCGGGTCCCCATTAACATTCAAAATGGAGATGCCATCATTAACGAGCAATCTATATCGAACTGTTTGATAGCGGAATGTTTAACAACCGTAAAGGATAATCGTGGCATCATAGAAATTCACAACCATACTCGTAATGATGTCATCTTCTCTATGGACCGTCCAGTCCAGGCTGAAGCTTACGTCGGAAGCACTCAACCGGACGCGTTACCAGATCGGGTTAAAGCAGTTTTATCGAAACTCCGTACTAGTCACCTTAATGAAGAGGAAAAATGTAACCTTGAATCACTTTGTTCGCAATATGCCGATGTATTTTACTTAGAAAATGAACCCTTGACCTTCACGAACAAAATAAAACACTCTATTAAGACGACTGACGAAGTCCCCGTGTATACAAAAAGCTACCGTTACCCCTTTATCCATAGGCAGGAAGTTCAGGAGCAAATTAACAAAATGCTAGAACAAGGGATAATTCAACCCTCGGAATCAGCCTGGAGCTCTCCTATTTGGGTCGTGCCAAAAAAGACTGACGCCTCGGGCAAAGTGAAATGGCGCATCGTTATAGATTTTCGAAAGCTTAACGAGAAAACTCTCGATGATAAATATCATATACCTAATATTGCTGACGTCTTAGACAAGTTGGGCAACTGCCACTATTTTACAACTCTTGACCTTGCCAGTGGCTTTTATCAGGTCGAAATGAAGCCTGAGGATGTCCCCAAGACCGCCTTTAGCGTTGAACATGGGCATTTTGAATTTTTGAGAATGCCCATGGGTTTGAAAAATAGTCCATCTACCTTTCAACGAGTGATGGACAATGTGCTAAGAGACCTTCAAAATACTATCTGTCTCGTTTATCTTGACGATATCATCGTTTTTAGCACATCTCTGCAAGAGCACATAATAAATCTTCAAAAAGTCTTCCAAAGATTGCGTGAGTCCAATTTTAAGATCCAAATGGACAAGTCAGAGTTTTTGAAGTTAGAAACGGCATATCTTGGGCACATCATCAGCAAAGACGGGATCAAGCCTAATCCCGACAAGATCTCAGCAATCCAAAACTATCCGTTACCAAAAACTTCAACTGAAATTAAAAGATTTCTCGGACTTTTAGGTTACTATAGGAAATTTATCCCAGACTTCGCTCGTATAACGAAGCCCATGACGCAATGCCTTAAAAAGGGATCTAAGATCACGTTTGATCAAGGTTACGTCGAATGCTTTGAAAAATGTAAAACCCTCCTTGTTAATGACCCCATTCTTCAATATCCGGATTTTGCAAAAGATTTTCTCTTGACCACAGATGCGAGCAATTTAGCAATTGGAGCTGTACTTTCTCAGGGTCCCATAGGCGCCGACAAACCGATCGCATACGCTTCAAGAACGTTAAATACTAGTGAAATAAATTATAGCACGATTGAGAAAGAATTGTTGGCTATAGTTTGGGCCACCAAGTATTTCCGTCCTTATCTCTTTGGCCGAAAATTCAAGATCTTAACAGATCATAGACCCCTTCAATGGGTTATGTCACTAAAGGAACCTAATTCCCGTTTAACGCGTTGGCGTTTAAAATTAAGCGAGTACGATTTCACTGTTATATATAAACAGGGAAAATTCAATACGAACGCAGATGCGTTATCTCGTATTGAGTTACATAATGATGAAACAAGCTCTATTATTGTCAATCCATCAGAACACCCACCTTCTATAGTAGAATCCACAGTAGCAGATGAATCTCGTACCCTCACGGCTCATACGGATGCCGAAAACCCCATCTTAGAAGTGCCCATAACAGATGATCCTCTCAACAAATTCCATAGACAAATTGTCTTTACAATAGTAAGCGATATAAAAGGGCGACCTAAAGTATCTAAACCATTTGATAGTCACACTCGAACGCATATTCAGATTACAAAATCCAATCTCGAGCAAGACGTCGTGGATGCTATAAAAGAATTTGTCAACCCCAAAGTTAAAACAGGAATATTAATTATTCCCCCTTCCGACATGTACTCGATCATCCCCGTAATTCAAAGCAACTTTAAAAACTCGGCTATGAACCTTGTCCTTACAAAAGTTGAATTATCCAATGTCAAAGATTATCTGAAGCAACAAGAAATCATTCGTGGATACCATGAGGGTAAAACCAACAACCGCGGTATCAACGAATGTTACTTGTCCTTGTCAAATCGTTACTTTTGGCCACGCATGCGAGAGTCCATTATAAAATATATTAATGAATGTACAATATGCGGTCAAACTAAATACGATAGAAATCCGGTCAAACAAAAGTTTAATATAGTTCCTCCACCAACCAGACCATTTGAGATAGTTCACCTTGATCTTTTTAGCGTAGAAAATCAAAAGTATCTCACTATCATAGATGCTTTCTCAAAATACGCACAAGCGTATTATCTTCGAGATGCAACAGCAGTTAGTGTAGTTCAGGCTCTTTTACTATTCAGTACTCATCACGGTGTCCCAATAACAGCAGTGACCGATCGTGGCCCCGAGTTCAATAACCAGCTGTTTTTAGAATTCGTTAGACTGCATAAGATCCAACATCACAAAACGCTGGCTTACGCACCAAATGAGAACGGTATAGTTGAGAGGTTACACTCTACTCTACTGGAACACATACGGATTTTGAAACTTAACCAGAAAGGGGAACCAATAATTAATTTAATGCCTTACGCAATTCTAGCATATAATAGTAGTATCCATAGTTTTACTAAGTGTAGGCCTCTCGATATCATAACAGGACATTTAGACCCTAGAGATCCTTTAGACATCAATTTATCTGAAAACACATTGCAACAATACATCCAGGATCATCGTAACAGAATGCTCAAAGTCTATGATATACTAAATGAATCATCATTACATAACCGTACTGTTTTAATTGAAAACGCCAATAAAGATCGCGAGCCGGAAGCTGACTACTTACCTAATCAGCAAGTTTTCATCCGCAATCCCTTAGCGAATAGACAAAAAACTGCTCCACGGTACACTGTAGATACAGTCTTAGCTGACCTACCAATACATATCTATACTAAACGAAAACATGGCCCCGTGGCTAAAACGCGTTTGAAGCGAACCCCTAAATCCACACACTTGTTACAGGACTCTACTTCTCACCCTGAACCTGGCACGAGCGGAGGAGATAACATTAACTAGCCTGGAGGATGGATCCGGGATAGTGCCCTTTATTTTAGGCTCTTCTAAGATAATTTCTCATTATCACTCATTTCTACAAGTAATAGATCTAGAAAATATCGAAACCAACGTAGAGGCTGTAAAACATCAAATGATTGCCTTATCCCCAGATTTACATAACAAAACCAAATCACTATACGAACCTCATATTGAATACTTACGTTCAAAAATTGATAAGATTACTGAGCAGCTTAGAACATTTCAACCTACTCGCGTTAAAAGAGGGCTGATCAACGGACTAGGGTCAATTGTAAAAAGCATTTCGGGAAATCTCGACTATACAGACGCGATACATTATGATAAGGCCATTAGAAACTTGCAGGAAAACGAAAATAGGTTAGTAGCCGAGATAAATAACCACATTAGTTTAAATAAAAATTGGGCAACTGTTAACATGATTGCAATTAAAAAGTTAGTCGAAAATCAGAGCAAAATACAAGCGTTAGTTAATAATGTAATAAATAGCGATGCTGAGCGTGAAACAGAGCTGGTAAAATACGCTCATCTCGCGCAGTTTCTTATAATCTTAGGAGATAACATAGAGTCCATCTCAAACGAACTCATGAGATTAGAAAATTTAATGGGTTTCATAAAAGCAAAAAGTACCCATCATTCCATGCTAAAACTAACCGATTTTAAAGCGATAAAAAGTAGATTACAGGAAATATACAATGAAAAACAACTATTAGGCGTCAACTTTAGGGAATATTTCGATGTAGTAAAAGCAGGATATTATTACAGTAACCGAAGCTTAGTATTAGTATTTAAAATCCCGATTGCCATCCCTAAAACCTATACCCTTTATAAGTTATCCCCTGCTCCAAATAGATATAATAATGTCCTTATTCCCGCGCAACCCTTCATAGCAATTCACGATGAAGACTTTATGTACATAGAGACAGAATGTCCGAAGTACAGCCTCGGGTATCTGTGCGAAGACAACCTTAACCATCAGTACGCAGCCCAAAACGATTGCATTCAACACTTAATTATTACACAACAGCTATCGCAGTCCTGCAAGTCTACCAAGATCATCATGCAGACAGGAGCCTTGGAACAGTTAGATGACAGAAATTACATCATAAGCCTGCCCATACCTACAAAAGTACGCCTATTATGTACAGAAAACCAATATAGTCTAATACACGGAAGCTACCTAACTACGGTTCCTAAAGGGTGTTCGCTACAGACCACTGATTTTACCATCACCAACGTCGATGACCGTATTAAAGGACAAGTCCTGAAAATAATGAACTTGGCACATGAAGACCTGGAGCCAATGGAAGCCAGTAAGAAGTTAATCAAGCTCAATTCCATCAATCTAGAGAAGCTGCGCACCAGTAATACAGAAGTTTCACTTGAAGCCCCAATCTCTACAAGTACCTATCAGAGTGACGTCATATACCATACTACAATACCGGTATACGTCATCTTGTTAAGTGCAAGTGCACTTGTCATTGGTCTAACACTGAAGTATTATCTGAAGAAAAACACGTCACCGATACAATCTGAAGCTGAACCAGAAGTCTATACCGAAGTACACGAAAATAGGAAAGCCCATAAAAATCCAGACATATCAGCGCTATTCTCCCGAAATCCTGTCAAATAGTCGCTGATCTTCGGGAGGGAGGTGTTACATGCCTTCCACTCGCTCATTTCGCTGACCGGACGCTTTACCCCGACCCAGTTAATTTTAGGCATCAACATGCGACGGCTACGGATTGCTGACAACGTACAACGTGAACGTGCAACGTGACCGCGCCCGCGCACCGCGCCGCTCCCTAGCAATAGGCACTTTTTATTCTAACATCGAATGAATTGTCGCGTCTTAGTTTAAATTACTGTAATAATTTTTATATATAATAAATATAGTGTGAAAATTTTGGTTTTTTTTACATCCTTCGGCTGTAGCCTTCGTAATTTGTATGAAGGTAGGAGATAAATATTACATAATATGGATTTATACTTAAAATATAACAATTAAAGTGTTTAAATGATACTAGAAAAATTATTACATAAAACATTTCCTGAAATGCCACTCGGGAATATTAAAATTACAATAACTTCTTTTTTTGGAGCGGAGCGAGCGAAGCTCCCATGGATCAGCTTCAATGGTGCAATGTCTGTTCGCCATAACTTCCCGAGTTCTTAACCGATTTTAATATTTTTTGTGTGGAATCGAATCAACAGTTTTAGGACCAGATTGTGAGGGAGCCCGAATTTTGAAATTCGCAAAAATTCCCATCGAAACAAAAAAAAATCTTTTGTTAGGTATAACGCTCCGCTCCAATATATGGTGCCAACGTAGCTCTATGATTAGCGACAGCATCGCCTAGTATTTATATGATTTGTCAACTATTGATAAAATTAAGTAGAAATGTATTCATTTATGCCACTAAGAAGATTCAAGTGTATAATTTTTTATAGATAAAAATAACAGACGAAATAACTGCAAACCTCACAGGGTTATGGTTAAATAGTTCGATTAACCATAAAGATCCCACCTACGGCGAAATTTTTCGACACATTAGACAGCAGTCTCAATTCAGAAAGAAAGGTTTATTTAAAATAAGTCATCATACCAAAACTTGAGGATGGTGATATTGCTTAACCTTATGACAACATGATGTGAAAGCTTTTCTTTCGAGGACAAAAATATGTATAATATAGGTAACTGAGGTTATTACACATATGAATATGTTTGACATTAAATAAGACCATATTAATCTCTTGTTAATTTGTTCACAGATTTCACACAGTTTTATCATAAACTGAGTCATCTTTCACGTCCGCGTAATTCTTTAGAAGGGGTACAAAGTTTATACTTTACGTATCAATATAAAAAAATAATAGCCGTTCAAATGAACATCATATCTCTTCTACGTGTATCCTCGCTATTAATTCTCTGAGGACGAAGTGTTAATCTTGCAAATATGAAAATGTGACTCCCGTTTAAGCTAAAATTTTAAAATGAGAGAAGAATGACATTATTTTTTTTTGATACCGATGTTTCTGCTCCTTTAGAGTATCGAGTATAATACTAACTCAAAGTAATGTTAATCAATACGCTATAGTAAAATTACATTATATTATCTACTAGCTGACCCAGCCACGCGTTTCTGTGTTATAAATTAAAATGATATCTATCCTATCTTTCAAGTTGGATCAAACTGCACACGGTGTACATACAAATTTGATTAAAATCGGTTAAGTAGTTTAGGAGTCCATCGCGGACAAACAACGTGACACGTAATTTATATTTATTAAGATTATGTGCTATACAGATAAAATAAAACAATTTCAGTACCTATTCGAAGTATGTATTTAACGAAATTTTTAAAAATACGTACATAAAATCGGCACCTCTTAAGCGTTTAAATGAAGTGTAATCTTAACATTTTACTAAATCATCTTAAATATTGTAACACCATTTAACGTGGGGATGGCTTTAAACAGCCCCTGTTAATATTATGGAGTGACACGACATTTTATCGATATTTAATCAATCTTCGTTATTACCACGCTGCCATTACTTGTGAAATGCTGTGCCTTAGTAATTCAGATTAAAGGTGCGTGATCATGATTAAAGGGGGAGTTTTCACTTATTTTAAAAATAATTAAACTTTAAGTTGCTTAAGATTCTTTATTTTGGATGATATAAATAACTGATTAAATGATCACCTCGTATACATATGTTTTGGATAAATATTTAATTTTTACACTTTCGTGCTTATAATTTTTTTAATGTGTGAATACATTGAAATAACCAAGTAAACTAGGCGTTTGTTATTGTTTTTATCATGATATTTATAAAAATGTATAATAGAAGTCTTCCTGTCTGAATTTCTTTCGCAAGTTCTTCTCCGTTGCCGAAATAAAACACTCTCAGTAGCAGTTAGTAATGTAGAAATAACAAGAACTAAATAAAATAAAAAATATTGAGTAGTTAGAAATGCCATAAGTGATGACTTATGGCAGTGAAACGTGGTCGTTCACTATGGGTCTTGTAAGAAGGCTCAAGGTCGCCCAGCGGGCAATGGAGAAGGCTATGCTTGGTGTTTCCCTACGCGATCGAATCAGAAATGAGGAGATCCGTAGGAGAACAAAAACCGCCGACATAGCTCAAAGAATTGCGAAGCTGAAATGGCAATGGGCAGGACACATAGCAAGGAGAACCGATGGCCGTTGGGGCGGAAAGGTTCTCGAATGACGACCGCGTGCCGGACGACGCTCAGTGGGTAGGCCCGCTACGAGGTGGACCGACGATCTGGTTAAGGTCGCGGGAAAACGCTGGATGCGGGCAGCACAGGACCGATCATTGTGGAGATCCTTGGGGGAGGCCTATGTCCAGCAGTGGGCGTCGTACGGCTGATATGATGATGATGATGATGAGTTAGAAATATTGAATGTCACACTTGTGATGACCATTTCTATATATATCAAATAGGTAAGCCCTTGACCGCTATCTCGCCTGGTTGAAAACGTTGACGTGATATACGATGTGACCCGCTTGCTAAGAATATTCACAAGATTCAAGTCACAAGTGAGATCTAAAGACCCTAAATTGTATGTGTCAGGAAAGACAGACTCAGGCAAGGAATTCCACTCTATTACCTTAAACAATCTGTGAATACTGCTCAGCCGGGGCGGACGTCGGGATTAAATATGAAAAACGATCATAAAAGCTCAGTTAATCTAATTGAAGTATTAAAACAATAAAGTCATATCAGGAATTTAATACAGAAAGAATGGGTCTAGCTTGTCTTTCTCTGAGCTGGTTGAACAGCATTAACGTTATTAATGTATAAGCAGTATTGGTATTCTTTGGACATGCACATTACCATCAGCCTTTAACAATCTCTGTATCTACCAGGACACGATGAAAGCGTGTAAGTGAAAACCTTAATATCGCAGTGGCACACTCATTTCTTTGACACAAATTATAGATAATTGACCCACACATCGATTTAGTTGCCGGCACCGTTTTTAACGATCTTAAAAGAGATATCTTACTAACCTTATCGCAGGGAAATTTAGGTGACAAATTTTCTGGGTTAGAATACTGGAAAGGAGTGGTCCCGTAACGGATTTAATATCTTGGTTTTACGAGGAGCCAACACAGCAAAAGAAAGTGACTGGTTGAATAGAGTTTATATCAGAAATGTAGATAAGCCTTGTTATCCATCATTTGTCTACTAAAAATTAAACTCTTGAAGATCAAACTACTCTTTCTAAATTTAATTTTTGGTTATTTATAAATTATATATCTCGCACATTTCAAAACTCAAAAGAGTAACATTGACCATAAATTCCGCTCCTCAAATTCTTTATCTACAGCATAAACAGAATAACCATTGAAGCCACTGTATATTTCTTAACGGTCAATAAACCACTGGCTTAGAACTAAGCAAACGCGAAATCTCATTTCCCGTTTTACAACCAGTAAAATACCCGTTTCCCAATAAGCAACCAATCGTGTGCTTTATTGTTTTGATACCGTGCAAGTTTAACGAAAAACAAAATGCTACTGATATTTTGCTTTGCTTTATTTACACTGCGCAGTTAGCTGTTAAGCGTATAAAAGTATGATATGAGAGCGGACAATAGTGAATTAGGAAGGAACGATCGTCACATTCCGTTTGATTTGTCGAGATAAAGTTGTAGGGTGAGTTTATAATGGTGAAAAAAATGTTTTTAATTTAATTTTTTTGCATTCACAATGCAATATTTCGATAAGATATAAAATACGTGTGTAAAAAACAACTACGTCTCCGAGCCCTCAGATAGGATTCGAACCCACGACCTTTCGCTATCCGGGCGACTGCTCTGACCGCTGAGCTACCGAGACGCTGGCAAACGTGTCGAATTTTACAAACGTATTTCAACTTCTACTATGAGCTAGTATCGTTCCACCAATGTTGAACGCAAACTACCTTCAACATCGAAAGTAATATTTTTACAAATATTAAACAATCGATTAAGATGGAACCAGCTATAATTATGTTTTTAATTTAATTTTTTGCATTCACAATGCAATATTTCGATAAGATATAAAATACGTGTGTAAAAAACAACTACGTCTCCGAGCCCTCAGATGGGATTCGAACCCACGACCTTTCGCTATCCGGGCGACTGCTCTGACCGCTGAGCTACCGAGACGCTGGCAAACGTGTCGAATTTTACAAACGTATTTCAACTTCTACTATGAGCTAGTATCGTTCCACCAATGTTGAACGCAAACTACCTTCAACATCGAAAGTAATATTTTTACAAATATTAAACAATCGATTAAGATGGAACCAGCTATAATTATGTTTTTAATTCAGAGCAGTCGCCCGGATAGCGAAAGGTCGTGGGTTCGAATCCCATCTGAGGGCTCGGAGACGTAGTTGTTTTTTACACACGTATTTTATATCTTATCGAAATATTGCATTGTGAATGCAAAAAATTAAATTAAAAACATAATTATAGCTGGTTCCATCTTAATCGATTGTTTAATATTTGTAAAAATATTACTTTCGATGTTGAAGGTAGTTTGCGTTCAACATTGGTGGAACGATACTAGCTCATAGTAGAAGTTGAAATACGTTTGTAAAATTCGACACGTTTGCCAGCGTCTCGGTAGCTCAGCGGTCAGAGCAGTCGCCCGGATAGCGAAAGGTCGTGGGTTCGAATCCCATCTGAGGGCTCGGAGACGTAGTTGTTTTTTACACACGTATTTTATATCTTATCGAAATATTGCATTGTGAATGCAAAAAATTAAATTAAAAACATAATTATAGCTGGTTCCATCTTAATCGATTGTTTAATATTTGTAAAAATATTACTTTCGATGTTGAAGGTAGTTTGCGTTCAACATTGGTGGAACGATACTAGCTCATAGTAGAAGTTGAAATACGTTTGTAAAATTCGACACGTTTGCCAGCGTCTCGGTAGCTCAGCGGTCAGAGCAGTCGCCCGGATAGCGAAAGGTCGTGGGTTCGAATCCCATCTGAGGGCTCGGAGACGTAGTTGTTTTTTACACACGTATTTTATATCTTATCGAAATATTGCATTGTGAATGCAAAAAATTAAATTAAAAACATAATTATAGCTGGTTCCATCTTAATCGATTGTTTAATATTTGTAAAAATATTACTTTCGATGTTGAAGGTAGTTTGCGTTCAACATTGGTGGAACGATACTAGCTCATAGTAGAAGTTGAAATACGTTTGTAAAATTCGACACGTTTGCCAGCGTCTCGGTAGCTCAGCGGTCAGAGCAGTCGCCCGGATAGCGAAAGGTCGTGGGTTCGAATCCCATCTGAGGGCTCGGAGACGTAGTTGTTTTTTACACACGTATTTTATATCTTATTGGTGAAAAAAATCTTGGAATATATGATAAAATATATATTTCTTATTCTTTAAAAGCCATTACTGAGCCAATAAATAAAATGACTTCCGCAAATGAAGAACCGTTTTGCAGGAAAATTTAGTGATGTGATTTCTGTAAATTGTTAAAAAATACCAAATGTTAAGGCTGTTAAACGGTTTTATCACAATCAGATGCGTGTAATAGAATGTAAAGTTTATATTTTCACATAAACTGCAGTCGCTAAGCATAAAGCTTTGCTAGCACCATATATCGGAGCGGAGCGTAATACTAAAAACAAAAAAAAAAAAAAATGTTTAGTAAAAAATTTTAAAATTCGATAAGAATGAAAACTTTCAAAAAGCCCACGCTTTTTGTTGTAATGGGAATTCCCATAGAGCTTTATGCTTTTTGGTTATAACTTTTTAGTTACCAAATAGGAAACGTTTATAGTATATATTGATACACACACATCTACAACATCTACATATGTATATATTTAAAACATTAATCTCTCTCACCTCTGAAAAAGTCCCTATGTGGTGTTACAATGAAGAATATTAAAAAATAAAAGTTTCAATCATGTGATTTTAAGCTTTTGTCATGATTATGACAAATTATAATCTCGAATTATATCGAATAAGCTCGAATCTCGAATAAGCTCGAATGATTTATGTAAAAAAACATTCGAGCTATTGAAATGTAAGTAAAACAATCGTTTAACGTAAAGCAGACTTTTATTAATATAGTCAGACGTTTTTACACTGCAGACAATATAGGCCATGACAGTGTAGAGAGAGAGTGTTACCAACATAACAAAATAGAAAAATATTACATTGCTACCAACACGAGCAAATATTCTCATTACCCTAGCCCTCCAATACATGTTGCTATTCCAATAGCTCTTGAATCTAAAAAAAAAGTTGAATTTATCAATTTCAAATGTTAAGACTGTCTTTCTTATAAATATGATATAGCCGTAGTTGCTACGAATGTAGGTACTACGTGTGTTACATTACGTATCAAATACAATGTGTAAAAAGAACTTTAACAAAAACTTAAGCCACGAATCGTGCCCATAATTGCGATAACTTTTCGTATGAATCCCAGATGAAAATGCATAATTCATTGGATCAAATTTACCATTTTTTTACTTCTTTTCTCACGTAATCACGCGTTAAATATTATAATAGCAAAGTCTAATAAATACACTCGGGTATTCTAAAGTACGCACGTAGTTTAACGCTACGTGCGTTATATCAAATACCTCATACAATAATAAAATAGAAGTTTTTTTTCTGTATAATATTTTTTATAATCTACTTACTTTATCTAACAATTGAAAAGTCGCGGCTTTGTTCTATTTACATCTATTACACCCAAGAGATGAAATGTTTTTCCAACTAACAAAAAATTTACATTTGTAACAATTTCAGCGAAACGTTAAAAGTTTGCCACCATAAAGGTTACTAGGCCGAATTTGCTTGTTTTTTTAAAGTAACATAGGTTTATTATATGATTTTTTCCTTACATATGAAATTGGTGTTTTGTCGTACTGTCTACTTTGATCTGAAAACCTCTTTGGTTAAGAATTCCATATTCAAACTTAAAAATTAATTTAGATGGTTCCTAGAGTTTCATTTCATAAATATTCGGAACAGTCATTCATTTGTTTTTTCTTGATTAATTTTTCCTTTGGCGTTGCTCATATCGCACAAAAGAAAACACGGTACGTTTTTAGTGACTACGTTTTCGTTCTGGAAATTTCGACCTTCAGAACAAGCCCCTTATACGGCCGTTGAGCGGTGTGGATAATGAAGACTTAAAGGCTATTGTGGAAGCGGCTCCATCGCAAAACTCTTCAGAGTAAGCTGAAGGCTTCAGAGCAAGTGATAAAACTGTTTTAATCCACTTAATGCAAATCGTGAAAGTACCCATACCTCATGAATTGAGTGAATCAAACCAGCAAACAAGAGTTAATAATGAAGGGATTTTAAATCGGATCATTACATGTGATAAAAAGTGGATCCTGTACGATAATCGGAAGAGCTCGTCACAATGGCTAAACCAAGGAAAACAAGCCAAAACCTGCCACAAATGATTACGAAAGATATCTCTTGTCAGCAACTGCAAACCATGATGGAAGAACTAGCTGCTGAACAACCGAGGCTGGTCTATCGCTCTAGACCACTGGTGCTTCAACACAACTCTAGACCACACACTACATAACCGACAGCCGCTAAACTAGAGAAGCTGCAAATGGAATGTCGGTGGGTGTCATCCACCGTACTCCCCGGACCTTGCTCCAACAGATTAACACTTTTCCGGAATTTGGATAACTTCTTACAAAGAAAAAAATCAACTTCGATGTGGCAGTCCAAAATTCCTTGAGAGAGCTTATAGATTCTACACCCATGGTTTTTTTAGTATAGGAATCTATGAGCTGGCAAAAGTGCACAGATAGCACATTTGTTCGACACACCATTGTGTGTACTTTGATAATGTAATATATTTTACAAAAAAAAAATCACTTAATATTCTTCCAATAAAAACGCCAATTTACTAGCAACATCGATTCGGCTTACAAGTTATCCTTGGGAATAGCGGATAGATATGGGAGGGCGGGATTTGAACCTATGGATAGGCAAGGCTTGGTAGGTAAATTGGGAAGGCAGTGGACCGGGCATCCAAAACTTGCTGGTTACAGCTCTGTCGTAGAACAACTTATGTGCCGAGTCGTTTGTACTAGTATATTTTTATTAAATTTTGTCAGCAACTGAAGGAGTTATGGGTTTTTATTATGAAGTAAAACAATTTAATTACAATAAAAACCGTTTATTCAGAATTATGGAACAATCACGAAAAATCATTACGGAATTCAATCAATTTAGGCATTAGCCATTACTGTAGCTTGATAGCATGATAGCGATTACCGTCGTTTCTCAAAAGGAAACTATGACTATTACATTTACAAAATAAATTATCTAAAACATTATAGTTACTGACCTGTACTTGCTCCAGCAGTATTTTCTCCTTATACCACTACACACCCGGAACTAGATTTAGCACTAGCTTTTAACACCTTGTCACGACGAGAGGTTGTATATGAATGGCTGTCCGCCATTGTTCCAACCATAAGTAAAGCCATTTTGAGTGAATGTCCGAATGAACGACTGAAAGTCGTCAGGCGATGTTACGTATTTCCGGTAACTTCATTCGAGAGGATAAATGAATGTGCTCAATTAAATTAAGTTATTTAACACGTAAATTAGTATTCATTTAAGTTATACAATAAAATATTATCTTGGTTAATTTATTCAGTAAATTGAGTGAGTGAGTCTTATTCATTTCCTTTTCCGACCCATTTGTCCATAAATCGGAAAAGGAAATGAAGTAATGCAAATAAAGTTGTAAAATATCAGTTCACCGGAAAAGGAAATGAATTAATAAGAATTCGTGTTTGTTTACGATAAAATAATAACTTTGGTTGTCGTTATCCTTACAGCTCGTCCATCCTGCTAGAGCAAGTCCCTTTGCGCTTTATTATATATAAAAAAAAAAATGTGATGAATGCACACTACTTTATATCCAATAGAATATTTATTATTAGGTACATTTTAAGAATAAAATTATGTTATTTACTGTTTTATGGGTGATTTATTAAAAATTACACATTATACATTATATTCAATAATATATGTTTTTATCTTTCAGATCATTTTGTATATTTATATGATTTTAATATCTTAGTTGTAGATTACATTGTTGACGTTTAGACTTAATTTAACACTTAATTAAACAAGTAGGTACAATCGCTATGTACGATTTATTATGTTTAGTGACGACATCAGTACAACATGCAATAACATAAGGTATCTAATTAGATGATAAGCGGAACCAAAACGACCATGCTAAGACATAGGTAATTATGAGTCGCTCCGACTACTATCACCATCGTCTGACCCGGAACTTTCAAAATTCTTATTAAAACTAAGCCATGGTTTTAACTTATCTATTGCTATAACATTTTCGTAACGACGGCCCTTTTTCCGTGAAATAGGGGTATCTTCAACTAAATAGCGGTCATTAGGCAAGACTTTAACTACCCTATATGGACCTTGATATTTGTCGACAAGTTTTTTGGATTTACCATCGCTTGGAGTTTCCCTTTTTACGCTAACTAAATCACCTACTGAAAATGATACATTAATGTCACGTCTTTTATCGTAATTTTGTTTATCTTTAATCTGCTGGTTAGATATTCGAATCCCAGCTGCGCGCCTAATTTCACTTAGATTTTCGGAAGTGATTATGCTCGAAGTTTCATCGATAACTTCACTCAGTACATTTTCAGTGTTACTTTTAAGCCTTATACCAAACAATAGTTCGGATGGGCTTCTTCCCGTGGTTTTATGAACGGTGGTGTTCAAACCAATCTGTACGTCTGGTACATACTCATCCCAACTGTTGTCGTCGTGACCATGGCATTTCGTGGATAACGCGTCTAAAATGGTCCTATTAAAGCGTTCCACTTGACCATTGGCACGTGGGGTGGCTACGGCGTTGAGTATGTGCTTAATCCCCAGTGACGTAATAAAAGATCTGAAACTGTTACTAGTAAAAGAAGTGCCTTGATCTGTAATCAGTCGAACGGGAGTGCCAAAGTAACTCATGTGTTCTCGCAAGACTCTTATTGTTGTCGAGGTTTTAGTATTTTTGACGGGAGTTATATTTATAAATTTTGTAAAGCCGTCTATTATTACTAGCAAATAAATATTTCCCCTCTTGCTACGCACAAAAGGTCCTAAGTGGTCTGCAGGAATTGTATGAAATGGAATTTCCGTTTTTTGAATGGGGTGTAGCTCACCTTGCGGTTTGCCTGACGTATTTTTATGGTGAGCACACTCCAGGCATGAACGCACATATTTTTTCACAAAACGTCTCATTTTGGGGAACCAGAATGATTGCTGAATTCGGTGAAGTGTCTTTTCAAAACCAAAGTGCCCAATGTCATCGTGGTTCATTTTTGTAACCTGCCAACGAACACCTTTTGGAACAACCCAACGCATACTTGTATCTCCTTCAGTCCCTATTATCCGGTAAACTTTTCCGTTCTTGACTTTGTAATTTTTTACTATATCAGATACATTTTCAGAGTTGGGGTCATTTAAGATTTCTTTAATCCGAGCAATCTCCTCATCGCTAGACTGCACTGTAGCGATCCAGTCTTCGGTTTCTGTTGTGAGGACGTCTAATATGTGATCTTCAGAAATCGCTTTACCCACGGGGTTTCTGCTTAATGCGTCGGCGTGTGCCATACTAGACCCTGGACGATATTGTATCTCACAGTCGAATTCGGTAAGCTGAACCCACCAACGCGCAATGCGTGGAATTAAATCGCGTTTTGTAAGCGTTGTTCTTAAGGCATTACAGTCGGTTAATATTGTAAACGATATCCCTAACAGGTAAACTCGAAATCTATTTAGAGAAGCCACGACAGCAAGGGTTTCTAACTCGAAAGAGTGGAGTCTTTGCTCGTCTGGGGTGGTTTTGCGACTAAAATAAGAGACTGGTTTAAATACATTTACATTTACATTTCGGATGTGGGGAACTACCGCCCTATTTCGTTGGCAACCACCATTGCTAGGGTGTTGGACAGTGTGCTTAACTCACAGATAGACAAGTACTGCGCCATACATGATGCACAGTTCGGGTTTCAACCCGGACTTTCAACTGAAACCGTGATCTTGGGTCTTAAGCATACTGTCCAATACTATACCGACCGTAGGACTCCGATATATGCCTGTTTCCTTGATCTCTCCAGGGCTTTCGATTTGGTGTCATACGATTTGCTCTGGCGGAAGCTGGGGGACAGGGGTGTACCGAAAGAAGTGTTGGACCTATTTGTATTCTGGTATTCTAATCAGGTGAACCATGTGAAGTGGGCAGACTCTATGTCGGATGCGTACACTTTGGAGTGTGGTGTTCGGCAGGGAGGCCTGTCATCCCCCAGGCTCTTCAATATTTATGTAAATGATCTGATTGTGGAGCTGAGCAGCATGCGAGTTGGGTGTCGAATTGATGGTGTTACAATAAACACCATAAATTACGCTGATGACATGGTGCTGCTCAGCCCCACGGTGGGAGGTCTTAATGAAATGCTACGTGTCTGTGAATCGTACGCTGTTAATCATGGATTAAAATATAATGTAAAAAAGACAGAGTACATGGTTTTTGAGGCCGCCGGGAAATGTTCCAATAATACTAGTAATATTACCCTTAACGGCGAGAACATTAAATGTGTTAAAAAATTCAAGTATCTTGGTCATTTTATTACTGGCGACCTCAAGGACGATGACGATATTGAGCGTGAACGCAGGGCTCTGGCGATAAGAGGAAACATGTTGACTCGCAGATTTTACAGATGTACGGAAGATGTTAAGCTCACATTATTTAAAGCGTATTGCCAATGTTTGTACACGGGTAGTCTGTGGTTCAAATATACTAGAAAGTCGCTGGATTCTCTTCGGGTTTTGTATAACAATGTGTTTAGGATGTTACTGGGTTTGCCTCGTTTCTGCAGTGCGTCGGGTATGTTTGCGGAGTATCAAATTGACAGTTTCGAAGCGATTTTACGTAAAAAGACATACTCGCTAGTAAAAAGGCTGAGAAATACCTCAAATACCATCCTGGGCACATTGGCGGACAGATACACTGCACCGTTGTGGAGAACTTTTATTCAGAGGTTAATTGTGTCGGGAACTTACAGCTTTGAATAACATTTAAGAAATTAATTTAAAATACTAACAATAGCCAGTAAGATTTTTGTTTTATTTTTACTAACTCATATGGATCTCTGTTGTCTGAAATAAACAATTTTTATTTTTATTTTTATTTTTATTTTATTTTATTTTATTTTATTTATTTAAATAAACCTTCGTCACTTTTTTGGAGAAGAATACCCGCAACACCGTGCTTAGAAGCATCTGTGTGCAACTGGGTTTCACGTTTTGGATCATAGAGTGCTAAAGTAGGCCTTGAAGTTAATGTTTGTTTTATCGCGTCAAACGCATTTTTTTGCTCCGACGACCATTTCCAGGTGCAACTCTTCTTCAAAAGGTCAGTCAGGGGTCTGCAAATAACCGCGAAACCACGAACAAACCTTCTAAAAAAACTAGCAAGACCTATGAACTGTCTCAGTTCGTGTTGGTTTGTCGGTGGTGGAAATTTAGCTACGGCTTCGGTCTTTCTCGAACCGGGCTTCACACCCAGAGAACTCACCTCAAAGCCCAAAAAGTCAATTTCTCTAAAAAAGAAACTGCACTTTGAGAGCTTCAGAGTCAGTCCTCCTTTTCTGAGGAGTGCTAAAACTTCCTCAAGCCTAGTGAGTCCTTCTTCGAAAGAGCGCGCCGGGATCAATACATCGTCCATATAGATAAGAGCGTATTTGATTTTTGCATCAGAAAGGATCTTATTCATTGTCCTTTGGAATACCGACGGGGCGTTCACTAGCCCGAAAGGCATTCGCGTATATTCATATAGCCCATCTGGTGTTATGAATGCAGTTTTATCCTGCGAAGACGATGATATTGGGATCTGATAGTAACCGGACGCTAGATCGAGAGAAATGAATACATTATTGCCGGCGAGTTGGTCCAACTGGTCTTCAATGCGAGGAAGCGGGTAGTGGTCCTTCTTAGTTCGCTTATTAAGCGCACGGTAGTCCACACATAACCTCTTTTCACCCGTTTTCTTTTTGACCAAGACAATTGGACTAGCGTACGCCGAGGATGACTCGCGGACTATGCCCGCTTCCAGCATTTCATCAACCATATCACGCACAAGATTCCTCTCGTGAAACGACAAACGGTAGGGCCAATAAACTACTGGGTCAGTATTTTCGAGTTCTATCACCATTTCCCCTGCCGCTGTTAGGCCTAGATCCTTTAAAGAGGATGAGAAACAATCACTATACTTAGACAAAAGGTTTTGTAACTGCTGACGTTGGTGTTCGGTTACGTCATGCCCACAATTTATACTATCATCCAACTGCGAATCATCAAAATTTACTGCACAAGAATCATTTGTTTTGTTTATAGGAACAGCTCTCGTAAGTAGCATATCCTTGTCAAAAATCAAATTCTGATCGCACGCGTTTAAAACAACTATTCTACCTGAGCCAGCTTTAAAAGTGTATTCCCCTGGGAACATGTAATATTCATGTTCATTGGGACCTCTCATTGAACCGACTACATATATATTGCCCTCGAAGCCATCACTTGAAGCCACTGGTATAGCTTTAATTTCACGAGGTTGTAAAACGACCTTTTCTAGAACTCTTAAAAATATTTTAATTTTAGCATTCTTTTCAAAAATTAATTGGTTAGGTGTCTTTATAATCGTAATTTCTGGCAATTCAGTGAAAGTGTGTCCTAACAGGACTGGGTATTTCAATACATGATTTTCAACCACTAATACTTCGATATTTTCTTTAATACCTTGAATTGTCACGTCAACTCTAGATCTACCCAGTGGCTTCACATGATAGCCTCCGATGGCTCTCATAAGAGGTAAGTTGTTAGTATATGTAGGTAAATTCAATCTCTTAGCTTCGCTTTCCCTAATTAAAGTGCACTGACTGCCTAAATCTACATGACAAAGCAAATTAATGTTATTAACCAAAATATCAAAAACATATTTATTATTCGACCCTTCCGTAGATGCTAATTCGGAAACCTGTTTTACTTCTTCTTTCATAGAGATTGTAGTCGTCTGATTTCCAACCTGCGTATCGGATTTTCCGAATCTACAAACAGTACTCATGTGTCCTAGCTTCCCACAAGTAGTACATTTAGTAGGAGGTTTTGAGCATTTAAAGCTTTTATGACCTGCTTCGTTACAATTATGACAGATAATCTTTTTTGAAGAGTCAGAACGTACGTTAGTTGAGCTTGCTACACAAGAGACCCTTTTATCCCGTCTAGGCTTGTCACCTATATCCTTACTAGACCCGGCTTTAACAGTCTTTAAGTACATTAACGCTTCCTCAGGTTCACGAAATTGGGCGGCTTGCGCACCTACCCGTACCGCACGATCGTCTATCCCGTTAAGTATACAGTCGACTGCTTTTCGGCCCTTAATACCACATCTATTGAGTAAATTCATTTTTTCATAGTAATAGTTTTCTAATGATTCGCCATATCGCGCCCTCTTTCCCAGCATAGTCGTTAACAATTCCGCATAATCTTCACGGCATGGAAATGATTCTAAAAGTTTTCTTTTCCATTCGTTCCAAGAGTAGAGGACTGTGCTGAGGCCCTGGTACCAGGATTTAGCGACACCAGTGAGTTTAGGAAGAGTAAAGTGTATAATCTCTTTTTCATTCCACCCGTAGATCTCAGCACACTCCTCTACCTTGGTGAGCCAGGTTAAAATAGTCTGATCCTTAGACATGGGATCGAACTCTGGTATCACATTACTTAACGAAAGTTTAGACGAAGACTGATTCTTCATGTCCTTTATAATATTCATAAACTTATCTAGCATGCTGTGAGTTGCCTTTGCATCTTCGCCAATTTTATTACTTAATCTATCGACCTCTTCAGATTGAATCTTATGTCTAAACGCACTTACGCAAGGGGAACGAGAAACAAATCTTTTACGTTTATTAACTTGATAATATTCATCATCTGAACTGCTGCTATGAGTACGTTTCTCGTTTACCTTGCGTCTGCTTGCCCTAAGCGTCGATCTTTTATGTATATAAATATCTTGATGTTGTCCCGACGAATCACTGCGCGAACGACGTTCACGTCTCTCTATTCGCCTACGCTGCAGACGATCCTTGGGACGTGATCGACTACGATTGCGAGACATACGCTCAGTTGATGAAGATCGGCGGCACCGCCTTAAGGAATTATACCTCGAGCGTTGCCTCCGAGACTCATTGCCATTACAGCGTTGCCTCGGTGACTCCCCGCTCGGAATATGGGATTTACGTGATCTCAAGCGTGATGGTCTCTCATTAGGAGAGTCCCGATGTTTGTTAATAGTAAGATAATCGCGGCTTTGCCTACTTTCTAGACTCACTTCCGCTGTCTCACTTGGACCGCGTGCCGACTGCAGCGAACACAGCTCTCGGTCTTCATACGCCTTAACAGGTCCAACGCCAGCATCAGTCTCAACGCTGCTGTCACCAGCTCGAGCAGCAGTAGACATCTCATCGTTTTGGCGCTCCATTGCTGAACTGAAACTCGCAGACAAAGGATAACGTTTAATCGGGTTATCTTCGTTAAGTTAACCAACCCCAACCAAAGCAACTCTTCCCCCCATTTTATGTTATATGTGCAATATGTAAATCTTGAGGGTGGACAAAATAAATACGAAATTCAGTGTTTCGTAGCTGCACGTGAAAAGTTCACAGAAATCTTAACCATGACAGGCATGTCGTGGTTGTTGTAACCACGACTGTACTAAAGTAAGTTAAATAGTCATCAGAAAAAGAGGGAACCAGTTATGTCAAAAAAAAGAAAGAAATCCAGTTTTTAAAAGAGGAATATTTTCCTTTTAATCAAACGTACTCTTGATGCTTTATAAACTGTTTACAGAGTGTTGTTTCACGTAATTACCTTATATGCGGTGTAATATAGCCGCGTAAATGCTCTGTAAATACTGTTGTAACAATGTTCAATAAATAAAATTGAATAAGAAGTTGTATCAACTGTATTTCTTTTCTTAATGTAGGCTAATATCTATGCATGTTGAAATGTAATTCAAATAGTACAGTCAATCTCGCGGCAGTGAATACACTTCCGACCTATTAATCACGGTATGCGATACTAAAAATCTGCACTAATACTTATTGATGTGAAGCCGACCGCACGTAAAACTTTAATCGACTAGTTTCAAAATGTAATTAGGATTTCTACTACTCCCGAAAGTGGATCAAAACATTTAACCTCTGTTTTAATACAACAAACCTATAGATAATTTGTTCATTAATACAAATAAAGTCATCAATGGATTCTACATTCACCTCTAGATTTTATAAATATAGCTTAAAGGACAAAATGACCTTATAATGAAATCGTGTACCAAATTGATTGGATTCCTCGTCTTCCCTTTTTCATATATTATTATCATCAGGAAATATATATAAGTAATAATGGAAATAAAAAAAGACTAATAAATAAAAGTGTGCACAAAATAAAATTAAAAAAAAAAAAATGTCAAGAAAAAAAACGGTGCGGGCAGGATGAGCGAGAAGAGTAAGAGTATTTACTCGCGATCCCACTTCTGAATTGAAGGAGTTATGGGTTTTTATTATGAAGTAAAACAATTTAATTACAATAAAAACCGTTTATTCAGAATTATGGAACAATCACGAAAAATCATTACGGAATTCAATCAATTTAGGCATTAGCCATTACTGTAGCTTGATAGCATGATAGCGATTACCGTCGTTTCTCAAAAGGAGACTATGACTATTACATTTACAAAATAAATTATCTAAAACATTATAGTTACTGACCTGTACTTGCTCCAGCAGTATTTTCTCCTTATACCACTACACACCCGGAACTAGATTTAGCACTAGCTTTTAACACCTTGTCACGACGAGAGGTTGTATATGAATGGCTGTCCGCCATTGTTCCAACCATAAGTAAAGCCATTTTGAGTGAATGTCCGAATGAACGACTGAAAGTCGTCAGGCGATGTTACGTATTTCCGGTAACTTCATTCGAGAGGATAAATGAATGTGCTCAATTAAATTAAGTTATTTAACACGTAAATTAGTATTCATTTAAGTTATACAATAAAATATTATCTTGGTTAATTTATTCAGTAAATTGAGTGAGTGAGTCTTATTCATTTCCTTTTCCGACCCATTTGTCCATAAATCGGAAAAGGAAATGAAGTAATGAAAATAAAGTTGTAAAATATCAGTTCACCGGAAAAGGAAATGAATTAATAAGAATTCGTGTTTGTTTACGATAAAATAATAACTTTGGTTGTCGTTATCCTTACACAACATTGTTACATAAAGTTGTCAGTAATTTGAAAATAAATTCTTACGTATACAGGATGTGCCATTTCAATCCGCCAATGTACTCCGTAGTACATCACTTTAACCCACTTTTTTATTTCTTTAACATTTTACGTGTTTAAAATAACACTTAGAAACAACAAAGGTTTATAATTAGTGTTGCTTTCATTATAAAATACGATGCCGACAGAGAAATAATAATATTATTAGGAATTTAGGTTACTGAAATAATTGGTTAAATATTTTGTGCGTTAATGA
Source organism: Calamotropha paludella (assembly GCA_927399485.1). Classification (NCBI taxonomy): domain Eukaryota; kingdom Metazoa; phylum Arthropoda; class Insecta; order Lepidoptera; family Crambidae; genus Calamotropha; species Calamotropha paludella. Next base: position 10,829,245 of record OV656826.1, on the reverse strand, counting down.
TATTTTGTAAGTTGGGAGGTAGTTTGATAATGAATCTAGGAACGTGGTAAGATGTTCGCTCGCCGTTACAATTGTTTCCGCGAGTCCCATTCATTTAGTTTTAGAGCCCGTGTATATTAAGGTGGCTGACCAATTAACCATAACTGTCATTAAAATATGACTTGTAACGCAAACCGTTAGGCACGAGAAATACATTAGAATAATAAATATGAGTGTAGGGCATTGTTATATAAAAAAGAGTATAAGTACATATTTTACCGATGTGAAAGCTTCCTTTCGATTGTAACAGAATAAAATTAATCCTCCTCCCTCAGTGTAGAAAATTGTTGTTTCGTACTATATCTAATACAGTGAACTGAAGTGTTTTTTTTCAATTATTGTGGTGGTTAACTGTGTTTTTATTTTTAATGGAATGTTTGATAAGGCGACGGATTTGTGTATCTATAGCGACCCTGGCTACTGTGAAAACTGTTATAAGTTTCTGGAGTCCAATCGCGCTATTTTTAAATGTGAACGGACCGTCGAGGTTCAATTCTGATCTAATTCTCATTGCAGTCCAACTTTGGACGAAATCGGTATCGCGCTAAGTTTTACTCGACAGTTGAAACACAAACGAAGTTGGATCGTAGATGCATGAGAAACAAATGAGATGTCGCCTAGTATTGTAGGTATTGCATAGTACTTTAGTTCGGAAACACCACATGACTGCCTACAGCATTCCAACTTCAATCGGGTTGCATTTCAACCATCTGCCAAATCATTACCGCGATACGAAATGTTGTAAAAGTTGAAGTTTAGTAGTTCAATTCCAATCCAACTGCATATTTTAATGGCGATTGCCCCTGGTAGAGTTTGTGAGATGAGAATAAGTATTGATCCCGTCGATTGCTAATACTTCACTACATAGGATAAATCAAATTCGCTTTCTCTGTCCCTATATCCCTATGTATGCTTAAATCTTTAAAACTACGTAACGGATTTTGATGCGGGTTTTTTTAATAGATAGAGTAATTCAAGAGGAAGGTTTATATGTATAATACATGCATAATATAGTAGAGCATTGCATCCGTGCGAAGCCGAGGCGGCTCGCTAGTATTTATATATTTTTCGATTATTTAGTATCTAAAAACTAATGTGAGCTGTCTGAAATTTATTTATTTATAACTACGTTTTAGGTGGATTTTACTTTTTTATATTAAATTTTGTAAGTACTTATTGTCTCTTATATTTAACAAGAAACAGAACTGCCCATTACGTTTTGAAAGCTAGACTGGGATATACTTTGTGTCTGAGATATATTTAGCGATCTTCGTGTCCGAGTGGTTTGCATACCGATTATCTTGGTAACAAAACTCAGAGGTTGCGGGTTCGATTTCCACTCGGGTCGATGTAGAAAACGAACTTTTCTATATTTGCTCGAGTCTGGGTATTGTTATCTTTGCTGTTTCTGAATCCCATAAGTGCTTTAGCTACAAAGTTAGCTTTGGAACAATGTATTTATTTATTCATACTTTATTACACCATCAGGCATTCTTTACCAGTCAACTGGGGAGCTGAGTACATAGTAAACAGTTTTACTGTTGCGGTGTTTACTTATTTCATTTGAATCATTGTGAGTAACCGAACAGAAGACCGACTAGTAGACACGGTCACGCGTCGCTATTGCTTAGTTGATATAACTTGCGTATTTTTTATGGTTATAAATTAAAATGAAACCTATCCTATGTCCTAAGATGGAACAAATGTAGTAAAATAAAAAAAACATCATAATCGGTTCAGTAGTTTTAGAGTTCACCGCAGACAAACACTGTGACACAGAATTTTTATTGGAGCGGAGCGAGCGAAGCTCCCATGGATCAGCTTCAATGGCGCAATGTCTGTTACGCCATAACTTCCCGAGTTCTTAACCGATTTTAATATTTTTTGTGTGGAATCGAATCAACAGGTTTAGGACCAGATTGTCACGGAACCCGAATTTTGAAATTCGCAAAAATTCCGAAAATATCGAAATAAAAATGTTTTTTCTTTTATTAGGTATTACGCTCCGCTCCAATATATGGTGCCAGCGTAGCTTTATGCTTAGCGACTGCATCGCCTAGTATATATAAATTTAAAGAAAAGTTGTGTTCAGGCCACATTGATTATGTTTGCTATCCTGCCGATGCAAGTAGAAGTTTCAATGCTATTAAGTTTTATATATACCTACTATACTTCTACACTGTTTACGACGGTCGCGCTGAAGTGGTAGTTGACGCCCTTCGCATATTACGATAAATGAAGACGAGTATTCTGCTTGAATCTCTCAAGTCGTTTCGCTTTGTTTAATATCTTATACAAGTAAACTTTTCTGTACTGTATCTGACTTGAGTGGTTATGGTTAAGTTTTATCAAAGTGTAAGTTATTTTCGCCCATCCATTTTAATTAGTATTCTTGTAATATTAGATTAGAGCAGGCTCCTCAATACAATCACAGTTATGAACACGATTGATACATATATAAGACATGTGGTGCTGATATAATATATTAAATCTTCCATCTTTGATTCAGCGTTGTTATCCTCAGAGGAAATTTGGGCAATTCACCGATTTTTAATTTGATCACAATATACTTGGAGACTGACTTAATCTTGCATTATATCTTTTTTTGCTATAATACTGTACATAGTAATACTGTCCAATATGAAAAAGTCGCCATCAAAAATCGGCGAAGTAAATTTTGATTTAATACTAAATTAATGACAACGTATTGGTTTGCACATCTACAGCATCAGCTTTTTTATATTCGAAAGATTTGAGTTGTAAAAACGTATTATGGTGACTCATAAGTTTTAACGATGAGAAGAATATCGATGAATATCGATGACGTGAGCTCTAATTTTCGAATCCACCGCAGGCCACTTAATGTTCTCCTTCAATAAGCAACATGTAACTTTTACTCTTTATAAGAATTGAATGTAATAATTATTTATTTCAAAGTAGGCTTACAATAAAGGTCAAAATCATTCTACTATTACAATTTTGGATACTCAATTTACATTTCGATCACGATATGTGTACTAACCGTCTAACCGTATAATCTACTCGGTGATCTCTTCAAGTCGTAAAAGAGGACAGCGAAAGCTTTAACGATCTATATTACTGAGTTCCTATTGAAGTAAACCTGAAGGGGTCAAGTTGGAAAGCAAGCTGAAAAATAAAAAAAAGGATAATCGGATTATATTCTTTTTACTTTTGCCAAATTTTATCCGGATAAAAGTATTCGAAGTTAAACTTACTTCACGGACGACGTTGCTGCGATTGAAAAATAAATTATGATTTCAGAAGAGAATTTTTGTTTTAGATTTATTCGAATCTTTATGATTTTATTTCTTTTGATTGCGACACTTTCATAGAATATATACACTACACTACATCATCATCAGCTTATGAATGTTCCCACTACTGGGCCTCAAACCTTCCCTATGGTTAAAAACAAAGTAAGAAGAATACGTCGTTATCCACCACGATAGTCCAGTGCCGATGGCTGGAAGCTAACAAGTATGACATGCGTAAGTTGCTTAACATCTATAATCTTAGGCCGAATCATTTGTGTTAGTGAAATCTTCGAGTATGCATATATATAATCAATATCATTATTTTAGGTGTCAACTTTGAAGTGAGTGGACCATTTGAACGACGTGTATAAGCGACGAACGTGGATCCACCAGTAACACAAGCATTTAACTTACTGAGAGGGTTTAACAGGAACAATAATAATGTGTTCAACGAATTTTTTTTAAATATCCCCGATAGCTTATTGAGGTATCGAGTCTAGGTTTATCACTTTAGATCACCAAGCCCATCTCTAACCCGGTGACCCTAGATTATGGCGTTCTAATTGTTCGGCTACAAAAGTCAACGAAATTGTAGAAAATTCTACTTCTTTAGATGGACCTAGCTAAAAGCTTAATCTCAAAAACTTTGAGGAGGATTCGATAAAACTGAATGACTTAGTTTTGCCAGCCCCTTTACATCTTCAGTAACGAGACGTAAGCTTGTCTTTCACCTAATATCATAAATGTTATACCGTTCTGATAAAATTATTTGCATCTTTATTCTATATGCGGACAACTAATGAGTGGTATGCGCAGCCTGCTTAAATGTTCCTTGCATAATACAATTTGGGCTTCTGCAAAGTTCAAGTGCATCTTGCTCAACCTTAACCCATAACTTAGTTTTTTCTGGTAAGTTAGTGGTCAAATATTAATAATAATAATAATAATCAAGTAATAATTATTTTTTGATTTTTTTTGTAAGTTACTTAATCGTCACTATTTTTAACAAAAATTTACAGCCTTTCCAAAAGCTGTAGAAGAAACACTACCAAGTAAACATTTTGAATTCAAATGATAAAAAACGTTTATTTTGGAGTAGATTTTTTTTTATTTTAATCTTGAGGTTTATGACTGTTGAGGGTAATAACCTAGTAACCGATATAATGGATATAATTCTTTAATTCGATCCCCTACAAAGCCACGTGTGCCCTTTCCGTGTTCTATTGAGACAACTCGTGAGACTTATGTGGTCGACGCCATTTATAACTTACTACTATTACCAATTATTGGGTTGCTCTCATTATCTTAATATTTAAAAAGGTTTAAAATCTAGAATAACATTTTTCTTCTTAGTAATCGCTTTAATGGAAGCATCAAAGAAAAGCTTGATTCTCTGTATTCGCTGATTGTTAATTTACTAAAATTGTTAAGAAGGAACTGGGATATAAAAATAATGTTATGTTATAAACATATTTCCAGCGCCAACAAAACTATTAAAATTAATAAATTATTTCAAACTTGTGAAACTCAATAACAAACTCTTTACTTAGAAAGTTGAGTAATATAAGCTTATTGTATTTAAGACTTTTACAATACTAAGAGCTAACATACTATAGTCGTGTTCGTTACATTTTTTTGTGCGCATGAGCGGTATTTGGCACATGCGCAATGAATGCGCAGTAACCTCAGAACAATAACTAAAGCTATAGAAGCCGTGCTAAAATAACAACACAAAACGTTAGTTCGTACTATTTTGACTTATACAGTTATAAATGTGTAAGAAAGAAATAAGTATACAGATTTTGTTTCGTAATTTATAAGGTAGTCACTAGTTTCCCTTACGTCAGTGATGTAACGGCGTCGATATTACTATCGATAAAAATAAAATTAAAAACATGAAAAAAAATTTATGCTGTTGGTATGTCTATGACACTAGAACGGACGGTAATGTGTCATAATAAACACGTGTAGAATCTGCAATATGAACATTTTATAATGCAGGATTCATGAGTAGAATTTTGGACCCGAACCAATTTATTTAATAGATTTGCAGTCTTCAGTATCTAGAGAAACCAGGTAGGTACAGTTAAAAAATTGCACTTTGTATAGGTATATCATATTAGGCTACACGTTTCTATTTTAAGTTAGACCTCTAGCAGTACATTAGTGAATACTGCATTCAACATTATATTTCTTATAGGTATAGATTAAAAAAGAGGAAAAAATTTAAAAGAGAATTAATCGATTATTTAATTTAAATTAACCAACTATTATTTTATACATATTTACTTATTATTTTCATATTTTTATATACTACTCTGTCAAGAAAGTCGGGGGAAAAGATCAATAATATACACAATGTTTGTTATTCATCCAAATTTATTTTATCACCTTCAAAGTATGCTCCTTCAGAAACGATACACTTTCGCCAACTTAATCCAATCATAAAACATTTTTTAAACGCTGTTTCCGGAATTGAGTTCAGTTCTCGCCGCGAATTTTTGTTATTTTTGTTTACACACTCTGAAAGTGCTAGGTATTCGGCTTGAACATATTCTTGTTTCAATTTTTCTATCAATATGTTATAGAGTTGAGATTTCTTCGCGTTGCTCCTTAATGTTCTCTTTGTTAGTGTTTATTTTGCGGAGACGTCACTTGCTGATCTTTTTAACCCTTTCTAACTCTTTTTTTAATATTTCAATTTGGTTTTTATAATCTGCTATAATTTTCATCAGTTCAGAGATATCGGAATCAGTATTTGTTTCAACTGTGGTCATAGATTTGGGGAGTTTACTTGGTGGTTCATAATTCCTTCTTAATGCGATAGTGGTTTCTGAAACACAAAAATATAATTGTAAATAAGCTATCGTTATTATTTGGGATACACGCTGCCAAAATGTTTATTAAAAATCTGAATATTTATTGGTAGGATCGAAATAATTATATGATAAAGCAAGACTAAGATAATGTTTGGAATAAAAAGGAGCAATTGCATGTTCTGTAAATGTAATGTGGGTATAGCATTTGCTTTCAGCCGCCGAAATTAAATGTTTTCATGTGGCTCAAATGAATGTAGTCTAAAATGTTTCGAACAAATGTGACTGTGCGCTTTCGGTGTCCAATTGATCCTTGATATACGGCGTATCCATTCAGTTCTAATTGGAGCGTAGCTCCAATGGATCAGCTTCAATGACGCAATGTCTGTTACGCCATAACTTCCCGAGATCTAAACCGATTTTAATAATTTTTGTGTGGAATCGAATCAACTCATTTAGGACCAGATTGTGACAAATTGTGACCCGAATTTTTAAATTAACAATTTTTAAAATAAAAAAAGTTATGAACCTAGAACATTGGTTCTATGGGATTTCCCATTGAAAAAAAGCGCGCCTATTTGAAAGTTTTCTTTTTTATGGAATTTTAAAGTTTACTTTTTTTTTAGTATTACGCTCCGCTCCAATATATGGTGCTAGCAATGCAAAGCTTAGCGACTGCATCGCCTAGTAGGTTCATCTTTGGGAAAACTAAAGCAAACAGTAAAAACCAAATAATGTTGACATCGATAGCAAAAAACACATCACTATCATACTATCATATACAAAACAAAAAGCATGAAAATAAGACAATTTAAACCAAAACTCATGGAGAAATCTATTTGTAATATTAATTTACTACAATTTTCTAAATATACCGTTGTTATATTGTCAAAATATGAGAATTTAGAAACAAAACTCACCGATGAAATTATAACACCTCATCCGTATTTTCTTTTCGTGATGTATGAGACTTGCAGTCTGAAACAACACAAGCCATCCTGGACGCGGACTCTAAGATGTCTGAAGCGTCTTTATGCACACTTTCCTGTTATTTTATCACGAACTTCCTTGTAAAATAATATAATTTCACGCTAGCCGCTCACAAAGCTGTTTGGCGACTGTCATACGACCGCATTGAATTTCGTCTTACTTCAGAAACAACGTTCATCAAAGACGTACTTTTAATTTGGTAGTATAATATACAACCAAATTACAACCATTTGACATTTGTACTTTGAGAGTTTGTGACAATGACGTGAAAATAAAACCTTACAATTGTTGTCTATTTCGCTCTTACCCATGTATGTTAGATTACTTTAAGTGGATACGAGAGCTGTTATACAGTTTTTATTTTAGCGCGGCTTCTATAGCTTTAGTTATTGTTCTGAGGCAGTAACATTATTATTTTTTTTAAAACTGTCATTTTGAAATTTTAAAATGGCGGGTAATGTCATGAGAACGCATGCGTTCAACTGATTTTATTCATTGCGCATGTGCCGGATTTTGCACAAAAAAATGTAAAGAACACGACTTATGTTTTTATTTAATTTTTTGCATTCACAATGCAATATTTCTGTAAGATATAAAATACGCGTGTAAAAAATAACTACGCCTCCGAGCCCTCAGGTGGGATTCGAATCCATGACCTTCAACTATTTTTTCTAACTATTATTTCAACCTATTCTATTTTTTCAACCTATTTAGCTATTTTTCAGTTAGATTCAAATTAAAAACATTGGTACAGTCGAAAACGGGATGCAGAATGGATAGAGCCAGTAGAATTTTAGTTTTGAAAACACGGAAGTATTGGAACTGCTTAAAGGAGTGTGATGAGAAATGCTGTAGCTTACTGACTTCTCTAATCTGTGGGATCACCATCCACTACCAACACAAGATTTGTCACTATAAGGAATACGGATTTGTTCATAGATAAGAGGCAGTACTGACTTCCAATTAAGTCTAATAACTAAGTCTGCTGCTGCCTATGGATACACGTATATGCCTATTAAATTACATGTATATTTCTTTTAATAAATTCTTCTGTTACACATCTCCTGAGTTGGAATATAATCAAGTTTGTTTTTATTAACTTTAGCGTTGTATTAGACAAACGCTAACAGAAGCTGCATAGTTTATATCAAATAGGGTTTCAAATCGAAGCTATAGACTTCAAAATATAATTAATAAGTATAATTAAGTTATTTACATATAAAACTTTTAGAACCTGTTTTGTGTTTCTGTTACTTGCTTTTTTCATTACAAACCACAAAATATGTGAATTATATATTATTAATTAATTATGCAATAAATTTTATTCTTTATATATCTATGTGTTTTATGTGTTACAGGAGGTTGTGAGCAGTTTAGCTCGGTATATGTAATGTGTTAAATAAATAGAATGCGATAAGAATGATTCAGTATCAAGCGTTACCCTGATAATAATAATTCGTTTGATACGTCTCGCATAGGCTGGGTTAGAGACCTGACTGTATCGAGTGCCTGTTTTTTCAAATAAATATGAAGACATGTGTAGGAACGAAATCAATTATTAAAAAGGAGATGTTAAAATTGTGTAGCAGTTTACAAAAAGGAAACCTAAATTTCCGTCCTTACTTGATCAACTTGCCCGTTTATTTTGATTAGATGTATTCGTATACGTAATCTTAATCTATTTTATTAAAATACCATATATATATATATATAGTTTCGCCATCTCTTAAAAGTAAAAGCTATAGTTAATTATTTCGGAGCGCACCGCTAAGCCAATGGTTTACCCTCGGGGAATCCCGTAATATCTAGTCAGTTAGATTGAGTTTAAATTCGGTATGACTTTAAAACATACCTACTTATAGTGGTAATAATAAGTATGCAAGATGTTATTTTGCTAAGCAATGATATAATTAGGACCCCTTTCATTTTAGCCAGATATTATCGCATTACTAGATGACAAATCCCAGATCACTTTTCAAAACGATTTAGTTTTTTCTTTAATGATTAAAAAAATACCTAAAATCCAACATAAAAAGCAATACAAGCCCTTAAAAAAAATTCAAATATTTATCATACAAATTTCGAGAATAGTTTCTCAGTTAAAATCGTAACTGCTGGACTACCAGACAAAATAATAGTAAAATAAATTTGAAATCTGTAACGATTATTAATTGCCCTTGAAGTTAAACATGCAGCAGCAATCGATCGTATTGATGAACTTGAAGCTCAACTAAATGAATTACAGAAGCATCGCATCAAGAATGTCATTGAAATAAGAAATGTTCCCAGGCAAGAAAATGAGAACCTACAAACTGTGATGACCACGCTTTACTCAAGTTTAAAACTCACACTCGTAACTGACACGCTGCAGTGCTACAGGAAGGGAAAATTTAATTCACCCATAGTTGTTGAATTCAAGAACACAAAAGACAAAGAAATTCTTTTAAAAACAACAAAGACTTTTAACAAAGAAAACAAAAATTCAAAATTAAACTCTTCTCATCTCGGATATGACGGAGAAAGCCTACCAGTATATGTTTCAGAGGCTTTAACGCCAATAAACAAGAAAATTCTTGGAGCTGCACGTAACCTTGTCAAAGAAGGGCTGTATAAGTACTGTTGGACTTCTCGAGGAAGCATCTTGATACGCAAAACAGACGGTGAACCTGCTCTAGTGCTAAAAACGTGTTCTCAAATCGATGCTCTGCGGTCAGCATGACTACAAAAATGTAACTCTTTTCGTTCATTTATCACTTACTTTGCATGTTTGATTTTACCTTTTCCATTTTATAACCATTTTCATCTATTGAATCAAAAAAGTAGTAGCGGTAGGAAAATTTATATTAATACTTTATCTTTTTGTTGTGCTTATTTATTATATTTATATTTACAAGATCACACAGCCAGTCTCTCTTTAGTCGACTTCTTTTTACTTACTGATCACCAACTGATTCTCAATTTGTATCATTTAAATAACAATAATGAAAATGGCTAATGATCTTATTGAAATTTCCGCCGATGTTGATCGAATCAGCGTCGGTGAGTCGTTTGTGGTTGGTGATCCCAGCGCTTTTCAGCAATATAGAAATGAATTCCAAACCTCACTAAAGGTTATTGTACAAAATATACGAAGTATAAATAAGAATTTCAGTGACTTTGAGGTTTTCTTAGCCAGAAGTGGCCTCAAATATGATGTTATTGTCCTGACAGAATGCTGGCTGCAGAACAGTACTCTTATACCGGATTTGGAAGGCTATAACTCTTTTACTACTTCTAGACATATAAACCAAAATAGTGGAGTTGTAATTTGTACTCATCAGGATATAGGGCATGTCTCTGTGACTGAACCCTTATTAGATGATGCTGATTGTTTGGAAGTTAGAATCGGAGCCAATTATTCTTTCATTTGTGTTTATAGATCACCATCGTTACACTGCACTCAAGACTTTCAGAACTCTTTAGATACTTTAATCCATAGCATAAAGCATGTTCCTAACATAGTTATGTTAGGTGACATTAACATAGATATTAGTATAAGCAATAAAGACCATAGATCAGATGGATACATGGATTTCCTTGCAACCCACGGGCTCTTACCAAGTCATGTTTTACCTACTCGTGATACTAGATGCCTCAATCACTGCTTTGCTAAATCAAATAATAAAATCTTAACCCTTATTTGCGAATCTTCCATTACGGATCATAGTACAGTATTTTTAGAATTTGAATTGACTCCTATATCCGGTAACTGTGTTAAGAACGCACACTTCTGTTACACAAAAGTGAATGACTCCATGGTATCTTCATTATTACAACAATATGACTGGAATGGCTTCTTGAATATCAACGATGTAAATACTGCTACTGAATTATTTTTGGACACGCTAAATGAGATTTTATCAAAATGTAAATACGAGGTTAAGGTGTCGAAAAGAAAGAATAGAATTTAGAGATTTGTTGCATCGAAAAGCAAAAAAAAATCCATATGACATAAACTTACAAATGACGTATAAACGCTACAGAAATCATTGTAATAACATAATTCATAAACTTAAAAACGAACATAATATCACGGAACTTCACCAAAATCAAAATGATGTCAAGAAAACGTGGAAAACAATCAAAAGAATTTGTTGTTTAAATAGAACCAAAAAGTTGGCAGACAATCTTCTTAAAATAAAGCAGAGCCCTCATGAATCAATCAATCACTTAAATAGTTATTTTGTAAATGCAGGAAAGGATCTCGCTGAACAGGTTTTACAGAAGCTAGAAACGACTCAGAGTGAGCTGGTAAAACAGTACAAATATAACTACACTCCAAAAGATTCGTTTATGTTACTGGAAACGGATGAAATAGAAATAAGTAAAGTTATAGGTTCGTTAAAAAACTCTACGTCTACAGGGTGGGACTGCATATCATCAACTTTTTTAAAGAAATTCGCTGGTTTTCTGGCCAGACCTATTGCACACATATGTAACTTGAGCATTTCCTCCGGAGTATTTCCCAGACTTTTAAAGGAATCCGTAATTATTCCCATTTTTAAGCAGGGTGATACAAATGATATAGCCAATTATCGTCCTATCGCACTGCTCCCTACTCTGGCTAAAGTTTTGGAAAAGGTTATCAACTTAAGACTGGTCAATTATCTAGAGTCAAGCAATTTATTGTCTGCAAATCAATTCGGCTTCAGGCGAATGAAGTCCACATCCGATGCAATTGATTGTCTGGTTAATTACGTGGTTAGGGGTCTGGATAGTAAACAGAAATGCCTGGGTGTCTTTTTAGATTTGGCGAGGGCATTTGATACAGTTTCAATACCTTTAATGCTCTGCAAACTTGAAGAAATTGGCATTAGGGGTCTAACACTAGATTTACTTAAAGATTACTTAACAGACAGATTACAGTCGGTTAGGATCGATGATTTGTACAGTTCCAAACAGAAGATAAATTATGGCGTACCTCAAGGCTCAGTGCTTGGTCCGACGCTTTTTTTGATTTATATTAATGGAATTTGCAACGTTAATATGAAAAATTGCAAAATAATTACATATGCTGACGACACAGCTCTGATCTTTACTGGGAAAACTTGGAAAGCCGCCAAAATAGAAGCTGAAAACACTATCCAATATGTGATGAACCTAATGAACAATAGTTTATTGACACTCAATTTAATGAAAACTAAATACATAACCTTTTCCATATCTAGAAATGCCCAAATACCCCCCAATTTTACTTTAAAAGTGCACACATGCGAAGACACTAAAATCTGTGATTGCTACACTCTGTCCAGGACTAGTAGTATAAAGTACCTTGGCATCCTGATTGACGAAAATCTAAATTGGAAGGAACACATAGACAGTTTGAAGTGCCGGTTGCGTAAACTAATACTAATTTTTAAAAAAGTAAGGCACCTAAGAGATCAGCAGGTTAACAAACTTGTATATTATAGTTTATGCCAATCATTGCTCACCTATGGCATCATAGTATGGGGTGGTGTACCCAGTACTACACTACTAAAGATAGAAAGGGTTCAAAGAGCTATTTTGAAAGTTCTCTTATTTAATCGCCTAAAATTCCCGACAACAGAATTGTATAAAGAGTTTCAAACGCTCACCGTAAGACAATTATTCATAAAGGTAGCCGTTTTAAAACAGCATACTGCGTGCCGAAATAACCACTCAGAACGAAGACCATATAATATTTATAAAGTTCCAGCCTGTAGGACGTCTTTTGCTCACGGATACTCTTATTTCTTAGGACCATTTCTGTACAACCGTATCAGTAAGGAGGTAACATTGGAGAATAAAACAAAATCTGTATGTGAAAAGACGCTTCGTGAGTATCTGAAGGGCTATGACTACTGTATGACTGAAATGCTGTGTAAAATAAATAAATAGAATGGTTTGTGTGTATATATACATATATATATGTATTTTATAACAATATTGATTCATCAGTATATCTGCGTGTATATTTATGTGTATGTGTATGTATATATATATATATGTAAAGTTATATGTATGTTATATGTATATATATATATGTAAAGTTATATGTATATTATTTGTAGTGGATAGTTATAGCATAGGCTACACCTTTATATTTATATTTATTGCTACTACTACAAAAAAACAAAAAAAAAAAACAAATAAATATTAAAAATTAAGTAATATTTTGGTGACTCAATCCTTATTAATTATATACTTTTTATTATTATTTCTATAAAGTTTGGGACGTTAATTCCTTTTAAAGTGCCATCTGTTTTGTTTGCGTATACTATGCCAAATGACTTGCTTGTATTGTTTGATTTTGTGCGTACACCCACATTGTGAATTTATTCCTGATAATGCACCTTATCTACAGGGCGAGAAACTTACCTTGCCGTAACACAGTGTCGAACTAGTACGGAAGGTAAAGAACTTTTTGTTACTGTACACGTATAAATAACCTATGATATTGTATTAAAATAATAGGTTTCGGAGTATTAAAATGTTATATATGTATAAGTCATTAGTGAGTAATCTCTGTTCTTGTGTTTTTTATTGGGCAATCTCGTTGAGGTGTTTCCTCTCATTTATTTGTTACAAATCAAGGTACGTACCTGCTCAGTACTTAACATTTGTTTTGTAGGTATTCTGTGGAAAAATATTTAACAATAATAGTGTTAAAAATGTAGTGAATTATGTTTTAAACTCAAATACATTTGCCACTGATTTACTTCTTACTTAATCAATTTTGACTAATTACCTGACTTGCTTAGAAGTGAACACCAATTTGTCAATTACGGTAAAGATATATTCTTTATTTTTGAGTTGAAGGCTTTTAAAGTAATGTATGATCATCGAATGCTGCCAAATACAATTCATCTAACTAATACCTTCTACTCTGACATAATTGGAAGGAATTTCAATCTATGCCTATAACTTTTGAATTTTTTCTATGGTTTTCAGTACATAAGATGTAATTAACTTTAAAAAAATAAATTGTCAGGTAAAATAAATAGAGTAAACACATTTCACAGTGTGCCTATAAACATCAAATTATTTCAATTCAAACTATCAAATTTATTCATATCAATTGATATTTTGAAGCTATAATTCTGACTGCAGACTTAGGAAATACCTACACTGTCACTATTGGTTTATGTTTCTGCTTATACTTGAGTGATTATAGCTATAAATGAAAAAAAAAAAATTAATTTAATGGTCTGAACTGCAACTTTGCCCTTAAAAAATATATGAATTGGTAGACTTTTGTCTATGTGTATACTTGTATATGTGTGTACATCTGCAGTCAAGGTTAATTAGGCGAAAGTCCAAGTTATTGAAAGCAATATTTTGTTATATAACTATACTATCTTAAAATTGATTGATTTCTGTATCATACTGTATAAAATCCTTTTTGTAATTAGATTAAGAGCATTATGTCGATTATATCATAGTGTACATAAATAAAAATGAATAAAAAAAATGAATAAAGAATATTATGATTTTATATTCAATAAAGTATGTTTAAAACCATCAGCTCTCTTGTTGATAAGGCATCCGAAGTAGATAATATTGTGTAACTTACAATATCCTAGTCCCCGACCCCGTAATAAGCATAATATCCTACTCCATAACATTTTGTGTTAATATCTGTGCCTACGTTAATATGATTTAATGCATATTACGTTGTTATTTGTTATAATTAAACATTTTTATTAAAAAGTACAAATTATATAATCTAAAATAAGATAATAAAATATAAATAAAAATGTGTATTGAAATTCAAAAATTTTACATTTGTTTCATACAATTTTAATAAACAATATTAATGAAAGTTATCTGTTATTCATTAATAATCTACAATAATAATTAAGAACACGATTTTCAATGTTAATAAAAAGCGTATTAAAAATCCTGTAGTAGACTGCGGTCATACATTTTAATATTGGGATCAATTTGATTATAAGCTATTAAATAAAAACAAATATTTGAAGATGTATTATTTACAGATAATTACTGATTACAGTTGCTTTTGTTAAAATAGGAACGTATTTCATGTTTGTGTTCCCTTTAAAAGTATTTGTGTTCTGTGGTCTCTCCAATCTTCCTTCCGCCGACGCTGCGTAATATGGTAGCCGATATGCATTGTGATGTAATTATATTAATTCTGTATTCTTGTAAGTGAACATTAAAAGTGATTTGTCAACTCTGAGAACATTTCATTATTCCACAAACTCCAACAGCTTTTAGTGTCGTGTGTCACAAATTTATACAAGTGTGAAATAACCTAACAAGAGAGTAGCAATTTTATTCAAGTAAAGTGTACCACCGATATTCACTTACAGAGTTATGTGAAAATTGGCTTACGCTTCAATGCAGCCATGATAGAATATTTCAAAGCGAATGCAGATTTGACGAAACGTATTTACCGATACAGTGCCAGTACTCTTTTTAAATTCAAAATCTCCATTCCAGAAAATTTTATGTAAAGAAACTGTATGATAACTTAAGATAATTAAGCACTAATATAACTTATGTAACCACTATCAAATGGATGAAAAAGTGAACTAGTTTTTACAGTACTACCATATAATTAAGTAAGCATGAATGGATAACCTTAACCAAATAATTTAATGCGTGCAAACAAGCCTCAATCGTAACCAAAACTTTCTTACTTCACTCTGCAATGTCATATGTTTCGGTAGTTTTATCATATAAGTAATAATAAGTTTTATATTATTACGCAATTCATCTCGGCCATCCGGTATTATTTGAATACAAATAAATTTTGCAATGGCTTCAAGAAAATATTCAAATACAATTTTGAATTTATTCTGTTTTCTATAAGCATAACCATAAAATATTGAGATTCAATTTCTATACGCCCTGCTTGTGAAAATCTCGCTCATTTCTGCGGCGGTGTTAAATTGATTTGGTATTTAAATAAGTTAGATAAATCTTCCTTTTTCCAATTTATCTTGCTACGTGTTTTTTGGCTAACCTATTTATCAATTTGGTTACATTATTATGGTCAGAAAATGCAATAAAGCACAATGTTTTACTTAAAATTTCTAGAATAAAATTGCCTATAATTAACCATTCTGAAGCAGTGTTAAGTATTCTGACACTAAGATAAATAAATTAAAATACAATAAATTCCCTATTTAAGAAATTTCGAAAGTCATTGCTGTATATCACTAACGAGACAATCTCCATTGCCTTGGTACGCATTAAAACAAAATTATAAATTTTTCTATATTCTTTTAACAAACTATACATTTTTCGATAATTTTTTTAACTTAATTATATTTTTTTCGATAAACATTACCTCAGTTAACATACAAATTGGATATGAGCCAAAAAACGGGTTGCGCATTCTCGTGTATTTCATTTGCGTATTATTGTCAGCGGCATTACGCGAAAAGAGATTCAAATGTCTTATTCGAAGGAATAAGAGAAGTAAGAAGAAGATGACAAAGGAGGAAGAGACGTCATTCTCCTTTGTCATCTTCTTCTTCCTTCCACCACCACTTTTGGAATTAAGATCTAAAACACTCATTCAACCTCTAGAGGATGTAAATATAAAGAGGGCAGTTATGTTTGGATGTTAATGGAAGCAAATGTCTTCATGATTCTGAATATAAAACAACACAAAAAATCCTTTGATAAGACGAAGTTCAGAACAAAGCTGTTTTTAGTATTTAGTACATTACATTAGTACAGAGCAACTATTCCATCTTCTCTGACGGCGACTCAACAATTTGTATAAAATAATAATTCCTCCATAAAATATTTAGATATAATAAATAAGGGTACATAGAAGGGTTAAAAGCTGTAGCTAAATATTATATATTTGATATATTCGCAACATACAACCTGATTTTGAGGGGAAAGTAGACTAAACATCACAAAATGTCCACAGTCTGCCACATTAATATTTATGTTTTTATTTAATTTTTTGCATTCACAATGAAATATTTCTATAAGATATAAAATACGTGTGTAAAAAACAACCACGCCTCCGAGCCCTCAGATGGGATTAATTAATTTAATAATTAATTAAACTTAATTAATTAAATTAATTTAACATTAATATTTACTTTCTATAATTAAAACACGAATAGGTGAGTGTCTACATAATAGAACAAAACATTGTATTTATTTTTAATTTTATGCATTTTTGACAGAAATATTAAAAAGAAATCTTAATAACGAGTGTTTACACTTTAATTAAACAATGTGGATCTGTGTTTGGTTACTTGTATAGTGTAAAACATGTACACTTATATAGTTATATCTCATTACAGGTCAGGGGACAACGAATAGACAAAAATGTACACATAATTATGATGCCATCAGGAAATGTCATAATTCTTATGAAAATTTTGTATACTTCTTTTTGAAATATAATTATAGTGATAAATATTACGATCAAGGAAGTTTGTCAACGTATAAATTACATTGCTCTTGACTGTTCTGCTATTGCCATGATGGTAGTCGTGGAGGTATTTTAGAAGATAATGTTGTTGATTTACTTTATAGTCATAGTAATCAATTAAAATACTCCACAATTCATTAAAGTTTGCAATCGACATTCTGAAGTTAAAAGTAAAAGTTAAAAAAACCTTCGTTGTTTCGTAAAAGCGGATAAAGTATGATATGTTGACTAGATTTTTCTCTGTGGGACAATATACTTTACATCAACTATGAGTGATTTTCAGTAGAAAAAGCATAATTCTTCTACAAATTAATAGTAATACTTAAAAAGTATAAAACTATAATAGCTAAATACGTCTGGTCGCTTGGACTATTTGCCAATAAGCAACCTGCACTGCTGGTTTGCACGCAAACAAATGCAGATACCCGTAGACAACAAAATAGCGACACATTTTGCACCTTCACAAACGACTTCACACTTGCTTCGCCCCCACACGTAGCATCATCGTAACATTATAACTGGTTGTTAGATCGTGAAATATCGTTCATGATCGAGCTAGATATATTTAATTTACAGACTTTTTTTCTCAGTCTTAAAATATCCGTTGTAAAAACATTTTCATCTTAAAACACAATTCTTATAGTTTTCGCTGGAAGTTATATGAACCAAAGGAAAGTATATGTTTGTTGTCATATTTTAAGGTAATGCTAATTTAAAAATGAAAATGTATTTAATTTTTTTTTCTTCAAAAACACAAAATTTACAATTACGTCGATGTTGCATCAAATGAACGATTTGTTATTGTTATAAACACATATGGTATTTAACAGAATATTAATTTCGCCATTATACTCGCTTAAATTGTATCTGATAGGTATAATAATTTGAAACATTATCCCATAATTATGATATATGAGAGTACGCACTGTTGATGATTGCAAGCTTGTACAAAACGATCTCAATAATCTTAATATATGTAACTACTATGTTAATAATAAAATAGCAGTTAGCAAATGAGAAATGTCAGTGTATTAGCTTTACTCGGGAGAATAACTCTATTGTTAATAAATATAACTTCAGCGGTGTTGAATTTGAGAGAGCGGAACTGGTTTACGATTTGGGTATTTATTTTGACAGTAAATTGCTAATGCCTACTAACATAGACATAATTAAGGCAAAAGCTTACAGGAATCTTGGTTTTGTTATACACACCTGCGGTCCCTCTAATGATCCTCTGTGTATTAAAATCGTATACTACGCTTACATGCGAAGCTTCTTAGAGTACGCTGCCCCTGTATGGTCACCCTGTTATGCTGTTTATATTAAGTGTGTCGAAAGTAAACAGCGGAAGTTCGTTAGGCATCTTAATTATAAATGTTGACGCAGGCGTTGATTATGAAGAGACATTTGTCGGGCCTACAACAATCTCACATTAGCGGAACGTAGATAAGTGTTTACGGGGTTTGCCTTTTATATGTCGGGGTTAGAGAACAATAACAAATATTAATCATTGAAAATTGCTTTATTGTTTTTCAAAATATTCCTCATGAAGGTCTATATATTTCTGCATGCTTTTGAACCAATTGAAGTACGTTTGCCACTCTGAATGAGGGATACCTCAGAATGCATATTTTGAATATATCCAAAAGCAATCCAAGGCAATTTGTGAAGGCATCAACCGCTTCTTCAGAGGTCGAAAAACGTTGGGTTCTGATTTTATTTTTTACGAATGGAAATAAAATGAATTTCATTCGGTGACAAGTCAGGACTATACGGCGGATCACATCGACGTTTTGAGTGTTCAAAAATGCAGTTGTTTGAGCCTATGTGTGAGAGCTCATATTGTCGTGGTGACACTTCGTCAATTCGTCTTCAGCGGTTGGTTTTCCTCATTTCTTGGAAGACAAATGGCATAAAAATAGTTGTGTATCACTCAGAATTGACTGTTCTGCGTTGTTCTAGTGGTACGACATGTCCAGTTTTTTCCGAAAAAAATAGGCGAACATTTGCTTGGATGTGCTTGGTGCGCGAACAATTTTTGTTGGAATTAGCTTTTCTTGAAACACACTCGACTGCTGGTTACTTTCGGGCTCATACGCATAAATCCACGTTACCTTTAACGATGTCGTAGACGTGATTCGAAACACCGCGGTCATATTTTTTGAGCGTTTATTTCGACCATTCGACACGAGTCTTTTTTTGAACGATTGACAAATTGTGTGGGATCCAATGCAAACAATTTTTTTTGACATTCAAATGTCCATGTAATATTGAATGTATGCTAGTTCCACTAACGCCTAAGGTTGTCTCAATCTCACAAATGGTCACATGACGATCTTTTTATATTACTTCGCGCACAGCATCAATGGTTTCTCGAACAACAACTGATTTTGGACGACATTCACGAAATGCGTCTTGAGCGAACTACGACCTCGATTGAATTCACCATACCATCGATAAACATAGGTCCTTGATCGAGCTTCATCGCCAAAAAATTAATTAAGTTCATGGATGCACTGTTGTTGAGTTAACCCACGTCGAAAGTTGTAAAAAATAATCGCAGGAAAATATTCACGATTTAATTCCATTCTTTGGCCGAGACGAATTTTTTAAGTTACTGTAAACAACACAAATGGCGCTCCTATGTCAAATGATCTGAGTACGCATAACCATAAAAATGTCAAACTTTACGATAGAGCTGTCAGTTGCCAGTTTGCAACACTAGAGTTTTCCAATCTTGAAATATAAAAGGGAACCCGTGGCTCGTGGCTGTCTGGACTCTTTGGAGCTGGTCAAGCTTATTTTATTATACACCCCTCCAAGGGGTACAAGGCGTACGCGTCTGATGCACGTCCCGCACCACCACACTAACTACGCACAGAACTCTGTGTTAACAAGACTGCCCTCCACCTACAATTCAAAGTTTCACGACGTAGCTATTTTCATTGGTTCCAAGAAAATATTTCAGAACAATATTAGACAACATCTCTATGACCTAGATGACAGTGACAACTCATTACAAATAGGTACGAGAATCAGGTCTAGTGTTCATTATTTTTATTGTTTTTCTCATAATCAATCGTGATTAATGATTAATTAATCGTTATGAATTTAAAATTATATTAAATAAGATATGTATGAAATGATGCATAAGTGAAAAAAAAAAAAATTTTGAAATATTAAACTAAATGATTATTATACTCAATAACCGTTATTATATAACAGTAGTTATTCTGTGCAATGCTTATTTTGAAATGAATGAAATGAAATGAAATTATACCAAACTTAGCTATAATAAAAAGCGGGTACCAATGACAATGATTGTGTTTTCCAGTGCTACTTAAATGATTTTGTGCATTTAGTTTTTAAATATAAAATGCATAAAATAATCACCTTTATTAGAAATTATACACATTTCGTTGGGCTCTATAAATATTACCTTTTATTAACTATTAATATCCTTATTTTTTATATTTTTTAATATATAAAAACTGGTTGGTTGCCTGTAAAGTCGGTATACGGGCGAAAGTTTTACGTGACAACGACTTTGAGTGGTAAAATAATTTTAATGTGAATATTCATTCGTATAGTAGGAAGAAGGATGAAATAATAGTAACAATTTAAAACATTTATTTATACAAAGAATTATATTTAAAACATAAATTTATAGGCACGCGTCCCTTCCACTTTTTATGTCTGTCTCTCTCGCTCTTAGGCGGGCTAACCATGCCCGAGTGGAAGGGACGCGTGCCTCTCACTCGCTCTCATTGTAAGCGCATAACGTGAGCGGAGCGTAACGCAGTTTCTTGAAGTGTCACCCGGCAAACCAATTTATAAGACGTTGTCACGTCAAAAATTATTCTACGTGTATTATTTTTGTCACTTAATTTCTCCCGAAAAATGGGCTTATTTTGATGAAAATTTTAGTGGGCATTAACATTTTTTTGGTTATGAGCTTAGAGTTAGACTTCAATATTTTCAAACTTAGGATGTTCTGAGATCATTTCAATATTTTTATTTTTAGCTTAAAAAAATTGGTTTCCTTGTTTTCCTGATGCTCTTAATATTTTCGCTTTATCCTATGTTTTTGACGTTCCGTTTTTAGTTTATGTACTGTAACACTTCATGGCACTGATATTTCAGAGATTTCAGATTCCAAAAATTTTAAGTAACGTGAACAGATAAAAAAAAAATGATGAAGTAAGTCTACTTTTAACAATCATTACTACTACTAGTGATTATATTATAACGAGCTAGTTATTATATCCTCTACTTAATATACATCTAGGTATCAAGGGATAATATTTGCATAAGAGGGAGTCAAGTTCTTCTATACTAGAAGATTCATTTAAAAGGCTACAAGAAATTTTATGAAATTAAAAATTAACACTGAATGAAAACTTTATATTTCCTAGTACCTCATTCATTTCTCCTATGATATCTCCTTCATCAATTGACTGTAAGCCTGGATTTATTATAACATTACAAATATATATTCTAAAAAGTTATCTTGCAATACTACCAGTAAATTGAAAAATAATCATAAAAATACTCAAAAATAGTGAATCCTATGAAAGGGACAAAACAAGCACCGCAGTAGCAACTTAAGTTATTAAAAGGAACTTAGCTAATATACATAGCGTGGATGAGCCTTTAGTTCTTTCCGCTGAGTTTTAGGGCTGCCACAAAATACAGACGTGACGTAAATAAACAAAAACGAGCACATATCTAATGAAGAAGTTTTCATTTTTTTATAGATAAATTATAAAAAATTCAGTAAAATAAAACAAACACGTGAAAGAATCAATAAAATATCTCAAGAAATTAAAAAGTTATGGGACTTTGAAGTTGCGCTTGCAAGAATAATTTTATTACACGCGGCGCTTCATCGTGTGACGTCATTTGACCTAGACGACGCAGCGCGTATTCGCTGAGTACGTACGAATGTATTGTCGTGTAGTTGCTTGCGCCGTTCGATTCGTATTTTGTTTATTACCCGATGGCAGAAGTTAAAAAAATGCCTACAAATATTGTATTGTTCCTATGTGTCAAAGCACAATAGTTTAAAATTCCAATATTTTTTTTTTCGTGTACCAAATAATATAACAACAAGGAAAAAGGGGTGCAAAGTAATAAAGCGTCATTTAATTGGCCCTAAAAGCACTAAATATGTGTGTGAAGATCATTTTGATGTATGTAACTATTAACAATAGGTGCCTATTTCTGATCGATATACCTATTCAATCGTAAGTAGGTCCGGAATAACTTATTCAGTAAAAATAACTATATATTTTATGTAAATATATTTGTTATTTACTTAATATGTATGTAAGTACTGTGAATATCGAATTTACTTACAGGTTGAAAATGACACAGAAAATTTAGTCAAACATCGACTAGTTGGGGGAACATTAAAGTTAAAAGCCAACATATGTCCTCATAAATTTGACTGTCAAAAGGCGGTGAAACCTCAAAAAGAATAAGTAGCGTATGAAAAAAGACGTCGAATTGAATTTTATGAAACATATCCAATAGCTTCATCTCGGTAAGATGCTCGACCGGCCCTGAAAAAATATTGATACATTTTATATTGTTTCCATCAATGCAAGACGGCGGGCAATGTATGTAAACATGACGATGCAAACAACCAGTAAACTTAACTATAATCTGTTTATGAAATGTTTTTTATTTAGAAATCATAGTTGTAAGTTAGACCATATGGTTGATGAAAGGAACTTAAAAGAATATACTTGCTTAAAAAGTTTGACTCCTTTTATTTCAGCACTAACATAAGACGGATTTGGATATTAGGCAAATTATCAGTTTGCCCTTTGACGAAACCTTCATCCATTATAGTGAAATAAAAACTAAACGCTCATAAATAAAAAAGAAACAAACGACTGTACGTAAATAAACACGAACGAAGCAAGAACCCTAGCGCAACTCTGAAACTTTCAGTGTGCGGTGATATGGAATAGGTCAAATGACGTCACAGGCGAATCAGAAACCACAGACGTTCCGTACTAAAATACGTAAACTTCAATAATTTATTTCTAAGTCATTTATAGATGGATTTCAAAAATTTTTTGATGATTATTTGGTTTGATCTATATTTTAATACCATCACGTTAAATATAATATTAACAACATCATGAAACTTCTCCATTATGTCGGCATGTGTTTTTCCTTCCTTACACGATTGTTGGTATACATAATCTAAATAGAGAATGCGTTATCTTTCTCGTTGAATAATTCGGTTACCTAGTTAAGAGAAGCTTACTTAATTACTTAATTTCTTTTGTATTTTCCTACAACTTTCTACCAGTGAGTCCGGTGTAAGAGCTCAAAAGGAGATATTAAACCCGACCAGACGAAAACATTGTAACCCAAAATTTACATTGTTTTCTGGAATTTTCAATGAAAAGACTAATACAAGATTATTATAATATTGAACTGTATTACTACGATAAAATATACAATGCATTATATTGCACTTCTCACAGTCAATGCGAGTATAAGATATTGAGCTATAGTTTTTATTGCGATAATATTTTCAATGAGTTTATGCTGAATACTTTTTCATCATGAGAAGTAAATATGAAAAATATCGAAGAAATTTTATATAAAAGAAATCTTAAAAACGCAGGTGTCATTTTTACAGATGAATTAAAAAAAATCTTGCATCAGAGCCAGCCCTAACTTGCTCCAGATTTTCTGTGCACTGAGATCCCACAGGAAATGGAAGCGATTTCGCGCCATTCACTTCATATGAAGACACTTTATAGTCGGAAGTTATAGCTCGCAGCGCGTTTGCAATCGAAATACATTATATTAAGAAGAACTTTATAATTTGATTAGCGCATAGCTAATGCTTTAGTACGGTTGCGGATAAATATGTATATGAACCAAAATATCTCTAAAGTATAATTAGTTACCCAATTTCGCTTTCGTGGGTTTTATATAAAGATGAAAATATGTATATTAAAGATATTTCACTTGGGCACGTTGGTTGTCCAAGCGATGTTAATATTCTATTTTAAATAATATCTATATATAGTAAAAATCAAATCAAGAAAGGTAAACAAACCACCGTAGATTTAAATGAGATGATCGGCGCTCCAGCTAGAATCACGGCTCGACTTGTGACATACTATGTTGTGTATTAAAAAACCCTTAGTTAGACGTTCCAACATTTAAATCATGGCATGCTGCTTCCGTGCTGTCGCACAGTTGGTACCCCGCATCCGCTGCCGTTCTTGACAAGCAGCGCCCCCTGTGAAAACGCAAGAAACGTTCTGTTCCTTTTGATAACGCGAGCGAGGGGCAGCATCTTAACGCCGTGCGTTTAAATATTGAGAAAAAACAGCAGTTTCGTAGTTTTATGTGTGTTGGATTGTGCAACGCATTGTGGAGATTGTCATACCTAACAGAATAAAGACAGCTGCTGCAGATTTATTTTAGTTTTTTTTATAACATTAATAATAAAATAAATATTCAGTCAATACAACATACTATAATATTGATAACGAGCCAAACCATTTGACCCTCGTTAAATACACAAATGAAGTGTGGTGTCGGGCTGAGTAGAATAGCGCCAACCCATCATACATAAGGATGTTGTACTTACTGAGATCTCCAATCCAGGTGATTGATTTTTTTTTACTTTTAATGAAACAAACAAACAAATAACAAAAAAGTTAGTGGACATTAAAGGAGACCGAAGAGCTGGCAGCTACCTCGGACAAAGAATTAGTCTAGCTATTCAAAGGGGGAACGCTGCCAGTATCTTTGGAACCTTGCCTAACGGGACTCATTTTAATAATATATTTTAGTTATTTTTAGGTTTTTAGTTTTAGGTTATTTTATGATTAGTTAGTTTTATCTATTGATAATATTATATTTTAGAAACGCATCAATGAAAATTAATGATGTGTAAATAACTGGTGCAATGATTATTCATAATATGAAACCACGTCTTTATAAAGAAAGCGCCATGATAAATGATATTTGGTGCCTCATCTCAACATCATCTTGTAAAATTTCTTTTATACAAAAATTGTCTTTGCGGCTGAAATTATATTGTATTTTTAAAATATTGAAGTTAAGTCATTGCCATGGATCTAAAATTATTGCATTACAGTAAACAGTTACAACATGACCATTTTCTAGTGTTTCTATTGAAACACTTAAAAACAAGGAAATTTGATCTTAAGAAAATTTTATTAAGTTTAATAATTGATTTTATTTTCAATAAATGACCAAAATTATATAAATTACATTTATTTTATCATAGCAAGCATACATGTTGAATACAATGAAGATTACATTGGAGTGACATTACAACTCATTATGACAACTTATTATCATTATAAAAGATTCAACCGTCTTTGAACTACATAATTTTGAATAGCTAGTAAAATTATTGCTAAAATTTTGCAAAATGTGTTCGTAACGGTTTGCATAAATTCTTTGCAAGAAATCCACGTTTAGTCTACTTCCATTATTTCATGTAGGCTACTTTGCGAATTTTCCTGCGATTTAGTCGACTGATATTGCGAGGGCAATTTAATATAAATGGGTTTATGTGGTGAAGGAATGTATTGATAGAATCCGATTTGACCGTCTTGAACATCAAGATTTCGTGTAAAAACTATGTCGCTTTGATTTACTTCATTTGATGTAGAAATATCGCAAGACAATTTCTGGTCGAAATTAAAGTCAGCAAGAAAATTGTTCAAAGATGGTATCACGTTTGAATCCATACAATAATCTCCAATTAAACAAATGCATTTTTCTTCTCTTATGTACTTGGACATAAATTTACTTATTGCTTCCTTGAAATCATCATCTTTTAAATCTCCTTTAACACCTGTTATAATATATATACTATTTTCGTAAAATAACAAAGTTAAATATACGTTATTTTCATCGTCACACATGGAAGTTATGACTTCCACAGATTTATCAGCTTTTTTATAGCAAATTATTCCTCCCCCTGTTCTCAAAGCACTTTCCTCATCAGATCGAAAAGCTATTTCAAAATTTGGTATTACAATTATGTCTGATCCAATGGTGTTAGTTTCAGTAAAAATTAATAAAGACGCATTACTATACCATTTATCAGTTGTAATAAATTCATAATCATCACTAAAAGTAGAACCGGTATTAAGATATATAATAACATCACCTTTGTAACTCTCAAAGTTTTCAAATGCCAGTTTTAATTTTTTTTCAGTCCTCAGTTGATTTAATACATTTTATGTACGAGTAAATTTGTTGCTCGTCAAGGAGAAATTGATTTCACCAAAAATATATAAATCTTCAAGTCGTTTAACACGTGTTAATGCAACATATTGTAAGGTCTTATCTGTTCGTAATTTGTCATATTGATCTTTGGTTATGTGAACACAATCACCGTCGTGGTATGTTTGGCCTTGACTTTTGTGCACTGTTAACGCTTCTGCTGCTTTTAAGGGAAACATGTTACCAACGTGTCTACTAACTTTGGGATCAGCTTTAAATTTCACTATTATTTTTGATCTTTGAATAGGAACCCAATTTTCGAATTCGGGTTTACTATGTGTTTTAAAATACTTTGTTTTGGTTTTTTTCCCTATTGCATTGGAATGAAATTCCATCCAAATGACATTAACCACACCATCTTCATCATAATCAAAACCTTTGACGATTCCAGTTGTACCATTGGCCAAACCATCGCACACATCCAAATTATTTGTTATCATATATCGAATTCAAATCTTCACACGAAGGTTAGATGGATGCCAATTATCACTATCATCTATAGAATTAACGATTTCTTCTTTTTCATTGGATTTATTCAATTTTTCCTCATTCAACTCATCAACACGTTTATTTTGAAAAAATAAATGGATATCTGCATCAGGAACTTGACTTATGTTTTGTATTTCCCTTGATTTCAGTAGTTGGATATCTTCTTCTGTCATTTGAGAATCTCTAAAATTATTTAAGGCTTTGATAAACTGTTCATCTTGTTGTCTTATAATCTTTGTTAATTCATAAAATCCACAACATGTCCATAACTGTGATTTGGGGTAAACTGGTTTTTGCCTTACTGGATCTATTTGATATAAATCTCCAACCAATAACACAAATCTGTCCCCATATAATTTGTCATTTTGAAAAATCTGTTGTAAGCGCATATTCACTGAAGTCATAAGTTTTTCGCCGACCATCGAAATTTCATCGCAAATAAAGAAAATACAATCCTTAAAATAATCTGCCTTATCAGTAAGCCGTTTTTTGCTTAAGCTTCTTGTTTTATAAATTGGTATTGAAAATACGTGATTCAATGTGAAACCATCAATATTTGAAGCAGCTTTTCCTGTAAATGCGCATTTTAATACTTTTATATTTTGTGGAGAATCGGATGTCTTATTTTCTTCCCATGTTATCAGTTTCTCTATAAAATTTATTATGGTACTTTTTCCAGTACCAGCTGGACCCTGTAGTATAATTTTTGGATTATCTACTTCACCTAAATCACTCTGATTTAGGTTTTTATGTTATTTTTGTACATATAATAAATATGCATTACTGTTCATGTTCCGTTGATCATCGGTCAACATCTTATAAATCTGCTTAATATCGCTTAAGTCTACTGATAAATCTTCGCCTGAAATCGTAGAGTCCAAGGAGTCTGAAAAATAAAATATAAATTAAATAATCGCTCACTAATAGACTAGCACTTTCTTTGAGAGAAATTTATGTCAGTTACTTATCTTCTTTATAAACGAGTATCTTTTCGGTAAATACGTACAAACATAACTATTGTTTTATTTTTAAAATAAAAAAGGTGTTGAATAATTAACCGCAAATGAGACTGTTATATTTTGCGAAATATTTAAAACTTCTCAATGCCACAAGATACTTTCTAACATAGTGAAATTTATATTGATGTTGGACCTTAAATAGTTTTGTTTGTTGTAATAGTAACTGTATTAACTTATATGTATTTAATAAAGTTATTCATACCTGATGTTGATTCTGCTTTGTTGTCTAGCAATCTGAATGCATAAGGTCTGCCATTAGCATCTACGAAAGTTATCTAAAAAAAAAATTACTGTCAAAGGCAACGGCGATATCTATGGCGTCTACTACTTAGAAATTTTAATCTCGTAAGTATACGCACAAAAAATAGAAAAGGTTCTCTACCTCAGTCAGTTGGTCCAATGTCAATGACAGTATATCATCAAGACAGGTAAGTTTTTTAATTTGTTGCTTATGTTTCTCGCGAACGGTGACTTCTCGTAATTTACTCATCTTGGTCTTTAATTTATATTAAAAAGAAACAATAAATGTAAATTTCTCTTTCTTCTTAGCTAATATGAAGTTTTTTATGAGATGTCTGCCTTTTAGGTTCTGAAAAGTAATGGAAAATTAGAAGACAAAATATGTGGATCTGATAACTAACTAAAAATAATAAAATTTAATGTTAGTGAAACAAGTTTTAAGTGTCATGAGAAAGTAATTAGGAAAAAGAGAGAATAGGGAATACAACGCTGAGTACATTATTACATAGGGTGGTACTCAGCCATAACGTAAACAACGATTACTGCGGTAGAGCAGATTATTTTTGTTCTTACGTAAACGTATGTTAAAACTAGTCATCTGGATAAATAATGTATATGGTACAAACGTTGTAGGATTTTTAGCAATTTTTAGTATGTGGCCTGCATCATCTCTTTTTGATTATGATTAGTTGTTGGTTCATTGTTTACATTGTGCGGCATTAATTGGTATGCTTTTTTAGTTTAATTAGTATTCATCCGAGAAATGAACCATTTCAATTTAACTTCTTACATTAAAAGTTTTCGTTTTTTATTTGTTGTTAGTTAAATAATGATAATTTTCAACATCTCAGTTTATCGTGAATATTTCTTGTAATCACAATTTTTACATTTCCCAAAAGGTTTGCATTATATTTAAGCATTAAAACTTGTGCAGGACAACGTCTGCGGTATCAACTAAATAAATATACACAAGCTTTAAATAAAGTCATTACTGTCATATATTTTATTAAATATAAACCCAATTTAGACAATATACCTTACAATAGTGATATCTACTAATGATATAAACCGTACGATTAGCTAGTCAAACAAACTGTAACAGATGTGCAAAGATAAATAATGCTTAGCGCGCATAAGAGTAGCGCTGTATCACTAAAGGATGCTGTAACAGTACGTATTGCTTTAGTGTAGTTAAAGAGACTTTTGTTCTAAATTTTAAATAGGATATTTTATTTTCTATTAACAATATAAAAAAAAAATACACTGCTCTTATCCTAAATTGATTAGCTGAAGCACTTGAAAAAATGACGGTACCACAACACTTTCAAACCTGTACTAGACATTTCGCCACGGAGATCACTTTTCTTTTATTTTAATAGATATAATCTTTGGGTTACATCTATTAAAGTAATACTAAATCATTTAGTCCCAAATGAAGCAGAGCTTGTAGAATAGCTATCATATGAGTTTTCCGATTTATGACAGCCACGAGGACAAATGCCTTGGCTTTAACAGGATTGAAACCTAAGACGAAATACTGCACAAGCAGGATCGCCACCTAGACACCAAACGGTCGTCAATAAAATAAATATTAATAGTATCAATCGTGTCATTGTATGTATATGTGTGAATCATTGATAATGTTTGACCTTGATAATGAAAACAATATGAATTTGATACTCAATAAACTTTAATACTAAAATTTTATTGCAGTTTTTCATAAAATTGTTATAAAAATTATCAAATGAGATTTATGAAAAGTTAATTCTTTTTTTTGTTGTACTCTTGATGATTATTTTTTCCTTTTAATAGTTCGAATAAGTTGCCTTCAGTATCATGAGTCGCCTTTTGCGATACTCCTAAATGTGAAGGGTTCTACTCTACATCTAAGAAATTCATCCATTAAAACAAAGTTGACGGGTTGGTTTAGTTAGGAATACTCAAACATCGCTTGACATACAGAAAATAGAAAAAATAGGCTAAGTATAGTAGTCACACCCATTTCTACAGCCAATACCCGTTCTTTCAATTTGAACTGTATTAGCAAAAAGTTACAATCTAGGTAAAATATACATGCAGACAGACATGACACACGTTAGATAACTTTATAATGTAGGACTGTTTTTTTAATAAAAAAATATACTGGTTTGTCCTTACTAGTAGTAGAACTACTACATACTAACTGGTAATCATAGTGATGTTATGTGAAGCACTTAATATTTTATACTGTATCAAAATACCAGTTATGAGCCCTTTTTTTCTAAACATTAAATAACAATTTTTTTTAATAGCAAAATACTAGAAAAACAAAAACATACTGTCTTTTATACATTCCATATAAGCAAGTGTGTTTATTTTAGACAATCATGACATATTCATGAGATATTACTTACTCGTAATTTTGTGTCGCTTATTTTATCCACAACCACAAATTGAATTTCGCACTAAACAACTTATATTACATAAATTATTTTAATAGAAAAACTTATATTACGTTAACTTAGTTAACAAATCATTTGTTGAAATGAACGCACGTGTGAACTGTCCAGTAACAAGACGGCCGAGCTCCCGTAAATTCCACGATAAGGAAAGTGTTTCCACTTAAAACTCCCAAAAATCTACAAATTTAACGGTATTTTTTTATTGCAATTTATTAATCTATCGCTTGTAATCACTCTGATTAATAAACAGACACGTGTTTGAATACACTAAATGTATGTATTTATATGACTTATATATTAATTTCTCTTAACAAATAAATATATAACTTGTATTATTTTACGTGTTCTTACATGTCAATGGTTCATAGTAAAAATTTGTTTTTGAGTTGTTGTCTTTTAATAAATACGGTTTATTATAAAATGTATATGTACATCGATATTCTATCGAAGTTTTAAATTGGATTAATCAATTACAATTATATTTATTTTTTACATTCACTTATTAATCCTCACAGTATTAGATTCTTTATTATTATTTCATATAGTATTTATTCTAAAGTCATTTCAAAACAACGTCGTAATTTTTTCTTGCATAACACCATCAGGTACCTATAATATCTCCTATATAAAATAACAGGTATTAAAGGCACCTGGTGAGTTTAATAATTGACACTGAAAATTACTGAATAAAACGACATATCGGACTAAAAAAACATTTATACACCAATCAATGCTAAACTTGAATTCTACCAAAAAGAGAGATTCTGTTTATAACTGGTAACTCTGATTATTTAAGAATGAGACTGACTCATGTTGAGTCGGACGCGGTTACTAATCGGGTCTAGGTTTATTAGGAACAGATAGGAAGGACGTCGAACCCGTTTCATGCAAACGAAGGTCATTCATCAGTCATAAGATTAACATTACTATTATACATTAATATACATTAAGTATAGAAAATTAAGAATAGAACAAAGGAATAAAAAAAACTAAAATTAGGACAGGTAAAACCAATCGAATCAAACATATTTTAAAAGATAAAATCTTACATAATATGTATTATATACTGACACATGTACATGGAGTTACACACATGGATATAAATAACATGCCCGAAGTGTATTATCTGACGGAAGCTTTGGTTACTTCTAAAGACATAGAGCCTGAAGAGAAAAAGTGCTCAAAGTAATATCAGAGCTGTGAAGAGGAATAACACTGCTGTCACAGCGAAATTAGTGACTGTGAGAGGAGCTGACTAATTTCTATGCTATCTTTTGGCACCAAATACAACAAATGCAACTAGATTTTATAGATTTAAATATTTTAAATTACATAACAAAACAAATTATATCAATCCAACAAAAATAGGAGTAGTTAATATAGTTAGCTAAATGTATATAATACAACTCCAAGTCGGGTTTGTGCGACAATCAAATCGATTACCAATTTAATTCAAAGTATTTTTAACTATAAGTGCTAGTGCAAAAAGGTGTTTTTATGTTTGGCGCATGCCCGTAAGTTGACTAAGGCTGGCCTTAAAAGCGTGCCATGCATTTTGATGCTTTGTTGTCACACGCGATGATTATAATTATGCAATAGTAGTATTGATCAAGACTAAATATATTGTCGAAAAAAAGATAGTACACAAAATTTGCCTCCAAAAGATAAACAAAATAGTAATTATAAATATTTATTTCAAAATAATGATAGAGTTACAAAGTCATCATAGGAGTCTCCATTTAAGCATTATAATGCCTTTGCTAAGGAAAGGAATTTCTGCTCCTATCTTACATACAATCCAACTTATATACGGCTATAAAACTAGGTCTGCAATGCATGCTACTGTTTGCAAATACTGAGCGAAGCACTACCTTACCTAACCTGATACTACATTGATGAAATTTGGCGCCAAATTTCATCAACGTAGTGTCAGCGGTTTGGCTGTGATCAGCTTTTGAAGTTTTCTTTCGATGATTATTCCTCCATGGTATGTTCGATTTCAAAACTTTTTTTGCACATTAGTTCACGACCACGATGTTTATTTTGGTGACAAATTTCATCAATGTAGTATCAGCAGTTTGGCTGTGATCAGCTTTCGAATTTTTCTTTCGGTGGTTATTCCTCCATGGTAAAGTCTATATTTTTTTTTACATAGCCTATATCCGTCAGGTTATAATCATGTATGTTCATGCCAAAATTTGTTCAAATCGGTTGAACCGTTAAGTAGCAGCAGGGAGACAAGCGAAATTTGTGAGTTGTCTAAAAGAGAGCTTCGCTCAATAAAAGTACGAATACGTGTGGTTGCATGCGTGCATGCTCGTGATTATACGTGTTATATGTGTGAAATTCTAGTAGTATTGGCGAGTTAATATTATCTCGGATGATTATTTTATTTGGGAATACTGTTTTCTTCCCATATTCCTAAAGAACGTGTGAAGATTTGATAAAGTTAAAATTAATATCTAATATTAAGATATACGGTGACCGAGAGCTATATCAAGCTTTTAAGTTAACATGAGAAATGCGACTATTTGGTCCGTATATTTTGATTTTAGAAAGATGCCGGGTAAAAATTTAACTTTACAAAATGCAATGTATATATTTTACTTGTTTAAATACCAACACTATAAACAAAGAAGCAATATCTCAAAGGGAAATATCTAGAACCTGAAGTTATATCACGTGCATAAAATACACGTGTGATAAAAAACTTATTTTGATAGCGGAGTTTATCGACGGGTGCGGAAAATTCTGTCAACTACTAAATAAAGTGTGTAAAAACTTATCTTTTTGTAAGAGCAACTTTCAGTGTTGACATAGTAAACTTTGTGTTAGCACGCTGATGCCTATTAAACGTCTATAAAGTATACCTTATACACCTGTTACTGTTAAAATAAGAAAAAAACTTAACAATGGGGTTTGAGGACTTAAGGTTTTATAAATTAAGTCAAAAGATAATATTAAACATATAAATATAGAAACATGGTATCTATAAAAAATACTGATTATAGGGTTGTAA
The DNA here is from genome assembly GCA_927399485.1 of Calamotropha paludella. NCBI lineage: Eukaryota > Metazoa > Arthropoda > Insecta > Lepidoptera > Crambidae > Calamotropha > Calamotropha paludella. Next base: position 10,795,188 of record OV656826.1, on the reverse strand, counting down.
ATATTTATATATAAATACTTTCAATTTTTTATACCTTACCAAGATATACCTTATATAAAAGTTTCTAGTACAGATACATATCTCGTAGTGGAGTTCGGTAAAAAATAATAGTATAAGTATATTAGATTCCTAAAACTGCGAACGTATTGTGCGTGTCTTATAGAGACCGGAAAGGATTCCTTAAGACGGGCAGATTGACCGGCAAAGAAAGATTCAAAGAACGTCGACCAGTGTGTACAATGTAAGTACAATATTCTCTCAGGCAATCAAGGAAAGATAAGCGACGATTCACTCGTGACTTGAACACCCCTAAATTGTATTTGTCAGATTCAGGCAAAGAGTTCCACACTCCTTAGCGGTACGTATCACGAAATTGGAATTAAAAAGCTAAGTGCAACTTTTTGGTATATCTATCATATAATGGTGTCAACTTTTGTAAGTCTGGTCCGATGAAAAAATGGGGACAGCGGAACAAGGTTGTGTAATTCTGCTGCACACTCTCCGAAATGTATCCTATAAAACCGGATAGGCTTGATACCTTCCGTCTATGCTCAAGGCTTTTGAGCCTTTTATAAAAAAGATCATCATTGCCGATGAGCTGATACTCTCAATGAACTCAAGCGTGGAGTCAAGGACTCTAGGACTGGAGCTAGTATCGGGCGGAACCGTCCCAAATATAAGAACAATACTTCATACACGATCAAACTTGTGCTTGGTAAAGGATGAGCGACGGTTTAAGCGTGAATTATCATATTTTTTACTTTCGCCAGAATGTCAAGCTTTTTTGAAGCTACTTGAGCCTCGCTCTCAAAGAAATAGCTGAATTGAAAATTGAGAGTTGGTGACAAAGTTGTTTTAATTTTAGAAATCGATACCGTTTTTACATTTCAATAAGAATTTGTCTTCAATTCATAATTTTCTCTAGTGGTTTAAAACTTGAAAATGAGCGCTGGTCGGTATCAACTAAAATAAAGATCAAAACGATACATCAATTTGTGTGTCCCTTTAAAAGAATCGCTATTTCACCTCATCACTGTATGACAATTATTTGATTTATAATTTCTAATGCAATAGCATTTAATACTGCTGTATGATCTAAAAAATATATGACAAGAAAAAAAACCAACTTACAGATTTGTAAGTCAACGAAATACCTTCTCTACTCTAATTTTAAAGAGAAAGTTTGACCGCTAACTTTTACACACTAAATATAAAGAAAAAAAATCTTATTAAACGAGAGAGTTTAAATGCGTTTATTTATCAACAGCTACGCAATTGCTTTGTAAGTTCTACGTCGGGGTGAACTTGTGCCGAGAAAAAGTAAAAAGAAACTTGACAAAGTCCATTATTTTACCTCTTAATTATTGCGTTGTTGTCGAGTTTGTTAAAGTGAAAACATTTCTTGCGCTACTAAAGATGCAAATGATAAAAGGGAACGGGCATTTTAGGCGAAAATGTAAGATAAAATATTTTTTATTTGAAAGCTTTTCATAGTTATGTAATTCATACGATCTGGCGAAAAGTAACTAATATAAGAAGTAACAATAATCGAAACCTAATATTATCAAAATTACACTGCTGTCTTGATAATATTTTTAATATCACTGGATAATTTAGATGTGAATTGATGTTTTAATTTAAAAAATTAAATGGAAATCGATAATTTGATACTTTCTTTAATATACCTAAATGCTATTGCCATGAAAAAAAAGTACTACTTACTTTTACAGCTTGAAGGAAGTTCGTAAGTGACTTGCATTATTTTGTGAGATTTTGCGTGTTGTGTTTATTTGTACTCTTATACAGTCAAGATCTTCGAAGCACGGAGAAGTCTCAAATAGTAAAATTTTAGTCACCGATACAATGATCGGCCTTTTCATCGGCACCGTTACAAAGTTGGTTACTGTCAAGAGTACCAACAATACAGATATTGATATTTAACTTTATCTCCAATTTTTAGAGTTCATTGTCACTTCGAAAAATTTAACACTTCGTGGTAGGTCTGTGTACTATATCTTTCTGTATCGAACACGATACTTTTAAAATATACATGTATACATACAAATAAAAGCAGAACGGCAAAAATTCTATGATTTTTTTCTCATTCTTTAGCCCTTTTGGCCTAAGGTTACGGAGGTGAATCAAGTTTTGCAATGGCTGGTCATCAGACTGGTGACATTTAATGATATGTGTGCGCAGGCAGCCGGAAAGGGTCGCGTACCGATGATGTAATGTAATGTGATACCATGTCGCTACACAGTCCTAGGGAAGATCTGTGTCCCAGCAGTGAGGACTTTAATTGGCTGATAATGATGATAAAACCTAATGTGACATATTGGACGTATCCGTTATTCATATCAATTTATTTTTTGTTTCATAAAAATTAATCGCAGTCCATTAGTCTCGCCAAAATTCAAAATGTAGTAATTGGAGTGGAACGAGCGAAGCGAGCGGAGCTCCCATGGATCAGCTTCAATGAGGCAAATCTGTTACGCCATAACTTCCCGAGATTTTAACCGATTTTCATAATTTTTGTGTGGAATCAAATCAACAATTTGAACAGATTGTGACGCAGACCGAATATCAAAATTCACAAAAATAAAAAGTTATGACCAAAAAACATTGGCTCTATGGGATCTTCCATTGAAACAAAAAGCGCAAAGAAAGTTTTTATTCTCATAGAATTTTAAAATTTATTAAACATGATTGAACATTTTTTCCTTTTTTTTAGTATTACGCTCCGCTCCAATATATGGTGCTAGCGAAACTTTATGCTTAGCGAATGCATCAACCTTGTATATTTTAAGGAATACTAACTTTTCCATCTATTTGTAGACATCTAAACCTTTAGCGAGAACGTAAATATTCGTTAACCAACGAGATTTGTCATACGGCTGTCATAGTATGCGACATTGAAAGTTTCCTACATTAATCAATGTAGTCAGAATTTTGTCATGTTTTCTCAATCTTATTTCGAACCATTAGAGTTTAAAATTCGGTTGAAAATAAGATGAAGCGTGCTTGGTTACATCTGGGAAACCGAAGCATTGGCATTTCGCCATTGCTCTAGAAACTTTGTGATAATATTACGAATACCAAGAAACTTAAATACAAGTCTATAGAGTCTTTTATCGATTGCTTTTAGCATTTTAATTACCTAAAAGTATATATTAATTATATGGGTATTTAATTAAAAATCATTAAACATTAATGCCAGTCTTATAGTGTTTGTCCTCTGAGTAAGATTTTAGATTGAAATTTATTTTTAAAAGCAATTTTGTGGTTAGTCTGACAGTAACGCTACCCACCCTTAGTTCAACTTATACAACCGTATTACGTGTCAAAAGTAATTGGCATGCCATACAAAAATAAACCCTAATTCGCTATCTATAGCATTTACAGTTTCAGAGCAGTAAGTCTGACTTCTTTAAAATAATTTCAGTGTGTTATATAAAATATTTTGACACGAAATGCTTTTGATATTGGATATTTGACGGTAAGTACATACTAACGTAACAAAATATTGAGCTGCTCTTAAGTGCTCCTATAAACGAGTCGATTAAATATATATGTAATGTCTATTGCGAAGTTGATTTTATAATACCAAGCAAATTTCGATAATATTTGGTGATATGACTGATTATTTGGAAAAGTTGAACTCCTGATACAGTTATAGGTCTGGGTGTTGAACGTTTATGTTATTGTTTTCAGTAGTCGTTTGTAAACATATTTATATATTTTGTCTGTTATCTTGTTGTTTTAGAAGAAATACTTTTTTGAATATGGAATAGCTCACCTATCAAATTGGTAATGATAGAAAAAATTATCTTATATAATATTGTTGTCGCCAATCAATCATCATTATCACAGCTAAATGAGGTCATTTGTTGGACAGAAACCTCCCACAAAAAATGGTTGGCTTGGAGGATGGGTTCGAGATCGCAATAAAAGACCATACTTTAGAGAATGCTGTTGCCCATCTTGTGGGTTACAGGAGTTGTATGGTGATTAGTTCCAGTATCTTTTTTTTTTTAATATTTATTAATTTAATTTTCTTATCTTCATAGTTTCTCATAATTTTAATACATACATTACACTTAAGATAATTGTTAATTTCTTACACAAGTAATCCGTTTTTTTTTGAAATATTTTTTTATTAGTAATCTAAAAGATGACACATATATATTTTATGTTGACTGCTGTACTAGTAAAAACTGTATCACAGCTATCAGCACCCGCCCACCTCAGTCTCTTTTCAAGTTAAGAAATAAAAATCTCAATAAAATAAACAAAACTAATCGACTCTTAAACAGAGTTATGATATAAGAGTATAAAATTTAAAAACAAACAAAGAATACAGATTTTTACCACTCTAGTGGTGATTTTGTGTGTACGTGTGCGTGTGTATATGTGTGTGAACATTTTGTACTTAGCGATGGACTAGAGCTCATGGCATTTCTGTTAAAAAGTATAATTATTAAGCGAACCAAAAAAAGGTTAGACGCTACTTTGTAAGTAAAATCCTTGTAAAAAAGGAACTTTAATACTACCAAAAATCGCTGAAATATATGGGGGTTGATTAAACAGAAATCTATAATCTAACTTGCATCGCATACCTTAAAAGATATATTAACAGATTACTCCTAACTTATCATCAGAAATGTTGTTCGCATCTGCTAGGCCGGGTTTAGGGTATATAAATAAATCTATAACCTAAGATCACAGTGGTTTGTGTGTTTGTCTGTCCGCTCTTTTTCCATTGTATCAATAACGTTACATAGCAACGCGTTAACCGCAAGTAGTTCGTCTACTGGACGCTAGATGGCGCTAACGGAAAAAAAAATAATAATAGAGAAAATTTTAAGAATTTTGTCCAGCCGTGCGAAGCCGGCACCGGCCGTTAGTCTATAATCTAAGATCACAAATTTGTTGTTTGTCTGTCCGCTCTTTTTCCATTGTATCAATTAACGTTACCATAGCAACGCGTTAACCGCAAGTAGTTCGTCTACCGGACGCTAGATGGCGCTAACGGAAAAATATTTAATAATAGAACCAATAATTGTATCATGCCTTTAATTTTCGCGGAAGTGCAAGCAATAAGTTAGCCAAATTTTATTTCAATCGAATAAACGGTACGGTACGGCATAAAATACGGATAAACAAACATTTTTATTTTTTACTAGCCAGTTTTATTGTTTTCTACTACAATAAATATTTTAAGAATTATTCTTTGAAATTGGAAATGGGTATCCTGTTTAATAGGGCGTGATATTTATTTTCTTGTCGACAATGAATACATTTATTGAAATTGAATGACATATAATGGTGAATATTTATTCTATTTTTTTACTTCATCATACAAGTACTTTAGGGTAGACAGTAAATTTTGTTTAATATATTTCTTTTGTCCGAATGCTATAATTGTGTCTTTAGCCGTTTACTATTTGCTTTTAATCGATTGTCATTTCACATTTCACTTGATGTTATACTTTGTCCAATGTAGGATGATACTTTTGACAGTTGACACCTATATAGAGAGTATAAAGTTGCTATTGCAATGTTAAGCCAAACATAAGGAAATAAACGCAACCTTAGTACGTAGCAATAAGGAAGTGACACCTGTCAAAAGCATCATCCTACATTGGACAAAGTATAAGTGGACAAACGTGTGCCATGAATGAAGGCAAAAAAACGTATTTCTGGTGTGCTCGCATCAACTATGGTGACTTTAGGGTGGACAAAATAAAGTGGCTAACTTTCATTTGTTTTTATTAGATTGAGTAAAGATACGAATTGTCCAATCTGATATTTCTAACTACGAGAAATAACTTTTTTATCTACAAAAACAATTAATGAATGGAGTTTGAGACTGAGGTTCGAAATCCGCCATTCGAAAGTCGATGCTTAGATAACAGTTTATTTTAACTGCACTTTGTTCGATAAGACTTAGTTCGACTTAAAACCGGTAAGAGTTGAATTTAACTATTTGTAGTTAAATCTAACTTTTGGTCATAGTGGGATCCGGCCATTAATTTATTTTTCCAAACAATTGCTTTCTGCTTTTTCTTATAATGCAAACTGTCTGTCTATAGACCTCTGGGCATATTTTTCAGTAGCTGCCCGGTTCACCTCGAGATAATTTTGGGCATATTTTTAAAAAGCTGCCCGATTCACTTCATCAAAAGTCATAAAGTAAATAAAACAGAGACGAAAATAAACATGCTCCATCGCCACGTACTCCTACCACTCTGCATCAGATTTGTAAACCTTCGACGACAACTCTTATAATTTTTCCATCCATTTTTTAAACAAGCTTAAACTTAATTAACAAACAAAAATAAAACTAGGTAATTCAAATGGAACTTTGAAATAAATTTGAAAGTATCTGAATGAATGGGTAGGTATTTTAATATTTATTTGTTGTCAGAATTTCTAACAAAAAATGCAAATGAATATTTAAATGCACAGAAATAAATTATTTGAGAAAATCTACATCAATCAAGCAACATAAAGCGCAGAAAGATTCGTATATTCGATACGTGCGACAACGACGAATGCCCTCACATGACTGCCCGTTCGGGCAGCTATACCTACCTATAATGACAGGCCATCTCGCGCAGCGTCTGCAAAACAAATTATGCTTTTATCGTTTTTTGTTAAATTTGAAATGACACTCATTTCTTTCTTTCCAGTTCTATTTAAAAATATAGCATTTTTTATTATGGTAGAAGAATAAAGGTATTATATGGGGTTTTTCGAAAATTCAATCTAGAGTTTGACAGAAAACGATGATGAATGTAGGATAAAAATAATTCGTATTACAATAAAAAAAAAACCGTCTTCAATACCGATCTTTGTACCTCTTTCGAGGCGTGATGTTATATTATGTGATTGCGTAAACAATGCATATTTATACGATAGCAGCAATCACGGTTGATTTGCTGTCATTATTTGAAGAGTTTCATTATCTGTCTCCGAAGCTTATCATCAGATCTAAATTAAATTTAAATGGAACCATTTCGGAAACAACAAACTTTCAAACAAAAAAATAACTTTTGAATTAATAAACTCTTCTTTTTGAAGTCGGTTAATAATTAACGACACATTAATTCCTTTAAATAATGTGGATTTCTAATAGTGGATTTCTAATTTTGAAAACTGTACTATTAAAACTATAGAAGTTTTATACAAACGTCGCTACCTCGTTTAACCACTTTAGAGGTCGAATTTTGCAAAATCCTGTCTTAGTTAACACCTAAGCTCTAAAAAGAACTACCATGCAAGATATAAGACGCCTAGCATTTGTAGTTTCTGAGATTACGTGATGAGTGAGTGACCTTTCGCTTAAATATACATATATATGTACATTTATCGGTGATATTGCTTTGTTTTATAGTTTTGTCAAATAAGGTTCTTTTCGGTCTTTTGTAAGCAAACTATCGTATATTATAGCAGCCGAAATAAACCATAATTTAAACGATTACTTTTTGATATGGCGGCTTTTAAAGCATTTTTAGTCATTATAGACAACAAATTATTGTAAACAATTGTAATTGCATTCACATAATTACGCGGATCTCAATATTTTTTATTAAGCGTTAGTATTTGTGCTGTGATTTATACAAATGAACGTAAATAAGACATTTGGAAAATTTTCGTTTCTGTTTAAATAACAGCTTCATACAGCTCTTAGGACTATTTGCTTAGGACCGCTCTCAAATCTTCGACACTACGTTGACTTTGGTGAAAATATTTTTTGTCCTGTTGTCGTAATAACATTTGTAATTTGTTTTATTTGCAATTTTGTGTGAAGTAAATATTCTTAAAAGTTGTTACTATTTTATTTTGGAGTGATATATCTTTCCAGATCTATTGTGATAGAGAAGAAAGTTGCTTATATTCCACAACCAAAAGCTAAACAGACTAACCACGGCACCATCAGTTATAACTTTAAGATTATCAACGAACTCATTACGATAAAAGACCCTATATAAATTGAAACCAAAGTTTTGTCTATTAATATCAGTTAACTTATCTACGCATGAGCGGTAAAGGGTAAGCAAAAGGTTTCCCCATAAATTAAACTCTACAATAAGTTTTCTAGATAAGAACCACGTTAATAGATCACGATATTAGTTTAGTAGTTTTCAAAAAAAAATGGAGGACTAGCTGACCCGGCCACGCGTTGCTATGGTAACGTTAATTGATTATAAAACTGTTATTCTTAGGCTTATGGTAACAACGGTAACTATATATGGTAACAAAACCACACACACAAACAAAGTATTGTCATAATATAATGTCTTGATAGGAATATATGAAGAATATATTGTAATAAGCACGATTTTCATGATTTCGCATAGATTTATTTGAACTAAACTAAGTAACACGACAAACTTTGGGCTGTTTGAATTAAACTACAGTTTAGTTCATGCCAAAATTCAATAGAAAAACGTTCCATATATATTTCAAGGATATTTTTTGTTTTCTTCAAATTTAATTGCCAAATTCATCTCAACCAAAAAAGTCCCCTTCTGTATGGAACCTCCCCAAAATATTAGGATGGGTTGCCATCTCCACACTTAGTATACGCTGCTGCCCGTTTTACGGACTTTGGGAGCAGTAATTGCCATTCCATTCCACTATCAAATTAGGTGTTCTCAAATGATGAATCTATCAATTTCATATTCTTCATAATACAAAACATTATCATATTATATTACTACAACATATTACAATATAAAACTCGTAATATTTTTATTTTAAATGCCAAATAACCTGTCAGAAAAATTCATGTTTTACAATACTCAAATCAGCACTTTCTGCCAAGTTAGCCTTCGCCTTGACTTTTACCACTATGACCTCATTTGCGCGTCTGAGGTGACTATTATGCCTCGTGAGTTTTTACTGACACGTTTTTATTTTCGGTTCTATTTCAAGTAATATTTTCCTGTATATTGAATTTTTAGAGTATTTGGATTTTATATTTGAAATAGGTGAGATTTTAACTTCATCCTACATGACCCTAGGAGGGGTAGATGATTTTTCTCTATACTAGGATCTATTTAGATTTATCAGTTTAGGGCAATAGAACTTGGACATTATGCGTATACAACTTTATTTGCTAATTGTAGAAAAAAATAAAGCCGAAAAGAAAAATGGACTGTCATATTTACATTTAAAATGGACTGGATAATAATAATAAAAAATAAGGCTTCTTTTATGGATACAGAGATAACTGATAGAGATACACATATGATACATATAGGATATGATACAAATGGTCGCATTCATCATTCGTCATACAAACATCTGCTTATTCCGGGAATCTATTCCAGGACCGTTGTTGCAAAAAATAAACCGTAATTCCATTTGATTATCTACGTGGCTATGGCTCCGTAAAGTTTACATTCAAATATGAAAGAAAAAAGGAGGCTGCCAATATATCCTCCTTTGTTTCCATTTCATTTCATTGTTTCATTCCGTCAGTTTTTGGAATGCTGTTGCCCAATCACATAAAACATCAGTTTTCAACCATTGTCTTTGTTGAAGAAAATTCATACCGTATTTTTTGACAAAAGTAAGTATATATCAATAAAGTATAAAAATGTGGGGTATATTTTATCTTACGCTTCTTCTAAATAAGTCAATACAGTTTCGATAGCGAAAGGTAGAAAAATATTTTTTGGCAGAGATACATATGATCGTTTCGTTATTATTCTTACTTTCATTATATCTCCAGTGTTCAATATATAAAATAATAATATCCGTACTTTCTATTACCAAAATTTAATCTTGGGATCGGGTGACGCTCCTCCAGTAACATCATTATCCTCATATCGTGAGGTCGACAATCGCCACGAATCCTATCAGTTTCAGTTTTGTTTGGGAAAAAAATATTACTTTGAGCTAAAGTATAAGAATAGCATTAATTTAATTTTGGATATTGTATATAATGTTGATAAGTGAGTAAGTAAAAACACATTTTTATTTAATAAACATCTGAATTGATAACCTGCTCCTTTTTGAAGTCGGTTAATAATTAACGATATTTTAATTTCTTTAAATAAAGTGTATTTCCAATAATTTTAAGACTCTACTATTAAAACTATAGAAGTTTCATACATCTTAAAAAGAACTCCCATGCAAAATATGAGACTCCTAGCATTTGTAGTTTCGTACCTATATTTACTACATATTATTGCAACTGCCTAGTAAACAAAAATTAGGTGTATATACTAGTAACAGGTACCTCCGCTTTGTTTTCGTTTTACCTTACATAAATTACCTCAATGACATTGCAGAATTTTCCAACACATGAAGTGTCTTAGTCAAAAACAGTGATTTTTCAATAGCTGCTTTAATTTTTTTATTACATTGAAAGAAAACTTCGTCATTTACTACATGGATAAATAACTAATCTTCATTTAATATTGTTAGCGCTTTTTAATTTGCAAATTAGGGCATATGATAAGAGTTATATTTTTCTACTCCAGTCACATATGAAATTAAATAATCAAATTCAATCTATATCATACCTTGAATACTCGTAATACCACCATCTTATTTTTGCAAGTGCATTTATTTGATCGCATAACGTATGTAAATCAACTAAACACATCGATTCAAACTTGGTGGAAGTAAATTTGTTGGATTCTGTGAAATAGGGAATTATTAATAGTTTCTCACAAATATTTTTTTATTCACATTCAAGAATGAAATCAATCTTTAGGTGCTATATTTTTAAATCTCAATAAATGTTTTCATTACTTTAAATACTGAATCGATGCATAGACGATTTACGGTGATGACAAGAATTGAATCTTAATTATTGTCGTTGTTTTATTATAAAAAAACTTAGATTGACAGGTACTCCTAAAGTTACTACTTTAAGAGGTATCTTATAAGCTTTCGTTGATATTGCATTGTTTTATAGTTCTGTGAAATAAGTCTCTTTTCGGTCTCTTTGTTGTCAAACGATAGTCTCGACGTCTTTTTGAATCATAACAGCCGAAATAAACCATAATTTAAACACCTACGTTGATAAGGTGGTTTTTAATTTAAAGTTAGAAGACAGCTTAATATTTTTTTATACATTTCATCATCATATCAGCCGTACGACGCCCACTGCTGGACATAGGCCTCCCCCAAGGATCTTCACAACGATCGGTCCTGTGCTGCCCGCATCCAGCGTTTTCCCGCGACCTTAACCAGATCGTCGGTCCACCTCGTAGGGTACGATTCAGACCGTCCGGCCCGCATCGGCTCGGCCCGGAACGGATGCGGACGGAGCCGTACGGCTGCCGCGGGAGCCGTACGGCTGCCGCGACTGCCATATGCGTGCTGCGTTAGCCGACAGCGCCCGCGGTATCCGTCGGGAGCGCTCTTATCCGAACGGCGCCGACAGGAGCCGACCGGAGCCGACCGGTGCCGACCGGAGCCGACGGGCCGTCGCGGAATGTATATGTGGCAGAAATATGAACTGTAATTTCTTGTAAGATGTTTCAATTTCCTTTACCGCATTGTGAAATGCCTTCCGGGCCGGGCCGATGCGAGCTGGTCGGTCTGAATCGTACCTAGCGGGCCTTCCCACTGAGCGTCGTCCGGCACGCGGTCGCCATTCGAGGACCTTTCCGCCCCAACGGCCTTTTTTTATACATTTAATAAAAGAAAATTGGCAATATTTCAGCTGCATGAACGGAATTCGCATTCTCTAACAATCAACTCGCATAAATAGACCGCGTCACAGAGAGGCGTGTATTAATTTGCCACAGATGGGATACAGAACATCGATTAAAGGCCATACAACTACCATTATTATACTTGGCTTCGTCCTCAAGATTAGCATATAATACAACATGTAGTATCGCCTAGCGGATCGCCATATACGCACTATATTGAGGGAAAATAGTTTTTTTTTTTTTGTTTCAACTTGCAACACCGTCCCTTCCTCTGTGCGCCATTTTACTTTCGACCCATTCGCGTTTTAGTGCTTCGCCAGTACGCACGCTTCGACATTAATTTTCATATTGAGTTTGTTCTATCGTAAAAAGATGCCTAAACGGAAATCTAAAGATGACTATGAACATTTAAGTAAGAAGTTACGGAAATTGGAACGAAAAATTCGTCGTAGGAAGCGGTTGTCGTCCACTTCATCTTCTGAACCTACATCACTTCCACAGGATAAAGGAGGTTAGTTCAAGTGTTTTAATATAAAAGAACAGTAAAAAACATATTTGGTATATTTTTTCCGGTATGCGAACAGTTCGAGGGGCTGTTTCTTACCAATAAAAAGTATAGCGTATAGTCACCGGACTATCCCATTACTTTTAAATTTATACCCACATTATATAAAGTGTCCTTTTTTAATAATGTAACCTTGGGGCTGCGTGCTTCTCTTTGGAGTTGTCACTACCCACTAAATTAGTTTTTCAAACAGTATGTAAGGACTGTTTATTAACTAATTATGGTATTTAATGTTATTTATCTCTGTAATTACAGACGATTACATACCGCTAGAGGCGGATTTATTAATAGACACAATAGACCTCGAACGACCAAATTCGAATATTGATGCCTCACAGCAAGTGACAGAAATAAACGACAGTTTAATGTTAGACGAACCTTGCACCAGCGCTGCTATAACAGCAGCGCCAGAACCTATCGAATCCGTTCTTGAACTGGATAAAGATATTTTGGAAATTCTTGGCACTGACCCCACAGTCAACACAAAATACGGCATGGATACAAATTCTGATTTGGCTCTTCGACTGCAACATTACTCAACATCTGGAATTTCTAAAGAAATACGTAAAGAACTCTGCGAAAGATATTTAATACCAAATAACTGCAGACTCATCGATGCACCTCAGCTAAATGCAGAAATTAAGGCTGCCTTAACAGAAATAGTAGCCAAACGTGACAAATATATTGAAAATAGACAAAAACAGTTAGCCACCACTTTGTCTTGCCTCACTGAAGCTTTGTCATACCTCTTTGCTGCCGCGAATAAAGATAAATATTTAATAAAACTTATTATGGACGCAAGTCGAAATCTTTGTGATTGCCAGTATAACGACTCGGTGACGAGACGTAATTTTATTCTTTCTACTTTAAAGAAAGATATGAAAGAACAGCTCCAGAATACAAAATTAACAAATTTTCTATTTGGTGATAATCTCTCCGAAACTATAAAAGTTGCAAAGGCAATCAACAGGTCTGGAGCGGAGCTAAAAGCGACCTTGCCGCCGCCGAAACCAGTACAAAATAAAAAGTCTTTTACCGGTCCGTCAAAAAACTGGAAAGCACCGTTTCCGACCAAGAAACCTCCAGGGACAGGAGCTCAGAAGCCGAAAGAAGCAGTACCGCCTCCGAGAAGTCGGCCCTCGAGCTCATACAAGCAGTCGCAGCCTCGGCAGAACAATACTCGCCGATAGAATCGGTAAATATGTATGCTGGCAGGTTATCTTTATTTTATAATCAATGGTGTATGGTAACTCGAGATCTAACGGTGTTATCATATATTCAAGGTTACAAACTTTCATTTTCAACTCCTGTCTATCAGGTTTGCCCACCAAAAAGACCCAATTACTCAGATGTAGAAAAACAACATTTTGATGAAATTATAAGTAACCTTATCTCGAATGGTGCAATTGCCACATGCACGCCTTGTAATGGTCAATTTTTATCAAGTATATTCTTAATACCTAAGCCAAATGGAAAAATGAGGTTCATTCTTAACCTCAAAAATTTAAATAAATTTATTAACACCCAACATTTTAAATTGGAAGATTTGCGCACTGCGTTAAAGTTAATTAGTAATGAATGTTACATGGCAAAATTAGATTTAAAAGACGCCTATTTTTTTATTAAAATACATCCAGATTCAAAAAAGTATTTACGCTTTGAATATAACAATCAATTGTATGAATTTAATGTGTTACCTTTTGGTCTGAACACAGCACCCTTTATATTTACAAAAATCATGAAGCCTGTTACAAGGTTATTACGCTTAGCAGGACAAGCATCGACCATTTATCTAGATGACTATTTTTTAATCGGAGACACATATAGTCAATGTCTTAACAATATTAACTTAACTAAACAATTACTTGTGTCTCTTGGATTTATGCTAAATGAACAAAAGAGTTGTTTGATACCTAGCCAAAAATGTACGTTTTTAGGTTACCAAATAGATTCAAAAAAATTTCAAGTTAGTTTGCCTCCAGATAAGATTAGTAAAGTATATATTGAAATAAATAAATTCTTAAAAATAATTAAAAATAATAAGAAATCCACAATACGAGAATTTGCACGGTTTGTTGGTCTGTTAGTTTCCTCATGTCCAGCTATTGAGTATGGTTGGCTATATATCAAAGGCTTCGAGCGCCTAAAATATTTAAATTTAAAAAAAATACAATAATGACTACGACAGACATATCCATTTACCTACATCATTATTGCCAGATCTCTTATGGTGGAAAGATGCTATTTGTTTTTCCTTTAGTAAAATAAAAAGTGAGACTTACTGCTTGGAAATTTTTACTGATGCCTCAACAACGGGGTGGGGTGCAGCATGCGGAAAAGAGATAGCAAGCGGATTATGGAGTAAAGAGGAAATAGTTAATCATATTAATTATCTTGAAATATTGGCAGCATTTATAGGTTTAAAAACATTTGCAAAACGTTTAAGGGATTGTGAAATACTTTTACGTATAGATAATACGACTGCCTCTCTTATATCAACCGCATGGGAGGAATTCAGTTTCCACATTTGACTAATGTAACTAAAAAATTATGGCAATGGTGTGAATGTCGTGGTTTACATGTGTTCGCCTCTTACATTAGATCAGCTGATAATAAAAACGCAGATTTTGAGTCCAGGCGCATTCATCCAGATATAGAATGGGAACTCGCCGATACAGCTTTCCGAAAAATAGTCACTCACTTTGGTACACCAAACATTGACCTTTTTGCTAGCAGAATCAATAAGAAATGTCATAAGTACATATCATGGCACCGTGATCCAGATTGTTATGCGGTTAATGCATTTACTGTACCTTGGAATAACTTTAATTTTTATGCATTTCCTCCTTTTTCCATGATTTTGAAAAGCTTAAGAAAAATTATTTCAGATGGGGCTAGAGGTATCATGGTAGTCCCTTTATGGCCAACGCAACCATGGTATCCTCTATTTCAAAGCCTTTTGTTAACAGAACCAATTATACTTACACCAGAAGATAATTTAATTATTTGCAATTCCAGACACCGCAGCATCCACACCAAGCTTACACTAGTAGCCGGAATCTTGTCAGGTCAGCGTGGCTAAGGAAAAGCATTCCTCCTTCATCGATTGATGTAATGTTAGCATCTATCTCTAATAATTCATTAAAACAATATGATGTTTATCTTAAAAAATGGTGTAAGTTCTGTCAAATCAATAATTTAGATATTTTTATGGCCTCGATCCCTAATATTATCTACTTTCTAACTAAATTATTTAATGATGGTGCTCTGTATAGTACAATCAATAGTTGTAGATCAGCATTAAATCTAATTTTAGGTCATAACATTAGTAACGATGATAGGATCAAAAGATTCCTTAAAGGGGTATATCGGCTCCGCCCTCCGTTACCACGTTACAATATCACTTGGGACACGTCTATTGTACTGGATTTCTTAGGAAATTGGTATCCCAACGATGATAATTCATTAGATATTATCAGTAAAAAATTAATCACCCTCTTGGCGCTAGTGACAGCACACCGGGTGCAGACCTTTTCTAAAATACTTATAGAAAATATTGAATTTTTTCCTGATAAAATCTGTATAAAAATACCCGACCATATTAAAACTTCTCGAATAGGGTCTTTACAGCCGATATTATCTTTACCTTACTTCGAACAACGACAAGAAATTTGCCCGGCAAAGACATTGATGTCATATTTAGATAAAACTAAACATCTACGAAAGAATGTTCATCTATTTATAAGTTGTAGAAAACCTTACAAATCTGTCTCCACCCAGACTCTAAGTAAGTGGATTAAACATGTACTAAATGAAAGTGGCATTGATGTCTCAATGTTTAGTGCACACAGCACTCGCCACGCAGCTACGTCTGCGGCGCATAGGTTAGGAGTTAGTATAGATACCATCAGGAACACTGCCGGTTGGAGTGGTAACTCTGATACCTTTTTCAAATACTATAATAGACCCACTACAGTGGACAATAATCATGGTGATTGTTTTGCAAGAGCAATTATTGATAATTCATTATAATTAATTTGAAAATAAGTACCTAAATGATAAAATATGTCAAGAGTTTTGTTTCTTTTCTTTTGTTCATGTCGAGTAAATTAAAATAAATTTCTACGATATAAAAGTAACAAGTCTATTATTTAACAATAATATACACCGGCATTTACTTTCCGACGCTGCTCTAAAAGTCTACATGTTGTATTATATGCTAATCTTGAGGACGAAGCCAAGTATAATTAATGATTAAACGAGCTTACCTGAAGTGAAGTTCAATCATAATTATACGAAGGCTTCGTCCGAAGAGATTAGCATCCCTCCCTCCCTAAAGAAACCCTTGGTCGTAAAGTAAATGGGCACATACTCTAAACTAAATGAGTCGAAAGTAAAATGGCGCACAGAGGAAGGGACGGTGTTGCAAGTTGAAACAAAAAAAAAAAAACTATTTTCCCTCAATATAGTGCGTATATGGCGATCCGCTAGGCGATACTACATGTTGTATTATATGCTAATCTCTTCGGACGAAGCCTTCGTATAATTATGATTGAACTTCACTTCAGGTAAGCTCGTTTAATCATTAATTATATATTTCGAGTCAGACAGCCCTATTTTGGTTCACTTGTAGGCAAAATTGTATTATTTTCTGTCATTTAATAACAACAACAGTAAAACTAAAATGACATCATTTGTTATTGGAGATAGGTTAAAAAAAACGAATTTAAGGCTAAGCCTAAACGAATTTGATCAACAAGTTCTGCTTTGTTTTTCTTGTCAAAGTGATGATTAGTGAAAGTGAATAAGATCTTTGTTTTATAAATACATAATAATAGAATGTTTTAATAATATAATTATTTAATATGGGCATTTACAATTGTGTGCATTAAACATCACCAACTACGTAATGGTTTCGGAAACTATATGCCGGGTAACCTTTTATCGAAAAGAAAACGCAAGAAACTCGTCAAAGGCAATTTTCTTCTCTCGTTAATTATTTGTTAAATTATAAAGTAGGTACTAATAATTTAAGAAACCTTTTCTTGTTTTACTAAGGCGTATGAGAAACTTTACCTCAATGTTACTTTATAATTATAATAAATCGATCACTTTCTATGTGACATAACCACAAATTAGAGATTTTCGCAAATTCCCCTATATGGCGATGCAAAGATTCTAACTAGCGCCTCAAGCGTCAAAATTGTGAAGCTGTCTAAGGACGACACTTTGACAGCTTTCGATACAATTTACTTCACGGAAAAAAAATATTTATTAAATATAAATCAGATTTATGTGGTTTAATGCTGGACCAGACAATAATTATGCTGTATAATTATTATGATGAGAATAAACGCTCATTGCAAAGCAGTGTCGTTCTTAAACAACTTCTAAATTTCGCCGCTAGAGGCGCGCGGATAATCTTTGCATCGTCAATACTTGTGATACAGTTCTCTTGACAAACCTGATTCCTTTGCAAAGGGAAGTATTCTAGTGGTCACTTACGAAAACCCTATGGAATCCTAAAAATTGCCATTTTGTGATGGGAAAAGCTTATTAACCGACGACGGCCGATCTAGGATTCGAGTCCTGGAAAGAGCATATATTTGTGTGATGACCTCCACGCCACTTCAACGCCACTCCCAGGTCCCGAGTTCGATCCCCAGTTGGGTTTATGTAGAAAACGAAAGTTCTATATTGGTTACGATTAGGGTGATGTGGTACCGTTATTGTTTCTTTTCATAACACATGTGTTTAAGTAAATTAAGTTCAGTGATGTTGTATAATATTTCTATTTATTTATTAAAGCTTATTTATAAAAAAAGTCCATTTATTCGTATACTAATAAATTATATAAAAGTGTAATTCAGTTTACCAGCCAATTACAGAAGCTCAATCATATAAATTAAAAAAAGTACAGCTGAATCACGGGTGTGTATATAAATCTATGTATCGTAAATTTATATCTATCCATTACCCTAGTATCCATAACACAATCCTTACAGTGCTTACTTTGGAGTAGGATAATTGTTGTGATGTAAGAATTATTTTCATTGTAAAAGGTAATTGTAGTACTGGCAAGTATAGTTTTTTTCTCGTTAGCAAGTAAAAAAGATTGACGAGGTTTTAACAATATTTAAATCTTGCAATTAACAACGGAATAACTAATTACTGATTAAGTAATTGAGTCAAGGCTGCATAAGTGCTTAAGTAATAATTTTCATGCTTAACAGTAATTGTAACGTGATTAGGAATGGTTGTGTGGTTCACAGCACTTAGCCCTCTCGTATTCATTAAGAAGCCGGCTCACTGAATCCTACAGTTCGTTAGTAACATCAAACCGTTGAAACTTGTGTTATAAGCGACTGAGTTGTGATCCAATTCAAATAGAATTGTTAATTTAGTTTTGGGGGAAGGAAATGTCCGTGTTGTATGAGTTGGCGATTTAAATGTAAAGTACGATGGGTCAGCTGTTATGAACATGGAAGATTAATGAACTCGAGTTTTCACTCTTCCATAGCATTATCTCGATAAATATAGCCTTAGTGTAGTGTCCGATGTTATGAAATAGTTGTGATAGTTAAGGATTGCGCCTTTGAATTATTTATTAAGGGATTAAACTTTATAAGGTCCCAAGATAAATAATACAGACGATCTTCAAATAATTTGCATTTTTTGATCACCTACAGGAGGGGTATAACCTTTTCTTACTGATGAAAATACCATAGTGAGGGTGGGCCATAATTTTAGTGCCGTAACCTATAGTAACCTTTTTAACTTTAACATATTGTTAAAATCAATGGGTTGTTTTCTAAGCTATTTTATTTTAATACATTTATAATAATTATTCCATTAAAGATGTTAGATATGTTATAATTTAATGTAGATCAAATATTGTCGTTTACAGCAAACCATTAAAAAAAAAGTTAAAGGAGAAATAACAGATTTCAAAATGACTAATCGCTTGCAGCGAATGGGTGGCCAGCTGACCCGCGCTGTAAGCGTTGAGTGTTGTACTACTAAATGTAGCATTTTCGCTAAGCTAAATCTACTTGTGATGTCTTATGAAAAAACAGAATATTTCATATAAAGACATTCTTTAGTTTTACGATACACACTGTAGGCGTGTGAAACCGTGGCAAGTCGCTAGTAATGGTATAAGCTAAGTTACGTTTTCATGAAAATATACAAATTAGACGTACTACTCTGAATAATAATGCAATACAATTTAGACAGTTATATTATTAAATATCGATAATATTTATATTTTTGCATTTTCCGTTGTCGAGTAGCTTGCGTACTGGTTCGTGGTAACGCTACTCCGAAATTTCAGGTTCGATGCCGGGTCAATGAAGAAAATGAACTGTATTATCGTTTTTGTTTCTGAATTTCATAACACAAGTGCTGTAGCTACCTAACTTGGGTTCAGAAGAATGTAGGTAATATTGTCTAATATTAATAAAAGTTATCTGAACCGTGGAAAGAATTTGATTGAACGATCTCTCTTTCTAGCATTCGATTCGTTCCCGATTTATATTTGTTCTGAACAATTTTAGTTTTTGGGGTATGTTAATTAAACGTGCCGATACGGCATTGATATATTTTGTGTAACAATTTTTGATAAGTTTACTATTTGTTTACAACTTCAGACTAGTTTAACACTAAGCAACGGAACGAGGTCGTCTTTTATTAGGATATACCAATTACTCGAAATGTTTAGTTAAGAACCAATACTTTATAAGATTAATTGAAAAAAGTTATATAAGAAAGGCTATTTTTGGTGTCATAGGTTTGAGAAAAGTACTAGACTATCATCAACAGCTAAGTGGTTGCTGGAAACCACCTTTCTTACAATGTTTACAATACAATTTATAAGCAATGATTTCGCTGGCGGTGCTCAATCGAAAGTTTTAAAATGAATTCATTAGTAAAGATAATAAAATAGCATAAAAATAACTACTACATTTTTATCAATAATTATAATCTTATATTTTAATAAAAGTTTGAATAACGATGTAGTCCAGTGGGCTAAAAAATTACATTAGATTCACGATTACTATGGGATCCTCGGATTAAAGCCTTATTAAGTAGACCAAATAGCAGTGTACTTACGATGTTTAAAAAAATTAGGCTTCTAACTGTTATTGAAACTAAAATGTTTATTTATAATAGTTCTTTTCATAGTGTAATGTAATGTTCTTCAGCTCATTCTAATGTTGAAAGCATTAATTACTTTACTATAAAAATAACTTAGCTTAGTAATAATAATTAGTTACATTTTAACACCAATTAGCCTAGCCCAAAACATATATTAATACCCATGGCTCAGTTACAAATTCTCGTATTCATTACCAAAAAACTGCCCCCTTCCCCTTCTGGACTCGAACCCAGCACCATCGGTGCGAAAGATTAGGATTGCTACCGTCGCACCAAACGATCGTTAATGTTCTAACAGTTCAGATATTGTTATTTAAAAAGATAAACCATTTCATTGCGACTGATTCTAATGTGACAAATAAATTACCGAATATTTTATGCACGATATAAGCGGTTTTTCCTTCTAAAATTAATATGACATAAATTGTCTGCATTATCAGGCAGAAAGTCAAGTTTAGTTGGCCATGGGAAAAAGAGACCTTACGTTGACACCATCAGCCTTTAGGGGCTGCCACTGAAACTGATTTATGAGACATCGCGAAGCAAGCGGCTATGGGTAAATGTGTGCGTGAACTGGGATAGGAAATTGTCTAAGGTCAGAGGTATGCACGGTATAAACAAAGCCATGGTAAATATCAGATGCGATGACTTTCCTTAGTTCGCATTTCTTAGTTATTTTGTTTCGAGTAATGGAACTCCCACATTTTAGATGGAGTAAGATTTCTAGGAAGCGTTATCGGAACGCCGAGGTTGATTAAGTTTTCTTATGTGAGTAGGAAGACAGTAGGATATATTAATATTTAAGACTTTGTCGAGCGTACTGCTCAGGCGGAGATTAGGAATATGGAATATAGGAATTAGGAGATAAAGTTTTGAATTTTTTATTTTCCATACTCGCGTTTTTTAATTTAGATATTTGTACCAGTTACCTTCCCTCGTTTATTCTAGGATAATAATTTTGGCCAATGAGATCACTCCAGTTGACGAGAGTTTGAATGAGGAAATAGCTACGCTACGACATTGAAAAAGCACCAATTTTTAAATGTCTTTATCTACTTCACTTTCATTTGTGTCCAGTATTGCATTGTTCGTCGATTTATAAAAGCAAAATAAGACACATTATAGTGTTAAAATTCAGCGACGTGTAGTTTGCAGGGATTTAAACGTGTTTTGTTTTTTCTTTCTCTGTATTTTAGTATACCATAAATAATAATAATGTACACATAAAAATAAAATCTGATAATTATTAGATTATTAATTTACTGTGAGTATTTTTATTGATTTATATAATGTAAACAGACTACACGTACACAGCAAAGTTTCATAGTTTCTTCATCAGGTTTATTGGCAGTAGAATCGCATATATAAATAAATTAAATTATTTTGTCAAATTCTCGAACAGTAATATAACATTATGATTCAGAATATTATAATATAGAGAGAATGATATCATATTGCTCTTTTATTTCAGTTATAACAACTAGAGATGAAACGAATATCCGGTAACTATCCAATATCCGGCCTAAATTAAATATCCGGCAGGCAGGATAACAGATACGGAACAAGTATCCAGCCGTATAAGGGATCATAAAAAAACACGAAGTTTTAACTTTAATAAAGCCTTTTATTTAACCCAAATCTATACTTAAAAATACAAAACTGAAAAGTTTGTATGTTTGCTTGTTTGTCTGAACGCGCTAATCTCAGGAGATACTGATTGGAATTGATAAATTATTTTTTGATGGATAGTCCATTCATCTATAAGGGTTTAGGCTATATAACATCACGCTACGACCAATAGGAAAGGAGCATCAATGAAAAAAGTTGCAGAGACGGAAAAAATATTCCTTTTGAGAGCTTCTGTTGCGTGCGATGTCTAAATTATTAAAGTTACGTAAAAATCATGTATGATGGAATTGTGACCCTATAAAAGTTCAAAAAAAGTCTGAGGTTGACTCACTATATCTTTTATTATGGTAATCAAATTTGTTCTAAAATAATACATTATAAAACATGATTTTACTTTGAACTAAATTTCCGTCGACAGCATTTAGTTTCAATGAATATCTTAAGAGATATCATAGTTTTAAAAGAACTCCGCGATAATATAATTATCAAGTAATAACCTTCTGGGTAAGTTCATTCCATCGTGGATTCTGTCTTGGCCCCTGGGCTTGATTGGGATCAAAAGCGAATTCATTCAAAATAATAAAAATATATATTTATTCTTATAAGTGTTATTTATCTTCTTATTGGAGCGGAGCGAGCGAAGCTCCCATGGATCAGCTTCAATGGCGTAATGTCTGTTACGCTATAACTTCCCGAGTTCTTAACCGATTTTAATATTTTTTGTGTGGAATCGAATCAACAGGTTTAGGACCAATTGTGACGGAGCCCGAATTTTGAAATTCGCGAAAATTCCCATCGAAAAAACACTCTTTTTTTCCTTTTTTTAGGTATTACGCCCCGCTCCAATATATGGTGCCAGCGTAGCTTTATGCTTAGCGACTGCATCGCCTAGTTGGAGCTCCATTGCTCCCATGGATCAGCTTCAATAGCGTAATGTCTGTTACGCCATAGCTTTCCGAGTTCTTAAGTGATTTTAATATTTTTTGTGTGGAAACGAATCAACAGGTTTAGGACTAGATTGTGATGGAGCCCGAATTTTGAAAATCCAAAAATAAAAATTTTGTGACCAAAAAACATTGGCTCTATAGGATTTCCCATGGAAACAAAAAGCGCGCGCTTTATGAAAATTTTCATTCTTAAGGAAAATTTGCTAAGCATTATTGCTTTTTTGGTTAACTCTCTCCACTCTAATATATAGTGCTAGAGAGGCTGTGTGCTTAACGACTGGATCGAACTAGTATTTTTTACATTCATAATGCCATATTTCTGAAAGATATAAAATGTGCCTGTAAACACAACTACGCCTCCGAGCCCTCAGGTGGAATTCGAACCCATGAAGATGATGAGCTAATATTGGACGTTAACTACCTTCAAAATCGAAAGTAATAATTTTACAAATATTAAACATTCGAATAAGATGGAACCTGCTATAATAATGTATGAGGTTTTATTTTTTTTTACATTCACAATGTCATATTTCTATAAAATATAAAATAAGTCTGTAAGTCCTCAGGTGGAATTCGAACCCACGACCTTTCGGTATCCGGACGAGTGCTCTAACCGCTGAACTACCGAGACGCGGGCAGACGCGTCGAAATTTACATATTGTCGTGAGTTCGAATCCCACCTGAGGGTTTGGAGTAGTGATTGTTTTTATCTTATGTTTTGAATTGCGCCTGTCATGGTACATAGATATATTAAAAAAAAAATTACCAGTTACGTATAATTGTTTATACTTACACCATAGGAGTTATCATTTTCTCTGAGAGCTACCGCCATCGCCTCTTTTCAGTTTATACTATATGTCCTATCCCCATTTTCACTAAACCAGCAATTATTTTGAGTAATTTGAGGTAAAACTAAAAATTAATTAAATAAAGTAAAACGGTTTCTACTCTTTCAAAAAATAACGTATAGATGTATCAAGAAAAGTTTATTTTGTTTCATTTCAAAATAGGAATACATTATTACCAAACTTAGTCAATTTACGAAGCCCAAATCAAAGTTGTAATGTCGTTTTATAATTTTATATATTTTGTGCATTTTCTAAATGCTATCTTATAAGATAAATTATTTTAATAGAAAAATACTGGAAAAAATCGACTCGGCTCACAAGTGAATTCTCAGGCGGGAAACGAACCCGCAGCCTTTGGAAATCCGGTCCCATGCTCTCCCGATTGAGCACCCGAACCTTGTGAACACTCGTCGAAATTTTCTAGTACCTTTCCATTTACGCTGTTAGCATTGTCGCATCAATGAGAGAAACATCCTCTCATATTCGAAAGAAACATTTTCACAAATGTTTGGGCAATCCATTAAGATGAAACAGCCATTTAGTTTTATAATTTTATACATTTTGTGCATTTTTTCAATGCTTTTTTATAAGATCAATTATTTTAATAGAAAATATCGGAAAAAATCGATTCGGCTCACAAGTGAATTCTCAGCCGGGAAACGAACCCGCAGCCTTTGGAAATCCGGTCCAATGCTCTCCCAATTGGGCTACCGAGCCTTGTGAACAGTCCTGGAAATTTTCTAGTACCTTTCCATTTACGATGTAGGCCAGCGTTATCATATTCGAAAGAAACATTTTTACAAATGTTTGGGCAATCGATTAATATGAAATAGACATTTAGATTTATAATTTGAAATATATATTTTTTGTGCATTTTTTCAATGCTATAAGACAAATTATTTTAATAGAAAAATGCTGGAAAATATCGACTTGGCTCACAAGTGAATACTCAGGCGGGAGAATTATCCCTTAAATAATTTATCTTGTAATGTCATCTCGAGAATTATATTCCTTTAAATATTTACACCATCCATCGAGATCGGGATATGTTTTACCTACCTTTATGACTTGGATAGGATTTTCAAAACTACAAAGGCAAAATATTTCAACTATAAAAAGGCCCTTTTGAACCCGTTTCAGTTGATGGGAAGCGATCGTAATGTTGTTCTGTGAAAAGCCTATTCATTCTTGTTTTGTATATGAAAAGGTCGATATTAATGTGCCCCTTGTAAGAATTTCGACTTTTCCTCTCCCGTATTATTTAGAAATAGGAAAAAGTGCGTCTTCCTACTTTAAGCGATTATTTATTTCGTATAATGGCAATCTTCTTCAATGAAAAAACCTTAAATCGTATTGGAAAACCCTTGGTCGTATTACGGTTATTGTATAAAAGGGTCAAAGTATTGTCTTTGCTTGAGTGAAACAAAGAAGAAACAAAAGTCATGAATCCATATTGAATAGGATTTAGCGCCAAACGATTAACGAAAATACATAATAATTAATGAATTCCTTAAAATAAAAAAAAATCTAGCTCTTCATAAAATACCTCCTGCGTACGAATCTAAAAAGATCTGCAATAAATTATAGTTTGCCGGAATATTATCTATCTCCGAATTGACCAGCAAATCAGGCGTCGCTATTAGAGTTGGATTGGATTGAATCCATATATCAAAGACTTGAGGATATCCTTAACAGAACCTAGATAGGAATACTCACAGAAAAAAACTTGCTTAACAATCGCGATGGAAATGTTTTCTGCATGATTCTGCTCCATGTTTTTAAATCAATCATTAAAAGTGCTTGGCTAGTTGTTTATTGAACCAATAGCCAGATTTGTTGCGATTGAGTGAAAGCGTAATTAGATGTGAATAACTTAGATTCCTTATTGAATCAGTAAAAGTATAAATGTAAACATGGCTCGTAGACGAAACGTACAAACTGCAAACTTTACACATCGGTCTTTATTTTGCTAGTTTCCAATGTATGTAAATTAACATATTGAATGTCAATTATTGTCGACAAATTTTCAGTTTTAATTTCAACGCATAGAGTTTAATATAAAATGGGTAAAATATATTTCGCTGTAAGTAGAAGAGCGTAACTGTTCTGTGAGCTAAAAAATACTTCAGAATAAAACACTTTTTTAAGGATTTTTGCGCATGTTTTATTGTATATTTAATCCTGACGTTTCGACTCCTTTACAGGAGCCGTGATCACAGGATGACTGATAAATATAAAATAAAACATGCGCAATAATCCGTAAAAAGTGTTTTATTCTGATGTGTAATGTGCGCGGAAGTGTAAGAACTAAGTAAAAAAAAACTTTTCACTAAAAAATCATCAAACTCTCCTGTGAAATTTAATTAATAGAATTCTTTTGTGACAATCTTAATAAAAGGTGACAATAGAATAAAGCCGTTTACGTTTATGATTATTTCTTGTATCTAGAATCAAATTTCGTTAATACCACGGTAGATGTCGGTGCTAAAGCGAATATCATTTGCCCTCGCAAAAGCTTTCCAGACAATGAAAACAGTATTATTACATTTTATAAGACTTTTATTGTTTCATAACCCTCGTTAACAGTTAAGGATAATTGAACAAAAAGTACTAAATGCCCCCACAAAATTCAACCTCTTTTTCTTCACAAGCTATTTTTCCGATTAAAGACTCTTCAAAAATTGCAAAGGTTTTGAATTTTAAACAAACGATTGCAATTTTATATAAGAATTTAAATTGCTTTTTGAATACAATTTAAAATCTAGCTTTTAACTAATTAAGTTTGATAAAATATCTTAATTTCACTTTGAAATTTGCATGGTCACGGCAAGTTATTTTAGAACCAAAGCTTCTTGGATTGTCATTGTTCTTTCAGATGAAATTTATAGGAACTATTCGGTCAATTAAAAGGTATCAAAAATTGTATAGATAATACATTTGAATTTTGCTTTTAGTTCTAATGATATGTATATCATATCAAGATATGTATTATGAATAATGCAAGCAATATTTATAACAAATAATTAATTGAAATTAAAAAGAAAACTCTTTTGATAATCGCTTTATACTTAAGAGATTATTGTTTTGACAAATCTTTAATTTTTCAAGTCTAATAAGTGACTTCTGCACAGGTGCACACCGATATTAAAAAGATCTATTATGGATCATCATTAAAACGACAAAATTAAATCTTCTTAATTGAAATATAGAGTACCTGCAAAATTTGAATGTGAGAACTTTGTTATAGGATTTCACACAAAGACACTGTACATAAAAATAAATGAATATTGTGTTTTTAATTTTAGTTTTTGCATTCACACACAATGCCATATTTCTTCTATTTATTCATATTTCGGCTAATGCCATATAGGATCAGAACCCACGACCTTTCGCTATCCGGTCGAATGCTCTGACCACTGAGCTACCGATACACTGGCAGACGCGTCGAAATTAACAAACGTATTTCAACTTCTACTACGAGCTAATATCGTTCCACCAATGTTGAACGCTAACTCATATAGCGAAATCAACCACCCATATAGCGAAAGGTCGTGGGTTCGAATCCTACGTGAGGGCTCAGAGGCGTGGTCGTTTCTAACATGCGTATTTTTAATCTTATTGTATTATCAGCCAAGATAAGGAAAAAAACCTCCATGGGAAACAATAGGGGAACACAAAAGCTATTGAGATTCACCCAGACTTCGTCTTTTGAGACTGATTTATAGTTTGCTAAGTTTAAGTTTCTTTTCGTAAAGGCCTGCTTTATAAATGAAGATATAAAAATAACGATCCATGATCCACCTGAATTCTATAACAAAACATTAAATAAATTTTCATTAGAACTTGCCTATATGACAACAAATTGCTGTGATTTATTCAAATGTGTATTTTTTGTCAATGTAATTACTGGTTTTGACGACCGTTTGGTGCAACGGTAGCGATCCTGCCTTTCGTACCGACGGTCCTAGGTTCGAATACCGGTAGGGGCAGATGTTTGTATGATGAAAACGAGCATTTGTACCTGAGTCATGGGTGTTTATATATATTTCCATAAATATTACATATCTATGTATCATATATGTTTGTCTATCCGTTACCCTAGTATCCATAACATAAGCCTTACAGTGCTTACTTTGGGCTAGGCTAATTGGAGTGAATGTAGGAAATATTTATTTATTATTGATTTATTTATTTGATGATTTTATTATATCGTAATTAAGTTAATATGTGCTATAAGAGTTGCTATCGACATCGAAATATCCATTCTATTAGTTATTTGTATTATTAAAGTTGTAATTTTAAATCTATAGTAATTTTTTCAATGACTTTGATATTTGTATGCCCAGCAAAGGATAAAAACATAGTAAAATCTTAAAACTAACATAAAAATCTATTTACCTACATTTTTTAATAAAGAATCAGAAGTTGAATCTAAATTCCCTGTGCCTACTGATATTATTCAAAATATTTTACCTATTGTTTTGAAAACAAAATTAATTCTTTCTCAATTTTACTGTATTCTAGTAGAGTATCTAAGTTACTCGGTGTGGCGTGGGAGTAGGAGGCCCTATATAAATTGTTTGGCCATTAATGCTACTAGGGTTGTTCTCTAGACTATAAAAACATAGTATTAACTAGAGTAAAAGGCAGTCAATCTACCCTTTTGACTTTCAGAAGGGCTACTGGGCTCTCGTAATTAATTTAGTTTCTGGGTTCCAAGATTAACTTCCCTTGATCTAACTAGGTTTTTTCGTATTTATTACCAACATTTATAAATTTTTCATAAAGCTTGTTTAACGTTCTACTTAGGACATGATAATGTTATACGTTCTTATTTAACACTAGCGACCCGCTCCGGCTTCACACGGGTGGGATAGCTGTCGAGCATAATTATGCCTACATGTTTTGTCTGTTGTAGGTTCACATCAGCTTGATGCGACGAATATGTGGATTATTGTGTATTTTAATGGTTTTAATTTTATTTTATTATGTATATATTATAAACCTGTAAACAAATTAAAATATTTGTTTGTATATAACGTTGATAACTTCTGTCTGATTACGTGTAAAAACGAATATATTTGGTTCAGAAATTACATGTGACATATTAAACGAAAAATAAAGCAATTCTGAGGGTATCATAGGAATTTTTCGAAAAATATAGTTTCGCCAGTTCCATTGGCAGTTTGTATTGTACATTCGATCAAAAAATATCTATAATTGATTACTTTGAATCTTGTACCGTTACATAGTTTTATATGTGGCCAAAAAATTTTCTTTTGAGCTATATATTAAGTTCATCTGCTATCATTCCTTTAACAGAAAAAAATTAACTGAAATCTTCAGAGAACTAAACAGAGCTGCTTTCCATTAGGCAGTTGCTGTTACGTTAATCACGCATTGTCCTGTTTAACGTTTCAATTGATTATTTCTGACGGTTTTATGAGACATATAAGCCTCTTCCCAAATAATTAATCAAATTGCAATCTTTCAAAGGCATTTTTCTATCGGATCTTACTTTTGCTAATAGTAAATTTATTAGAAATGTTTTACTCGTGTCTCCAATATCACCTAAAAAAGCATTTTTCCTCAATTACTATTTAATAATGACATTATTATGTCATAAACTTTTTTGTTCATGATTTAATTTTAACCTATCATCTATATAAATATAACAAACATATAACATAAATTCGATCATAAAATTTTTCTCTTAAATATCAAAACCAACGCAATCGCAAACTTCCAACAACACCAAAAAGGAAAAGGAATACCTTGCAGTCGTCACCTCCATTCGCTCTAAGTCTGTTTGTTATTGGTGTAACTATGTCTGTTTTTTAGTTTTTTTACGCTCCTAGACAATTTTAGCACCCTCAGGACACGATAAATTCTCATGGATACCTCACAGACTCACTATATCTTCGTCCTTTGTGACCGCTCCTTTAGAGAGGGAAGGCGCGTGTGCTACCCACCTCGCCGAGTTTACGCATAAGAATCGGTGACTAGCATCCAGAAGGAGTGTCGGTCGGGATGGAGAAGTCTGGTCGGCTTACTCCCAGAAGGGGGGGGGGGGACTCCCTAACCTGAAGGGTGGGGATGTTGCGTTTGTTTATAGAGTCTTGAGCCTGTAAGAGGAGGTTCAGGTCGGGTGAAAGCTGGCTGGGTGGAATATTGGCCTTTGTTACCTACGCGTTATCGCTCGGCACGGGAGTGATCGCATCAAGAGAGTCATCACCGGTATAAGAAACACGCTTGAATTTATTTTTTCACGCGTTAGTTTTTTGAGATATCTCCTGAGATATTCATTTAATTTATATGCTGTAAATTATGGATCAAATTATTCTGTATAAAACGTATTTAAAATGATAAGGAATAATACTATATAATTAAGCTATTAATAGCTTTCCAATTACCGCATCGTACGTAATATTTTTTAAAAATATATGGATGTATAAGATAGTATAGTTCGCTATCCTTAAAAGGTAGATACATGCCATCGCTGACTTTTTTTTAGATCTATAAAAGAAGAAGATCCTAACATTAAATGTTTTGTAATATCTCAAAGGGCCAACTTACACAAATCATTGACAAATTAAATACCTAAATCTTCCTCATAAATTAGCCTATCCATTGATGAAAACCGCATGAGAATCCGTTCAATAGTTTTTGAATTGCGGTGAGAAAGTCAGACAGACGCGGCATAGGACTTTCAAGTCCGATGCTTTTGTTGTGAATTTTTATGAAAAGAATATTAATGCGATAAACACATTAATAATATTCCCGTTAACGTAGTAAGCTAAACACTTGTATGTATGTCTGTACATCGGTGAGGGCCGAACTCGGTTCGCTTTGTTTAAAGCTGATATCTCAACCGGTGGGCTACTGCCGCCTTAATTCATTATATAATGCCGTGTTTTGTCCCAGAAATTTTGCCAATTAAGAACCTAATTATAATCCTTCGTGGTTTCTAAGGGTAACATTGCATAATTATCTGTACAGTGATACAGAAAATTAACATGTTCCATGTTGTAACATGGAACGTGTTGTTGAAAAATATAAAAGTGCTTAGTTCGAGGGGTAAACATAAGTATAGGTATTACACGGTTTTTATTAAAATTTCATGACAGACACTTTCGTCGGGTTTGCTTGAAAATGGTGGAATCAGTTAGGGTTTTATGATCGATTAATGGATCAGATATTATTGTGTTACTGCTAAGAAGAAAGTGTGGCGATGTTTACCCCTAACGAATGCGAAGAAGAGATATAAACAGTTACGATTCGCGAATAGAATATTCCTCAATTTACCATAAGATAACTAGTTTAATACAAAGTTGATATATATATACTCGTAGTTGTAGCAGTTTTTGAAATATCTTTTGTAAAAGAATTTCGTTATAATGATTAAAAAATCAAGAATACCCACTTAAATAAAGTATAATTCTTATACTATTTAATTTCGCAAGTTTGTCATCTCTCATTCGAAAGAAGTCCACTGCAGAACGGAAGTCTTCACCACAAATGGGTTTGGGTTTTCCCATAATCTCGACGCTTGGCAAACGGGTTGGAGATTGTAACACTGAACCCTGACCCGGCTATAAGACAGGATTAGTGGAGCAGATTTATATAAATAAATAAAACTGAAATTCGTTGTCAAATGTATAGATTTATTCTAATTACAAAATAAAAAAAATATAGTACATAAAAGACAACACATGAAATAAAACAAGAAATAAAATATATATTTACAGTCGTAGAGTAATATACATGGGTCCCATTCCTATTTTTGCTCTCTTAAAATAATCTTAACCTAATTATTTATATTCACAGAAACTATTATACTAATATTAATTTATTAAGACATATACTTAAGTTTAAGATAATATTGACTAAACTTATACGACGACTGACTCCCACGGAGAATATCAAAGCATCATACCTTAAGTACCTGTATTTTAAACTAGGTATGTGAAGTAGAGAAAGATCTCGTTCAGAGTTTCAAACAAACGACCACCTCGCTTCTCGTTATCTGAACCGCTGTACAAAGAAAAGCCCGCTTCCACCACTCCTGTAGTAAAGAACATATATTGTTTACATAAGATACCGAAGAAATAGAAGGAATCCTAAGTAACAATAAATAAATTATGTAACTTTTGCTTACATACCCTTATAAAATATAATTATCCTTCTCGACAACCACGTACATAATAAAACCCCTAGAACACCTTGCCAAATAAGTCATGGAGTTATTGGGTGATTATGTTTCTATGTCATAACTGAAATATTAAAGAAAATGTTTTCAATTGCCAAATACACTATTACATAATGCTTAATATATACTACACACAAGTTATTACAGATAGTAAGTTTGCTGTAATTGTTCAAATAATTACTTACCAATGCAATTTGCGAAATAGATATGAATATTATGTAGTAAATTAGCAAAATAATGTAATAAAATTATATGTTATTCCTTCGATTGTTTCGGATATTATTTTAGGGGTGGACTTTTGAAAAGCTTATCAAATTGCGCCTGAAATTTTTCAAGATGTTTCTTATATTGAGGCACCTAAGAATTTTGATTGTCAGGTAACAATGGGGGTGACGGAGCCTATTTATAAAGTAGAATCATTCGGTTCTTTGTCTATAGAACAGCAGCTAAAAGCAAATGAAGTTGTAAATAAGTTTGTAAATATATCATTTGAAAAGGCTGGATTAGGTAAGACGGATCTTATACAACATACGTAAATCGTATTCGATGTCTCCAGAAAAACTTAAGGAACTTCATGGAGAGTTAGATGAGATGCTGAACTTAGGTGTACTGATAGCCAGTGAAGGACCGTGGAATAATCCCACGCTGATGGTACAAAAACCCGATGGTAAATTAAGATTTTGCCTAGATTGTCGGAAGTTAAACGCTGTCACAAAGGGGGATGCATACGCGATTCCTTATATTCCCCAAATTTTAGATAGTCTACGACAAGCGAAATATTTGAGTTCAATTGATTTAAAATCTAGCTTTTGGCAAATTCCTTTAGACTTTTCCTCTCAGGAAAAAACGAGTTTCACTGTTCCAGGCAGAGGATTGTTCATATTTACTGTCATGCCATTTGGTCTCTGTAGAGCACCTGCTCGTCAACAGAGATTAATGGATATGTTGTTTGGTAACAAATTTAACTGTTATTTAACAAAGGGGATGTGTTTTGTCTACGTAAATGACATTATTGTGGTGAGTTCGGATTTTGAAAACCATTTAAACATTCTTAATCGCGTGTTTGAAAAGTTAAAGTTAGCAAAGTTAACAGTAAATTTAAATAAATGCCATTTCTTTCGTAGTTCACTTAAATATTTAGGATATGTCGTCGATGAACATGGACTTCGAACAGACCCGGATAAAATTAAATCAATTTTAGATTTTCCAACACCCAAATCTGCTAAAGAAGTTAAAATGTTTCTCGGTAACTGTTCCTGGTATCGACGGTTTATTAGAAACTTTTCTACAATTGCTGCTCCTTTAAACCGTTTAACGAGCAACAAATCTAAGTTTACATGGTCAACGGAAGCTGAACAGGCATTTGATGTATTAAAAGATGCTTTGGTTACAGTACCAGTTTTAGCGTGTCCTGACTTCTCCCGTCCATTTGTTGTTCATTATGATGCATCTGGTTATGGTATAGGAGGAATGTTGATACAAAATTTCGATGGTATTGATCATCCTGTAGCTTATGTGAGTAGGTCTTTGAACAAATGTGAGAGAAATTACAGCGCAACAGAACGTGAAGCATTGGCAGTAGTGTATGCAGTCGAAAAATTTGAACCTTACTTAGGTACTCGACCGTTTAAAGTAGTCACAGATCATGCGTCACTTAAGTGGTTTATGAAGTTAGAAAATCCTAGTGGGCGTTTAGCGCGTTGGGGGTGTCGCCTATCGCAATTCAAGTTTGAGATAGAGCATAGGAAAGGTAAAGACAATATCGTACCGGACACATTGTCACGTTTGATGCCTGTAGAATCCTTAAATATCTCCGACGTGTGGTATAATAGAATCTTTGAAGGTTGTCAAAATAATCCTCAAATTTTTCCAAATTTTCGCGTTGAAAACGGAGTGTTGTTCAGATACAGTGAGGCAAAATATTCATTAGCACAGGAGTTTGAATGGAAAGAGGTTGTATCTAAGGAGAGAAGAGAGCAAGTTGTTGAAGAAAATCACTGTCCTCCCACTGCAGGACATTTATGTATATTCAAAACTCATAGACGTCTCAGCTTACGCTTTTACTGGCCAGGAATGTTTAGAGATGTATCAAATTTTATTAAAAATTGTGATATTTGCCAGTCATACAAACACCCAAATAAATTAACACCTGGGAAGATGGGAGAACCCAAGCGATGTTTTCGGCCATTTCAGGTTGTTTCAACTGATTTAGTTGGACCTTTACCTAAGTCGCGGTCGGGATACTTACATTTGCTTGTGGTGACCTGTTGTTTCTCTAAGTATACCATTTTAGTACCTTTAAGAAGGGCAACCAGTGCAGCAGTGGCTGATTCCATAGAACGTTGTGTATTTTTAGTTCACGGAATACCGGAAACCGTGATTGCTGATAATGGAGTGCAATTTACGGGATCTGAATTCCGAGCTATGCTGAATCGTTATGAAATTTCACGCATACATTTTGGTCCACGTTATACACCTCAGGTAAATCTTGTCGAGAGGTACAACAAGACAGTTATGACTGCTGTTGCTTCCTATGTGAAAGATGATCACCGTTCATGGGATGTAAATATTTTTAAGGTTCAATTCGCCTTAAATAGTGCTGTGAATGAAACCACAGGATTCTCCCCTTTCTTTCTAGTTCACGGTCGGGAACCAATTATGAATGGATCATTTTATAGACAATTTGAAGGCGACGATTATGAAATCGCCATGCCTCGAGAAGAGTACGCAGGGGAATTAGGGTCACTTCAAGATGTTTTTGAGAAAACCCGGGTCAGATTAATACAGGCACATAATAGGAATGCCAGGTATTATAACCTCCGCAGACTATCACCTCCGGTGCATCAAGTTGGGCAGATTATTTTTAAAAGGTGTTATACACAGAGTGACGAGTGAGTGCGAATTATAAAGCAGCTAAACTAGCACCCAAATACGAACGATGCAAGGTGCGCAAAGTGTTATCACCATTAGTACTTGAATTGGAGTCGATGGAAGGCAAGCCGTTAGGAGTTTGGCATGTAA
Source organism: Calamotropha paludella (assembly GCA_927399485.1). NCBI lineage: Eukaryota > Metazoa > Arthropoda > Insecta > Lepidoptera > Crambidae > Calamotropha > Calamotropha paludella. The sequence goes on along the minus strand of OV656826.1, from coordinate 10,760,131 downwards.
AAGATTTAAAAAGTTAAACATGTCATGTTCACAGGAATCCAACTTAGTAATTTATAAGTAAATTTAATTAATTATTTTTTGTACATTTATTTAATAAGATATTATTAATTACTTAATTTCTACTTTGAAAACGCTGAGGGCAGCGTAGCTTCTCATTTACGTTCTAAACTAAAATAGGAAAGGGGTTATAAGTAGAAGACCATAACTGGAAAAAACGCGTCTGGTTTGTGGTCAACGGTGGGTGTATGGTGATTAAATTCATTATCATTAGTTGCCTTTTACAAGACCCTTAAGAGTAAAGAGTTGGTATTATTACTTTACTGTGTCAAAAACCAAACGCCACGAAAGTATTCTCTTACACAAAAAATCGTTATGACAAGAAAATTATATATATATACTTTTCTTCTTACATTCACACCAATTAGCCTAGCCCAAAGTAAGCACAGTGAGGCTTGTGTTATGGATACTAGGGTAACGGAGAGACATACATATATGATACATAGATATGTAATATTCATAGAAATATATATATAAACACCCATTACTCAGGTACAAATGCTCGTTTTCATCATACAAACATCTACCCCTTCCGGGATTCGAATCCCAGGACTTTCGGCACGAAAGGTACCGTTATCGCTACCGTTACACCAAACGGTCGTCGAATATAATTTGTGAAGAATTATTATTATTGTATATAATTAGAAATATTTGTGAAGAGCTTGATTAGATCTTTTAATAAATATGATATATTGACTCAAAGCTAAATAGGAGGAAATTGCTCCATACCACAATTTTCTAGTAACAAATATTTGAAAGACGCAATATATTGAAACTTCGACTTTGTACCAATTATCGTACATCAAAAACAGCGAGCCGTCTATATCACTACCGCATAGTCAATCTATTCCAGTATCGAATTCCAAGGCGACATTTTCTGGGTCGAGATTCGACTCCAGGGAGGATTGGGTCAAGGCATCCATTCTCGAGTAATCTCGCATATACATGTATCTGGAGTTAAGCTTCCTTGTGATTTGACCTTAAGTGAAGGATAAAATGGATGGGAAAATAAGTTATGTGTTTATTTCTTCCTGCAAGCGCATTATGAAAGCGGGATGGTTAAGTACGTTTATTATGCGTGGAAAAATATTAAAAATTTAGAAAGAAAGAAAGAAAGAAAGAAAGAAACGATTTTTATAATTTTTATATATTTTTTGCATTTTTCAATGCGATCTTATAAGATAAATTATTATAGGTAATAGAGAAATACTTGAAAAAATCGACTCGGGTCACAAGTGAATTCTCAGGCGAGAATCGAACCCGCAACCGTTTTCTAGTATTTTTCTATTGTAATAATTTATCTAATATGATCGCATTGAAAAATGCATAAAATATATGAAAAATTATCAAACTAAATGGCTGTTTCATTTCAATTGATTACTCAAACTTTTGTAAAAATATTTCTTTCGAATACGAGAGGATGCGTTCCTCTCATTAATGAAACAACGCTGGCATACAGCGTAAATTCAGAAATGTATTGAAAAGTTTCGACGAGTGTTCACAAGGCTCGGTAGCTCAATTGGGAAAGCATTGAACCGGATTTCCAAAGGTTGCGGGTTCGATTCCCGTCTGATAATTCACTTGTGACCCGAGTCGATATTTTATAGTATTTTTCTATTATAATAATTTATCTTATAAGTAGATTTTTTTTTAAATCAGATTCTGTAAAAATAACGTTAAACTGTTTAGATATAAACTATTTTTAATTAACATTAAGTGTGTTGGGATTCTCTCATTACCTAAATAACCTACCCGTTATACTAAAGGTATTGAATTGTTTGCCCAAAAAAAATTTTAATGTTTCCAGTATCACTTACAGGTTTTAGTTTAATCGTTGTTATTTACGTGAACTTGACACTGTAATGGATAATTGGTACTACAAAAACTCTAAACATATAATAGAAACTTGAAAACTGTAGGAATAATATACACTCGAGAGCAATGAATCCGGGTCACTTAAAGAATCCTAAAAATCTCGGAAACTAAAAATGCTAGGTTAATGCAATAAATTGTATTTAATAGACAATGTAATACTCCTTAAATGAAGGTATTAAAACTTCTTAGTTATTGTAAAGTTATATCATAAAAAAATCAAATTTGAAAAAGGGCCACTTTCGAAGATGGAACTACGAAATTACAGCATTTGGTTTTGCTTTTGTTTGTAATCTTTCATTTATGTGGGTACATAAACCATGTTGATAGTGCTCTATATTCATTATTCAAGCTGAAATTATGTCGCTTACGCCTGAAGAATGCACCAGAATACTTACAATGCTGGAAACCGGCCGGAGTCAGCGCGATACAGCCAGGACTGTCGGTGTGTCGCTGTCAACAGTACAAAGAGTTCTCCGACGTTACGAAGAAACTGGTTCTAACCTACGCAGACCAGGAACGGGCAGAACCAGGTGTACCACAGCACGAGAAGACCGATACTTGGTGAACACCATGCTTCGAAATCGCTTTCTCACAGGAACTGAACTCACCAATCAGTTTCGACGCCTCGGAGGAAGTAACCCAAGTGCATGGACAGTAAGTCGTCGGCTTGCTGAATCTAACTTAAAACCCCTTAGACCTGCAAACGGCCCTAAACTGGAGCGTGGGCATCGTATTTCAAGACTAAGATATGCCCAGAGCCACGTAAATTGGAGTATTGAAGATTGGTCAAAAGTTATGTTCTCCGACGAATCAAAATTTATGCTCTACAAGCACGATGGAAGACACAGAGTGTATCGAAGACCAGGGGAAAGATTCAAGCAAGCATGCATCGAAGAAAAAGTAGCCTACGGTGGTGGGTCTGTACTTGTGTGGGCCGGAATTTCTTCTGAAAGTCGCACAGAGCTGGTGATCATAGAAAACGGCTCTTTAACTAGCGTAAGATATGTGGAAGTAATCCTCAATGATCACGTTGGTCCATTTATGGTCAATTTAGGTGAGGATGCTATATTTATGCATGACAATGCCCAACCTCATACAGGTAGGATTGTGAATGACTACCTTCAAGAGATGAACATTACTCGTATGGAGTGGCCAGCGCGCAGCCCGGATATCAACCCGATCGAGCATGCTTGGGACGAGCTAGGCAGATGCGTAAAACAACGAAACCCTCCCCCAATCACGCTTCGTGAGCTCAAAATTGCTCTCACAGAGGAATGGGAGAATATTCCCCAAAATCGTATAAGGAACTTGGTGTACAGCATGCCAAACCGCGTAAACGCAGTAATGGAAGCACGAGGAGGCAATACGAAGTATTAAAATTCAAGAAAATCGTAATAAAGTTCAAACATTTCATGTTTCCTATTTTTGTTTTAAGGAGAGATCAGCAGTTTTTTTCTTTATGTAATTTTGTGTTAATAAAATGTATGGTGACTCATATTTTTTTTACTTTCATTTAAGGAGTATTACATTGTCTATTAAATACAATTTATTGCATTAACCTATCATTTTTAGTTTCCGAGATTTTTAACATTCTTTAAGTGACCCGGATTCATTGCTCTCGAGTGTATATTGGCTTTGCTTCGTTAGAATGGAAACTCAAATCCTTAACTCTTAACTCTAATCCCGAAACAGAATTCTGCGTTATCCTTTAACTCTTAATAAGAATAATGAAATAGTAGAAGTCTCTCACAAAGCAGTCTACCCCATTCACCGGACTGCAAAGTTGTTTGCATTCATTGCAGTCCGAGATATAAACTAAACATTAAACATATGAATAAATATATACATACATCTAGGAGTAAAATTTAAAAGCTATATTTAAGACCTTGCAAACATATTTGATACAAAATTATTTCTGCCCAAAACATAACAGAACCCAACTAAGATTTATTTCTTCAAAACATGCCTCTGCGTTCTCCTCTTCTCAATAACACTCGCCGATGACGGTCTTCACTGTACAAAGATATCATGTTTTCATCATAGAATAATCCCTGTCCCAGTTGTCATGAGTCAATGATACACATTTTCAAGCAAAGTTAAGCCTGGTAATTCGGTGCTCACGGGGCAATTTATGGGTCACGTGATGACATTATTAAGTATAATTATCTCTTTACCGTTATAGATTTATTATAAACATCATTTACATTCCATTTTTTTACTAATGCTTATTGACGTGACAACGTCTTATAATTCGATGGAGCCGGCTGCACGCACAAAAAAACATGACGCATGCGGCGTTACCTCGCTCTAAGGCGTTGCATTTAAGGCTTGAAGTGCAAGCGAGAGCGCGGAACGAGCGACAAAGAGGCACAATCGCCCTCCGAGTTCGGCAGCGTTCGACATCTGTCTCTCTCCTACTTGAGTGAGCGATGCGTCCGCGTGGACAGCTGCTATACAATAATACATAAACATGTTTTCGTCAAGTATGAAGTGCAGTGAAAAGTGAATGTGGTGTCAATTGTTTATAGCAACGATAATTGCGGCGATAAAGGTAATGATTCTTTCGATATTAAATATATGTTCAGTGATATATTATCGAATATTCGTGCTTTCATCATTAAAATAAATAGCATCGGTCCGCTAGTGCAGCGATTGTAGGTTATACTATAATTAGCAAAACTATAACAATAAGTTAACAGAACTATTTCACGATGAGTAAAATGGCTTTACATAATTGTATTTATGCGTAGAAATAAATGTAACTAGATCAATTCAATTGTGATTTCCATTTACCTCCTTCTCTATATTCATACAAAATATCTATCAATCAAATAAAATTAAAATTTTCTTTCGAAAAATGCAACCATTCAATCAATATTTTCTTATGACGTTGTCACGTTCAACTATCGTCAGTGAACCGATTTTACAGACAACCGATTTATTTTAAAAGAAAACATCTTTATACTCCATTTTGTGGCGCAACGCAAAGTTAATATCTTCCCTAATAGCATTTAGTCTATTTTAATTGAACTTATAATTTTAATGTGTTGTTGTTGTTATTTAGTGGTGTCAAAAATTGTGGATAAAGAGAGATTTTTTTTTTTTTTTTTCATAACCCTTGCCCAAAGAAAGTTCTGCATGGCTTAAGTTATGGATACTAGGGTAACGAAGTGACATACGTGAAACATAAATAAGTAAAACACAGAAACTTATGTACATTAATATGCAAACACCCGCCTGTGTTTTGTTCCGCATGTTTTTCTGTCTAAAAGAAAAACACATAATATATAGTTATCCGCGGAAAGCCATAACTTCAATTTTTAGGGTGTCCTCTTGACGTACTAACATCGGACTCCATTCGCGAATAGAGCGAACGTGCAGAATTTAAAAGAGTTATTTATAACGCTAAATACACCGATATTGATGTGTTTCACGAAACACTTTCTTCGCTTAAACATAAATTGTCTACCATTTTTCAATGACAATAATATTTTATTATAATTTATTATTTTAACATATCATTTTTTTTCTTTATTGATTTAGATTTTTTTATTCCTTACACAATTACATAAATTATAAAAAAAATACTTTTTATTATAATATTAATCTAACGTTATTAACATTCTTACTTTCTTATGTATTTAGCTTAATTTAGTTAAATTACATGCAATTTTAATTTGATTGATTTATTTTGTAAATTTATTCTCAATGTGTTATCTTTTTTATGTGATGTGTAATAATCATCATTACTCTAGTCAAATCATACTAATTTATTTGACAAGAGTAATAACAATCTGTTTATTATGGTATCTGTTTATTATAACAGTCTATTATGGGTATGAATATAAGAGTAATAATAATAATAATGATAATCTATACTAATAGTAATCTATACTAATATTATAAAGAAGTAAAGTTTGTGTGTTTGTATATTTGTTAAATTGTAAGGGGTAATCTCGGGATCTACTGAACTGATTTTAAAAATTCTTTCACCAATAGGAAGGCACATTATTGCTGAGTGTCATAGGCTATATTGAATGCTAGACAAAATTTTAAGAATTTTGTCCACCCGTGCGAAGCCGGGACGGGCCGCTAGTAATATTATAAAGTAGTAAAGTTAGTGTGTTTGTATATTTGTTAAATTGTAAGGGGTAATCTCGGGATCTACTGAACCGATTTTAAAAATTCTTTCACCAATAGAAAGGCACATTATTGCTGAGTGTTATAGGCTATATTGAATGCTAGAAAAAAATTAAAGAATTTTGTCCACCCGTGCGAAGCCGGGACGGGCCGCTAGTGTAAATATATACTGACAGGACTAATCGCCATTTTGATTAGTTCCCTTGTCAATCTTGCTTCATATTTATGCCAGATAAGTTTCAGTTTTATATACCGCCTTTTTAACAAGAGTTTAAAGACCGAATAGACGTCAACGGCTTTCTAAGGAGGTCAAGTTAACAAATGGGAATTAGCATTTTAGTTACTTTGCATAAGCAAGTTTGACGTGCTGTTGCATAAGTTTGGAGTTCAGTTAACTGTTTGTGTTTATATCAATATTTCGACAATATTTTAGTCAGTCAAATAATAGGTTTTTATAAAACCAGATAAGATTCTTTATTAAGAATTATAATAAACCTCGTTAGTGCCCATTATGTAATTTTCATTTAATATGGAAAATTTTAGCAAATGTGGAAAAAACACTTAGAATCAGTATCATTTTAATATAACGATTGGCATCTTTTGGTCAATTCTTATGGACGTGATACGCCAATATTTTTACAAAATAAAATTTGTATGTAAGTGAACGGATTGGTGTATCTATGAAACAACAATAGCTATCATTTATTAATTGTATTTATTTATTGTTTTCTAATAAATTCAAGATAAGTCTTTTATTATCAGGTGGTATTAATTTGATTCACAAATATGACTAGGAAGATCTGACAACGTGCATTACGTTGTCAGAACTTATTAGTCATATTATTGATGCCATAATAATAATTAGTATTCATTCTGTATGATTCTGTATACATAGTTATTCTACTATAAATATTATAGGACTAGGTTAGGTTAGGCTTAGGTTATGTGAATGAATGAATGAAAAATACTTTAATGTTTATATATATATATATATATATATATATATATATATATATTCTTTTATTTTGTTGCATCACACCCCTCTCCTTAATAGCTTTATTTCCCTCAACCTAAAGGTTGTCTGGTAGAGATCGCTCTAAGCGATAAGACCGCCTATTGTAGCACCCTTTCGTTCTATATATTTTTAAGCTATTTGTATATCTGTGTGTGTAACAATAAAGTATTTTTCCTTCATTCAAAAATCCTATATAAATCCTATATATCTAATATATAATAAAATCCTATATATATTTATATATATAGGATTTTGAAAATACCGACAAAAAATACAATATCTAAAAAAATGCTTAAATAAATACCTAAGTACACAAATCAGAATAAATAATAATACATATACAAATATCCAATAAGCTAAATTTACAAACAAGCAGCTTAGCAGTTATTGGTTAGTAGTGGTGTGTGCTACAACATGATCACAACGAACTCGGTGCGAATTGAGGCTTCACCCCAGTTGCTCTACTTTTTGGGTATACTTCGGCTTACGCTACGTACGTAATGGCTGACGTAGATCCTCTCTATAGACCCGCGGCGGATCAGATCCATTAAGGATTGCCACTGGGTTCAAAAATAGGCTTAGATTCACCGGGGTTGGTCATGGGCCAGTAACCCCTAAGCAGCGGACATGTTTTACACACGAATAGGCATACATGATAACGGGTAATAAAAATTTTAGGAGTTAATACATTTATCTAAAATGTATATAATGAGATATAATTATTATAACAAGGGAAATATATATTATAAAAAAGTTAATGTAAGTTTAAATAAGATAAAAAGTGAGTATAAAACAATTTCGCGTCTGTTATTAAGCTGCAATGAACTACTTTTGAATCTAGATAAAGAAAAACTGATGTATTGCAAAAATATTTTGATTTTAAGTTGTGATTAATAAAGTTTCTTTCTTAATGGTAGATTAAGTATTTTAAAATTTCACAGAAATTAAAGTCATTAGCTGTAACTATCGTTATTACCTTTTGCCGACCAATCAGTCATATTATAATGGTTTAAAAAAATTTTGTAAACAAAATAACAGTTCCAAAAACTATCCGTGATATGGTTGACGTAAACATACTGTCTTGAGTTCCTGCAAGTTTTAGAACGTACGTTGCAGAAGTAAACGAGGAATCTTTTAACTCTTAATCAGACAATTCAACCGTAGCTAACAGGTGCTTATAAAATAAAGTAATGGTATTAAACAATATTTCCAAATCTTTGTTAACTTAAGCTACATCGGAACATGAGAAGGGCTTTAGAGCTTCTATCTAATTGAAACGAATAACCGCAAAATTTTACGACTGCAAAATTCATAAGCTGCCTGTAAGATAAAATTTCTTCAAAGACTTCGAGTTTTTGGTTTAACCGTTCTCTATAAAAGGTTAGGAGAATATTAAAGGTGTTTAAATACAGTCAGCATCTCATTGAGGATGTTTTTTTACATAAAATGGCCGACCGATAAATCTTTTTGTAAAACTTCTATTTTTTGTTGTGTAGACGCTGACAATCGCTTAACAAAACGTATTGTTAAGCACCTCCAATACGCTATCAGTTTCTAACTCTCCGGTTGACTGGTAGAGAATGCCTAATGGCATTAAGTCCGCCATTTGTGTGCAACAAAGTTTAAATAAATAAATTGTCAATTTCTACGGGTCTTATTATTACATGACATAAACTTTATTGCCTAATACCTGCTTTACCCCGATCCCTTAAATGCGTGAGGGTACAAAGAGGATACACTGTTCGTAAGTTTTCTTCTGACCACTGAAATCCCTAAAATTCGCAACCCTTGAAATTTGATATTGTATTTGATTTCTCTTCCTCGTTTGTATTTAATTTGAATGCTTAAAACAATTATTTATAGACATTGCGTAGACAGGTCATTTTACTGGTATAGAAGACAGGGTTATCGTACAGAAAAATAAAACTCAGCAAGGCAATACAAAAAAAGAACATTTATTTGGAATCTAAAAAAAAATATATTCATTATAATTATATTTAGACGTTAACGGACAGAACATAAAATAAATATAAAATAACATAATTACAAAAGTGCTTTCATTTTTCTATTTTCTGTCTTACATCTTCTAAATTAATAAAAATGTAAAATATGCCTACAAAAACAACCATATCTTCGAGCCCACAAGTGGGATTCGAACTTTTCGCTATCTGGGCGAGTTCTCTGACCGCTGAGCTACTAAGACGCTGGTAGATATATCGAAATTTACAAGAGCATTTCAACTTTTACTATGAGATAGTATCGTTCCATCAATGTTACAGGTTAAGCACCTCAATATGGAAAGTAGTATTTTTACAAATCTATAATCTAAGATCACAGTTGTTTGTGTGTTTGTCTGTCCGCGCTTTTCCCCACTCTTTTCCATTGTATATGCGTTACCATAGCAACGCGTTAACCGCAAGTAGTTCGTCTACCGGACGCTAGATGGCGCTAACGGCAAAATATATAATAATGGAAAAATATTAAAGCATTTTTTCCACCTGTGCGAAGCCGGGACGGGCCGCTAGTATCTAATATTCTATTAAGATAAAACAGCTATATGTGCATTGTGAAGCTAAAAATAAAAACTAAAATTTCCATTTTAAAAGGCCTAACAAAAGCAAGTAAAACATATTTTTGAATCATTTGCAGAAAATGAGCTCCGCATAACCATATTCGCAACCATGGAAAACAAAGAGCACCCATAAATTGTTTAAAATGTTCATTGATTAAATGAAACAAAAGGTAATTTTATTTCGTTTTTAATTAACCTATCATTCTTCACAGGAATCCGTTTCATCCCTGACATAGCGAAAAGCTACGCCAGTATCCTTTTAAAACAAAACGTAACGAATAGCATTCCGGAAGTTTTGCTTGTTAAAATACTCGCGAGATATGTTGTGACGCAAACTCATTTGTAAAGGAAAGTTATGACTTGCGGTAAAATGTTAAATGGACTGAAGTATATTTTAACGTTAAAAGTCTAAAAATAATAGTTATGTTATGTGTACGTTATTTAAAAAAATAATAAGAAATCATTCGTTTGCGTCTTTAATAAATATTAATAGAGCAGGGAAAAGTTTAATGGTGAAATTATTGGGTTGGGGAATAAGTTCGTTCGGTTTTTTCAAAGTGCTTTCTTTCAACAAAAACCAATAATTATAACAATAAATTGATCAATAATGTATTCGCCGTTACTGTTTACAACCTCCTCCCACCTCTCGACTAATTTGTTGATGCCGTTCCGCCAAAAATCGTCCGGTCTGGTGTCGAAGAAGTTGATGAGCCAGTTTTTGAGGTCCTCTTCGCCGTCGAAGATAACACCCCTCATTTGATTCGACAAGGAATGGAAAAGCTGATAATCTGTTGGCGCAAGGTTCGGAAAGTACGGTGGATGCTGAAGAACCTCCCATTCGAGTTCTTGGAGTGCGGTTTTGACGACTTGTGCAACATGGGGTCTGGCGTTGTCGTGGAGCAAGATGACTTGGCCTTGTCGGTCAGGTCTTTTCAGTCGCATAGCCTCATTTACACGGCGTAGAGCTCCTTGTTGACTGTTGCGTTCCGTTCAAGCATTTCCCCGTGTATCGCACCTCAAGGCGATGAAGACATCGAATTCTGCAGGTCGTCCACTGCGAGGCATGTCTTCGAGATCAAAGTCACCATTTTTGAACTTTGCAAATCATTTCTGTGCTGCGCGCTCACCTATGACACCTTCTCCATACACGTTGCATATGTCACGAGCGGCTTCAGCTGCTTTTTGACCCCGATGAAAAGCGAAGAAACGTAGATGTCGAAAATGCTGATTTTTGTCACCTGGGTATTCCATTTCGAAGCCCAGAAAATAGGAAAAACTAAAAATATTCGAAAAACAAATAACACAGTTCTGTAGAGCAGAAAAGGCACTGTCTAATGAATACAAACACTTTGCTCAACAACAAACAAATACTTTAAATAATCCTCTTCGAAAAAAACCGAACGAACTTATTCCCCAACCTAATATTTTACGAACGGTTGCAAAGCGACCGATATTTCCGATAAATGTATCAAAGTAATAGGTTTTAGTGCTGTATTTTTCAAAGTGCCGGTTGAATGTTTACTATCTATGTATTGACGTATTTAGAGTTTCCTAAATAGGTTTACTGTAATTATATTGATTATTATATTATGATAATTGTGCAACATATTTCAAAAAAACTATCCCTGAAATCACTTCCATTTAAATACAATTTTATATATTAGTCACTAAGGGTAAGCATATATACTAGGAATATAGTTATCAATATATAAATGTATATTCGACTTTCAGCTCACTACAGGATACGAGGTTACGAAATACTACGGTAATGCTATTTATTATACAAAACGAGAGTTTTCCCAGAGACTCCAATATTTCAAAATAGTTACTTGCGCCATTGCCACGGAAGAACTAACATTGGCGTATGATGAGTCAACACAGTTTGGTTTCCATTCGAGGGTGCCTTCGATGCTCCTTTATTCTCGTCGTACCGTTAACTTTTTTAACAAAGGGCACGTGGTGAAATTGTCATTCCTTATTCTATAAATGATTACATAAAATCTCAATGCCTAAAATATAAGAAAAAATAAATAATCTTCAAGTAGAAAAATTTATATATATCTGGATAAGTAAAATAATTCTTATATAAAAAAACATGGTAAAAAAGGTGACCCTCCTCTGAATAAAAGTAAAAGTGTACTATGGGCCAAGAGCCACTGACCAATTTTAGGTGGTCATTTCAAAAGTCACGAAACTTTCTACAGTTAATCCTCCATACCCACTAAAAATGAAAAGCCACTTCTGGCTTCTGGCAGCGTGGCCGGGATAGACTACCCTTATATTTGAAGGAGGGTAAGAAATGAGTTTTATTTTAGTTAAAGTATCAGTAGGAGAGATGTAAATGCTCTGGCAGAAATCCCATGAAGACAAAATAGTGTCAATTTCCTAAAATTGTATGACTGATACTTTAACTAAAATTAAACTTATTTCTTACCCTCCTTCAAATATTCGGGTAGTCTATCCCGGCCACACTGGGCTGCCAGAAGTGGCTTTTCATTTTTAGTAGGTATGGAGGATTAACTGTAGAAAATTTCGTGACTTTTGAAATGACCACCTAAAATTGATCACTGGCTCTTCCTCTACTAGCAAAACTTTTTAAACACAATTTATGGTTTCCAGATTGGCAGTCAAATTGATGCTGGCACCGATAACATTTTGAAAACTTAGGAAAACCACACATTCGCATAGTGGTACATTATCGATTAATACCGCTAATACTAAAGCTCTGCTTGAGATGAAAAAAATATAGTATAGTTCCCGGCAAGAAATTTTGTTTACACTCCTACATTGTTGTGAAACTAAACCGAGAAGAGCACCTTTCCTATAACGTTTACCAAATTAATCGGTTGATCAAAGCAAATGCTTCAATGCTTACATAATATATCATGATGATACCATCGCATTTCCAACATTCTATCGAAGGATTGATTTATTACAATCTATTTGAAGGTACCGATCTCTTTTTTTTTCGTTAGAACCAATTGTAACCGGTTGCATTACCCAAGCTAATCAGCTGTTAATTTATTTACCACTTTTTGAGGTTGAAAGATGGTCAGTTAAAAATAAAAATAGCCTCTTATTTCACAATATTTATTAACTAAATCAAATTAGTATAACATCGTCGACGTCCGTATAATTTTTAAATAATTTCTATTCATCCAAAAGCATTTAACCCATTTAAAAATGGTGAGATATCGAGGATACATGTAACAGCCAGCCATTAACAATCTGCTTTTCTAGTAGTAAGTTACAGACACGAAGTACATCAGTGAATTCGTAAACTTTTGGCTTTCATTTGTAAGAACCAAAATTTCTAGGTTACCTCCGCAAAAATTAAGCGAAATACGCTGCCCACCTGCAAATAAATGCAGATACCGACCGTCACACCTTGCACCGTCACCAACTACTTATGTTTTTCGTCCGCACGCCATCATCAGAAGCTGTATTAGGATTTAATAAGACAGTTTAGAAGTAGACGTCATTGCGAACAGAGCGTTTTGTTTTATTTGTCACTTTTAAAACAGCTAAATCTTTCGTTTCGTAAGTTATACTTTTGAAGCAATGCTCAGATTGAAATAAACCAATAAGAACAATTTACTACAAGGAAGTTTATTCCGAACCAGTAATAGACTAACCTTAATACTTATGGCTCATTTCTTTTAATACACTTGCTACATCTATACCAAATGGTATTGTTTACGTGTTGCTTATTTACGTTACTGGTTATGTAACAGTACCTGCCCTCTTCCTGGTTTTATAAAACAAACTTCATGGTTTTTATAAATAATTTTAAAATAATAGTACCTAAAATTTCACCTATTTTATTAATAACGCTCCTGTGAGGAAGTATTAAAGTAAGTATCAAATACGTTGACGTTGCATTGCTTCAAATGCTTGGATAATAAAAATAGTTATTTGTTATGCAAGGCTGGAAAGTTGAGTTTTGGCCGCGAGTTACCTTTATTGAAACCTAAGTAAGCGAAACTCGCTACGTTCGTGGTACAATCCTAAACGTAGCTAAGGTTTCAAAGCTACGGTACTTTGGTGCCGAGCGAAACATACAATTTTTCACCTCCCTACTGCGAGGAAAACTTTTAGATGCAAGAAAAACAGCATAAAAAAATGTTAATAGGTATCTTCGTCGCTGCTGGATATGTTAGAATTTTATTATTTCGGATTTCACAAAATTTCAGAACGCATCTGAAATACTTTTAAATAGGCTTCTATGTGAATTGACTAAGAAAAGCAGAGGTAGCTTTGACAGTTTTTTTTCGGGTGCAGTCCGCAATCTAATCATGTGTTATAAAATCTCATCCATCATACGTTTAAAATTCTTATACTTAACATATTCTAAATATTATTTATTCTTGTTGTTTTTAAGATTTAAGAAACTAAACTAATTTAACAAATCCGAAACGGAAAATTATAGTATTAATTAAAATAAAAATAAATTGTAACTTATAATGACGACTCGAAAGGTAAAACACTTTTTACGCTAGCATTAAAACGCAGTTATTTACGCAGATATTGAAAGACAAATTATACTTTCCGAGCATGTGAGGTTAGATGATTACACAATGCAATTAAATTAGAATAATTTCCCTATTTTATTTTCATGCAGTGATCACTGATGGACTAAAATACCTACATAATAATATGAAATTTTTACTCAAATATGAAATAGTTAAAAAACTCAGAGCAATAATATCATATAATAATAATAGTACAATTTAAATATAATAAATACCACATAGAAGCGTTATCCTCTTTTCTACTTTGCTGTGCTCAACAGGGTCCAAAATTGTATCTATTATAATATGACAAGCTTTTACCCGCGGCTTCGCTTGCTTTAATATAGACTGCCGATTAAAGTTATATTTTTATCCCTCGGGAATAGTAATTTTTTTCTTGATTAACGGTACTCTATGTACTTTTCTGTACCTATGGCAAAGTGTATGCAACGTGTAACAAACAAACTCACTTTCGTATTTATATTATTAGTGGCCAGTCTATCGGTCTTCTACAGATTGTTTTTTGAAAAGTGTGCTCAGGAGCTGCATATGCTCATACCGCTACCGTCTTTTTTCCATCGGACATCCAGACGCACTGCGGGCTACCACCATTTCTCGGTTGCTATTTCTACCTGTCGCACCAAGCGTTTCTCAACTTCTTTAATAATGCGCGCATCAAAGGAATCGGTCCCTGCGTCTGTATTTCCGAGTACTTATAATTACTTATAACTATTTTTAAAGCCAGGGTGAATAGGCACCTCTGGGTTAGCTCGTTCCATCGTGGATTCTGTCTTGGCTCCCGGGTTTGATTCGGATCAAGAGCAAACCCATTCTAAATTGAAAAAAGAGTTAGGACTATAAGGTTTTTACGGATATGATTACCGTTACCCTCCATTACCTACCTACCTAGCCTACTATTTGCGCAATCATATGTTGTTACTATATAGAAGGACATATAGAGAGACAGGCACACAGACAAAAATTTAAATAATAGTACCTAGAATTGATATCAATGAGTCATAAAAGGTAAAGTCATAAAACTTGTCCAAAAATGTACAAGCAGAGCCTACAGTTTATATAGTAGAGCAGATATTTATATAGCCACTAACTTTGTCACACTTTGGAATGAAAATTAAATTGAAACCTCCACGCTACATTAATTCTACTTTACTGGACACCAAACGGCATAATACAGCAATAATTATTCACAATAAAATGCTTATACCACGCTAAAAATCTTTACCTAAGATAAATTAAAGTAATCAAATAAAGCCACACCTCTCGATATATACATAAATTCCATACCTTTTCAAAGCTTGTCTGGTAGAAATTGCTTATAGCAGAAAGCCGGCTCATTTTACTGCCGGTTTTAGTTGAATTCAATCGTGTACTATTTTTGTTTGCATTTTTATTGTGCAATAAAAGTTGATTGTATTAGTGGTGCGCCGTGCCTGTGGTTTGATTTAGTTAGCCACCATACAGCTTGTATAATAAAAAATAATAATGAGAAAATTTTGTTTTTTAAAATAAGTATTTTTTTATTTTTTTGAAATTGAAAGCTTCATTATCATATCATAGTAATTAGATTTTTTCGAAGAGCGGATTATCGCTATACTTAAGTATTTTTCGCAGCTGATTACGATGGTGAGGTCCAAATCTGTCCAAAATCTGTCCTGTACACGAAGGAATATTTTTTGATAAAATAGTAACAAAAGAAATTTTCTTAATGATGATCTAGAATTAAAGATAAATCATTAAATCCACTATGGATTTTAGGCACAATTACAGGGATTGGTGACTAAAGTATACTATAAAATATAACTTATTATGGTCAACTTCAATCATCTAGGTGTTTAGTACACTGAATGGTGTTATTTAATTGGGAGATTGAAGTGATACTATTTCCTTTACATGTTTTTTTAATAACCATCTATAGTAATAACGGAATGTCAGAGTTCAATTTCAAGCTATGAGAAAATATTTTTTCGATATTTCATTCATTAAAAATGTATTTTTATTGTGAAGCTAAAATTTTCATCAAACGGAAAGAATCATTTTTACTGAACTAACGCATTTATTTTTCACGATCTTATGTTTTATTAATTCTGACGATTCATTTTCCTTTCAGGGGCTGTGTTCACAGAATGGGAAAGATATTGGTTAGTTAGGTATATGTTCGAAATAAAAAATACTTATTAAGCATTTTTTTATTTTGAATGGATTCGCCTTTGATCTCAATCAAGCTTAGGGGTCAAGACAGGATCCACGATGGAATCGATCTAACCCATCTAACGATCTAAACCAGAAGGTGCCTATTCACTCTGGCTTTAAAAACGGACGCGTTATAAGTACTCGGAAATACAGACCCAAAGAGAGAGTTCCACTCCTTTACTGTGCACATTATGATTGATGTTGAGTAGCGCTTGGTGCGACAGGTAGAAATAGCAACCAAGAAAGGGCGGCAGCCCGCAATGCGTCTGGATATCCAATGGAAAACGGAGATGGCGGTATGAGCATATGCAACTCCCGAGCACCCACTAAAAAAAACAGTATGTAGAAGACCGACAGACGGGCAACTTTATGACGGGCAGCTAAAATATGAAGCTTACTCTCCATCACTTTGGCTCACCAATGAGCCTCTCAGCTCTGCGCTGAATCGTGTCTAGTGCAGCAAGTTGGTATTTGCTAAGCCGTCCCAGAGCTGTTTGCAATATTCCATGCAAGATCGGACTTGAGCTTTATACAGAGTTAAAAGCTATGCAGGCGTGAAATATCACGACCTTATTTAGGACACCCAGCTTTTTATCTGCAGTTTGATCATATTTTTATACTTTTCAATATTTGAATATAATCCTGACGATTTGACCTTTTCAGGAGCCGTTTTTGCAGAATTGTTAAGGTAATCACTGTCAACTAACCATATAGTTAGCTACTAAGCTTAACTGCTAACTAAACTAAAGCTATGCTTAATAGAAGACAAATAACTGGTCGCAAATACGAGCCAGTTGTCACTATGCAGAGGTGGCATCATTATTTTCATTACTTATCTCTGTATTTTCATGTTTTCAGAATTAAGCACGATTGCTTTTTGGCACATTTTTAATTTAAAAATAAATTTTGAAATCAAGCGTTACGTTTTATGAAATGAAAACACCTGGATTGGCAGTCAAATAAATCGTAGTAAATAATTTTCGTTCACAATTCATCGCCCGCTTAAAGTGTTGATAAAATTATTTTTGTTTTTGGATTCGGAAACAACCAGTGTTGTTAAATTCCTCCAAACCGCTGAAAAAATTAAAAACAAAATTAAAAATGTGAAATATCAGAAAAATATTGAAATTCATATATACGTTTAGACCCACGGCCGACGTTATTGTCTAGTTGGTATAATTTTTAAGTACTACAAAATCGTATGTAAAAATTATAGTATGCAACTTACTGTTTATCATAGTTCTCTTTTTTTTCTTTTAGACACACTGATTTCCTCCTATTCATATTTTAATATAATTATATAAAAGTAAATTTAAAATTGTTTTTCGTTGCGCAATAGTGAGAACGGGCAAAGAAATTTGGACACAAGTCCGACGTTGGCAAACGCCTGACGGGAACTGACGTACGCAGTGTAAAAAAAAACTGGTTGGTTGCCTGTAAAGTCGGTATACGGGCGAAATTTTTACGTGACAACGACTTTGAGTGGTAAAATAATTTTAATGTGAATATTCATTCGTATAGTAGGAAGAAGGATGAAATAATAGTAACAATTTAAAACATTTATTTTATACAAAGAATTATATTTAAAACATTAATTTATAGGCACGCGTCCCTTCCACTTTTTATGTCTGTCTCTCTCGCTCTTAGGCGGGCTAACCATGCCCGAGTGGAAGGGACGCGTGCCTCTCACTCGCTCTTATTGTAAGCGCATAACGTGAGCGGAGCGTAACGCAGTTTCTTGAAGTGTCACCCGGCAAACCAATTTATAAGACGTTGTCACGTCAAAAATAAAGTACGGCCTATCATACAATATCTTTAAGTTTATCCTATATTTTTTTTTATAGTAAATACTTAAAATACTTGTTAAAAACAATTTTTACTGCTTATTCTCAGATGTCTTAGCTTAATATTAACCTAAATTTAATTCAAGTAATAACTTAACATATGATCTGAAGCGGTACGCAGTTTGCCAAGTCAACTAATCCTTACTAATATTATAAATCGGAAAGTGAGTTTGTTTGTTTGTTTGTTCCGCTTTCACGCCGTAACTACTGAACCGATTGCTTTGAAATTTTGCAGATGTAAAGATAAAAGTCCGGATTAAATAATAAGGTACTTTTTATCCTGGAAAAAAATTGATATTCCCGAGGAAAAACAAAAATATTGTTTGCTTGATGGATGGATTGTAGATGGCGCTGTGTTTCGTTTAAAACAACGTAAAATATTGCAAACGAATATAAACATGTAAATTCAGAAGCTAAATGATACGAAAATGAATCCTCGAAAATGAGGAATTCTGGAGGGATGACGTACAATTTGTTTTATCGTCTAAATTGTTTTTTTTACATCTACTTATCCTGAAATCACTAAAGTCAACGAATTGCTAATTGGTATAAGTATTAGTTACGTTATTTAGTTCTTGAGGTATGCGATAGATGGCACTGGGTGTTTTTTTAAAACATGGTAACGATGTGTTTTTTAAAATACAAAAGAAGTGGAATAATACCTTACGCTATTTAGTTCTTGAGGTATGCGATAGATGGCGCTGGGTGTTTTTTAAAACATGGTAACGATGTGTTTTTTAAAATACGTAAGAAGTGGAATGAATTATATGAATTTTGTTTCCAGCGTAACATCGCGCTTCTTAGATTTTTCCGTGGGAATGAGAAGTTTTCTTATAGTTGTGCTTTATACCGCAATATAACCGAATTCCACGCGGGCGAAGCCGCGGGCGGAAAGCTAGTATTAAATAAATCACTAATCTTAACATAATTAGTTTCAAGATATATTATTTTTTAAAAGAGGTTGTTATAATTATTTACCTCAAGTGAAATGCAGGTTAGATTGGCTTTTGTTTAGTTATTTCTGTAGCGTAGAGTTTAATAAGCTCCCTCGGTTCGGGACCCACTTAACACCATATACGTTGAAAATGTTGTAGTAATAAATTCTTGAATATTAAAATCCAGCATTTAAATACCGAAATAACAAAATATGACAAACCTGATTGCTTAAAGATTATTTGAATAAAATGTGTATTTAGATATTTAAATGTGTAGTTCAGACTCGATTAAGTAGCAGTATACCTGGTTGCGCCAGTATTAAGTTCAAATCTGCCGCCTTATTTATCTGTATGTTTTTGTAAATTTTACTAGTTTGGTCGACACTCCTAGCCTTTCCCGGTAGTGGGTAGCAGTGATTTCAAACTCCTCAGTGCTTTAAATGGTATAGGTGCATAAGCAAGCGTAAGTGCTGGGTTGCAAACAGCAGGTACACGTCGCATGTCCAATTTATAAAAAAAAATACATTTCGGAAAGTGTCTTATGCTGAATAGGGCTGTATTAAGAGAAAATCATGCTGAGGTAAATATGAGTTTTCATTAGCCACCTGAGCCTTGGGCAGTGAGTAAATTGAAAAGAGTGAATTTTGATTACATGCCTGTTCAATATCTTTTTGATAATAGCAATCTATTGTGTACCAAAAAATATATGAATTTCGTTTAATGGCATTTGTGGCTACGAAATGAGATTTTTTTTGTAGTATTTCATTTGTATTTATGAGTTAGATTTTATTAATTTTGTTATAAGACGGGTGAATGTTAATCGATTATTGATTTATTACATAAAAAGTTATAAGCGTCGTTATATCTAGCGCAACAAAAAGTGCTTGCTAAGATAACATTCACGAATGTTGCGACTTGGGTTGTGAAAATGAAATCATTTGCCTACATCGCAACCTTAAAACGTACATGTAAACGAATATTCATAATAACAAAATATATATGAAACCAACACTAGCGAAAAAATATTGTCACAGTTTAATGAGTATCGTTTTATGTTAATAAAGGCTAATTCAAATTATCTCGTTACAAAAGAAATAAAATTAATAATGGTAGTAGAATTTCTTAACTTACTCTGTATTGCAGAGGAGCACGGCTATTCACAATAAGAGCTTTGATGGTAGGTAAAAGAAAGAACAAAGCCATTGATCTGTCTATCAATATCATCTTCATAATGACAATGCCGTACGCCGTGCCTGTAATATTTATTTATTTTCATGGTTGAATGACCGATTCTTTATCTTGGATTCAATGTTCTTGTACAAAATTACTAACAATAGAATCAAATGGTCTGAGCTTGCCAGTGACTTATTACTTTTGTCTGTCCCTCACTAATATCCTTAACACCAACTGCGACATCTGTTTATAATTCCAAGTCGTAGGAGTAACTTGTGTTTGCACTGGCCCATACCTAGCAGCACTCAATTGATTGTATGTATGAACCTACTGATTCTCCCATTGTTCAGATTCAAGATGGTAACTCATTTTCTTTGTATTTAGTAATAATATTATTATAAGTACTTAAAATTGTTATATAAAATGTATAAAATGTTATAAAAATCTTTATTTGGAAAAATATCTGATAAAAATTATGTAACGCTGAAAGTGTACTTTATTTAATAAATAAAATAAATATTTCTTACAAAATCTATTTTATGAGATGCATCCCAGCTAATATTAAGTCCAATAGATTATAGACTGTCAGTACATAATCATAGCTGCTTGATACATATACTAAATGCATAGAGATATTATTGAAAAAAATATTTATTTTACTAATTGTAATAGATATTATTTGATGTAGGTAGTTATTTAATATTTGTTAAATAGTAATTTGAATTTTGATGTAATTTATTATTTATATTAATGCACCTTGTTATTAATGGTCGAAATATATAAGTACTAATGAATGATTGAATTAATTAAACCGAATCATGCTTAGTATTATTGTAAACGAACTCACGCCGCAATCATAGTCGAAATGCGTCAACGTAGTTGATTTATCATTTCGCTATTATTGTCCCTACTACTGAGATAAAGGTCGACACTATAGATGGAAACGTGGTTACGAGTTAAAGTACGAGTGTATGATTATTTTATGATGATCTATCAAGTAGTTAAGGCATGGAAAAAGAAACAAACTAATTCACTTCCGTATTTATAATATTAGATAGTATGTAGTTCCTTACAATGTATGTAGTGTAAACTTACTAAATTTTATAATTTTACTGCTTAAAATGCCTGTCTGTGTTAGTAGACACCGCCCAGAAAATATGGAGAAAGTTTTTTTGGTTTGGTTATTTGAACCCTGGGAAAGTTACATATGTTTCCTCAGAAATTGGAGTTATGACAATTATAACCTAATTTCTTCCTACTTCGGTCTCGTTAACTTATATTAAAATTTTCTCCAATAATAGTTTAAGGGTATCTCTGGATTGTAAGTTTAATGTCATCGGTCTCACTATCAAAAATGTTTAACTTCTAAGTAACAAAATATTACTTATAATGTTATGTTTGAGAGCTATCATTTAGAATACCACCATTTTCTTTAAAAAGAACAACTAATTCCTATGATTAGAATTGTAATTGGGTTTCATTTAAAAAGCACCGTTTTAGACCTGGCTGTAAGCAAAAGTCGCTTGTTTGTCTTTTCAGAGTCAGAATAGAGTAAGCAGTAAAATTATAAAATTTAGTAAGTTTACACTACATACATTGTAAGGAACTACATACTATCTAATATTATAAATACGGAAGTGAATTAGTTTGTTTCTTTTTCCATGCCTTAACTACTTGATAGATCATCATAAAATAATCATACACTCGTACTTTATTAGAGGCACAGCAAAGGACATTATTCATACAGAAAAAATCTCTGTCCCAGAGCTATAGAACTACATCTTTTAGTCGGTAGACCAAACCAACAAAGCATACACAAAGATAATGACCAAAGAGTTACATACAAAATACCATCTTATATATATATATATATATATATATATATATATAAATTCCCTGTCACTGTGTTTGACCGCTGTTCTCTACACAACCGAATTCGAAGATTTTTTATTTTGCAGGATTTGTTTCAATTCAGGACATAGGATACGTTTCATGTTAATTTAAAACACAGCAACGCGTAGCCGGTCAGCTAGTATGTAATTAATGTTCATTACACTCGTAAAATCGTCTGGGAAATAGGCCCAAATATTAATGACATCAAAATAATGTATTTCCCAAAGGCAACAACGACCAGTTTTTGAACAAAGTCATTTTTATTTTAAGGCCGTTGTTAATCTAGGAGCGGGGCGAGTCTTTAAGCATATATTATAAGCGCGGAGTGTGTTTTGAGAATATAGTCTTTATAACGTGACCAGTTATTGCCCACGACTTTTTAATCATTAGCTGATTAATAACCTCATTTCAGGGGTATGAGCCTTCATTATTGATGAAAACACCATACCAAGAGAGCCCAATGCTGATTGGTAGGACATTCACGGCTTAACGTGCCTTTCATAGCACGGAGGAGTTCGAGGTAGTAAAATTGTTCCATGTTCACCCATCCGTTGATCGACCCTTACGAAAGCTTGTTATACCTTCGCAGTCATGACGGATTCCATCGACTTTATTCTATATCATATTTATATTATACTTTTTAATTTAAGCACATAAGTAATTATCACATTTTTATATCTAAATAAATTTTTAATAGAAAAAAACATTAACCTATCTCAGGTGTCAGGCTGAAAAGGAACCCACATCCTCTCGCTATCTGACCGTGTTATCTTCCAATGGAGCTATGGAGAAGCCCATTGATTTTTTCCAAATGTTTCTCAAGCTGACCTCAGCACATCTTTTCTTTTTCAAGGTACTACTATCTATAATATAAAATATTATAGTAGGTGCTAGCATTTTCTCTAGATATGTTATGCTTACGTAGATTGCCGAGAAAAGGTATGATTATTCTCGAGGATAAATAAGGGTCAGGCAATCTTGTTGAAATAATACTAGCCACCTATAAGGTTCTTTTTATAAATAACTGTGTAATCAAATTTAATTTTATATTTTTTGACATGTTTACCCGTCACTTACTTACTTCAATATAAAATCTACACTGAACTACATGTGTTTTGCTCTTACTCGCCAATAATATCCAACATTCGTTATCAGCACGAATTTAAATACGCATAGTCAATAAAAATAGTGTAGTGAAGTCAGCAAAATGGATGGAGAAACTATAAACATGGGAGAAACTATAAACATGGGTATGTCTGAGAATTTACATTCAAGATCAAACTCATCCTCTATTCCGTCATTCTTTCTTCAAGGTCGGGAAAGTTATCCTTTATGGAAATTTAAAATGAGAAGTTACCTCATTGACGTAGATTTATGGGAAACAATAGAAGGATACCCAGACGGGGATACTACTCCTATACATATTCGTTCGAGGTGTGACAGGAAAGCTCTTGCTAAAATATGCTTTACTCTTGGTAGTTCAGCTATCATACATGCCAGAAATGCAAAGACTGCAGCTGAAGCCTGGCAGTTACTGCAGGAAACCTTTGAAGATAAAGGTATGGGGCGCAGGTTAAGTTTAGAGAGAAGGTTATATAGACTTAATCTTCTTGATTTCCCTAGCATAGAGGCATATATAAATGCTATACTTAGTACTGTACAGCAGTTGGCTGACATCGGGAAAACTATAGAGGATACATCTGTGGCAGCTATAATGCTTGGTGGACTTTCTTCAAAATTTGAGCCCTTAATCATGGCATTAGAAAATTCAAATGTTGAAGTAACCACTAAATTAGTCAAAGCAAAACTTCTTAATGAAATGAATAAGGAGAAAATAGAAGCGGAGACTGCTATTATTTCCCAAGCTAAAAATGATATTCCCGTTCGTAAGTCCAGTAAACCTATAATATGCTACGACTGTCGTGTTCCTGGTCATAAGCGTCCAGACTGTCCTTTACGTAAAAAGAAAACAAGGAAGTCAACAAAGAATAAGGAGCCATCTTCTTCTTTGAAAGCCTTTGGAACTATAGTTCAAGAAGACGCAGACAAATGGTATGTTGACTCTGGTGCTACGCGACATATGACATCACGTAGAGACTTGTTTACAAATATGAAACCTATGTCTTTCCCTTGTAAGGTCACAGTTGCAAATGGCACTGAACTTTGTATTAATGGTATTGGTGACATTAATTTATATACCAATTCTGTAAATAGTAGTTGTAATTCTGTAAATACTTTACAAGATGTTTTCTATGTTCCTGGTCTACAATCTAACCTAGTTTCTGTAAAGGAGCTTATAAGGAAAGGGTTTTGTGTCCTTTTTAATAAAAGTGGTTGTAATATTTACAATGCTAACACTTTTCCTTTTACAGGTGATTCTGTCTTACATGGTTCGCTCTGTGATGGACTTTACTCTTTGGACTGTTCTGCTAAATTACCTCAAATTGCGGCTTATGATGTGCACTCTGACTCAATTAGTAGGGACGAGTTATGGCATAAGAGGTTAGGACATCTGTGTCGTATAGGTATGAGTAGTCTTAAGAATTGTAGTATAGGTACAGATTTTAAGGACGTAGATAGAAAACCTTGTGTTTCATGTATAAAAGGGAACAGTCACGTAAAAGTTTTAAAACTATTGCTTTTGCCAGAGCAACTAGTAAATTGGAATTAATCCATTCGGATCTCTGTGGACCATTTACTAATGAGTCATTTCATGGCAATAGATATATGTTATTATTTATAGATGATTTTTCTAGAATGATTTATATTTATTTTATTTCTTCTAAGTCAGAAGTTAAAAGTAAGTTTTGTTCTTTCCAAAAGTATGTTGAAAGACAAACTGGTTTAGTTATTAAAAAGTTCAGAACTGATAATGGTACTGAATTTGTAAATAAAGATTTGTCAGATTATTTGACTTCTTTGGGTATCGAACATCAGACGACGACGCCGTATAGTCCTCAACAAAATGGAGTTGCGGAACGGACTAATTGTTCTCTCATTGAGAAAGCCAGATCGATGATGGCCGATGGTAACCACCCTAAGTCATATTGGGAGGATGCAGTGCAAACTGCGGCTTACCTTAAAAATAGGTCACCTCATCGTGCTTTAGGTAGGAATACTACACATTTTGAGAGATGGTACGGCACAAAACCTGATCTATGTAATATTAGGGTATTCGGTTGTAGGGCTCTCATACAGATTCCGGGTTATCAAAGGAAAAAGCTGGATGATAAAGCAGAGGAAGTAATATTTGTTGGATATAGTGATGATCCAAATAGTTATTACTTTAGGGATCCTACTTGTCCTCGAAAACTAAAAAGGTCTAGGGATGTACATTTTTTTGAGAGTACTTTTAAACCTTAAAAGAATTGTTCAGAAAATGTATTGACTGATCCTTTTTCTCCTTTTGCTCCGGTCTTATCTTTTTCTAATGACTCTTTACCTAGTACTAGTATTATTGTTGATCCTGGACTGAACGAGGCAAATGCTGATGTTGCTGATGGTACTGTAGCGACCATCAATGTTGAATCTCGGCCTGAAATTGAGAACTCGGAGACAGCTGACGAAACTGTGGAGGAACAAACGTCAGGTTCTTCAAATCCTGAACGTCGCTATCCTCAGAGAAATAGGAAGCCACCCGATTTCTTCACCTACATAGCTGCAGCAGAGGACTCAAATGAACCAAAGACATATGCAGAAGCCATGAAGTCGGCAGATTGTTCATTGTGGCAGGAAGCTATGAATCAAGAATATAAGTCACTAAAGAAACTGAAAACGTGGCAACTTGTCGATAGACCTAATAAGTAAATTGTACCTTGCAAGTGGGTCTACAAGGTGAAAAGAGACTCCGAGGGCAATATTATTAAATACAAAGCAAGGCTAGTGGCTAAAGGGTTTAGTCAAGTTCTAGGCGTCGATTATGACGAGACATTTGCCCCAGTAGTGCGACATTCTTCATTGCGAGTGTTATTTGCTTTGGCTGCTGAATTGGGTCTTAAAATGAGACATATGGACGTCGACACTGCATTCCTGAATGGAGAACTCGAAGAAGAGGTATTCATGGAGCAACCTCTTGGATTTGTTCAAAAAGAAAATGCACAGAAGTCTGCCTGCTACAAAAATCCCTGTATGGTTTAAAGCAAGCTCCTAGGGCCTGGAATATAAAGTTAAATGATACTTTAAATAAAATTGGTTTCAAACAAACTCCTTCCGAGCCTTGTGTATATACTAAACTTTTTGAAAATGAGTTAATTATCTTGGCAGTTTTTGTCGATGATTTGATATTATTTTATAAAAATGACAAAGCTTTTGTGTCATGTCAAACTTACAAAAACATTTCTCACTAAAAGATTTGGGAGAATTGAAATGTTATCTAGGATTGAATATAAAGAGAAATAGTAACAATGATGTTATATGTGATCAAAAACCGTATATTGAAAATTTATTAAAGAAATTCGGCATGGATAATTGTAAGACTTGTTACACACCATTATCAAATACGAAGTTAGAGGTGAGTAAAGTTTTAGGTGACCAGAATTATCCCTACCAACAGTTAATCGGTAGCTTAATGTTCCTTGCCGTAAATACACGCCCTGATATAGCATTTACAGTCAGCTACCTGAGTCAATTTAATACATGTCACGATAAAACGCATTGGTTAGCTGCGAAGCGTGTTTTACAATATTTAAAGGGCACTTTGGATCTTGCCATCAAATATTCGCGTACTGGTGCCGTCTTAAAAGGGTGTGCTGACGCTGATTGGGCGAATTGCAAAATTGATCGGCGATCTTATACAGGCTATTGCTTCAAATTGGCAGGAGGTCCAGTGTCGTGGGCGGCTAGGAAGCAACCGACAGTGGCCCTTTCTTCTGCCGAAGCTGAATATATGGCCTTAACAGATGCCGTCAAGGAGGCAATATATCTGAAAAGATTTGTATCCGAAGTATTTGTTAATGTAAGTGAGTACTTTTCTGGTTCTGTAAATATATATAGTGACAGTCAGAGTGCACGCAACTTAGCTCAAAATCCTGTCCATCACAGTAGGACGAAACATATAGACACCAGGTATCATTTTGTAAGAGTAAAGGTGTCAGATAGGGCAGTTACTTTAAAATTCTTAGAATCTAGCCAAATGCCGGCTGATGTCTTAACCAAAGCTCTGGGGCACACAGCGCATGCTCGATGTATAGCTGGGTTAGGCCTTACTTAAGTTTTTTTTGCACATTATTATAGTGATAACGGGTAGCATGAGTAGACATTATTATGAGATCTAAATTATATTTGATTAAGGGGCCGTGTTGAAATAACACTAGCCACCTATAAGGTTCTTTTTATAAATAACTGTGTAATCAAATTTAATTTAATTTTTTTTGACATGTTTACCCGTCACTTACTTACTTCAATATAAAATCTACACTGAACTACATGTGTTTTGCTCTTATTCGCCAATAATATCCAACAAATCTTCATACCCAATTTCATCAAAATCGGTTCAGCTCACCGTGAAATCGTAACAGACACGCAGATAGAGTTATTTAGACATTCTATAATATTAGCATGAAATTACTTATGACCAATAATAAGTGTTCAACGAATGCTAAAACGAATTAATATTTATAGAAGGAATTACAGGTGCTACTAATGGTGAGATCACTTTATATCTGTGTCGCCCGTGTAGCAAAACTTACAAAGATTTTCCTCTAAATGCTATCTTTGATATCGAAAGCTGTAAAACGTATGACACTAACCGAATGATGACTTGGAAACTACGTCAATTATTCATGAGATTCTTTTGTATATCAAAAAATTAAATCAGAGTGGGTGAAATATGTTATCACCATTATTTCACTCAAAAGACTCCTAAACTGACTGAGGGTTTTCCATTATCTCCAGGTTTGGCAAGCGTGTTGTGGATCGCAGAGAAAGACCATAATTTGGAAAATGCTGCTGCCGATTTTATGGCTTACGGAAGGTGTAAATAAACTTAAGTATCATTAGTAGTCTTTAACGTCGCTCTTAAGGGTAAGGTTGGTGCTATTTTGCTCTGTCGGACACACTAAGGAAAATATTTCATAATATTTCATTCAGGGTAAATATTTTTTTTAGTTATAGTATTCTTCAGGCCTTTTTTTATCGAAGATTCATAAATAAAACTAGAATTTGCTTGCAGTGACGCTCCCGGTAAATTTTAATCGCGCTTTTTCCTTTGGATAAAGTTATTTTATGGACGTATAATAAAGTCGAATAACAGACCTTTTATGACCGAAAAATTTTTATATTTAGATATTGTTCTAAAAACTGTTTGTCAAATTTCAATTCACTATTTTGCGCTTAGTACTTAAAAACTTTAATAATTTAATAACATTGGAAAAAATATAACAATGATTTTTTATGCTGAAAATACGTTATTCTAAAATGTTTTAAAATAAATAAAATTTATCGTGAACTATGCCTACGCCTGAGCTAGACTTTCCATCGCACCAAATGTTGGATGCATGTATTTTTACGTCCGGGACAACTGCAGCTAATCAACGATGTAATGAAACCATAACACTACTATCACTGCGATATTAGAATAATATTGTATTTTGTGAACTATGTACGATATATAGTATTGAAAATATCGTGTGTATCCGGAATGAAAGTACATTTGAATAAAGATATTTTCATTTTCATTTGACCACTCGCTACTCAAGAGAAATGCATACGAGTTGTAAAGAATAGCGCTCAGAAGATGAGTTAGTTGTGACGATGAACCACTTCTACTCGACTGACTTACGGAAGTGGAGACTTGAGGGAGTTATCATGAAGGATTGGAGATTAGGCATGGTAATAGGCCAACATTCTCGCGCTGCCTATGTACCGGTGCGCGATGCGTAGTGCATTGCTGGTATTTCATATCCTTAGGGATAATTATTACTTATTATAATTATTTTCGTACTTTCAAATTACAAAATCAATAGCACTTATAGTTTCGGATATCAAGGTAATGATCTATGATTTATTCAAATCAATACATACATTTTTCAATTTAAAACAGACAAGTAACAAAACTCCCTTAGAAAATGTAACCATATTATCACTTTTTGGGTTGATTTCCCAAGAGCACATGTTAATTTATTAGTAGTAAAAAGTCAAAATACAAGTTTTCAAGTCAGTAGTTCTAGAGATATCTCATTTCTATACAAAGGTTCATCCCCTTAGAGCTCGAGTTTCCTGCAATCGTTTCTTATACTTTTCAGCTTTTTAGGTCCAAGGATCTGGACTGGGCATTGAAGAGTGAATTAATGAGTTAGGGCTTTTGTTTTTAAGTACTATATATATATGAATATATTAAAGGTTAGATCTGTTAAAGTATAGTGAAATTAAACATGGTCGTTTGTTGATAGGAAATGTTTATATTTAATACACTTTAGTTGTCGAAAAACTTATTAACTAAACCATAATTAATCCAAATTGCTTGTGAATTTTATTTTTATAAAACTTAAATAGTATTTGATTTTTATAATTGAAAATTAATAAAAGTAGCATCGTATTCTCAGATTTAATACAAGAATTGTCTTTTGTTTAACTTAACAAAAGAAACCGTTGATTGATTTCTTACGCTGTAAAATTAAAAAGGAACAGAATGCCAATACCAAAAGCTTGCATTTTTTGGTTATTTAATTTGACGCTACCAACGTATATACAAGCTCACACACACGCATATGCATGAGTATGTGGCCGTGTGTCTGTAAGTACTACAAGCGGAACCGGCAGATGTCATTCTACCCGAAAGTTAGCTTGCAAACAACATTAATCATTTAGGAACAATTTAAAACTTAAACTAGAGGATTTAAGCGGAAGCGTCCAATTTTGTAGTTATATATTAATTGACTAAAAGTAAAAAAATCGCAAGCAAATAAAACAAATAAACCAGATACATCGACATTTACTAATTATATAAGTCCAATTTTAAACCAAAATATGCCAGATCCACAATAAAAAAAAAATAGCAAAAGCAGTCCAGCACACCCGCACAGAAGAATTAAATATATAAATATCGTAGTGTGATAAATTTTGTCGGTACCGTTTCCTTCGGTTGGGTCACTATCTTCAACACTCAATAAATCGGTCGTTTAAGCCCTGATTGCCCTATATCGAAAAGCCTCTCGAAAATTACGTCTGTAATGCGTTCACGTGAGATGCTCTTATTGGTTGAAACACTTTTCTCTAGTTCCACCCGGAGCGATTTGGACGCTCCGCTTTACGCCTCGTCACTCGTCATCCTGAAAGAGGGGCCTTAACCGCTCAATGAATTACAAATTCATACGGAGCTGATGAAATTCGTCGAAGAAATGAAGTCTGCGTGATTAGTTCGAAAAACCCAAAAGTTAGAAGATATAAAATGCGCCTGTAAAAACAATCACGCGTCTTTTATGTATGAATGCAAAAAATAAAACTAGCCAAAAGTTGTTCTTGGTCACAAACGTGCCATTTAAAAAAAA
Source organism: Calamotropha paludella (assembly GCA_927399485.1). Lineage (NCBI taxonomy): Eukaryota > Metazoa > Arthropoda > Insecta > Lepidoptera > Crambidae > Calamotropha > Calamotropha paludella. The sequence goes on along the minus strand of OV656826.1, from coordinate 10,729,419 downwards.
TACATTAATGTTTTTCAAATATTTAAATTTATGAAAGTCGTTTATACCATATAATTCTCTGTCTTGAACTTTAAGTTCCAAATCATTTAAAGAAAACTGACTTTTTCAACAAGCTGCTATTAACCGATATATAGGTTGATGACAAATTTCCAAGTCTAGTTTTAATCTAATCAGTATTTCTTTTTATCGTTAGTACATAGAAGAAACAAAGTTTTACTGATAGATATTTAACTTTGCAAATGATGTTTACATTGGACTTATTCCGAAGAACGGAAACACAATGACCTAACTTTTCCTTTGCCCTATAACATTTCGAATGGAACTTCTTTCTTCAAATCCCGAGTTGGAAAATTACTTTCGCACAAAACCTTCTGAGGCATTCAAGCATATGACACATTATACATACATTGTCGAAACGGAACTGCGGCGAGGCCATAATAAGGGGATAGTCCCGTAAGTATTTTTCGATATCCCACTTGTTAGATACTATTGTAAAAGACATTTACCGAACCACAAAATTGTCGAGAGCCCTTTAGGATTTCAATCGAATTACGTGAATGGAAAACATTGACGCTTTTCGTCGGGCTCACTTTATTCTTAGCTTCATTATGACTTTTCTTTGCATGCACCCATTTGCAGGTTATGCTGGGAATTTGAGAAATTCACTCTAGCGAAAATCAGAATTACCAGATGTACGTTTACGTGTAATTTATCATTGTCTGTGGAAAGTATGTGTGTTTAATACTATCAGTCACTTTAATTATATCCGACTAAATAAAATAATTAATTTTACAAATCTTTATATATGTATATAATTCTACTTTACGTGTGTATGTCACTGAACTCCTCCTAAACGGCTGGACAGATTTAAATGATTTTTATTGTATGTGTTTAGGTGGCGCCCTGGATGGTTTAGATTCACAAATCAGCCCGGCAGATGGCGCTGTAGTCGATATCTAGGTTATATATACATTGTTTATCCTAATCGCTTGAAATATCACGCAGGACAACGTCTGTCGGGTCCGCTAGTTATTTATATAATGACGATCATTAAATTAATAATATTAAAATGGTGGTGCATTTTGCTTGTTTTTGTGCTTGCTAGATATGTTTCATTAAAAATGGATATAGACTTCGGCCAATCGATACCTGATTTTATCCATCTATATTGATATTAAAAATACAGCTTGAAATCTGCGGAAAGACATGAGTTTCTTTTCCCGCCGTCAAAATTATACGTTCCCTCGGAAATCTAAGTTACCGCAATATAACTTAATTCCAAGGCAACGAAGTCGCGAGCAAACGCCAGTTTTTAAATAATTGGCAGAATTTACGAGCAAACTTCTGTAAAAGAAACTAATTTAGCTGTAGTGGGGCGTTCTTTTCATAATTCTGTTGTGACTCCTGTTTATATTTTTATTTTAGATACGAATAAAACAAAAACATTCATTACATATTCTATGCTGAAACACTATTTTGAATATGTCGTGACAAGCTTTAGTAAAGCTTTTCACCGCCATGGTAATAGCGTGTTCGAGAAATACGTGTTACGGTAATTTACATGGAAATCTGAAAGCACAAGTGAGAAAGTGAATATTTAAATTCGCAGGTACGGCTAGATCCTTATGATGATAGTGTCGGTTGCTACACGTGAGATTTTGCTTTAAATACCTACAATCTTGAGAATGACTAATAAATTAAAATGAAACCTATTCTATGTCCGGTTCTAAGTCTATATCAGGGAATTTAAATATATATAGACCGGTAAAATGGAAAAGTTCGAATTCTGGCAAGGTTATACCCCTACCAGAATTCAAAGTATCATTTCTCGAGTCATAGTTGTCTATTTACTTATATATTTACTCTATACGGTATTAAGCACCCATAGTACAAGCTATGCTTAGTTGGGACTAAATGGTTGGTTGTGATTTTATCCACCTTAATTTATTTTCAGGAAAATCTCTCGAACTATTGAATCTTTTGCCAAAATAGTTTCATCATTGAAGAGTACAATGTTTCAGATGGCCATGCACGTTATTTAAAAAAATAAGTCGAAACGGGCTGTTTATTGATTTATTAATTGGATGGCCATTTTGAAGCAACGTTTAAGAAAATAATACTTGTTAAGCGACATGCTGCTTTTTAAATAGTGGTTAGAATAGATTGATCATATTAATGTTGATTCCTTAATAGTCCTCTTAGGTTAGAAGACGGCAGTTATAGTAATAGATAAATAACAAACATGAAGTTTCCCTTCTTAAAAAAGTCGGCCACATGTTGCAAAGTGTATGTACAGTACAAGAACATGGTTTTACTACAACATGAGAAACTTAGATTTCTAAGCATAGACTATTACAAAACTGCCACCAGCTACTTGTAGTCAAAACAAGCCCACGACCGAGTTTCGGTTGTCTGTAATAGTGTTTAAAATGGTCGTTACTAGCAACGTAGAGAACAAGTTTATTGATAACAGGGAATAATTTCCATTTCGAGAATAAACCAGTGAACCAATTTGAAGGTGAATAAATCAAAATTTAGCAATTGAATAGTAATATTATTGATTCACTTAATAGTAGATGGGAAATAAATTTATTTCTATAATTTATTGTTTTATTAACCCGAAACTCATTGGTTGAAATGTCAAGCAGACAAATAAACAGAGTTCGATCCTCGCAAATAAACTATGTTTTTTTACCCACTCTTAACATAAGCATTTAGCTTACCCTGAGGGGTTAACGGGTATGTTACGCGTAGTCAATATTATTTTGTACAAAATCTATGATTAAATTAATTACTTAAAAAGAACAATCTTTTAACAAGAATATAAGACTAAAACCATTCAACTATTCTAAGATACGTGCAATTTAAAGCTTCTTTGGATTGGTTGATTGATTGATTTGTAGTGTGATCTTGAATACTATCAACACCACCGAAGGCTCCGGCTGGAACCGGCGCAAGAAATAGGACATTAGGGGAAGGAATATGTTAAGCGGTAACTCGTATTATCAGTTTATTGAAAATTTTATGGCCAAGTAAAGTGAAGTGTTTGAGGGGGGAGATAACCTATATTTCTCCAGAAGGCCTTGCCACGTGGATTAAGACAATGTGGCCTCATTTATTGACATTGTACTTAATATTTTCTATAGATTCTTCAGACAGTCAAACAGTTGCTTTGTGCTTTTATCAAAGCCATCATGTTTTGCTGTAAATTCCTATTATTAGGAGAACATTTAGGAGCATATAAAAAGGCAGGTAAAATAACACGTAACATAAATTTTCTAATGGTATTCATAAAAAAGATCCGCACTTTAATTCTTCAGATTAAATTGCACTGATCGTAATTTTTTAATAGGAAATCGTATTTAACTGAATACATTATTTTTTCGAGTTGGTTTCGAGCACTCTTTGATATTTTTCCTTATTAGTTAAATCAGTTTGATTTAAATAAAATCTATTCATTATAAATGTTATAAAGAACATAACGGAAATTTAAGGATTGTAGTGAAATTTTTACACGTTAATTTCACTTACTATCACAATCATTTTGAGCTACATCTTGCACGTGTTTGCTTTGGGTTTTCTTTCATACTTGACTTTCATACTTTAAAGGTAAGGTTACCCTTACCTTTAAAGTCAAACCGTTCTGGATTCGAGTCCCGGAAGAAGCAGTTGTTTGTGTAATTAATACGAGCATTTCGAACACTCGACATATGGGTATTTAAATATATTTCTATGAATATTACCTCTTTATGTATCAGATATATATGTGTATATATATATTTATAAGAATACAAGGATAACGAATAGACAGACTTGTGTTATCACAAGCTTTACAGCTGCTGCAGTCCTTCATATGAATAAATAACCTTAAGGAGAATGTGCCACAACCCGTTACGCTCAATGCGGTTAGGTAGGTGAAGTTGTTATCTGGAGATGTCAAAATCAACGTTTTAGGTGCCTTCCGAAGCATGGAGAAGGACAAGTTGCTTTATGTCTGCAATCTTTGGCCGAATGCGGTAGCCAACCGCATCATGCGCCAAAATTGAGTAGAAATTGTTTGAATTATACTCGAATTTCAAACATTTTAGTAGTAACAGATGGAAACATTTATCTTTGTATGAACTATTCCAATTTATCGCACGTGAACGCAATATCGATGCTGCTAGGCTGTTTTCAAGTATTACGTTGTTTCAGTCTAATTGAGAGTTGGTATTTCGAACCATAGAAAGGACATCACCCATTTTGGGCTATTTTTTTTTAGCCGGCCAACAAAAAATAACTAAATTTTATCATAGGCATAATTATAATGAACGTTTTGTATTATGACAGTAAAGCTCGAAACCTATTGGTTAAGATGATAATCAGTCTCAAAGTATTTATTTTATTACCTACGGTTTGCGGGGTGAGCTCGTGATTTCCAGGTAAACAGTTATTGTTAATGGTGTGCGAGCGAGAGGACGTTGCAAGTACATTTACCTGCCGAGTTACAAGTGTTAACAAGAGGCAAAATACACCCACTTAATCCTTTTCGTAGGTACTTTCGTTCGTTAGTTCTCCATGCAGGCGTTTATGTACAGGTTTTTTATTAATTATAATGCATATTATTTTCATTTCATATATTTTTATTCAATATTTACAACTCTCCTGGCCTTACAATAATATCTTCTAAACCTTCGGCGGGAATGTGTATCGTTGGCTCGTGCCTGGCAAACCCCATGTACCACATAATGCACATGACGTGTGAGCAGCAGCCAATGGTTCTTCGGCCAATGTTACATGTACAGTAATAGTGTTTTATAGCCTGTCGCCCTTCGAGAGCCCTATCTATGCCAATATAAACGTTATACGAACGTGAACGGACATGTCGGGACTGGATTCTACCGCGCAATACGTAAAGGTCTGTTCCTTCTAGCTCTCGTATGTGTTCTGTGGGTAATTGGTCGCCAAGTTCAACGATGAACATACCATTTGGCTGCAAACGCTCCGCATAGTAACTCCTAGCTTGCTTTATTTGGTATACACCAAGTGCAAAAAGGATAAGATCTTCTTGTGTCCATGTGGGGAATTGAACCTCAAGCGCTTCAACGTTAATTGAACGAAACGGAGCACGTCTTCGGTTATAATTGTATCTGTTCACCAGATCCGCCAATGTATTCGGTACATTAACCCTTTCCCGTATTATTTCTAAATACATTGGAGCCCTTACATTGTCCACAAGCAACACATGATAGGCATTTAATAAAGCTGCACTGATTTTAAAATATTCCATCATATGATGCAAGGCGCGATAGCTGTGTACAATTCTTAACAAGCGAAATCTCTTTTGAATCGTCCATTGATTATTTCTACTACCCAGCGGCATATAGTCACAAGTCTGGATTTATTCGCTTGTTCCGTCGTAAGTTGCGTTTCGTTTGCATTTTTCGTTTCTGGCATATGTACTGTATATCCATGTGATTGTAAAGGATAGGCCGCGTCTCTAAAGCCACGATCTAAGATAAATACGTCACCCGGTCTGAAAAACCAATGAAATATGCTCTCCTCATTTTTCAATAATTGCATTCATTATTGTTGCATCGGAAGTTGTAGCGGCGTGCGGGCCCGTTACGTCAATTATATGACCGTCACAGCAAACAAACAAGAACGGCTTGGTCAGATTTCGATATTTGTGAAGACTATATGTTTGTCGTTGAAAAAAATAGTAAAGTATTTATTTTATTACCTACGGTTTGCGGGGTGAGCTCGTGATTTCCAGGTAAACAGTTATTGTTAATGGTGTGCGAGCGAGAGGACGTTGCAAGTACATTTACCTGCCGAGTTACAAGTGTTAACAAGAGGCAAAATACACCCACTTAATCCTTTTCGTAGGTACTTTCGTTCGTTAGTTCTCCATGCAGGCGTTTATGTACAGGTTTTTTATTAATTATAATGCATATTATCGGAAATCGAAATCGAAATCGAAATCGAAATCGAAATCGAAATCGAAATCGAAATCGCAATCGAAATTGAGAGCTAGAGCGAGAGCGTGAGCTAGAGCTGGAGCTAGTACTAGAGATAGAGCTAGAGCGTTAGCTAGAGCAAGAGCTAGAGCTAGAGCAAGAGCTAGAGCTAGAGCAAGAGCTAGAACTAGAGCTAGAGCTAGAGCGTGTGCTAGAGCAAGAGCTAGAGCTAGAGCAAGAGCTAGAGCTAGAGCTAGAGCTAGAGCGTGTGCCAGAGCAAGAGCTAGAGCTAGAGCTAGAGCAAGAAATAGAGCTAGAGCTAGAGCTAGAGCTAGAGCTAGAGCGAGAGCTAGAGCTAGATCTAGAGCTAGAGCTAGAGCTAGAGCTAGAGCTAGAGCTAGAGCAAGAGCTAGAGCAAGAGCTGGAGCTAGAGCTAGAGCAAGAGCTAGAGCTAGAGCTAGAGCAAGAGCTAGAGCTAGAGCAAGAGCTAGAACTAGAGCTAGAGCTAGAGCGTGTGCTAGAGCAAGAGCTAGAGCTAGAGCAAGAGCTAGAGCTAGAGCTAGAGCAAGAGCTAGAGCTAGAGCAAGAGCGAGAACTAGAGCTAGAGCTAGAGCGTGTGCTAGAGCAAGAGCTAGAGCTAGAGCTAGAGCGTGTGCTAGAGCAAGAGCTAGAGCTAGAGCTAGAGCTAGAGCTAGAGCGTGAGCTAGAGCAAGAGCTAGAGCTAGAGCTAGAGCGTGAGCTAGAGCTAGAGCAAGAGCTAGAGCTAGAGCTAGAGCTAGAGCTAGAGCGTGAGCTAGAGCAAGAGCAAGAGCTAGATCTAGAGCTAGAGCTAGAGCAAGAAATAGAGCTAGATCTAGAGCTAGAGCTAGAGCTAGAGCTAGAGCTAGTGCTAGAGCGAGAGCGAGAGCGAGAGCGAGAGCGAGAGCGAATTGAAATTGAAATCGAAGTCGAAGTCGAAGTCGAAGTCGAAATCGAAATCGAAATCGAAATCGAAATCGAAATCGAAATCGATCGAATCGAGAGCGAGAGCGTGAGCTAGAGCTGGAGCTAGTACTAGAGATAGAGCTAGAGCGTTAGCTAGAGCAAGAGCTAGAGCTAGAGCAAGAGCTAGAGCTAGAGCAAGAGCTAGAACTAGAGCTAGAGCTAGAGCGTGTGCTAGAGCAAGAGCTAGAGCTAGAGCAAGAGCTAGAGCTAGAGCTAGAGCTAGAGCGTGTGCCAGAGCAAGAGCTAGAGCTAGAGCTAGAGCAAGAAATAGAGCTAGAGCTAGAGCTAGAGCTAGAGCTAGAGCGAGAGCTAGAGCTAGATCTAGAGCTAGAGCTAGAGCTAGAGCTAGAACTAGAGCTAGAGCTAGAGCAAGAGCTAGAGCAAGAGCTGGAGCTAGAGCTAGAGCAAGAGCTAGAGCTAGAGCTAGAGCAAGAGCTAGAGCTAGAGCAAGAGCTAGAACTAGAGCTAGAGCTAGAGCGTGTGCTAGAGCAAGAGCTAGAGCTAGAGCAAGAGCTAGAGCTAGAGCTAGAGCAAGAGCTAGAGCTAGAGCAAGAGCGAGAACTAGAGCTAGAGCTAGAGCGTGTGCTAGAGCAAGAGCTAGAGCTAGAGCTAGAGCGTGTGCTAGAGCAAGAGCTAGAGCTAGAGCTAGACCTAGAGCTAGAGCGTGAGCTAGAGCAAGAGCTAGAGCTAGAGCTAGAGCGTGAGCTAGAGCTAGAGCAAGAGCTAGAGCTAGAGCTAGAGCTAGAGCTAGAGCGTGAGCTAGAGCTAGATCTAGAGCTAGAGCTTGAGCTAGAGCAAGAAATAGAGCTAGATCTAGAGCTAGAGCTAGAGCTAGAGCTAGAGCTAGAGCTAGTGCTAGAGCGAGAGCGAGAGCGAGAGCGAGAGCGAGAGCGAGAGCGAATTGAAATCGAAGTCGAAGTCGAAGTCGAAGTCGAAATCGAAATCGAAATCGAAATCGAAATCGAAATCGAAACCGAAACCGAAGTCGAAGTCGAAGTCGAAGTCGAAGTCGAAGTCGAAGTCGAAGTCGAAGTCGAAGTCGAAGTCGAAGTCGAAGTCGAAGTCGAAGTCGAAGTCGAAGTCGAAGTCGAAGTCGAAGTCGAAGTCGAAGTCGAAGTCGAAGTCGAAGTCGAAGTCGAAGTCGAAGTCGAAGTCGAAGTCGAAGTCGAAGTCGAAGTCGAAGTCGAAGTCGAAGTCGAAGTCGAAATCGAAATTGAGAGCTAAAGCGAGAGCGTGAGCTAGAGCGTGAGCTAGAGCAAGAGCTGGAGCTAGTACTAGAGATAGAGCTAGAGCGTTAGCTAGAGCAAGAGCTAGAGCTAGAGCTAGAGCGAGAGCTGGAGCTAGAGCTAGAGCCAGAGCGAGAGCGAGAGCGAGAGCGACAGCGAGAGCGAGAGCGAGAGCGACAGCGAATTGAAATTGAAATTGAAATTGAAATCGAAGTCGAAGTTGTAGTCGAAGTCGAAGTCGAAGTCGAAGTCAAAGTCGAAGTCGAAATCGAAATCGAAATCGCAGTCGAAGTGTGGATATGATCGAAATCGAAATCGAAATCAAAATCAAAATCAAAATCAAAATCGAAATCGCAATCGAAATTGAGAGCTAAAGCGAGAGCGTGAGCTAGAGCAAGAGCTGGAGCTAGTACTAGAGATAGAGCTAGAGCGTTAGCTAGAGCAAGAGCTAGAGCTAGAGCTTGAGCTAGAGCTAGAGCGTGTGCTGGAGCAAGAGCTAGAGCTAGAGCTAGAGCTAGAGCTAGAGCGTGAGCTAGAGCAAGAGCTAGAGCTAGAGCTAGAGCGAGAGCATACGGATGCCCACTAGTAAAAAATGTCGAGTCACAATTATACCTAGGCTTAAATATCGAAAATAAATTTCACTGGAATTTACACATAGGTAGATCATGTCTGCAATAAATTGCGTCAATTTCTGGTAAATATTATAATACTTATAGACGCATTCCTTTTAAAGTAAAGCTCATTCTGTACAACTCCTTGGTAGTCTTACATCCAATATGGACTTTGTTGCTACGGACGAACATATTATAGTTATAAGACTATAGTTGCATCAAAAATTCGAAATCGAAATCGAAATCGCAGTCGAAGTGTGGATATGATCGAAATCGAAATCGAAATCAAAATCAAAATCAAAATCGAAATCGCAATCGAAATTGAGAGCTAAAGCGAGAGGGTGAGCTAGAGCAAGAGCTGGAGCTAGTACTAGAGATAGAGCTAGAGCGTTAGCTAGAGCAAGAGCTAGAGCTAGAGCTAGAGCGTGTGCTGGAGCAAGAGCTAGAGCTAGAGCTAGAGCTAGAGCGTGTGCTAGAGCAAGAGCTAGAGCTAGAGCTAGAGCAAGAAATAGAGCTAGAGCTAGAGCTAGAGCTAGAGCTAGAGCGAGAGCTAGAGCTAGATCTAGAGCTAGAGCTAGAGCTAGAACTAGAGCTAGAGCTAGAGCAAGAGCTAGAGCAAGAGCTGGAGCTAGAGCTAGAGCAAGAGCTAGAGCTAGAGCTAGAGCAAGAGCTAGAGCTAGAGCAAGAGCTAGAACTAGAGCTAGAGCTAGAGCGTGTGCTAGAGCTAGAGCGTGTGCTAGAGCAAGAGCTAGAGCTAGAGCAAGAGCTAGAGCTAGAGCTAGAGCAAGAGCTAGAGCTAGAGCAAGAGCTAGAACTAGAGCTAGAGCTAGAGCGTGTGCTAAAGCAAGAGCTAGAGCTAGAGCGTGTTCTAGAGCAAGAGCTAGAGCTAGAGCTAGAGCTAGAGCTAGAGCGTGAGCTAGAGCAAGAGCTAGAGCTAGAGCTAGAGCGTGAGCTAGAGCTAGAGCAAGAGCTAGAGCTAGAGCTAGAGCTAGAGCTAGAGCGTGAGCTAGAGCAAGAGCAAGAGCTAGATCTAGAGCTAGAGCTTGAGCTAGAGCAAGAAATAGAGCTAGATCTAGAGCTAGAGCTAGAGCTAGAGCTAGAGCTAGAGCTAGTGCTAGAGCGAGAGCGAGAGCGAGAGCGAGAGCGAATTGAAATTGAAATCGAAGTCGAAGTCGAAGTCGAAGTCGAAATCGAAATCGAAATCGAAATCGAAACCGAAACCGAAGTCGAAGTCGAAGTCGAAGTCGAAGTCGAAGTCGAAGTCGAAGTCGAAGTCGAAGTCGAAGTCGAAGTCGAAGTCGAAGTCGAAGTCGAAGTCGAAGTCGAAGTCGAAGTCGAAGTCGAAATCGAAATCGAAATCGAAATCGAAATTGAGAGCTAAAGCGAGAGCGTGAGCTAGAGCAAGAGCTGGAGCTAGTACTAGAGATAGAGCTAGAGCGTTAGCTAGAGCAAGAGCTAGAGCTAGAGCTAGAGCGAGAGCTGGAGCTAGAGCTAGAGCCAGAGCGAGAGCGAGAGCGACAGCGAGAGCGAGAGCGAGAGCGACAGCGAATTGAAATTGAAATTGAAATTGAAATCGAAGTCGAAGTTGTAGTCGAAGTCGAAGTCGAAGTCAAAGTCGAAGTCGAAATCGAAATCGAAATCGCAGTCGAAGTGTGGATATGATCGAAATCGAAATCGAAATCAAAATCAAAATCAAAATCAAAATCGAAATCGCAATCGAAATTGAGAGCTAAAGCGAGAGCGTGAGCTAGAGCAAGAGCTGGAGCTAGTACTAGAGATAGAGCTAGAGCGTTAGCTAGAGCAAGAGCTAGAGCTAGAGCTTGAGCTAGAGCTAGAGCGTGTGCTGGAGCAAGAGCTAGAGCTAGAGCTAGAGCTAGAGCTAGAGCGTGAGCTAGAGCAAGAGCTAGAGCTAGAGCTAGAGCGAGAGCATACGGATGCCCACTAGTAAAAAATGTCGAGTCACAATTATACCTAGGCTTAAATATCGAAAATAAATTTCACTGGAATTTACACATAGGTAGATCATGTCTGCAATAAATTGCGTCAATTTCTGGTAAATATTATAATACTTATAGACGCATTCCTTTTAAAGTAAAGCTCATTCTGTACAACTCCTTGGTAGTCTTACATCCAATATGGACTTTGTTGCTACGGACGAACATATTATAGTTATAAGACTATAGTTGCATCAAAAATTAAGGTAAAATACCAAACAACGAAATTGGCATCTTCAAACACTGTGGAGTATTGCCAATCAAACTCGTATAAAATTCACTATTCTTAATTAAAATTCCTTTAATAGTGACAACTAACCTAAGGCAAAAAGAGCGCTCTGTATAGACGCGCGTCATTGCTAACAATAGGCTTCAGATCGAGCGGGCCAACAAGGCATACGGTAAGAGAACAGCCAGTTACACTGTCCTAAGATTAATAAAGATTTACCTCCCGATTTGATTAAAAGTATTACACCCCACAATATAAAGAATAATTAAAGCAATACTTTTTGGACTTTGGAATGAAATATATATTAATATTTCTACCTTTTATTACTGAATATTAAAGATACATAGTTTGTTGAAGTTAATTATTAAGTCATTGTATAATCTATACATCTATACATATAAATAAAATTGGAGTGTCTGTTTTTAATATTGATATAACCGTTTTTTAACTACATGCATATGACTATATATACCATACATACACCAAAATAACATTTTTTACAATTTTTGTCTATCTGTCTGTCTGTTTGTTCCGGCTAATCTCTGAAATGGCGGGACCGATTTACACAGAGGTAAAACTGCTCATATGATGTTTAAAATCCCCATAGATTTGGACTTAAGTGAATATTCTGTTTGTAGTATCTCTAGAAGCAGTGATAAAGCGAAGGTTTTACGCGATTGCTGTTTAATTATCTGGGACGAGTGCACTATGGCACACCGAAAACAGTAGAAGCAGTTGATGGAACTTTCATAGATATCTGTCAAAATGACCAACCTGTGGGTGGCATAATAATGCTGTTTTGTGAGGATTTTAGACAAACATTGCCAGTAGTACCACGGGGAACAAAAACCGACGAGATAGGAGCATGCTTAAAGAGCTCAAGCCTTTGGCGACACGTCACAAGGATGCACTTAACAGTGAACATGAGGGCGCGAAAAATTGGCGAAGGGACATATCCGAAAGAAGAAGGGCAAATTGTTTTATTTGAAAATCTATGCCACAATGTTAATACAATTGAAGAAGTTATCTCTTCCGTATATGGTGAACAAAATCAAATTACAAATCATGAGAACTCTCGGCTTTGCGATAGTGCAATTTTGACTCCGCGAAATGACCAAGCCGCAAGAATCAACTTGGATATACTCAACAATATAGAAGGAGAAGTAGTTGAGTATACTTCTATCAACAGAGTAATGGAGCAAGATAACGTTACCAATTATCCTGTTGAATTTCTTAATTCTCTGAGCGCTCCTGGACTTCCAGCACATAAGATTAATTTTAAAATTGGCGTCCCAATTATTTTGTTAAGAAATTTAAGTCCCCCAAAATTATGCAACGGGACAAGACTGAAAGTTACATCTCTGCAGCGTAACATAATAGAGTGGCGTCGGTGAAAGAGTTTTTATACCACGAATTCCACTGATTCCCAATAATTACCCATTCCATTTCAAACGTGTACAGTTCCCAGTGAGTTTGTGTTATGCAATGACTATAAACAAAGCCCAAGGGCAGACGCTACGTGTTGCCGGCGTGGACCTCAGCGTCGGCTGTTTCTCATACGGTCAGCTCTATGTGGCTTGCTCCCGTGTAAGTCAACCAAACAAACTGTTTGGTTATGTTCCGAACCAAACCACATCGAATGTTGTCTATAAAAAGGCATTATGAGGTACTAGCTAGATATGGTACGGAACCCTTCGTGTACCAGTCCGACTCGCACTTGGCTGGTTTTATTTTTGCTGATCGTATCAATCAAACGACCTCTGTAGCACAGTGATCATTTATGGTACCGCAAGTGCCTTTGGCCTGCAGGGATCCGGGTTCAATCACCAGCCAGGTTAAGTTAGAAAATAATCTGTGTCCAATTATGTTTTTATTATTTTTTTTGCATTCACAATGCAACATTTGTGTAAGATATAAATTTAAAAAAAAATTAAAAGTATTTCTACCAGACTAATTTCGCATTTGATTTCGTTTTTTACATTTAATTCAGACGTTTCAACTCCATTACATCGTCGTCGTCATAACGATGTCATAGGCAGGATATGAGGATTATTCTGAACATTCTGAGCAACCCCCAATCTGAGGTAGGTTTGACCAATTGTTCACATTTTCTTTTTATCTGCAATTTAAGCATTAATCCAAACTTTGTATTTTTGTTTTATTTATTTTTGCTGTACAACAGTTAACAGCGTGATAAAATCAAATACGCGCGGACGAAGTCGCGGGCAACAGCTAGTCATTTATAATGATAAATCCTTACTAATATTATAAATCGGAAAGTGAGTTTGTTTGTTTGTTTGTTTGTTTGTTCCGCTTTCACGCCGTAACTACTGAACCGATTGCTTTGAAATTTTGCAGACGTAAAGATAAAAGTTCGGATTAAATAATAGGGTACTTTTTATCCTGGAAAAAATTTATATTCCCGAGGAAAAACAAAAATATTGTTTGCTTGATGGATGGATTGTAGATGGCGCTGTGTGTCGTTTAAAACAAGGTAAAATATTGCAAACGAATATAAACATGTAAATTGAGAAGCTAAATGATACGATAATGAATCCCCGAAAATTAGGAATTCCCGAGGGATGACGTACAATTTGTTTTATCGTCTAAATTGTTTTTTTTACATCTACTTATCCTGAAATCACTAATGTAAACGAATTACTAATTGGTATTACGAATTACGTATTAGTTACGTTATTTAGTTCTTGAGGTATGCGATAGATGGCGCTGGGTGTTTTTTAAAACATGGTAACCATGTGTTTTTTTTAAATACATAAGAAGTGGAATGATAGCTTGGGCAAACATTGTTTTTCGCATGGTCAGCTCTATGTGGCGTGTTCCCGGGTTTCCAGTGCCCAAAATCTGCATGTTTTTGCTCCACAAGGGAAAACATATAATATAGTGTACCATTCAGTTTTGGTTTAACAACTAATTGTATCCAGCGTTACATCGCGCTTCTTAGATTTTTCCGTGGGAATGAGAAGTTTTCTTACAGTTGTGCTTTATACCGCAATATAACCGAATTCCACGCGGGCGAAGCCGCGGGCGGAAAGCTAGTAAATAAATAATATAAAACGAACAAACAAAATTACTTTCGCATTTCTGATGTTAGTTAGGATTTTAATTCCATTCTGAAAAATCTAAGGAAAAGAACAGGGTTCTAAAAGGAATTTATACTAGGCAAAGGGGGATCCGAAACCATGTCGTGGAGTCAGCAATAAAACCAGGCCTTCTTTCAAAGCAAAAAAAAATCGCTGTCATAGCGTTCACATTTAAAATTAGAAGTCGATTTATTACTCTTTTCGAAAACGCATTTATATGTATTTTTTTACTTAATCTTGACGTTTGTTTTGTTTGTAGGAAAAAAATGAGGATGAAATCTTGTAATCATTTTTTATGGATGTGTCGTGACTTCTGAATTTAAATTGATCTTGATGTTTCCCAAGATGAAAATGATGACAACATCTTTTCAACACAAGATGAAAATGATGATGACATCTTTCAAAATGGTGTCATAACATCTGGCGTATGATTCTGTTTTTTTCAAATTTGAATTTGAATATGTATTGAAAAAAGAATGTAGAGTATGCAGCATGTTTAAATAGTCGGGAGAGGTTGCCTAATTTGTATCTACTTGAACTATTGGATATTAAGTACTACTAGTATGTATTCATGCGACCTTCATTCCTATAGTGAATTTGATCGAGATGTAATACATAGTAGAGTTTTTTAATTGGTAATTTTAATCCCACCAAATTGCACAGGACCAGGGTGGTAGGCATAGCCTACCATTGTCCTTTTGTCTATTGTCCTTTTATAAAAAAAAAGAAATTAAAGCAAAAAGCAAATTGTTAATTTCAAAAAAATATCCCAATTTGCCGGCCTTAAGTTGAAATCATTTGAATGTTTAAGAATTTCCTTGCCAAGAATTTAATTTCCGTTTGATAATGATAATAGTAGGAGCAATCAGCTAGACTCAATTATACATTGGAGAAAGTAAAGCCATTATTTAATTGTTAAGAAAAAGAAATAGAGGAATCGAGATTAATTTTAAGTCGTATCGGGCAGAAGTGAGAACATATTTTTGAACTGTTTTTATTAATTTTTCTTTTTTTATATATTATTCATTAAGTATGTTTTGTTTACATTTTCGTTTATATTCAGTCAAACGGTTAGGAAAATTCAAGGTCTCGGTAACTCAACTAGAAGAGCATTCACCCGGACAGCGCGACGCTTTATTTAAAAGACATTGCATTGGAACTTTTCAAGATTTGTTTCGCGAGATATTAGATGTCTTTTGCCTGTGTTGTGAGAAACACGGAGTCCAAAATACAACTAAAGTTATGACTAATAGCAATTTCGCATAAAAGCTTTGCCAAATAAGTTACATTTGAAACTTTTTAAAAGGTTTTATACACTGTAGGTATACAACTTTTACAAAGAAATACTAATGGATTTAGCTCTTCAACTTAAGCAGTTAAATGATAAGTCCTACTTAAAGAAATGGCTTCTTATTTTATATTGCCTTATCGAAAGTTCAAAGTAGCTATTAATTTTACTTTCAACTTAGGTACATCTTAAAACATGGCAATTTCTGTTTATCAAAGTTATTGTTTCACTGATAAAAGTACGGGACCAACTCGTACACCGAAGGGGCTTACGAATTATTATTTTCTTAATTTTTACATTACTCCATATTTTTATAAGGTTGATATTTCGATGACAAACGTAGCAACAGCAGTTTTGTTATCCTACCGTTCATTTTATACGTGATGACGGAAACGTGATTTCCTTCGGAATCGACGTTCCGTGTTTTTGTGAGTAGAATTATCCCGCTTGTATTGAGAAGGACAGACCGCTTGTCGGTTTTTGGCTCGGTTATTTTCGCTTTATTATTATTATTTTTGAGTTATTATTAGTAAGACTTATTATTACAAAGTTAACAGTTGTTCGCGTTAAAACCGATAAAATCAAACATTGTTAGAATAGAAGATAGAAGAAGTTAGGCTCTGTATAATAAAAAAACAAGCATTAATATTTCTGTGACATGATCAAATTTAAAATGATGTCAAATATGTATGTGTATATATTTACACCTGCGATCCATTTCAAACATCATACCTTCCGGGTACGATGTTTCAAATGTATCGCAGGTTAATTTGTTGATAGTGACAAATATTAGTAAATAAGGCGAGCTATACCGTTTTTTTATAGTAAATAGGTAAGCAATTGGCAGCTATTTTGCCTGATGGTAAGTTATAATGCGATCTAGGATGTCACGCACATGTCTAGAAGGTACCTTTCACTCGTAACTTGAAGACTTCTAAATTGTATGCGTTTGGAAGCACGTTTGGAAGCGTTTGGTTAGGCAAGGAGCTCCACTCTTTAGCTGTATGGATCACAAAATTGGAACCAAAACGCTAAGCGACTTTTTCGTATATCAACTATATAATGTGGGCTCCTATTTGCTTTGATTGGAAAGACAAAAAAATCATGGTTATGATGGGAAGAGTTTTTAGTGCTTTTAATAACTTAAAATCTCTATTTTGTAACATATACGTCAGTAAGATCACATTTATAAAATAAATAGTTTAGATAAGAATCTTATTTTTTTTATTTACCTAGATTAAAATATACTAACTAAACTATTGCTAAAAATATATCTTGTTATGATATTGGATCGTAAGCTATCCCATATCAATTTTTGTTATGATATGACATCAAAATAATATTTGTAATGGCTCCACTACTAAACCATCTTTTAAAGATTTTTTCACATTTCCATTTGAATATTGCGATTCTTTATTATAATTTATGTATGCAACCTTACAATAGCTCATCAGTTTTTGACGTATAACAAACATAGAGTATTATAATTATTAAGAATACTAATTCATTACATATTTTGGTTGTTTAGTTGTTTTACTATTTACTCCACTTAAATTCACATCAACTAGGCGATGCAGTCGCTAAGCATAAAGCTTCGCTAGCACAATATATTGGAGCAGAGTGTAATACCAAAAAATAAATAAAAAAACCAATAACGTTTAGTAAATTTTAAAATTCCAGAAGAATGAAAACTTTCAAAACCCGCGCGCTTTTTGTTTCAATGGGAAAACCCATCGAGCCAATGTTTTTTGGTCATAACTTTTTTATTTTTATGAATTTCAAAATTCGGTCACAATCTGGTTCTAAATGTGATGATTCGATTACACAAAAGTTATTAAAATCGGTTAAGAACTCAGGAAGATATGGCGTAATAGACATTGCATCATTGAAGCTGATCCATGGGAGCTTCGCTCCCTTCGCTCCCTTAGCTCCAATTACAAATTGAGTAGCAGAGCAGTGGCGTGGATATCCAAAAGTTGTGAGTTCGAGTCTCACCTGAGAGTAACTTGTGAGCCAAGTCGATTTTCTTATAATATTTTTCTATTAAAATTTATCATTGAAGATAGCGTTGAAAATGCAAAAATATAAAATCAGAAATAAATTAAATCAATTAATATTAATGTAGAAAACTTACAAGCAATTTTTGTCATAATACTGATTTTTTATACAATTCGTAAAAATTTTTTTTTTTGGGCTTTCAAAAGCCCATGTTAATCACACTAATCAATCAGTATCAAAGATGACAGATAAACTAAATGAAATTCAAACCGTGATTTATCTAAAATCACTGTTACATAAAACTATTTTCTTTTTTTTTCAACATTTAAATTATTTTGAATTTGGAACGCGTTAATTATTTTAAAAACTTCTTTCGCCATTTCACATATTTTTTCGTGATCATTATCAAATTACAGTATGGAATGGGATGTTAAAGAAAATAGAATTGCAGTGATTACCTTGCACATATTCCAGACACTTCAAGAGCTTGGTATCAGCCATATGTTTGTATATCGTACTATCAACAGATATAGCAACATTTCCTTTGTCGAAGACCATAAAAGATCGGGGTGGCCGAGTGCTTTCAGAACTAAAAAGGCTGGTTAGGAAACAAAAAATCGCGAGAAATGACGATTCTCGCTAGGACACTGTCACGTATTATAAAACAAGACCTGTAGCTCGATGCTTATCGTCGATATACAAGACATAATGCCCTAAATCAATATTTACAATTAAAGAGAGTGGATCGATCAAAATGTCTTCTGTTACGATACGCACAGAAATATCCTCCTTAGCAACGAAAAAAATTTAACGATTGAAGAGCACTACAATAAGCAAAATGATAAGGCGTACGCTCACAGTTGTAAAAAAGCTGCTAAGTGGTCGGAAAGCTACACCGTATCAGAAGACAGTCTTGAATCGTGTTGTAAAACTTCTAAGCAATACACTTTTTAATAACCTGACTTTCCAGTAGGATTCTGCACCTGGTCACAAGACTCGAACTACCCAAGCTAGGCTTGAAAACTAGCCCTTATCTAGCCCAGAACTCAACCCTTTAGACTACAAATTATGGTCAGTTTTAGAGGTCATGGCCTGCTCTAAACGACACTGCGACATCGAGTCTCTTAAAAAATCTCTGGAGCAAGCAGTAGCGAAATTTTCCATGGAAATAGTGTTTAAAAGCATAGATTCGTGGCCAGACAGATTAAAGGCCTGTATTAAAGGCAAAGGTGGCCATTTTGAATAGAATATTTTTTTATTATTTGCTGAGAATTTAATAAATATGTACTTATAAGTTTTAGTTATATTACATTACCTCATAAAAAAATTGAACTTTCATTTGCAACAGAACTTATGGCCGGAGTAAGTATTCCTGTTAACCCCTAGAGTGGTTAGCTTATCGCTTGTGTTATGAGTGTATATTCTATATTCGTAGTACATCGCAAATGATTGAACTAGGTCCGCTTGAGTTAAAACTGACATCTAACCGATGCGCTACAGCCGCTTCTTGTATATGATGTCAATGCATTTTAATGTTTTTTTATTAAAAGTCTGTCTCTATTGCTAGTATAACAAAACTGGTATTGGAAAATTTTACTTTTATTCTAAATATTTTTTTCAATAATACAGATAGAAATAAAATCTTTAGTCCTCTTTATTTATGTTATAAAACCTACGGCATCGTCTTTTGATTCCGTTATCTGTCGAAATGACTACTTTTATTGAATCGTAAAATGCGGTTGGTACATGTTATGTCAATGGAAGGGTGGAAGCTATACAAATTTTAATGTCTGTGTAAAGGGTTGATAGAACAAATATTATGACTATCAACAATGAATGTAGGTCGGTACTTACATCGCTATATGTCAACTTTCAAATTATCGTGAAATTATGTTTTTCTACAAAAGGAAAGTCAAGGAAACTTTCTATCACAAAAAATACGCAGCTGACATGTATAATGTTTCTATATTTTTAAATTCTTCAAATAAAATATTAAACGACGCAAACAAATTGTAAATTTTAAATGTACTAATCCCTCTGCGTATTGTTAAAGATAAAATTATGATAACGAAATGAAAATATCCGAAATTCGTCGGCTACAGGTGCGCGATGCTCTTACCCCACCACTTTAGTTCGTCCGCGGATGAGGTCGTGTAAGCACGTCTGTATGGCTTCCCGCCGTAAATCAGTTACGTGCCGAGAAAAACTAAAGTGCGTAACGTGCAATGTATTTGATGTGTAGTGCTGTTAATTTGTCTTAATTGTGACTAGATTTTTTCATAATATCTTATCGAGTTGTATCTGTAATTTGACACTGATAAGATTTCTACGTTTTGTGCGGAGATTATTCAAGATTACAATTGTGTTTAGAATAAAAATATTTGGAAGTAAGTGTACTTTAAAGAACGAAAAGTTTTTATGAATAATTCGTTGTTTCTTGCAGTGATATGGAAATGTAAGTACTATTAAAATTTTCAAGGTTCGATAAAAAACTTTTGACTTATGTTTTTAAGGCGTTCGTGTTTAATTTTTTTCTATACTTCTTACACATTTGTTTTTGTCTAAGAACACTTGTATAATACTATAATGCAAGTAATATTTTTTGGGATAATCTTCAAAACTTCAATCTTAAAATAAATCTTAAAATAAACATATTCAATTTAATAACCTGATTATACAACTAAGTGATTTTAATAATAATCGGTAACAGTTGATTTCAAACTAAGATTTAAATTAAATTTAAATATCGTCATTTGCCGTCGTCAAGATTGCCAAATTATTCCAATACTAATTTGGTTATGGTTGTCAAATACTTCCAATGCAATGTTTCAATTCAAATAAGTATTTTTTCACTTTGTGTTACAGTAATGTGAACGACTGTTTTTTCATGCATAATGAAACAAAAGGAAGTGCACTTAAAAAGTTGTTTTATTTTTAATAAAAGATAAAAAAATAAACATTTAGTTGAAAGTTTTCGTTTAGAAATATTTTTTCTCTTTTTGTCTATTTGCTACTATGCGATCTCATGACGCAAACTACACAAAATGCTAAACAAACAAGTTAGTATCAGACGCCGGTTATTAGTTCACGTATATTTGCATAAGATTTATGTACTAAACCTAGTAAACGAAAACAGCCACATTTTTCTTTGTAACATCAACCAAGACAGAAATATTTTTTGTGTTCCTTATTGTTCTGTAGATATGATAGGGTATGTTCAAAAGACAGGCATTATTTGTTTATTGAAAATAAATAAGCATTTTTCATAAATGTAAAAAAGGTTTGACGCAATAATTTTTGTTGGATGTTATCAGTTCTGTTGATATTATAATATTGTTTACTTACATTGTCTTATCAAAGTAAGCTTAAATATATAGTAATAGTATTTTTTTCCATGTACAGGTTTGTATAAATTTTGATTACTTTTGATTTTTAGTTAGCTAGAGTAAGTTGAGCGTGTCTGAAATATTGATGTATAACTAGCAAAATATATCATCTGTTTTGACAATTATTTTTAAAAATACGAAAGCAACATAAAAACAATTATTATGCTTATGTTTAACTTATCCTAAAAGTGTTCGATATTATACAAAAACATGTAAATTTACTATATTTGCCACCAATAGGAAAGTCGTAAAATCTTCTCGATTAAAAAAACCTTTAATTCTTTAATTTATTAATATCCAAGATAGGTCTAACTACTAAAGCTACTGTAAGTTTTATTCTTTGCAAATTCACCTTCAGGCTAATTTATTGCACTGTTCGGAGATAGTTCACAATCACATAAGAGATGTTTGGTTATTTTAGGGTTGTAGAGCTTTAAAAAAGCAAGTAGGCAATAGCAATAGAGTAAAGGAAACAGGTTGGGGGCTGAATTGCTAGGTTTTTATGTTTGCGTGTAAATCTGTTTTACATCCGATTGAATACTATTTTTTTTTATGTGTCACGTTCAAAAACCAAGTTAATTATATATTTGGTTAAATATTTGACCCACTTAGGAGCTGTGATACCTGCACAAATTCGCGAACAACAAGATTACGTTTCAGTATTGTTACTGAAGAGAAGATCTAGTGTAGATTTAAATGTGTAAATAAAAATACCATAGCGTTGTTTTTTGTGGAATGAACAGAAACGCCATTGGCAACCAGCTATTTCTACACTTGCTTTTTTCTTATACAATTTTATTGTAAACATTTTCAGGTACACGAATGGATTTTTTTACTAATAATCGCATTTCATTTAAACACACCTCGCATAGGTAATCAATTTTACCATTGAATCCTTGAGATCAACCGAGTTATAACAAAATATTTATTAAGGTATGATTGTATTATAATTATCATATTACAAAAACATATAACTCTTCTATCAATGAAGAAAAAAATAAACGAAAGTTGTTT
This sequence comes from Calamotropha paludella, assembly GCA_927399485.1. Lineage (NCBI taxonomy): Eukaryota > Metazoa > Arthropoda > Insecta > Lepidoptera > Crambidae > Calamotropha > Calamotropha paludella. The sequence continues at coordinate 10,707,649 of OV656826.1, read as the reverse complement.
AAATGATGCAGATGTTGTAGCACATGTGAAAACAAACGAGTGTTGTTTTTTTTAAACAATTTAACAAAGAAATGGTGGTATTAAATGGTTTATGCTTTGTTATCAAACACGTACATGTTGCAAATCTACTATCTCTTAATGATAAATAATAGCTTTTGTTTCTTGAACATGAATTGTTAATTTGCACAATGTTATTGAGTCACTCTGAAATATTTCGAAATATAGGTGCATTATAGATGCTGTTGAGATTCCTGCGCTTTTGCAGCACGTCAAAATGTTTGCACTATACGTTTCATAAGCGAACTGCATAGTAGTCGCATCGGTATTCTGTAGACGGTAGCCGATAAGTTCATTTGTTCGTTCCACCCTTGTGGACATGTATGGTTTGCAAGGTGATCAATATCTCATATTAGCAGATTTAGTCTTATATAATACTTACCTAATATGAGGCATTGTTGTTCAAATTAAAAAAAATTGTGCGTGACTCACTACGCGTGACTGGAGTTTATTCGTTAAAAACGATTATCTTATAATATAAACGAGTATAATAGGTACAGGAAGATAATGAATTGATATATTTATTCATATTAATTTGATAAAATATATTACTTTTATTATGGTATTATTATTTATATATATTTTTTAATATTTATGATATTTTACTTGGGACTGAGGAGCGGGGAGCGCTATAAGATGTGCGAGTATATTACGCAGAGAAAATGTGACCCTTCACTTTTTGTTAACGTTTGATTTTACTACCATCTATATTTCATACCGTGCGCTATATATGAAACGATTCTTAATGAGTTAAACTTCAAAAAAATGTTTATTTGCAATAGCCCATACATAGCCTCAAGTAGTATATTAACATAACATATTTATCCAGTATAAACTTTTACCACATACATCACAAATGTTATACCCAACATCGCGTGATATTGTAGCACTTAATCCATATATGACATATAACGAGATTTTCATTGCCTTGTTTTTGTGTATTAATAACTGTAGGTATGGATTTCAGCAAATGACACTTTCACTAAGTGAAATCTTACTTTACAAATTTTCCTTTTCAAATTATCAATGACCAAGCTAATAAGCAAGACAACCATTGTTGGACGAACACCGTCTTCTAAAATGTGGGCATTTTGCCATAATACAAGCTTGGCAGGCTTGTTGCAGTTAAATATTTCGGAAAACGCCGCTAGCTTTTTTGTGGTCGCTTAATACGATACTTTTAAGTGTATGTGTGTGTTATTCTATTTTACTGGACTATGTTTTGGTAGCGACAATTTAGGTTATTTCATCTAAAAATCGAAGGAAAGTTAAATATATTATGGATTATAGATGTATCATATTATGGTGAGTAAATCAAAGTTAAAAAGCACTTATGTATCATATTAGTTTGCAAATATTTTCTATATAATTGGTGTGAATTGTTTTTTTTTCTCTTGAGATTGCCAATACTGTAAACCAGCTGCGGCATCAATACAGCTATAAAACGAGTATCCCTCCCCTATTCTCTTTGTAGTATTCCCACTTTACCACAAATAAATTGTAATTCAATAAGTACCTGAATCGATGAATTGAATCTTTATTTGCGGTTAAGTCACTTCTTGCTTTCATCTTTATTGTTTCTTATTTTACAAAGCAGATGTAATCTTTTGTAATCTTGGACATTAGTAAAGAAGTGATCAAATGCGTTATAAACAAAATATATACAACTATAGGTTTACCTGGTGTCCACTTGTTACGTAACCATTGAATACAATTTGTTGATTGGTTATTATAAATGAGATAAATCAATTAGTGAATGTCAAAAAATTGTTTTCTAAAGATAATTTACGTCCAATGCTTTCAATATATCAATATATATTAAAAGCATTGGACGTAAATTATTTTTAGTACAACATTTTTTAACGGATTTTGCGCATAATTTATTTTATATTTAATCCTGACGTTTCGACTCCTTTACAGGAGCCGTGATCACAGGATGACTAAGGTAATAAAGGTAATTTTGTATTTGTTTGTATTATATTAACTTATTTAGTACTGAGAATTTAATAAGTAAACAAAAATAAAAATAAAACAATTTGATTTATATAAAATTTTAACAATTAGGAACGTACCCGATTTAAATATTGTTCAAAATACGTGACGAACTTTACTTTAGTCATCCTGTTATCACGGCTCCTGTAAAGGAGTCGAAACGTCACGACTAAATATAAAATAAATTATGCGTAAATTCCGTAAAAAAGTTTTATTCAAATGTGTAATGTGTGCGGTAGCGTAAGAACTAAATTATCTTCGGTAGTTTGCCGATTATAAATTCTCGTTGAATTTATATGAATCACAGTTCATTATGCTCGGGGTTATATATAGATTGTAGATTATCTTTTTATGATTATTGTGATATACAAATAAGTAATGAGAAGCTATATGGTGCTGCGCTTTACGCATTACATTTGTGATTTCAATGGGTAGCTTTCGCAAAGGTATGCCATTGGATGGGTGAGCAAAAGCAAAAGGGTTTTTATCAATGGGAAAAATTTCTTGTATGAAATATTTATGAAAAATATGCTGAAGAAGAATAAATTCATAATTTTAGATTTGATTTATTAACTCAAGTACGTAAGAGTGATACAAGCCACTCTCGCCTTGCCCTTGTTACCGTTAACAGAATAACCTAGAGATTTAAGATTAGATAAGATAAAAAAAATGCTTTTTATACATATGAGCATTTACAATGCGTTCACTGAATGTTTGCAATTACACCATAACTTCATAAGTTATATGTCTCGGGTGCTGAGACATAATATGCCGTGTGCAAGAGGGAACCACAAGAAATTCGTCATGGGTTCTTCTTTTCTTCCATTGGTTTTCTTTAATACATTTTTTATTATTATTTTAACACCGATACCTTCACCTAACTGTATTGTTATTCAGGAAAGAATTAATGTAAGAACCTTTCGTAATTATATTATTAACAATATTTTTAACTTCCTTTAAAAACAGTTTAGTAGTATTGCGTGAAATATTGTAAACAAATGGAAAAAATCTATTCAAAAATCAGAGTCCTGTTTTTTGCAACCTGAATCTAAGATTCATGATGCAAAATGATAGCAAATTTATCCTTGTGTTATTAAACGAATTGATAAGGTACATTTTTTAATAAAAGTCAGAGTATCATAAAATTTCTTTTATACATGAGTTAACTTTTTACACAAACTTTAAGTAATGTTTGAGTTAAGCTCGCAATATTTGTATATATATCGGTATTATATTGTTAACCTTGGTTGTGGAATACAATGGGGTAGTTTGGTTGGTGATTACGGAAATTAAGAAACTTTCGGATTTTCTAGCTAGGCGTTGAGTAGGTGATCAAAATTTTATATCTTGAGCTCCTTTGTGTTTCGTAACGCCGCATCTATTGTCGTTAGCACTCACTTATCCATTCTGCGTAGCTGTTCTCTTATTTCTCAGTCTAAAAGCCGGCTCTACGGCAACGCTGTTTGTATTTCGGGGTTCCAGGCTGATTATTAAGTGAATAGCCGGAATGATCGATTCTCCAAACTGTCTTTTTATATATAATCTAGCTAATTAGCTGTTTTTGAGACGATATTTGAAAGTCTTTCGCGATCAGCATTCGTTTTTTTGTGTACGTTTTATTTAGGCTATGCTAATAAAGTGTCGGATTTATATCAACCTCACGAACTAATTTAAGTTACAGGAAACGAGCATAAAACCTTGGTTGCAGAACTGCTTAGTTAAAATATAGTGAAAGGATCCATAGGGAAAGTATGTGATCCAGCGATTTTTGGCTAATAATAAGTTACCAAATTAGTAAGAGGACCAAGTTAAGTCATATCACAAGGACATTTTCTACCGAAATAAAATTAGATTAATGTGTATTTAAATTACACCAAATAGTGACAAAAAACTTAAAGTGATAAGCGCTTTTTCAATCTGACAAAAAACTCTATTCGTTATCAACAAGGTATTAGCATTCAGCACCCATGACGAGATAATAATACCCATTCAATCCGAAGTTCATAATATCGTCGGTGCGACTGCAATAGCGCGTAAGAGCAATTTGCAATACCGCGTATTTACAAAAGTCGCGAAAATTAGTTTTCGCGCCAGCGACTTCTGAGTGTCTATTGGCACCTAATGGAAGTCACACCATTTGAATTAGCCAATAAGAAACGCCCATTTCGCCGTTATATCAATACCGCGTTTTAGTTCTCAAGGAGTATTTGGCGGCAAAACCGCGTATTTACTAGCATTGTAGTGGATATCTGGATAGGAATTGTGCGCTCCTGATTTATGATTGATTGTTATTGTAAATAACCAGTGTGTAAGTATATTTATTATATTTGTATTGAATGCTTTTAATAGTGTCATTTGCGTGTTTTGTTAATATTCAAATTTAGTCATAACACAAAAATATTTGGAAAAAGGGCATACCCAAATGGAGGTAGACTCTGTTCATTCGGTAATTGAAAGAAAATTAAAAAATCGGGAAATCTTTTTACCCTCACAATATGCCACCATCACTTAAGAAGCTAGAACCAAACCATGTCGTTACGAAGTAATTACACCTGACCACACATTTTTTAAAGATTTCAGCAACAAGGATTACCATATCTATGAATCAATCCGACCTGGTCGTGGGGCTGGTGATCACGTCGTTGTTGATATAAGAGTACTTAGTTATAATCCAAAAGGGACAATAGACTTTAAGCTACACTTGACGGACGAATTTTCACCTTTGCCTAGAAGACCAAAGAAACCATCATCTGTGATCGACGTGGTTCCTGCACTTTACCAAACGAGGCAGGCAATTGCAAAAACAAAGTTTGATCATTTACAAGAATTGAAGAGTGTGATTCCACAAGATTGCCATGCCTTTTATGATAATTTACCATACAAATAAAAAGGGCTGAATTTATTATTACCTATAGATCTCATTAAGTTTCCAAAACCAAAGTGGTTATTTTTATTTAGGTTGAAGTTTTATTTTTTTCGAATTACCAAACTGGTTATATTTTGTTTAATTTTTGTTTAACTGATTGTTAATATCATTATTAAGAACTACTCGTATGATTTTATTTTTAGTGTTGTGATTTAATGGACAACTAAGGAGACTGAATTTTTTTAAGGCTACTTTATAAAAAATAATTTAATGTTTTGTTCGAGATATAAAAGTGATTAATTTTTTTGAGCTACCTACCATAGTAGCAGTTTATGTGTTCAGTTAAAAGTTTATTTTTTGTTGTTTTCTGTTAAAAGCAATGATTACGAATGTATGGTTCCTATAATAATTTTATAGACTGTGCTTTATTTCTAATTGTTATTTTCAGGTCTATAAGATTTTTTTTAAGTTAAGCTTTAGTCTAAGGTACATAGGTAATACATTAGTAAGTGCTTTTTTCATTGTATTGTTCTATAAAAAATAAAAAAAATTTGTTCCTTATGTGACATTAAATGATTATAATAAACTAATAAAATCTTTAATTTCAAAACCGCGGAACTACCAAAATTGTCATTTTTTTTTACTTAACCTTTGGCAGCAATATCGCGTATGTGATATATCTCAATATATAATAAAGATATTTGTAAAATCTTATGACATTCCTATGCAATATCATGCAATGGAACCACAAACAAGTTCAGTTGAAAAAATATATTATATTGACCATGATAACCAATTATTTCTTCCTCCTAAAAAATTGATAAAATACTGATACGCGGTATTGCAAATTGCTCTTACGCGCTATTGCAGTCGCACCGACGATATGTCACATGATAAACTGAACTAAACTATAGTGAATATACTTTTTACCTTGTACAATTTCAATACGAAAAATTTTTATTTAGTGTCAATACTTAATCATTATTTAAAAACTAATATTATTGACATCTTAATTATTAAGGCAACTCCTTTCGTTTATACTAATATAAAACGATTTGCGAATTTGCCGATCGCAATAATAGAAAAAAACATGGAACATGGTCGTCCGATCCATTAATTTAGCGTTATGCTCAACTCAAATATTTGTCTTGTAACTTTGTTTTTTTTCCGAATCGCATAATGAGATAATCACGATGACATAATTTGATAGAACAAGCAAACTCCGAGTTTGTTCCCAAACAAAAATGGAAGTGACAGCGAGAACAATCCGGAAAGATTTATTGTTTTCGAATCCGATAAGAATTAATTTAGAAACAAATTGCTCAGTACTTAACTAAATTAGAAATTATTACCTGCCCTAGTTCCAATTAGGTACCTTTTAATTACGCTTAGAAAACTCAATAGGTTGGTAATTTGCTGTTACTTGGACGATGTTTACGAGAAGCATTGGATTGACTCTTGTTTTTAGAGTTCAGAAAAAAATTGAATGCTATGTATTAAATTGTCGGTTTTTAATATTTTATAACATCAAGGAACCATGGAACATTGATTATAGAATTACCTGATTTGTAATGTTTTGAAATAATAATTATGTTTTTTTTATATGCATTAAATAAGACAATCCCTACTAATATTATAAATGTGAATGTATGTTTTTTTGTTATGCTTTCACGCATAAACTACGAAACCGATTATCATGAAACTTCGTACATATATTCTTGAGGTATGACAAGTAACAAAGTATGGTTTTTATTTGCGGGCGAAGTCGCGGGTAAAAGCTAGTATCACATATATTGTTCTGAATCCAAAGCACTTGTGTTTGGAATTCAGAAACAACGACAGTACTAAAACACTCAGACCCGAGCCAAAAGATCAGAAAATATCTCTTTCCACATTGACCTGGCCGGGCCTTCGGAATAAAGAGCTTTAACATTACTGGTATGCCAGCCACTCGACCACGAAGGTCGTCAGGTGTTAGAGTTCAATTTGGTTTCTGATTTTCTTTTAATACCGGTTTTGTTTTTATCATCGACTTATAAGATATATTACTTTTTATTTTTAGTTATTTTATACTTTCTGCAAAAATTGTACAAAGGCGGACTCAATGCCTTAGGCATTTTCTACCAGTCAACCTTAGGGTGATGTGGAGACAAGTGAGAGGTAGGGTGCACAACCAGTGTAAAAGAACCTTTGACTTGTCTTTATCCGGGCGAGTGTTCTAACCACCGCTTAACTACCGAGACGCTGACTTTATTTATATGGTCTTTGGAATGCAAAAATAACTAAAAATACAATACATATATCAATTTTGTTAAACATTAACCAATAGCCTATTATTTATAGTATTTTTGCTTGTGCCGTAATGGGATTAATGCTAGTACCAAAAACGTTGTGTCATGCATTTCAAAACATTAAAATACATTACTCTTGTTTGATAGTACTTTTTAATATCAAATGGTCTAAAAGTTTAATGTAATTTTTCCATTTCAATCTTTACTCCGACAATTCTCTTTCTGAATACGAACTTTTCCAACAAGTTGTGTATCAAAAAAACTACAAAATGTTAGTTTGAGAATATTTATAATTTTTGCTTTTCATATTGTGTCTTCACCCAAGAACGGAATACAGATTATGGAAAGTCTTGAAGTCAAATTTTCATATTTCTAATTAAGAGCTCATCTGTCGGAGCAAATATTGGGTTCCTTCTCTCGTCATTTCGTGAGGTATGCACTACAAACGATGGATTCACGTAGTAAACGACGCATATTTACGATGGCATGAGATTCTTGACTAAAATATTTGAAGAACGGCCGAGGTATGTTAGATCAATATTTTAATATCCCGTCATCGATATTGCTTCCATAATTAGATATTTAGACCACGGAAATGATTGCTATTCTTAAGTCATTATCATAATTATCTTTTGTTTTACAGAGGTTTTTTTTTTAAATTTCAAAGATAAAATCAATGTTAATTTTCACAATGGTTGTTCCCACAGCCTACGCCTTGTAGTACTAAATGAATTTAAAGTTCTTTTAGGTTTTTTTATTATTTCAATAAAAAAACAGCGATTTTTTATTTAGGTCTACCAACATTTATATCAACCATTTTGATTCCGATATCGTTTGTGAATATTATCACAATTTATCAATCAATTGAAGCATGTCACTTGTCAATCTATTTGGACGTGTGTCGTAATTGTTTAGCACTTAAAATGATACGTTTTTTATTAAAATGATTTTACAGCTTAAAAACTCATTGTTGGCAAACACAATGTTTATCGGCAATAATATAAAAAGTGTGTTACTTAGTACGACAAAACAAATTCATATCTCTAAAGATTATCATCCTATAAATTGTTTGTGAACAAAATATGTTAAGCCAATGCCTATAACTTATATACAGACTAAACTATATTGCTTTCCTTAGCCAGTCGAGTAAGATCTGTTTGGTACAAAATTATCCGATTACACATAAACTGATAACGACAACATGGTTGGTTTATTATAGAACAAGAATTCTAGTTATTATAATTTTAATATATTTAGAAAACTCAAGCGTAGTTAATTAAATTATTACTACATTACAGCCAAAAAAGAAACACATCAAAATAAAAAATTTAAGTGCGTCACAATTTATGATATACATCACTTAAAGAATGTCAAAAAGTATGTATTTTAGTTTTTGCATATCTTTGATCTAATCACATTGAAGAAACTATCACCACTCAAATAATATCAACCTACACCTTTGAAAAGATTGAAGTAGGACACAAAAATAAACATGATTATGATCTTAGAATTGTGGCGGCAACATCTACATACAAAACATAGTTAAAGAAGCAAAAAGGTTGACACTTCATAATAGATGGCAGTAGTTCTAATAAAGTAAACTAGTAGAAAAGCCTACATCGCACAATCACAATTTCCAAACCATTTCTTCAATAAATAAAAAGCTTTACATGGGTTGAACTACGGTCCCTGGGCAAAATTCCCTTAGCCTGGTGGACGATCTTCCCTTTGCACTAATTTTATTCTTATATTTGACGGCACTGGTCTCTATCTCTCAGTAAATTCTAGTAACGCTGTTCACCTGAGACATTTTCTTGAGATACATTTTATACTGTCACAGTAACTAAACTGTGTTTTCCGCATTTATGCATTAAAGAAATAAGCATTTTCATTTCCACGGTTATTTTTGGGTTTTCTCTTTTGACGGCTAATAAACCAAGTTTGCGTTGCGTTCTGTTCCCCAAACTGCTATTAGTGATATGTAATGTATGTATGGCAATGATCGTTGCGTGGATCTAAATAGAGGAAGACTCAATTGATCTGTTAAGATGTAGTAAATTGGATAGTAACGACATAACTGCGCTGTGCGGCGCATTTTCATCAATATTTTGCCACATAAAAGCGATATGTACTTCATTAGGAGGCCAACTAAATATGTATGTAATAAGTTTTACAAATATAGAGCTACAAAATTAATTAGTGATTTATGTTAAAAAAATATTTTTTTATTGTAAAGATCAGGTAATAATTTTAATTTTATATTATTAAGATGTCAATAACATGATTAACATGATCTCCTCCACTCCAAATCAGGTTTAACCCTGTATTAAAGAAACAAGAAATTCATTTTGGCAGATTGGCGAGAGACGGACGCTTTATTATAGAGGTACTAGGACAAAGGTAGGACTATAATATTATAATAGTAAATTACTAGAAAAAATCGACTCGGCTCACAAGTGAATTCTCGGGCGGGAATTCACACGCATTTAAGATGCTCATATTCGTTTTATACTAATCGACATACCTACATGTTAGAGTGGTTAACACGCCAGTTCTGCTATCGCTACCTCTACCGGAGGCCTTGCTGTCACATTCCGATTTCCATAATACAAGTGATTTAGCAACATAGCTGGGGATCTCAGAAATTGATCGCAAACATATTATTATGTTATAAGATAATTAGTGATTCTAAAAAGGTGTAAAAAAAAGCGTGGAAAAGTTTCCGTTTTGACATGAAGACAAACTTTTAAAGCCTATTTCAAATTCATTTTCACAAAATTTACATTAATTCGGTATTTTTAGCGAATAGCGATCATTCGCTAGAAAAGGCGAATTGTGGTCCTTTCAAAAGTGAGTAGTGAACTAATAGAGGTAGTATTTATTTACTTTTTGAGAATATGAGTGATATATGTGCAAAAGCTATAGATAGTTTAAGTAATGGTTTAGTTATTCTAATATTTAATCTTTTTGAAGTTATACCTACTTCTTTATGCGCGTTATGAAAAAATGATGATAATGAAATTTTAAGATGCGCGCATCACTGTGATACAAAATTATCATGTTGAAGTTGCCCGCAACAGCGACATGGAATAAACCAGCAGTATGAAGTTGGCCGCTAATCATGAATGCGTGTGTGTGATTTTAAATTATATATGGTGGTTAATAATAATTTATATAGTATTATAATAACAATTTTATATTATCGATTTCATTAAATATACCAGTTATATATTGATATTTTTTTGTATAATTACTTTAAATTTTAATTACAAACAATAAATTACTATTAATTTTTTACGTATCTTATAAACATTATGATGTTTTTTGTACTTATAATAATGGTAATTTAGATCATAATGAGTATCTATTTTAATGCGTGACCTACCAATTTTTAAGATGAAAACTGAAGATCAGTAAAAACAAAAAAACCTGACTCCCGTTCTTTCTTATAATTTAACAACCTCATAGTGTTAATAACATAAATAAATAATAAATAAATATTTCTTTCATTCACACCAATTAGCCTAGCCCAAAGTAAGCACTGTAAGGCTTGTGTTATGGATACTAGGGTAACGGATAAACATACATATATGATACATACGTAATATTCATGGAAATATATATAAACACCCATGACTCAGGTACATATGCTCGTATTCATCATACAAACATCTGCCCCTACCGGGATTTGAACCCAGGACCGTCGGTGCGAAAGGCAGGATCGCTACCGTTGCACCAAACTAATTATAGTATAGTAATAAAATATGAATACTGATTGTAATATGCTAAATTGTTAATTATTATATGGATATTAATGTTATTTACAGTTTCTTTTTATTGAAAGTATAACTTGTGACTCGTTTTGCACCTATACTTTATTTTAAAAGTGCTGTATTCGTCTTAGAGGCATTTCATTGTTAACATTTATGTGTATACTCTTTTTAGTCACTTGTGGTAATAAATAATATTGAGTGATATTATATGAACTGAAAAAATAGTGAATAAAGTGGTATGTAATAGTTAAAACGCTCGCATGTAACCGCTATACTGAAGGTTATTTCTAATTACCCACTGTACAAGTAGATTGGCGACAAATTACAGTATACGTTGAAATGGTTATAAACGCTGTTTGGTATGTTCTATTTTCTTTAAACGTGTAAGTTATTCTTGTATACAATACACTGAATGTAATGTAATTCAACTGTTTACGCACACGACTGTTTTAATATATGCTAATAATGCGTTTAGTAGTGCGTCCATTTCCAACGTACCGTCTTTTATATGTCTTTTACCTTCGATTTATTGATGTTACAGTGATACAATTTTTACTTACATACTTTTGATATTAATTCTGTTTAAATTAAGTACTCTTCAAATAATTTTATACTTTTTGTGGTGTTTCTGGTGTTTTGAAGACAAGTACAGGTATCTGGTACCCTGTATTACCCATACCTAAACCTATTATACTACTATTTAAACGTTTCTCACAAATAAACTTCCTGAAAACAAAAGTATGTTTGTTCAATGAAACTCAATTTCAAAGATTCATTGATTAGTATCTGATTCAAAGAAGCTTCCTGTAAGGGTATAAAGACAATTTGAATAAAATCATGGAGAAATTTGAGTTGTCTTTCACCCAAAAGCTTGTATAAAGTGGAATTGGTATGTTAGATATTGATAAAATGCACATTATGTATGTTGTTCAAGATCAAAGCAAAAAATGAATTTATGGGTTGAAAGCGGATTTTTTATCACGGTTTTAGTTTTGAAACTTAAATATTTCAATAATACTAGTATTAATTACCATGAAAATTTAATATCTCATACATCTATACACAAGAAAATCAGACTTCCTAAGTAACCTGATATGATTTTTGCTTGGAGTGCAAAGCGGAGAGATTCTTTTTTATTTAAATAGTTTCCAAATAGAAAATTATTTTTCAAATGAGGGCACTGCTGAAATAAATAAACGCACCTATCTTAATGTATTCCACACAGTAAAAACATTCCTCAAAAATTATGCAAGTAGTTACGCAATTTATGCGCACATATACAAGTTAGCCTAATATTTCTATTTTAGGTAACAAAATTTTACAAGAAAATAATGAAATATTCTTTAAAATCCCTAAAGCCAGGTTTTCACTTTAATTTTTAATTTAATTTATTTCAAAATACAAGCACAGAAATTTGATTTATTACTATAGATTAGAACAAAGTATCTTTATTCGTTATCATTATCAGTATAATGTCCTTACTGCTGTCTGGGACACAAACTTTACGTATAGATTACTCTATATATCGGCTTATGGTCTACCACGCAGTACCTATATGGACTGATGCATAATAAAGGCTGCTAAGGCAAGGAAAAATAACTTTAAATGTTTTTACCAGATTATTTTTATCTAGAGCTTGTTCGGAGCTCCTTTACAAACGGAATTCGATGTGAAGTTGAGCTGTTTCTCTATGTTACTATGTATTTGGAATTGGAAAAAAGTTTCATAAATATAAACACGTATTATAATAAAATACATAGCTATTCTTTTCAGACGTTGAACCTTATCGCTTTTTATACAGATCCTCTTTAAATCTGAATAATTTCCATAACTCCATAGCAGAAGTGTCACAAAGTATATCATGAATAATGTACCGTCTTTTCTTTCATAACAGCATGAGCTTATCTCTTTCACACATGAGATTTTTTATACAAATAAATTCTACCTTAATCTCTTATCAAAAAGTATATGAATTGTTTGAAGATAAATCTATAAGTACTTCGTATGTATATAATATTGAATATGGATATTCACATGTTGACGTTGAAAAGAAATTATCTTTTTGTTTGAGCAATAGTTCGATTTGCAGATAACGTGAAGAATTTTGTTTAACTTTGCTTAACAATAATATACAATTTCAATGTCCTTTTTTATATTGACTCTGCTGAATTTAAAAATACCAACGTATTTAACTATAGGTAAATTGGCTATAATCTACCTGATGTTTAAATTTATAAATATGATATATGTTTAACTTTTTTCTACATCAAAATCATCATCAACTTATCAGCCTTACGACATCTACTGTTGGTCATAGGTCTCCCTCAAGGACCTCTGTAATAAGCGGTCCTGTCCTGACCGCATCCAACTAATTGGATCGTCTGAATTAGGTTGGATAATCAACAAAATTTATGTGTAACATTCCCAATATTTACTAGAGCGTGTACAACATGGACATTCGATTTGATTTCTGTGTTATCTATGTTCATTTTAAGAGCCGCTCTTTGACAAACACTACTAAGACCTTCTAGCTTTGAGTTTAGGTTTTTTAAGGATTTAACTATAATAATGTCATTATCGCTTAACCGAAGGCTAATTTTGATACAGTATCCATTCTTATCCCTTCTGGACTAGTATTAAAAATATTCTCTAGTGCGACAGTAAATATAGTGTCGTAGATACAACGGCCCCCTGTCTTATATCTCGCGGTAGTTGGATGGGATTTGAACTCTAGTTCTATACTCGGACCGAAATAGTGGCGTGTTTGTGTACACCCCAACACATCTACGTACTTGTGTAACGAGGCGCCATAGCTATATTGGCGACTCGTTGCTTTCATTGCGCTCTTCTCTGGCCATTTTTCATAATTTCTTTTCTCTTCTTTTCCTATTTTAAATTTACTGTCTGTCTCTGTTTCCTATTTTAAATTTACTGTCTGTCTCTGTTTATTTGTTTTGTTCGAAGTTCATTCTTACCAGAGTCAGCGCGTAGAGTGGTTGACTCACCGATAGCAAATTATTTAAATATATTTATAGTGCTGAGCAGTTATAATAAGCTCACAAGTATAATAAGCTCATAAGCATAATTCAAAAGTTTCCTGTATATATATTCTTTACTACCAGTTCCTGTTTCTAAGTCTATAAGTTTCCTAAGGCACTATTGTAAGTAGCCCTACCTTTTATAATATGTTTTTAGTGATAAATGTGAAATTGTTTTTGTATTCAGTGTGATTTACCTTTTTTTATATAATTGTTTCAGTTGTGCCTTAATTCTTTAAATATAAAAACAAGTGACCTAAACAAGCTTTTATTTCTTCGGCTGTACCCGTCACACTGGCGCCTCAACGTGTTTAAGAACCAGTCACCAACCAGTCAACCAGTACCGGCGAACCGAAAGAAAACTAAAATTTTTGAAGATCGTTGTATGTTGTGTGTGATTTTTTTTAATTTTTTCCAAATTCTAAAAGGCTTAGTCGCCCCCCACTGTTTTATCGGCCATATTATTAACTTAATCATCTCATCTCATCTCATCCCAATCCTCATTTTATTTCATTTATAGTAGTTGACAATACAACTACATCACTACACAAAACACTTACAAGACACTTTACCCAACATTTACTACATTTTACAGACAAGAAACTATACGCGGTTTCGAAAGAAACCGACACAAAATTGTTGCTGATTCTGAGCGTCAATGTATCACTCAGATCAGTGCAATTAACACTTACGGGCAGTGCTGAGAGGGAGTACCTCCAGTGTATCCCACATACAAGTCTTAGATTTGGCTAGGCACTTTCCTGGAGGCAATCCGTGCCGACTATCCAGAGGTTCCTACCAGTCTAAACTTGAACACTACACCTACCTAACACTAGTTTTATTAAATTTATCTTAGTCTTACTTAACCAGTCCTTGTATAATAGATTAGTTAGAAAAAAAATTATTAGAGATTTAAACAACTTTTGTTTCACTCTCCTTTCAACTCATCACATATCATCCTATCACTTAGACTATTATAATTTATAGTAGTGACATAACAAACACGCAACTACACACTACACTTACAGTACACTTACCCCACATTTACTACACCCATCAGACAGTAAAACTATACGCGGTTTTGAAAGAAACCGACACAAAATTGTTGCTGATTCTGAGCGTCAATATATCACTCAGATCAGTGCAATTAATACTTACGGGCAGTGCTGAGAGGGAGTACCTCCAGTGTATCCCACATACAAGTCTTAGATTTGGCTAGGCACTTTCCTGGGGGCAATCCGTGCCGACTATCCAGAGGTTCCTACCAGTCTAAGCTTGAACACAATACCTACCTAGCACTAGTATTATTAAATTTATTTTAAATCATAACTTTTTTTTAGTAGTTTTTAAATAGCTAGAAAAACACCTCGTTTTGAAACACAATCATTTATTTTTAATAACACTGAATCCATCACTTATAAATAAACCTGAGCTTGCTTATGAACTTGTCTCCGCTCAATTGAATTTCCATCTGTCGCAACCGCTGAGGAATTACGAGAATTACTAAATCCAATAATAGACTCAGATTGTTCTATTCTTTCCAGTCCTTACTCCATTGAACGTGATCTTGATAAAATCAAAAACATTCTGCTTATGGTTTCTTCATGATTAATTTATCAATACGTTTAAATAGATTAGAGATTACTACATAACATAAATGACTTTTGCAAAACTTCAAACAAATTTTTCATCCGTGACAGCCTGTCAATCAAATTTTAAACCTCTTCTGTCCAACAATAACATAACTACGAACTCCTGGCACAAAATTTACTCAAAACTCTTTAGACCTAAAAAAAATTCTTTTATTACTTACTTTTTCTTTATTACTTTTATTAACGTTTATACTATATATTACTTTTATTACGTTATTACTTTTTCTCCCAACTATATTTCTCTATCGTTATTACTTTTCCAAAAGTTTTTTTTTTATATATTACTTTTATACATACTACTATTTACAACTCATTCATTCACTCATTCTATTACAACACATAATAATTACTATACATTAACTATCTTCATAGAAGACATACTTAATTATACAGTCTTACAGTCTTCATAGAGGGCATTAACTTTTCAGTCTTCATAGAAGACATATTTAATTTCTCAGCCGAGAATAGAACCTCTAAGTCTATTGGAATAAACCTCGTTATACATTTTGAGGGAAATTTGTCTTCCAGCGGGTTGTGACTGGTTAAATAAGCCTACACTAATTTTTATTTTTCATCCAGCGGGTTGTGACTGGTTAAACAAGCCTACACTAATTTTTATTTTTCATCCAGCGGGTTGTGACTGGTTAAACAAGCCTACACTAATTTTTATTTTTCATCCAGCGGGTTGTGACTGGTTAAATAAGCCTTCACTAATTTAGGGAGCCAGTTGAGTATTCAATAAATTTTGGATACTCTACCGCGTGGAGTCTGGTTGTCTTATTAAATCAACCATGACCGTTGACTGAAGTATGTTCTGGAAGTATGAAAGTGATGCATGTAAGGTAAGTGATGCATGTAAGGAAGCTGGTCTTCTTATTTTCTCATTTCACAATTCTCATCTCATCCATTTTTATTAAAGATATGTTTTTTTTTATATAAAATGGTCACATTTTTACATAGTTTTATGAAAAAATCCTTTTTATACCCAGGATTTTTTCTTCCAGGGGGGAGCGGGTATTGTAACGAGGCGCCATAGCTATATTGGCGACTCGTTACTTTCATTGCGCTCTTCTCTGGCCATTTTTCATAATTTCTTTTCTCTTCGTTTCCTATTTTAAATTTGCTGTCTGTCTCTGTTTCCTATTTTAAATTTACTGTCTGTCTCTGTTTATTTGTTTTGTTCGAAGTTCATTCTTACCAGAGTGACCTAAACAAGCTTTTTTTTTCTTCGGCTGTACCCGTCACACTTGTAGTCTACTTGGTACCTTTGGAGACACTGTAGAGCTACCCAAGTCTCGATTAAATCGAAGGCCTTCTCATATTATCGAAAGCCTAGCAAAGTGGTAGATTGTTCGCTTCGGTCTTCTATTTTATCTTAGCGTATGGATGTGTTCTTCAGTTGCTTGAAAATCACACTAATCTCGTAGGTAACGTCTGGAATATCTTCGGTGAAGCTGTGCTTTCAAATCTGAAGAATCTCTTCATTTCTCATATGGTTTCAGGTTTCGGTGAATAGATGAATAGGTAAATAGATTTGAGTTTTCTACATCGTGAATTGGCTCTGCTTTATAAACAAGTCCTTCGTAAACATTTAATCGCCTACTTAATGCCAGTTGAGTTAAATTAGCGATGGTTCCTTGTCAAAGACTTTGATATTAGTCTATTTTGTTGCTGATAACGATAAACATTGGCTGAATTTT
Organism: Calamotropha paludella; assembly: GCA_927399485.1. Classification (NCBI taxonomy): domain Eukaryota; kingdom Metazoa; phylum Arthropoda; class Insecta; order Lepidoptera; family Crambidae; genus Calamotropha; species Calamotropha paludella. The sequence goes on along the minus strand of OV656826.1, from coordinate 10,690,280 downwards.
GTAGCGTTATTTCATGTCTCTGTTCCATGAAATGGAGTGCTGATAGCTGCCGGGGTTTTGTATCTCGGTAAGTACTGGTCGGAACGCTGATTTTATCAGTCAAGATCTTTAAAGCTAATTTTAATATTTAATACGCCTCATACTTTATACAATTGCTTCTCGCTTTGATGCGTTGATTACAGAGACGTCACGAAATTTTTGATTTCTGGTCGACGTTATAAACTACTAATTAATATTAAAGAGTTCATAGAGATTTTTCCCTTTTCATAAAATCGTAAAGCAACTGAATTCCCCATTGCTTAATTACCCTACTTTCAACTTATTACCGTAACGCTTCTCTAACTTTGCTCTGAAGTCCCCTATTACAAGCAGTGAGTTTTTTGCTATGTAGGGTTTTAAAGATATCCTCATACATATCCTCCACTTCGTCATCTGTATGTATCGAGGTTGGAGCTGGACATTTAGCTAATATAGTTTCGATATTCTGTGTAAAGGGATTTCTTCCTAGAATACGACGTAAGGATATTGAGATCAGGAAACTTCATAATTTTAAAAGGAAAAAGACTGGAGCATTCCGCCTACTTGAAAGGGAATTGTAGGAACAGTTTATACAATAATATCTTAAAGAACGTCATAAACTACAAACCTTAGTAATGTGAGGTCTTTTTGTAAATAATGTAAGGTAGAGGTCGGTTCCCCTTTTAGCCAGTTCTTCTAATTGGTGGCAGCTTCAGTAATTTACAGAAAATGTTAATGAAATAAATTTGATCATAAAACGATCGATTTTATGTTTAAATTTAATTGTATAAGTTTTTTTTATCGTATTAGTTAAATAGAACCGTGCCCGTTTTAAATGTTGAAAGCTAGAAGGAAATATAATATGATGACCATTACCTTAGTCACCCTGTGATCACGGCTTTTGTAAAGGAGGTAAAACGTCAGAATTAAATATAACAAAAACACGAATAAACGCGAAGTTTATCGAGTAAAAGTCTTATTTAAAAGAATGATCTACTTGAATCATATATAAACACCACTTGGGAATGTGGAAAAAGAAACTGACTAACGGTATTTGTCAAAACAAGTCCAAATGCGGTGCTGAGTTGAGGAAATTCTAATTGCATTCCTATTATCCTCCCCAAGGAATTGATACTAATACCTTGAACATTTTAATGCAATTTAAAATGATCAGTAATCCAAATAAGACTATTATTAATAATAAATACTTGTTACAAAGTTGATATTGACCTATTCTTTACCAGTATTGCCTCTATCAAACGACTTATGACTAAATCATACTTTGAGATTCTCGAACTTTAATAATACGATTTATTGATATCATGTTACTTTTGTGGATACCGATTGTAGTTGCCGCATTTGGACTTTTTGTTTTTCCTATCTGATTACTCAAAGGTGGAGATTTGTAATTGGTATTGTTATTATTTTATTTTTGCTACCTAACCCGATTGTTAGAACTCTAAAATAAATAAATAAGTAAAGGTGATGACTTCCAGTCCCACCTGACACCTTAAGAGAAGTTTATTCTTTTCAGTACTTGTTTACAGTATTGAATGTCTCTAGATTGCTATAGTTATTACTATAGCTATTACTATAGTATTGAATATTACGTCACAGCAGAAATTTCTGTGTAAACAATAATATTATTTAGACTTTATTGAGTTGAAGTTCACTCGCCAAAGTATTAAACGCTTGAATTTCATTCTCATAAAATATCTTAGAGAAGTACAAAGATTTATAATGAATAGTGGCTAGCGTATTTCATTGTCAGTGAAAATACAACTTTTGAAGCAACCACAAGAGATAAGCTTTATGTTTTTGCTTAGAAAAAGTGGCTTTTACCTTTAAGGTAATGATATAAATTAGTGTTAGGTACAAAAAAAACCTTAACGGCTAATAGTAGCTAAAGGACGATATTGTATCGCACTAAGATTATAAGATGTTGTTACAGTTTTATGGGACTTATAATAAAAGACCTTATCTCAAGAAGACAACAAAAATCAGCAAAGATTTTTTAAAATATCTTTACAAACGTTTTACGTATATTTTATTATCTTATCATAACTTAGGAAAGAAAACCTTCGTTTATATTACAAAGCAAATATAAAAAGGAAATCAACTTTAACAATGTTCTAACGTTGGGCATTTTGGTTGTCTTTATCGATTCATGCTTTAGGATTTTAAAAACCACCTTACAAACCTTTTGTTATCTTGATAAAAAAACTTGGGGAAAATAATTTAGGGAATTATTCAGTGACCATAATAGTAATGAACTAAATATATACCAATTTTAACATCGTATATAGCTTTTTCTTATAATATTTAAGTTCTGCGGTTTAAATGCAGATTGAAGGCTAGTATTCAAAGTGATAAGGCGGAGACAAATTATTCTAGATCCACCTTATGAGGTTTTTATCGAGGTCATTTCTTTTTCAGAGTATAAGAATAATAGAATTAGAGTAATAGAATTCCGAGGCAAATGAACTGTGGAGTTCCGCAGGGGTCGGTCCTAGGGCCGTTTCTGTGAAATCTGGTGAAATATTGGATACTTTGAGGCTCGCTCCTCACACAGCTCTGCTCTGTTATTTTGATTAGACGTCGATTGTACATCTTTTAATTAATAAAACAGTATACAACTCTTAGTTTTTAAAGTTTGTTATTCGGTTTTATAATGTTTTATTTAAAGACAATCTAATTATTCTAAAAAAACATTTTTGTAGACTGTAAAACCGTTCTCCAAGAGACATAGAGACAATCGGCGATGATAACACTGGTAGCTTTTTATCTCAAAGCAATTTGTAAAAACATGATAAAACGTCGAATATTCTTTGCTATGAATCTCCTTATCAGTGGTTTGCTTAGAACGTTATTCATTTTACCTAAGATAGTTTTACGTTTGTAGCTCGATTGCGTAGTGGTGCTTCCTTCCAAAATGAAGTATCAGCATAGCTGTTGATGATTTTTCGCTCTGGGTAGGGTTAAGAAATCTAGGATAGTTAAGAGACTTTTTGTAGTTTAGACACTACGTAATAATAAAATAAATTAGCTAGCTCGCAATTTACGGCTTGATGTCTATTGAAGGTCAGCCCATATTACTGGACCAGCTTCTAATGAAAAGTGCTCTGGGCGGGGCTAAGAAATCTAATCTAATATATCTAATCCAAGAAATCAAATAGTTAGAGATTTTTTGTAGCTCCATGTGTTTATAAAAATGCCAAGGAATCCAGCAATTCGCGGCTTAATGTCTATTTAAGGATGTCTCCATCTCAAAGGGGTTTTTTTTTACTTATTTATAAAATTAAAGAGTAACTGTTTCGAATTTATAGTAAGTTTTCAAAATGTGGGTAGTTGTTGTACAGTGTCACTTCCAGGGGTTGAGGCTAGAGATACCGCTCACCCTAGAGCAATAACAAAAGAAGGGATAGATAGTTGAAAGAAAGTGTGACAGTAGGGCTAGAAAATAAAAAAAATGAAGCAGACAGAAATGTAGATTCTCAAAGTGGGTTAGCGATCCACTTACAGCAACTTTGCGTACTTGATCAGTAATTTTGGAGACTATATTCATCAGAATAACCAGAAATTTATTATATAAAGTTCCGGGAAGTCTTATTTTCTTTCGGGCTGCGTTAGTAGTTTTGACTAAAGAGTGTGTTTGTGAACCACGTCATCTGCCACACTGCATTAGTACTACACTCCACATTTAAATACAATTTAATGTACTACGCTTTCTACTAGTGGAAAGCACGAGGGGTGTTAACGGTGGCGTAATGATGTCAACGGTGTAGGGCCGTGCCGGTGTCATGTCCTCGCCGAGGAGAGAAAAAAAGCAGCAGCAGCATCACTTTCGAGCACATGGAACGAAGAAAACTACTTAGACTAATCAGATGTATACTTGGCTTTAAATTGCTGTTTTTTCTAATAAAGCTTTATTAAATTTTCAATAAAATTCCGTATAATTCCGCATTTGCAACATCAGAATCAGGATCAGAGGTTCTATGTGGTTTGTTTAATTCCTTTCTTGTTACGGTGTTTTGATTCACATGGAAACCTGTGACCTCTCTGTTGGGATTTTTAAAGACTGATTATGACGAGAGAAACTCAAAGGTGGTGACAAAAAAAAATTCATTTACCGTTGGTTCTAGCTAGTATATCTGTAGTCAGTATCACCCACCAATCCGCATTGGGTTTCGTATTGTCCCCACAGTTTTCCGTGCTCCATGCTCCAAGCTCCAGTAGTTGGAATATTAATAGGCTAATGATGATGAATTCATAAAAAGACGTGACGAAGGTGTTTCAAACGGCAATATTTATTTTTTTTAAATACGAAGGTTAAAAAAACCTTGTTAAATAAGGAATGATCGAGTATCTCGGAGTCTTATGGAGTCTGTGGACCATCTATGTTAAATGGCGTTGCTAAGTTTAAATTCAATAAAATCGGTATTAAATTAAAAACAGAAATCCAGTAGAACACGCTCCCTCCTAACTTATATTGAATATAGCTTTTGCCCGCGACTTCATCAGCGCTTACTTTAGAAAATATTAAATGGAAGAAAAAGAAGAAACTTATAATTTTTCAACTATTCTATTACCTTGACTTCTGTGTGCCAAATTTTATCTAAATTAGTTCGGCTATTTTTGCATGATTGACATCTAACCATTTTCACATCTACATACTACACATTTATAACATTGCATAATCCACTTCTTATTAATTTTAACTATGATAAATCTGACAATAAAACAGACCAGCAAATTCTTATATACGATCTCATATTGTATACATATAACCCTAAAAGGACTAGACTACCACCACGGCAGTTCCAATATCTGGCCACATCTGCGTAAAAGAATCATAAAAACAGCCATCAATCAATTCAAGTTACAAACTCTTTTATCTACTCTAAGAACTAAGGAATAAAGTCTATAAGTAAATACAGCATTTTACGAGACTGTGATAGTTTCGCGATCACGACTCGCTTTTGCATTTGAAAGTAAAGTTCTAGAAATTTTCCTTGAAGTTATTTGCGTAACATTCACTCGTATAAAAGATGTGTATATGACTTGAGTATAATTATTGTATTACATCTTTTTAGTACATTATATTCTATTTACTTAGTAAACTGGTAAGCATAATATTAACGTATATAATAAAAAACAGGACTTCGCAATTATTACCTATGAATCAGAGAAATAGATATTCTCAAGCCTCTAAAAATTCTTTACATCACTACGAAGCCCTGTTTTATTATTTCTATAAATTACAATTTTAATTCCATCATCTAATATTGCATGTGAGAACAATGAAAAATTTTACTATATCGACAAAAGTTCTAGTTTACGCAAACTTATTTCTTTGTAAATCTGTCGGTAATACTGTTCATGGTCTGTTCATGTGTGAAAGTTTTCGATAGCCGGAAAAGTTTAACCCCCCTGAGATGCCAGTTGGACTTAATCGCCGACTATTCCCACAATCGTACCTCGTGAGATTCGTATTTAAGCAATGTTATTCATACCCTGACTTACGTATATATTTTCTGCAAAGTTGTGAGATGGTAAGTTGAAATAATCTTAAGTTTTCGTACGAAAGTAAATGCAAACATAGAGTTTTCAAGCAATTGCTTAAATACCCAAGGTTAATGATCTTGGTTATTTTGTGGATTTAGAAATAACACGGGCCTTAGCTATGAAGAATGGCCCGCGAGTTTAGACCAACAGAAAAACGTGCTTTCCAAAGCACAGGGGAATTGAAGATTATAAGTTTTTCCTATATTTAAACCCAATGATTGGCCCGTATGAAAGTTGATTATTTTTTATAATTATAAGGAAATGGGAAATTCCTTATTTAGTTAGCATTTTTCTACCATGCCATTGTACCGTCCAATAAATAAACCCTTTTGAATTAAAAGGAAACGGTAAAAGAATTGATTCTGTAATATTAGTTCTATGTGAACAAAAATTTTTTCTTTGACATAAGGGCATCTGTATTACTGGTTGTATAACACGGTTGACATGGTAGCATGAAACAATTGTAGGAAATCAGTAGTGTATTAAGGTTAATAGCCGTTTTGGCAACTAGTCGATCTCTTGCCAAAATTGATTTAAAAATTACTTAGCACAACTGTTTTTGAAACACAGCTTCTACGGCAGTTGAAAGGGGAAAATTTAAGAACTTGCCTCTATTGTATTGGAGGCATTGAAGATTAAAGCCAAAATTGATTTTTACTAGTATTTAGACACTTCTAAATTGTCATTTTTGAATATTTTAAAAACTAATTAACACACTTGGATGTTGTTTAATACATAAAGAGTATGTATGACATTGTGTGACATTGACATGACATAACATTGTGTCATACTAATTTTATAACAAATAATATTAGTCGGTTTCTGAAATTTTTTTTCGGTAAACTTACTGACTTTTATATATTAGGGGTTAAAGTATGAAATTGCCGATTTGTACTGAAAATCTATATTGTTTATTTTTTAAATTTTTAACAAATTTATTTAATCAAAATAGTTGCCATTATTATCTATACATTGCTGCCATCTAATGGGAAGGTCATTAATGCCTTTGCGATAGAATTCCGACGATCTAGACTGCACAAACTGTGTGAAAGCATTTTGTACTGCCTCCTGGGAAGAAAACTTCTTGTCACGTAGATAATTGTCCAAATCACGAAAAAAATGGTAGTCCGTTGGAGCAAGGTCTGGTGAATACGGAGGATGACGAATGGTTTCTAACTGCAGTTCCTGAAGGGTCAAAATGGTTTCTCGTGCTGTGTGAGGTCTCGCGTTGTCGTGGAGCAATAATGGTGAAGATCGATTCATGAGTCGGGGCTGTTTTACTGCTAGTTTTGTCAACATGGTTCGGAGTTCGGCACAATAGACATCTGCCGTTATTGCTTGACCAGATCGGAGAAAACTATAGTGAATAACACCATGCTGAGACCACCAAACAGTTACCATTACCTTTTTATTGGTAAGTTTTGCTTTAGGACACTGTTGTGGCATTTGACCTGGGGTCAGCCATTGCATTTTTCTTTTCCGGTTATCATAAAGAATCCACTTTTCATCACATGTTACAATTCGATCCAATATTCCTTCATTTCTGTACCGGTTCAACAAGGCAACACAAGTTTCAACACGCGTTTCTTTCTGCAGATCAGTCAAATCATGAGGCACCCATTTTTCGTATTTTTTTATTTTATTGATTTGACGCAAGTGAGTCAATATTGTGGGTAAGGTAACGTTAAACCATGCCGCTAATTCCTGGGTACTTTGACTAGGATCGGCTTCCACTATCTCTCTTAATTCATCGTTATTTACCTGTGTGGGCGGTCTTCCTCGTGGCTCGTTCTTTAAGTCGAAATTTCCATCACGAAAGCGTTTAAACCAAAATCGCACGGTGCGTTCATTAGTAGACCCCTCTCCAAACGCAGCATTGATATTGCGGGCTGTTTCTGCCGCGTTAGTTCCGCGTCGGAACTCGTATTCAAAAATAACTCGAATTTTCGCAGTATCCATCTTTCTTGTCTAAATTGAATAACAAAAACAATTGAAAGTCGATATTCAAATGTTTTACATTTTTTAAAAAAAGAACATCATAGAAACCATTTAAAAAAAGTTTCATTCGAAAACCTCAAACCATGAAGATTCTATGTCAATTCAAAGAACCTATTGCAATAAAACGGCAATTTCATACTTTAACCCCTATTATACTATGCATATATAGTAGTTTGCTAACTATCTTTGAAAACCAAGTTAATAAAGAAGTTATGCGACAGTATATATTTAGTAAAAGTCGCAACTGAAGTATGTTTTTTTGTAAATAATAAATAAAATAAATAAAATTTAGTCTCGTTTGTGTTTCTGGATAAAGAGTTATTTAATATTAAAGTAGATAATTTAAGACTTCTTTTAAAACGCTTCAAATCTCTTAAGTCACTGTAGTTTGTATATAGTGTAGTTGTAACTGGTAAAGCTGGTGCCGGACTTTAATCCGGACATAGATTAAATTTTATTGTTATTATTTTTAATATCTATAGTTTATGATATTTTTTTGATATTTAATCATTCAACTGCTAGATAACCTCTCACTATCCGAGAAATTGTTGTAATTAACAAATAATATAACAATTACATAGCATTTTTTGCTGATTGTTTGATACTTGTAAAAGTATTAAATTCAATGTTGTTCGTAGCACCAAAATCAAAAAGAGATGGCGCTGATATTCAGCTAAAGAAAGCTTTGTAGCTGAATTTTGAGTGTACTCGTCCAGATAGCTAGAGGTTGTCGATCTTAATCCTGTCTGAAGCCTGACACAAGTTTATTTTTTTTAATGTTATGGATCAAAAGATTAGCTTAATAGTAATTAACTGATTCAGCTCAGTTCAGCTTATGACATCTTTAATATTTATACAAGTATGTACCGAAGTTCCATCCTTACTAATATTATAAATCGGAAAGTGAGTTTGTTTGTTTGTTTGTTCCGCTTTTACGCCGTAACTACTGAACCGATTGCTTTGAAATTTTGCAGACGTAAAGATAAAAGTCCGAATTAAATAATAGGGTACTTTTTATCCTGGAAAAAATTGATATTCCCGAGGAAAAACAAAAATATTGTTTGCTTGAAGGATGGATTGTAGATGGCGCTGTGTGTCGTTTAAAACAAGGTAAAATATTGCAAACGAATATAAATATGTAAATTTAGAAGCTAAATGATACGATAATGAATCCCTGAAAATGAGGAATTCCCGAGGGATGACGTACAATTTGTTTTATCGTCTAAACTGTTTTTTTTACATCTACTTATATGTTGCAAACGAATATGAACATGTAAATTTTGAAGCTAAATGATACGAAAATGAATCCTAGAAAATGGGGAATTCTCGAGGGATGACGTACAATTTGTTTTATCGTCTAAATTGTTTTTTTTACATCTACTTATCCTGAAATCACTAAAGTCAACGAATTACTAATTGGTATAAGTATTAGTTACGTTATTTAGTTCTTGAGGTATGCTATAGATGGCGCTGGGTGTTTTTTAAAACATGGTAACGATGTGATTTTTAAATACATAAGAAGTGGAATGATAGCTTACGCTATTTAGTTCTAGAGGTATGCGAAAGATGGCGCTGGGTGTTTTTTAAAACGTGGTAACGAAGTGTTTTTTTAAGATACGTAAGAAGTGGAATGAATTATATGAATTTTGTATCCAGCGATACATCGCGCTTCTTAGATTTTTCCGTGCGAATAAGAAGTTTTCTTATAGTTGTGCTTTATACCGCAATATAACCGAATTCCACGCGGGCGAAGCCGCGGGCGGAGAGCTAGTGGACGATATAAAGTAAAAAAAAAACAAAAATATCAAAAATATAACCTAAGAGCTAATATTATTTTATTGGATTTAAAAATAACCACAATTTGATTAGGTATAAAAATTTTCATTTTATAGTGTTTAAAATAAAACTGGCAAGTAAAGAATTTTATCGCCTACGCTAGGAAGGCAGAAATGGATTTTCATACAACTTTACCTCCAGCATATTTCATTTTTATGGCTTCAAGGACGTTATTTCTGACCCGTACTTTTACAAGTGTCAACGTATTTTACGAGTACATCGGTGTAATATAAAAGAAGTTTTTTTACATATCACTGCATTTGGTATAGGTAGTGGTAGAGGAGTTACTTAAACACACCTATAATTTTATACTCGTGGGTCACAATTTACGTCATTATGGAAATTCTAAAAAAATAGCTTCGAATGTTGGTTTATTATTTTGTCAACAACAATTATTGTCTCAAGTGGATAATGTTACAGAAAACGATGATTCATTCTATCAAGTTGATAAACGAAACGCACTACAGTACAATTGTTTTGATAAAGATTTTATCATGGACTTCATATTTAATCGATCTAAGAATGCGTAAACAACATTTTTTTTTATTTTAATGATGTATTAGGTTTGTTTACCGATATCACCGTTCAATATTGGTTGTATAATTATTATTGTTTTAAAATTTTACTAATCGCCGGACTGGCGACAGGTGGTTGAGGATAGGGCAGAATGGCAAATTCTCGAATCAGAGGCCAAAATCCACTTCAGGTCGCTGAGCCAGAGATATAATATATAGTTTAATAAGCAATGGTGAAGTAATTACTGAAATACGGGACTTTAATTGAATGCGCCTGCCAAGAAATATTGTCAAAAACAGTTATTTAAAGTGAACATGAAGAAAAAATTTAAGAACAAAAAATATAGATAATTCCGGAAAAAATCGACTCTCGAGACTCGAGAATTGACTTGTGACCCGAGTCGATTTTTTCTAGCATTTCTCTATTATAATAATTTATCTTATAAGATAGCATTGACAAAAGCATAAAATATTAAAAAAATACAAAAATAGATAATTCCGGTTAAAGTGACAACCTTTCTTAGCTATGAATTATATTTATCTCCACAAAAACATTAATTGTATTTTAAAATCTGCACCTAATAATTTATCACATCGCACATAAAACAATATGTTGTTTTGAATAAAGTTTGCGAAGTTCTTCCGAAAGCAGTCGAGTATAAAGGCGCGTATTAATAAATTCATACATTATTTAGTACAAGTCTGGAGTATAGTGCGCTTTGAACCGTGAAAAAATACACGACTGAACTGGGAATATTGAAGAAATGTAGTATTTTATTAATAAAATACTAGGTTTGCCCGCATAGCTTGGTACCCGTAGACTATACTGAACTTGCTTTAGCCACAAAGTAGATAATATACAGAGACACCACTTAGTACAAGAAAATGGTTACACCCTAAAACTGGTTATTCAACTGGCTATATTGCTTTCCTTCTATTTTACGATAGATGACACTAGTGAGAACACAAATAAAACGATACGTATTGCCATCTAGTGAGAGACTAAGAATACGGTTATCGCTTGTTGTTGTTAGATGGCGCTTCGTTATAGCCTACTCACGGACGTTGGTGGATGCGTAATCAATCGAAGTGTCGTATGTCAGTAACAGTACCTACATTAAAATATCTTTATTCACGGTCGCGGGGTTTAACATTCCAAAAATATGCCGCGAATATAGAAACTGTGAATATGGAATGGTAATTAGTATCATAGGGGATGCGTTACAAGTTACAAAATAAAACGAATATTTATAAAAATAAAATCAATTTGAGCTGTAGCATTATAAATTTACCTTTTAAGAGTAAGGCTCCTTTCCATAGATCGATCAGCTTTCATGATCACAAAGTTAATTTGCGTATAAACCTTCACTCAGACTTTTTAAATTTAATGTAGGTATTCCTTACCAAGCGGACCTATGAGTAGTTCGATCCTCGTCGATGTACTACGAACGTAGAACTACTCTATTACCACGAGGGGTAATATTCTTTTTTTAACTTGCTTTTGTATTGTGTCGGTAAGGTTTGTTTTAATTGACATTAGTCCACTTGGTCAAATCTTTCATGAAAGCCGCCTGGGCATATACCAGAACTGAAATAATGCCGCTACTTTAATAAAAGACTGAATCTCTTTCTATTTACTGTTTTCATCCTCGAATAATGAAATTTTTAGCCGCGAATACAGGAACTGTGTTGCAATTTTTTCTCTCTCGGATAAGGAAACCGTGAATGGGGAACTTTTACTGTATTGACGGAACATTGCGAACGATTTTAGGAAACCACTTTCTTAACTATTCTAACTATGTATTTTTTACTCATGTTTGGCTCAGGTTTACGAACGTGTCGCGTATTATACCTATTTGGAAAATTGTTTTTTTGTTTCAAATGAAACTAAAAAAAAAACTTTCTAGTTTATTCCTTTGTTATCAGGTCAGGGCCAGGTGACGTGATCCTGGAGAAATTGAGGGAAATAAAATATTAGAGGCACACCTATCGAGATTTAGGTATTTTAAATAGTAACTGGTGCAGTTGTTACTGAAAACACCCGTGGCCGTAATAGGTATGGTTGCATTTTATTGACGGACAAAACATTTGTCACTATCACATGTAGGTACGTACCTACTTTTCAGTGACTGAGAGTTATTTTATTCGTCGATAAAATGTCGACCATCTTAAAGGGTTTCAGGATTTCATGATTGGGCCTACTAATGTACTTCCGATTGGTCTAACATAGCACAGTGTTTTATGGAACCAAAAAAATTTACACAATACAAATTGAGGTTTTTACATAAATATATTATTTATACCCTAAAAAGGCATGAGTTCAATTCCCAGAAGTCTAACTCCAATACTTTTTGAGAAAAAAAAATCATGAACTTATCGTGACCTTTGACCTATGAAATCTAAAATATTTTTTATAAAATAAATAGAAAGTGAATAGAATAGTAGTTTATGAAATTGGTACATAATGAGGGGTGTAAAACCTAGTTATGTGCAGTTTCATACAATACTTTATCTAATCTCATACATTGAATATATCAAATAAAAGATAGAGATTGATACGGTTTATTTATTGGTTATTGTAAGTGTTAACATTTTGTATATTACAATGACTTTACTGTTAGTAGATTAAGAGTGACTGCTGCCGCAGTCTCTAAAATGTCGGGCTGCGTTAAATTTTCTTCACTTTCAGTATCAGATATTTTAATAAACAATAATAATTATCCAGCGAAACACAACAAAGAATTGCAAGAAAACGTATTAAGGCGCCAAAATTTCCGATATCACCGCGCATGCGCCAAAGCGTACTCAGCCACAGATAAAAAATGAAAAAAATGAAACATTGCTATACGAATTGGCGCAGTATTATATCAATGGTCTGTTATCAAAACGTAATGAAAAAAAATTATTATAACATTATTTTGTTAGGCAAATAGTGTTGTATTAATTTTTTTTAATTTCATTACGATATACTATTTGTAAATTTCGTCAATATAAACTCGTTTTGAGTTTAATATTTTGAATTTTACGATGTGAGAGTAGATAAAAGAATATATATTTTAATAAATACTAGCGACCCGCCCCGGCTTCGCACGGATGCAATGCTCTACTATATTATGCATGTATTATACATATAAACCTTCCTCTTGAATTACTCTATATATTAAAAAAACCGCATCAAAATCCGTTGCGTTGTTTTAAAGATTTAAGCATACAAAGGGATATAGGGACAGAGAAAGCGACTTTGTTTTATACTATGTAGTGATGAGTGAATCGGACATAATCACATGCATATAAACGCGTTTCTTTAGCTTAAAAATCCATTGGTTTGGGAGCAGCATTTTTTTTATTTCGTATTTATTATTTTCTCTCCCTAAAAACGAAAAAGTGGAACCTACAACTTAAATAGAAATATACATAAATGAGCCACGTCACACTATTGCGGCGATTAGAAGATATTCATTTTAAAATTTTTATGCAAGGGTTGTCACCGAACTTGATCTCGACGAAAATTTTTAAAATATTAATATGTGTAGGTATTATTTTTTAACGAGAACATCGATTTTCGTTTTCGGGTCTGGGTGTTAACTGTTAATTGTTTGTTTTGTGTGTTTCGGAGACCCAATTAGACACAAGTTCATGCCTGCTTGCTTCTAAGGTTTTTTGTTACAAAAATATGTACATACCTGTTAACCGTTTTATGCCCACGACTTTGTACTATGCTTTTATTTTCTGATCGAATGCATTTTTTTTTAAAGATGCGATCAACTGATTAGATTGATTTGTATGAGAAGTTACTTTTTCGCGGGGTCACAGACCCATGGCACCGTATTGCCTCAGTAGGGGCTTACCCAACCTACTGAGAGCCATAGCCAAAGACTATACCTCACCGGGCCCATCTCAGCCACTGGTAAAATTATTAAAGCCTTCGCCACTAGTATTTTTTCGAGCGATGTAGAAAGGCACAATAACCCTACTTCTAAAGCGGCAAAGCCACAACCTTATACGCCTAAAGAAGCTCTTAATATGATAATAGATAGACAGTTAAGTGACATGTAAACAAATAAGGGCAGATCTTAATAGGAGAGGATACCCAGCCTATCCACAAGGCGACTGAGTCCTGAAATAAATTCTGGCGTCAAGTTAAAGTAGACGTGGTGTACAAAAAAGGTGCCGGCAGGTGATGAGATTTACCTAGATCGATTTTAAATGTGAATGAATTTCTAAATCTAAAATTTCATCACAATCGTTAGACCCGTTTCCGAGAAACCAATTACATACCAACATATTTATATAGGTACATGCAAGAATTGCTCGTTTAAAGTATAGGATGTGTGTATATGTGTTAAATTATTTCAATCAACATAGTTTATTTTTTCGACCATTTGGCGTGTAAGGTACAAAATTAAAGACGTGGTCGAACATACATAAAGTATTCCTACATTATCACATCTACATTAGGTAGGTAGTATATGTAAGTATATTGTATTCGTCTATAAGTGTTGTTAATTTATTCAATTCTTTGACGGTATCAATTAACAAACAAAAAATGAAACATTTTCATTTAACACATAGTTGATCTTTGTGACAACCCCAGATCATGAAAGTTGACCTTTATGATAATTCTATCATAACTTCTTAAAACCGCAAAAGTGGGATTTGGTTTATAGAACCTTTCTATACTAAATCCAGGTTCCACTTCTGCCGATTTTTGGAGAAAAAAAATAAAATCAAAATTTAAAAACATACGTATTACTCAGAAAGTAGGACACTTATGAATAAAATAAAATTGCGACATTTTGCCTTTAATAATTCATTATCAAGTGGCAAATATCTCATGGACAGATATGGAACCTTTTTGGATAGAAGAGAGATGGAAGTCTTTTGAAGAAATTAAATTGTTATTTTTTTATATGCGCAAATTTTAAAAACTTTACTACTTCATATAGTTTTATACTGAAAAAAGTGATTTGGAAATTGAACTCTTGCCTTTATTAGGGTATAAATAATCGATTTATGCAAAAACCTTAAGGTGTAAATTATTTTGTTTTCATAAAACACGCCATCTAGCGTTACAATTGCAAAACACTTCGCAAGCCTCATAGCTGAAAAGTATTCACATGTAGCCTATACTTTCGTATTCTCAATTGATTATTTATGGTGTTTCTTATCTTCAAATTTAGGAGTCGAATTAAGGTTGATGTGAAGTTGTATATATAAAATATGCTAGTCTTTATTTTAATCTCAATATTTCTACTTAATTCGTCTTATTTCTAAACATGTGAAATGTTATAATTTACAAATGTTAATGGTAGTGACATCTATTGCGGTTTTTTAGAATTAAAAATCTCTTGTATGAAATGGTACCCCATGCTTTAGCGTTACAAAAACCTTTCGTGTGCCGTAGGTGGGGACACATTTATAAGACATACAATATCGCACTAGTGTGCATCCGGTCTTATTCAAATATTCATTATTTTATTATAACAACTATAACACAGACGGCTATGTGATATAAACTACTTATGCCCGGTTTCTGAGGTCACTAGTTAAATCCCCATTAGCTATTGATCCGTTAAAGTTATGGAAATGATAAACGTCGTTTATCTACCAATGCGTTTCTGAATACATAAAGCACGGTTTAATAGTTATGGAACAGATAAGCAGTTCTTTTAACTGCCGCTAGATGGGCCTGATTACAATAAGGTACTAAAATTCCGTTTTAT
This sequence comes from Calamotropha paludella, assembly GCA_927399485.1. Taxonomy (NCBI): domain Eukaryota; kingdom Metazoa; phylum Arthropoda; class Insecta; order Lepidoptera; family Crambidae; genus Calamotropha; species Calamotropha paludella. The sequence continues at coordinate 10,674,625 of OV656826.1, read as the reverse complement.
CATCAAAAATGGTTAATTATCTCAGTAATATTTATTTTATTATGTCTGCAAAATTAAAGAAGTGTAAAGTGACCACAGTTTTTATAAATTATATAAATTAAAATAGTTCAATATTTTCACTGGCTGTATATAGAAAGACATCTTTGACATATCACAAAAAAGTAAACGTCAAACTCATTGTTTATTATTAATGTATTTCTTCATATGGTATTTTTGGTGATAGCGGTTTTGTGCTTAACTTGAATAATATTATTATTCAAGATGTTCTTATGAAAACGATATTTCAATTTAAATTCTTCATTGGAGAACATTTCAAAGGGATTTCTACTATTTCTTAGGTTTCTAGGCACTGACATATCGAAAGCAAACTCCAATACTTCCACGGACTCGAATGAACTACTCGTATTCATAATGTTATTTATACAAATACTAAACAATACAAAAATACTGATCACTGTTCACAATACGTATAACTACTATTACTAAAGAATAACATGAAAGTAAATAACCTCAAACTTATGAATATGAGGTGTTTGCTATAGTTATCGAATCGATAAACGATACAAAATGGCCAGTTAAGTTGATCTTAGTTTAAACGGAGTTTAACAAACGATGCGTTGTTCGGAAACGCATTTGTCTAGGTTATCGGACCAATAGCGTTAATGAACAGATAAACCACCGTTATTTGTACCTCAGAAACCGGGCATTAGTCTTATCTAGTTGTTTTGTAAGGGATTGTTCGTCATTTCATTTAACCTGCTAGTGGTGACGAAATAACTTCTAATAGTTGATGACTCCGGTGTCACAGACCAGAATTTTTAAATCAATTAATCTAATCTAATGCATCTTTTATTAAATTATGATAACTCAATAAGAAAATATGTTTTTAATAATAAAAAATAAACATATCTTAAATAACAACATGTTTATTTCTAATATAGTGAAATAACATGAAAGCAAGAATAAAAAGGTTCATTTTACAACAATAAAATCAAGTTGAGCCTTAAGTGATGCCTTTTTTGAGTGATTTATTTTTGTCCTAATTGTTCTCGATGTCCAGAGACCAATTAGGACAAAAAATAAATATGAGAAAATTTATAGACAAAACAGGCAATTTGTAAATACATAATCGGTGACGTGCGGTTATCACTGAAACTAATGCCCAATCAGGCAACCACAAGGAATCATAACACTAATCACATGAAACTAAAAAAAAAATTCCAGTTTTTGTAAAACTCTGGTCTAACAGACATATAAGTCTGCAATTGGTGGGTTAAAACAAATAAATTGACCCAGAAGAGCTACCATCTATTAATCCTTATTAATTGTGGGTTCCAAAATAAAGATACGTTGGATTCTGATTTAAAAAGATTATGTTTTGATTGTGCTGATATATTATCAATCATACCGCAACTTTAAAAAATTTCGTGTGTATTTTAAATGTTTGGTAATCTTACTTTATTAGGTATTTAATTTGATATAAGAACTTTCTATTCAAATAATAACATGGGTACCATAAGTTTGAAGTAAACTAAGATAATGGAGTACGTGCTCATAGAAAGAAGTATATAACTGTGTGATAAATAACCAAAGCACTGCATAAGCTAAACCGAAATACCTAGAAAAATATATAATCTTTTTGCAACGTATTAAACCATAGTACTAAAAATAAAGTAAATATATACAAAGATGCGTAAAAATGGATTTGATGTGTTTGAATGTAAGTCTTTCTTTTTAAATTTTCTAATAAATATTTTGAATGCTATTAGATCTACAGACTAAATAAACACCAGTTTAAGTAATATACAGTAATAGATCCCAAAAATAGAGCAAAGCCGTTGGTTTCATTCATGGATTAATTTTAACAGTGACATGAGAAGGGCAACGCTCAATCTTAACGATTTATTGGAGTTCTCGGATTAGGATCTTTCTTATGAATGTCTGCATTCACTGATAAGGACGACAAGTAAAGGATTTGAATTGGTTTTATCACTTTGTGCAAATCAGTAGTCCGTAGCGCGTTTTCCTCTTTTGCATAAATCATGGACTGTTTCGATCTACTTTTACTTCAAGTTTCAAAAACGTGAGTAGCTGTTTTAGGGTGGATCTTTAAAACTTGGATAAAATACTAAAACAAGGAGATGACCATTATGACGGTCGACTGCTAAAAGGTTAGTGAATATAGTCATGTTCCAAAGTCATAATAGCTCCTGAAAAAATATACATTTCTTATTTTAATAAAATTGGCACGTGACTGGATAGTCCAGTTAAGTGACTCGTGTTAAATATTCACACAAATAAAACTTATATTGTGAGTTTCATAAAATATTAGCATATATACTGAGTAAAAATATTAGTTTACACTTTGTATTGATTTTGTAGCAATAGTTCTGTGTTATCAGAATTCGAGCAGTCACTCAATGACACTAAAAATTCTGGGAGATTAGAAGACCCATACCCGAGGCGGTGAAAGTACTTACAAAGTTTTGAGAGATTTAGTAGATGCAGTTCTGAAAATTGTATTTAATAATATATATAACAGATGTAATTAGTCTTCAATAAGTTATTCTGTATAATAATAATAATTTTATTTAGTTTATGTAACTACAGTATGAACTTAAATAAATAATACTGATAAAAAACATTTAACTATGGCAACGCCTAACCAATTACAAAAGATGCCTCCCGAGCAGTCATTGAGAATTTAACTACTTACCATAAAGTACTTATATCATGATTTCATTGTGCGAAAAAGTGAGAAAGATGCAAATTTATTTCCATACAAAACGCATCTTAGTGGGACGACGCTTCTCGGAGTACGTCTTGAGATTACATTATAATTATTTTATCAATGGTTCTGGGCGTTTAGAATTTTTCCGATGATCATATGCTTGTTTCGATAGAATATTTTTATAATTACTGTCAAATTTACTACCAGGGCGGGATTTTACTTAAACTTTTGTATTGCTGTGAAATGTAAAAATACATTTAGAATGGTGTTCCGATATCGATAGTGTAGATATTATCAATAATTCGGAATTTCACAATACTATTGACGGAGAGCATCTATTGTTGCTGCGGTATTGTGTTGTTTACTGATTCTTGAAACTGTATTGTTCCAAGTATCAGAAGAAGTATGAACCTCACTGCTATATAAGAAAAGGCTTTTTGTGGTGGCATTTTGTATATTTCTCACCTTTAAAAATTATATAAACTAAAATGAATCACAGTAACATTAATGTAGGTTACCTCGGTAGCACCTACTGATCTTCAAAAGTCGACAAGGTCAATACGTCTCTTATCGTAAAACCTTCCTCATTTTTTTACTCAGTTATAATTAATAATAATAATAATTCTAACTTTCACACCAATTAGCCTAGCCCAAAGTAAGCACTGTAAGGTTTGTGTTATGGATACCATGGTAACGGAGATACATAATTATTTAATATTCATAGAAATAAATATAAATACCCATGACTCAGGTACAAATGCTCGTATTCATCACACAAACATCTGCCCCTTCCGGTTCTCTAACCCGGTGCGAAAAGGAGGATAAATAATCAGAAAAAGAGAAAACTTTATTGAGTATTTAGAAAAAAAAATGGAAACGTACGTTTAATTAAACTGTCGGTGGATCAAGTTGATAGATATTTTATCTTTTGTTTTAAAGTAAATTTTTTGACCACGTATGCAATAATAAAAGTGGAAATTATTACCATCGTGGAATCCCGAGCACACAGTAAGCTATAAAAGCAAAAATGTTGGTTCGTTATACACCCTTACTGGTTCAATGGTAGAGAATCCCGCAAGTCATCGAGTTCTCATTTTGATGTGTTTGTTGTAATAAAGAATAAATAAATAGATACGAGTAGCGAAAATATTTTTTTCATATGATATGCCGAGAATTAGTCAGGAACAGTAAGAAACAGTCCATGTGTTCATTTTGCATCAAGAATGCTACAAATTTAACTTTTGATAACAAGGAATATAAATTGGTCTTTGCGGATATTGAAAAATCTCACAGGCGCAAAAAATCGGCTTAACATAATTTTATAAAAACGCAAAGAACGAAATCACTACAACAAAAATACAATGGATAAGAAAGAAAAAGAGTGTTGTAAATTAGCAACGTGGTGTTCAAATCCTGTTGGACATAATATCAAAGTAAATTGCAACGTTGACTTTCAACCGACTTCTTATATGACTGAACATTTGTATGAAGTTCTAAGGCTTATAAGATCGACTATCTTCTCCATGTTTATTATTGGTTGTTAAATGTTGCCTCACGATCTTCACAGTAGCCATGAATAAAAACCTTTGTGCTTTTGTTATCCTTTTATAGCTTGTGATTCTTTACCGGCGAAGATAAATTGTTCCCCAAAATAAAACAGCTGTTACTTCCACCAAATGACGAACAAACAATATTTGAGCCGCAACAAAACAAAGTTATTATTGTTGTTTTATTAAATCTTTGTTTTAACTGTGATTCTGGAATTAGCATTGTACACACATTTAAGAAAACAGAATCGATAAAAAAGGAAACTTTGTAAAAGCAAGTGTTTTTTTAATCATGGCTCAGATTACCTAACCAGTGGATAAATAAGTATACCTTGCATCAATCCGTACTTGGCCTGCAGGCGTATATCCATAAGGAAGGTTCATACCGCAGTATATTAACAGGCTATTAGTGATCAAAGAAATACATAGGTATTAAACTATAGTATGGATAGTTAAAATTCTTCTTCTTTGTCGTAACCTCATGACTGAGGGACGTGACTATGGTGCGTTGCCCTGGCCACCATTTCTTTCCAGACATTTCTGTCTTGCGCCATTTGGATGGATGATTGTAGGGTAGCTCCCGTAGCGTCCTGAGTTGTGTGTTTCCATCTTGTAGGAGACCGCCCTCTCGCTCTCTTTTCTTCCACACAACCATTAATAATCAGCCTTTCCAGACTGTCTGGGTCTCGCCTGACCGTCTGTCCGAAGAACTTGAGGACTCTCTGCCTACAGATTATCATCAGAAAGCAAATTATCACAATTAAAATTTTGTATGAGTTTTATTTAGGCTATATATATAGGTTAGTTACCGTAGGTCAGTTTTGGACAATGTATTCGAACTTCTGTCTTACAACGTTTTCTTACCATACTTATTTGGTAGTCGCGTGATTCTACGAGTCTTCTTGTAATCTAGTAATATCACGCAATGGTCTCGCCAATGTTTCGAATCACGTATCGTGCAAAATTCTGGTTAATAAATATTAAACTTGCTTTACACATCAAGTGTCTAACACTTTGAAGTATTCCCGTCTTATATATTTTATTTTATTTAAGAATTTACCTGCTTAATTTTTTTGATTATCAGACAAAGTCAAAATAATTTAAGATGTTTCTATGAATATCGACACAATATTTATTTTACAGTGAGTATAAGAAAATAAATAAATGTGATATTAATATTCATTCTGTGTATTATCAGATTCAACTTTGTGTTTGATTCATGTTCATGATTTTACAGAAAATTTACCAGTTTTGCGTGCCTATAAAGTAATATGATTGATCGGTACTTTTTGATTAAGGATCAATATTTATGTTTTTCTTACTGCTACGCCTCTCTACAGTTAACTCTCTATATAACTCAAGTCTGATCTTGAAAGAAATTGCTGCTATCTTGGGGATTGCTGCGCTTGCTGCCCTGGATGCGATTCAACGCAGAGCTGAGTGGCTCATTAGTGACAGCAAAGCTTTACACCTCAGCTCACCGCCGCAAAGTATACTTTGAAAAGTGTGCTTAGGAGCTGTATGAGCTCATACCGCCATCCCCCTTCTTCGATCGCACATCCAGATGAACTTCGCGCTGCCAGATTTTTTGGTTTAAGCGCTACTCAACATCTCTGCATCTGCTTTTCCGAGTACTTATAGCCCTTCCGTATTCAAAGCGAGGGTATATAGGTATCTTTTGGGTTAGCTCGCTCCATCGTGGATCCAAGCCAAGCTTGGCTCACAAGCATGATTGGGATCAAGAGCGAACCCATTGTTAATGTTAAGCAGTGGTAATACTGGCTACCGTCATTTCGTTCAAAAAGACGCGTTAAGTTACTTCCAAAATTGCGGTATCCAAATAAAAGACTAAATAACTACTAATAAGAAATATTAGATTACTATAATGCCTTCCTTTATAAAAAGAACACTCTTTCATGCACACATTAAAAGAGTCTAAGGATTAAGTTTAAATATTTTATTGTCCTTGTGAGATTAAAAAATGTCTATTTTCATTGATTAAAGAAAACCTATGTGTAGAACGACGAAGTACTCTCTGCTTTTGTTTTAATGAAGAATTTCGCCATCTGCGCTGACTTATTGAATTTAAAATACCACAAAAAGAATATAAATTAGGTTTTAATAGCATAAAATAAATATAAAAATAGTCTTTTATAATAGTCTCGCAGCCTTTTAGTCTATATCTTTACTCGATAATAACATCATATGTCAAAAATATTAATATTTATTTCTTATCATCATTCTCGTTGCTTTTATAGTCAATATTTTTTACTATTTCCTGTTTCCTATATCTTTGATCCATATTTTCTTTTCTTTGATATCTTTTTTAGATTTTCTATTTTATGCCTGCCTGCCTTCCTAGAATATAATTTACAAAATAATTTTGCATTAACTACAACCTGTTGAATTTATTATTTTATATAATTTATGTCTTATTTATTTGAAAATTTCTTTTGACTTTATCACTGAGATTTCTTTTATTTATATCTGTTATTTTATTTATATGCATATTTAAGCAACTTTACGGCGCTGAGCTATGGCGTAAAGCTGGCTCTTCACCAATTTGCTGTCACTAATTAACTCATTAGTGACTTGCTAATCATGAGGTGGCTGCAATATTCCATGCATGATCGGACTTGTGCTTTATAGATAGTTAAAATCTGTCCTGACGTGAAATATCGCTTGACCTTAATTAGGACGCCCAGACTTTTAGCTGCAGTTTGAGCCTTGGACTCGATGTTGGCGTCGAAGTCGAGGTCTGAAGACAACTCCATGCCAAGAATCTCGAGACTGTCGGTCATAGGTACAGATGTACCTCGGAAAGTAGGAGCCAGGTGGAAGGGACTCCTTTTTGCCGTGAAAAGACACGCTTGTGTTCTGGAGGCATAGAAATTAACGAGGTTATTGTCACCCCACTGTGAAATGGCCTCTCTCATCGACATCACGACGTCACCGCTGGCTTTTGCGTTAGACAAGTACTACGACAGTAGAGTCGTATGCATACAAAACAATTCCTGATATCAACAGGTCATTGATGTGCAGCAGGAAAAGCCTCGCAGGAAGAACAGACCCCTGAGGAAATCCGGTATCAAAAGCCACTGAGTCGGAGGAGCAGCCATCGACAACTACTCTGATAGACCGTTTAGTTAGTAAATCAGCTATCCAACTATAAAAGTTAGCGGGGATACCATACGCAGTAAGCTTGCGCAGCAGAATTGCGTGCCAGACCTTGTCAAAAGCCTTCGAGAAGTCAAGTGCCACGGCATGTGCTTCATCGTGAATCTCGAGGGCCTCGCCCCAGCAATGTTTCACATAAACTAGAAGATCCCCAGTTGAACATTTTCGGCCAAAGCCATATTGACGGTCACTGAGGAGATCATTTTTTCGCCTTTGTTTTGTTCTTATTTTTTTCGTTTATTCTATTTTATCTGTTTATAAATCATGAAAATTTCTCCAAGATTTTGATGCTATAGCACTAGGGAATTTGCTTATTTTTTTTAGAGACGGTTACAATTGTATCTAAAGGGAATCGCAAATATAATTTTCAAATAAATAACTTTGAGGCAGAGGTGAAGTATTTGATAAGGTTTCTTTATCACAAAAAACCTTATTTCTGATAGCTTTTTTTCAAAAATAATCAACAGGAGTTACAGAAATAAAATAAATAAGCACTTTTTGTAACTAGCAAAATCGTGCTTAATCCCTAGACAATTTAGATGTTTGTATGTTATTAATTTGCCGTCTGACATATAATCAACAAGAACTCTCCAACACCAATCATTCGTTGCCCTAATATGATTAAAACACTAATTGACAAGTAACTTATTGGATCGCTATCAAGAGAGACACAGTATCTTGTTTTGTAAAACAAAGAACACATTATAGTTGATTAGTGACTGTTTTGTTTTTCTTTACATCTAATTGATTACTTTCAGTGTGTTATATCTACTTATTTTTGATATAAAATTAATATTGGAAATGTTTATTATTAAAACTAAACCATTAATAATATGTATTATCGCGGTGCGCATTAAATTCATTTCATTTTATATAATGTCAGGTCAAAATTGGGCCTACAGGTTCCGCACCCAGGATTTTTGGATCATAAGCACGATCACGACCGTTGCATAAACTTTAAGCTTCTACATCTACTGTCGCATGCATAGAAGGTTGGTTGTATGCTACATGCTTTGAACAGTTGTCATCGAAATTGCGTTTGAACTGCAGATTACTACGAGTATAATATTTATCCTATTAAGGTGCTTTTTTTTTACAAGTAATTTTTTAACAGTTCTTTGTTTTTTACTGTTAACGGAATAACCCAGCGTGACTTCACCCTTTTATGAGATTCTGCGGGATCAACAAGTTGATTATTGGGTACTTAAGTTTTCAATATTTCCTTCGTTTAAGCATAACCAAATATTACATGACTAAAGTGCAATGTTTAAATAACTTTTTATAGACACGTTAGCAGACTTAGCGGATGTTGCCAGCGACTACTTTATTATGTTGTAAGTCAAAAAAAGGTAAAGATTAATTACATAACTAAATATAAAAATAAGCATATAAACGCAAAGAATACAAAAGAACATGACCAATGAGTTATCAAAGAAACATCCACCCCGAGTCACGAAGCTTGGACTGACTTTAAATAGCAATTAAATTCAAAGGAAATCGTGATTGCATTACCATAAACTAATTGTGGCTGACTTTCATATTGTACGGTATTAGCAAAGTGTAAAAAAAGCAAAATCTGCGTTAAACCACTTTTACAGTAGGTAACCACGACGGTTTTTTTTTCATTTTATCCTAAAATTTCGACTTCTTTACAGGGGCAGTGAACGCAGTCAAGTATGTTACTAAGTCAATTTAATTCAAATTAGGGTGGCTTTGCTTATTAATATTTGTATTCTCTCATTTTATGCCTATAAATAACTCAGTACACCGGTACCTTACGCAATGATAAGAAGTTGAAAAAGACAGATAAAAGACTCGACTGCAAAATATTAATGGGATGTAAAATAAATTCCCGCGTATAATGGAAAAGTTAATCATTTTCTCGCTACTGAAGTTGGAGAATGACTTATGTCTATAATATTTCCCCATTGTACTGCGGTCACAATACGAAAGTTGTCCTTTTGTCACTGCTCAAGTTATGTATCGAGCCATTAAGTATTTCGGAGACACAAGCTACGCAATATGATCTTATTGACAATATTGAAAGCTTTCTTAATAGAAGTGGCGTAATTAATAACATTGTTGCCAGCCAAAGAACATAATCCTTGCTTTGTTTTAATAACAGAAATACAAGGTGTCTCAAAAGAAAGTTCACATTTAAATCTTTTTTTTAAAGAAAAGTCTTAGCTTTATTGAAAATTTTTTTATTTTATATTGAAGTACACTGTTTGGGAATTTATTTTTTAAAAATAACATCGTCCAAATGTAAACCGTTGCGCTCTCGGCATTCATTTAGTCGGGCACTAAAATTGCCTATGACAGCTCGGCAGGTAGTCTCCGTGATGGCTGCCATTTCATGACGGATATTTTCTTTTAATTGTGCCAGGGAAGTCGGTTTATTAGCGTAAACTTTTGATTTGACATAACCCCACAGGAAAAAATCCATAGGCGTTAAATCGGGACTCCGTGGAGGCCAATTTATGTCACCTCGCCTGGAGATTAATTTGTTCGGAAAAATTTCTCGAACTCGAGGCAGAGATCTGTTGGACGTGTGTGAAGTTGCCCCATCCTGCTGGAACCATGTTCTTTGGTTGTAACCAGGATAGTTTTGCAGTTGGGGTACGAAAAACTCGTCTAACATCTCCACATAACGCTCTGAATTCACTGTGAGTGTGCGTCCCCTTGCATCTTCAAAAAAGTAAGGGCCGATAATTCCTCGCGCCGACATCGCTGCCCATACGGTGACTTTGGGTGAATGTAGCGGTTTCTGATGTTTTTGTTTTGGGTTGGTTGCACTCCAGTAACGACAATTTTGCTTGTTTACATGCCCATTCAGGTGAAGATGGGCTTCATCGGAAAACAAGATGTTGGTGAACGTTGGAAAGCGCTCAATCATCTGATTTACAAAGGCAAGCCTCTGACCAGCATCTTGAGGCTTCAGTTCTTGCACTAACTGAATTTTGTACGGGTGCAGCTTTAAATCTTTGTGTAAAATGCGGCATAATGAAGATCTGTGCACATTTAAAGCAACAGCACGCTTCCGAATCGAGAGGTTTGGATCATCTCGAATAGACTGAGTAACACTGTCCACGTTTTCGGCTGTTCTTGATGTTCTTGGCCGCCCAGATTTTGGTTTCTCCAGAGTTGACCCAGTCTCTTCAAACTTCTTAACCCATTTTGCAATGAGTCGAGTGCTAGGCGCATCATTTAAGTGACGAATATGTCGAATACTGCAGAATTTTCTACGCGCTACAGTCGCCGAATTACCGTTTTTGTAAAACTCACGTACGCACAACGCACGGTCCGCACCAGAGAAACGCTCCATAGCGACTAAATTCCCAAGAGCCAGACTACCGACTGACATACCCCCCGCGCCCCTCAGAATAGTTGCTTTCGCGTAATAAAATAAGCAAATGTGAACTTACTTTTGAGACACCTTGTATTATATTATGTAAACAAGATGTTTTAAGCCTCTGTATGTTAGATCTTACTGCGATCATCAACTCGCTTGCCAAGATTGGGGATTATGGCAAAACCTACCAATTTTGGAGAAGGCTTCTGTCCAGAGCAGTCGACGTCTTTCGGCTACACTATCAATTAAGTTTTTTAACTATTTACCATATAGAATAGCTTTATTTTATCTAAGCATAAAAAACAATCAAAGATATTAATTTATTATTGCATCGATTAGAAAAAATATAAACAGTGATGGTTGACAACATTACGATAAAGTTAGTTGTTTGTTATCAAATTTACTTCAGTTTTTTAAACGTATTGTAAGTGACTCTGTGAATACCAAATATATTGAGAGTTAAAACAGATGTTTAGAGAATCACATAAGAGTGATTTCAGCTAGAGTTGTAAAGTTTTACCACCGAGAATTTGTCATATGTATATAGACCAGATGCCTTAACCACTGGACTATTAGTCGATCGCAGCGCCACCTACCAGTTCCAGTTGTTAATCTAAAATTATTTTTATCGGACCATTCAAATATACATATAAAAGGACTTAGTGAAATAAAATAATAATAAACTGACTTTTATGTGCTTAACAGCACTAAAAAAAGTAATGGTTTAAACAACCACCTTCTATAATAGTTTTATCATCAGGTCCTCATCGTTAGGTGAGATGAACACGATGACGAATCTAATGAGCCCAAACTCATTTAGGGTTTACTACTTAGCATTCCAAGATCACATCTCCCACTTTGGAGCTTTATCATTACACCATATTATTTTATTATCATCTAAACTACATACGCATGCCAAGTTTCGTGATGATACAATAACTGGAACTGGTTGAAATCCAGTTTATCAGTTTCTTATATAGTTAAATAAACGGTTGTTAAAAAATATCACACTGTCTGTGTACCAAGAACATGCAAGCTTAACAAATAATGGCTCACCAGTGTTGGGTGAGAAGGTCGAGTCCTTCCAGTTTTATCAAATCGGAAAAGATTACTCAGTTTTTCAAGGCTCTACTTGTAAATGAAAGCTCAAGTCTTTGTGTATCTGATAAGACTGAGTTGGCGTAATACGACTTTAAAAATCTAATCCAACAATTATAAACTTAGCAAAACTACAGTTTTTTTATTAATAATATTTATGGATACTTAATGATTATTTTTTCTTATTCTGAAGTTTTTTGGAGTTCTCATTAGTTTGGTATACGTATGTACTACTATAGGTACAGCAAATGGCACACACGTTGCGATATATATTATACCATTGTAATGAAGTCTATTTAATTTTGAGAATATATAGCGTACATGCGCTGTAAACATTATTACAGACTGTGTTTATATGTTTGAAATTAACATATCAAAGATTATTCAGAGACTACACAATAGTTACCATGGTCGATATATTTGGATCCAATACCCAAAGAATCACTTTTTTGCTAAAGGGATTCTATAGTGACTTATTTCTTAGAGCCCTTTTTTCTGCCACATTGTTTAAAAACAAATGGTTTAATATGGTTCTCCATTTTTCTCAATAATGACCCCTGTCTGAGTAAAATGATGCGTATGATGCATTAGAACCTAAATGTACGAGTATATGCCTCGATTTTAATACGTAAATGTAATATCTCGATGAACTTAATAGTGCACTTGTTGGCTCTAGGAACTGGGTCAAGCTTTTATACAGGCGCTAATCTTTGGATGTGAGACCAAAATGAATAAAAATGAATAAATATTGGACAAGAACACATATATTGTTCTGAATCTAAGTCGCTAAAGCACTTGTGTCATGGTATTCAGAAACAATGACTGTACCATAATACCCAGACTCGAGCCAATATATAAAAGTTCGTGTTCTATATTGACCCGGCCGGGATCGAACCTCAAGGACCTTGTAGTGGCCTTACCATGAAAATTGGTACGCGAGCCACTCGAGCATGGAGGTCGTCAACTGGAGTCGTCCAGCTATGGCCCGTTACTCCTACTGTGTTCAATTCATAGGCAGATCTCTGCTCCAGCAATGAGATCTTAATGGGTTGATGGCTTATTACACGTATATAAAAAGTATCCTAGTGTGCGTTAGCTCAATGTAAACATTTAAACATTTGCATGTTTACTAAGCAATCAAAGTGTGTTGGCATGTTTGTCACAGTAAAACATCTTTATTTTTACCCTCAATAGTGCAAATCAATATTATTTCTTGTCCCGTCCAGTGTTGCCTTTTCCCGATATAAACAGTCCCGTTCCCGTATAAGAAAAAATTCTTTGAGTTAAGTTAAACAACTATTCTAAGGGCCGGTGTTTGGATGGGTGACCAAAAATGTATTATCTCGATCTCCTTCATGCTTTGTATGATATGTAGAGCCTTAGATCCCAGCATTTGTAATAGGGTATTTGACTTTAGTGAAAATAAAATACAAACTGTTGTTAACTTAACAGTAAATATTTTTTAAAACCATTTTATCCCACACTATCTTTCAAAATAATATGTGAGAAATTATTAATAAAATAATTTATAACTTAATGTTCGACCACGTGAATAAACGAACGGGCTTGGCTAAATCTGGAGTGACGTCAACTGCTTCTTTACCATAAATGTCAGTCTAAGTTTTACGTATTAGTAATTGATAGTTAAAAGTTTGTTAACAAGCATGTGACGTCATGACACTAAGTAACCTGCATAAATTTGTCTTTGGCGTTTTGGCGGGTTTTTAATTTATTTAAACTTAAATGTTGATTTTTATAGAAACTAGCTAACCCGGCCACACGTTGCTATGGTAACGTTAATTGATTATAAAAACTATTATTCTTAGGCTTATGGTTACAAACCCACATAGTCCTTCTTTTATACAGTAGAGACTAGAGAAATTAACAAAAAATAATTCAAATGGCAGATGTATCATGCGTAATCATGCATAAACATAACAAACAATTTGGGATATTTTTGTAAAACCTGTCAAATGCCCTATTGACAACGCCCACTAATCCTAGCTGAACCAGAGTCGTGAGTTATGGCGCATTCTACTTACGGGTTTTTTTTCGCTAAGCAATTACAATTAAAATAATGTTGTAAGAAAAGCTTATTTTAAAAGAAATAATGCATTGTATTATGTCATTGATTCACACCGTACTAATCGACTTTATGTCATACTTTTAGCTAAATAAAACAACGCGCTGAATTTGGATAACTTGAACAGAACGGAAGAAGTAAATTTAATTGACAAAAAACATATCCGGTGCATAGCAAAGACAAAGGCAATTTAGATAAATATGTATGTTATAGTAAATGGCATTATTAGTATTTTGCGTATCGAATAACAAACAACTAATTGATATTTTCACATTATCGAGCTAATATAATTTTACTGAGGTTACCTGTTATAGAAATCTTTCAATAAGAAATATTAAACTAGCAATAAAATAAATTAGTATACAAAAGAATACACGGGTGTACTAAGGTTTTGACGTCACTATCCATATTGATTATGATATAACAAAACACATTAAAAATTACATTAAGTTGTCAGTGAATTGAACATTATGTTTTACTAACATCATGTCTCTCTTAGGCAACAATTGGCTACGGAAAAGTTTATAGATTTGCCTCAATTCCCGCCATTAATTATCATGTTGACGTTGAATGCATCACGTTTCATAATAAACAGATTCGTAGTGCCTTGGCAGTATGCGTGTATTTGTATTGTATAAATAAAGTGCGAAGTAACGTTGACCTCTAGTGTTAAAAACGACAAAAAACACTGAGAATTATTTGTTAGGTTTTTATTCGAAAAAATGTTTAAACATTGTGTCTTTTGTATCTAATTACCTAGATCTATTGAAGCTTTTTAATTTATTATATAAGACATAAATAAACATAAATTATATATTGCCTTTATTTTATCAACACACGCTGTTGAAATTAGCTGTTCCTAGAAACTTAGCTATAAGAACATAATTTGATTAAATAAGTTCCAGCCGTATCAAAGGAAACCAATAAATATTACATTTTATTTCTCATAATATGAACTTAGAATACGTAAAAAAGTGCGCTCTACTAAGAATTAAGCTTGTTGAATAAATTGGGAGGATCGTATTAGGAAAATAGCCGCTGAGTTTACAAAATTTATTTGTGATTTATTTGAACTAAAGAAAAACACAAATAAATAATTTCGATCAATGCTTATTACGCTCATGTATTGCTCAAATATGGCATCATCTTTTGGGGCAATAACACACAATAAATTGCAGTATTAATTTACAACAAAGAAGTTTGCGAATCACAGTTAATAAAGATTACATGACATTTTATTCACTCTAGTACACAAAGCCTAAATCGGATTGCAAATAATACACTTAATTTCGAGTAACGTTTAGTACGTTATTGAAGATAAATTACCTTTACTTAAAAAAGAAATACGTAAATGTTATTATACTTTGTAAATGTTTCAGCTAGTAGGTTAATAGTTTTATTTATTTACGTTTATAACCATAATTTAATATTGCAATAAAGTTATATTAGTATAGTCAATTTCAAATTGCGGTACCCTAATAAGGTTTATGTTTGAAACAAATAACAAATACCACTAACATTTAATGAACAACATGGTTATGCACTTAATTTTTTATTATTATTATATATAATATATTTCCCTTACCTAGTTCCTAAAAATATTCCCACTCCTTTTTTTCCCTTCCGCCATTATGACTAAGTTTCCTTCACACAATTCCTGAAGAGCCTCGGCAAATATTTCGCCTTTACTAACAGACTCCACACTTCGAAATCCACTCAATATCAAGTAGACTGAAGTCAATAGATTAAAATCAACCTTATTACAATGACCAATAAGCTAGCAATTGTCCATTTTTGACTAATCATTCAGGATGTTTTTTTTGCTGCTAAAAGTAAGTAGCAAAAAAGTAATCAACTTTAACAGAAGTAATAACAGTTATAAAATATTAAGAATATTTTTATCACAGCAATTATAGTGCTGTGCTTCCGTCCTGACATTCGGTAAAAAAAACAAACCTATTGCGCTGTGCCCGGGTGTTGTATTTTGGGCCAATATGTCTGCGGTGTTTTTATCAATGTAACGCCCGCAGCGCACTATATGTAAGTAAAGTAATTCTAAATTATTGTAAACACGAGAAATTCTAAATTTTATCTACTTGAGTATACTTTTATAAGGGTTTAATATAATAATTTAAAACGTATAATAAATATGTCGAATAAGTAGTAGTAATACCAGTAGTCATTGTAAAAATGTTAGTCATATCTATGATATTTGTAACAAATCTTTATAGTAAGTTAAACCCATACGAAGTTTGAGCCCGTCGTCAGTTCCAAACAATAAAGTATATCCAAACTCGGCACTCGATTTCGTCGTTAAACTGTCAAAAGTTAGGTTGAACTAATGAATTACAACACTTTATATTACTTTTCCTATCACGTAGCCTTCAACAGTGAAATAAAAATGTAAAATAGTAAATTCTTCTGAAATCCGTGACCCCTAGGGGACGGTGTGTCCATAAATTTTTATCACGTTTAATTTATGAAGTACAGCTGGAGTTTAGGGAGTAACGCTTAATATGCCGTCTGTTGGTGCTGTATTAAAACAAATTGTACCTTAGAACGTTGAACTCTAAAATGGTTTGTTAAAATAGCCTTATTTGTAACTGCTGCAAGACTTTGTTTGGTCATACAAATGTTCATTTTGTTATACAAAACATTTAATTGATAAATAGATATTTAATATTCATAGAATATATATATATATATATATATATATATATATATATATATATATATATATAAACATGGCTCAGTTTCAAATAAATACTGTAGAAACACAAATTTGTTGTTTGTGTGTTTGTCTGTCCGCTCTTTTTCCATTGTATACGCGTCAACATAGCAACGCGTTACCAGGTCAGCTAGTGCTCATAATTATCACAAATGTTAATTATGTAGATGTAATGAGATGTATGATATGCATAGATGTTGAGAGTATTTGTAAAGATGCGCCCCCACGTTTTGAGTGGCCCCTCGCTTGGCCCCGCCGGGTTATTTTATTCTTTTTTGGTCACTGAAAAACGTGGGATTTTTAGATTTTTAAATCTTGTATTATTATTTTATTCTTTTTAATTATTAACTCAACGAATGTTGTGTGTGTGTTACGCAACAATCGGATAAGCCCCATGTGTTACGCAACAATCGGATAAGCCCCATACAAAAGTGAAAGTTGCCGAAAGTTGACCTGAAAATGGCCGTAGAAAGTTAAAAGTTGTTTTAGGATGCATTGTCATCGGGTTCTGACTTGCTCCAAAAATTTCAGCTCGCTAGGTGGCCGGGAAGTGCCTCAAAATTGAGTTGCAAAAATCCAACTGCACAGACAGACAGACAGACAGACAGACAAACAAGAAAGCGACCTGAGAAAAACGTGGGAAAAAGACTAGAAATTAGGATCGTCGATGCGAAAGACGGCACCGCTACCGTTGCTTCTAACAGTTGTCAAATATGATTATTAAATCAAATTATATCTCAGTCCCTAATTAGTCAGGGTAGTAAGTCCGTTTGCTTTTATTGATAAATACTATGATGAAATAGTTTCATTTTACTCTTTCATTTCAGAAACGTAGTTGTTTATAAAAATAACTGAACAAAATGCTAAGTTAGGAAAAAAATAATATTTTATAATGATCTATTTGAAGTTAAAAAAAAAGGGTCCAGGGTTCAAGTCCCCGAACGGGTAGCTGTTGTTGTGATGCATACTAAAAGATGATGGGCACAAATGTATGGAACATGGTCCTAGCTCCAATCAGGGTGAATTATACACCGTTGGAAAGATTTTTGTATGTGGATCATGAATAACTATGGCGCTAGTCCCGATTCGCTGTCCAATCGTAGTATTTTTTTGTTACATCCTTAACATACTTTTAGTGACGCTTTTTTTCGATTTTTGCATGGTATCATTGCAATTATTATTCGTACTTCACAACATAGTATATAAAATAAAGTCGCTTCCGGCTGTCTGTCTGTCTGTCCCTATGTATGCTTAGATCTTTAAAACTACGCAACGAATTTTGAAGCGGTTTTTCTTTTATAGATGGAGTGATTCAAGAGGAATGTTTATATGTATAATACTGCATATATTATACATATAAACCTTCCTGTTGAATGTTCCTCCAGTACGAAGCCGGGGCGGGTCGCTAGTATACTATAAATCTATGTTTATTTGTCCTTCCTTTACGTGAAAGCGGAGAGACTTATCAATCTGTTTTCTGCAATGAGTATACTAAAGATAGCGAAGAGTAAAATAGGCTACATTTTATTTCTGAAAAATGTTCCTCGGGATGAGGACGTGTGATGTCGCGGTCGGAAAGCTATTTATTAATATTTTTCAATATCTAGACAAATAAAACAAGTTCGAAGTTTTAGCATTTATTGTAGATATGTATATAAATATGTGTACATGCTATATTACATATCGTACTATTCATTATTATCCATAATAATGCTATTTAAAAATAATGCTGGCTCAGTAAAGCCCACGTGTCTAGCATATCCTAAATACCAAACAATAGATACTATATGCGCACAGGAACCTACCGTACGGCGTCCCGTCAAACATGTACAATAATGGTGTAATATTGTATTTTCATTTCTATTTAGCAATATGTAGCAAAAGTATTGTTTTGCTCTCACATGCCGGGACTGTATACGTGCACGCAAAAGCCACGCATCTTTATCAATTCCATATTCAGTAATGTCCTCCAAAGCAGTATCTCTATATGTTTCGATGAGATATAAGCCGTTGTTTAGGTGTTCGCTGCAGTAAGATTTTGCCAGTTTTAACTGATATGTCCCCAATGAAAGCAATATCACGTCCTCTTCACTCAATCGTGGAAAATCTTGCACATCATTGGCTTCCAATCTCTGGAAATCGGCTCTTCTGTTGTTTAATCGTTTTTGTTCTACATAATTGTACAAAACGTTTGGGGTTTGTATTTTTTCAGATATTCTTTGTAGAAAAGCGTCTGCGTACTGACTATCAGCGATGGGCACGTGGAAGTGATTTGTTATTGCTGCTGCAATCATAAAGTCCACAAACATATTAGGCATTGTATTATTAAAATATCTTTGCCGCAATAGTTTAAAATCTCTTTTAAACCGTCCGTTTACCACTTCAACTACCCATCGGCATATAGTAACCAGTCGGGAATCGTTCGCTTGGGAAGTAGTGAGCTGCGTCTGATCCGGATTTATCGTCTGAGGAACGTGGTATTCGTAGCCACATGCTTCAATATCTCCCAAACTGTCTCTAAACCCACGGTCTAAAATAAATACATCATTGGGATGAAACAATATGTGCAAGGGGTTTTCCTCGTCATTCATCAAATCTTTCATAATCTGGGCATCAGTTTTAGTTGCAGCATATGGTCCTTTTACGTCTATAATGTATTCGTCAGTGGTTACAATTAAAAAAGGCTTTAACAAGTTTTGGAACTTGTGCAAGCTGTAAGATTCCCTTTGAAACAAAAAGTTGGAGCTCCTATGAATATAAATATACGTGCCATCGCAAACAATAATGGCTTTTGAGTTATCTTCATTTCCATACAAAGCTTTAGGAATCCTCAAGTTTCTTGCCAGTACATTGTCTCTACTTATGTGGTCCAGTCCCAAGTGAAGACCAACATAGTCATTACTAAGACACTCTCGTGCAATGGCCAACTTACGTTCGAGTTTTCTTCTTGACATGTTAAATAAAGTAGCAAGTCTTTCGTTGGATTCTCCTGTGCGTAGTTTTGTCAGTAAAATACCCAAAATGGTTCTGGGATCTGCACTTGCATTTCTCAATGAAGGGGTTTGCTCTAAAATAGTGTTAAATTGTTCCGTAGTACGTCCAGTCCAAAAAGTCCATTTCTTCTTCACTCAGTCCTCCTAGCTCACTAAAACGCAATCTGGGTGCGTTCAAGGAATTTCTCAGTAGGTCACAAAGGTCACTGAAGTGGGCGGCTGTAAAGTTATGGGAAACGTTGCATGCTTGAGGTAATTCATCCCAATCATTCCCATTTAAGTGATCTTGGCATACTCTGGCAGCGTCGGGAATGTAGATTTTATGTTGAGTAAAAACATAGATTTTAACAATGTTTGGGATTCGATGGAGGGTGGTATTATTGCAGCCACGAAAAATACAACGCCTCGTATTTGGTGCTCTCATATATTCAGGCACGTGTAGCACTTCTAGTTGCGGTTCTGCTTGTTCTCGCGGGTCTGGTTGTTCTTGCAGGTCTTGTTGTTCTTGCAGGTCTGCGTCGGGTTGAAGCTGTGGTTGAGGTTGAGCTCTAGTCGCATTTTCGGCTCTTTGCCAGCATCGGTAACATACCCTTCGAGTATCATCAAACACGACCTGAAAATCAGTAGGTAATAATAGTTTAGAGAAAAGAATTAAATACAAAACATGAAAGCTAACCTGAGGTATTAAAAAAACGGATAACTGAACAAGTAAAAAACTGCCTTGTATCGAGATAATTGTTTGACTAATTACTATTTATATTGTTATGAATACATAATTACTATTATTATGAATACATAACACTCTTTTTAAGCAATCATGAAAGAATACCACAACGCTACCATAGAAACAAAGAAACAAAAGGCTAAGGCAAAGTCTAACGTACATGGTGACGAAGTAAAAAGTGATCGTTATTTTTATTATTATGCGTTATTCTATTCTACGCTTTTGCCTATACTGAGTCAACAATAATAACATAGCAATAAAAACACAAATAGAGTAACATCCAAGACACAGAAATCTTTCATTGTTCTGATTAGAGATCGAAAAACTAGGAACGAGGTACGAGCATTAGGTACTACACCGGTTATTAACAATAAAATAAATACAATAAAACTATCAAATGAAAAGTTAAAAGTCCCATAAGTACTTACCTCCAATGCAGCATTTTCTCGAATAAAAGCTGCAAGGTCTGCACGAGTCCTTGGTAGGTATTTCTGATAGAATGCGTACTTGATATCTGCCTCGGTAAAGCCCTCTTCGGCACATGACACAGTTACGGAAACGTTCCATTGCAAACGAATAATCCAATCATTAAGCACTCAAGTCCAGTAGAAAGCCGAAATCAAAAATAAAACAGGTAACAGAGTCCAAGATAAAGCCAGGGTCTATAGTCGACGTGAACAATAAGGAACGAGACAACGTAGTCACACAACAATAATCAGCGAACGACTGGCATAGAACTTGCGTGCGCAAGCGCCGCAGCTTGAACTCCCCCGCACCTACCCCCTCTCTTGCCTACGCTTAACGCCGCGCCGTGTAAAAGAGCGAGAGAGGAAACTATACTTGTTCCAACTTACTATCTTCTCATCTGCTTGTGTACACTTCTATTCTACAAATATTTCTTTGATATCAATTGATGTATTTGTGTTTATTGTTAAATAGATAGATTACCCCTAACTGAAATATACTAAACCGATTTTGTTGTTTTGTTTAACTGAATTTCATTAAACTTAAAATCCGAGCAAATGTCATCAAAATCGGTCAAGTGAACTGGCTATATGATTTTTTGATATTATATTTCGACCTGAATATTCATTGTCTTCTAAAGACTGTACTTCAAAACGGACAATAGATACAGGTATGCTGCCATAGTAGTTTTTTATACTCTTGAAAAGAGCTATCCAACGATGGTAAATTCATTTTGATTGAAGCCATCACATGATATGGGCCCAAAACGCCCATCATCCTTTAATAGCTGAGTCATACATATTTACATATATATATATATATATATATATATATATATATATATATATATCTATCTATGAATATATTTTATTTGTGTGTCATATATGTTTCTTTGTTCGTTACCCTAGTATCCATAACACAAGCCTTACAGCTTATACTTTGAGCTAGGCTAATTGGTGTGAATGTAAGAAGTATCATTATATATTAATATCATAATTAAATTTTTTAACTACTACAACGGTCAATAACACTTTTGTAAAGAAAAATAAGCGAATTCATATAGCAATGCGTATTTAATAAATCACCTCAGTTTACTTAATTCCAAATGTAAAATTAATTCAGTGAATGTTTTAATTTGAATTCCATACATTTGATACGTATTGATTCATAAAACAAAGAGGCTTCTTATCCAAATACTCTGTATAAATTGTAATTACAACAAAGCATTTGCGTTTTTACAGATGAAAAATTTCCTTTATTATTCTATTCTATTTTGATATGATAATTTATCAAACCAAATATTTTACTTTGTTATTGCCATAGGACTTGAACAATCGTACGATATTTGTTTATCAACGTATCGTAATTTTCATACGAATTATATATAATTTATTCAATATTGTAAGACGCACCTATGAACGGCAGTTTTATTCTAATTTTGCCGTTTTTGAGATGTATTTATTTACATACAAACTTCAAAGTGATTCGTTGTGTGTGATACTAAAGAACAGAGGTTGCCAAACCTTTTTTGGATACCCTTTACAATGTTTTTCGGTTTAAGGTAAATCCCCCTACTTTCCTGATTTTTTTTTATGAATTCATTAGCTTAAATGTATTTTTGACAGCTCGTATACATACAGCTACTCAATAATTTGTTTTGCGTTGACATGGCCTGCTTGCAGGTTGCCGTAGACCCTTGGGGGTCAAAATAGAGCACTTGGGGAATCACTGCTAAAGATGGTCAAGATTTATGTAATAGTTTTGTTTTTTGTAGGACTACCGGTTGGTGCAATAATTAGCGATCATCTTTTCATTCCAAAACAGTTTGAATTCTGGTAGGATCATATTCGTTAAAGTGTTCGGCAGAGACGAATAGGACCAATTTTTCACACTTAAGATTGTTGTGAAATGCGACTTATGATACTGGAAGTAATAATATCTCTTGCTTTCGATTCTCTTGTTTTTAACTAGCACGAAAAAAAATTATATGCAAAAAATAACCTAGATGCTAACATTAAACACCAGATTATATATTTTGTACAAATGCATTATTGGATACAGGCTAGTATCAGTGTTTTCAACTGCCTACCTGAATTAACTAATAAATAATAATAGTCCTTAAAAGAATTTATTCATCATCATAAGTTGTTCATAACCTTATTCTAATCGTCTATTTCTCAGTTCTTAAATTGTCAAAATTGGTCAATTTTCAGGATTTATTTATTCCTTTTTTCATTCAATCAGGCACAGGTATTTATGAACGCCGCTATGTCTCCCTAAATTGATGAAAACTGTGATAAAATAATTTAAATTAATTACATTTTTTTCAGTAACGTACGTTTTCGATAATAACTAAATAAAATGCAAAAAACAGAGAAATATAAACAATCCCGGGTTCGAGTCCCATAAGGGGAAGCTGTTAATGTGATGAATACAAGTATTTGTACTTTAATCATGGGTCATGTATGTACGTCCATCCGTTATTCTAATCAATAACACAAGCCTTACGCAGCTTATTTTGGGCTGGGTTATTTGGTGTGAATGTAAGACATACAATAAATTTCACACGAATCATCATAATTTATCCAATACTAGCTTTTACCCGCGGCTTCGCCCGCATTTAAGCTATTTTTTTTTCAATAAAAAGTATCCTATGATACTTCTAATACCACCAAGAATATATGTACGAAGTTTCATGATGATCGGTTTAGAAGTTTTTGCGTGAAAGCATAACAAACAAACTTACATTCACATTTATAATATTAGTAGGATTGTGACACGCACCTACAAACGTGTGCCTAATAACATATTAATTATAACAATATAAATTAATATATAAACTTCCACGTGATTCGTTTTAATATCATAATATACAGAGTCAGAATTTATGTTATAGTTTTGTTATTGGCGTTAACGGTTGGTATAAGTCAATGATCATGCTCGCACGCTAAAAGGGTTTGGATACTGGAGGTAAAATCTTTATACCTCCCAAATAACTACAAAATGTGCAGCAGCGTTTTCTAAATTGTGATCTTTTACTGTCAAAAAGGTGAAGTAGATGGGACTTGGGTACATCTCTACTATATAAAAGAAAGAATTTGTGGGTTTAAACCATATATGGTTACCATAGTTACCATAACCCTAAGAATATCAGTTTTTATAATCAATTAACGTTACCATAGGAACGCGTGGCCGGGTTATACCCGTAACGCGTGGCCGGGTTAGCTAGTGTTAAATAAAACCAGTAGTTCGTGGTAACATGTAGTGTATGATGTAACAACACAAGAGAGTGAATATCATTAATTACAATTTATTAAACTAATAGTAGGTCATCAGCGACATACGTCATGTTGCAGAGCGTAACGGTAAGTTACGGTACAAGTCCAAAGTACGACTATATTACAACTGCATTACCCGATCGGCCTGAAAATCATAGAAATTAAGGCATAACAAAAGCTAATATAAGTTATTTACGAGATTGCTACTATGTACCTTGTTATTGCGTTTCCGATATTTCGGCACTGTTGCAAGTGCCATGATCACGGAGCGATCAGAGTCGCTCCGTGATAACATGGTACATGGTAGCAATCCCGTAAATAACTTATATTACTATAATATTAGTGACCATGAAAGTTTAAAACAGTATATAACTAAAGCTTCCAGCTCAGCTTCAGGGGAGGCTTCCATGAGTGGATTCAGTGAATAAGCAAAAACGTGAATTCCCGAGTAATTATTGTATTTTAATTATTTTTGTACTGTATCCGTGACTCTTAGTCCGCTCTGCTTAGTGTATTACAAAAAAATGGTATAAGATGTCCAAAATTTATTTATTTGTTAAAGTGAGGATGTTTTAGAATTATTCACGGGAATGTTGAAATGAACGGGATTTTTTAAAGTATGACTCTTTGTAATTTTATTAAGATCTCTTGTGATGACATCGATGGTGAGGGGTTTCATACTGCTATCTTATGCGAAGTTAGTTTAATACATCCAATACATGTAATTCTATAAATCTAGATAACCATCTTAATTTATCAGCTGGTGCTTTAAATATGACCTTTTAACGTAAAATAATAGGCAATTTATATTCAAGCTGATATTATGTGTAATTTATTATTAAACTTGATATGTTTAAGAATATTTACAAATAAAACACTTTACCAGCCTATTGCCGTCGCATTGCTGGAGAACAGACCTTCCCATGGAATAAAGTACTGTTAGGAAGAATGAACCATACGTGACCTAATACGCGGTAATTGTTCGACATGGTGGGCGATAATGACTGGGCTTTCTAGCCTTCTGAAAATTCTAATTTTTTGGCCACCCTTCGGATGAGCAGCTCAAATTAATATAATATAATTGCCAATTTCTGCATTAATACACAGAAAATACCTACAATACCGATTTATAGAATTCATTCACGTGCTCGTAATGACTTTGATCAACAAAACCACATGCTTCTTATTTTTGTTAAAATAAGCGACCATGATGCGAGTTCATTTGAATTTTTTATATAATTAAAATTTAAATGTGGAATATTATTATAACTGGTTTAATTCCATTTGTAAATTATTTCACTAGAAACAAAGAACAAGAAGTTAAAAGTTAGGAATCTAAATCGGCAACAACATGTTATTATAATATTAGTTACTATCTTTATATATATAATTCTACTGTACGTGTGTATGTCACTGAACTCCTAAACGGCTCGGCCGATTTCAATGATTTTTTTTGAATGCGTTTGGGTGGCTGGTTTAGATACATAAATCAACCCGGCAGATGGCATTGCAGTCTGCACAGCAACCCGTGGCCGGGTCAGCTAATATGTTATACTCGTTTACTCGTATATATCTGTGGTAAGAATTGTTTGGTTTCGTATAGTTTTGATGATAGTGATTAAAATTGTGTAATGCATGAATGAAGTCGATGAGAGCACATCTATTTGAAGAGCTAGCTAATATATGAAAGGCTATTCTATGCCACAAGTCGTCGCTATATCAGTCTTACGATCGATATCGCTAGTACAAGCTTTTGAACGACGTGGAGAAATAAACAGCTTTCATTCACAACGAATCTAAAAAAGAATAATATTGATTTGGTTAGACACCATGCTGAAATGTTGGTATTTACTGGTTCAAACTTTTTTTTATTGTGAGTAGAGCAATAAACCCGTCAATTGTATATATACCAATCGATAAAGTGTTTACTTAGTAAGTAGATAATAAGTTTATCGCTACATCATGCACATCTATAAAAAGACAAGAACGCAAGAAAACAAAATAACATAACGTTGTGCAATAGCAAGAAGTATAAGGCTTGTCTGATTTCTTAACGGAAAATTTAAGTACTTACTCTACTACTTGCTGATTTAAACCTTCATAGGAAAATTTTAAGAAAGCCAAATGTTTCACGACTTGTTTTAGACAATAGTGTTAATGAAAACGGGGTTTTACCATGTTTTTAGGGCTTTCTTCTTCTGCGACCATGTTGCGTGGAAGGCAATTGTACTGAAATTACGGAGGCTCATATGTACATAAGAAACTGTAAAATGTCGTTTCAATTAATACTTATGTAAGTTGACAACAATACTTCAGTAATACAAATAAAATATTTTTATCTAAATGTTAAAAGCTGCTATTTAATTAAATTTCAATCTTCACGGAGAATCCAGTAATTTATATCAAACCTAAAATTTATGTGTTTTATACGGAAAAAATATTTTTGACTTAATACGTAAGTACATTCTTACTTATTCAAGAAAGGGCAAAAAGGGCAATTACTGCCAAATTAGCGCTGGAGGTATATTTATATCAAAATCCTTTACCTACACGCAGAGTTTTCTTGATACTATCAAAAGAAATTTAAACTTCATAGTGCAAAAATTCTTATTTTAAAATAAATATACCAGCCGCATATTTCTTTCTATTGTAAATTTCAAAAGTATTTTTTTCATTTCCTTTCATGTCACCGAAGTTATAACTTCGGTAAAAACTCAATATTCAAGATAAATGCTACTGAAGGTGACAATTTATAATAATGCCGCAAGTACAAGATATAAATGATGCCGGTCAAGCAGTAATTGGAAACTAATATCGAGAAGTATTATCTGTATCTAGAAGTATTTATTTAAAAACAATAAAGCATTGTTTATTAAAAAAAAATATCTGCATGTCTGGCAAGAAGGACACGAAGCTCTCGCTATTCAGGGAGTGTTCTCTCGATTGAGGTGTCCCGTTTTTCTAGTAAAAATTCTTAAGCAATAAAAAATCTACTAGCATAATAATAACGATAAAGTATCCCTAACATAAATAGTATTCAGCTTTAATTAAAGGACTTAAGCCTTTGTTTTTCCTTGTTGGTATAGTAAAAAGTACTATGTATTAAGTATTATCCGAGATGGAATGCGATTGCCAACTAGAGTGGTAAGATCGGTCAATCTATACTCGCTGCACAATTTACTATTTCAATATAGTGGAAATATGACACAATTATATATTTACTTGTTTTATCAAAATAATGTGAAATGCTAGTAAGACTCTAGGGGCAATTTAGACCTTGAATAAAAATTATATAATTACAAATTTTTTCCCGCGGCTTGGCTCGGGTTGGGGCAGACTATCGATTAAAATTTATATTTCTAATCCTTGGGAACAGTCCTTTTTTCTAGATGAAAAGTACCATTTGTTCTTTTCTGTACTTACAAATTGTATGCAAAATTTCATGATAATCGGTTGATTAATAAAGGCGTGAAAGTGTAACAAACAAACTCACTTTAATATTTATAATACTAGCGGCCTGTCCCAGCTTCGCACGGGTGGAAAAAATTAAACCGTAAACTCTTGACTTGGCACAGCGGTGAGACAAGTGGTAATGTAACGGAGCGTAGGACTAATGTGATTGACGTCATAGTTTTACTATCAATTTCACTACAGCAACGCTGAAAATATATCAGTATTGGGAATAATTACTGTTGTATATTACACCAATGTATCTGAGAAAACAAAAAAAATAACTGGGGCATAGATTTTCCTTATAGATAAAAATACCGTAGGACCCATGTTAGTTTGTTAGGTGCCAACTAACGAACGCACTCTACCTTCCTAAGCATGGAAGAGATCAAAATAATATTTTTTAGGTCACTCACCCAACTACACAGTTTTATAAAATTGCTAAACTTTCGTTATCATAAGCCGAAAGCGCTAAATAATTGTTCTATTACTATATAAATAATAAAAACGCTACAGAAACTTTAGGATAGAAAAAAATTGTTTGAAGTCCTTTTAATATTTGAGTCATATGATACATAATATTTCAAATTATGACAGCTCTTTATAGAACGGCATAACAAAACTCATTTGTTATTGAAAAGGCCGGTTTATATGTATATAAAAAATCGAGATTTAAGTTCTTAAAAATGGAAAAGTAGTTTATGTATACGTAGCTACAAAACTAAGTAATGAAAGGGAAAAATAAAGTATGGTTAGCAAAAAAATACCAGTAAAAACCTTCGAAACCTGATTCGAAAATGATTAAGATCTCTTCTTGTCATTTGATTGTCAAGTATTTTACTCACACGTCATGAATACATTTTAATTAAGAAATACTAAATTGGCGACGAGAAATGACTCCAGATTTAGCAAAACGTACGTAGACGAATTTGATTACGATACACGAATCAAGAATATTGAATCATATGAAAATAATTTTAATCACATACAGTCTGAAATTGTTAACTTAATTTCTGAGTATACTTTGGAAAATTAAATAGAAGAACGTAACACTAAAGAAGAAATTATTTTACGCGTTAAACTGCATCTAAATTTCAGAATATTGTGTCTTAACAATTTATTAAAACGAAACAGTAATTTTTCTTGGACCTTCGATCGTGAAAAAAGTTTTGAAATGATTAAAAAAGAGATTGCTAACTGTTGACATGTTGCGTAGCCCCAAGTGACCATGGCGACAATGCCAGACATCGAACTGTTCATCAGCACAAGTTTTCAGAGCTGGAATAATAGTGGCATTAGTACATGGTTTGAATGTGTAGACACCCCTGTCTTCCTTACATGCATACATTACTGTACCTTTCACTTCGCAGTCATTCTCGGCATATACCTCACAACCTCTCTTTGAAAACACTAATACCTTACCTCTCTTAATCAATGTACTCACACTCAACAGGTTAGTGGTTAAGCCAGGTACATATAGTGCTTCACTCACACCAAATTGCAACTCTGTCGCACTGACATCTCCGTATTCTTCTCCATTTACTTTATCTCCATTCGCACACGTAACTTGTACATGCTTTACAAGTTTGACATAATTTTGGATCCAGTCTCCACAATCCAGCCTCGGTTAATATAAAATTTAAAAACTACACTATAAATAAGAGTAGCCAGTACAAGTTACGTGGGTATACCACCTCAACACTAACGACAATTTGTTAATACATTAAGATAAAAAAAATACGACGACATTAATTAAAACTCCTTAAAAATAGAACAGATCGGAACAGAACGGAACAGAACGGAACAGAACGGAACAGAACGGAACAGAACGGAACAGAACGGAACAGAACGGAACAGAACGGAACAGAACGGAACCGAACGGAACAGAACGGAACAGAACGGAACAGAACGGAACAGAACGGAACAGAACGGAACAGAACGGAACAGAACGGAACAGAACGGAACAGAACGGAACAGAACGGAACAGAACGGAGCAGAACGGACCAGAACGGATCAGAACGGAACAGAACGGAACAGAACGGAACAGAACGGAACAGAACGGAACAGAACGGAACAGAACGGAACAGAACGGAGCAGAACGGACCAGAACGGATCAGAACGGATCAGAACGGAACAGAACGGAACAGAATAGAACAGAATTATCTTTATTCTGTTCCGTTCTGTTCAGGACAAGTCAAGGACTGTGTTCCAGATATAATAGTCCTCAAATGGGTGTTCACTACCGTTCGCAGCTGGGTCTCCATTACGAGATTGAGACTGATCAGGGAGAATCTCCATGATTAAGAGGCACCTGGATCAGCTGTTTGCTATTATATATGTCAACACAACCTCTTTATAAAATGATTATGGTCTCTCCTTGTCATTTGACTGTCAAGTATATAATTATTACTTATACTTCATGACTGAATACATTATAACCCCTACCACTCCCACCAACCATTTAGTTTTAAACTTACTAGAGCTTTTATTATGCATATAACATATAAATATATGTTTTAATATTTATATAATATGAATCATCTTGGGATATATTAAACACTATTTACTACTCATCACACGTAAGCCCTTACCGGCATGTGAACCTGTAATCCATGGTGTATTTGCAGTGACATATCTAATCTAGTTAATATATTATATTATAATGCATCTTTGCAATTTATAAGCATGGTGATATACTCAAAGATCTGTGGGAAAAATGAAATCAGATAACATATTAAAAACTTATCCATGAATATTAAAAAAAATTCTTCTCTTTTATGGATTCGTTTAATAACTAACTTATTATTAACTAAGATTTATTCCGATGCCTAATAATGTATAAAAAATGGTGTTGGTTGTTTTCACATTACACTTAAATACAGTTATATACATATTTTTTTACGATACATAATTATACATACGTAATTATTTGTATAGTTAATTCTCGGAACAGTGGGAAACTAAAACCCGGATAAGTGAGGAAGATAATAAATTATGATGAATTTTAAATGGATAAAGAATTTCAAAATCATATTTTGTAAATCTAACAAAACTAAAAGGGTAGTAATAAATATTTAATATTCTTACTGATTCAATCGATTGTTTATATTACAAGCAAATTTTAGTAGCATGCTGCTTATTCTAACAGCTATTCATTTTCATACAGTTACGGAATAACTGACAAAAGAATAAATATTTAGCTGTCTACTATCGTTTCAATCCATGTCCAACATGCGACCTTGTATCGATCAGGAATATAACTTTAATGAAAGGCTGATAATTGCAAAAATTTATAGTGCATCCGCCGTTTACACGGTATTAAATGAAAGGCAAAATGTCAAGGTTGCAACGCTCTATAATCACATAAGTTTGGAAAGTTTTATTCTTTTTTTATTTACAAATAAAAAGGTTTTTTTTTTAATTAATAAAAATATATAATTTTGGTTTTGTTTGAAAACTTGTTATAATCTTCACTCTGGTTCCCTCCACTCTGATGCTATAGTTCTCTTTAGAACTTTACACTGCCTTAAAGAAGAACAAAGTACATAGTCAAAACTCTAAGAATGCAAAGTCAAGACAATAATTTTCCAGCCAGCCTTCTAAATTGTAATTAAAAGGTTAGGTTAGTTATTTTGATAGCTTGTTAATTAAAGCGATAGCGCTCAATTTGATATTATCTGTGAGTCACTTAACAAGATTTGATTATTTCTAATAACATCTAACAACGTCTTGAACGTATAACGCTAATATCATTAATTTTTATTTATTTGGTTTTATGTATTCCGTAGTAGTTTATGTTTACACTAGAAGTCATTTTTTGTGTTGTTTTATTGCAGGTTACCTTTTAGTATTGGTTGCAATTAATTTTAATTGTATACATAATGTTCCTGCTGTAGATGTCTTGATGTAATTAAATATTACTTAAACAATAAACAGATAAATTTCGAGAGTTATTATTGATTTCTTGCTTAGTTCTCATTAGCCGTTAGCAGTAGAGGTTCATATCAATGATTTCTCCCGGCAGTAAAAATTCATAATTCACGATGACCATTCCAATAAATCAAAGCAAGTACATCATATAATTGCGAGTTATTTCGGTTTTCATACAGATTTGGAGCTTGGCGTTTTGACTATCATAACTGCACTTTTTTTACAGGAAATGTAGCTTCGGACCACAACCGAAGATCTAAGACTAAAAAACTATGCCTATGGTGCTAGCCTGGCTAGATTAAGTCTACTCACTTTAGCTTTATATTTCCTAGGGTTAAATTCTCTCGGATATACGATCACGAGTAGAGACTTCCACTTATAGACCAGGCAGAAGGAATTCAGAATAATTTAATTAGATGATTAAACTATAGGTTCAAGAATTTTAGCCCCAACAGAATGGAATCTTCGGTGTTTCGTTGAGTGCTTTATATCAAATATTTTTATATATGATTATTAACAGTTTGGCACATTTTTCTTTGTTGTTTAATAGATTTGCTTTAAGGTTTTCTTAGATGCAGTACACGCAAAAGACCTTTTCTGAGTTGCAAATTAAAATAAATCATGGTCAGCGAGACTCACTAAGGTCTGTAATTGAATGGGTGACCAAAAACTTACAACCTCGTGCTTCTCTTTACTGCAGACGGCACTTAAGCAGTTGGACATGGCTACTGGTATGGGTAGGTTCAATAAATGTTTAGGTGTCCTACGAATCCAAAAATAAACCTTGAAAAAAAACCTTTAAATGTGTCATTGTCATCATCGTTAGCCTAGCGTGCTCACTGGTAATACACAGAGCGTTCTTATGGTGAAAACTGATCTAGGTCCTAATTTAGAATTAAATTGTTCGATGATCAATACGCAAAGTCTTAGATGCGATTTACTTTTTGCCAACGACTATAGTCCTAAAGGTTTTATTTTAAATCACGGGGACATTTTAGAAAGAGAACTATCGTTCCCTTAAGTTATTTAAAGTAAACATATTTTACTTTTTACAGATAAATTACAAACACAATATGTAAGTAATTAATTAAAACATTATTTAAGTTTTATCTAAGCGTTCATAGTACATATATCAGATTATGCTTTATTAATAATATTTATATTATTTATTTATTTATTATAGATTATTTTTTTTATTATTTATGATCTCTTTGTCGTTATGATTTTAATTCAGGATCAATATATTACCTTCTATATTTGCTATTTGCCTTCTCTTATTTTTTTGTTTTATTGTCTGAATAAAATTAATTCACAAAAAAGCTGTTCTGACTAAAACGTGTCGATTAAAAAAAAAACAAAATTCAAATATTTTATTTCGGTAACTTAGTCTATTACAAATATAAGATGTGGGAACTCCCCTTTAGTCAAAACATCGCCTATAGTAGGAAGAACCGATAGACTGATAGACCGTTTCTCGTAAAAAAATATATTCAGACAATTTTATACGCAAAAAATGCATTCTCATTATAGTTTGTCGATTCGTTATAAAATCTTTCGCACCAATTTAATTAGCAAAAAACCATTTGAACTACCTTTGACCATCACCAGTCACCAGAAAGTGATTCACTTTTAAGATCGTTCAATCGAAGTAGTGGTTGAGCAAAATGTATACCGAACAATGATTCGTCGAACAATGGTAATTCGAATATAGGACCTAGACCTGTTTTCACCATAAGGAAGACCCGTGTCCGCGATGGGGACATTAATAGGCTGATAATTCTAGGCTTATTTCTTGGATCCAAATATTGATACCTGATATTGATACCATACCTAAACATAAAAAAAAATCAAACAAGTCAGAGCTGATTAGTGGTCAATTGTAACCACTGATGTGCAGATTTTGCTCCACTTTGATACAAATAGCAAAAAGCAGCGCCACAAGAGCAAACAGAATATTTATTTCTTTTTTACTTGAAACCTATACACCAGATTTGTGTGACTGCATAGGATTTATAGAAGGCACACTCCTAAATGTACAGAATTCTGCCGTTTTTTCTTAAACAGAATGATGACGTCTTACAGTTTTGGTTTATTTTGAGGTCACCTTTTAATACTATCTTATTTAGTGTGATACAAATAATTTAACCAAACATATCGGATTACTTTTACGTACATAGACAATACATAGTTTCAACCCGTTAGGTTTCCCCATCAAGTTAAACCCACTGTCCCTATTAGATCAAATGAAATGAGTACGGAATATCTCCGCAACTACAAAAACAATGTGTATTATAAATCATAAACAAAGAAATATTTTCTACATATTAGCATTATTAATTATTGTTTGTAGCTTTCATTTCCATTTAGGGCTTTCATTACTTGTGTTGAGATACGAGAATTTAATTACCCTCATGGTTCGAATTCAACACAAAAATGTTTAAAATATTCCTACAGTCTACGTAAAGTTTTTCTGCAAACATTACACTTTTTTATAGTTACTTAAACGCAATACGCTTACATCGCCGCCGAGTGCACGATGAGATTATGTGGGATTTTTCCGTGCCACCTCGTTTACGTGTCACTCACAAAAAAAATTTGCGCACTTGGGTACCAGCTTTGGTTACGCACTAGTCACTGCTCTTTACCCGGCGGCCCTCTCAAAGTTTGTCATGTACAGAGTATACTCAGGTACATTTAGGAATCCTCATAGGCAAGACAAACTGGGTCTTGCCATGAATATTCCATCTCTTGCATATTTGTACCGCAAGCGACGACTTATGTATCAATACATACTTATTGTAAATTCTATACTAATTTAAAGCAAGAGAAACAAAAACAATGTACTTACACCACTGAGTGTATATCAAAGTGAACATGATTTTTACATTCCTTTTTGAAAAAGTCATGCAAATAGCATTGTTTTCACTGATCGTAAGTGGAAGAGATACCAGAATACATGCCTGATGCCTTCTCAGAGAGCAGATTTGATCACCCATCTTATTATCGTCCATCGTTAAAGTAGTTTAATATTTGCGATCGACTCCATTGACCACGGAATAGAAGAGTGATAATTATTTCTACAGCAATTGGATATTCCTCGTCTATTAAGTATCTATGTATTACGTTAGTGCGACGCCACACGATGCGGTGCGGTGCGGTGCGGCATCGCATCGTAATGAATTCGACGTATAGGGTGTCACACGGGTAGTGCGGTGCCGCATCGCACCGCGGTGAACAGCGTTGCGCTTTACCCCTCCCCGCTTCGTCTCTCAGGTCACAAGTCCGGCGCGCTGCGGTGCGACGCTGCACGGCCTCAGAGTAAACAGGACGGCGAAATAACGCGTCATGTGACATGGTATAGTGATTTGTATGTAGGATGACGCAGCGGCACCGCTCAGGCACCGCACCGCACCGTTAACGCATCGTGTGGCCTCGCACTTAGCTCTGTAAACAATGTTTTTCGCATCGTTCGTAGAAAAACATAATAAGCAATTGAATTGACATTTAGAAAAAACATCACTTATAACTAGGTATTAACGTTACATTTATGTAATAATAAAAAATATTATTGTTTAAGTACAGACGTGTGACTCATTTCTAATTGCAAAAAGCATATATAAAAAAATAATTTCATCGCTCTATTAAGATGTTATATAGTTTATACATGACAGGAGCTGCAGTTGGTAACAACCATTGTGACTTTCTTGGTGCTTTTATCTGTAGAACAACCTGTGGTTAGAAAGAGATATGAAAAAGAACGCTCTATAACGATTATACCAATCGATTATTAAAAAAAAAAACAGTAAACAACAGATCGATTAAAATATTGAAAAATATACTTTTTTGTAACTGTCATTTTTTTATCGCGCCAATTATATTATCTATAGCTTAAAACAAGTGATTTACCTATTATTCAGAGGAAATGTTTTATCTTAAGCCATGAATTTTATTCATTGCATAAATAAAATTACAAAACATAAGGATTCTCATAGAAAAAGAGTTTTTATTAATATTGTGAAATATTTTATGTTCATTCCATACATCAAGCTTGTCAGGCGCTATTCTGTATGGTGGAAAAAGTGGCAATATAATTTTATTTTAGTTAATAGTTTGAAAAATTGAACTCTCATCTCATTTCTCAAATGTTTTCGAGATTGATCTCAATTTAAAAACTTTTTAGTAGCGATGTAAGAGAGTTCCTCACAGAGAACTATTTGAAGTGTTTTTTAATTGAAAATACCTTTTGTGATTAAGGCTTCCTTTCACAGATAGACTTTTGAGATATTTGCTCAGCGGTTTCGTCAAAAATATCAGTCTAAGTCTTAGAGGTGGTATTGCCTGAACCATTATTTGCTGCATTTGTAAACATACTTATATCTTAAAATTGTATAATGTTGTGTGTCTTTGTTTTTAAAACATTTTTATAACAAGAGGAACACTAAATGAAATATAACAAAAAATATAATGACGTCTACGTTTCAAATTTTTAATTATTTATTTAATAACTTTTACATAATTTCTGCCTTTATATCAGAAATGGACAAGCTTTTTCTATGCATGATTTGGCAAGAATGCAAGACAACAGTAATATGAGGAATATTATTCTAGTCTTGCATTCTTGCCAAAATGTCGGGAATATATGTATGATAAAAAAATCACGAAACTTGATATGAAATGAAAAATAACTTTATTCAAATGCACTTAAAATAAGTTGTTTGAATCAGCCATTATTTTTAACTACCACCCATTCAGAACGTCTTTTAACTGAAAAGAATAATGGGCGCAAGAAACTCGTCAGCTTTACAGAAGTAACGACATTTACAATATTATACATCGTCACCATACATAATCCCCAAAAAAAATTGTTTGTCTGTAAAGTCAGTTTGCGGAGGATAATTTTACGTGATAGCATCATAAGAAAAATTGATGAAAAATTGCATGCTTTTATGAATTGAATTGAATTATTATCACTATATTATTATTATCATTATTTTGTATATAATATAAAAAAGGAGTTAATTGAAAATTAATATTTTTAGGTAAATTAACATTAAGTTGTTGTAATAAATAATGGAAACCATATTAAATTTTCACTTCATGAAGTGGAAGAGAGATAGATGCGCCACAAGTCGAACGCCTAGGCCGATCGTCACTTGTTCCGCGCTCTCGCTTGCACGCTCGGCTCAGGCGGAACGTTACAATTTTTCGTTCGTGCAGCCGGCGTTCATCGATTTATAAGACGTTATCACGTCAAAAAACAATATTATTCTATTATCGCAATAATAGTAGTGTTATGGTTTTATTACATCGTTGATTACGACAATGTCAAAAAGTATCTGTTTTAAATAAGTATCCTTAAACATTATGTTTTTTAATTTAATTTATTGCATTCACAATGCAATATTTCTATAAGATATAAAATACGTGTGTAAAAAACAACTACGCCTCCTAGCCCTCAGGTAGGATTCGAACCCACGACCTTTCGAAATCCGGCGAGTGCTCTGACCGCTGAGCTACCGAGACGCTGGCAAACGTGTCGAATTTTACAAACGTATTTGAACTTCTACTATGAGCTAGTATCGTTCCACCAATGTTGAACGCTAACTACCTTCAACATCGAAAGTAATATTTTTACAAATATTAAACAATCGATTAAGATGGAACCAGCTATAATTATGTTTTTTTAATTTCGACACGTTTGCCAGCGTCTCGGTAGCTCCGCGGTCAGAGCACTCGCCCGGATTGCGAAAGGTCGTGGGTTCGAATCCTACCTTGTAAACCTAGTAACCTGCGGACATGAGCTTATTTTTCACATATTTAAAAATGTATGCAAAGGCAAATCAACTCTACTTTGTGGAACTTAATTAAACAGTGCTATACCTTTTCCCAATAATGAGCCATCTGCCTTTTGAAGTGTAAAGCTTGGAATGGCAAGTGTATTTTTATTTCTTGTGTTAAAGCAATGCACTATCGAATAAATTAATTTCTGACCAACCATAATATAATTTTCTCTAGTCATATAAATACAAGTAGGTCGAAATTCGCCAAACATACGTTTCCTTGGCAACGAACTTGTTCATCATCTATCATTTTTATTGACACTCAGATTTACTGACTAGATACTGATTTTTACTGTCAACCAAACCGGACAGACTCGACTATACTCGTTCGTAATCAAAAAGAAATGCTACTACTATCTCTGTCACTAGATATATTGCAAGAACCTTTGTGTAAGCACAACTTACCGCATGATGTTTATCATTTATGGTTGAGTTATCATCATTGGTTATCATGGTTGAGCGAATAAACCATAGGCTAAAGTGGGGCGACAGTAACCTCGTTAATTTTGACGCTTCCAAAACACAAGCGTGTCTTTTCACGTCAAAAAGGAGTTCCTTCCACTTCACTCCTACTTCCCGAGGTACATTTGTACCTGTGACCGACAGCCTCGAGCTTCTCGGCATGGAGTTGTCTTCAGACCTCCACTTCGGCGCCAACATCGAGTCCAAAGCTCAAATTGCAGCCAAAAAGCTGGACGTACTAAATGAGGTCAAGCGATATTTCACTCCGAGACAGCTTTTAACTCTTTATAAAGCTCAAGTCCGATCTTGCATGGAATATTGCAGCCACCTTTGGGATGGCTCAGCAAAATACCAACTTGCTGCACTGAACACGATTCAGCGAAGAGCTGAGAGGTTCATCGGTGACAGCAAATTGGTGAAGAGCAAGCCTTGGACCTTAGCTCACGCCGCAAAACTGCCTGTCTGTCGGTCTTCTACAGACTTTTCTGTTTGGAGAGTGTGTTCAAGAGCTACGTTTGCTCATACCGCCATCTCCTCCATTTTCCATCGGACATCCAGACGCACTGCAGGCTACCACCCATTCTTAGTTGCTATTCCTACCTGTCGCACCAAGCGTTTTTTTAACATCCTTCATAATGCGCTCAGCAAAGGAGTGGAACTCCCTCCCTGCGTCTGTATTTCCGAGAACTTATAACGCGTCCATTTTCAAAGCCAGGGTGAATAGGCACCTTCTGGGTTAGCTCGTTCCATCGTGGATTCTGTCTTGGCTTGATTGGGAAGAAGAGCTAACCCATCCTAAATAAATAAATAAAAATATTATCAAGTAGGGGTTTTCTAAAGTGTAATTGATACCTTGGTTTCACCACGTTATTTCAGAATAACAAGTAAAGAAACAGTGGTTCTTTTGCATATACGAATATCAATAAATGGCTTTGTCAGAGTTATCAATATAGCCGAATTAATTTCCTGTGCTGTGTCATTATTCATTATAGTCTTACAAGTTCGTCAGGGTTAGCGTTAGAGTAAGAGATAGTAGAAACACCTCTACAATAAAATAAAACTTAAAAATTATGACTTTATTTTCTTTCATTCTAACAATAAAATTGGTCTTATTTCAATTGACAGCTAGGGCTGACATCAGTTGTGTTGTTCACCGCTGAACATTTCAGCACAAACCCCTCAAATAAATAGAGATTAAATATATGACCCGTAATTGTGTGAATTTGGTGTGACTTGTAATCGATTTCGATGAACGCTTGATTGATAAGACTTCATTGAAAAAAATTACTAAAACGCAGTGTAAGCACCATTGTTTCCAATAACTCACGGTCACGCATTGACTCGATTAGACAATGACAAACGTTTCTTTCCCTCATGATATCCCAAAATTTTATTACAATGCTGCTCAATTGCTTGCTTTGTCCTCTCGTCTCTGTTATCCCATTCTTGGACCATCAAACCCCATAAATTTTCAATAGGGTTTAAGTTTGGTGATCTAGACGGCCATGGAATCAAACTAGCTACATCTTCATGTTGGTCAAATCAATTCGAAACCACAATAGCCGTATGCACTGGACAGTTATTTTGAACATAGGAAAATACTAGCACTTCTTCACGCGGATAAACTGTTTGCACCGTCGGTACTATATTTTCTTCTAATATATATACATCGTTTCTGGCGTTTTGCCGAGAAGAAATTTGAACAAGTTCGTCTACATCTCCGACACCCATCCAGGCCCACATGTTCGCTAAAATTTGGCTGGATAATTGATTGGGCACAACGTGATCCTCTGTATTATCGCAACGCGACCGTGTTGAGAAGATCGAAATTATTTTTCTCGTCATATAAATCGCCAGAAAAGATGGTATCAGTCTCATTATGTTTGGGAAAACCTCCTTACTAGTGTTAAAAATACAAGCTAAGTAAGAGGCAATTATGTCAATTTTTGATTTAATATTATTTGTTGACATACCCCATAAATCTTGTTTTTTTTTTAATATGATTTGTTTTTTTTTAAACACCAGCAACAGCCTTGTAAGAATTTACAATTTTTTGTTAATTTCCAGTAAAAAAGATTGTATTTGAGATTTGCTTTTGCCTTTCAATTATTTTTTTTAACTATTTCATTATTAAAAAAAATATTGTTTTAGCAAGTGGCGGATGTGGGAGTAATTCGGGTCGGTTCATTAAAAACATTGAATGAATCAAAAGATTTAAATAAATTTTGAAACTCATCCGAGATATGTGATGAATCAAGAATATTGATATTGAAATTTCCACATACAATCACGTTTTTAAAAGTAATTGTACGTGCATGTTATTCTTAGAACTTCCCCCATAACAGCCTCAAACTTTGAGTAAGAACTCTTGAGAGATATACACATACAATAACTATTTTGTCTAGTTCCACACATGGTAACTCAATAATATATTCTATTGATTGAGAAACTATATCTTTGCATTCTTTATATTATATTGAATCATGTAAAATTATCATAGAGCCACTGCTTTCGGCTGATTTTCTTTTAAACGAGCTTACAATTTTATAATTATCTATGTTAGTCATCAATTGTGATTTTTGGCCAATGCTCAGTAACACATAACACTTCAATATTTTTATAATTTAAATATAGACTTACTTCTAAATCGTTGCCAAAAAAGCCTTGTATGTTTTGAGGAATAGTATTCAAATAGGTAGATTTTTCTTTTGTCACTACAGGGCCAAAAGTCTCCTCTGTTGTTTCATAGATTAATTTAAAATATTATCTTTAGATTTTTGTAAATGATTATTTGGAACTCGTTCCAAAGTGGAATTATAAGTGTCAATATTATACTGCTCAATAAAAGCAGCAGATTTAATAGCCAGGTTATTGGCTAATCGTTTAAAAAGGTAAGATAGCGTTACAGCTATTTGTCTCTTATAATAAGTAGGCAGATAAATCCTTTGTCATATGAAATTTCTTTACTAATTTATTAATGACAGTGAAATTGGCTATTATAATGAGCCTTAGTGTTTAATGATATATTTTGAAATGACATCTATAATTATTTTCCACCTGTGACAGATTGCTGCTATAGAGAAATGTAAATAATACCTTTTTTGATATTTACGTTACAAGGAATAATTTTCAATATTTGTTTGGCTTAATGAATTTCTATTTAAAAATATTACGTAAAAGTACGCACGTAAATGATAATGCAATGTACCCATGAAATATTTCCTAACGAGTTCTTCTTATTAGTTAGATATCACATAATAGTTGGATTTAGTAAAAAAAAGTTTTTTTTGTTTACAAAAACGAATTATTAATAAAAAGTGTGACTTTATAATTCAATCGCAAAT
Organism: Calamotropha paludella; assembly: GCA_927399485.1. Taxonomy (NCBI): domain Eukaryota; kingdom Metazoa; phylum Arthropoda; class Insecta; order Lepidoptera; family Crambidae; genus Calamotropha; species Calamotropha paludella. The sequence goes on along the minus strand of OV656826.1, from coordinate 10,633,423 downwards.
AACACTTTTATCTTTAATAAATAGGATCTTGAACTGTTAAAAACTAGGTTGTTTTTACATTCCTTCAGAGATTTTTATTGTGGCCATAAATTCAGATTATCCCCAGGCTAAAACTTTTTACACAGTTCGACTTTTTGCGAAGCCTACTACAATGATTTAGTGCCGACGCAGCAGTAATAATTGTTCCTCTTGTACTGATTTCCTATAACCCTCTTATCTAAATCTCACTTAGAGTAGCTAATTGTCTACCTTACAGCTCGCTATTTGGTGTCACGATACAAATGGGTCTTATAAATACGCGACCGTATCGATACAAGATTGCGCAATCGCTCTATGATATACATATTGTACTTAAATTTTTGCGTTCAGTGTTGCCGTAAATTATAAATTTTCATGTTTCTGTATTTGAAAGGTCATAAAATGTTTCCTGGGTTTTGACCCTTTTAAATAATGTGTCAGCGGTGAATCTCTTGTTTAATGAAATTAGGTTCACTCCGAATTTAAGGTCAGCTTTTACATCTAAAAAAACATTAAGGGTGGCTTTCTATATTCAAATGCTTTTAATTAATCTTTCGCTCGCTTATTCATTCGTGTAATAGAACACTTTTGGGAGTTTTTATGAGTTTATTTTTTTACTTACTGCCATTACTTCAGATTTTATTTAGTAATTTTTAAACAACTTGGCCTTTGCTCTAGCAGTGGAGACATAAGCTGATGATGACGAACAGTATTGCGAAACTTACTGTTGCAGGTGCATATCTCGCTGTTTTTCTTATTAAACTCATAATCTAATAGGTGTCTACATAAAGTAGCAAAGAACTTTTAAAAAAATAATTTTGGACCATTTATAATTGATGCACAGAAAACATAGCTATATGAAAATAAGTGAAAAGTATTTCATATTACGGACTTATTCTATAATAAACGTATCTCCGATAATTTATATCAAGTATTAGAGAATATTGTTGGAGAACAATATACTTCACTATATTTGGAACTTTTAATAAATTGTTGAAGCATAAAATTATCGGTGGTGGCAAATCAATTAATTTACCGTTAATTTTATGCGTAAGCGCCATGTTTGTAAAGACTGCGCTCCTTTTAAGTTCTCATGCTTCCTGTCCTTGACAATGTCGGTGCCAGCTGTTTCAAAAATTAGAGGATCCGATAAATAAATTAGATTATTTGTATAAGGCTCATGTTGTCTGTAAAATACGAGTATAATGATGTCTTTAAAAGTCGCTCAATACTAAAGTAGCTTTCCATTCGTTTTTACCGGACCGCTAGTAACTATCTTCGCTATCTTCAAGAACGTTTCAGATTCCTCCGCTGTTGCAATTTTTATTCACTAAGCTCATCAGAAACTGAGCTGTAAAGTTTTTACTCAGCTCTCAACAGCTATCAATTTCTCAATGCCCGCATAGAAAATTGATAGCTGTTGAGTAATTTTATTTTAGTTTTTCAGTTATTTGTTGTAAAACCTGCTTATTCTTTTTATATAACAGTTTATGTTTGCCAATAAGTATGCAGTTTTAGATAATAAAACTACTTATATCTTAGGCATCTTCTTAGTTTCCTCATGTATTCATTTTGTATGAAGAATTATGATGTTATTATTGTTAAGTCACGTTGCACGTTTTTAATTGCATATTCTTTGATTTAAGAAAAATAAAAATATATTTAAAAAAAGATTTTATTGATACTTGTTAATTTTGGATTTAGATGTTTATATTCTGTGTTCAATTCATTGTTTTTTTTTTTTCAGAATAATCATTAATTCAGTCTTTTAATCATAAATTCATTTCATGCTCGTTTATGATTTTTTGCTTAAATAATGTTTCAATTTTTTTTTCAGATATAAGAGCTGAAGACTTCAAGCTTCATCATGTAAGAAAATATTAATAATTTCTTTAATTTTTTTATAACTCATTAAGCTTTCTATCATCATAAAAGGAATTTGTTAGAGGCATATTGTAATCTTACCAAAAGCCGCTGAGAAGATTTAAATAAATTATTTCCTTGAGATATACGTTTCATAAAAGTCCGTCAAATTGCTGGGGTTCAGAGAAAATATTGAATAAATTAATGAATTCAGAATCCTCGCATATATTGGAAAATCTCTCGGAATTAACAGAAAAAGGTTCAAATGAAAGCAATAGAAAGAGATTGGTAGTATAAGCGAAAATTATGAATCTCCTTGGAAAATGAAAATTTACCTTTACTCGGGCAATGAAGAAACTCGATGGGCGATGATTCAAAATGTTAAGCAACCCTCACAAAAGCAGATATCAGATGGGTGGCCAAAACTTATTTTCTCTAGTCGTTTCCTGATTCAAAGGGCACGATAACCCTTGGTCCCACTCGCAGTAACCGTTTTTAGGCCATCTTGTTAAATTCATAATTATTTTTGGTATCTCTCCAGCAGTAGAGATGATTATAATTTATATAATAGGTATGCTATGAAATATTGGTGGAGAATGAAAGCGGTTTATTAAAATTTCACTACTAGTGAAACTTCTGAAAATTTTAAGCGTATTTGCATGTAACAAATAATTATTCAAAAAAGATGAATGATTTTTATTATGAATGCTTAATTTTCAGCGCTCAAATTATTCTTACACTAAACTCAAATGAAAATCGGCCCAGATGGTGGTCCAGAGAATGCTACAGACAGTCCCTATTAAGATGTTTTGCTTCGTTAAGTTTATGCTAGCTGAGTGCGTGCAAAGTCTCTCTCTCTCTCTGCATGTATATATTAAACGAACATATAAAGATTTATCTATTTATCCTTCGAATATAGTTTTCCACAGTGTAGCACGCTTTATGAATTTTTTCAACGATTTGATGGCTACTACTGCAGCGGTTATTATTTGCGGTACGGGTAGTAAAAAAACTATTAGGCCGATACTATAAAGATCACTTAATTTATATAAAACCATGCCGTCAGCTAAATCTATATTTCTTAGACGTTTTGAAATGTCGACACAAAGAAGCCATATTCATAACATTGATGAATTGGTTGTAAAGGAACTTTTTCTGTTCGTATTTCTATGATGGTCGATTTGTACTCACAAGTCTCAAAACAGATCCACGAGCGCAGTATCCACATCTACTCAACCTCTTGAGGAACTCAACAGTTCTACATTTAGTGTACTCGTCCATCAATGAGAAGATTTCTTTTAGCAATCACGCCACCTTTTCCTGAAATTGTTTATATAAAAAGCTAACCGGTATCTATCATGGGAACATCCCAAAATAACAACTATAATTAGATACTATGTTTAGGTTCTTTGATCAATACCCAAAAATATATTTTATTAATAACGGATATTCAAGGTAAATCAGGCTTCAATTTCAAGTAACCATCCACAATATAAGTTGCACAGACCCAGTATTTTCTTTGAGATTGTATTTTTAATTGAGTTTGAGCGAATAAACCAAAGGTGAATTTGTGTACTACTAATGAAACTCATGATTTCCATGAACCAATATTTTTGTTATCTATCTGATAATCGTGGCTGCTACGTCATTCGGTGGCGATAAAATAATACCTCATTCCGGTAAAGACTTTGCTATCGCAGTTTTATTACTGGTCTGACACGTTAATTGCTTATCAAAATACATTAACAACAGCACGCAATTCAATGCCGCTTCATTAAAAATACTATTTAAGCCACAAAAATCATATTGCTTAAGGTTAAGATTTTGTCAATAAAAAATAGTAAAACTATAAGCAACTAACATCAAACTTATGACATGATAATTAAATATAACTTGTTGAAGGCCATAGATTTGCTTTTTATAGATTTGATTTCTACTTTCTTTCTAAGTTCGTAGTTCTTTCGTAGCTTAGTTCAAGGATTTTTTTTAGTTAAAATGAAAGATTATTTTAGTGGCAGCATAATATTATAAAAAGTGCCAGTATCATGCACGTCAACAGTTACTATGAGACCATGGGACCATATTAAATTTCGAAAATCTTGTAATAAAAGGCCACTTACGTTATCACGTATAATAAAATAAATGAAAACGTCATTTATTCTGGACAAAAGTGATACATCAAAGACATTGTTCTTTTATTCCTTACCGTTTAGATACAGTCCATTTGCCATTTGACATGACGTAAACCGCAATGTAAACACACTAACCATTATTTCCTCCAGTACTTTCACAAGTAGGTCATTTGCCCCAACAAAATTAGGTTTTGATGGTGTAAACTGAAGTTGACCCCCGCTTCTGTGAAATCATGAACGGTTGAACGATTTACGTAATATAAAGATGAGGTTACATATAAAGAGATTCTTGATTTTTTTAAAATAAAAAATATGATTTAAATGTGATATTTTTTACGTAAAAAATCGCTTTCATCATAATGTTTTGATGGGTCAAAGGATGACAAAGTATTTGTAATAATAAGTACATTAAAAAAAAACAAAGAACATGTGTATCTCATTAAGATGCGCGTAGAAAAATAAACAGCATGATATGCCATGGTTTTGAATATTAACAAAATATGGTTTTCAATATAACATTTTTTTTGTTTACTTTGTACAGCGCATCTCAATACTAGTGATAGATCATATCAATTAACATCTTATACTTTGTCAAATGTAGGATTATACTTTTGACAGTTGACACCTATATAGAGGGCATAAAGTTGCTATTGCAATGTCAAGCCAAACATAAGGAAACAAACGCAACCTTAGTACGTAGCAATAAGGAATCAAAAAAGTACACCTGTCAAAAGTATCATCCTACATTGGACAAAGTATAGAAGTTTTAAGTTTGCATTCTCATTAATTGGTCTTAGTTTAATTCTTCTTATAACCGCTTGCTATATAACCCAAGCCGATATTTTCTTACAGTGCAAGTCATGATTAGCGATCAATCATACTTATATGACATCACACTGACCGCTGATGGATCCGACCTGGTTATAACTATCCAGGGCTTGTGACGAAACATTTTTATTGTTAAAGTAGTGCATTTACTATAAAAGCGATACTAGACTACGAGTAGTGGTTATATTAAAGTAAAAAGCTGTAAAATTACTTGAAAAGGACAATGGTACCTTAACCTACCACGATATGTCAAATAATTTCTATAGATATTAAAATCTCTGTATTCGATTTTTAGGTGAGAATTGAACCTCCTATCGCTATATAGCGAGAGGACTTACCTTTCCATATATATATATATATATATAATCTAGCAGTTTAATACTTTAAATATCAAAAAAATAATGATCTACGTATTACAATTTTTTCTCATAAAAAAAATTGCCACTATTTATAGGTTGTAATGCAAATTCAATATTTTTAAGATGTCTGTTTCCAATTATAGATCCAACAATATGTTGCACATTCAAAAAGCTGACTGTACGTGCCAACATTGATGTTAAAAAAGATTTTGTGCGTATGTCGTAAAAGTCGAGCAAGGGATTTGGGTTTCCCGCTATGCTATTTTTATTTCATTTCTTTTGAAGATACACGAAACAGGTCGCAGTTGTAAATAGCAATAATTTTTCAAAAACATTTTAACAAAGAAAACTATAACATTGTGTGTATATACATATTTGAAAAATGACTACTTGAAAAATATGATTTCGTTAGAAATGTTAAAAAGAGCAAAAGAAAATCTTACAAATTATTACTTAGCTAAATAATTTGTATATATATGTATGTTTACCACGATTTAAGTTTGTCTTTGCTACAATGTAAGTATTTATTTTGTACTTTCTGTTAGTAGATTTTGATACTGGCGACATTGTTAGTAATAAACAACAGATTATCAATAAAAGAAATTAAGAATGGACCTTTATATTTCAGTGGGCTATAAATAAGCTCATTTTTTAAATCAACTTGAAAATTGTTAATTTTGAAAAGTTATTGAATTCATATAGTCCCTTTCAAATGTTTCTGTGTACGTTCATTCTCTTTTTATTGCGTGTTTAAATTCTCTTTCTATTTTTTGCTGATGTCGTTACACGATGTCTGAGTTCTCTGGAAAAAAAACGGTGGTTTTCCGTTTCTTCCACTAATCCGTACCAATACTAATCAGTCAGCCATCATTTCTTTTAGTTAGTTCCCTTATATATGAAATTTAAAATGCCCAAAAATATAATAATTGGCATGTATGTGTTGTGAAGCAAATAAGCGATATCATTATTTCTTTATGTAATTTATATGTAGATATAATTGACACTCATCTTTATATAACTCCAACTAATCATCATATAAGAAATAGCAATAACATGGTTTCATACGATCAAAAATGAGGATGCAAGCTGAATCTTTATGTTGGCAATCTGTTAAAATTTATTGCATTGAGATATACAAAGATCATATTCTTTAGATATAATTTCTGTACTCAATACTTTGGTAAACACCTGTTACATAATAATGTTAATGGAAGTATATATGTTACATGCTAGAAGATGTAGTAAACCTAGGTTTACCCGGGTTTACTTAGTTGGCAAGGTTAGGGTATCCTTGGGTAATACTAGGTTAACCTGGGTAAACCTAAGTTTATTCCAACTTCCAACCTTACCAGTAACATAGGCATAAACATTTGATAGTTTTCATTTGTCTTTTTTGAAAAGAAACATCATCATCAGCATCATATCAGCCGTACGACGCCCAACAAAGAAAAAGAACAGAAAAGAAACAAGTTTTAAGCTAATTTTTGGAAAAAAAGGTTACTATAAATATTTAGTCTAACTATGATACATGTAAACCTTAAACATATAATGTTTAAATAAACGACAAAGCATTAAGAAAAAATAATCTATGTTATTTTTTTACTTTTTGGCGGGAGCGGGAAGCGTCTCTTTGGTGGTTTTGTTTCTCTTGTTAAAATTTGTGTTGTGGATATTAGTGCGTAATAATGGTGGATTATTAACCACTAACTGTTTATAAACATACAAGAGTGTTGCCAAATCTATGTTTAGTCGATAGTATATCAACAACGACGTTTGGAATTACTTGATGACATTACAATAAAGATATTTTAATTTAACAGCGATTTGGTATAACTTAACTCGGTATAGCTGTATTTTATTCCCAAACGAAATTATATGATGATGCTTTACTATATAGATTGATTTATTCTTCTGGTTCTCTATTAGAAAAATAAAGATGCCACTATGTGATAAGGTGATTTATTCCGAATGATAACACTGAAGTGGCAGCTTTAGCACTTTGATAATTCTAAACCATGCACAAAAATAAGATATCATAATTTACAGATTGCACACAAGTAATTTATTTTTATATTACTTGTATATTCACCATAAAAGTTGACTGTTATATTCTTCGCGACTTCTATAGTGTCAAATTCCAAACGAATCACGAAAAAGAGTAAAAAATATCAGAAATGAACGTATTTCTAAGCATAGCGTTAAAATCCGTTATCTTAGGGGCATTATCATAAGAGGTTTAGAAATAATAAATTTTAAGAATAATAATTAATTACACATTACTGAAATAAAAACCACAAAGTTTTAACAGTCATGTCAAAACAAGTTTTTGTGTTGTTTTAAATATACAAAATGACCTAAAGAGAAATAATATATAAAAAAATGTAATAAAAAGAATTCTGTATTTTGATAGTCTGCTGCGAATGTCAAACGGAAATATTATTGTGCAGTTACTATTTAATTCAAAAAATAATTCATCACTTCAGCCGTTTTTAAACTATGCTAAAATTGTACGCTGATTTCACGAAATTTTAAAAGTATAATTAACAAACTACCGTTTCCTATCTTTTAATTATTTTATGACAAATTCAATTTAAATGTTTATAATTTTATTTTCAGGAGGCGTAAATAAATCACTATTCTTAATTAAAATGAAATTAATAATTTTGTTTTAAAACTAGCTGACCCGGTAACGCGTTGCTATGGTAACGATTTGCTATGATAACGCGCATACAATGGATAAAGAGCGGAAATAAGAGCGGACAGACAAACACACAAACAACAAATTTGTGTTCTTAGATTATAGAATTAAAAACCAATACATAATGAAACGTTAACAAAAATGGGTTAATTATAATTTATATGTATTTTAATTCATTTTATATATATATATATATATATATATATATATATATATATTTGCAATGAATTGTTGTTAATCTTACTTTTTACATAAGAAATGTAAAAACATACTTATTTTGATGAAGTATTGTGAGTTTCTCTTATATTTTAGATGTTTCACTTATATTCTCACTGTACAAGCTATGAAGTATTATACAATCTAAGTGGAGTGCTTTGTGACTAATGCTAATGTTGTCGTTTGTTTGACAGGAAAAAAAATACCTCGTGTATATTGAAAGAAAAATGTTCACTTGGGATATTAAGCTTATGATGCCAACCAGAAAAGGACCTCTCCTTAAAGTTATGAGTTATGAGGAATCAGAAAAAACACAACACTTATCATCCAGTCGTCCTGTAATGTCACATAAAATATTTAATAAGTTACGAAAAAAGTTAGCTAAAGAAAAGAGGTGACCATGTTTCCATAAGGGAATTGAAGGAAGCTTAATATTTTATTTTAACGTGTAAAAACGTTTTACCGTCGTCTGTTACTAATAAATTCTGTCTTTTATTCAGGGTCTACAATGTTCTTTTATGTCTTGTCTAAACTCACCATCTTGTTACCACCCTGGTTGGCATAAATAATATAATTAAATATTTGCTTTATCAGTTTGTGTTTATAAAAATAATTTTAAGCTTATAACGTTGCCTACCAAAATGTCCTCTAAACGTTAACATGGGCATTTGATACATCTAAACTGTATATAAGAGGTATCATCAATATCAGATTATTGGCACAAGGCTTACCATAACTCACCACATGTGTCCAATTGATGGGTGCTAACGACTTTTTTTTCACAGATGCAGCCAGATCAAAGACTTGACGTGCCTTCCAAGCACGTAAGATCTTGAGTTGTTTTGTGATTGGTTGGTATTGGAAGTCAACGTTAAATACTCGGGCTCGGTAAATATGTCCCAAGAATTAGGTAAAGGGGATGCTATATTTTTTCTTACTACTAGTATAATTTCCATTTTTGAGACTCATATGAACTTTCTTACGTGACGATGCAAGTGCTCTAAAGTAGTAGTGTCGTTTTAATTAATCAAGGGGATGCTGACTAATGCGATTTTAAATTTTAAGCCACGTTTCCTTGAATCTTGAACTCTTCTGTACTTCGAAATGTACAGGCCGTTGTGCCTCGCTGCATCGTAAGTACCATCAATCTAGCCTCACCCCTTGTGGTGAATTATGGTCCAACTCCCCTGCTGTGTATTCAAATAAAAAGAAAATGTTTGTCATCATTTGTCAAAACTTTTTTCAAAACTTTTGGCAGAAAGTTAATGGGTTACAGACATATTTTGGAGTAACCTTTAACGTCTGATATATTTGTCTAAAAATGTGTTTAAAATATATTATACTAGCTAAACTGGCCACGCGTTGCTGTGTTATAAATTAAAATAAAACCTATTATTTCTTTTACGTTAGATCAAATAACAGATAGTTACGAAGTTTGATCAAAATCGGTTAAGTAGTTCAGGAGTACATCGCGGACAAACAACGTGACACGTAATATATTAAGATTACAACTATAATTAAGCACAAATTGTTAGTGTTGAATAACAAGAAAATCAAATTTACAAATTTGCACCCTTATATAACACTTTTGAACAACTTACCAATTATCAAAATAGAATTTTTAACTCTGCACAATTAAAACAAGGTGCCACTCTAAATCAAAGTTAAACAAAAGCAGGCAGTTGATTATAATTTTTTCTCACTTTTGTAACCAGGTAACTTTTGTAACGTATAGGTATAGAATTTTGGGACAGCAAAAAGTTTGAACAAGTAATTAATTTCCACGGAGAGAGTTTGTTTATGAGTTAATTACTATTTTAATTTCGGATCGCAATCTGTATAGGTGACTTGTCAAGTAATGGTATAGAAGAGCGATGCAGTCGACTTTTTTTCATCATATCAGCCGTACGACGCCCACTGCTGGACATAGGCCTCCCCCAAGGATCTCCACAACGATCGGTCCTGTGCTGCCCGCATCCAGCGTTTTCCCGCGACCTTTACCAGATCGTCGGTCCACCTCGTAGCGGGCCTACCCACTGAGCGTCGTCCGGAAGGCGGTCGCCATTCGAGAACCGCCTTCCGCCCCAACGGCCAACAGTTCTCCTTGCTATGTGTCCTGCCCATTGCCATTTCAGCTTCACAATTCTTTGAGCTTAGTCGGCGGTTTTTGTTCTCCTACGGATCTCCTCATTTCTGATTCGATCGCGTAAGGAAACACCAAGCATAGCTCTCTCTATTGCCCGCTGAGCGACTTTGAGCCTTCTAACAAGACCCATAGTGAACGACCACGTTTCACTGCTTTCGACTTTTTTTAAAGTTTAGTAATTGTTAACGTTCGCAGATTATTGTCATGGTTTAAGACGGTGTCTTTCCTATCCTCGAATGAACTTACTCTATTGCTTTTCCTGGATGTGATAGAAGATAATAAGAAAAATAATAAAAGTGCATTGTATACTGTAGAGCACGGAAATTTAGAATCTCATACCGGTATAGCGACCCATCGTCGTATCCGTCTAGAAACAACGTTTAAGTAAGTGGTATCTCCCTCTTAGATTGCCTCCAAGAATTCCCTATTAATTGCATAAAATAATAATTTATTACAGCATAGTTACGCATACTGGTAAATAGGCATATTCGGCATATTTACTGTGAGTTAAATAACCGTTAAACAAATTTCTCTAAAGCATAAAGTTATAAACGCATAACGGTTCCAAAGATATTTTTATGGGCAAAAATTGTACGCCGAAATATTAACACCTAACTAAAGTATGAATGGCGACCAACAACGTGAAATATTATTCAAAAGTATACAGATCAACAACCATGAACCAAACTCACTTAGAGAAAAGGTACGTGTTTTGAATTAATAAATAAATTTTCGCATGTAAAATAAATGTAGGTGTTGTATATTATTTTTTACACGACAATATCTCTGTTATATTGGCTATAGTACCGACTATTTTATTTTGTAAATTAAGCTTTGTACAGATTAAAATAAATATGCCTTAAAACTTTTTGCAAAACTTAAATGACATGTATGGCTACAGAAATAGTATGCCAAAAACATATATGTCATAATAATATATGCCTTTATACATTATGCCTAACTCGCCATGCCAATCGAAAAATGGGAAAGAAAAGGATCCCAACTCCAAACAGTCCCACATAATTCCTACGACACAATCGAAACCATAAGGCATCGAAAGGTCTAAACCTAGGCCATCGTTATATTATCACCATCCTTTCAATGTTTCCACAGACGGCCTTCCCTATGAATAAAAGCATCATCGGTATAACCCAAAACGCATGTCTAGTGCGGTTTGTTTAATAACAGTACTGATCAAGGGCTTAATGAGTATTCTTCCGTTCTAAGGTAGTGACAAACTCAATGAAGTTTATCATAAAGCAATCACAATCACCTTCTCTAAGGATGAAAACATGATGAAGTGAATGGAACCCACATCGCGGTAGCAATGGGTGCCAATGACTGCAATAAATAGGATCAGTGGCTAAGTCTGGCTTTCGTATCAAACCAAATTATTTTGTGTGCAATACAAATAATTTTTGACTGATAACGATGATTGTTCTAATATAAGATCAAACTTCATTATGAGTCTGTCATTTCTTATAATTGGAATCAATACACAGAAATAAGGGCATAGCTAACCAGACACAAGTATTGAATCAGTTGAACCTTATCTTCCTTAAAATAAAAAAGTAAAAGTATTTTTTTCAGTAATATTAAGTAGCATTACAAAGAAGCGAAGTTATCTCGCTTAAGAATCGTCATCAAAAGGAAATTTTCGCAATTACAATAGATTTTTTATGATATAAATATATTTCCTATAAATAAATAAGATATATGTGTGAGATCTACGTTTGAAAAATACTTTTCTTTAATTATTCACTTTTTAAGCGGTAAAATTTAACACTATAAAAAAGGTTGTACGTGCAGTGATTTGGCAATTTAATCTTTAAGGGGAACAATTTGAATGTCAGAACTGACGAGCCGCTACAATTGATGACTAGCCAAAAACAGAAATTAAACCATTATGTTTCCTAATGGATGGTGGGAATTGAACATTTCTGTAGCTATGTATAGAACGCCCCTGTTCATTAGTAAACTTGGAATATGTATGGTGTTTCAATAATTTACAAAGTTTCGGTAAAGACATTAGCAACATTATGTCATCGAAATCTGGATTATTTAGCGAAGTTTTCACAATGGAAACATGACAGTAGGCACATAGAAACATAAAGAAAACATTATGTACATATATTTTTAATTTACACTATTTGATAATATTTTTGTGTGGTGCCCGACATAGTAGAATGACACCAAACCTATACATTTGTTTTAACGGGGGTCGTTAAAGGCAACTAACATTTGACGACCGTTTGGTGCAACGGTAGCGATCCTGCCTTTCGCACCGACGATCCTGGGTTTGAATCCCGGTAGGGGCAGATGATTGTGTGATGAATACGAGTATTTGTACCTGAGTCATGGGTATTTATATATATTTCTATTAATCTTACATATCTATGTATCATATATTATATATAGTCTATCCATTACCCTAGTATCCATAATACAAGCCTTACAGCGCTTACTTTGGGCTAGGCTAATTGGTGTGAATGTAAGAAATATTTATTTATTTATTTTTAATGATCATACACCTTCTGTAGCCCACAAAATCGAAAGCACCGTTTACCGAATCATGGCCTTTCACTGTGATCTCCAACCCGCTTGCCAACTGAGAAGATTATGGCAACTTTTAACTCTCTACAAAGCTCAAGTCCGATCTTGCATGAAATATTGCAGCCAGCTTTGGATATATTTGCAACAAAATACCAACTTGCTGCACAGGATGAGCAGAGCTGAGAGCGCAGAGCTGAGAGGCTCTTCGGTGACAGCAAATTAGTCAAGAGCAAGCTTCACACCTTAGCTCATCGTCGCAAAGTTGCTTGTCTGGCGGTCTTCTACAAACTGTGTGACGGGGTGCAGCCGGAGAAATAAAAGCTCGTTAGGGTCACTTGTTTTTATATTTAAGGAATTAAGGCACAACTGAAACAATTATATAAAAAAAAGGTAAATTACACTGAATACAAAAACAATTTCACATTTATCACTAAAAACATATTATAAAAGGTAGGGCTACTTACAATAGTGCCTTAAAGAAACTTATAGACTTATAAACAGGAACTGGTGGTACAGAATATATATACAGGAAACTTGTGAATTATGCTTATGAGCTTATTATACTTGTGAGCTTATTATAACTGCTCAGCACTATTAATATATTTAAATAATTTGTTATCTGTGAGTCAACCACTCTACGCGCTGACTCTGGTAAGAATGAACTTCGAACAAAACAAATAAAAAGAGACAGACAGTAAATTTAAAATAGGAAACAGAGACAGACAGTAAATTTAAAACAGGAAACGAAGAGAAAAGAAAATATGAAAAATGGCCAGAGAAGAGCGCAATGAAAGCAACGAGTCGCCAATATAGCTATGGCGCCTCGTTACAACTGTACTTTGGAGAGTGTCCTCAATAGCTGCATTTGCTTATACCGCTATCTCCTTTTTTCCATCGGACATCTAGACGCACTGCAGGCTACCACACTTTCTTGGTTGCTATTCCTACCTGTTGCACCAAGCGCTTTTCAACATCCGTCATAATGCGCACAGTAAAGGAATGGAACTGCCTCCCTGCCTGCGTCTGTATTTCCGAGAACTTATAACCCGTCCATTTTCAGAGCCAGGGTGAATAGGCACGTTCTGGTTTAGCTCATTCCATCGTGGAATTTTGTCTTGGCCCCCGGGTTTGATTGGGACCAAGAGCTAACCCATCCTATATGAAAAAAAACTCCTCCCCTTCTTTTCGGCTGAGATGATGATTTCAGAATGGCCTATTTCTTTAAAATCTTATCTAGCTACCGCTTACTATGGACAATAAGCTTATGAGCGTCTTTAGTTCGTGAACGTTCTATTTCTAGAAAGACGTTCGTGATTAAAATTAATTGTAATAAAATTCAATTAGATTTATAAATCTTCAATGTCAATGATTGGAGGTCTGTTTTGGAACTCATATTTTCTTAAGTTAAGAGATTTGAAATACCAAAGAATGTAAGTAAAAGCAATTAAGGTATTCTTGTACATTTTACTTATTACATAATAAATGTGTGGCTAGCTGAGTCAGAATAAATTCACGTTTTGGGAGAAATTATAGATTCAGGTTGAACCCTAAGTTTATTTCTTTTGGTAGACCTTTTTGTTGATCGTATAAGTGGGTTTATCATAAATCATATAGTTTCATGTCAGCAGTATAATACCAGGCCTTTCAGAAAGTTTTGCCAAGAATTTTTATATTAATGCTTTTGATTATTTACTTATTTGATTATTACAAGAAAAATGTTATCATTTGAATTTCGAATTCCCCTCCACATTTTTGAGAGTTAAATCGAATTATCGTATCTCATTGAAGAAGGGTCTAGGGTAGAAACATATTTTAAGCGAATTTTTGTTGATTTTTCAGTAACGCATTGTAAATGCTCATATTAATTCGAGATCATTTTGATTCGAGATGAAGCCCCTCTTGAGAATCCTTCTGCCGTTGGTAAAATGAATTCAAACACGGTTGTGTAACTTTGGGCAATGAAAAAGGAGTGGTCGTTCTTCGACTGCTGGTGAAAAAATGTATTCAAGAAAACAACTGAATTACTTACGAAGAGATACAATATTTATTACAGATTGCTTCAAGAAGCGCTCGCTAGGTTCTACACGGGTAAGAAAGATATTTTCGCGCTACGTGCCGCACAATTTTATCGAAACTCAGAGCGAAATCATCCCTTGTGGAATGGTAACAAATTTAAACAACGTGCCAGCGAACTCTGCGCTCTGAGGGACTTCCTGGACATCACACCGTTCTAAGGTCCTCACAGTTCTAAACAGACATGGACTGATTTATTTTGATTCTCTATTATAAAAATCGACCGGGAGTTTTACAGTTTTTATGGCCGGAAGATGAAGATAAAAAGGCTGTAGAAGAGATGTCTGCGGTGGACTAGAAGTGTTTTGAAATTGCTTCAGGCGCATGAAATTTTATCAAGAGGCTGGTGCGAAATTCGTTGAATAATTTATAAAAAAATATTTTATCGCTTTATATTTTTCCAGTTCCTCAAAACATTCTAAGTGTCCCACGTACATTAAAGTAAGTTTTTTTATGTAGTTAAAAGTTGTTTAAGGTTATAGTTAGATATTATTATGTTGTTTTGTTTTTTTAGTTTATTTTTTAATTCTATGATCTTTTTACTGTTATAATTTTACATTACATAGGACGGTTATTTTTACATGGCACTTTTTCATTATTCGTTAAATATATATAATAGTTTCTGATAAGAACAGTATCAACCAATAAATAAAATACTAGTTCTATACATTTCTCATAGGTAAAATAGAATCCCTTAATTATTTCGATAAAACCCCTTAAATATATTGGACAAAAATCAAATCTTTCACTACGATTCTCATCCATTACATCGCAGTCAGCCATTTGATACTTACTGTAGCCGCTTATATGTTGACCCAGCAAGGCCTACAGTCCTGCGAACGTGGAATGCCTATTAAGGAAATCTTGTGTTATATGCGTGGGCGTATAACTGTCTATAAAGATATAAAAGGTGTTTCTCTAAAGCATAAACTTTACCGTTGACAGTACTTATGGTATTGTTTTAATTGAAAATATACAAACAATAAATAAATGCAATAAATTCATTGAACTGAATCAGAAATTAAAGAAAGGAGTTTTTAATTTTTGAACGCTCTGAACAGGGGTGAAATATAAAATACTTAATTACTAAAAATGGCTATTTCCATTATATATCTTTTTTAAGAAAGGCATTGCAAAAACATGCACATCAAAGTCATGTTTAGGGTTAATTGGTCGTAGGATGAAATAATTATAAATTTTATTAAAAATAAATAAACACGTAACATACGTTGGCGGCTTATTAAATATTAACAGTTATTGCAACGCAATTAACTCTCAATTATTTTCTTAATTAAATAATAAGAATTTTTGATATCATTAAAATTACCATTGTAATTTTCCAGTTCATTGAAATTACAAGCAATTCATTACGGTGGCGGCACGTTGGTTTTCCGCACAAGTGCCAATATAAACAGGGCATGAGATATTTTCACACGAACGCGCATTTCACGTACGAGGACTTAATGTAACGGGCATCATTCTGGATCACTCGTCAAAGGAAACTCAGTGATGGTTTAACGACATCAAACTGGAATAAAAATATTTAATAACAAAAAACTGGCGTGGAACTTAAGTAAAGATTTTCCGATATAAATATTTTGATTGATTTTTATTACTTATTTACTTTTCAATAAAGGAAAGGCAGAGTAAGGAATAAAGAAACTGGTGTTACAAAACACGCGAGACAATGAGACTCTCATAACAAAGGTATATGAATTATTAGAATATCAAACTCCCTGTAGCGAGATACATTTTCAATTCTGGTAAAAATGAAACGTAACAATTTATTTTTAATTATTATTTACCAAAAGAAAAGTAAATGTTTTTGGTAAAATGCGTATTCAATTGATTAACATTAACATAACATCCCAAAACCGACCTTTTGGTGATATCGTGTGATATGACCTCCATCTTATCGTCTTTTAAAGCCAGTTACTTAACAGTGGTAACTATTACCTTATGATGACTAGGTTTAACAATAATTGCTACTATTGGGTACGAATAGAGATTAATACCGACGCAGACAGATTGAACTTTAGTCTTCAAAGTAACAGCATTTACAGATGCTTTTACTTTAAAAAACAAAAGTTCAATGAACCAAACCGATTTTCTATTAAAACAACAAGTTCAAGGGTAATTTAAAGGGTAATCACACGGTTATTGATGACTAGTATAAATTTACTCAATTTTTGTTAATTAACTTAGTTTTACTTGAACAAATAACCCTCGTTAATTACATATTGATAGACTTTTATTGACTACAATTTAATTTTCTTCGTTCCCTTAAGATTGGGATGGGATGTGTATATTTAATAAAATCTTTTATCTTAATAGATTTTCGAAGGGTATTATTAATATTATAACCAAAGGAGTTATATTTGGTTTCGATTAAAAGTTTTCAAGTAA
The DNA here is from genome assembly GCA_927399485.1 of Calamotropha paludella. Classification (NCBI taxonomy): domain Eukaryota; kingdom Metazoa; phylum Arthropoda; class Insecta; order Lepidoptera; family Crambidae; genus Calamotropha; species Calamotropha paludella. Next base: position 10,616,131 of record OV656826.1, on the reverse strand, counting down.
ATAATTTTATGGAATTGGAATATTTTAGTTACTAAATTCTCGCGCTTTTCACTTAACTATTTTAGTATATAAAACGTATTTTTTCGTAACACTACGAATTTTTATCGACGTATTGCAAATAATTGTATGACGCGATGATGTGCGTCACAGTTACAGCGGTAAATCTCTTAAACTTAACTAAAAACCCTGCTGTCAGTCACTTGCTCCTTAAATAAACATTTGACATAATAGTTATTTTTTCATGTAATAAACCAACGCAACTGTTAAAAAGTGACTGCACCTATTCACACCTTCGGAATACACACACCCAGACTTAAACATGATTGAATAAACATATAAACTGTCACCGTGACGCTTCCGACCATCGGTACACAAACAAAGTAAACAATGGAAATCGTGTGCCGTAACGACTCTCCGTTATGTGTTAGTGTGAATTCAAACATCAAGCTCTCCTTTTGATCTTAACTACTACAATAATGTTGTTGTAACTTTGCAACGATTTCTATACAGTGGACCCCCGGTAATCCGGCCCCTATCTAATCCGGCGCCCCGTGTAATCCCACATTCCTATCACTGTTGAATCTACACAAACATTATTTTAGCAATCAACACTTATTTTGGTAATTCATGACTGAACAGATTGCAAATTTGTACGCGCCACCACCACACCGTATTGTGACCTACGCGTGTTGTTTTGATTCTGTTTGCTCGGTTTGCATTACATATAAAATACGTATTATATATTATGTTATAGCTATATATCATTGTGATGACATAATGATAGGGGAGCGGCCTAGCGTACGTTCTTGCATTGTCGGTTTACAGGGTACTCTGTTTCGAAAAAGTCCGACTACAGGGGGTCTTAGGGAGTACTCTATAATCCGACAATTTCTCACTTCCCTGTAAAACGTTTGTCGGATTACCGGGGGTCCACTGTAATACAATTTTCAATAGCGTAATGTTAACATGATTAAATCATTTAATAAAGAGTTCGTTTTCATGACTATAATTAACTAATAATAATATAAGTAAACAAAAAAAATACGATTACAATTAAATTATTCATCATCATCACCATCATCATCATCATATCAGCCGTACGACGCCCACTGCTGGACATAGGCCTCCCCCAAGGATCTCCACAACGATCGGTCCTGTGCTGCCCGCATCCAGCGTTTTCCCGCGACCTTAACCAGATCGTCGGTCCACCTCGTAGCGGGCCTACCCACTGAGCGTCGTCCGGCACGCGGTCGCCATTCGAGAACCTTTCCGCCCCAACGGCCATCAGTTCTCCTTGCTATGTGTCCTGCCCACTGCCATTTCAGCTTCGCAATTCTTTGAGCTATGTCGGCGGTTTTTGTTCTCATACGGATCTCCTCATTTCTGATTCGATCGCGTAGGGAAACACCAAGCATAGCTCTCTCCATTGCCCGCTGAGCGACCTTGAGCCTTCCCACAAGTCCCATAGTGAACGACCACGTTTCACTGCCATAAGTCATCACTGGCAACACACACTGGTTAAAGACTTTCGTCTTAAGGCACTGAGGTATTTTGGACGCGAAAATGTATCGCAGCTTCCCGAACGCTGCCCACCCGAGTTGGATTCGACGAGAGATCTCTTTCTCGAAGTTGGACTTACCTAACTGTATTGTATGTCCTAGGTAAACATAGTGGTCAACAACTTCGAGTGTAACGTTCCCAACATTTACTGGAGCGGGTGTAACATGGGCGTTGGACATAATTTTCGTCTTGTCCATGTTCATCTTAAGACTCACTCGTTGGGATGCGTTACTGAGATCTTCGAGCATGGTGCTCAGGTCTTCCAAGGTCTCAGCCATTAGGACCACATCATCGGCAAACCGAAGATGCGTTAGGTACTCGCCGTTGATGTTGATGCCAAGTCCATTCCAGTCCAGAAGCTTAAAAATATCCTCCAACGCAGCAGTGAACAGTTTCGGAGAGATAACGTCTCCCTGTCTCACTCCTCGCTGTAGTTGGATAGGATTAGAGCTCTGGCTCTGTACTCGGACCGACATAGTGGCGTTTTGGTACAGGCACCTTAACACTTCGATATACCTGTAGTCCACTTGGCACCTCTGGAGAGACTGCAGCACCGCCCAAGTCTCGATCGAATCAAAGGCCTTCTCATAGTCCACAAACGCCAAGCAAAGTGGCCGATTATACTCTTCGGTCTTCTGTATAACCTGCCGCAGCGTATGAATGTGGTCTATGGTGCTAAAGCCTTTTCGGAAACCGGCTTGTTCGGGAGGTTGGAAGTCGTCAAACCTGCGAGCAAGACGATTCGTAATGACCCTCGAAAACAGCTTGTAGACATGGCTCAGAAGCGAGATGGGTCTGTAGTTCTTCAGTAGGGTTTTATCGCCCTTTTTGAAGAACAAAATCACCTCGCTTCTGCTCCATCCCTTCGGCGTTTTGCCCTAGACGATGACAGAATTGAAGAGCGTCTGGAGGACTTTAAGTACCGGCGTGCCGCCCGCTCTCAGAAGCTCTGTTGTAATTCCGTCATCTCCCGCCGCCTTGTTGTTCTTTAGCTGTTTGAGGGCCATTCTAATCTCGTACAGGCTGACGTCCGGGATATTTTCGGTATAGTGTCGGGTAAGCTTGGCTCTAGGATCTCGAGCTCTGCTTTGGCCTGGTGTAATACTGGAATACAGCTGCCTATAGAAACTCTCAATCTCTCTCAGGATTTCAGGAGTCGATGAAATGATACTGCCGTAATCAGTTTTCAGCCTCGTCAGTTGACTTTGCCCAATAGACAGATCTCTAGCGAACACTTTGGAGCCTTTGTTCCGCTCTATGGCCTCTTTAATACGCTCGGTATTAAATTGACGAAGGTCGCTCGTCAGCGACTTCGAGATCTGTCTATTAAGCTGTCTATAACGTAGGGCATCCGCTGAGTCTTGCAGTCTCATTTCATGTCTCTTATCCATGAGTTCGAGAGTATGTGCGGAGAGTTTCTTCAATTTGGGACGGTGGGTTTTGAAGTATTTTGACCCTACCGTACGGACAGCATCCACCACCAGGTCGTTCAGATCGTCCACATCTATGCTGTTATCAAGGGTCTCGAAGCGGTTCTGGAGCTCGAGCTGAAGGCGCTCGGGGTTTTTCATTTGGGTCGGCACTGGTCGGAGCGTAGATTTTATCAGTCGCGATCTTTAAAATCGATCTCATTTTTGACCTTGCCGTCGGGACTTATCCAGGTCCATTTGCGAGTTACGGGCTTCCTGAAGAAGGAGTTCATCATATAGAGGTTCTCCCTCTCCATAAAGTCCGCCAGCATCTGGCCTCTGTCGTTCCGTTCCCCAAATCCAAATTGCCCCACTCTCAACTCGTCACCGCAGCGTTTCCCCAACTTTGCATTGAAGTCCCCCATCACAACCGTGTAGTGGGATTTGTGACTATGTATGGCCCTAGAAATCTCCTCGTACATAGCCTCCACTTCGTCATCGTCGTGTTTCGAGGTTGGAGCGTACACCTGGATGACCGTCAACGAATACCGTGATGATATTCTAAGTACCAAGTATGCCACTCTGCTGGAAACACTACCGATGGATAGCACGTTGTTGACGAGGGACTTGTGGACGATAAACCCGACACCACCCACAGACAGTTGGTCGCCCTCCCGGAAGTACAGCAAGTTACCGGAGTCCAAAATTATCGTGTCCTCTCCTCTTCGGACTTCAGACAACCCGATGACGTCCCAGTGTAACTTGCCGATAACTTCTTCCAACTCTGTAATTTTCGCGTCGGTCCTCAATGTGCGCGTGTTATATGTTGCCAGGTCCAGTCGTCGGTGTTCGTAGCCGCAACCTACCCGGGGATTCTTCGCACCCCCTGCCGCACCGTTACCGTAGCCGCTACCGTAGCTAGGAATGGTTTGGCTGCCGGGGACTAAGGGGCCGTTTCTTTGTTTGCCTATCCATAAGGGGTTTTCCCATAATCGCCACGCTTGGCAGGCGGATTGGCGATCGCAGTATGACCCGTACGCATAAAGAGATGCTGCTGCCCATCTCCTTAGGTGAGGTTTCCCTTAGTCGGCTCTTACGACACCCACGGGAAGAGAGGGGAGTAGTGCTATTCTAGGCCGGCACCACACGGCCATAAATTAAATTAAATGATTCATATATAAATATTTCTAACTTTCACACCAATTAGCCTAGCCCAAAGTAAGCACCGTAAGGCTTGTGTTATGGATACTAGGGTAACGGATAGACATACATATATGATACATAGATATGTAATATTCATAGAAAAATATATATGTATAAACATCCATGACTTAGGTACAAATGCTCGTATTCATCATACAAACATCTGCCCCTTCCGGGATTTGAACCCAGGACCGTCGGTGCGAAAGGCAGGATCGCTACCGTTGCACTAAACGGTCGTCAATAAATAGAATTTAAGAAAATAGAAATAAATTGTAAAATATTTATACAGTAATATATGATGCATTTCAAAAAGAATCCAAGTTTCCTCGATCCATTTTCCATCGGTGCTTTAAAGAATAACGTCAAATGCAAGTACAGGCTTAAAATTTTTCTCTCCCGTTAAATTCAAAAGCAGTACAAGTTTAACAGGTTACCGAGCGTCGTACAAAAGTTTGCTCCTCGCAAACCGATAAATCTTTCAAGTCTCAAATTGAATTTTTGTGCAACTTTGCACCATAAATCTTTGTCTTTAACCCTAGATTCATAAACATACGTCTCTCAGACACCCTAAAATCCTGAAAATAACACAAATCACCACGCAAAAAAGATGGCGATACGCGTGTCTCAGTACCTTCGCAATACGATTGGAGCTCAGTCTGGCGCTAAGAATCTTAGCGTGTTAACGTATAGTTGTGAAGATACTACGCCTGAGGTGTCTGTGATTCGTATGTTTATGAATAGTGTTACAATTTTGTAAAATTCCCATTTTTTTAATTGGCAAAAAAAACGAAGAAACATCTAGATTTTTTTGAGAAAAGGTATGTATTTATTATTTTTATATACTGTGTTAATAATTATTGATAAGAAAGTTTATTTATATACCTTGGGGATTTATTATTTGAATAAATAAAATAATATTCTGGTTATTAATTTGAAGTACTTGTCTTTATTTATTGTAATGGTACTTATTTTCTGTAAATCCTTTTCAGCATGACTTCATTGGGTGAACAACAAATTTGTGACATATTATCCAGAGTAGAGAACGAAGAAGAAACAGACCCACCGGGTGACATAGACAGTAAAGTCGAGCACATTTTGGAGGCTGAAAGTGAGCAACCTACAGATGCTTCAAGTGATTCTGATGACGAGCCTTTTCGACTACCAGTAAATCGTCGCCGGCGACGTGTAAGCTCTTCTGACTCATCAGGTACTGAACTATCTTTTGAACAGATAAGTTCAGGTTACGCCGTTAGGCAGCAAGTTACGCCGTCGCCATGAAACACCAACTTTGAGGAGATGCCTTAAACGCAATATCGTTGCTATTTTAGGCGATACTTTGCCTGATGCACCAACAGGCTCTGAAATTCAAACTCGGAAGCTTTGTAACTTCTGTGATTACAAAAAAAAACGTGTGACTAGATTTATCTGCACCTCTTGCAAGCGTCATATGTGCATGGAACATCGCGGTTGTTTGTGCTTAGATTGCTCAGAATAATTTAATTTCATATTTGTAATGTGTTAATCTTAAATAAATATTATTTACTTTAATATATGATGCATTTTTAATTTGTATCCCCCATAGTCAACACATTATACGCACATGAAATAAGGTGTACGACAGACGTATGTTTATGAGAATTGTAACTCTAAATATAGTTTATGAATCTAGGGTTAAGACTCGTTACCAAGCTAAAAGCAGTTTCACCTGTCGTACTCGTTTCCTTGAACTTCAACAGTACTCAAGCGTCGCTACGTCATTGTAAAACAAATAATCGTGGTTTACAATTGAAGAAAATGGTTGCGTTTTGTATTAGGTTCATTGACCTTCATTTAATATGTTCGAACGTTGTTATGAATGATTTAGTTTCAATATTTTATTTTTCAACAAAATATTTTCGATTTGATTTCATGTCACAGTCTGGCTTCAACTCCCACTAAGCCCTGAAAATAATCTACATAAAAGATCTAGTATAGCTATAAATTCTCATTCAAAAACAAAACGACGACTTAACGGAGCTTAATTATATTCTGTGTCTCGCTAATTATTAAGTTCATTATCTGGATGCTTTGAAAGAATCTTGTTTTAAATTGGTGTTTCGTCGTTATTTATACATTTCATTAATAAAATAACCCGCAAAACCTTTTACAAATATTTTCTGCGGAAGCGGAGCTTACTATTGCATTTTTTTTCATATATCAATGAAATATTTAATTATCTGATGAAATATATTTTTAAGCAATTATTTTATAACCACATAAATATGACCTTATATAAAATATATAAGTATCTGTTTATTTTAAGTACATGTTTATATTTAGTTTATTTTTATTTTCTTGTGTAATCCTGTCTATAATATTACTTGATTATTTTCATATATAATTTATATCATATAAGAAAATTAACTGTGTAGATCTTTCAATTACGTAATCATACTCAAATTATTCCATCAAGAATTTTTGACACCTTATATTTAATCAATTTTTTGTTAGCTGTACTAAGAATGCACTGTGGTAGTTCGTTCTTATATAATTCACACAGACTTTGGAACTATATTAGATACACAACAATTAGGTTGTATAAAGAGAGGAGTTTTTACGTTATAGCTGCTGATTTAAATGCCTTAACAGGTTTTCGTACATTGATGTACTTTTAATTTCCCAATTTGCTGAATCACAAAATTTATTCATTTTAACTTACTTTTTCTGTGTTTTGTTACTAAAAGGAACTAATTTTCTTTAGCATATGTTTCTATGTTATATCATCCGACCTGTCAAGATAATTTAGCTATCTGAATCCACTCTTAAACCTCCTCATATTCGCTTCCTTCTTCTTATTTTATACATATATAATACAGGCTTAGTAAATAGATAAATAAAATTTACACTACCATAAATTACAACACCAGTTACTTGTGCGTTTGTTACTTTTCTTAAATAAAGATTGTTAAAAAAATTAATTAAAGATGGTTAAAAAAATGAAGAACAGTTGCCTAGGGCCCTATGAGTAAGATAGATTATCATCGTCATTTGATTGTATACCACCATATCACCATGAAAACACCATAGGGTAGTCGTCATTGGTGGAGAGTGTTTAGTCACGGTCCCGCCTGACCTCGACGGACTGGTATTAAGTTTGTTAGTTAGTCGTACGTCGTAGGGGTTTTAGTGTGGTATCCGTGCGGAATGCCAGGGGAAGTACTCACATATCCCCGACATCTACCCGCAGCGGGTTGAATTCATAAAGATTTCCCTTGGGTAAAAAAATGGGTTATTGGACCAAAATGCACTACGCGGCCCCATTGAAGATTATGAGTGCAGCAGTGCAGGTGCAGTCAGGGCTAAAAAGCTCGAAATAATAACTTTTCGCTACCCATCCAACGACCAGCCTCTCAAGAGCAGGTTAGTTTCCACAATCTGTTTAACATGCTTACTATTGGACCATCGATCTCATCATCTCATCTCAAAAATCAGTTCATTTTATATTACTATTGTGAAATCATAAAACAAAGCTTTTGTTTTAGGAGAAACATATGTATTCACTTTCATTTGAAATCAACAGATGTTCATATCATTTATACAAACAGATCTTCAGGTCATTCTCTTCAATAGCAAATTGTAAATAAACAATTGCGTATAGATCATTCGTTGAGTAAGTAAGTCGTTGTTTCATAATATACAATGTTTATAGCTATTGATAGATTCTTTCAGATTATGAACTATTACTGTCTGGAAAGTTTTTAAACTTGCTGCGGGAATTTGCGCGTCTTTTTGTTATAACAGACAAGAAATAAAAAAGTTAGGAGTCTTAGTTCTATCACTTATTAAAATACTGTAAGTGTTTGTATATGTGTGTGTGACGACCATTCAATGCAAGGGTATCAATCCTGTCGTTTGCATAGACCGTCCTGACTTTGAGTTCCGTAATGGGCAGATGTTTATGAAATGAATAACAGTATTTGTAGTAATATAAGTTATATACGGGATTGTTACCATGTACCCGTGTATAAATTATATTACTATAATGTTAGTGACCATGAAAGTTTAAAACAATATAACAGTATTTGTACCCGTATCATTGGCATTTATACTATCAATATGAAATATTTTTTTTTATTTAAAAAGCTTTATTGACCATAAATATAAAATGGTACAAGAGGTGGACTTAATGCTAATTGTATTCTCTCGCAGTCAACCCTGTTATATCTATGTATTATATATGTGTATCTATCCGTTACCCTAGTAGCCATAACATTAACCTTACAATGGTAACTTTGGACCAGGCTAATTGGTGTGTATGTGGGAAATATGATTATATTGCATAGGTATTCATTATCTTAACATCAGGTAGCAAGGTTGATTATTGAGTGACTTTATTCAAAATAGGTATTAACAAAAAAAGGTTTTGTTCATGTTTTTAATAAAAAAATGGGTTCTTTTCTTTAAATGTTTATATATCCGTGTTGCTGCTCATTATGTAAGGTTTAACATTGGATGGGTGACCAAAAATAAAATGATCTCGTGATCTAAAGGGCACGTTAAAGAGTCAGTTCTAGCTGCATCTCCCATCCCTAGCACCCGCCATTTCACTTTTGACCTGCATGGTTCGTTAGGTTAGGGCCTATTTTCACTAAAGATTCCAAACAGTCATTCTTACAAAATATATTAAACAGACAAAAATGAGCTTGATTCTTTGTTTGTTACACTTCCACGCCTTATATAGGTACTCAACCTATTATCATAAAATTATGCATACACTTTCTCAGATTACAGAAAAAACATAGGGTACCTTTCAACCAAAAGAGAAAGATACTGTTTCGACGGATAGACATATAAATTTTAATCGGTGGACAACATTAACGCGGGTGAAGCCGCGAGTAGAAGCTAATAAATAATACATGTCGTACAAATCACACAAATTATTTATCTTGTACTATAGTTACAAAATAACGTATAGACCACATGACTATATAACAACCGTAACTCGAGAACAAAAGCTTATATGTTCATGTGATTTACAGTCATACAAAAAATTTGTATTGTTTGATTGATAACTACTATTCCAATAACAAGTTCGTAGTAAACCTACCATTGTTTAAGATTTAAAGGTGAATAACCTCCTAAATAATCACAAAAGTCTATGCCTCTACCAGGATTCGAACTCAGGACCGTTGGGTATCTTGACAAAAATAATTGTACAGTTGTAAATTATCACATAAATCATGTATTTTTATGACTAAAATAGTAACCAAATGATGATTATCTAATTATGAAATCTTAAGTCTTTAACCAGTGTGTGTTGCCAGTGATGACTTATGGCAGTGAAACGTGGTCTTTCACTATGGGTCTTGTAAGAAAGCTCAAGGTCGCCCAGCGGGCAATGGAGAGAGCTATGCTTGGTGTTTCCCTACGCGATCGAATTAGAAATGAGGAGATCCGTAGGAGAACAAAACCGCCGACATAGCTCAAAGAATTGCGAAGCTGAAATGGCAATGGGCAGGACACATAGCAAGGAGAACTCATGGCCGTTGGGGCGGAAAGGTTCTCGAATGGCGACCGCGTGCCGGACGACGCTCAGTGGGTTGGGTAGGCCCGCTACGAGGTGGACCGACGATCTGGTTAAGGTCGTGGGAAAACGCTGGATGCGGGCAGCATAGGACCGATCGCTGTGGAGATCCTTGGGGGAGGCCTATGTCCAGCAGTGGGCATCGTACGGCTGATATGATGATTGCAAATATTAATATGGTGACTCAAAATATATATTTTTTTATGATTTGGTGGTTTTTAAGAGTTTTCCACAAAAAACCCTTAAGAGTCTAGATAAAGATTAAGGCTTTATACGAGTTTTAAAAAGATAACTAGATTCAAGATTATGGCAGTAAATCTGATCGATCACCCACAAGATTGGTCAATCCGAAGAAACCACATTGCCGATTCAAAAGGTATTAAGAATTTAAAAGGTATTAAAGTAGTGGAGGTAATCTTCAAATTAATTTACTGATATCTTTACCTTTGAAATAGATATAATGATGAGCCGATCATAATGCTCATTACTGTAATAGCTCGCGACTGCCTAATTACTTCCTTACTGAATTTGGCTCGAAACGAGATATGAAAAAGTTATATATAGAAAATTTGACAATTGATAAGGACGGTTTAGGACACTTCAGGTATTGCCAAAAGGAATAATAACTGTCTAAATGTTCATTGTAACATTACGCTCTTAATTGAGTTTTTTTTTATTGCTAGTGGCGACAAATCATTGCTTTTAAGGCGGTTCACACACTAGAGATGCGTCCCGCCGCGGTGCGCGTAGCGACAGAAAAACGCGCCCCCGCGCGGAGGCGCAGATCTGCCTAACTTAGCGGTTAATCTGCTTCCCCGCGCAGATTTTCAATACAAGTTGACCCTACTTCTTCACGCCCCGCGCGGTTAACACACTGCACCGCGCCCCGTCGCGTAGCGCGTGGCCGCAGATTTTATTGTTGTATGCAAGTATCTCAATTAATATAGAAAACACGCCTATGACAACACACTGCCGACGCGGGAACGCGCGGGAACGCGCTCCCGCGCAGATTCTGCGCGGGAGCGCGGGGCGTGAAGAAGTAGGTTCAACTTGTATTGAAAATCTGCGCGGGGAAGCAGATTAACCGCTAAGTTAGGCAGATCTGCGCCTCCGCGCGGGGGCGTGTTTTTCTGTCGCTACGCGCACCGCGGCGGGACGCAGTTCTAGTGTGTGAACCGCCTAAAGCAAAAACAACGCTGTGATGGCGAAACGTTTCAAAATTCAATCAGAGAATATCGAACGATTGAGTTTTCTAGACAGATAAGTCATTTTCCTCAGGGAAGAATCAAGAATGTCGTGGATTCACTTCGGTGCTCCAATGGGTGTTTTTTTGATAGTCTTATAAGATAAATTATTATAATAGAAAAATACTAGAAAAAATCGACTCGGGTCACAAGTGAATTCTCATGCGGGAATCGAACCCGCAACCTTTGGAAATCCGGTCCAATGCTCTCCCAATTGAGTTACGGAGCCTTGCGAACACTCGTCGAAATTTTCTAGTACCTTCCTGATTTTACGCTGTAGGCCAGCGCCAGTCTTATTTTTCTATCAGGGATGTTTCTATATAATAGAGAAATAATTATGATGATGACAAAAAAAATGTAAGTAACTAATTAACATTAGGCTTGCTTATATGTTTGTTAGCTAATGAAATAAGCCAAGCAAGATTTCATTAAGTTTTTTTATATGTATGTATGTTAGTACATACTTAGTATGTATCCTTGTGCAGTTACCTATAGCGACTTAACTTATTACCGAATTCCACCCTCAACAACTCAATGGCACGAAAAGATCCCCTAAAATTGATTGATTGAAATTGATTTCCTTTGTAAATAACATATTTACTGTCCTTCCTTTTTCTTATCTTTCTACCTTTTGAATATGTAGATACGATTATTTATACTGCGAACTACGTTTTGTTCTCAAATGAAACTTAGGATCTACACTCAAAAATAATAACCTAACTATACAAACTAACGTATTGATAGAAGATATTTATTTTTTAAGCGTCCATTTATTAAAGAATGAAAATTAAAAGTGGGCAAGGCAATTCTTTATAAGCTATTCAAATTACCATTTGGTATTCGTAATCCCAAATATATTTTTCGATATGAGTGCCCACTTAAGCATAATCCTGACATCAATAAACATAATGAGAAGTTTCTGTACACCGAGCTATTTATGCAAATGGTTCCGAAAGTATGCAAAGGAAAAATGAAAAGCGTTATGATGTATTATGATTGATTTATCTTTGTACTCTGCTGTTTAAAATAGTTGAAGTATGAAAGACTCGAAAAGAAAGCAAACATTTTATATTTAGCGGTTTAAATATCGGTATACATACCATGATAGAAAATGAAAAACTTCTAGTAAAGAATAATTTACATAAACATTAAAGTTTACTTATTTAAGTAAAACACCTTTTAATTACTTTAAACTAAGAATTTATTTTAATTGGTAACATCTCGTAAATATAAGACGTTATAAACAAGATTATAAAAGCCATTGCCATTCATCTTGTAAACACGGGTAGTTTATATAGCGATTTAAATAAATATACTTTAATTTAAAACGAGAAATAATGATTCTAATTCTATAAATATTATAAATACGAAAGTGAATTTAATTGTTTGTTTGTTACACTTTCACGCCTTAACTACTCAACCGAGCATCATAAAATTACGCATACACTTTGTCAGGGGCACAGAAAAGGACATAAAGATATCTGTTTCTGAGAATAGAAATATAATCTGTAGTCGGTCGGTGTAGTAATCAACGCGAGTGAAGCAGCGTGAGACATTTACTTTGCGATGCAGTCGCTAAGCATAAAGCTACGCTAGCACCATATATTGGAGCGGAGCGTAATACCTGAAAAAGAAACATTTTTTTTTGTTTCGATGGGAATTTCGATGGGAATTGCGAATTTGAAAATCCGTCATAATCTGGTCCGGAACCTGTTGATTCGATTGCACACAAAAAATATAAAAATCGGTTAAGAACTCGGGAAGTTATGGCGTAACAGACATTGCGCCATTGAAGCTGATCCATGGAAGATTCGCTCGCTTCGCTCGCTCTGCTCCGATAAAAACGAAAGTGTTTTACTTACTGCCATGAAAAAACAAGCAAAATGCAGCGCCCGCCGATTGCAGCATGCAAACGCAAACAAATGCAGATATTGCACGGTCTAACAGCTCCCGATGATGCTCCATGAGCTAGGTATCTGCATTTATTTGCGGGCGGGCGGGCGTTGCATTTTGCTTGTTTTTTGCGGTAATACCTAAGGTAGATATTTTTTGTTTTTACTTACAGTAAATGACGCCTAATACTTAAACTTTACGTATTCATGTGTTTACGTCATTTATGTGTAGCCAATAACAATAACAGATATGAAATAATCCTGAGTTCCTTAACACAAAAATTTCGTTAACGTTTCATTTTTAAAAACATTTGCCCAACTGATTATTTGTTCATTCAATAAGAACAATAGGTAGTATAAAAAATTAAGGTTCCTTAGGCAAAATCCGACCCATTTATGAATACTAAAGAAAATAATCTCAAATGAAATATAAGTCTACTTAAAATTACACGTTGTAATTTTTATAGAACTGATGAGAAAAGTTGTTCCAAAATAGATTTAGTAAAAATCAATTACTTAATATTATCATTTTAATAACTTGTGTAAAGCTATAGCATAATTTCCCGACATTTTCTTTCCAATGAGAAAGGATTATTTTGTCGCTTCGGGACGTCGGGAGAAACGAAAACATTTTACCCTTTTTTATTTATCTTAATTACATTTTCATAATTGTTTGGCGAAAAACAAAAAAATATAATGAGAAGGAAAAATAATTCAGTAAATATTCAAACATTTTTCTTTGAAAAATATATCTAAAAAATTGGGCAATAAAAGCAATGACGATCTTTTGGTCATTCATAATATGTTTTTAACAAACCGTACTTGGAAGCTAAAATTTATTTTTATTATTTACATTATTATGTGTATATTATTTATTTGCTAGAATATCGTCATATTTTAATATATGTGTAAAACTTTTTAAATTCATAATAAATCGTTCTTATTAAATTCGTTGAATACACAGGAAAATAAAATATTTTATACATACCTATTTAAAGCATTATTATGATACGTCATTAGTTTAAATATGTCTTCAAAAATGTCACTCCAGAAGAATATCACGTGGGGCGGGCGGTTTTCAGGCTTAACTAATTCAAATTCAGTTGGTGAATTCATTTCAGGCGTTTGGCTGAGATGTTTAGTATTTACAAATAACGAGTTATAAAATGAGCGAATTATATTACTTAAGCTTGGAAACCGTCCGTCCTACGTTTTAGTCATATTATATGATAGTACTTAAACATATATCTTTGAAATTTTTATCAATACGGGAAAAGAATTTTCTGAAAAAAAAATTTCTTCGTTTTAGTCCGCTTATAAAAACGTGTTTTTTTAGTCTTTTTTTACTTCTTTTTTTTTAAACTTGGAGTAAAATATACATGTAGATTGCGCTGCCCGACTTCAAAATGGGAGCTTTTTGTAGATAGTAAGAAGCCTTAAAACAAGCCTGGGTATAGTATATGGAAATGTTTCTGTTTGTTGAATTTATTTGTTGCATATCACTTTTATGAGGACAACCAACAAAAATTACACAATGACAATAAAAAATACGTGTTAATTTTAAAGCCAAATGCTGTCTTAATTAAGTAAGTCACGACATGCATTTTGTGTGACATATATTGTTTAGTATATGTAAACTGTACTTATTCATCCAATATAGACGCCATTAAGCTTGGCAAATTTTGGATTAGTTTTTTTTTAAATTATATGGAAAGTATGAACATTTGTATTTTTGTGTCATATAGGTCCTATAAGTTGTTTAAAGCTTTGTTAGTTTATAGCAACTATTTACAATATGACATGATTTTTAACCACAAACCCAACGTTGCTTTGGTTTACCTTTAAACACGCACATTATTTTAAAAATAGTGATTCAACAGAATTCTATAAGTACTATTATTATATTTTAATGTATGTGGTATGAATAAAAAGAACATTATTTTAATGATCAGAATAAAACACTTTTTTACGGATTTTTGCGCATAAAACATGCGCAAAAATCCGTAAAAAAGTGTTTTATTCTGATGTGTAATGTGCGCGGAAGTGTAAGAACTAAATATTATTTTAATTATTTTATATTGTCATTGTTTTATTTCCTAGTTATAAGTTTAACATGATATACTATATTTCAATATTTTCAATTTTATCTATAACTTTTTGTTATTGACCAATGTGAGTTATTGAAAATACAATAATCATAACGCTCTTGGCGATAACTAATCATTTCAGGTGCTTATCATATCGAATAATCACTGAAATCTATGAAGTCGTATGGTTATCCATTGGTTGGTAACTATAGATATGGGGAATGCCCAGAGTCATATGACTGACCATTTATAAATTATCTTATGACATAAAGTATATGCTTGTTTTTGTGAGTAAAAATGTTACTGATATTTGCTAGTACCTTTCTTATTTTACGCTGTAGGCCAGCGTTGTTTCATCAATGAGAGGAACATCCTCTCGTATTCGAAAGAAACATTTTTACAAATGTTTGAGCAATCGATTAAGATGAAAGAGCCATTTAGTTTTTTATATTTTTTTATGCATTTTCAATGCGATCTTATAAGATAAATTATTATAATAGAAAAATACTAGAAAAAATCGACTCGGGTCACAAGTGAAATCTCAGGCGGGAATCGAACCCGCAACCTTTGGAAATCCGGTCCAATGCTCTCCCAATTGAGCTACCGAGCCTTGCGAACACTCGTCGAAATTTACTTTTACTGATATTTTTTTTATATTATTATTTTTAACTTTAAATCTCAAATGCGATATCGTGGTTAATATGATTACTAAAACGCTACAATAACTGAAGTAATAGTGGAGTAGATTAGGGGGAGCGAAGAAAAGATCTACGTTTGTTTAAATAGATCGGTTAGACGCCTATGTTAAAATTATGTATGCTTACTTTTTAGTGAGTACTAGCGGCCCGTCCCAGCTTCACACGGGTGGACTTTTTTAATTTTTTAATTTTTTTCTATTAGTAAAAATTTTTCTGTTAGCGCCATCTAGCGTCCGGTAGACGAACTTCTTGCAGTTAACACGTTGCTTTGGTAATGTTATTAATACAATGGAAAAAGAGCGGGAAAAAGAGTGGACAGACAAACAACAGTGATCTTAGATTATAGGTTAAACTCACTTAAAAAGTCGATGAAGCATAAGTATAAAAATTAAAAATCAAAATTGTATCACTCTTCTTAAATAAGTTATTAAAAAGTCACAGTAAATTTCCAGTGTTATTTTTTTCATTTACATGAAAATAATTCTTTGTTTGTAATTTGTGACTATAGGAGTCATTATCAATATTGTTAAAATGCTCAATGCTGTTATCACACTTGCGTGCGAGATGATTCGCAAGAACTCTCGAAAAAAACTATAGACATGATTTAGAAGTAAGATGGGTCTGTAGTGCTTCAATATATTTATATTTACAATTATCTATATATCAAAACAATATTGTCAGCCTTTTTGAAATCTGTTTCGATGCTTTCAGCATTCTTTCGTCGAGTATGACGAAATTGAAAAGCTTCTAAAGGACTTTAAGTATCGGCTTACCGCCCACTCTAAAAAGCTCTGTAGTGATTCCGTCATCACTCGCCGCCTTGTTGTTCTTCAGTTGGTTGTGAGTCATACTAATCTTATAAAAGCTGACGTCCGGGATATCTTCAGTAGAGTATCAGGTAATCTTAGCTCTGGGTTTTGCCATTCTTTCAACAAGTGTTTACGTGAAGTATAACTCCGTCCATTGATACACTCGATCTTCCTCATGATTTCAGGTTTCGATTAAATGATACTGGCGTTGTTAGTTTCTAACTTCGTTAATTGACTCTGCCTTATAAACAACCCTCTCGGAACACTGGGGAGCCTTTTTCCTAATATCAGTAATAACGATGAAGATAATAATGAAATAAAATATTACAAAGTATATGTATCAAAAAAGCTTAAACAGGCATGCGTCTTGCCTTTTGCCTTACTCACCTTCAAAATACGATTCTAAAATATGAACTACTTGTCTTAACAATATTGTGTAAATGTACATTTTTATTTTCATAAAATTTCCTCGAAATAACCAAATTTATATTTGTAGGAATTTATGATTGCCTACTTTTATACATCGTGATAGATTAAAAGGTGTTTATTTATCACTCTGAGTCATATTAAATCAATATGTTTTTACCGTGACATATAGATATATTTGTTCGCAGCCGTTATTTATGGAACATTCAAAGTTATATAACTTCTTTATCTAAATGATTTATATATGTATTTCTTATATATTATAGTATAAAAAGTAGCGTTCCTTCGCCATTTTGGTGTAAAAAAAGTAAAAAAATGAGTTAGTACTTTCGGAAATAACTTCATACATACAAACTTGCAAATCGTCGTTGCGCGTGAAAGAGTAGCTATGTGTTTCTTTTACTTTACTACTTTACAGGAGACGCAAAAAACTGATTTTCACGAAAATTATCTATTATTCGTAGAGTAGTATTAGAGTATTCTAATATTCGAAACTCTTTAAATATTTCATTTATTAAATAGCTCTTTTTATAGTATGTTTGCATTGAAATAACTATTAACACTGCGTAAAAATCCGAAAATAGCTAAATAACACATAGCGATTATTGCACGCGCGACGACGAAATATTACTTCTTTGTAATATTAGGATACATTAAAATAAATATAAGGGATTTTCCCAAGGCAAATATATATATAGGCTTGCTTTAGGCTATGTATTTGTATTTTGTTTTAAAGGTAGTTACATTATAAATAAAATAAAAAAATCAAAGCTTATATCAACTTCAAACTACATCCATTTAATAAAACAAATGACAAATGGCATTTTTAAAGGTTTGCATTGTACATCTACATTCAAAGATGCTCACATTTACTCTGGCTAATGGTATTTTAATAAAACGCTTCCGTGACGTAAATAACTGGCAAAGATCATCGCTATAAACTCCCACAATTCATCATTCGTTGTGTGTAGCAGACCACATTACCGTACATCCGCCATTATCATTGTCATCTTGTGTAACAATCGCAAGCTGTGCTTCCTCATTAACAAAATTGATAGCATTTTGCAAGTCATATCTGGTCTGATTCTGGGTTGTAAAATAGAAATACAAAGAGTCTGTTTTCTAAGAACAGATAAGAAAAAATATTGTTTGTAAATAGAATATTAAAAAACCATTGCGTTCCCACACATGATCGATAGTCGGAACGGTTTATATATGGAATTAAAGGTGGCCAAAAATCGATTTGATTCTATCGGGTATTTGCGAAAATCCTAAAGTAATTATTGTATATATTATAAGTTATCAGTGCAACAATTACAAAAATAATGTTAATTAAATATTAAAAAGTTTACGACGACTAACATCATTATTTAACAGCAATCTAAGATTTAATCTACTAAATAACAGATGTTATATAAAAATAAGTATATAATAACATTATATAAGAAATTACTCCGGAACAAATGATTACGCTCATAAGGCCTTTGATGCAAAACGTAGGATCGCAACCGATGCTTCAAATGGTCCTAAATTATAAATCAAGTTATAAAATTGTATTATGTTATTAAAACGGATACCGTTATTACGATGAAATGTAGAAAAAACCTACCAAAACTTATTTTAATTACAAAATTAATTAGTTTGTAATTGATATTACTTTTTGGAACTTTGAATGGGGTCCACGTGCGTATGCGTATGCGCCATGAGTTTTAAAATATAAGTCAGTGAAAATATAACAACTGTGCGAGCGATCTTTTTCTCGTCTCTGTACCTGTCAATTTACAATACAGGTCCCACGATATTACTGACGTCATTTGATTACTACGTTGTTTGAGATCCCATCCTTCGCCAACGACGATTGAAACTGTAAATGTTTTTATTCATCATAAACATAAACACCTAAATTCATCTGAAAGTGAAGATAAACTCGTAATAACAACGAATTTTCATAACTTATGCATTTCTAAACAGATCTGTTCAATTGTATTGTGTTTCCGTAACCACTATGCAATTGAAACAAAACAGATATATTATTATTTAGTAAACAATAATCTTTGTTTAGATGTTGAATAAATAAATTTAAATACATTATACCTAAAATACCCTAATGCTTTCCGCCTATGGCAACTTCTTTTAGTTTGTTTTGCTACTCTTCCAGTGTTTCAATCATAGAAATTTCGCCATAATCCTAATTTTGACTGTTCGGTATTTACTTGCGTTACAAACAGTAATAGCTGGTATTGTCAATTCAGCAAAACATATGTGCAGGTCCGTGCAAATACATCTATAAGGCCTTGAAGTATCCGTCAAAGTAGAATAGCATTAAACCTTCACACCTTAGAGTGTCGTAAAAGGAAATCAGCATAAACTTTCCGAAAACTACAAAGTATTTCGGAATTGTCTTTTATTGCGATCCTATAGCCACGTTCGAACGTTGAGATTTATAGCAACATCATTCATTTTTATGTAAGGCGTCCTTCTAACCGTGGACGTTTTTCAGTTGAGATGATGATTCAATTAGCTCCAGTATGTTCTTCATCATCACCAGCCTACTGATGTTCCCACTGTTGGAGCACAGGTCTTCTGTAAAGATTAAAAAACAACGTAGGGAGAATGGGCCATAATACACTACGTGGGCCTAGTCAAGTTTAGACCGATATTTTAACGTGTCTTTCGAATCATGGAGGTGCTAAAGATAATAATTTATTGGTTAGAATACTCTGGAATCATAAGGAGAACGCACTATCATGTTTTGTATGAGCACATATTTAGTAGCATTGTCATATAGTTGTGTTAATTTGAAAATATACTAATTCTAATTGCGAGCGATTTCAATATAACTTCAATTCGTATTGAGACATTAGTATATGAGAGGTTAAGTCACTCACACAAGGGGCCGTCATTAGATGGATGACCGAAACTTTAATTTCGAGCACCTTCATGGTTCATACGGCACGTTTAATCGTTGACCCCGGCAGCACATACAGTCCTTAAAACCCAACAATCCGCGCTGGGCTCGCATGATGGGCGTATATGACAGGGCGTATGATGGGTGGAGTAAGATATGTTTCCTAAATTAGGTTAGGAGACAGTTCCAAACAACCGCTATTAAAAAACTGGTTCGTTGCCTGTAAAGTCGGTATACGGGCGAAAGTTTTACGTGACAACGACTTTGAGTGGTAAAATAATTTTAATGTGAATATTCATTCGTATAGTAGGAAGAAGGATGAAATAATAGTAACAATTTAAAACATTTATTTATACAAAGAATTATATTTAAAACATTAATTTATAGGCACGCGTCCCTTCCACTTTTTATGTCTGTCTCTCTCGCTCTTAGGCGGGCTAACCATGCCCGAGTGGAAGGGACGCGTGCCTCTCACTCGCTCTCATTGTAAGCGCATAACGTGAGCGGAGCGTAACGCAGTTTCTTGAAGTGTCACCCGGCAAACCAATTTATAAGACGTTGTCACGTCAAAATTCTCAAGGTACGACCTCATTATGAAATATAAATACATGTCATACCGCATGTTATATGTGATTGCCCCAGTTCAGGGCTTCGTTATAAATTCAGCTGGGTCCGAAGTCGCTCGGCGAAGTAAAAGGTTCACATCAAATATTCAATGCATCAGGTTACGTCGAATTTAGAGCAAGAAATGACCACTTGTTGAATAAAACAGGGAGTTCTGTTTTACTGGCAGGAATGCCAATACTGCGATTGAAAAATCTGCGAATTATTAGACCTTGGGCTATAAAGAAAAACATTGTTTGAAAATATTTCAGTGAGGCGAGTTCAGATATTTTAAAATTACATAGTAAAATTTTACTTCAGCTAACAACAAAACTGTGTTTATAATCGCGATTTTCGATATTCGGCAGTTCGCGCTCATAAAATGTATAAATTATTTAAAACACAGCCTTATGTTTATTATAATTAGATTCAAACATAACAATCAATTTGAAATGAAATAAAACTGTCCTATTAAAATCGTACTAGGAGAAACAATAAGCAATTTTTATTTGACATTATATGTTTTTAATCGGTGTGGAAAACAACAATAGCATATATACCCCATACCAATATGTCTTTAAACCTCAATATGCCCCATGTTATGTAGTGGTGTAGCCAAAAATATGGTATGGTGTACACCTTTTACTTGGAGATAATAAATTATTTGTTTGCTCAAAATCTGCACCGACCATCGATAAATGAATGTAACTGAACTACGAGAGATGCCAACCACCTTGAAAGTCGGTACGACGCCATATTTGTACAGTTACGGTTTCTAAAGATATCGCCTACATCAATTCCAAATAGTCTGCAATGATTTTATGCAACTAACAGCAAATATACACTAGTAAACAAAAGTGCCGAAGGAGTTGAGCTAGTTGAATCTGTGTTTTTACATTACTAAAAATAAATGCGATTCACAAACATGATTTCTTTAAATTCTTATTATTCACAGAAAGAACTGTTATATAAATTTTACGCATTTTATAAACGAGCCAGAAATCAATAAATTAATTCGTTAACGTTTTGTTATAGTACAAGAGTATGGGGTAAAGTGTGGCCGCTGTGACATTGCGATTTTGACAGGTGATATTTACAAAGAAAAATGTCGCTTATGTCAAGGACTTCAAGCACAGCTAAAACCGTCGTTTGACGCTAATCTTCTTTGATCCCTCTACTGAACATTTCACTTTGAAGATTTTTCACTACTAGATTCTAATCCTTATTTCATTAATAATTATAGGTACTGGTAAAAATAACACAAAATTTAGATAGGGATTTTAGATATGCCTTCTAAAATACGACATAAAGTCGAATAAAGTAGCGATTAAACTCGATAAAACGATTATAGATAATAAATCAAAGGGATAATACTATTTTAATAAACCCAACACTTACATTTTCTATACTTTGTTATGTTATTTTTATTAATTTAATAATAATAATTCTGACAGTCACGTCGATTAGCTTGCGTTTTGGATACTAGACATACATATATAAATCGTATTGTATTTATATATATTTGTATATAATTTCATATAAATATATATGAATACCCACGCCTCAGGTACAAATGTTCGTATTCATCACACAAATATATGCCCCTTCAGGGACTCGAAACCAGGACCGTCGTTGCACCAAACATTTCAAAATTTGTCCAGTGGTGTCCGGTAGAATTGAAAAACACCAACCTTTCACCATCAAAGTTGTAAGTGAAATTAGAGATAGTTACTGTACATTTCCCGAGTACCACAAAATTAGCAGCATCGTTTTCCAAATTACGGTATTTTACACGTTATTTACACGTTTTCAATAAGAGTACTAAAATTATTTTTATTTTCAACACGGGTTAGTTACCATAACTATTCTTTTCTTTCTAATTATAAAAATCATGTTATTTATTTGTGTATTGTTTGTCAAGACTTTCTTCACCTGATTTATTTTTTGGGTCAATTTCTAAAATAAGGAAAACAACCCTTAGACTTTTCAACAAGAATTTTTAATTTTTGAACAATTCATTATTTATAAAGCAATCATTTAGGAAAAGCTAAAGTGCCTTAAAGGGTTAAACAAAAACTGTGGTATCTATAAGCTGATTAAGCAGTTTCTATTATAACTTAACTGCAGCTCTATTTAGACGACTTAACTACTAAGTATTTTAATAGCATCTCGTCAAACTTAAGAACTATTTTATTACTCCATCAAGTTTTTCTCCCGCTCAAATTCTTTTAAGTCCTTTGAATTTATTTCAGGTAAGTCATTACATTAATTAAGAATTTCAGGCAACTTTAAATTATTGATGATTAAATAGGAGCTTTGTTCTTTTCTTGAAACAGGTTACTTTAATAAGTTACTTTATTGTGCTAATTTTCCTTTGTATCCCGTAAGACTAACAAAAGATCTTCCAGTCTTATGGAATACAGTATATTTTTTACATCAGTGCTATTGTTCATCGTTGCTTTTTTTATTGGCCCCTAAAGAAATATTTTTGAAACCAACAACACGATTTTGTAGGGTTGTATTTACTGATGATGTGAGTATGTCATTTTGACTCGAGGTCAGTGCAATATTCTTTTAACCCTCTGGTGGTAATATCGTGAGGGTCATGGGATATGTTTGGGTTTTAAAAGATATGCCTGGTTTGTGCAAAAAGCTCTGAAACGGATAATGGCTGAAGAGATATGTTTCCTTGGTTTCTGTTTTATGATAGTTTGATATTTCACAATATATAACGTTAGCGAGGTGCTTAATGGCACAGCATTTCATTTTACTCTTGTGGTTTCTGCCAATGGATAAGCCCGTGCTCCAACACTGGGAGCATTTTGACACATTTGAATCGCCTGAAAATGTTTACCCGTCGCAAAAAGTATGGCCGCAAGAAACTCGTCAGTTTAAACAGAGTAACTACACTTTAAAAATTATATATAGTTACCATACATCGTATTAATACTCGTTTCTTCTTGTTGAATTAAATAATGAGGTTTCCTCCACTTAATCATTAAAAATTACTACCAAAACCATCAGAGACATTAATTCCAGGGCCTAATTGTCCCCGGAATTCTTCTCATGTCCACAGAAAGATAATTAAAATCAAAGATTATAATTAACATTGTTATGACAAAAGTACTTTAGGGATCAAAAACTGTATGGGAAACAAAAAGAAACCAACTCATATAACTTTTTCTAAAACTTTTTACACGTAATTCGCATTCAAAAGTGAGTTTTAAATAAATTTACATTAAAAAATTTGATATTTTATTAAAAAGAACTTTTTATTGTTATGAAATAAAAAAAAAACAAGTATTAAAATTTATATGTTTAGATATAATAATGTAATGCTATAGTATATCAATAGGTTTAGAATGTTTATGGTGTGGTAGATCTGCAGTGTGTGAGCATGCTTTTGAGGGGCCAAACCACTATATTCGATTCAATAAACCTCAAATCCCCGTTAGAGAACAAAGATTTGTTCCAAGGATCCAATGCGAGGCTATTGAAACCAGGAAATATCCCAATTTTAATAGAGACGAAGGTTGGGGCGTTCCTCCTGCTTGAATAAAAAAATGAGTATTTCCGAAGATACACGAGTGTATCCGAATGTATTCCGTAGATACATGTACGAGTAGTTAGCTCTTTTTTCAAATAATGACAGTAAAATGGAGGTCGGTCTCCTTGCCCGAGTTTCTTTCGTCAGTTCTTCTCGGAAGGGCCTCCCAATTTCTGAAATGGTAGTAGACTCAGTAGTATACACTGTAATCGTAGTGAGAATTTACTAACTAAATAAAATATAAAATTAAACAATTTGATTTATATAAAATCTTAACAATTAGGAACGTGCCCGATTAAAATTTGTGAAGGTAGTGAAAAACATATGACAACCATTACTTTAGTCATTCTGTGATCACGGTTCCTGTAAAGGAGTCGAAACGTCACGATTAAATATAAAATAAATTATGCGCAAAATCCGTAAAAAAGTAGTTTTATTTAAATGTGTAGTGTGAGCCGAAGTGTAAGAACTAAAACGTATCTTTTGGTGTTATCATGTCATAATTGACATAAAATTTAATGATACTCAATGGGGAACAACACTTAAAGCATACATTAATAGGATAACTGACTTCATATACATAAACTAGCGGCCAGTCCCGGCTTCGCACGGGTGGTCAAAATTCTTTTTTTTATATTATTAAATAGTTTTCCGTTAGCGTCACCTATAAGGTGAACTACTTGCGGTTAATGCGTTGCTATGGTAACGCATATACAATGGAAAAAGAGCGGAAAGACAAACAACAAATTTGTGATTTTAGATTATAGATTGTAAGTTTTGTTATGAACGCAAGATTTTCATTGTATTGTCGAATATATGAGTCTGTTTACGCATTTACGCAACGTTTACGCATGTAATATGATCACATAATACATACAAAAAGATAAAAGACAGAATAAAAACATTTTATACTTCATTAGCTTTTCCCATAAGGGAAGGCAAAGTAAAGACAGCCAGTAGAGCTTATTGTTTGTAATGTCTTTTCCATAAATGATGATACTGAATGATAATGGAAGCTGATTTATAAATGATAAATGGATGATCTTTGTATAATGAAACGGTATCCTAAATCTACAATTAGGGTGTGCTCTAGAATAGTTGTGTTGTGGACTATTCCAAGCAAACTCCAGATTCTCAAACTTACTCTGAGTAACGAGTGATATAATTTAAATATCTTGCTGCCAATAGTCATGCATGTTCACGAACACTTAATGACTAACAATTAACCATTATTACAAAGTTCAAGTCAAGTGAAAGCCAAAAATATGGGTCAAATATAAGAATCACATAAATCATGTAGTCTTCTTGGTTAGGCTCTTAATTGAAAAATCTTCGAAGCTTTAATGTCTACGCCTTTGAAGTAGGGCTTTCTTTCACGATAAAGTATTTTCCTTTATACTCTTATCACTCTAATAATACTTTTAACATAAAGTGTTACACTTCTTAACAAACCTATGAGCTTAACTTTTTGCTAAAGTTTTACTAAAGCTGATATTTTTGTTCGTTACGCGTCTTGTGTATAATAGCAAATATTTAAATAGAGTATTTTTATATAATTTAATCAATTCACAGTACCAGGAGTACTGATTTTCATTGTAAACGTTTAATTTATCACACATAAAGGTTAAGTGCCTACTTGGTGCACATTATTTCAGCTTTAATATCATCAAGGAGTTGTGCTCAGTGCGTTGAGAAATTATAAACCATTACTACCGTATTTTATGTTAACTGAAAGTAATAAAAGGCCCATAAAACCTATTCGTAACAGCGTGATAAAGCCAATTTTATAAGGAAAATACAATTTATTAAGGGTTGATTTGAAATTATACAGCTAAAGTTAACCTGCATCAAAACGTCACAAATTGAATGAAATATCTTAAGGTGTAAACAGATAGCGTTTAAATCAGTCAACGACAGCTAAGTTTGAAGGGGAACATAATTATTTCCACTGAGCCATTAAATGGAATGTGGCCCGAATCAAACTAATCTAAGACACAATGTAACTATAGATGAGGATAAAACTCTCACAGCTTTATAACTAACGTGGGTTAAGTTAGTGATAAAGCTGTGACAAGAAATTTTAGATAATCTATCTAAATTTTTCAAAGTGACAAACTGGCTTAACAAACACAATTAGAAGAAATTAAGTTATTAAATATCTTAAATTAATAATAAGTGGATACGTATACAAATTCGAATATATCAAAAAAGCTTTACAAATTAACTAACCGGGAATCCCATTAAATTGTTTTTCCATTTAGAATGCTATTTCTATAGTTCGAAAAAACGTCCAGATGAGTGAAGCGATGAGTTTTTTAGAGTATTGATAAATAAATCTGTTGTATAATAGTTGAATCGGATATTGAAATCGGATACCTTTATGAGTATTTTGATTTGTTCACAGGTAAAAAAGCAGTTTCGCAGAAAGGAATACGTAAGTTTAAAAAAAAATACTATCCATTTTTTACAAACGGAAGTTATGTGTCCTTTGGAGTGTGGTAATCCATAACGCGACAGTGTAATAAAGTGTTGTGGTCATTTTGTGGTCCATTAAATAGTAATTACGTAATTCGTGTAAATTATTTTCGTGGTGGCGAGATTTTGTGATGCATTACCATACCCTATCTTGAATTTTTGACGGCGATGAGATTCAAAAACTATTTCGATCGTATCTTATAGAAGGCTTATTATAAGTTATGGATTTTTTCTTTCAATATTTCCAGAATTATATGTAAAAATATTTATACTGCAACGCTAGCCCTAATGACCCGTATTTTTAAGATAAAGACGATTTGTGCATCATGATGATATTCAATTATTGGACTTAGTTTAAGCCTACTTTTAAAAAGTTTGACTATCTTACAGAAATTTAAAATTTTATACTCAGACAAATTTACCTCCAGCGATGCTTTGTCAAGTATATCGTATTCATTTAAATAAACCTATTAAAATTGCAATTCTACTGTAAATGCTCAGTCAAATAAATATTTTAGTTTTAAATATAAACTATTCGCAAGTTAAAAAGAAAAAAGAGCCTCTTTTGTATTCATAAAAACACGTGCTTACCCAAATTAAATGTGGTCAATCGAAGGAAGTATGTAATTATGTATAAAGATATGTATTATTATTTGGCGACATCCCTGGTCAAGTGGCTTGGATTCATAATGACGCTACTCCGAGATCTGTATTTGATCCCTGACTGAATCAATGTACAAAAAAGATCTTTTTTTCATAATTACTTGAGTCCGGTTGAAGAACCACCTTTGTTTCTGATTTCAATAACATAAGTGCTTTAGTTGCTTAATTTGGTTAAGAAAAATATATGTATGATGTCTTATATTTATTAAGCATTTAATTAGCTTTAGTGTAACGTTAAATTGAAATGCGTCAAAAGTTCTCTTGTTGATATTTTCGAAATATTAAAACTAAAAAACAAAACATGAAAACTACGCCTTAAGAGAAAGAAAACAAAATTAGTCTCAGTCGGAAACAGCAGCAAATTACCATAACTGCCACATTACTGACTTTTAATGTGGAATAATTATATGACGATTTATAAAAGCAATGTTATACCCAAAGGTTGAATTGGGATTTCAATAATATTAGAACTTACCAGTCCCCTTCTAGGAAAACGTAAAAAGAAATTAGCAAGAAAAAAAAGTTTAGCAGTTTGTGATCTGAACAATAAATAGCATGCAACTTTATGATTTTCATAATATTCAACGTCAAAATGGCCGATTCTCCCATGTAAAGATACATTAATAAGATATTAATGTCCTTTTTACATTTTTCATATGATATATTTGTCATCACAAATATTTAGCGTCATCCTTTTAACTAGTTGTTAAACCATAAGTTCTCTTATTATAGTGCATTGGTACACATAATTATGAATTTAAAAATATTTTAGTATGATTTTTTGACACATGCATTAGTAGTCTTCACATACTTGCATATTTTCAGAAATAAGACTGATCTTTTATCGTTGTTCACGGTTGAATGAAACACTTATGGCAGACGCTAGACATGACCTGTTGAGCCAATGGGGCACGTCCCGATTCAATAGTAGATCATTAAATGAACGGAATCATAGCACAATGTCAACAGTAATCGATGTCTGATGGAGTTTTTGTTTTTATTATGTATGACTAGAAAATATACTTCACTCAGAAAATATTTTTTTCAGAAAAATGAGTTGCAGCATGTGAGGTAAGCTTTACACGTATAAAATACTCGTACACAGACTTTAAGGCGAGGTATTTCGACACGTGCAAAGAATTTAGGAAATGAGGTCTGGGAGCCTGTCGTCATTTAAATGTAGCTCACGAAAGTAGCTAAAGGCCATTGTTGGCCTTGCAGTGTGGTACGAAGCGTTGTTTTAGCACTTAAGTTCATTTTAACATCATAGCATACAAAAAATCCAATCATATAAGAGGTGCTTTTATTTCAATTAGTTATAATGCCTTCTCACATTTAAAATATTTCAAAATCATATGTCAAAGATGTCAAAGATAACATTACAATGATAATTCTTATAGACCTTTTATAATTTACTAATACGAATTCAAAAATTTATTCCGCCTGAAGATCTTCATTTTTTCCAAAAAATAATGAAATTAAAAACCGATTAGGTTAGAAAAATTACCTGGTTACCTTATTTCTTCTATAGTTTCAAACAATTTGACATGTTAGAATTTTAGAATAACTAGAATTCTAACACTCTTGTGTATTTCACTATGCACTATCGTATTGCTGCTTCAAAGTGTTGGCATTTCATATCGCGATATTTTTATTTTATTTCATTAAAACGATAAACGGTTCTAGGTTAGTTGAAATAGATAAACGTTGTAGAAGAAAATAAACAATCAACTAA
Source organism: Calamotropha paludella (assembly GCA_927399485.1). Classification (NCBI taxonomy): domain Eukaryota; kingdom Metazoa; phylum Arthropoda; class Insecta; order Lepidoptera; family Crambidae; genus Calamotropha; species Calamotropha paludella. The sequence continues at coordinate 10,587,309 of OV656826.1, read as the reverse complement.
CTCACATCAAAACATGAGCTTTAGAAATCTATAGAATTGTAATTTCATTTCACTCACTGTTATTATGATTCACAACTATAGATCTGAGTTTGAGTTACGTATGCAAATAACCTAAAATGGAAACAAAAAAATATATTTTACTTATTTTTGTGTATTCAAACCATAACGTATAAACATATAACCATATCCACTACAATCTTTGTAATATTATTCATGAATCACAGCACGATTTTATTCATATTACTATAATTCTGATAACCATAATATTTTTGTTTTTTATTTCTACAATATTTTATTTATGTTTGTTTATTTAATCCTACTGGGCGCTTCGATAGCTTGTAAGTTTTTTGGTATAGAAAACATACATCTGTGTCTTATATTTATAATACTAGTCAAACATTGCTTTATTGCATAATTCACACACAATAACAGCGTTAATAAGTCAGATATGAAAGTTTCTAACATATTAAAATGTTTTTTAATATGTAATTTTATTTCAACATTACCTAATTAAAAATCTTCAATTACTTATTCTGTTGAAAGTAAAAGAACAAAGTAATGATAACATGTTTTACTAATGCTGTTCCTGACAGAACGAAATTGACACTTCCGAAACAGGCGTGATCATTTTGTCAAGTACTTGTAGATTCAGTAACTAGTTATATCATCTTCAAATATTGTTAGATCTAAAATTTTCTTTTACTTATTATGTTGAAAGTAAAATAATAACGTAATGAAAACAAGCTTTCTTTAGCTCCTTTCATTAATGAAGCGAAATTGGCGACGCCGAAAAAGGCTTGGCGATTGTATAAATTACCAGTAGACAGATGATAGCCTAGATTTTAGCTTATAAAAACTTTAAATAATAAAACTTTTTGAGTATAATATTTTTTAATAAAATATTATACTCAAAATAATTAAATGGTTATATGTTTCAGATAAAATTATTAATGGTAATCAAATATTCGTTAAAACTGAAGCCTTTCCTTGAACATGACTCTTAAGAATAATTAAAAATAATCTTAAGCAAAATAATAAACACAGTTACCATATAGCGATTTCCGAGATCTAATAATGAATATTGTATTCGATACCAAAAACATTTCTCTCAGTGTTATGTTATTAATTATATAATATATCTTTATATTAAATATTGATCACATTAGTAAAAATTGTAAAATCTTTAACAAAATGCTACTCGTAATAAAAAGACGAAGAAGATTTTAAGATAAAATTAAACTGCATAATTTATTTCGATCGCATAAGTGATACTGGGTGTAAACAATGAGTATTCCTCGAGGACAAACGTCTCATCATAAATGGACACTGGATATACATTTTAATTAGTACACAAAGTACTTGATACTATTACTTTCAGAGCTGTGGTTATATCTTAGTTTTTGATGTCAATAGTAAGCAATATGGCCGTTTGGTGAAATGCTAGCGATCTTACCTTCTGCGTCAAAGGTCCCAATTGCGAAAACCGGTAGGGGTATGTGTTTGTGTGATGAGCAAATTTTGTAAAAATTATTATTAATCATTTAAACAAATTTCATAGCTGTTCAATATACTAAAACAACAACTACTACGATAAAAATTTAAACAAATTACAAATTGTTAATTCATTTTAATTATCACGCTTCATATCGATTGCAGTGACGTTGTTTATAAATTGGTAGCATTATATAAGATACTCTAGCATAACAAAGAAAGTAGACAGGGATTAAGTTCGCCAACTCAGTTAAAAGCTACGGTGACCTACTGTTTCCAGAAGTGATCCAAAACCGCCTGAAGCGGACTTTTAAAAATGCATCTTCTATTATAAAATGTAAAAACGTACAATTCAGGTTAAATGATCAGGGCTGTTCTGGAAAAACTATGTAAAATTGTCATCTTATTTTTCAGTAATGCAAAGTCTATAGATTTAAAAGCTACGCTTTTAAAAATCTCTATAGGCGTCCAAGTTTACTCGCATCCGTGGGATTTAGCTCTCGAGGTCTCACACGTGGCCCCTGGGTAGTGCTAATGGAGTAAACCCCTTTCAGTTGGTAGACTTCGGCCGCGGCATGTTACCACCCACCAGACTAAGACAACACAGCCAAACGGTCCCAACCGATCGTGTCCCAGTGCTTAAGTCCGATGAAGCCACACTGAAGAACAGAACAGAACAGAAGAAGGTCAGAACAGTTGTGCTGGATGCAATGGCTGATTTTTTAAGATGCGTAAGGGAAATGCACTTGATATCCGAATTTAGAGAGCAGCGGGATCCGAGGCACGGTTCTTCCGCTGGCCGAACGCAGATAGTTGGGAGCCCAAGAAGTAACCTAGCGAAACCTCACGAAAGGCTGCCCCGCCATCTCGCGAAAAATCCTGGGGGTACGCCATTTTGCCGGTTGGCGCCCGGATGAGAGGACCCGATGGACACTCTTGGGGGGCTCGGGCGTCTGGCAGGTTTGCTTTTCTTCTAGCGACCCTTCAGCTAGCGACCCTTCTCTGACGTATCACTTGCCGGCTCGCCTATGGTATAATGCAAAATGTCGTTATGCGGTAACGTCAAAACATGAGGCATATTTAGCCTGGGCTGAAGCTCGATCCCGCCAAACTTGTAATACGCCCGAAAAGAAAAAAGCCTTTAACAAAGCCGCCAATCGCTGCCACAGTTTGTTATTAAAAGAGTTTGCTTCGACCACGTTAGCCGGATAGGGAAAAAAACTTGCTTCTTACCCGTTTGTTAGTAAAGCGTTTTGGTCCCTGACTAAATCAGTCGAGGGTAACTTCTGCCGTTCCTCCTTTGCAGAAACCTGGCGGATCGTTTGCACACACCGCAAAAGAAAATTATTGCCAAATTATTTGCCGAATATTTGCGTTTGGGTCCTGGCAATGCTATAATATGAGTTTAGTTGAAAACGAATATATATATATATATATATATATATATAAATAAATCCATCGTGTGACATGGTATTCTGGCGAATCAATTCATACCAAGCGCAATCTCGATCGTGAATGGAGTACTGTCCTTATCTTTGGGTCGGTTTCGTCCAATACCATCTCCAGACGCTTGAGTCCATTGAGAGGAGGGCCAAAAGCTCATCGGCAATGACGATATTTTTTATAATAAGCTCAAAAGCCTTGAGCAGAGACGGAAGGCAGCAGTCTTATTCGTTTTTTATAGGATACATTTCGGAGAGTGCGCAGCAGAACTACACAGCCTTGTTCCGCCGTCCCCATTTTTTGATCGGAAAACCAGACTTACAAATAGGCTCCACCGTTATATGATTGATATACAATACCAAAGAGTCGCACTAAGCGTTTTGGTTCCAACTTTGTGATCCGTACCGCTAAAGAGTAAAACTGTTGCCTGAGTCTGTGTTCCCTGATAAATTCAATTTAGGGGTCTTTTAAGTCACGTGTGAATAGGTATCTTCTAGGCAGGCGCGTCACATCTTAGATCGCATCGTCGCTTACCATCATGCGAGATAGTGGTCAATTCACGGTAAAAAAATGCTCTTAGTGGTACAGCCTAGCTTCTGCCAACTGTACTTTATTATATATATGAGTATTACAGGATTTTTATAGTTTGCTTTGATTCAAATAATCAATTAATATTAACCGTCTTAATCTTTTTTTCCTTATAAACATCAATCTTTACATTAAAAAGAATCTAATACATATCTTATTTAAGTTTATCAAAGGACGTTACCAATATTTCATCGCCATTACATATTATGTCAGCACATTGTATTTAAAAATAGCAATCTTAAAATAAACGTTACTATATATGATAGGTAATTAAATATGTTTAGCCAAAATGCTCACGTCAGAGAAACTTCCTGTGCGTTCACTCAGCATGCGGTATGAACTTGAAAAAATCTCTATATTATAATGATATTTCCGGGTGAATATTTTTGGATATGTTATGAATTTCATTCTTTAACATAATTTCTAAGTAACCTAAATCCCTGGAGTAAAAAAGTTGACCCGCTTTGTCGTACATGGCTTACGAAAGTTCTCCTTGTATTTATAAAATAAACGATGTTAGCTTGAATTACGCAAAACAAAAAGAAAGCAATTCTTATTTCGTGGTATTCCATATCCATTGACATTTAAACATTATAAATTTCTTATATCAACTAAGAAAACATTTATAATTTGATCTCAATCCAAAATTAATTTAAGTGAAACCACTATTAAATATTACGATTATCTGTATTGCTCAGAGTAAGTAACGATGGGTGCAAAATATATACAGACAGTTAAAATATGAAAAATGCAACATAGAAAATAATATCCCTACTAAACTGTAGTATATCTAGCGATTAACGAGCGCGGCTGTGATCGCGGAGATTGAGAAAATATCGGAAAGGCCGCTCATCGGATTGGTGATCGGGCCACTTAAATTTCTCCTTTATATCTTGTTTTTCGACAGGGACATAAAGCCAGTTGCATTTGTGTTACTATCCACCAATTATCATGATGGGTTGTGGCTTGTTTTCTTTTATACAATCCATCCGTACAGTAAACCCGTACCTGTTGTGGGGTAACTGACGGATGACAAATATCACTTTTACAAAACGACTAAAATATACTTCAAAAGGTTCGTTTTTCAGGAATACTTACACCATTAGTCAATAAAAGCAATTAGTACTAAATGTATTTAAAACATCGTTCTGTCCCTTTTAGCTTCAAGTAAGTAACAAAGGAGTTTATATTGGTGGTTTGACCTATTATTGGAATATCACATGCACATTTTAGCCAGTAAAATTACCAAGAAACTATACTTATATTATTGTTTTTTTGTTTCAGTATTAAAAAAAATATTTGGCATTGTGTATGTATATCAAGAGAAGTTCAAGCAATAAAACAATCAATATTATCATTAAATAATAATCATCATTACAAGGGTTCTGTAGCTTTCAGTCTATTATGATAATCGCAATTATATTTGCAAGTCCGTCAATTTAAAACAAAAACAATCGAAAAAAACATTCTCACGGTACAATAACAAACCTAAAATACGACATACATATGTGCACAGAGCAAGTATATGAGTGATGTATGTTTAGTATGATTTTCTTTAACAATCGATAAAATATTAATAACGTAAATTATTATTTACGTTATTAATATTTTATCATAATTAATAACGTAAGATTAAAATATTAATAACGTAAGATAAAATATTAATTTCATGTAAAGATAAATATGATATACTAGTGGTTAATTTTTAAAGCGATTTCAAGTGGATGCTACATAAACTAGTTTATAACTTAAATGGAAACAAGCGTCATAAGAAACTAAATATATTAATTATTTCTATTTACTTTCATTTTAAAATATTTAGTGATAATAATTAAAACTTCATACACGATTATAGTTATAGAAATCGGTGTAAACACATTTATTTTCAATGACCTTGTCTACACGAGGCCAATTAGTCTATATTTATTTAGTGGTAATCATATTCATTAGGTGATGACCGCCTTTAACATTAATTGTATTAGGTCTCAGAAGGTAAAAATAATATTAATATAAATAAAAAAACGAGCGCATCATTTGAGTACCGCTGAATCATTTTTTTAATGTTCGCTGTATTTAGATTAGGATTTTCATTAATAAAAACTGAAAAACACGATTCAGGATTTAAAAAAAATATGGCATGTTCGGTATCTGTAAAAGATGTTTCATCCAATGAGTGGACACGATAATGTTAAAACATTATAAATGAAACTATATTTTTTTTTTAATTAATAAAAGTCATAAAGATTTAAGTAAATTAGAATGTACTAATGTAAAATAATAGCTTGTTATAAAATTCATATCAAAGGTAGGTACTGATAATAAAAAAATATATGTGTGCCACTTATGTTTTTTCCATGTATAATTGTCTATGGTATAGTTCTATGCTTGAAATAAACAAAGATCATTGCAAAGCACGCCAGGCACATCTAGTGCATAAATAGTACATGGATCATGGAAAAACTTAAGTGTGCCACTTATGTTTTTTTCATGGTCTATGGTATGGTTCTGTGCTCAAAATAGACAAAGATCGTTGCAAAGTACGCCAGGCACATCTAGTACATAATACACTAGGAAGTTGTTTATCACGCAGTATACCGTCGTGACGCTGCAGTCAAACAATTGGCATTTGAAAAAACAAATGACTTCACGTGTCATCAACAACATTGAGAAGTAAATTATCTTCAAGCGCCACCTAACCCACATAACTCAAATAACCAACAAAGTACTGTACTATAAGCTTGGTGTATTTTTTAACCTCGGCCTCTCTAAATATAACATCGCTTCTGGAAGAATGCCTAGCATGATCGAGTGGTATTTATTTATGTTCTCCAATATGAACAGAGAGTTCACGTTGAGAGAAATGGTGACGAAACCACATTGTGACGTAGGTATGCAGAAAAAATATAGAAGCGAAATTCAGAAGCAAATAATAAAATGAGTGATTATAATAGATTATGCACAATCACCGCGTGAATTAAAAAAAATGAATGTGGAATGGTGAATATTTAAAATCAAGTTATACGCTTTGGCATTTACACCTGCCTTAAGTCTTAAAATATTGGATGGCAAGAGCACAGTTATGACGACCACATGGCTCCTGAATAAGAGCCGAAACGTCAAGTTTAATAACAAAAAAAGAATAAACGCATCTTAAATTAATTCCTACCTTGAGTCATGGTAACAAAGATAATTTTAATGATTTAGAGTGTGTAGCATCATTATAGTCGCTTAAGTAATTCAAGCTATTTTTTTATTAGATAGCATAATTTTATATATTCATACTTCTTCTTCTTCATCGTGATACTCTTGCCAGAGCAGTCGTGGTCATGAGGTCGTGTCTTTGGCCGAGGCAGATGTTAATTGCCTCACGATCATTCGCTATTTTCCCTGCTGGTGAACATCCTGTTGCATTCGTTCAGGGAGCCACCCACAGCAGACTTCACTTGGTCAGTCCATCTCATGGGCGACCTCCCTCACCCTCTGTACTGAAATATTGAACAATTACATCATTATTCTATATGAATCACTTAGTAAATACTGATTATTCAATGATCAGTCTTATTATGCAGATATTAACAAATTAACAAAGTATTCGTAGGTGGTGGTTTCTTTTATAAGAATAACTTATCTGTGTATTACTTATTTTAATACGTTATAGTAAACATAATTTTTATCGACACCAACAGCTCATTATCCCACGTCTCCTGTGCTGGGACCAAGCTTTCGTTTTTGTCAATTTCGATCACCCACCCAATGAACAGTTGTGTAAGCTGCTTGTCTTCTTCAATTGCCAGGCCGAAAGCGCCATCCTCATCACCTTTACTGCTGCGTTTTCTCATTTTTTAACCCTAGTGTAGTTTTAGTTCTCAATTGGCTAGACATGATTTTGTAAAGTTTATTCCATCATTAAAATTGTCGTAACACAATTACAATAGTAACTGCCATAAAATATTATATTTTGCTAAAAGAGAAAAACAGTCATCTGTTAAATTACGTTAGTAACTTGGCTTCCATATATTGTAATGTTTAAATAAAAAAAAACTGTGTATGAAATGAACTCTATCGCATGTTATATAGAGCTTGTTTTCAAAAGCAAACAACGAAAAGGTTAATTAGGATGGAAAGCAAGTCTTCTACTATTAACGAGTAAAAGTGCTATGTTATTTACTCTAACAGCTGGTAATTAAAATGAACTACAATGGTAAATACGTACTTCAATTTTACTAACATTTACTTGTTTTTACCTGGTATAAATATTTTCTTGTTAAGGAGTCTTTTAAATACGGTCACAGAACCAAATAAGTTGTACACAAGAATATTTTAATAATATACACTTTTATGCATATTTGATCTTCAATACAAATCTTTATAGACTTAATTAGTTTTGAAAAATAACCTTCATGTACACAACATGCACTTATAGAACAATGTATGCACAACAACTTATTCGATAAAATTAAGTTATGTTAATGAACAAAATAGAAAAGTGCAGTATCTAGGTATATTATGTAAAAAATACTGTAAGTTACGAACGTCTCACCCAGCTTGATAGAAGACGCGGGTTTTATGTAGGTTTTACACTTTATAATAATAATATTATTATAAAAATAAGAATAGTGGTCATTTCTACATAGTGGTCATGTGGTGGGACATGTCTACAACAAATAGATTAGTAGTGAGTCACATAGATGATATGAGTATGAGTAAACTGTTTTAAGTGTCGACTAATATAAAACCTGTCTTTGCATTAGTATTAATTTCTTTTTATACATCATTTCGCTGCTAAATGTGTGTCTGAAGTGTGACCAGTGCTATCCACAAAGTTAAGAGAGATCGTAAATGCGGCGTTGTACGTGTGAAATAGTCTTTATTCTCTAAACAGAAAAAATGTGTTTCTTAAACCAAAAAACTTTATGCTTGAAGTATTTGCTTTGCGTCCTTATATATAAATGTTATACATACTATTAAAACACACTTTGTCGACACGACAGATTCATTTTTATTCCTGTTAAAAGTACAAACAATATAAGATGGCGCCACTAGCCACTATACAACACATTTTTTACACTTTTTGACACATATGTCACCATTTTAAAACAACGACGACTGTTAATGAACGATAAAATTTGCAAGCAATACGAAGTCAATAACCTATGAAGATTGATATATTTTTGGAATAAAATCAGTTGTATGCATTATTTATTGGAAAAAAACAGTTACATATTCACCACAGTTATCTCTGTCGTTCATATATCCTAATCTCATCAATTAAATTCATAATAATAAATAATTATTTTCTACCTTTTACGATACGATGGAACGATACAATATACGAAACGAACATTTATTTTAAATTAATTTAACAATAGTAATATCTTTTACATAACACTAAAATAAAATAAAAAAATATCCCCCTAATGTTTGGTCGTACATAAGGTGGCCAAAAAACTGATATTTTTGTTAAATAAATAAATAAAATAATTAATTATTAAGTCAGGTATTTAGTTACATTCTTAATTTAGATCTTAAATTTGAACAGCTCATCTAAATATTATCACAAGTATATACTGCGTTACGTAAACTAAATGAAAAATTCAAAAGGAAACTCTTCAAATGTATTTAGCTAACCAAGATATGTTTGTGTCTGAATCTTATCTGTTCGATTTATTTATTTTCAACGTATCAGAGAAGTGATATAGAGTGATTGTTTGTTATAAATCAAGATAGTTGGATTTCTTTAAGCTCCTGTTGCTTATGGTATAGATCTTGGGTTGGGTCGTCTAGATTACTATCTATGATACAAACTATCAAAATCGTTTGTGTCGTAGATACCGGGCTAGAATGTCTTTTGTTCCAACAAAAGACATTCTAGCTCGCTATCTACTCTGATAAATTGTATGGTTCAATTTATATCGAGAAACCGCTTAGTTGACTTTTCCATGGTCAATTCAGAGGAATTTCTGTCAACTCTAAAATAACATTTTTATCAGCACCTCCATATTTTATTTGAATGATCATCAATTACAGTTTTAGCTCAACAAACATAAGAAGCATTTAATGGCTACTCATAATAAAATCTACGTTCATTATTAAGGAAAAAAAAAATCACAACATTTAAAATACCACTGCGTAAATTCTGGAAAGAGAATTTTGATCTGCGCCTCTGGCTGAAATTAAGAATGATCGATTTATCTTATCACATTTATATCATTATAAACATTCAACTTATTCAATGCGAGTGTCAACATTACTTATCGTAAGGTATTATAACCAAAATGTCACGTGACAAAAAAGTAGTGATATGAATGGCAGATATTAGTCAAACGAGAAAGTATAATAAATATTTTATTAAAGGGGTAATTAAAATTGACATAATATCCGATCCCTAAAAAAACGTAGTTTCATTGCTGGTTTTGTTGATCTTAAGTCACAGAATATTGTTCGTAAATATTCCTTGCACCAAGAATTTGCCGTGTTGTGTCCGGCAGAGCAGAATAGCACCAACTTATCACACTTAAGGGTATTGTAAAGGGCAACTTAACAATAGTGGAGGTAATTACCAAACACTTGTTTTTATACTAAACTAGATGGCGCTGTAGCGCGTAGAAACACGCAAACAAATATAATTAGGATAGGCAGGCGCTTCACCGCTATCTCATCTGATGGTAGGCGACGATGCGATCTAGGGTGTGACACGCTTGCCTAGAAAATGGGCTTGTCACCCTCACCTTGAAGGCCTCACCTTTGTTACTAACGTGGCACCCCCCAGGAGCTCTGGAAACCTCACTTACTCACTCATAGGAACACAACAACACAAAAGTGCTTGTTGTTTGGCTGCGGTCTTACCGCGTCTTAGACCTCTCTACACGAAATGAGCAGCATCGCTTTCCGAATAAAGGACTTTTACTGAGATCTCCAACCCGTGAGAAGCGTGGACATTTTAGCAAAAATTATGAGAAGCTTTTGGCTGAGATGATGCGGAATTAATTTATCTTACCTTTAATTTATACTTCGATTCCCGTGAGAAGCGTTATTTCTGTATGTAAGCTAGAATAATGATTTTTTTTGGTAAATATGATTTAGGCATTTGGAGATTCTCAACTTTATGCTCTTGATTATAGACAGTGTATTTGTCTCCAATGCAGGGACACAGGCTACGCTTTCAAACTTCTTTAAACGATCAATATTCAAAGTATCGCCATCTGTCGTCACAATAAAAAAATTATGAGACTTATGAGTGATCGCATATTTTTTAAACAATTTAATTTCGAAGTGGTATGATATCTACATACGTCATTTTATCAAAATGAATTTTGTGTAGGTTAACATACTAAATATTTATTTACCTTTATTAATTTCACTTGAATAAACAGACTTGATGAAGTATATCTCAATCAAGTGTTCAAAATGTATACAATCACTAGACTTTGCCCGCGGCTCCGCCCGCGTGGATGTCGTTTATCGCTGTAGGTAAGAAAATATTTCCCCGGGAACAACTTATTTTTCCGGAATAAAAGTATCCTATGTTACTTCTAATACCTCCAAGATAATATATATGTACGAAGTTTCATGATGATCGATTAAGTAGTTTTTGCGTGAAAGAAAGACAAACAGACAGACACACTTTCCCATTTATAATATTAGTATGAATAGTAATCATCCTTTTCAATGAAATCTTCAAAGGCACTGTTTATAAAATGAAATTAATAGTTTTACGTGTAAAACTAGATTAAATACTAAGTGAATAATTTTGTTTCTTGAAGTAAACTATTTGTGGTATAAAAATTAAATAAAATGTTTACCTTTTCAACATCTTTGATTTAAACGGACTTTACACATCGTTCATCAAAGATATAATTTATCGGAAAGATTTTTTAAACAATATAATCACTCGACGTTTTTTTAGGAGTGTACGTACAGTCGACAGTAAAAAAAAAAAATTGTATTACATATTAGAATATTTGACGCGTATTATATACTTATCTTTGTATACTTGTTTTTGTATACTTTTGTGTTTACTGTATTTGATTAGATTTCAAATAATGACATTGCAATACATTGTTTTGAACATGTTGTTTTTTAACTTGTTGATATCTTATTGATAAATTATTGATGCTTCTTTATAAAACGGAGTTTATATCAGTTTTAAGTACTTAAAATACCACCAAAAACATGATCTTTTGTTCGGGTCATTGTTATATTTTGTTCAATGTAGGATGATACTTTTGACAGTTGACACCTATATAGAGGGTATAAAGTTGCTATTGCAATGTCAAGCCAAACATAAGGAAACAAACGTAACCTTAGTACGTAGCAATAAGGAAGTGACACCTGTCAAAAGTATCATCCTACATTGGACAAAGTATAATAAAGTAATAAGTCACTTTTTGAATAACATCATAACGACGTATCCTTATGATGTTATTCAATAAGTGACTTCTCTTTTAAACACCAAATTCAGCTTGGCTCCACTATAAGCTAAAAAGGTGAGTCTAAAATTAAAGATCATATCTAAACCATATGACGGCCCTAAAATAAAAACAATAAGTTAATACGAAAACAAAAAATTACTTGACGTATGATTACAACGGTGGTGATAGTGCGGCTGCACCAACGGTCCTTGGTAGGAATCAAAAGAAGCACATATTTTTATGCGATTAGCATAGGCATTTGTTCCCGAGTTAGGTTGTTATAAACTTACTAGCGGCCCGTCCCGGCTTCGCACGGGTGAACAAAATTCTTTAAATTTTTTCTATTATTAAATATTTTTCCGTTAGCGCCATCTAGCGTCCGGTAGACGAACTACTTGCGGTTAACACGTTGCTATGGTAACGTTATTGATACAATGGAAAATGAGCGGACAGACAAACACAAACAATTGTGATCTTAGATTATAGATTTATGTATTGTATTCTTTATTTACTATTTATAGTACAAGCATTACTTATTTCGTGATTAAATAAGTAATGTGAGTTGTCCCAAATTTATATTTCTCTTCTTCGCTAACAGTTCTTATTTCTGTTAAATAAATATATAAAGATAGATTTCCATTACGAATAAAACCAAATTATATTTTTTTTCTATAAGCAAACGCACAGATTCTTTACGCTCTGTAAAAAATATACACCACATCACTCTCTAGCGATGTAATTACAACATTTGCTGAAAATATTGTTAGATTAAAAAAATATGCTTCTTGATGAAGCTCATTAATAATACAGAAACGAAATATTCAGCTTGCTTCCGGACATGAAAAATATTAGAACAGTTATTTAATAATGAGTAACATTATTAGCAGATTTCAAATGAGAAATTTTGTTAACACAGAACAATATATTAAAAAGCTTCACTATTAAGGATAGTGACACTGATGGAAGACCTGTTGATAAATTGGATTGTTATTGTGATGATTCCTTGCGTTGCTTCTTAGGGATCACCTCTTTGGAATAACCCTATAATTAGGCCTAGGTAACAACTTATTACGTGCAAAGTAATCATTGACCGGTAACTGTTTTCCTTTTGCGTCCTGCACAACTTGGGCATCCTCTACGAAGGGGGTGACATCAACGTTATTACACTATTGACTACTGAAACTGTTATCTGATTTGGTGAATTAAATTAATATTACCTAATTTCTTTGTATTGTTATAATGTCGTTTACTCTGCTAGATGGTAAAGATTGATAGCCTATTTAAATAACTTAACAGTTATTGGAAATATAACACTATCTCGGTGACATTAAAAACAAGTACAGGTACTTAAACGAGTTCAATTTGGGTCCCCACTTATTATCAGTTTCTATCGGTAATATAAAATGGTAGTTATCTTCCATTTTTCTACTGCTCTAATAACCTAAAATGATACCATGTCCATGTATATCGAAAATGCGTGTTTTAAAATTTTCAAACGACTTCTATTGTTGTTTATATGGATAAAGTACTCTAGATAAAATTAACTGCTAAAGGAGAAAAACTCAAACAAAAGCGAAAGTGTAGAGCGCATCTACGTATACAAAAATATATACAAGCTAATAAGAAATAAACAAACAAAACACAAAGTAAAACTTGTTGACCTAAACATATCCGGTAGTCTGAAAAGGTGGCCTGAAAATACCCAACGAAACAAATTAATGGATTTCTTATCTCAGGTATAATCCATTAGTAATAAGACATATTTTAGACCAAATTATTACATAAAATTACAAAAATAAAGACGGAATTTGATAATATTATTATACTCGCAAAAGACAAAAACATGAAAAAAAAAATCTTGTTATTCAGACTCCACTTTCCATTCTTTACAGGTTCTTTACTGGTAAGGATTTGAAAAACTAAGCGTTTAAAATCCGACAAAAGCAATGTCCAGATAACATCCCCAAAGAAGCGAATAAGACAGGTAAAATTGTTTTGATTCCGTACAACAGCATTGTTGAATTAAACTATAGACGACAGAAAAATATTTAAAGAGCCTTTGAAGTCTGACATAATCTTACTAAATTAAAGACGGAAAATCCTGACGATATTAAGAAGAAGATTATTGTATATTAACAAAGTGCTGGATACAATGGTTAGTGAATTACATGATGTGAGCAAAGCAATAAACCTAGAACTAAACGCCGCTAAGACCAGAGTTTTAACCAACTATTCAACAAGACCTATTCACAGAATATTTTTCGATCATATGGAAAATATTAATGAGAATCATTTATCTTATTAACTAGATACGTAATAATATTTCAACATGATAATTTAGTATTCAAAGCGAGGCAAATTCATTTATATTTCCTTCCAAATACCCTTCCCAAAGTACCGCTTAATATCTAATTTACACAGACAACGCAATATTTATACAGCAAATAAATTTCATATCAATAATAACACTACGCTATTACAAATACGTTGTGTTAAATTACCATTACGTGGTGCGTTCCTAAAATATATTATCCAAGCGTAGTTAATTAGGCATGGATTGTTGTATTAACAATTTAGTTAGTTTACGACGTAGTCTGTTGTGTCTGAAGCATGGTCATAAAATAGTGTGATGTGGCAATAATAGTGAGTCACAGTGTAGTACTAATAGAAGTAAGTGTAATCAATTTTACAAGCTCTTAATTAGATTTACCGGTTATGTATGTTAACCATTACCTCCTTTTTTGCACACACCTTTAGTGACAATACAATATGCAATAGTACAATGTTTTCGAAATGACCGCTTCGTCAAAGTGGCGGTTGTTGTATTTTTTGTAAACCCCAAAAATATCGATATCAAATGAAAGAACATGAAGAGTAGGAAACCTCAAATCGACTATTTTAATACGCCGCCACCACAAGCATCTCGGATGGAGATGTAAAAATCTGATATTATTTAATATATCTCTTATGGACTTATGAGAAATTATAAAATTTTCACAGTTTCTATTGAACTGTTTGTTGTACTTTACCTTGAAACCAAATACAGAAAACTAATCACATTAGATTCACGACTACAATGGGTCCCACATATTGAAGCCTCGTCAAGTAGACTGAGTTCTGTGGCATACGCTGTAAAAAATAAGGCTTTTAGTGATATTGAAACGACATGGCTAATTTATTTTAGCTATTTACAGAGCAATGTCTACGGGATGTTGTTGTTGGGCTCAGCTAATATTAAAAGCATTTTATGCGTTACAGAAAATATCTGTCCACGAAATAATAAAACAACCACTTGCCTAGAGATTCTGTCAGAGACTTGTTAAAGAAATTAATATACTAACTGATACAAATTAAATAGATCACAAATACATGAAAATACTAGTCATTACTAGAAAAATCTAATTATTGCAGGTGTTAGCTGGACTCGAACTGTCCATACTGCCAAATCTGTCCCTATATGGGCGACTACTCTTCCAATGCAGTTACCGAGACATTGACAGGACCGTCGAAGTTTTCCAAGAACTTCTTAAGCTGACCTCAGTGCCATCTTACCAAGTTCTAGGTACTACTAACAACATCGATTGTAATACTCTTACAAGTAAAGAACAATCGATAAGGAACAAAGTAATAATGTGTAATTACTATATTTTTGCAATTTCAGGATTTACCTGCTAGATTTTAAATCTAAAGAAATACCCGTTGATTTTTCCAAATATTTCTTCTGTAACTTGATATACCTTGCAGGTTAGTGTAGGTTTTTCATCCACTTCAAGCAAGAAAACTATACAAAAAACCATTTTTTTTTATTAAGCCATAAATGTTATCTGAAACAATAGGTACCCCAAAAAATACACAAATTAAGACGCTAGAAAAATATAATTGTCAATATATAAGTGGTTTTCAATAAACGGTTTTATCACTTAGACGACCTATTGATGGAGATAAAAATAAAACGGCTTTTGTATTTAATAATGAGATATCTCAAAACCGCCAGCAAATCTTAGTATCTTTAAGAAAATTAAAATTACTATGTATAGAAATTGGGCTACTGTTTAGCTGATGATGTGGGTCTTGCTACCTTATGCTATTAAACAATCCATAAAGTTACAAATGAACAACTCCTATAATCAAGTCGTATATCGCAAATAATTATTTCACATATGAAGCATTCTTAATTGTTGTCAATATGGTTTACTAATTTGATAAAAAACCCTGTTACGAATAGTAACAGTATTACAATAGTAAACAACATAATACATAAATATCGTAGGTAGGCACCTAATATTGAATAATAAAATATCGATGTTTTTTCGAATTTTTATGTAATCTAATATTAGCAGAATATATCTATATTGTAATAAAGATCTGAAATAAATGTATGTGAAAGAAATAGAGCAAATATAATAAAAAATAAAATTAATGTTTGTACGGACAATAGCACAAACAACAGACTATATTTTATCGATAGAAATTGAACTGGTCTATGTCAGGCTTAAATCTATAATTAAATTGAAGAATTTCACACCTTTGTTTATGTTAATGTGTTCTTGGCTTTACATTAGTGCTAACACTAACTATTTTAGTACTATGTCTAATACTTAAGCAAATTAAATAGTAAATATAAAGTGTTGATATTATAATTTATAATCTAAGATCACAGTTGTTTGTGTTTGTCTGTCCGCTCTTTTTCCATTGTATCAATAACGTTACCATATCAACGCGTAAACCGCAAGTAGTTCGTCTACCGGACGCTAGATGGCGCTAACGGAAAAATATTTACCAATAGAAAAAATTCAAAGATTTATGTCCACCCGTGCGAAGCCGGGACGGGCCGCTAGTTTATAACAAAAATCATAGATAAACTTTAGAGTTTATCTATTTTGTAATAAGTTGTTATGATATTATTGTTTTAAAAATTTTCACTAAAATACTAATAACTATTATGATAAAATAATACTCTCCGTCCATATCGAGCATTCTGTAACGAAATAAGTGCTTAAAAAACTAGGCAATGCAGTCGCTAAGCTAAAGCTACGCTAGCACCATATATTGGAGCGGAGAGTAATACCTAAAAAAAGAAAAATAAAAATTCTTTGGGAATTTTTGCGATTTCAAAATTCAGGCTCCGTCACAGTCCGGTCCTTAACCTGTTGATTCGATTTCACACAAAAAATATTAAAATCGGTTAAGAACTCGGGCAGTTATGGCGTAACAGACATTTCGCCATTGAAGCTGATCCATGGGAGCTTCGCTCACTTCGTTCGCTCCGCTCCAAAGAAGAGAAATAAAATTTTTTTCTTATCTAAATATTTGTAACTGAATTTGTTAGAGGCAGTTACATTATGATTATTATTCGGAAATCGACCTGATTAAGAAAACATCTTAAAAAAATATTGTATTCGAATAAATAAACACTGTGGCTTCTGTGGACGAAGATAAATAATGTTTATATATGTATGTATAAAATAAAGTAATTAAATTAAATAGTGAGTAAACTTACAAACATTATATCTATAATTTTACCAGAAAAAAGTCAACTTCTCTCAGGAGTCTAATAACTTCAATTTTGTGCTAGTCGTGTTAAACAAACACATATTACCAAATAACTAACTACCAGAAAATTTCACGAGATTTTTCCCTTTTATGATATTGGTTTCAGTGTTTTTTAACAAACACTATTAATAGTTACGTGACTTCTATTGTAATAGAAATTTGGCAATAGTTACACTGAATCATCTTTAAGAATGGTCGCCAATAACATAAGGTGAAACACCTGCTTATTACACTTTACGTAAGATTTTATTTTAATTCAAAGTAATGATATTAATAGTTTTTTAATCGATACATATAAACTAGGTCTGAAATACATGCTGCTGTTTGCAAATACTGAGCGAAGCAATTAGATTTTTGAAGGGCGATTATTCCTCATTGGTATGTCCGATTTCAAAACTTTTTCTTGCACATTAGTCACGACCACGATGTGAGTTTTGGCGCCAAATTTCATCAATGTAGTATCAGCAGTTTGGCAGTGATCAGCTTTTGAATTTTTCTTTCGGTGGTTATTCCTCCATGGTAAAGTCTATATTTTTTTTACATAGCCAACAACCGTCAGGTTATAATCATGTATATTCATGTCAAAATTCGTTCGAATCGGTTAAACCGTTAAGTAAGTAGCAGGAGGGAGACAAGCGAAATTTGTGAGTTGCCTAAAAGAGAGCTTTGCACAATAAAATTGGAGTGTCTGTTTGTAATATTGAAATAACCGTTTTTTACTACATGCATATAAGTATATATACGGTACATACACCAAAATAACATTTTTTTTAATTTTTGTCTGTCTTTCTGTCTGTTCCGGCTAATCTCTGAAATGGCTGGACCAATTTTGACAGGACTTTTATTGGCAGGTAGCTGATGTAATAAGGAGTAATTTAGGCTACTTTTATTTAAAAAAAAAACTTTTATTTTAGAAACATAAAGTAATGTTGCAATGTTCCACGCGGACGAAGTTCCGGGCGGCCGCTAGTCTAAAATAAACAATGTAGACCGCCGGTGATACGATACTTTAGCTCCTTTAAAATAATATCCGAAAGATCAGTTGTATTTCTAGTTAAGCGCCGAGCTTGTTCTTTTTCTTTTTCTTCCTTACTAGTGCCCGATCCGAGCTTACAAAAACCCCAGCACCTGTTTTTGACAGCCACAATTTTAGGTGGGAGTGTAACTAACAATCTTACATAGGAAACACCTTACAAAACACCAACATTTCTATAACAGCCCTTGTCTTACGCTGTACACATGTTGGAGAGACAATAATAACTTATTCCTTCACACTTAACAGATGATTTCAACACAGAATGAAAATATTGTTTTAAATATCTATGAGGTGTGAATTTAAACTGTTGGCAGATATTGAACGATTGAAAAGAAATATTAGTTTATTTGTGCGATTAGTGGTTTGTTTACATCCAGTGCAAATGGTATTGAGAAAGAGTTTATATTCAATAAACTGAATTGATAAAGCGATCGATCGTATACTTAATCGCTATACCGCATCTAAGCAGTTACGAAATCAAACTATTTTGATAAAAAGATCATCGTATGAGTGACCAAAAAATTTATTTTAAGTCTTACTCAAAATACATACCTACTATTGGTCTTGTCTGCATTTGCACACATTAGCATCTACGTATTGAATTTGTGTCTTATTCTTCATCTCGTCATAATTTCATTCATGAAAAATCATGTCTCCCAGTGAGGACATATGTGGGCTGGTGATAATGACGATTGCAAACAAAAATAGTTGCCAAACCACAATGCTGCGTCGCTACAGTCACAAAATTAGAAACATAAAGATATGCCAGTACTTTATTAGTATTATTACATGACTACCATAGCAAAATCATTTTAACGAAATCGAAGATTTCGTCATCCTGTGATCACGACTCCTGTAAAGGAGTCGAAACGTCAGGATTAAATATAAAATAAATATAAAACATGCGCAAAAATCCGTAAAAAAGTGTTTTATTCTGATGAAATCGAAGATTGCTAATAATTGAATATTAGGGATTGAATATTAATATTATCTCAGATATCGATTTCAAGAATTATAAAAAAATCTATTATGAGATTTCTTTAAAAATATAACATAAAGCGTATTGTAAAAAAATCAAAGAAGACGAGATTCAAAACAGCGCAAGTCGGGTTTTTAACGCCTCAACTACTTGGCTACCGATGCTTTTACATGACTTGGCGAATTTTGTAAATAATAATTTAGTAATGAGCTGCGTCACAGAAGCTATTTAAATACTTTTACAAGTTTTCTGAAAATCCAAGTACAGTTACTATGTTTGAGCATTAAATAATGCGACTAAATCTTTCTCTGTAGGCGTGTCGTAAGTCCGGCACGTCTATTGCTAGCGGTTTCTAAGGGATAATGTCAGTTTAAGTGAATGCATAAAAAATCGTTCTATGTCTAGTAAAAATTTTTCTTATCACTGATTATATTGAATTTAAGCAATTTATGTGACTTTGTAATATATTACAAATAATATTATTTTTTTATTGAAATCCTAAGCTTCCTGATTGACTTTATAGTTTTTAAAAAATATTAATTAATTTTAAGTCAAAAGAAAATGAAGCCACTTTTTGCATATATGTATAAATATGACGACCTGCCTTTCGCACCGACTCTCCTGGGTTCAAGTCCCGGAATAGTCTGATGTCCGTTAGATGAATACAAACGTTTTTACCTGATTCACGGGCATTTATGTATATTTCTATCTAATAGTTCATATATATGTATCATAAATGTGTGTTTATCTATTACCCTAGTAACAGACAACAAGTAACACAAGCCTTACTGACTGTGCTTACGCTAGGCTAGATTAATTGTTGTGAAAGTGAGAATATAATTTACTAGGCTTGAAACACTAGTGTACCCACTCCGTTATACACATTTACAAAACAACAATATCAATGCCTCAAGCTTTTAAAATATATGTATATTATAACATTTTACACATCGATATTTATAACGTCCCTTTTTTTTGTATTCGCAGTTTTCGAGATTCAGTCTTAATAATTATTGTTTACATTTTTTTTTTAAACCTGGCATTTAGTATTTTATTACACATTTACATTATACTACTGATCATAAATATCGAATAATTTAGATCATCATAAGGACAACCGTAGGCATTAGTAGGATTTTATCATATGTTTCCAAAATAAATCATTATATCTGTATGTCGTAAAGAAATGTGGCGGGCCTAAACATCATATTTGACTGTTTCATTCGTTCAAAGCTGACCTCCAATATGATAGCAATCCTCTTATATTTTTTCGATACGGATATACATTCTCTATTGTTCCGTTCCGTCCTTGAATCTTCTATCCGCATGCAGATACCAGATTATTGCATCCTCGTCGGACTTATTGTATCGTTTTCTATTCTTCAAGCCTTTTCATTTGATACCCATATTAAGGGGGTTGAAAGAAAATGTAAGCCGCCATTTTGAAGCGGCGTCCATATTTAAACTATTGAATGAAGATTGCATATTATATGTTCACCAGAACTAAAAGTGTTTCGAAATTTTAGCTTAATTAAACATCAATATGTAGTAAAAATGTTTTTCAAATTTTGAAGCGGAAACTAATATAGATAAGAATAGTGCAAGGTTAATAAAAGCTTGTAATAATAGCTTCCGTATGTTGTGTACGCTACACTCAAGAGTCAATTGATTGACTTGATTTTTTGTCATAGCATTGCATTTTTGTATATAAGTTTTTCATAGATAATTTTATTGCGTTGTTCACACAGGATGTGTTTTATAATTACACCAGACTAAACCACAGCAAGCGTAAAGTTTAATATTTTTACAATTATATAAAACTAGCTGACCCGGTCACGCGTTGCTATGGTAACGTTACTTGATTATAAAAACTGTTATTCTTAAGCTTATGGTAACTATACAAGGTAACAAACACACAAAGTATTGTCAAAATATAATGTACTGATTTAATTTATCTAGAATAAGAAAGCGGTGCCGCAGAAGTAAGACAAAGCTTGAGCTTATATTGCATAAGCTCAAGCTTTGTAAATCAATATGTTAATCGATGAAAGTATCATACGACACAGGCAGTGTATTAATACGGTATGGTACCTACTCCGGAAAATCTCTATCTACCTAAAAAAAACACTATTATTATTCACACCGTAGCGCTGATAATTTAAAATCATTTCATTATGTTTTTTGGATTCCGGAAAATGTCTGAATTTAAAATGACAGGATCCTTTATTGACAGCCCTACTGGCTGACAATAACATTGCATCACTAACGACACTTCGCTGACGCATACAAATGATATTTTTGTTTGTGCTCAAACGATTTTTCTGAAGCCAGCTATAAAATTTATATTTCAAGTATTGTATTCCTTTAAAAGATTTTTTGTTATACAATACTGATCTGATGGCAACATAGTGGACTGTCATTTGGTTTTAAAGTGTTTATAGTGTCCTAAGTATAGACTGCAAGGTTAGTTATACAATTAAGGGTTCTTCAAGTCACGAGTGAATAGCTATCTTCTAGGCAGGCACGTCACATCCTAGATCGCATCTTTGCTTACCATCAGGCGAGATAGTGGTCAAGCGCCTGCCTATTTACAAAAATATGTAATAATATTAACGCCTAGTTTTAAATCGCATATCGAATTAACAATTTGTTTTTCATTCTACAGATATAATTAAAAGCTCTAACTTTCTTTATTCAGGAATTGTAATTGCTTTGCAATGTTCAGGGATACTTACTTTAAGTAAGTACAGATACTTGTTGACTTTGTTGTAATCAAAACATTATTAGTAATGTCATAACAAAATAATTTTATTTGTTTTTTTTTGTGGATTATGTATGGTGACGATGTATTATATTGCAAATGTCGTTACTTCTGTTAAAGCTGACGAGTTTCTTGCGCCCATTCTTCTTGTCAGTTAAAAGACGTCCTGAATGGGTGGTAGGCAAAAATGTTGGACGATTCAAAACAACTTATTTTTAGTGCATTTGAATAAAGTTATTTTTATTTTCATTTCTTGGGATATATATCTACTTTGAACGGTTTTTTATGGAAAAATTACATGGAAAACAGTTTTACCAATCGTTACATAAGTTTTTACGACAAGATTTGTGGTTACATTATACTCATGTTACCATGAACATAACTTTTCTACTGAAATAATGCATAACTTAACATAACGCATTTCCGTATATTGCTTTCCTATCGCAATATGTAAGGTTTATCTATAGTAGAAGTATTTTTTTGCTTCTTATATTCGCACCAAGACACATATGTTTTAAATAAGGTCACTTTAACCTACCTTATTACGCATTTATATTTTTTTTATATATTTCACCCTGACGTTATCATATTTACGGGATGATTTTAAAGATTTTGCAAAAATGAAGTGGATTTTAATTTAAAGTTCGACAGGCGCCGAAGCATAACAACTAAATATGCAATTACAGATGTTTTTAACCATTGTGACAAACTAAAGAAACACATCTAGGTAATAGGAATATAATATAACCTTATTTTAAAAAGGAAAAAGACACAAAAGTAATAAACTGCATATAATAAAACGAGATAAGCAGTGTTGGTGTCAAAGTGATTTATATGTCAGTAATTGTTCCTTCTCTGCCTAACTTTGTAATATACGTAGCTTTATAGCCTATCAAGTAGTTAGTAAGAAATAATTTTAGGGTATACGGGAATGGCTAAGCCTCTCTAGCAGCTTCTCATTTGATACAACAACATTTATTAAAAATGGTGATAAAAAAATCGCGTCAACCGCGTTCTCGATATCCGGGTCAGACACCGTAATAGAAATTTGTATCCAAATTAGCGACCTTTATCGTTTGAATTTTTACTTTACCTACATTTTTATGTTAACAAATTCTCACATAATAATACTACTATAATCCACGTCATTGCAGCCGTTTGGAAAACCTTGGAAGTATCCTAAAAAATATTTAAATAATTATATCAATTTTTACGAACAATCAAACAAAATATAACACAACCACAAAAGGTAAACCCATATATTAATTAAGCGGTATATTCATTTATAGGTCACTACCACAATCATTTACATAATAAGCAGACAATAATTAAATGTAAACCAAAATAATCTGTATTTATTTGTTAAATTACTAGCTGACCCGGTAACGCGTTGCTATGGTAACGCTATTGATACAATGGAAAAAGAGCGGGAAAAAGAGCGGATAGTCAAACACAACATATTTGTGTTCTAAAATACACTAGCTGACCCGGTAACGCGTTGCTATGGTATCGCGTTGCTATGGTAACGCGTTGCTATGGTAACGCGTTGCTATGGTAACGTTAATTGATACAATGGAAAAAAACAATAAATTTGTTTTCTTAGATTATAGACTAGAGGCCCGTCCCGGCTTCGCACGGGTGGACAAAATTCTTTAAATTTTTTTATATTATTAAATATTTTTCCGTTAGTGCCAACTAGCGTCCGGTAGACGAACTACTTGCGGTTAACACGTTGCTATGGTAACGTTATTGATACAATGGAAAAAGAGCGGGAAAAAGAGCGGACAGACAAACACACAAACCACTGTGATCCTAGATTATATATGACATATAACTTATAATATGTATAATGTACTAATGAGATACGGGGAGCTTAATGGTGCAGTGGTTTAAGAGTATAGAAGGTAAAGTAATTTTTGCAACTTCTGGTCATCAGATGGGTGATCAAAAATATATTATCACCAGCTGTATATTAAAAACTCTCGATGCAGCTGTGAGAACTTTGTTGATAATAGATTTATCAACAATGTAATGTGTATTGCTGACGTTTTATTAATTATCATCATGAACGAATGATGATTATAAGTTGTATAGAGAATTTTGCAACACTAAATTACGTTTCAATCACTTGAGTGAACATGAAAAGAGTAATGGCATAATTAATGTCAAAAACAAAAATAAAAGTAAAAGATAAATATGTAAGTATATCATATTGACACGCCTACTATATATAAAACTAAGAGTTAAGACTCTCCTCTTACTAAAGTTTCTTGTTATTCCAAAAGCAAAAGTATCGAATAAATTGAAAGTCACACGATAAATTTAACGTGTGAATATTTTACGACGTGCGAACCACACACAATACTAAATCAATAAGATCGTTTATAAGGTCTGCATATAGAAATTGGGTGGCGTATTGATGATAACGGCATTATGGGGGGAAAAATAAATTGTTTACATCTTGCATGCATATCTTAGGATTTTAAAACTCAGACATAATTTAAATATCATCCTTGGTGAAAGAAAATTACTTGACTTTTAAATAATTAAGCTGTACAGTACAGAATACTGATGTAGCAGTCAGCAGTGCAGTAAGTGCAAGCTTAGAATTGTGCTGTAAGTTTGAACGAAATACAACAAACCAGAAAAGCTTTAAATGGGACACAGAAGGATTATTTATATTTATTTAATACTAATTAACCTCCCACTATGTTGACTTCTTCATATTTTGGGTAGGCCTGTACCCCAGCAGTAAGGATATTACAAGGCTGATGATGAAGTGAAAATGAAAATTCGTCAGTCGGTTAATCTGCACTTCGGGGCTATATTTCTTATTGTAAATCTTTGGCAAAATAATCATCTCAATCGAAAAACGTCTACTGAAAAAAAGAAGCCTTCCCCGAAAATGAGGAGTTTGCAATACTCACGCCTTGCTTTGCTATATAAGGAATGGGTCAAGCCACCAAGCTGGTTCAGTACTAAAGACTGCAGACATAGCCAAGACCAACAGCTTCAAGTTCGAGAAAATAATTATTGTTCACGCATCCAACTCTTACGAATATTGCATTCCCCGTAATGTTATTAGTCTTACGCAGTAATCAATATGTCATCGAGCCATTTAACCACATAACACTAAATAAATAAGATCATTATTTATAGAGGTTTATCATTGTTACTCATCGAAGGAGGGGAAGTAGCCTCATAATTTTTTTTTTACTACAAGCCTTCTTGTAAGAAAGCTATCGACGTCTTTACCAAATTCTAATTTTTTAACATACATACATATACAGTTCGTTATTAAAAGATAATAAATGATGCGGTAAGAGTATTTACTTCCACACATTTGTTTCTCGCCCCGCTTGTCTCTGTAGTCGTACCCATGTAATCAAAATTAAAAACGATGACACATTTATCGTTTGCTTTCTTAATTGTTTGTCATATATCAAAACGTTGGATGACGACCAAAAGACGAGCTTTACATTATACATGAATATTAAATTTGTCTCCTAGTATTGTTATTGAGTGTCATCAGTATTCTGAGATAGTCACACAAAATTGAATTGCCTATTAAAAAATCAATAAAGATAGAAGGATATTTACTGTAGATGTTTATTTCGGTTGCTGAATTGTCAATTCGTATTCTGTCTCGTCTATTCATAAATCGTTTCCATATCATGATTTGACTATTTATTTGTAGCTTGCGTGCTTTCACCGAAATATCGCCAATATCATCGGCTTTTCTTTAACACGCTTCAATTTAAAAGCACATTCTGTAGCATTATTTCGATATTTCATTTAGTCATTATCAACGTGCTATTGGAAAGTTATGTTAACCGCAGTACTAGTAAACTGTGATCAAATCATGTATTTAATTTAAGCACCAATCATGTGGAAGTCTTATCAAGACCTCAAATCAATCAAATTACTCAAGTGATGTTGAAAGAATAATGAACAATTCGATGAAATCAGCCAGAATTACACATTGGTTCCAATCAACATAATATGATTTCGACAGCTACGAACGTGGTAATTTTTTTACCAATCCATTAGTATTGACAGAGAAAACAAATGAACTTGGTCGGTATCTCGTCCATCGCTTGATTTCTATGTCATAATAATGTTTATAATGTGAAGTAAAAGGGAAATAAATGTCATGTTGACTGACTTTTCCGCTACAGCTAGTGTTCCCGTGTGGCCTCGAAATGTCATACGTGACGTCATACGTATTGTAAATAGAAACCACTGCATGAGTGAAAGGAATATAATCTTAGTTTCCTTCTTCGAAGACGTTTTACAAAGGTGAGAACAACTTTGGTTACAAAATCTTCCTTCTAATATAAAGTCATCACTTCTGGGACAACAAATGATATTTTCAACAGAGAGAACGGATCATATTCCACCACAAGGCCTAATCTATTATCTATCTTTTAGCAAAATTTCAATTAATCCGATATATTATAATATTAATCAAATTATATCCGATTAAAATTCAAATTATTCGATAAATTAACCCGTCAAGCGTCAAGTACGTATAAGAGTCATAAGGGTAATGTCGAACGATTGAAGGGATGTACGTAGGCACCCAAAATCTTAATCATAATTGCATGTACCTTTGATACGCCCTGACAGGTTAATGGAATTGTCTCCAATGAAACATTAGCCAGCAGTAAAACATTTATGACAACCATCAACATAAGCAATTTTTATAAAGCTACACCGTTTTGGATAATAGCCCCTGAAAGGAAATCGAAACAATAGTGGAAAATAGTAGAAGATCTTATGTTTGATTCTGAATATGTTAAAGGTTCTATAACAGGAAAATTCCAGTTTCTCCACGTTGGGAATTAAATTTGAACGTATTATTTACATACATACTGAATGATCTCTAGATTATTTCTACAATGTGAATATCGTTGATAATTGAAATATATACCCATTTCACTGTTGAAGTTTTTATTTAGCGTCACTACGACAAACTTCTCTACAAATCTATGGATAAGGTTTCGATTACACTGTTCATATGAATAGGAAAAAGAATAGACGGGTAAAATAGAATCAACTTCAATAAAATAATCTTTAATTTTTTTAAGTAGATAACATTACTTTAGAAATAAAAGATTTAAATAAAAGATTGAAGTTAAATGTTGGAATATACAAGGTGTTACAAAAATACCCAAAAAGCGGAAACTGGGTTAAATAGTCCCTTATTAAGAGTCAATTTTTTACGTACGTACATTTTTACTTAATATTCGTGGAAGGACATAGAGTCAATAACAAAATGTACAGAAGCCCAGATCGATATTACAAGTCAAAGAAAATGTTAAAAGACCTGACAGGTATGGGTACTTTATCTCTCTTCTCTTACAACCTACACTAACAGATACTTAAATAAATCGTTGCCAATACATTTCGCGATAAAAGTTTTAAGTTACGATTTAAGTTGCCATCTTCATGGCCTACACATACCATCATATCGTAATATTCAGAGTTAGAAAAGATAGCCATTTTTTCACTTTAGACATAATGTTGGTGAAAACACGAAATAATTGTAAGATATCGATTAGAAGATTTGAAATTAACGTTTAACGTTTTGAACCACTGCAATGGGGATGTTAAAAGGCCTGATATTATCAGGCCATCCAGATCTTTAGACGAGATCTACGTACTAACTAACTAAGTCTGACGGAATAGTCCAGATGACTGGTTAAATCATGACATCTGAAAAAGGGTATCATGAGATGGCAGCTTAGATAGTATCTAATTTAGTCTATCGTGCACGCGAAAAGTCTTATGTATCTAAAAACCCTGTCTGACTTTATCCGTACGACTAACAGTGCTAATATAATTGTGTTTTATCTTAATGAAAAAATGTGTTTTAGTAAAGATTAATGAAAATTACTCTAATTAAAAACATTATAATAATAATAAGTCCCTAACAATCCAGCTACACGCCCTGATCGAATACCTAATCATCGTGGGGGGCGGGCAACATGACATTTACTGGATGGCTAACGTGGCACTGGTAACCCAATACAAATGGAGACACGACAAAGGAGAAAACGTATAAAGCCGCTAGCAGGGAGCTATCGCCAGGGCACACCTGGTGCCGACGCTGGGTGTTGCAGTGGACGAACCCTCGGTGGTGTGAAGTTGAGTAGGTGGACTCCTACGGGTACCCGAAAATATGACAGCCAACCAGCAACAAGACACAGTCACCATCATCCATTACCATAGAATCATTTAGTCCGAGTATCGTATCACATGCACTCATACCATAACGATATTCGTTAGAGACAGATAAAAAATCCAGAGATTTAGTAAACCCCTCCTTTGATGTTGCGTGGGAGGCCTCTGAGGCCTTTTTACTTACGTCCACGAAGGCTGGGAAACCCAGAGTGCGTATGAGATTGTCACCTGAAGTTAATACATTCATCATTCAAATTAGAAATAGATTTAACAAATTATAGAAAGAACCCTTTTACACCAAAAGTTTATGCAACAATACCCCGCCATAAATGTATCCGAACAAGGAGTCTCACACCAAAGAAGAGTCATCGTGCGAAATAGCCTATTGAGTACTGATATACTGAACCAACTGCAGGAAGATGTCAGAGATAGTTTAAACGAAGAAGAAATTTTAGACTCCAGAATGGAAAACAGACATACAAGCCAAACTGAAAGCCATCACAAGCATCCCTAAACTATAACACACAACTCGATCATTCCGGAGTACCACAAGATATAGCAAATACTCTTACTCAAAACCCCGACCCAATACAAGATATGTTTGCCCAAACAGACACATTACCGACAAACACTTTACAAATAGAAAATTATTCAGAAACACTGAAAATAAAAACCCCAAAGTGAATGTAATTGTTGTATGGAATTCTTACTTCTAAAAGTAGAAAACACAACAAAGAAAAGAATACAAACGGGCGGCCATATTACTAAATAGCAATCTCATCCAGGCAACCTTGGGTGAAAAGAAAAAAGGGGTGGATGCGCATATTGAAACGACAATTGTAAAAATATAATTTGTTACAGCTAATAATGGATATTAAATAATGAGATAAGAGAAAAATAAAGATATGTGTATATAGACATTAGCTTTTTCTTAAGTTCTACCCTTGAGGGGATGAAAAAGGGGTTGAAAGTTTGTATAAAACATTCAACGTTGTTAAGATGGGTAAACAAACCACCGACGGCCTCGACGACCTTGTGATCTCAGCATGTGATCGATGACCCCTAAGGTCACGGGTCAGTTCCTGGGTTAGGCTGTGTTATTGGATTTTTCTTCACGCAATTTCCATCACCGCATGAAAACTGTTTTGGGCCCGGAAGAAGGAGATAGGCTTACCCTTTACTCTAAGAGACTCAATAATAAAATAGCGAAATGGCTAGGGTGTTGGATTTTGACACCATTTCACGGAGGGACACGCTCCATACAAGGGCGGTCATAAATAGTTGAAGTCCTGTTACTATCAATACATTGTATTATTTTAGTGACTTATAGTTGTAAAAGTGTTTTAGAAACATTAAAATGAAAGAAGTACATGTATTTACGGAATAAAAAACGTTTACTTCAGTAAAAAACAAATATAAACAATAACATACTTTTACCTAAATTTATCATGAACAAACACTTAAAAATTGGAATGTAAAACATATATTTTAAATAAAATAAGAGTCAAAACATTGATAACATTATTTAATTATAATAAAATAATAGAAATAAATAAATTAAAATTAATTAAATACAAAAAAAAAACAAAACAACTAACAAAATACAAATAAATTATTCTTATTCTAACAATATTAAACATGTAACAATTCTATTACACTTTGTAACAGAGTATTTTTCTTTTTAGGGGGAAGTTTCCGAAGACTTGTAATATAAGGATCTGAATGTAATAATAGTCGTTGTATTAAATCTTGATTGGTAACTTCACGTGACATTTTTCGAGTGTGACTTCGTCTATAAATTTTGATATACTTATTTGTCGCTTCAGCAGCTTCTTCGGAAAGTTCTCCTATAGATAACAATGCATAACTTATAATATCTGATCCATGTACGAGCACCTTGTGGACAGAAGCAGGAAGACTATACCACGGATATTCCTCGACCAGGCTGTATGCTGTTTGTAATGCATAGTCTTTAAACTTGCATTCATTAATTTTATGTCCAGAAGATAACGTTTGTAATATTACACAACAACGATCTATGAGATCCTTATTCAAACCTGTAATTTCAGCAGATACAGCTGATTCCAAAAAAAACTTCCTGGCCGTGTTTCCGTCGTTAGACGTCCCGCTTCCACCACTACGCGGCTTGTCAACTATTAAACCTAATCGTTCCCTAAACTGGGTACTATGTACAGTACATATTGTTTTTTATTTGATAACAATTGTTTATCACTATCTAGCCTAACTTGCCATTTTTTTATGTCTAATCTATATGAAAGATGAATAAAATATTCGAAGAAACGTATCCAAGAATGTAGTGGTGATAATCCAAATTGGTATCTACTCTCTGTTACAGGTTTTTGTAAACATTCGTCTATTTTATTCATCTCTTTAGGGGTAGCATTACATATATAACATCTACTTGTAGAAGTTTCACTTAAAGCACTACAAATTTTACCATCTACCATTGAAAGCTGCAACTTATGAGAAACGACCAATTCACGATCGTCGATCTGAATAAAAGTAGGTTGCAAACTTTCAATTTTATCCTTAAAATAAGCTTCCTCTTGCAAAGACACTGCTGTGCTTTCTTTCAAAAATTGAAATCTAATAGGACGGCAGTACCTAGTGGAAGAGGGTCGAGGATTTTTCCATAAAATTTTACAATTATCTTCAGCTAATTTTACAATAATTTGAAGGGGTACATAAGATGTTACAAACAAACTACTATCTTCTAAAGTTGAATCTGAAAAAAATTGTTTGTATTCACTATGTCCAGTGCTGCCATCGAATCCCCATTTCCCAAGTAAAGAGATATTAGACAAACAATCATCAGGAATCTGATCTAAGACCTCTTTTTGAGATTCAAGGATTCGAGAAGCTGTGTGATCAAAAAGACTTTGTAATTCAACTTCAGCTGAAGACTCGGAAACAGTTATATTAGAAGGGTAACATCTCTGTTTCGCTTTAGTAATTTGTTGGTAACATGGTAATACATTAGGAGAAATCTTACTATTAACAAAGTTTTTAATTAATAAATACTGATGTTTTGTCAACTGAGCATCAGTCACAAGTGACAAGACATCATCAGTGCTAACTCTAGATATACACGAATCGAATGAACAGTCTGAAACATCAAGCAATGCACTCACAGTAGAATCATCAGACTTTGACCAATCAAGTACTCTCCGACGTTTAGTTCTTTTACTACATTGCGTAAAAGGTTTTCGAGGACGACCACGTGAATGACACGGCGACGTTTCAGACGGAGTACATTGCTTATTGTTTTTCACAAGTTGAATTTTTTCAATAACATTAAACCAATCGGAATTCTTATATAAAAGCTTGGTTTTATCCCTATTACATTTTTTCCAGAATCGAGCAATAGCTTTACATAAATTATTAACAATTTTCTCTAAATAATGAATATCAATGTTCTCAGCATCGTTCAGAGTAGTCAACAAACTTTGTAGGACTTGACGACACTTTTCCGAGTCATTATCGGTATTGACAGTTAGCCATATTTCAAGAATATGCATTCTTGAAAACGAGCATATATATAAATTACCTAAAACAAAAAAAAACGGTTAAAATTCAGTCACAAAACCTACACAAAGCACTAAGAATAAATAAACTAATTTCGTAGCAAATGCTACGAGATAATCTGGCAACCGTAGCACCCTTGTCATCGCCAAAAGGGCAGATAAGGGCAGCCAAGTTTTAATTTTCCTAAGATAAGAAAGTCTAAAGATTATGGTGCAATATACCTCCATAGTCGGAGCGAGTGGGAACATATTTAAAAGTTTATTCAAACTTTGAATATTAAAATATAATACTCCAAGAAAAGTCGCCTCGTAGCAATGACATACTAAAGAAAATATATACTAAGATACAATTAAAATAAAAATATTAATTATTACATACCCTGTTCTTAGATATCCATTTCAGAAAAAACACACACAGCACTCACAGGTCCCGCAATGACAACAAATGACGTCACGCTTTTTAATGACTCACTGATAACAGTATTTACGATTGGCGATGCGCTCTCTTTGAATGCACAATAGATAATGAAGGCGCACTCTAATTACTGACCTATTTATAGTTTCAGAAGGTACCGCAACTATCCAATGTAACGACAAGGAATAAAATGTAAAACTAGAAAGCAGGTTTTTAAGATTTATGACCTATGGATGTCCCACAGTGCATTTGACCGATCACGCAAAAGGTTTTTATGATATTATTGTAACTTGTCAATAGTTTATGGGCCTGTTAAATATCAACTACTTATACCGTTTAACCTAAAACACCATATAAAATTATATCGAAGATTTTTGAGAACAAATTAAAAAATATTAACGTTGTAGCATCTCGCCACAAGATGAAACTTTAGAGCATCTAGTTGTATCTAAAGTAATCAATTGATAAGTAAAAATAAAATTCGGGTATTTGGGCATGGAGAAATTTTTTCTATGAACATCGTTGTAGCATACATACCATCAAACATAAAAAGAAAAATATCTGCCGTGTTTCTCTAGTGTATTATAATAGCCAGTAATTTAACAAGTTTTTGATTGATTTATTTGGCAAACACGAGGTTTCCGGTTACTTCAATATATAAACGATTTAATTTTGTTTTATACGTACAGAAGTTAAATGCAGTCTACTAAATGGACTTGATATTAACTAACTTAAGTTTTATTTTATGAAAGACACTTTTGGAACTAGAAACTATAATACTTTTTTATGTTTTCAGATTAACAGCTCATCGAAAAAGTAAGTACCAATTTTGAGCACTATTTTAATTTATAAAAGATATTCCTTGTTCTCGTCGGAGTGCCATTGTTTCATTTATCAAGTTGTCACTTATAGCTTAACAGTGTTAAGAGGTCCTTTGAAGTATGACCTCCTTGAACCAAGTGACCTAAATTTTAAAGAGTACTCAAACCGATAATAACAGAATTTGGTCTACAACGATTCAGATTTAAATACTAACATTGTAAAAGTTACCTTTTCGGAATATAAATAAAGCTGATATTATTTTCGATCGGTCTTTTAAAAGAGGCGAGTATAAAGCAATGGTACAGATTTTTCTTTTGTATGATGCTTGGCATATGAGACGTTTTATATCTTACCTTTTTTGAGAGACTATGGTTTGAACCTCAGTAGCTCATCTGCTAAACCAGTCCTTAGCTCGCCAACGCCTGTCAACATAAATATTTATCATTAAAAAGGCATGAAATTTTGTCTGAATCGTTCTTTTTCTACTGAATCTAATCCTTTCGAATCAATCTGTTGTATTCTCATTCCGTTCGAATAGTCCAACTAGTCCTCATATTTTTCTATTTTATTTATATTTAGTTTTACAAGAATACTATGAATTCTGATCACTTTTATGACTATTTTTCTGTAGGGCCTCTTTGTTTTAGCATATCTACCAGAAAACCCGATCTCTACGGAACGGTGCAGAAATAATAATATTTTTATAGACTTTTTTGGAAAAAAAATGTAGTAGCTTGATCTAATTTTGTCAACACAAAACTAATATTGCAATAAAGAAGAAAATAAATAATAAAAAAAAGAATGATTTTAAGCATTCGGTTTTAGATTTTACTGGGTTCTTCCAACTTCACCAATGAGGTCGAAATGATGTTCAGCAAAATTACGACTGCCTTATTTACCTGTCCCTCTTTGATAGTCACGCACCCTCGTAAATAAACCTTACGAATTGAAATAGTTTCACAGTACTTTTCTGAAGCAATATATTCGCTATAGTGAACATCGAGGAAACTTAATTCAAATAATATTCATGTCAACATTCTTTTGATAGTTGCAAATAATAAAATCATATTATAAGTAAAACTTTATACCTTTAGTAATCACACATGAATTTCGTTACAAGCTTATACTATTTAGCAGGAGTTACCTATTTGCCTCATTATTTTGTAAGCGTTTGATATGTTTCAATTGATTTAGACGGTCAATTTACTAATAATGTGTTGATGATAAATAAACAGTTTTTATAAGTAAAATTATCAGATGTATACAAAACATAGAGATGAAATTGGCAATGACACGATTGACGTTGCGTACGGGTTATGAAATTGTGTAAAATCAACTTCAACTGCGAATTTTAATAATCCAGGTTCCAATTAGAATTCTATGCATATAGATATGATATTAATACATTGTGAACTGCAAAAGGATTCAAAAGTAAAAGTGGTAAAAGTAATTCACAATAATCATTACAGAATTAATCTTACATAAAGCAATAAAACAACAAAACATATATTTCGAAAAATAAAACGAATGATTGTACACATTTGAAGTTTTAAAATCTTTCTATAACCACTTACATTCGATGTGTGATATCAACTACCGAGAACGGTACTTCATACAGTCTAAATATAATGTAATTAATATTATGACTATTATTATATATTTCGTGACACATCCAAAAATGTTAAAAAAACTTTGTGAAATTAAATACAAGAGACCAATATCTGACGTATTTTCAGAGCTATAAAATTGAAAATTTACTGCGCAGCGTTGTAGTAGTTCGCAACTGTGGAATTTAAAATAACACTCAAACGATTGCCAATCAATTTAAAACTTTATATCGTTGTGATACCGGAAGCCGGTAAGGCAATAACTGCATATCAATAACCGCTGTTATTGATTTTGTAACTCTAAAGTTGAATTTAGTCTGTACGAGTGTTCGTATCTATACTCTGATAATAAAACTCATCAAATATAGCAACTACTAAGTCATCGATGTATACTAAACACGCAGTATTCATAATTTCGTTGCGATGTTCAAATTTATAGGTCGAAACACTATCGATCTTGCCCCTATTTCGTGCCACGAAATCAGTGTATCACATCAAACCAGCATTAGGTATTAATATTTACATGTTAGTAGAATTTCCATCAGAGTTTCAATAGGCATTAGGTTTGGAACAAATTATATATTGTTTAAAAGTTTCATGGTTTTACTTAATTGGCCTTAAGCATTTCAGTCAGATGTTAGAGATGATATTGTCAAGAAATTTTCTTCCAAATAGTTAAGCTATGTTAATTTAAGGTAATATTAATATCTCATTCGAACTTCATGTAACCACAAATTTGTTATTTGCAAATTTTATAGAAAAAACCCCAGAATATGATAGTCAAATGTCTTTATTTAAGGCCATAAGATTCAGAAAAAATCCTGTTAAGATTAATAAAATAAGAACCACAGTTCAATATTGTAAATTTTAAGAACTTCCAGCAATCCTACATCCACATTAATTAAAAAGCCTCTGAAGTTATGTGTGATGAATTTATACTTCAGATACCTAACTTTGTTTTGTATATACTTCACAACATCAAATAAGTCTTATTTTTAGCATAATATACATATTTGTGTATTTACCGAATTTATTTACTTTGACACGCCAGTTCTAGTGATTACATAAAATACTGTTTCGTAAGTGTAATGATGTAGTGCGTAGAGGGAGGTAAAATCGCACCTTAAATATTAAAATACAGAAATAAAATGAAAAGTTATGTGCTTTTTAAGGCAAAGAAGTTCGTAAATCTACGGTTGGAGACCTAGAACTGAGATAAAATGGAAAGAATTACAGCTAGAACTTATTTCTATCGTTGTTTTGTTTCACACTATGTCGTTCATATAACGTTGACCTTAAGCGTTCATAGCAAAATAACATTCAATAAATAAATTAAAAAACATTTCATTAGTCAATGAAAAGTAAAAAAAATATATAAAGTCAAACATTTAATACTAAATTAAAAAATCTCCATAGGAAAAAATTGTATATTAGGATACTAGTATTACTATTGCGTGATAACGCAAATTAATTAACAAGAATGATCGAAGAATATACTCCATTCTTTATTTTAAAAAAAAGTTGAACTAGTGGCGTAGGAGTGTGGTTACGCCAACGAAAAGACAGCCAAAATGTGGACAATGATTGGTCTAAATTTATACAAAGAGACAGATTTGACAATTCTAAATGAGTGCCATTTCGTTAAGATACTTATAATTTATTAGAGATGGATAGTAGTCGTCACAAAAATTTACATTCTTAACATCTGTGCTGTTAACAGTTTGTTTCGTAATAGTTGTTGGGAATAGACTCTCACATAATTCAACAAAGGTTTCTTTGAGCACTTGAACTATTATATCTAAGTTACAAAGTACGTATTCCAAGAATATTTGCACGTAATACCTAACATAGCAAGTTTTATTTGAGCATTATATTACAACTGTATCTGTTTAACGTATGACCTAGGAGCATATGCTTTTATAACCACTCGAACCATCGAAGTTTGCGATGCTTCATATTAATAAAAAATTATATAAAAACGTTATAAGAAGTACTGCAGTATGAACTCAAATATAAATAAATAAAATTAATAAATAAATAAATACTTCCTACATTCACACCAATTAACCTAGCCCAAAGTAAGCACTTTAAGGCTTGTGTTATGGATACTAGGGTAACGGATAGACATAAATATATCATACATAAATAAGTAATATCAATAGAAATATATACAAACATCCATGACTCAGGTACAAATGCTCATATTCATCATACAAACATCTGCCCCAGGAATAGAACCCAGGACCATCGGTGCGAAAGGCAGGATCGCTATCGTTGCACCAAACGGTCGTCAAAAAAATATATAATATCGTATTTTGAAATATCTCTATAATTTTACACAGCAACAATACAACTGTATGATCGAATAAATATATAAAAATGGTAGTTTTTAATTTTTATATTAATTTCTTTTCTGGTTTCTTTGTCTTATTAATTAAAGACACATAATAATAAAAAAGCCTATAATTCAGTTTATACTGTCTTGTGAAATCGTGCGCAATTTAAATCTAATCTTTTTTCCTATAAAGGTATCTTTTAAGGGATCATAAAGGTACCATTAAATTCTTCGATTTGAATGATTTTGTCTTTGGAAAATTCGTGAAGGTTTGGAAATAGCCATTTTTTGTTATTTTTATTTTAAATACTTACTTTACGAGGACGCTAAGCCAGTGCCGCACTTTTTTTTCAAAATTAAAGAATAACGTACTAAAGCTATCAAATAAGCATCGTCGCTTACCATCAGGCGAGATAGCGGTCAAATGCTTACCTATTCACGGTAAAAAAATATAAATCTTACACTATCGCGTCTCTCACAAATTTAAATAAAACCACTTTAATCGTATCCATTGCGCGATTAATCTGTTTTTTATATATAATTCTGATGTTTCAATTCCCTACAGGAGCCGTAATCA
The DNA here is from genome assembly GCA_927399485.1 of Calamotropha paludella. Lineage (NCBI taxonomy): Eukaryota > Metazoa > Arthropoda > Insecta > Lepidoptera > Crambidae > Calamotropha > Calamotropha paludella. Next base: position 10,549,560 of record OV656826.1, on the reverse strand, counting down.
GGATGACTAAGGTAATGGTCGTCACGAGGGTGACGTTAAAGTGGTTTTATTTATTAAAAGCATTTGAAATCTATACTCTATACATATAAATAAAATTGGAGTGTCTGTTTTTAATATTGACATAACCGTTTTTTACTACATGCATATGAATATATATACGGTACATACACTAAAATAACATTTTTTACAATTTTTGTCTGTCTGTCTGTCTGTTTGTTCCGGCTAATCTCTGAAATGGCTGGACCGATTTTGACGGGACTTTTACTGGCAGGTAGCTGAGGTTATAAGGAGTAACTTAGGCTACTTTTATTTTAGAAAAATAATGTTACATTATTCCACGCGGACGAAGTCGCGGGCGGCCGCTAGTATTCATATAAAATTGCTCATTTCTTTTCCTCAGTTTACGGTTCTCTTAAAATACTGATATTTTTAGACTCAGTCACGAGTTATTAGAGCTCAAAACTTTTATAACATGAGTTCAAAGTTGATACAAGTAAATGAGATGTAAGAACAGGTTTTTTCAATATGAATACTTTAAATAATCACATCCAAGCTCTCTTAGTATTGTTAACCTATATCGTCGCAACCACTAATTATTCCAAAAAGTTCAAACAAAACAAAAGAGGTACAAACCCGCCACTCCCAGCTGTTAACCTACACGTCGTTTTATTAGGTAGCTAGTGTTATTGGACGCTGTCCGTTGGATAGATAGGTTTTACATGCTTATACAGACGTTGATGAGGGAAAGTTTACGGATGGTTCGAGTATTATTAGATACGTTCTATCAATACTATGGTATAAGATAACCATTTCTAGTACTCTTCTTGAAGCTCATTTTACACCTGTTCTTAAAATAACAGTATTTGATGATTGATGATAGCGCTTCAATGAACACGTATATTTGCTCTGTTTTAGATACCTGCTTGTTTTATAACAGAGAACTTACATTTTAAAAATATGTATTTTTATTTCACGAATTATATTGGAATTTGCTGATTGATTATCATGCCACTAGCCTAGATTATATTTATGCAACGAGTCAAAAAATAGCCTTGAACTGTAAAATTAATAAGTTAAACCATTTTTACCATCATTAAAACGATCGTTTAGTGCAATGGTAGCCGTCTGGTGCATCTTGCCTTTTACACCGACGGTCCTGGGTTCAAATTCCAGAACGTGATGTTGGTATTATGAATACGATCATTTGTATCTGAGACATGGGTATTTATATATATTTTTATGAATATTTTATTTCTAAATACTACATATGTTTTGTAGGCAAGTGAGAGCAAATGGGGGCTGGTTTATGAGGAAAACACGTTCCGTTTAGGGTATAAGTTAATATAATATCAAATCAAAGAAAACCAAACATTTATACCAACTATAAAAAACGCGACTGACATCCAATTTCAAAGCAAAAAAACTATAAAACTTATTACTTTGTATTTTCTATTTTTCTGCAGTTTAAATAAAATATTGTAAGTGTAAAATAACGAATTTTACACTTACAATAAATAAGAACTATTTCAATAGTAATATTAGTGAAAACTGTTACAAAATTTCAAACCCATTTCATATTGAATGTCAGTCGGCCTTTGTAGCTAGATTAGAAAAATATTGGATGTTCTGTATTTCGTATTTTGGTCGTTTGCTCGTTACGCTATAAAAAATATTATTTATTTTAATTTAAGATTATTTGACATGGGTCAACTCTATCTTTTTTTATACCAATCTTTTTATACATATCGATAAATGTTGAAAATCACCTTAGAATTTTTTTACAGTTTTTAACAGGTCGATGAAATGCTGAGTCATACATAAAAATGGCGTTGAAAGTTCATAACGAAATAAATCGTTGTTTTCACAGTTTACTTATTCTAAAGTAAGCTTCTATTTTAATAAAGTTTGTTAGGCAAAATCAACCGAATGTAAAAACAACATTATCTATCTATCTAAACATCATAGTATATAGTAGCACAAGCCTAAGGTCAAACTCAAACTATTGGCAAAGGGCAAATTCAAATTCAATTATACATAGAATTACTAGGAAACAATGTCACTATATTTTCCAATTGTATCAATATTCACGCTACTTAAGTAAAAACAGAAGTTTATGTTCAAGTGTTTTTAGATCGGTATAAAACCTTAATTTTCAGTGCAACTTTTACACCACGGTCTTGGTGTAGATAATTATGTAAGAATTTATTTGAATACACCTAAACTTACTTTGTAAGAATTAATAGACTTGCATTAAGTTTACTCCATATTTATTATTGAAAAGATTAGTCCTCATTGTGGGGACGAGATGCTAACTTTATGGCCACCGATCCGATGACCAGTCCATGCAAAAATCGCTTCATCGCTGCAATCATAGGGCGAACGCGCTGAAAATTCTAAGTAAAGCATTAATGTTAGTATTATTAAAGTAATCCCTTATTAAGGCCACTTAAAGATTTAATAAAATGTTAACTGCCACACTTCCAAAAGTTTATTTTATATTTGGGGTAAAAATGTCGTTTCATCTGTTGAAATATCGGAGCGCAGCTGTTGCTTTCATTTTGCAAATAAAAATATATCCGCCTTGGACTATTCATTATAAATGACATCTGTCTTATGCACGTCGTATACGATAGTAAACTTTTTCGTTTTTTTTTTTCGTAAATGTTTTTCGCAAATAACTTTTACAATTTTAGATGCCAAAGTTGTAAATTGCTTAATATTAAATTCTATTTGAATTTGACATCTTTTGAAACTTTTAAATGTTTGTGAATATAAATACTGCGCTTTTAAATAAAATATTTAGTGAGCGAATGCAGAAGAGGAAATAGATTGTTTATTATAAATGAACGTTTCGAAGTGAAATATTCATATATTTTTTACTAAAATTCTGTTTTTTATATGATTTTGCGTTAACAACTCTCAAGACTGATATCGGAAATAACAGAAGTTAATTAACAAACTTTCAAAACAGAATTATTTACAACATCGGTTTTTTTTTTAACTTTTGTACTTCTATTTTTCGTTTTATAATAAAGAATATAATTCTATAAAATTGCATGAATTCTCAAAATTTCAAGATTAATAATAATAATTTCTATTTGTATATATAAATAATGTTCATGGCTTAAAGATGGCTCAAGGGCTACCTTTACCTACTGTACGGTGTAGTATCGGATTATCATATCTAAAACAATATGCAAAACAACAATTCTGACTACTATTAATACAACAAAAACTATGACCACTTAAGAAATAACAATTTTGTAATAAAAACGTACATAAGGAATGAAAGAATAATGTCAATAAAATGACCTGTCTATATTTATATCTTACAAACTACGAAAAAGACATTAATAATTAAAAAAATATATAATCAAAAAGTAAAAGACCAAATTTTACATATTCGATAAATAAAAGCAAAGCAATTACTGCCATATAAGAACATGTTACACCATGTTGAACTTAGATATGTTATGCAAAGTTTCAACTTCAGAAACTCAAAGTTTAGAGTTTAGCGAAACTTCGAGCTTCACAGTTGCAGATCCCGCTTCAGAAGACGTCAAAAACAATTCCCTTGTTATAAGCAGGCTACTAATTATAACACAGTATTGCAAAGACAAAAATAGAAATAGGTTTGCCATTTAAATAGACTGCTGATCATTAGAAAGTCTGCTGAAATTCACGTGATCATAATGATTCATAACACTGGCAATAGACGCCCGACCACATTTTTCTTTTTGCAACATCGTTATTTGCACATGATTTATTTGCACATTACGTGGTATATAAGATTATAAAAATTTAAGTAGGTACTACATGTATGTTTGTATACCCTTACAGCAAGCAAATTCTTCAGACCACTCTTTATATATATCAGTACATCAAATAAAATAGTATAGATGCATATAATATAAATAACATCTATGATTTTTATATTATTCCATTTTCAATGCTATCTTATATAAATGATACCTATATGATTATACTTTTGATAGCAAAATATAAGAAATCGAATAACCTGAGCATAACCTGTGAGGCGAGTCACTTTTTCTAGTACTTTTCATTTAAAGATTTTAAATGAAAAATACAAGAAAAATAGTAATTAATTATCCTCAAACAATTTCATTTATTTAGAAATTAATAAAAATTATACTGCTATAAAATTCAGTATATTTTGGGAATACTTCTTTCAAGATATAACATATGCTTGTAATAAATCTTATCTGTGCTGCAACATCATTTCGAATTTTATTATGAAATTTTATGACCAAACTCTAAAGTTGCGTTCTTTTATTGATTCTTCTCTTTAAAACTTCCGTGTTACAATATATTTAGCTTAACCCGGGGCTTCGTAAGTTTTATAAATGAACGAGGGTTCACCATACAAGGCGGCTGGTGTTGAAACACGTACGAAACATAAAGGATGAGGTACACATATTCATACATTTATAATTGACCGTCGTGAGAGATTCATAGAGTGCAGAAATTTTATACAATCGCTTATTTATATTTTTGCATGTGACGATTAATGGCGCGTTGGCGAATCGGTGTGATTGCGGAATCATAAACAGTAACAATTTTTATTTCGTGCTAACACATAGAACATATACAAATAAACTAAAAAGTAACACAAAAAAATTAACGATACTATAAAATTCTGAAACAATTTTAACTAAAAAACTTACTGTGTCCCACGTCTGTACCAAATGGGTGACTATTTCAGCTTCCGTCAGCATGAAAGTTGACTCTGGTTTCCAATTGGTTTTTTTATTTTTTGGCGTGCTTTTCAACGGCGTGATTGAGGAAGAAATTTTCTCAAGAACCAGCCTGAGATGGGTGGTCAAAAAAATATTATTGCGAACTCCTTCGTGTTTTAGAAGGCCCGTTAAGCTCCGGCTCCGGTACGTTCCGGTTGCATCTGCAATGCAATTGGCATAGGTATATCATGGCTTATTCTCCCGACGATGCTTTCGTTCGTAGGAAAGGCCTGTGACTCAGCAGTGGGGACTAATAGGCTAGCGATAATGATTATTCGCATACAAAATGTCTACAGACAGAATAATTTCAATATGATCGTATCTATGTGTATGCTTACTGGTTCAGATTCATTCCAACCAAACCATTTAATCTAGCGAATGTCTCAATCACCTGTCTTTCAAACTGAAGTTATAACAATACAGGTAACATTTCTATAACATTCTCTGAACACATAACAATAGATGCTTTGTGTGACATATTCCTTACAATAAGCACCTTGTGGAACAATGAAGATATTTTTGTAACTAATAGCTAGACTAAGAATCTTATTTCAATGAAGTTATATATGTATATTTATATTATAAGGACGTCATCTAAGACTCCGCAGTCATTGACTCTTAGCGTAAAAAGTCTTGTAAAATATAAATTTGAAAGTATAATTTTTGACTTTTTGGTGGGTGCGGGAAGCGTCACGTTGATGGTTTTGTTTATCTTGTTGAAATTTGTGTTGTGATGGATATTAATGCGTGATAATGGTGCATTATTAACCACTAAGTGATGGTGAACATACAAGAGTGTTGGCAAGTGTAACAAAGCAGCGGAAGTTGTCTTTTCCTGCTCAAGAAGTCCACGGGGAGGTTTCACCAAAACCCCACACATTTACTGAAACCTAGCAAAAATATATATAACTGACAATTATACTTACTTGACACTGGCTAATTGCACAAATCGTGCAATCCATAAATAAAGGGAAAAAGGTATAATTATTAAATTAATCCTTTGGTTCCAGTAGTTTAGTTCTTTTGTGCGGTACCGAACTATTAATTATATTTTGTCGCATTAGTTCGGTTATGACGTCACCGTCTGTTCATATTAACAAACACTCAAAAGTTTACGATCCACTTTGAAAGTTATATCGTTTTGTCTACCAGTAAATATAATACGGGATTTTTTACAATTGATTTATTATAGCTTGCCAACACACACTATCGTTAACCGTAATACCGTAGAACAAGTATCAATAGTTTAATTTGACATCGAAACCAAACTAAAAAGAAACAATATTTAGTACCGGACAAAACCGATCCACTGGGACTAGAAGAATTTATCTAATAATATCGAATAAAATATTCCAACAAACAAAACATGTTTAAAGTTTTCCCTCAGGAAAAGCTTGATGGCTATGTTTGCTATAGTAATACATAGAATTTGAAGAGACGGCGCTGGGATCAGTTTAAGAAATTCTTGGAAAAAAATATCGATGAGCTTGTCTAGGTCTCAGTAGTTTAATTGGAAGAGTACACGTTGAGATAGTGATGGATGTAAATATAAAAACATATCAGTAAATTGCCTAAATAACAAAAAGTATGATAAAACTTTTTTACGCTGTATGGTGTTTTAATATCCATGTCTTCTTCTGCTCCCATTCCACCTATCGTCCGTAAAGGCTTCATTCATTTTTCCGTGCGAGGCAACGATAAGTAGACGTGCCGATTACCCAAGTTTACGATTCCCTCGCTCTCATAGATATTTAAATTCCATTCAGCTTCTTAAAATTCCAAAAAAGGTCTTTTTAATGTTTTTTTTTTTTTCTGCATTCGCAATGCCATATTACTACTAGGCGATGCAGTCGCTAAGCATAAAGCTTCGCTAGCACCATAAATTGGAGCGGATCGTAAAAATTTAAGAAAAAAAAATCATAATCATGAGAACTTCCAAAAAACGCGCGCTCTTTGTTTCAATGGGAAATCCCATAGAGCCAATGTTTTTTGATAATAACTTTTTTATTTTTGTGAATTTAAAAACGGGCTCCGTCACAACCTGGTCCTAAAACTGTTGATTCGATTCCATACAAAAAATATTAAAATCGGTTAAGAACTCGGGAAGTTATGGCGTAACAGACATTGCGCCATTGAAGCTGATCCATGGGAGCTTCGCTCGCTTCGCTTCCAATAAGACATAAAATACGCATGAAAAAATAACGTCCACGCCTCCGACAACACATCTGCCGGCGTCTCGGTAGCTCAGCGGACAGACCATTCGCCCAGATAGCGAAAGGTCGTGGATTCAAATCCTACCTGAGGGCGCGAAGGCGTGGTCGTATTTTACTTGCGTATTTTATGTCTTAAAGCTCTTTTTAATTAAAATAAATTACATTTAGCATGTGTGAATTTAGCTTGTATGCTTAGAGAACTAGATTGTTATTTTTACACCTGAACACTAAAGCGTTGAAATATAATTGATCAAATGTAGGTATATATTACTTACGTCAAAAGTTCAGTTGTTATGATTTATGTGAAAAATAAACTAACAATTATAGCTGTGGAACATACTGTGGAAAAAATGTGCCTTTGTTAAATTATTCAAACCTATGTGTTTTTAGCAACTATTTCAATCTCATGAATTTACTCGCATCCGTATCGTCTTTTTTATTTTGATGAAATGTGCATAAACAAATATATAAAACAATGAATGAAAAAAGTATACTAATAAATAGTCGTAATCTTATGTCTAAACTTTTGTATACTCATAACAAAACCGATTCAACAACGACCCGTTAAACAATAATGTCCCAAGATTTGACGGCGTTAAAATTAATCTTTGCTTTCGAATTGTACTTCATTAGAGAGAACGACACATTTAAACTTTTCCCATGAAAATTTCACAAGGATTGAAAGTAATTTCAGTCTTGAACGTACGGTGTTGTTTTTGTGTATATGTGTGAGAAATTTCAATATATCCGTTGAGTTTAGTGAGAGTTATGAACAATTTATACAGCAAAAGATGTTTTTAATGAAATTACTGTCGAAACCAAATTACATCATTTGTAATGAATAAAATTACAGATGTATTATATGCAACACCTTAGTATCATTGATCTTTCTTTTTATGGGAAAATTGATAAATAACTCTGCTCCGCCTAATGTGTTAAGAAAGCAGAGTCCAGATTCGAAGACAGCTAGTAATATAGGGATATGCTGCATAGTTGCCCACGCCTTACCGACCTACAAGATGCTTCATATTGTTCATACGATGGGTGACCAAATGTATAAAGAAACAATCTACAACCTTGGTTTGCAATATTGATAGTTGAGTTAAATAAATTGACATGAAATTATCTCTAAACTTAAACCTGTTACATCAGCTTTGATGGAAGAACATATAAATGAAAATGAAGATAACTTTATTCAAATGCACTTAAAAATAAGTAGTTTTGAATAGTCCAACATTTATACCTACCACCCATTCAGGACGTCTTTTAACTGACAAGAAGAATGGGCGCAAGAAACTCGTCAGCTTTAACAGAAGTAACGACATTTACAATATAATACGTCGTACCATACACAATCCACAAAAAAAAACAAACAAAAAAAAACAAAATTATTTTGTTATGACAATACTAATAGTGTAATGATATCATTACTTCGTTGATTACAACAAAGTCAACAAGTATCTGTACTTACTTAAAGTAAGTACAGATACTTGTTAACTTACTTAAAGTAAGTACAGATAAGATTACTGAAACTTATTTTCAATCAAAATTCTAAAGCAAATTACTTTGCAACCTTACATTACGTAAGTACTTATAGAAAAATGGTTATCTAAAAGCCCGAGTCTTAATTTGAAAAAGAACTATATCAAAAAGGTCAAAATAAAAAAGATCCTACTATTCCATTCCTCTTTTAGTGTCGTTGAAAGCTCTAAGTTATATAATGAAAAGGACGTTGAATAAAAGTGAATGAAAGAATAGAAGCTATTGAGAAGCTAGGAAAAGATATAATCAAAGGAAAATTCCAATCAACTAAATTGATGCTTTTCTTACATAATTTTTTTAAAGTATATTTACATCTTTTATATATCTACTTAAATTAATTTCGTAGGTTGTAAAGCCAGCGGATAATGCGCCGGCAATTCAGAATCATTGACCTGAACTAAATTGAACTGCCATTCAGGCGTCTCTTTGAATATATTACACTTTTGAGATTCACGCAACGATAAATTTAGGAACACTTGGAAAATTTTGTCATCATACAATACAAAAGCTGCTGATAAATCGTTACCACTAAGAAAATTTATCTTCTTGCAAAATTGTTCAAATCAAATTATTGATGAGTTTTTAAAATAATAATTTCTTTAATAGCATATAGTGTTTTGGCGAATAGTGTATAATGTATTTGAAAAAATGTGTTCGTAGATAAAAAAAATAGTGTTGAGAAAAAATAAAAAGAGATAAAAAAAAATTAATTTTAAAGACTTGTTTTCGATTTTTCAAACTACTGAATGGTTATTCTGGTGAATTTTACTGATAAATTAATTTCAGCTTCATCTGTTATCAGCGTAAGTTAAAGCATAGCAAAATGTATAAGGGTAAATAAGAAAGCTTTCTTGCAGTAAAAAAATAAAATTAGTAATAGTTAACTATTACTATTTTATCTTGCTGTGATGAAAGTTTAATTGTTAGTTTCCACAGTAATTGAGTCAATGATACAGTTAAGTAAATATTAAAATAATATTATTGTTTTGTGCGCCCTGTTTCACTGTAAATCATTCTAAACCGGAATGCCATGGAAGAAGCATAGAACGCTGTTCAATTCCTATAATTTGCAAACAAAAACGTTTTGAAAGTTGACTTCAGTGGCTTGATTATGCAGCACGCAACTTGTGCTGAGATAGCTTAGAGGTAAATACTGTAGCTTAAACATTCTATAATTTATGTGTCAAATTAAAACAAATCCCAATTCTAAGCTAAGATGGCTGAAATTTTCAACTTGTTATACTGGGATGCGTAATATAACTGGTTTATACATTTTGAGACTAGTTATTAACATTTAGAAACTCTAACTATTTTTTGCATATCAAAATCTATTTTCACTTCTTTTCAAGCAGTCACCTAAGTAAATGAGCAATATTTTTTAATATGCCAGCGCAGCAAGCAAATTTTTATCGTGGACGGATAAGGAGAATAAAAATTCCATAGAGAATTATTAATGTATTTGAGGTAGGTATGCAAAATTGCTCCTCACAGTTAAAAAGAACGTAACGTCGTAAAGATACGAGTCCGCATACAAAATAATAATTCACTTTTACCTTGTTGCTTTTAAATAATAAAAAAAAATGTTGAAATAAAAACTGATCAACAACAACCAAATTTAAATCTTGTAAAAATTAATAGTTTAAGGTTTATTTATAGTTTAGTAGAAGGTGAAGTAATAGGAATAATCTTTTTTTAATATCATTTTAGGGGAGATACCAATCTTTAGGGGAGGCCTCCATCCAGAAGTGCAGCACTGATGAAAAAACATTTCAAGAAACTTTTAAATCTAAGGAAATCAAAATTTCGGTATCTAATACATTAAGACTTCTATAGCCATAGGGTTTTTAGGCCCGTAACGAACAAAGAGGATATAGTTCAAATAAACCTCACAGGTTATCACCACATGTGGACTCCCTCGTACACAAGCATATATTTTATCAAGAGGGGAAAACGAGATTATTAGGAACGGCTTATCACCTTGTTAAAATCCTTTCTAACAAAATGAGATGCGTTGTGGGTTCAGGTAAAAGGTAAATAGAAATAAGACTGAAATAATTGAAATGATTAAGTCTCTCCTAGTCCTAGAGTACCAAAAAAGAGAATGTCGTTAAAAAGGCAAGAGAGAATTTTAATTTATTTGTTTTTTAAATTTAATGTCAATTTATTTTATTAGTTTTAAGTTTCTAATAATATTATTGTGACCTTACAGTGCTCATGTGTATAAACTATGTGATTGTATGCAATGCAGTAAATATTCTTTACTATTCTAAAAATGACTAATAATGCCGCAAGTAATCACCATACTTTCATTTGTAAAAAGGAAGACAGAGACAGCTTCAGTTTTAAACCATGTCTATATTTGACAATGTTTAATAACGATTTGATTTTTTGTAGTATTTTGTAATGAAAATGAGATATCATTGAAATATGCAAAAATATACAAAAATCAAAAAATAAGAAAAGATATACTTTACTGTAGAAATATTTAAAAGATTATATATTAATTAAAGAATGTCTTTCTTAATAGATAATTATGTAGACAGCATATAAGTTCATGTAATTTTTAGCACAAGCAGCTATTGACAGAAATAATATGAAACGACGATAAAGTCAATTTTATCGCTTAGTTTCTTTAATCAAATCAGTGTTGTTAAAAACATATATTATGAAATTTGACTGCAGACCTTTTTCTGTATTAAATGCAGAGTTTTAATGTATTTTTGTTGTAATGAGTTTTGCTAACAAATATTTTCAAAGTATAATCAAATTTTATAATTCAATTCAACGCAGTAACTTTCCTAGTTGAGGTAAAAATTACTTAAAGTTAAATTGAAATCAGTATTATTTAATGCAAATCAAGTAGGTAGTTCATGGATGTGTTATGGTTATGATTTATAATTTCGTTTTACTGCATAAATTATTAAAGTTCTTTTCAGCTTCTGCAACGAAAATATGTTTCAATAAATAAAATTTTATTAAAACTAGCTAACCCGGCCTCGCGTTGCTGGTATAACCCGGCTACGTGTTGCCATGGTAACGTTAATTGATTATAAAAACTGTTATTCTTAGGCTTATGGTAACTATGGTAACTATATATGGTACATACCCACAAAGTACTTCTTTTATATAGTAGAGATCTTCGATCATATAATATGATCGAAGGTAGAGATGGATAAACAAAAGACAATATCTCGTACATTATTCGGAATCTAAGTTAAGTAGCTTAAGCACTTGTGTTATGGAATTCAGAAACAATGACGGGTACAATACACACAGACCCGAGCCAATATAAAAAAGTGTTATCTATGTTGATGAGACCGGGGATCAAACACAGGACCTCGGAATGGTGTTACCGAGGTCGACAATGTAGTTTTGACATAAAAAAATATTTTTTTAAGGTAATTTGGGTACTGAGATATTATTAATACGCAATGTAATAAACATCAGACAGGGAAAAATACTGTGCAATACAACATTATTTCTATTAAGTTAATGATATCATAACTAATTGCGGGAAAGCCCGTAACTTCTGTACCATTACTATAATTGTTCCAGCAAGAATACGACATAATTCATTTATTGCTTAAAATCTATGTTTTTGGACATTTCATATGATGCGGTTAGCTTAGAGTACATTATTATGGATACAATAAATAAAAAAGTGTAAAAAATTAAAATTAATTTGTGTTAAAGTTGGTAGAATTTTATTTTTATGTATGTACTTATAATATGCTGATAAAAACAATATTTGAGAATACAACAAAACTATAGGCAATCCATGAAATACATGAAAGCCAAATCTTTTAATTTTTTATCTTAAATAAATAAATAAATAAATCTTAGTTACATTTGCACTAGGTAAATGTTCTCTACATTTGCATAGATAGAAATCCTTTTCACAGATACACGGAACGAGCGTAGCGCCAATAAAAAGTAGAATGTAAATTCAGTGTTACAATAGCTCGATATCAGTTGGATAGGCAACGCGTCTAGAACTTACGGGTGCATTAGCAATTGAAATCGGCTGATATAAACTTCGGAACGGAGTCGAATGGTAAAAATCGGGTGCATTTACACCGTCTATGAAAGGAATTGAAAAGTTTTACGAAAATATCTACGTATTTTCACTGAGTCGCTTTTAAATTCTTCTCTTCGGTAAGAGCGCCGCGCCGCAGTGAATCTATGTCGGTTCGGAGACTCCCTCGGCAGTAATGCCGTCCATCTTAAAAACCGCTACGGTGACTTGATACTCTCGGCTTGAGGTTTATCTTAGGATTTCCCGTTTTATAACGTAGCGAATCTCATATAAAGAACCTTTCGATTAGCGATCTATTATCAGCCTATTGATGTTTAAGCTTTAGGGACAGGTTGGGAATCAATAGACGAAATCACCGTAGGGAGAAAGGGCCATAAATCGTAACGCGGCCCAATGCGGATTTGGGGGTGCAAACGACCCATGGGTACATGCATTCCCATTCGATAATCTGGGTGTTGTCGGCCTCGAATAGACTATATCTTGTTTTTATATAAAAAAATGTGTTTGTTCTTTTTTGTAGTTTACTTATATTATATTTTTTGTGATTCTGTGTGTCTAGTAAATATTTCTTTCTTCTTCTTTCGTAAATGATCCTTGCTAAAATTAGCTACCTCCGTAAGTCCCTTCTAAACCTTTTGCTTGTCAGAATGATCTATATAACACAAAACAGGGAGATTAAAATAGCCCTCGTTGAGTTTCTTATCGGTTATTCCTTGTAAATGATTTTCAGCTGTAGATTAACGAATCAGCGTAGATTCTCGACCTTCAAAAGCGTCTGTCTTAACCAAATAAATGATTTTGAGTATTGCGTCTATAAAATGAATGATATGATGATGATGAAATGAGAGAACAACTGCAAAGTGGAATGAATAAAATTATGTAGGTATGTTAAATTTAACGAATTGGCGTATTGCACTTCACAATGAATCAGTGACGAGTTTGCCGATGCTTACATTTTTAAATGGTTTATACCAATAAAATGTCCCTTTGGACATAGTCTTATATGATTATAAGACGAATATAAAACTATGAAGCTTGTTAGTCGTAACTGCTGTAAGTTATCTACAAGCACAAAGAGCTTGAGATAAAGAAAATTCAGTATCCGCTAACCCGCCATGGCGAAAGTTGCATTTTTTACTTACCTTTCGGCACACATCGACGATATAATGTAGAAATAGTGTTGTTTGGCAGCTCTATTCGCTAAGCAGAGATAAACATAATGAAAATTTAATAGAGAAAAAATTTTTTTCCCGGAAATGATACTTATAACTAGAGAATTACGTAAATTATGAACAGGATAAAAAACTTTTTAAAAACAATTTATGATTTTTTCAATTCAAACAAAAATCAACAATTTTTATTCCTTTCAGGAAATTGCTTTTAGTGAAATTGAAGTGAAAGTGTGAAATATTCTTGGTTTTTAAACCTAGATATTTAGAAATAACCGACTATTCTAAAAAGTATTTTAAATTTTATTGTGAGAAAAATAAGACTCTTTTTACAGTGCAACACACTATAGGGCATGCCTTTCAGTGAATCTGAGATCAATGATTCACAAGGATTACGATACCGACACACTTTCCTCGCCTCCTATATTTTCAGGATTTTGGCTGGTGCATTAAGTAAAGTCTTGACAAAGCCGTTAAGAGTTACCATATAATACACGCTTTGTTGAAAAATACCGAAGTATGTATATAATCATTTTTGACTTGTATTTTATTCATACTTTTAGCTAACATTATTTTTTCTACGCCAAAAATTTAAAAGTTTGTAATTTTTTATTGGATTATTAATATTGACTTTTAATTTTGATAAGGCCTGCTTCTTTAATTTAATAATAAAAAAATTACAACAAAAATCAATCATAATATTTAATGTTTATTAAATTATGAATTCTTATAGTCAACGAATACCCAAGTGACCGTTAATTTTTAATGACCAACGCTTCATTGAACCGATATAATTTGTACCGCAAGAAGAATAAAAGCGTAAGTCGTTTTATGTCAGTCTTGATTTTTCACCACTGAAAAGAAAAACACAGCTTACATAAGTTCAATTTTTTGCATATTGAAGTAGTTGTATTAAAATGTAGTCAGTGGAATTTTGCCTTCGCCAAAAAGATATCGATGAAAAAAGCAATTTTGTGGATTACTCAGAAAATAAATAAAAATCTGCATGGAAATAGCGTTATAACTTTTAAAATCTGGAGAAATCTCTAGAAAGTCTTTTTTGTCGAAAAAATAATGACGTTATAATAGTAGTAAACATTTTAACTTAATTTTCCTTACTCTTAAATTATTGGTCCCCACAAATTATCGCGATGACCATGAGCTATGTTTTAAACTTATTAACAGTTAAAGCTGTTTGAATGATGAAGCAAAGTGATTAACATCTCTTGTGAGTGTGATACCGCTTACGGCTTTGTTCCCCTAAAAATATAAATGTCCAGTTCACATAAGCGCTTACACTCACGAATTCTTCATAAGTTTATATTATATGTTTGTTATAAATATATTAACAATCAAAAATTATTAGTAAGATTTATATAAAAATATCGACCGAATACATAAATACATAAATTATATCAGAATTTATAATACAAGATAATATAATTATTTACGTTAAACTTTGTTATGTCAGGATCTGCTCCATATTAAGCTTCGTAAATAAAGTAAATACTTAATCAATTCTTAGTTTAGTATTGAGCTCAGATTTAAGTTCTTTAAAATACGTAAATGTAAAATGTCCATTTTACACTTACGCTTTTGTTCTTCTCGAGGTACGAATATCATTTTCTATTTAGATTTAAAGCAAGTATTTTATGTTATGTAACATTTTATAATCATTAATGTTAAATTTACCCTCTTTAATGGATCATAATTACAAACCCTCAGCAGAGCATACACAAACCCCAGTGGAAATCTTGATGTAAATTAAATTAAACCTTAACCCAATATTTATTTAAGCGAAGGTCGACAATTACCTAATAAAACTAATATAAAATATTTATGTTTGAATGTAAACCTTATCAAAAAGACATAAGGATTGTTAGTTTGGGTATCAATACGTAAAAGTTATGGTAAATTTCCGCATAATATTCTTGTTTAGTCAACACGATAGTAAATTGGCTGGACTATATTAAAAACGCAGTGAAATCCTCAAATCTCAAGCCTGCAATAGCTGACCACCGCATTGATTTTCAAAGAGGAGCTCTTTTCTTTTTTGGATGGAGAGATTTTAGCATACCATAGAATGCTTCCAAAGACTCTCATCACAGCTATGGTATCCGGTTATATATTTTAATTATATATTTAAATATTCTCTTGTTATAAATACAAACATAAACAATGGATTGGGCATTATTTTGTATTTTTCATTACCTCTTTAGTTTCAGAGTCAGTACAAATAACGCCAATAAAACTAAACAGACCTATTACGCCTTGGTGTCACAGCCAGTCTATTTTATCTATTGACTTGAAAACTTCAAAGAATGGAAGGAGTAGTGAAGCTCGTCTCGTTTCAGAGATTATTTTCACTTCAAATAAGTCGCTGTATTATTAAACCTGCCATTCTTTTATTCATCCCCTTTATGCGAGAAACGTTTTAGGCCATTTGTAGTATTCAAAGTATTTCCTCGTCGCTTATTAAATATTTCAAAAATTAATTTCGGTACAGGTACTCTTTCTTTATGGTTTTTAGGTCATATCCGGATAGAAAGATCAAACAAATAATAGAAATTATTATATAAATTTTTTTTTCTTAATTTCATGAGGTATAAATATAATGAAATCTAAATGTATTTAGACAAATCACACTAAGAATTCATCGTAAGAAGAGAACGTAGAACTAATCGTAAGCACCATAAAGTCATCTATGAAAGTATTTATAGATGGATTTCTTTTATTATTTGGAAATAAATCATCAAATCATGATAACGGCCGTTAGAGTATTAAATTATCTGGTGAATTATATTATATCTATCGATTGAGTCATACAAATCATTGTCATAAAAATACGAAACATTTAGTTTCAGATTGTTGTCACTAGCTTCGCTTTACATATGCAAAAGAGCTGTTTTGATCCATAAATAATTATTTTTGTATACTAATAATAGCAGACTGAGGTGCAAACAAAATATCTAATTAATAAACATTTCAAGATAAAAGCATGTAGAGAGTTGATTATGTATGTGTATTCGAATACATAATATGCTACCACATGAAATAAAATTACTATTTACATCTATTTTGGAATATACTGATTAATTGGGTCAAAGAAAAAGCTATTATGACCTATACATTTTTATAAATGTCATAATTTTTATACAACTTATATACAACTAAATTATATTATATACAACTAAACCCATTCTAAATAAAAAAATGAACTCAAGTCCAATATCAATATCTACTAATCTACTTCAGGGAAACATTTGGATTTACATAAACATGGCGTACCCCTGTTCTGTAGAATAGCAACATATACTAAATAAATAACGTGTAAATAAACTTACATGCAAATATTTACATAGATTACGATAATTAATGTAATTATCGTACACAACAAGACAGTTACTTTTCTGTTAAATTCTTATTTTTATTTGCTACTGGTATTAGTTTCTACTAAGCTACTGCTTAAACTAACAGCTATTTCATATTCGCAACTCGTTACACGCTACATCATAAAACAGCATACTTACACTCCATGCTTTTACTCTTAGAATTGGTTCTACCAAACTGAACACCTGCATAAACTAGGCTGATAAAATCTCCCATACTAAGTGAAGGCAGTACCTTTTATAGCCTATAAACTTCAAACGGTGCTTGGGTGCTCACGCTAAAACGAAGCATGTCAGAGAATACTGGATACTATGTATTTTGTGACTTTGAGTGCTAAAGTAAAACATTGTAAGAGAACATTTAAATAACAATATAATTAAATTAAAATTTTAACTATACCTTTCTTTATTGCATAGGAACCCAAACATTGTGTTCACAAGGAAAATAAAAAGGTTGCAGTGATATCAAACTAAAACAAATAAGAGGCTGAAATTCTCCAAAAATTTTGATGCAAATTCAGTTCAGACTTTGAGATATTTTTTTACGTTTTTATTATCTATCTAAACAACATACTTAAGAAATGGTTTTTGTGTATGTTTTGGAATTCAGAAATGAATTAATAGGTGTCAGCGTGGTGAATCATTAATCAGTTTTATAAGGTTTTCCATACATAATGAGGGTCTGTCTTCCAGCAGTGTATAAATTTAAAAGACTTATAATAACAACTTTTTATATCAATCATTTTTTACAATAATTTAAAATTGAATCGTGTTATGTATGTCAATAATTAAGATAAGATGAGATATATTTATTTGCTTGAATATTGTTACATGTTTCAAATAACTATTTCCTAACATATTCTGTCGTGATGTCAATGTGTAAATATGCAGTTATAAGTTTAATTTACAAAAAATAATAAGAATTTTGTAAACAATATTTCCATGAAAAATAATTTCATAATAAACAAGTTATATTTAAAAACATGTCAATAAAATAATAACAATAAAACAGATTACAATTACCAGTCCTGAAAATAAATAACTAAAACAACCTACGACTACAATGAGATTGATCGCAGCCATAAACTTACAGTTTGCAATTGTTAAGTTTTTCATTTCTCTACGGATCTATTTCTTAATTAAAAGTTATTCTAGTGTATTTAGAAAATGTTGATTTGCAAAAATATCTACTGACTTGATTTAGTTAATTACGTATATCAAATTCTTGCCATTTTATTGTTATATAAATGCTTTTCGTTCCACATCGTTACTTTTCCGATGTGCCGAGTTATATAAGTTTTCGTCGAACACAGCATATCGATCGCTTGTATGAGCACGATCCACCGAGTGCTTGACACAGCGAGTATTAGAATATTATAAAACTAGATGCATCAGCATCTAGGACGTTCGGCCTATGACTGCAAAGTTTAACCAACTTTTACAAGCTGATGATAAAGATATTTCGCCCTAGTAGTCGTGAAAAATGTTTACTAAAGATCCTCCGTGCTGTGTTGGTGAAGTCTGCATCTGCACTTATCAATCCGCATTGACGCCGCGTTGTGTATTTCCATTTACCCTACGCTATTTTCATCTATAGGAAAGGCCGAAGCCCGAGCAGTGACCACATTATAGCCTGATAACGTTGATGTTACAAGTGATACATCCCGTTGACTGGATAAGGATTTTGAAGTTAAAAAACTTAAAAATATAGGCTGCATCGAGAATGCAGCTGCAGTAGAGTGCCTGAAACGCTAGAGAATGTATAATAATCAAGCAATATTGATTATACTTTATAGTTTGTTGGTCACTTGAAATTGTAGTATGGTAAGAAGAACAATATTTTTATTCAGTATCCAAATGTTAAGTAAATATTTACATATCTAAAAAGGATAAAGGTAAGATATAAATATTTTATGCGTTTTTTAATATGTATAGCATATATCTATGTATTTTTCAAATTTGTCACTAACGCAACGTTTGCAAGCATTTGGTTACTAAAAAATTTCCTAACGGGTCCAGGTAAACATCTGCGTTTTGGTTCAGAGGCTACAAAACGAGCGGAGCTGGTCAGCAGTTTCGAAATTTAGTTTTAGAAAGTTTTATTGTAACCTTTGGCTTTTATAATGGCGCTTAATAAATTATTACTTAATAACCAAGAACTTTATGCCTCACAACTACTAAAACGTCGTATGCTCTGTCAAATGCGACCACATCCAATCGAATCGATCAATGAACTGATCAGTAATCAGTACATAAATACAAAGCGAGATGGTAAATTTTGTTCCGATTGTGTCGTTTCGCGGGCGATTACAGCGCCATTTACATCGGCAACGTATGCGCTACGGAGTAATGGTTAATCTTCTTTAAATAATGTTTCTAATAGTATGACTAGGTGCAATACTTCCAAAGTCATAATATAAGCGATCTTGTTATAACGTATTTCGTTTGGATTTTGCAATTAGTCGCGTACTGACCGAAATGAAAAATGTTTCCAGTCAAAATAGCCTTCTTAGTTGGTTACCTTAACAAATGCAAACAAAAGAAAAACGTTTTACAAATATGACGTATCAATATTTAGATATCAGATATTTTATGCCGATTCCATATTCAAATAAGAGTTTACCCAAATGAGTACTTAATATCAATGTGTTACCATATGAAGACTACCGTAGCGCAAAGAAGGTATAACACGAATGTAATGAATAATGTATGGAATACGAAACAGCCCTTGAAAACCTTGTTGACCGGAAGTATTACTATAGATTTTGTATAACACTGAATATGTTAATAACATATTTACCTCAGATATTAAGCGGGACGTGTTACACGATATAAAAAGCTAAGTGACCTTCGTAAAGTCGGTAATCAGATGGGTGATCATAAATAATTTACATGGAACCTCCAGAGATGTTTTTATGATTTTTTAACACGCGTTGTTTTATTCAGATAGAAACATAATAGGTTTATAAGAAGTTTTTTCATATTTTCTTACATTATCAAGTTTTTATATGTACGGTTAAATATCTTATTACATATACCACCTTTGTATGGTATATACACCATATAGATCTTATAATTTATATTGTTATAGTGATAAAAATACAAGGTGTTCGAAGGCAAACGCTTAATAGGTTCTCTCACACATAAAATATTGATAATAGTACGTACAAATTGCATACATGAGCAACAGGAGTAATTTATAGTATGTTATCTCTCGAATCGAACTATTTCTGATTCCATACCACAGGGAAGTGTACTGGGATATCGACACACATAAATTAACTTCCTACAGCAATAGCACACAAAGTTGTGCAGTTGCGGATGACGCTGCACTTATTATCTCTTGCAAACTGTAATAACTACAATAACCTGGCTACATATAGACATAAAATATACCATAAAAAAGCGAAGCATCCGGTTAAAATAGCTCTAAGCCTTAATCTTAAAAAACAAAATAGTAAATTGTAATAAACATTGTCCTAGACAAAGTTTTTTATACAATAAAGAATTACTTAGATAATAGCATGAAATTTTTATATATAATTAATAAAATAGATAGATGATATGAGAGAGAGAGAGAGAAACATTTATTGACCAACACAAAATAGAAATAGATTTTACAAATAAAAGTAACCGTATAGAAGCATAACAGGTCAATCAGGTCCCCGCCTCAGCTTGTGTTGTTACGACACTAATGCATGTCGCAGTAACGCTGGTATTCTGACGGGGCCTGTTTGGTGCGCGGAAGACGGAAAATACATACAGAACGAATATACAAAGATTAAACAAATAGTAAGATAAATTAAAAGAACGAATAACATACCGAAGTCTTACACAACACACCATAAAAAGAAGGTGAACATAAAATAAACATAAAATTACAAACAAGCCTGCATAAAATGAATACCCAAACTTACTAGCAGGGTCGGTGCTGGATAATAAAATAAAAATAAATAAAAAAAAAAAGTGGTCATGTCTGTCTTACAGAGTTAAGAAATATGCATGCTGTGATGTGCTGCG
The DNA here is from genome assembly GCA_927399485.1 of Calamotropha paludella. Classification (NCBI taxonomy): domain Eukaryota; kingdom Metazoa; phylum Arthropoda; class Insecta; order Lepidoptera; family Crambidae; genus Calamotropha; species Calamotropha paludella. The sequence continues at coordinate 10,528,434 of OV656826.1, read as the reverse complement.
TGACGCTTGAAAACCGCGAATTTGCCAAAAAGAACCAATGGCAAAACGTGGAACTAGCAAGGTTTGCGTTGTCATTAAAGTAATAAATCCCCCACGCTAGTCATTAAATAGGCCCATATTCAGTTAATTCTTAGGAAGGTGCAGAGTATAAACCAACCGTGGTCACACTGCGTATGAAATTTACCACGAGGATTGCAGATGCAATTTTTGCAACGTCATCAAGTGATGCTTTAAATTATTCCTCAACGACTGCTTAGTTCTTAGATCTCGCGTCGGAGGCGGAAGATCGTTCCAGCACTAAATCTAAAGGATCCCCGGAACGCTGTAGAGTGGTGCCTCGGCGTGGAGAAAATATAAGAACACGATCTCTCCAAATACCTGCCGTGAGCCTGTGTTTTTTGGAGTTTCATAGAGAGATACTTCGGCTGGTCCGTGCGAACTATACCAAATAATAATGTTGAAAAATGAATACGCCTACGGGCTTCCATTTTCAAAATGTTAGCAGAATTTAGAAAAGGGGTAACATGGGTGCGTGGTGGAATATGGAAACAAAAGCGCGCGCACGCATTTTGCACCCGTTGGATAAGCCTAGCCGTCCGAGCCAGTATGCATGGACCGTAGACTGTGTCACAATAGTTAAGTTTGGAGAGAACTAAAGATTCAAACAACTCAACTCGAAGTTTCTCAGATAAATATTGCTTGATCTTATATAGCAACTTTAACCTGTAAAAACAGTTTCTTGCACATTCCATAATGTGGGTCTCAAAATTTAGACCACCATCCAAGATCACACCCAAGCTCCTTGCACTGTTCACCCGATTTATCAATATGCCATCTATCTGCACTCGTAGCACTTCATTGTTGAGCTTGTTTATATTTTTCCTGCTACCAACAAGCAACAGTTTAGATTTTTGTGGGTTCAAAGCAAGGCAGTTTGCACGAGACCAACCTGAAAGTCTCGCAAGATCATCATTCACCCTGTCTACAGCGATGGCGGAGTCGGGTGGTCTAAATGAGTCGTACAACTGTATGTTATCAGCATATAAATGATAATGACATTCGTGAATGCAGTCTATCACATCCGCACCGTACAAGACAAAAAGAATAGGACCCAGCAGAGAGCCCTGAGGAACGCCGGAGCAGGAGAGTAAGATTTGCTCCCGTCATCCCTGATCAACTCCACATATTGGCTTCTGTCAGACAGGTAACTCGAGAACCATCTAACTGCGTATATAACTCTATTGTATCGAAGCCATAGAATGACAACTTGGACAGCAAAAGCGCTGTGTTTATGCAGTCAAAGGCACGAGAATAGTCAAGCAGTAGCAGCATACTGATCTTTCCTAAATCTTGCGCTGTCAAAAGGTTATCCACAATATCTGAAAGGGCATATAAGGGCAGATATGATTATAATTGTAAATTATTGTAAATAAATAAAAATAGTATATGTTTAATTGTTTAGATAAGTCGATATATAGCATATCACCTTGTCTTTATAGCGTTTTTAAGGAACTATTATATTTAATTAGACCAGAAAGATATGTACCACAATCATGCTAAGAAATAAATAAATAAAGGTTCGATTGTATTGCTATATACAAAATAATCATGAAATATTCTCATATTTTTGAGATTTGATTTTGCATCCCTGTTAAATCATAAAAATGAAGCTTAAACCCTTTTGCCTTTTAACTGTCTATATAGCACCTCTTTAACCTTTCTTCTGAAAATATCGAAGTTCCCACCAACAATTAAATACTTTCTTCTACATAAGAGGGTCTTTTCCTACACATTATTATCTACATCCAGTTTATTGGTATTGTTTTATACTTTTACTAATATTTTTTTATTAACAAAGTTTCATGCGCCGAAATATTGGGGCCTCAAAAATAAACGAAGAATGCAAGAGTAAGTAAAATTTTTGTAATTTCGTGAAATCTGCTTATTTTGTAAGATATAGGACTTGTCGACATACTGCCCAGAGACTTATCAACTTATTCCCCATACATAAGTGCTGAAACCAGAGAAAACATTGTTTAATTTAATTCCTGAAAATCATTTTTTTAGTGTAATTGAAAAGTCCTAATTGATTTCAGAATAAAAAAATTTAAAAAAGAAAATTAGGTGTTTTTTAATACGGTTATGTTTTTCTTTCTTATTATCTTTTTATTAATAATTATTAACTTATCAACATGATCACCGATGATTTATCGACTTATTCACTATTCAGTAGTATTGGGTATCAATAATACACATTTATCGTTTGTAATAAAAAAAAATGTAATAAAAGTGTTCGTAAGCGCACTTTTTGTACTAAATTTTTTGTTAAGGATTCATAACAAAAAACGGCCATTGAATTAGGGAAAGGAAATAAGCTGGTGAGGACGACATAGGGGAAAGCGAAATACTATATTAATTTGCCTCTTGTGCTAACAATGTACCATAAATTCTTCAAAGGAAATATGTATATATTTCTCATTACCCTTTTGATACTCGTATATTATTTTAAGGATTTCACTTAAATGGGGCGTGTAATCCGAAAGAAATGAAATTTAACTTCTTCCTGAGCCGACTCAATTCATTGATTTAAGAATGAGTCATACAACTCTTTCGAGACTACGACAATTTTTAACATTATCTGAATATATCTCCGCTGGCTTGCCGCGACCCTGAGTATTCATTTGCTTTATTTTTAGGATTTAGATTATGAACCTATATAGCGTAATACGCAGACTTATTTTATTTTAGAAAAACTTGAGAATTTATTAAAATCTATTAGCGGCTGATCTTCAGTAACAATAGATAATGCCTTTTACTCAGGAATGTATAAATAGATATAACAGTAAATCTATTGTTAACGTGATAATGTGTTAGTATCTTTGATAACACGTTTTGTCAATTTACGTACGCTAGGTCGATTTTTGAGAATACTTTGATATAAGGATATATTACGATATTATATATTTTTGGGACTAATCGCGTAGATATCTCGTTTCGTTAATAATTTCTTTCGTAGAAATACGCAAAACATACACAACACAGTATATTCATATACTGTCACAAGCAATATCTTTAAAAGTGACGTAGATATCCAGGTATAATTTTTTCCCTACAAAAGCAATGCCGTAGGCAGAAATCGCGATGACAAAAAATATCGTGTTTGTCGAGTTATCAAGTTCTTTTCGCCAGGCACGGAAAATTTAGTTATATAAAATAATTAATATGAAAAAATAACATTGAGTTACTCCTTTTTTATCGATTTAGTAAGTTTCTGGAACTCACTGCCTATACTTTTCAGAAAGGCTTAGATTCTTAGGTATACTAGCTATCATTTAGAAGTTATGTTTTCTCTTCTGCTTCTAATTTACAGTTTTTATGAATTGTTACACATAACAGGATCACAGCATATCTTAATACTTATATCAAAAAGAAAAAGCAATTATAGGCTGCTATTTTATAAATTTGTGAAAAAACATATACTGACATCGACATCATTGCAAGAAAAGAAATGAAATACAAATACCTAAATAGGACGCAAAAAATATATAACATCCAATAACGTTATGATGTTTGATTACTCACTAAACATAACGAATAAATATTACTTACATATTAAAAACTTAAAATCACTATAAAAACTGCACGCAAATATCTCATTGAATTCATAAGAAAAAAGGACATAAAATAATACATTTAATCAGTTTGCAATTTTATTTAAAATATATTTAAATCTGTTGAGTGGTGAGTCACAAATATTAAGGTCACCGCCTTCTGTTTCAAAATCGCATGTCACGACACTTTCTAAAGATAAGATTGTGGAATGATACATTATTGTCACACAAGGGAATTGAGAAGGGACATTCCCTTCTTGATGACCGCTTGAGAAGTCTATACTATATGTCCAATAGAAGAGAGTTGGCAATTGTTCTCCTAAAAGTTGTTTGCAAAAAGGTAGGATCCTGTACTGTGTGGTGACATTCTAGACTGTAACTTGAAGAATCGCAGGCTTTCTTACGACTGGTTCTAAAAGTCACCTTCCTAAAAAGGCGTGTGGATTATAAATAAATTTATATTTCCTTGTGTTATTAATGTTATCTATTGATTTTTATTGAAATTCTTTTTTTTATATATAAGTACCCCTAATCCTCATTTATCCCTTTTTGAAATATTGTACTTCTCCACAAGCAATAACACCACATAACTGTACTTTCTTGTTTGGCAATTTGTATTTTTTCCAAAACAACACATTTCGCTTTATTTCTTTTTGCTTCACGTTTCTCGGTAACGATTACTAAAACACATAAAATTCCTTAACGCAAAATCATATATTAAGAAGTTAAAAAAATCTGTAAGCAATACTTTTCATGGAATAAATCGAATTCCAACATCCAAAAAGCTGAGTAACACACAATTCAAGTTTGTTTACTCACCTATGATGTAATTATATTAAAACATCAACCACAGCAAAGACTTAGAAGGGTAGCAACACAAGCTGGGCTCCCGCCCTTTGACTTTTCCCAGGGGCTTATCACAGCGTTATGTTTATCCATATTTTAACCGAATACATAATTAATTACCCTGTATGCGGTGAAGTAGGTCGCCCTGTATTTTTATATATAGAATGTCGTTTACATTGAGAAACGTAGAGAAAGATTTTTTTTTTAAATATTAATTATCGTCCTATTTTGGAGGGTAGGTGGTATTTGAACGTGTGTATGTAAAATATTTTCAACACAAACACAATTCGAGTTAAATTTATTTTTACTACGTATAACAACATTCCAAACGTTCAATATATATATTACAATGAAATGGCTTAACTTCGAAATTAATGTATTTCGTTTGAATATCTACCGCTGGGACATCAGTAGTATACTTGTATCAGTGAAATATCTCGCCTAAGACAAAATTCGTTTGTACTATTTAATTAACTCTGATTTATAAATTTAACATAATAACTTTCTGCCTAAATGAGTTGGTCCCTGTTTTCGTAATTACTTTCAATTGTAAGTATTAGATAGTATTAGTAGCAACCCATATCAAACGATAATTAGATTTATTAACATTATACTTATTTATATGTTCATTACTCTTTTTGGTAAGCTAACGCAAACGCAGAACTTTTTCAAACTCCTATCCTGATCAATTAATTATATGATATTATTTTTTAAATTAAATAATATTCAAAGACTTTTTCTAAATGTGCTATCTACTTATTTACGTACCCTTCAAACATAGTTGTACCTAAACTAAATGGTAGTCTAGGTGTGGACTCAGCTCTTGAACAAATTTGAAATTTCTGTCCATATCAATTAATAGCAAGTTTTTAAGTCTAATTAAAATTTATTTTCAGAGCCTTTTTATTAAATTGTGGACCCGATTTGAGGACGAGTTTCAATCCATATTTCTGTGGGTCATTACTATTACATCCATTACAATTACGTACTACTGAAATGATGAACTAAGACCGCCTTGCTTTAGCATCTTATATTTCGCGGGATTAATCACTAGTACAAATAACTTTTAGTATGAAACCAATCTTGAATTCTCTAGAAAAATCTCAGTCGTTCCATGTATCTTAAAATAATAAATATTGAAATGACATTAAACAACTTATTTATTTTTAATCATTTTAGAATTGGTTCCATCGCAGAAACTGTTTATACAAATCTCGTATGTTTCAATTATTGCTTAAAATTATAAAGGCTTTTAACATATTTGCTGGTAATATAGTTCTATTTTTTGTAAAGGAATCTTCACATGAAATCCTGGCGATTTGGAGTCTGTGATATGATTTTAAAACAGTTATATCGGCGATTTTTACTCACTTTTACACAGCAAATTGTCGGTAACCTGTCATCGACTACACACTGAAATAGCCAGGCGACAGGAATACTGGGAATTTATTTGTACTTAGGAAACTGTTATACTGAATGATTTCACAATTTTGTTGCCTCTATCTATTATTTGTGAGATAATTTATAGCTAAAAGAAATTGCTTCAGTACCCCTAAAAAAGTTTCCAGACTCGTAACGAGATGTATAAACACCGACTTACCCGCCGACAACAAAGCTGAGTCGAGACCAGCGTGTTTGGTTTGTAGATTTCTGAAGTTGGTTACTTTCGTAAATTTAGTGAAAACAATTAAATCGAACGGAGACTCAACTGTTCCCAACTCTTATTAACCACATTTTCTTAACAGATTAAAAATATTATTGAAACTCCTAACTGTAGATACTAATTATATATTTGAAATACATTAAAAGTTTCCATATACCCTATTGAAGTTATAACTACATAATTTTACACCTATAATTACTTAATACCGTTGATGTTCCTTTTTCATTCAAAAGACATGACATTAATATTTTTTTCTTATTATAAACCTGTATTATTACAATTGGAATTTCATTGAATCAAGCAATGACGCAATACGATTAGATATAATAGTCTAACGGCGAACCTAAATATTGCTGACACATAATTTAATCAAACTATAATATATATTTCAATATTGTTTTTGATACTTTAATTGGGTACGAATTTAATAAAATATTAAATTTCCAATAGTTAACACGAGTATGGTATAATCTAGAATCTAAGATCACAGTCGTTTGTGTGTTTGTTTGTCCGCTCTTTTCCCGCTCTTTTTCAGCGCGTTTCAGCAACGCGTTAACTGCAAGTAGTTCGTCTACCGGATAGTAGATGGCACTAACGGAAACATATTTAATAATAGAAAAAATTTAAAGAATTTTGCCCACCCGTGCGAAGCCGGAACGGCCGGCTAGTGGTCTTATAAGAATACATTTTGGTCACCCATCTGACAGGGAAACATTCGACATCATTTTAATTTTTTAATATTATGATTTAAACGTTAAGCCCGGACATACGCGTCTCGATAGGCATATTATCGTGACGCGCATGTCCGAGGTTTAAAATGGGTCGGATATTTTTCAAACCTTAATCCCCCATTGTCCTTAACGATTTTGAATGTCAGATTATACATCCCCTATTTACATTAACCCGGGGGAGGGACTGATTCCATGCAATGATATTAGTGCAATGATTTTTGAAGTTAAATTTATAATGAAATATAATTTAATCTCTTAATTTTTATTATATGACGTAACAAAAAATTTACGGTTTTCGCAATTTTTCCTTTATCTGTGCTATAAGACGTTGCTTCGTACCAAATTTCAAGATTCTGAGTCCACGGGAAGTATCCTGTAGGTTTTGATTCCCCTGCGAGTGTCGAAATTTGGCGGAATTTTGCGGCATAAACGGCTGTATCTTTGGATTGCGTTGGCTTAGAAGTTTGAGTTTTTCACAGCTCCAAAGGACAGTAGATCTGAGTATTTGATATAAATTTCAGCTTGATACATCCACGTGTTCCTGAGAAAAAGGGTCTTGACAAACGGATGGACGGACGGACGGACAACAAAATGATCCTATAAGGGTTCCGTTTTTTCCTTCTGAGGAACGGAACCCTAAAAAGCGGAAGAAAGGGATCCCTTATTATCATGGTTAAATAAATACTAATAATTTTAAGGTAAGCATAATAATGTTAAAATAGAACAATGAATCATAAAGCAAAACGTAAAGTGTTGAACATATGTTTGCGGCGATTTAAATTAAAAGTAATTGCCCATTACTTGTCATATAAGGTTGCGAAACTATCTGTCCAACTGATTGTTATCTTTAAGTCTCTAGAAATTATAATAACACAAGTGATTTCCAACTTTAAACTTGAGGTTGTAAGGGTGATATGTTTATCTATGATGGTGGCACACTCATAAAACTGCTTAACTATTATGTATGGCTGAACATGGCGATATGACGTCGTTTAAGTAATTTTAATTCTTAGTACAGTTGATGCCACATGATGCTATATACTTTGACATTTCACCCTTATGCAATTGTAATAGATACCATTTTAGTTTTAGTGTAAAGCTTGATGTTCTGTTGATTGTTCTGCGATGTTCGTTACGAAATTTTGTATTTTATTTAAAGTTATTTAAATACGAATAACACAGTAAAAAAAAATAAAAAATTGTGTACATAAAAGTATCAAAACATCATCATGCTGTGAAAACAAAATTTTTATAAATTTACTTATCAATATCAATTAAATTAAAATAACTGGAAAATACTTAAAAATATGATTTAGATTTTAAACGGATCACACAAAATGAAGTTAATGCTGTAAATAAAATCTCATGCTTTGCATTCAAGTCTCAATTAACATATTTTTGGAACATTTAATCAAAATCCAAAACCGTGATTTCTATTTCAGCTAGTATAGTAATCACGGTTTTGGACTACAGTTCCAGTCTCTTTGCAGGATTCCACCCATATCCACGATTGAGGCATTCATACTAGTGAATATTAAATACATTATTTTCATTTACGAAACCTCACATACCTTTTAGCAAAGTTCAATTTTATTTAAAGGTGCAAAAAGTAATTTCCTCGACAAAATTTGGTGACCCAAAGCCGGACAGGCTGATTAAATGTTTTAGGTACCCTCTCGTTTGTCCTTTTAAGTTTAAGCCTTACCGACTTTGATATAGGGTTGAAAGGTTTGAATTATACCGAGCCTTAATATGGGCCCGATGGATTAAGTCCTCAAATGAGACGATGTCAAGTTTTCGATTGCCAAAAATATTGACACTCTCTCGCTTTGAAATCGGTGTGTTTATAAAGGACGTTTCATAAATTATTTAAAAATAAAGCTGAATTATTTTTTATATGCCTTTTTGTTTATCAAACAATGTCAGGTAAGATCATAAAATGAATAATTTTATCCGGACTAATACTATCTAAGTAGTATTAAAATTATTAAAATAGAATTTCTTATCCGTTACTTATTTAGTAAAATATATATGAAAGGCTTTATGCTGACAGACAGACAATGCACTAAGCCTAAGCCTCTGAACTTTCGAGACTTGAAATTAATGAGGTGTGAATGAAAAAATACTTGCTGACTTTGGAGAATTTAATCCCTAAAGGGGTCAAATAGAGGATAAGTTGTAGTATGGAAACCTGTATTTTCAAAATAAAAACCCAATACACATGGACTTTATGAAATATAAATGGGAATGCTTTATAAAATTATATGTGCATTCCGTTTATATCGAAAAATAACGTGCATGTCATTTTCGTTATTTCTGGAAATACTACCCCAAAATTAGTGTAATTGGAGTTTTTTAAAGTACTAAGTATGATGTTTCATGTCTGTACGAATGTCTCTGTGATCTGGTAAACTAAGTAAACGATCGCTGACCCCATGGTCACGGGGTCGATTCCCGGGTCAGACAGTGCTGTTGTTTTTCGATCCTTTAAATGTTTCATCTTGACCCGTCACCTCCAAGCCAAGATTATATTAAAACTTAATACAAACTCAATGCGTACGAAGTCCTATATTACTTTCCATATAAATATACGTCGACCCATTGTCCAACCACTATCGTCTTTTCATAGGCAATAGCCGCAGCGATTTCCATCGGTTAATGGCGAAAATATATACCACATTATTAAGGTAACTCTATTCGCTTGATCTTTGCATGAGTCAGCAACAATTCGCCTAAACTTCGCGTAGGTCAGTAATCATATAGGAATCTCAGCTAGCGAAGCGGCAGTGGGTTTAAAGTTCCAACTACTATCTATTCACATCCTCCAATGCGTCAATGAAACTTTGGTAATCGAATTGCTTCCAATTAAGTGAACAGCAATAGTTACGCAACGCCAACTATAACCAATTACTGTTCATTTATAACAAAATCTATCTTATTTATCCTGACTCAGGTCTTTGAACTCGATCAGTGGGTGTCAATAATGCCATATAGCTATGGGATTTTAAAAGAACCATATTGTATGCACTTTTTTCTTTTTTCTTGTTCAGACCATAAGGTAAACATGAAAAGTAAGTAACCATTTCCTATGAGCAGAAGCAAAAATCTACAAATAAGAATTTCAAATAAGATGTTTTGTTAGGTGACAAATATAGGGCAACAAAACATATCATAATCTATAATCTAAGATCACAAATTTGTTGTTTGTCTGTCCGTTCTTTTTCCATTGTATACGCGTTCCCATAGCAACGTGTTAACCGCAAGTACTTCGGCTACCGGACGCTAGATGGCGCTAACGGAAAAATATGTATAATAGAAAAAAAATAAGAATTTCGTCCACCCGGGTGAAGCCGGGACGGGCCGCTAGTATATTTAAAAAACACAATGATCTTTCCACAGAAATGATGACCTCCTGGTTGAGTGGTCCATATAACGGTTTTCATGATAAAAGCCTCTCCGAGGGTTCGGGTTCGATTCACGGTCGGGTCTATGTAGAAAAATTTTTTTTTCAATACTGAATTAGATCTGGGTGTTTTGACACAGTCGTTGTTTTTGGATTCCATAACACAAGTGCTTAGGCACGTAACTTGGGTGTAACAATGTATGTGATATTATTTATTTAAAAATCTTTGTTGACCCTAAATATAAAATGGTACAAAAGGCGGACTTAATTCTAATTGCATTCTCTCCCAGTCAACCTTTGGGGGGGGGGGAAAACTTAAAAGCTGATACAATATAATACGTTGGGGAAAAAGAAATCCATTATTTTTATATGAACTTCAGGACTTTATTTAACATGCTTCGGATTGTCCAATTTGGGACAAATATGCACCGTTTTGTTGTATGATTTGTTGCCATTTTAAAGGTAACTTCATAATGCCTCTCTCATAGAAGTCCTGGTCTCTATTTGCAAAAAACTCTAGTAGTCGATTTTCACAATCCTCCCTAGATGCCAATTTTTTTATCATTAAAGAAATTTTGCAATGCAAGAAAAAGATGATAATCGCTTGATGCAAAGTCCGGACTGTATGGCGGATGCATTAAAACTTCCCAACCAAGCTCCCGAAGTTTCTGGCGAGTCACTGTAGATGTGTGTGGCCTAGCGTTGTCCTGGTGGAACACGACACCTCTCCTGTTGGCCAATTCTGGCCGTTTCTGGTCAATCGCTATCTTCAAACGGTCCAGTTGTTGACAATAGTGATCAGAATTTAGCGGTTGGCCATATGGAAGCAACTCATAATAAATAATCCCCTTCCAGTCCCACCAAATGCATAGCAGAACCTTCCTGGCCGTTAGTCCTGGTTTGGCTTCCGTTTGAGGTGCTTCACCGCTCTTTGACCACGATCGTTTTCGCACAGGGTTATCGTATGTGATCCATTTCTCATCTCCAGTCACCATCCGTTTAAGAAATGGGTCTATCTCATTCCGTTTGGCTAAGGCTTCACAGATGGAAATTCGATCCATCATGTTTTTTTCTGTTTATTGGTGTGGCACCCAAACATCGAGCTTCTTTTTGAATCCAGCTTTGTGTAAATGGTTTAAAACTGTTTTATGGTCGATTTTTAGCTCCTGGGCGATGTTACGACTGCTAACATGCCGGTCAACTTCGATCATTTCTCCGATTTTATCGACATTTTCGACGACCGACCTACCTGTGCGAGGTGCATCTTTAATATCAAAAATTCCTGAACGGAATCTACGAAACCAAAATTGCACATAATTGGCTGTTACAGTATCGAAACCATAAACACCATTCACAATTTTAGCTGCCTGGCTTGCATTTTCGCCTTTGTCAAAGAAAAACTGTAAAATGTATTGAATTTTCTCTTTGTTTACTTCCATTTTTAACACTCTGTAACTCACAACTGAATGCACCAAACAAAAAACAGCAAAAGATTTTTTTTTACTGCGAAATGTCACCGTTCCAAAGAGTATAAATCTGAAATTGTTTGATTGATACTTTACGAGAAATCTATCAGTACAGCCATCTACCGAAAAAATAATGGATTTCTTTTCCCCCAATATTATATATGGTATATGAGATATATAGTTAAACTTCTCAATTTAACATACATTTACATTATATACAATACGTATATAATTATGTATGTAAGTGATATTGTCTTAATAATAATAATAATATTTCTCACAATCACACCAATTAGCCTAGCCCAGAGTAAGCACTATAAAGACTTGTGTTATGGATACTAAGGTAACGGACAGACATACATATATCATACATAAATAAGTAATATTTATAGAAATATAAATAAATAGCAATGACGCAGGTACAAATGCTCGTATTCATCACACAAACATCTGCCCCTTCCGGGATTCGAACCCAGGACCATCGGTGCGAAAGGCATGATCGCTACCGTTGCACCAAATGGTCGTCAGTCAAAACTTATATTCATTAAGTCACTAGCTGACCAGCCAAGCGTTGCTGTGTTATAAATAAAAACGAAACCTAACATACGTCCTAAATCGGAACAAATCCTCAAAAAAACATCAACTACTCAACCGTAGTAGTTTTGGAGTTCATTGCGGTCAAACACTGTGACGTGGAATTTTTATATATATATGTAAATATGTATGCAAATAAAACGTAATAATAAATATCGCAAGAAAAAAAATGGGCTACTTTATGAATAATGTGTCGTAATCCCTTACCGCCAAAACAAATAACAAAGATAATTTTTGGAAGGTTAACCAAACCAATGGCTTGAGAGGGGGTCAAAAGAGAATCGCCATTCAAGTCGACTGCGATATGGGTCCGAAGGACCAGGAAGCTGGACGTAATAAATCGTGAAGCGACCCTGTCACCGACACAGTCATTCGGACACGAAAGCCCTAAGACAAAGTGACTGTAGTCACTGTCAAAGAACAATGCTCACTACGATAACAGTTGGAATTGTTCACAAAGGAACTGGTAATCTGTGGGCAATAATTTTACAGATATCCCTTTAAAAATAAATAAAAAGTTTCTCTTCTTTTATCGTTTCTTTTGCTTACTTTAATATTCGGTTTCAATTATAATCTTCTCATATTGGATTCGCATGGTATTGTCCCTGGCAAATAAGTTGAACATGATTTTGAAATCACGTGACATGCGCAGTAGTGAATAATGTACCTAAACTTGCTACTGCGCATGTCACGTGATTTCAAAATCATGTTCAACTTATTTGCCGGAGACTATAGGTAAACGTCTAATTTCCTTCTGCATGTGTATCTCTGTAAGGAATCCCTGTGTCTTAGCAGTGAGGGTTTCAGAAAGCTAATAATAATAATAATAATCATTTATTTCAGAATAAATGTCCATATTTGTTAGTAACAATATGCTTACGAACTATGTTAGTACAAAAATAACATTAATTTCAATAGCCATGTCATCATAATAAAATTAATAACAGTAAGTCATTTTGTGGCACGATTGTAAGGCACTGATGTAATAGTTACCAAATCAGTTAATGAAATCTGTCATTTTTCTGCCCTGTTATTGTAGTATGAATTTAGGCAGCTCAGCATGAATGTAAAAGGTGAAAAGATAAAGGTTAATTTTGCTTAATTAAGAATAAAAATGTCTTTCACTTTCGCTTAATTACGACCTCTAGTGAGGGTTTTTTGAACGAAAATAAGTTATGTCTTTAATCCTTCAAAAAATTGGCTTATTTAGCATAAGTTAATCATTACTCCACGTTTTTCTAATATTTTACTAATTAATCATATTGTCAAATTTTGAGAATAATTTGATATCGTTTTGTCTTTCAAATAATACTAGTTTTATTCTATTACACCCCAAACCCAAGTTACTATTAATGTCGTCCAGTTTCCTTTAAGTGAATTTTACAATTTGTGAGATGCCTTTTCATTGTAATGCTTGTCAATCAAAAATTGTTCCGAATACGCTCATTTGGATAGATTTCTATAAAAATTTCAGGAATTCTAACTTAATTTTTTCCATATAGGTATATGTTCCATCTCGATATGTTTTGAGGTTGTTTAAATTTTATTAAATGTTTTCTTGGCATACAGTAAACGAAAAATGTAAAATCGGAATAACCGGTTGACTGAGTAAACGAAATTTTAAAAACATGTTTTATCATTGTATATATAATATTTACAGTCTATTTAAAATCTTGTGTGTCAACTAAAGCGAAAGTTTAAAGTAAAAATATAAAAGGACCTTTAAGGAAAATTATAACCACTATTACGATAAGATTTTTCTATATGAAACTGTACTAGAGAATAAATATATAAGAAAGAAAGGAAGACAGATAGATACACCTTTATTGGATTCACAAATTATATTTTACTAGCGATCCGCCCCGGCTCCGCACGGATGCAATGCTCTACTATATTATGCATGTATTATACATATAAACCTTCCTTTTGAATTCCTCTATCTATAAAAAAAATATAGATATAGGGGACAAAGAAAGCGACTTTGTTTTATACGATTTAGTGACTATACATTACATAAAAAACAATTTGAAAAAACCATATATATTGAACATTGAACACAAAGAGTACATTCACATAAACACTAACATAACATGTATCCTACACAAGTGCGAGGCCAATACGGACCCTGCCTCAGCGTCAGCGTCATTCCAAAATGGACAGAGTGACGCAAACGCGCTGGTATTCTGGTAGGACGTACAAAAATAATAAATGTACACAGAATACATAGTCAATAATACATAAAATATAAGACAAAAGTATTAATAATTAACCTGAAAAAGAGAGATAATATACATATAGTAATAAAGTTATTGAACATCCACCATTTGTTTCTGCTTTTTTAAGAAATCACGTTCAATCACATTAATCAAACATGTTACATTATAAATAAGTGTAATTTATTTAATTTTTAAAGTGCTTTGTTACATAATTATTTATTTATAAAATAATAAAGGCAAATAAAAACTCGAATTGTATAAGTAAAAGAAAATATAAAAATTAACCAATGCTATCCATTCCAATTAACAAACTTATATGGGTATTCAAACTCGTAAATAAATTAAAAAGGATTCTGTAATCTTACTTGGTAATCTTATTAATTTCGTGTATCGTAGCATCTTTAAGAATCTTTTTACACAAATTATTTTGATCACGTAACACAAACATGATTTAGAATTGAAATAAAAGAGAGAAAACAATAATAATCTAAAGCAGTACTGATGAATCATATTATATTCTGTTTCTTCCTGAACACCAGGTCATACTGACGAAATTTCCGTGATAAAAAGTTACTAATCAAATAAAAAATATAATATATTAGAAACACATTTTATTATAGGACGAATAACAGCTATAATAACTGCAATAATTACACAAAGCCAATTACAGGTTATCAGACAAACAAAAAATACACACAACAAGCACTATCTTAATCACTAAGTTGATATTGATATTGTAAAAAAAAAATCTCATAATTCGCTTGTCCGTAGCTATACTTTTAGAAAATATAAATACATTTTTTTACTGTTACAGATACAACAGAGCGAATGTAGATTAATTCTTTATGATAAAACCACAACATTAAATGATATACAGAAAAACACGAGCGTTTTAATTGCGGTCTTATTGTTTAGAGCAGTCACTGCTAGAAAAATAACTAAAACAATTGAAAACCAAGTAACGACGATTTTAATGAGATTGCATTATCAATTAATTTAATATAAAACACGGCCGCAGTCTATCGATTAATACTTTAACCGTTTGGACCAATATACTACGGACTTAAACCCACTCGTAGCACAAGTATTTAGATTACCACGAACGGATAATAATGTGTTTGACGCATTGTTATAATACCTACACATATACTGTAAATCTGTCTTCATATACCTAAAAGTATTACATTTGTTAATTAAAGTTGATACACGCACATCCAAAATGCTAATTTTGTAGCTAATTGGAAGATTTGGGGGGACGTTCTAGTGGTTGAATCTTATTATAACACTTTATAAGCCATCTTAGTCCTTAAACCTAACAAACTGTCCGAAAACACATTCCAGACTCAATTTGTACAACATTACGTAAGACATGAATCTAACAACCTTTGAGTAACTAAATGTTCTCGTCCGACCCCTGGGCTCACTTGGTCATATTTTAACCATTACACTTCCTAACACAATTATAACTCGTAGAGTGCTGTTACGTATTCCAACAAATCGAGGGTCTTTCACCCATTTAAAAGTTATATACGGGTGTAATAAAAGTGCGAATTCGTTCGTAGTAGAACTATAAACGAACACTTCACTTTACAATTAATCTAAATATATCAAAGGTTTTGTCCTGACTGACTGGCTCACAGACATCGCACACCTAAAACCTAGAGACTTGAAATTTGAAGAGTGTGTTTATAAAAGACTGTAAATGCTCATGAAGGAAGAATTTTGAAAATTTCTTCCCCCGAAGAAGTAAAAAGGGTGATAACTGTTATCATAATTACTTTTAGTCTCTCCGTTCATGGGCACTAGAAAGAGAGTAAAAGGGGTCGAAACTTTGTACATATAAAAAGTCCACCATATTTGAAGTTACAAGCATGGAATTGAAAACTGATTCTTTAAATAAAATATAATCATACATGTACAAAACAAACCAATTTTAAAAGGCGAAATGGGAAGTTTTCTTTGGCTGAGATAAGTATCTGATTTTTGTCAGTGAGGTTCAACTAGGAAGCGGCCGTATAGGGGAAGAAACTATAACGAAGAAAATTTTGCTATAAAACCCACAAATAATTATCTATTAATATAATATCATAAATAGAATATCATAAATTATCTAATAATTATCTTTAACTATAAATATATTGAAATTGTATTTGATTTGATAGATTAAACGATTTTCTGAAAAACCAGACGTCGCATAAGTGATTGAACTTCAAGTTTCAAAAATCTCATCAAAGCCAGGTAGCTTATGTATAACCCATTGCATTGATTCCACATAATGGATTATGACTTACTCTCATTGTAATGTCTCCAAAAAAAAACCTCTACTCCTGCAACTAAACCACTTTGATCGGATTTACGATGCGTTTATTCTTGTTTTTTTTTTCAGATTTAATCCTATTGACCTTTGGGATTTCAAAGGAACTGTGATCATAGAATCACTCAGTTAATGGTCCCCGTCCATCCATTTTAATCGGGGTCGTTATTAACTCGTACTCAATTTATTCACTTTTTTATTTTTGATTATATTTTATTATGTTACTTTATTATCTATACAATACTGTAAAATACTGAGTCTACCATCAGTTCAAGCATTAGGAGGCCTTCCCAAAAGGAGCTGGCTAAAGCATTTCATACAAGGGACAGACCTGTTTTTGACGGGGCAACTATTACTGATATTGCCGGTGGGTTTCCCGGCAGCAAGTTCGTGATTCTGAAAGAGTGCAGTGACGTCATTAAATACTCCAAGCATACACGTTAAAGCACCCCGTTACACCGTCCTTCCGCTGTTGGTCTAATAGGTTTCTTTTAAGGGCACCACCACTTGACCAGTGGCTACGAAGGGGACGGACATTAAATTAACCTTAAATTTATTATTTACAGGAAAGAGCTAGGTCTAGCAGTGAGTATTTTTGTTAGAAATATTATTGTTTTAATTTCGGGATTTCAAGCAAGTGGAACGCTTGAAACCTTCAACTCTAATTAAATTTTGGTATTTCTTGATCTCAGCATTTTAGGAGCAAATCTCTATTCTCAAGGATTTGAGGGTCTAAAATTGTAATGCAGCAGTTGGGCCCCTCAAAAGCATGCATACACACTATCGCGATTATGTTTTATAAAATTAAAAACTTTTTATTTCGAACTACAAAGGCTCATATTGGGTTAGTATTTCACAATTCTCAACTACTAGTGTTAGTAAAAGACAATATATCAAATCACCATGCGCACCATACCTGTCCACAAGGGTGAACTGAACCTATCGGCCACCGTCTGCAGAATGCTGTTGCGACTACCACGCAGTCTGCGTATCAAAGATGCTATCTTTTTGCGAATTATGCCATCAGTGTGATAATGTGCAAACATCTCTGACGCACTGTAGAAGCGCGGCAGTCCCAACAACATCCTGAAGATATTGTTATATTGGACCCGCGGGTCACTAAGCGACCTTTTGGCATGATGTCAGCTACGATTATTTTTTTATAAAAACATATCGTGTTATCTGGACGGTGTTAATTTGACATACGCTATACGTAAAATAATAATTAATTAAAATAAAAAAGTATATCATAACTATGAATATTTTAATCGAATGCCACTTAATTTCAAAATGATAAACTAAGAATATCGATCGCTTTTCCTATCCAAATTTGTTGTAAATATTTCAATAAAGGAAAAGTGCTTAACGCAAGGCCGTTCTATGCGATAACACAGAAACACTCCAATATTAATTTAATTAAAGCAATTGATAACACATTGTCTCGATTATGTCGATAGTGGTTGATAACATATCATGACAGATTTAACCTAAACTACCTACGAATTTTCGACGCTTGTTCAGAACAATATTTGACGTAAATTTGTTTTTGGTTCGTTGTCAAACTATAACATTGTAAACAAATAGGATAAATGGCGTATAGATGAACGTGTTCGATCTTTGATTGACTAGACTAAATTTCGCAAGGGATTGTCTAATGATCTAAAATTTACTATCTTCCTCCTCCATATGTAGGGACGTACGTTAAACCGTTGATTCCGGCTGGATCTGCAGTTAACACAGAACAATCCGTAATGGGCCCACGTCGAGGTTTACGGCCTATCCTACCTATGGAGATTTCGCCCATTAGAGGTTTGGCAATTGAAGAAACCTTGTCACACATATCTTAATGTATTTAGACATTTTTTATGGAAACACCTAATTATGCTCCATACCCAACTCTCCCAGGAACTTTATAATTAATTATCATGAATACTAAAGACTAATAGCATAAAACAAAATGATTATCTTTATAAAAATCTATCGGCTCCTCGCCTAGTTCGTTTAATTAGGACATCGTTGCTTATTTAAAATTTATATATTACCTGTTAAAAACCGTGATATTAAGGTGATAATTATTCAGTTTTTTATTTAAACCTGCGAACAACATAATGATAAATATAATATTACTTTCTAAAATACGACAACTTTAATTATTCGCCTTTTTAGGCTAGACGTCAAAAACATGACAGCAAATTATTCAAACGGGGCATCTAATTTATGATTTCCATAAATTATGTACTCGGTACATTTTCAATGGATAAATGACTACAGAGCCAACCAGCACAAATCTAGGTCACGGTTTCCCCTAGGGCATACTTAGCGTTAGGGCCCCTTCACACTGGGAAATGTTTAAGGAACGTATGACTAACTTACCAAGTATATATACTTAATACTGCATAAGTGCACCAACCCTTTACACTTCAGGGTGTCATAAAAAGCGAATACTGGAGGTAATCACTATACATCTCCTATGGACCATAAAATGGGCAGCAGCCTTTTCCAAAATATAATATCTTGTTGCGTGGAGGGGGGACTGCGTTATATTAAGAGTAAACATTATTGCAACCCTCCTCTCATTTTTGGGGAATGCTTTTCGGATGAGATAATGAATACTGCATAAGTTCTAACACACGTCCGGAGTGCGAGATCTAAAGCCGGTGGCATGCATGGTTTTCACGATGCTAGTATGTATTTTGAGTATTAAGCCCCCCAGTCTGTTTGAGCCGAATTTTGTAGTCTTTTAACATTACACTTTCATTTGGTTGGATATTTAACTTGTATCATTAGTTTAATTGAATTTCAAACCAACGAAACCTTGAGTGAAGATAAAGCCGGAGGTGGATGTAGTTATACTGCGCGTTACATATGAAATATAATTAAAGGGAACGTCTGTTCAACCCATTTATTTTCATAATTATATTAGTCAATGTTTGTATGCTAACATTCAATATTGGAACAAACAATTTTATTATATAAAAGCTTAGCACTCTGCTGCTAACGGCTGATAGAATGATAAATGTATATTTGTTTGGTGTTAATATTTAATGTGCCTCGTACTTTTGTGATATATGATTATTAAGAAATAATAAAAATC
Organism: Calamotropha paludella; assembly: GCA_927399485.1. NCBI lineage: Eukaryota > Metazoa > Arthropoda > Insecta > Lepidoptera > Crambidae > Calamotropha > Calamotropha paludella. The sequence goes on along the minus strand of OV656826.1, from coordinate 10,508,496 downwards.
ATATTTACCTATAAAATTTACCAAACAAAACGTCTGTCTTTAAACTATCTTTAACTTTTCACTCTTTGTGGTAAAGTTAAATATAGTCCAAAAGATTCCTCTTATATGAGCACAATATAATTGGAACAATTCAAGCTACCATACAATTTACTATTATCGGGTTTCGGGATTTCAATCTCCCTTTTTCCATGATAACACAAGAAAAGCTATTTATGAAAAAAATGTTTTATGGAAATGTAACGCATTTCTTTATATTGTTAATGGGTTCACAATTGATCCGGATAATTACTACCACTATGATATACCTGAGAACTAAACACTTTTAGATTTGAACAAAAACTATATGTGAAAAATATTTAAGAAGTTTCCATTGAAGGAAATAAGTGTATCGGTTATTGAACGCGTGGTGATGCTACACTAATGGACTCAAAATGGAACGTGAGCAAACAAGAGCATAGTTTCTAGTGCTATTCGTAAAGGTTAGATTTCGCATAATAGCATTACGTACGTATGTGATGCGGTAAATGTCATCAATTCCTTTTTTTCAATATACATGTACTGACATATTTTACATTTCACTAAGAAAAAAATACGGTTTTGATAACTTTTACGTTTTCCTTAACGTGGTTGGAATAAATACAAGTTACTTGACTTAAGGTGCCTAAGCTATTAATAGGTTAAGAAACGCTGCAGATAAATGCTTTGTCGCACTTCTCTCAACAAACCTTTCTTTTCTTTTCAGATTGGAATTCTTCGTCACCAATCAACGGCACTAATGAAGCAATCCGCAGACGGGATATTGAACTAGCTGCCACTCGAACCGCCTCCCAAGTAAAATAAAACAACACAACCCTACCAATTTAAACCAAAGACTCGGTACAAGCGAAAATAAACTGTATCACTATAGCGGAAAGGAAGAAAACGCAAATTACAATCACGTATTCCAATGGCTATGCTGGGAATTGGAAAGTCAACCCAAGCAATATGTCAATTAGAACTGATTCACTATTGTAAACAAGTGCGCTATTCAAAAACCAAAAAACTCCACGACGAAGTCGTTTTTCAGACTTGACTTAAAAATCTGTGTTATTTTCGTTTGACAACGTCCTACGTTTAATTGCAAAAGTTACAAAAGGCGAATAAAATCAAACCCAATGTATGGCATAGTCAAATACGCGAACAAAGTAATCGTCACCCCACCAAGGGTTTCGTATGGCGACTCAAAATCATAACTTTCACTGTTCACTGCCCAACTTTGTTGCTTTACCTTCGCATCTTCTTATACTGGTATTTTTAGTGTTACAGACGAACGTATCTCTCGCTTCAGTAGAATTGAATGACTCTTTAAGCACAGAGTTAAATTACACTAACGTAAATTCGACGGCCAACTGGACATTCTTTGATGAAAATTCTACTCATTCCAACCAACTTCATATAAAGCATTCGAAATATTCGACGCCAGTCAGCATACTACTCTCTATAATATTTCTCATCGTAATAGTCGGAACCATAATTGGTAACATTCTTGTTTGCATTGCCGTTTGCTTAGTGAGAAAATTAAGAAGACCAAGTAATTATCTCATTGTGTCGTTGGCAGTGAGCGATCTTTGCGTAGCTATAATCGTGATGCCGATAGCTATGGTCTACGACTTACTTGGTTCATGGCCTTTCGGACCTGTTATATGTGACTTCTGGGTATCAAGTGATGTGCTCTCTTGTGCAGCTAGCATTTTGAACCTGTGCATGATTTCTGTCGATCGATACTACGCTATCACAAAGCCTTTGGAGTATGGTGTCAAAAGAACTCCTAGAAGAATGTTTTTTTGCGTTTTTATAGTATGGATGAGCGCAGCTTTTATATCTTTGCCACCAGTGCTAATATTGGGTAATGAGAAGACTGAGACTTCATGTTCTGTGTCCCAAAATAAAGTTTACCAAATATACGCAACGCTTGGTTCATTTTATATCCCGCTGACGGTGATGGTAGTGGTATACTACAAGATTTTTAGCGCTGCCAGAAAGATCGTGAAAGATGAGAAACGAGCACAATCTCACTTGGAGACACACTGCTATCTTGAGATTAATGTTAAAAATGGCGGTGCAGCGGAGGCGAGACTTTTGGGCACACAACCTGCACAGCAACCTCCTAGGGGCTCAACTGCTAGCACCAATACTACTGTAAGTAATATATTGTGTAAAAATGTAATTGCCACTCATATTAGTATTAATTAAAACGGAGTCTCAAAAACAAAAAAAAAACATGGTAAAGACCCCGTTTTAATTATTATTACTGTTAGCAATTATATGTCTTCTAATAATTGCAAATCCTCTTGTTTTCATAATATTATGAGTCGGATAATAGAGATCATTTTTACTGCTTGAAAATCACAACTTTTAGTGTTTGTATGATGTATAAGTCCATGCATTTTCGCTACAGAAAGATGTTTTGATATTCGGTTGATTATTGCAAACCACGGTGTTACACATGATAATTAAAATTCTATCCCATTTGTGGCTAATTGAAACAACACAACCCGAAACATTTATTGTAGTTGCACAGTATTTTTGTATGTTATTATAGAGAAAGCAGTGTGTGTTTATCATATTACGTAAAAAATCCACCAGGCAGCGTTATTTATTATATTTTATTCTTTCAGATTAGTGTAGAGAAAAATGAAAGTACAATAGGAAGGTGCTTCAGCGGGCAGCGAAAGTCCAACGAATCACAATGCCCAATGTTGTCCCAGAAGACACCTACCAAACCGATCCCCACAATCAACCGCTCCATCTCCCAAGTGGGCCAGACACCAGACAATAATAAAACACTCCAAGTCAAAGAACGGCGGAGACAGTCATCAGAAAGCAGTAACAAGTTAACTGCGAACAGGATCCGTTCGTCCCTCTCTAGTTTTGCTCAAAAAAGTCACATTGCCAAAGACTTACTTCACTCATCGCATTCTCCTCATCAGAAGAAGCTTAGATTTCAGCTCGCAAAAGAAAGAAAGGCTTCTACGACGCTTGGCATAATTATGTCAGCATTTGTTATTTGCTGGCTACCTTTCTTTGTGCTCGCCTTAGTTAGGCCTTTTGTCGAAGAAGGTGCTATACCAGACGCTGTCAGCGCCCTCTTCTTGTGGTTAGGTTACATTAACAGTTTGCTTAACCCTATCATTTACGCTACTCTAAACCGGGACTTTAGGAAGCCTTTTCAAGAGATTCTATTCTTTAGGTGCTCTAATCTCAACCATATGATGCGAGAGGAGTTCTACCACAGCCAATACGGTGATCCTGATCAACATTACTGTGTAAATAACACTACAAAAGTGCATAATTACGATGAAGGTGTGGAAATAGTGTCTGCAGTTGACAGAGAGGAGACTAGGGCATCTGAAAGTTTTCTATGATTGTCAATGCTTGAGGTCGATACAAGAGACCGAGATTCTGTGATCTAATTAAGACTTTTAATATAAATATACCACGGTCTAACTGTGTTGATTTTCTTACGTTGTTTAACTGTTTTTAATATAAGTTTATATCGATAAGCTGTTTCGAACCGACTAGTCGTTACTGATTCGTAAATTTTTATTCCTCAGAGATTTAGTCACATTGTTTTTACGAAATAGTTTAGTAAAATGTGTCTGCGGCACTAATTGTGTAGAACAAAATAATTAATATTTAAGGTGGGTGAATTAAAATCGCCGAGATGTGTTTTGGAATGACCAAAGAGATGTCTAACTTTAATAAAAAATACATTAAATTTTAGGCTGTTGTGAATTTAGTAACTATAGTATTATAATGTATTATGTCGTTACGTGAAAGTTGTAAAATCACATTGCAGATAGAAGTCATAAGTATTTTTAATCCATGTGATAGTAGATATAGTCATATTTTTATTTTTCTTTCCAAATATCTTTTTAATTTCACTGTGCTTTACGTGAAATGTCGTACATTGGTATTGTATATTTATTGATATTGTGTATAATCTAATTTATATAAATACTTGTATGTATAAAGGTATATTTATGCATCAATGAGTATTCACTTTCATTACTCAAATTCCTATGATGTGGTTCTTGCAATAGAATAACATTTTCACAATTGGCACTGCCAGTTAGCATAACATTTAGTATAAACAGTTATGCAAATATAAATATTGTATTGAAGTATTATATATTTTGCATTTTCTTAATAATTGATTTACTGTAGATCTCTGAAATGCCTATTTTAATTACAATAACATTGTATACATAACACATCACTTTTGCATATCGCTTTTTTATTAATTTCATATTTTCATAAATCTTTTTATCTTTAAGGCTGGTTGATGACATTAAGAAGTGTCTAAATAATAGTCACTTTCATATATAATTGATCTAAAATATTATTTATTTCAAAAGCACAGAATTTATTATTTAAAGAAACTGCATTTCATTGTTTACCCTTCAATTTAAATGAACACTATGTTTTATGTATTTATATCCCAGAGATCAGCTATACTTATCTACAGAACTGATTTTAAGATATGACTTTTCAAACCGTTTTTTCATTACTATTATGTTTACAGTATGTCATAACTATGGTGGAATTAGTTGCTCACTTATTACGACAAAGAAAATTCTTTTAACTCTTAATGAATACGCCTCACATTGTGGAGTGCGCAAATCACAGCCCTTCCCTGCTCAATCGAAATAATTACACATCTAAAAGAAACACTGTAAAATATTTTTTTTCTGGTACATCTTTAGAAGCGCAAGAAATGTTTCCTCATTTTGAAAAAAAAATCTGTAACGTATATTTAAAGGGGAAAAAACAGCCCCTGGCCTCGGTCAGGCAAGAAACTCGTTTCTTGGCTCTGTACAAGGTCTTACGAAAGACTTACGAAGTATTTTATTTTATCACAATAATTTATGTGGATAAACGCATTCTTTTCTTTGTTTTATTATTTCAAAGGTAAAATATTGACCATCTCTATAAGACAAATTTAAGTGGGTGATGCAATTCAGAAAAAAGTCTGTGTCTACTCACTGGTAGACTCAGTATTCGAACTTTTTTGTACCTAAATTACTTTAACTTTATAAGACACAGTTAATTTTCTTGTTACAAATGTCTTCGACCAGTCTAAGAGATACATTATTGTAAGTATATAGTTAAATAGCAGAAATATTTATAAATACTTAGAACAATCAATGTCAGTGTTGTAAATATTGTTAATAATGCACTAGGAACATTATTACATAATAATTAAGATATAATTAATAGTAGGTGATTATTGCCGACACCGTGTGGGGAAACTACGCTTGGAAATAAACTTATTTGACAATTGATGTTTTATTAAAATACTAAAAAAAATTTCGTTGGTGTAGTTTCTTTCCATTGTAGTTGAATGTGGTTGTGTGTGGATATTAATTTATGTTAGCCACAATTTCTCTGCCATACTTTATGCACAATGGGCTAGTCGTAAGATGTAACGCTCACTAAAGGTATACTTAGTACTAAACCTAAGAATTCTTTCCACAATTTAAATTTTGCTATCAACATTGTATCTGTCAATTGGCGTACATTCAATGCACAAAAATAACATAATTTTGTAAAACGTTTCACATTTTAGAATGTCATTGTTAAGAAACCTTTACAAATGTAAACAGTCCAAACAAAAACGTCATGACTCCTAAGTAATATTAAAACAATATTGTGCGGCCTATGAAAGAGAAAACCCGTAAATGGGTTCTTTCAATGACCAGGAAATAAAAAAAAATTCTTACTATGAAAATTATTGTTGTAAGAGATTTTAACATAGTAAGTGTTACATTTTATGATTCCTTTGATTTTCAGTATATCCTTTCAAGTTAAAATATATAAATTAATTATTCCATTCACTTTTAAATGTATTGGAATCAAATAATTTTTCTCCTATAAACGAGTATATGTCGCTCAATAAGAATTAATTATTTAATATGTATATTTAATAAATTATTTGCCATCAATATTCTAGTGAAATAACAATCATTTAGTACACATTTAAATATAATATTATTTAAATTGGATGTAATAAACTACTTTTATCTATGTCTGTATGAAGTGATGTTTGTAGTGGATTTAATTACGAATTCTACAATAAATTGATTGATTGATTTACAACACGTCCCTCTCAAAACTAACATGAATACATTTAATGATACTCTAAAAATAGAGACACATAGAAATGCGATTAAAATAATTCATATTTATTTCTTAAAGTAATACAACATAAGTGTAATTGAAACTTTTCTCTAAGCATTACCGAACACGATCGACTTTTGACTCATTCTTCTCTGACAATAGCATCGTCTTCTGATTTTGTAAAGGACTCGACGTACACTTCAAAACCTTCGTCTGTAACTTTCGCGTGAAGTGCTTGTCATGAACTTCTTATATCTTGTTTACAGAGGACGATATACAATCGGACGAGTTCGCGAACACGTCGTGTTGCGTAAGTCACGTAATCGGTAATTAAGTCGGCTAGCAAATCGGACAAAAAGTCGGTCATCTGCGGAAACGTTGAAAGTGAATGTTGTCAAATACAAATGAATTTAAAATCATGCTTTTAAACATTGACTGTATTAAGTGTATGTATGTATTGCATGTAGAAAAGGTTTAGTATGTGTTAAGGTTTTTAAATACAAAACAAAAAACGTAAAGTATTTGACTTCAATGATTTAAATTTAAATGAATCGTAACACAACACGTAACTGAATCCACTTATCAAACTTCTATCCAATTTATGGTTTTGTTAATTTGTTACTTATCAGAAAAATTGGCAACTTTTTTATATTGTGTATCTTCTTAATTGAAATAGATGTAAGAAGTAAACAATTACTTGTATGTGAACTATCAACCAGTACCAAACAAAAAGAACAAAAATTTTCTCAAATCCCTTCGAACATTGTATTGAAAATTGGTTTAATTTTTATAAATTGTCTACGGAGTCTATTGTCTACAAAACTCATAAATATCAAAATAAAATTATTCAAATAATAATTGTTATTGAATTGTTTTAAATTTTATTTTAGTTTTGTCGAATAACTAAAAAAAATTACAGAACAAATGCAATAGATGTTATTAATAGTTCAAAATGAAAGTATTTATTACCATAAAATTATTTATTTCATAAATAACTATAGAAAATAAGTTTGACGCTACACTGTGCTTGGTTCACGTTCCTCAAACGCCATTTTGTTTTGACGAAAAGAAGGCAAAACCGTGAGTTGGCTTTAATCGTGTGTGTAGAAAGACATGAGAACAAATCCAAAGCACTGTTTTGCTTTGGATGTGTTCACCCAAGTATGGACTAGTTCGGTTCAGTATGAATAAGGATATTAGTGCACGTAAGGTGTAAAAATTCCATGACGAAAACTAGCTGTGTAGTAGTTACATTACAATAAAAAAATTTGAATGAGTCCAAGGGCTCCGTTTTAATCATAAGAGCCCGGTTCATACATAGAGCGTACGCCTTCTCTTTCTGGCTACACAGGGAATAAAAAAGATGACATGCGAATTTCGCATAAGAGTCGAATATAAACGTTATGATACCTACTATTCATAGTAATTTTATTTAGAAATTGTCTTTAAAATTAAAATTTCATTACGGTAACTTTACTAATCACTAGTAGCTAGTTAAACTACCTGGGTTGCCTTTAATTTATAATACCAATTTTTTACATCTTATACCCTAAAGACGAGTATATATACGAGTTATCAATTTGGTCATTATTAATTACATCAAGTACAATCGAATATTTTAAGTATCATTTTCAGACTCCAAAATTATGTATCCACGTATCAAATATCCCCCACTTCATGTGATGAAGTTACGTTAACTATGGGAACACTCTTTGTAACATATTTATTTATATATTGAGAGTCCACGTTAATTGATTATATACTTTTTTTGTAAATATCATGTTTATTAAATTTTATACACAGTTTTGGTGATTCAAATAGATGCATATACTTGTAACATCGACAAGGAATTTTTACATCCAGTATGTGCTTTAAATATTTATCTATACACATCACAAGTATTATGGCTAACCCACCATCAGGAAATAATTATTTTGATGTTTTTACATTACTTACATGCGACTATCAGACTATTCATAAAGAGCACAGCCGTACTTGATAACAAACCTAAATTCTTATTATTAGAAAGCAAATGACGAACTTAATGCTTTCAGATACTGTATATCACTAAAGATGTAGAGTAGATAGCGGCGAAATAAAATATTTATGAATTTTTGTTTATAAAATGTTTAATTTATTTATAAATTTAATATTTTGCGTTATCCATGTAAAATTTACTAATATTACTATGTTGATCTCCTATTAGTGGCATATACTCTGGGAAATTATGAATTACCAACAAACTTTTGGTATTACCATGTTGTACAAACTATTTCTTATTGTCATAAAGCCTTGTTTTCACTGACTCACAAAGTGTCTTGTATATAAAAAAATATTAAAGCGTTTTGTTTCCATTAACTTAATTAAATATAAATGAAACGCTTAAATGTTAACTTTTACTTTTGGTATGACGGCCATTTACTCAAATATTTCTTAAAGTGAAAATTTTCCCAACTTTAAGGAAACTGTCAATATTTATGTACAATGAAATTACTTGTTTCCGAGTACAAAGTTCAAACAAGGCTTCTAATAAGATTAAAATTAAAATACATTTGAGTTTAAGTTCATAACGAATGCTCTTTTCGGCTGGGGAAAGGGAATCCTAAGCTCGGGGTCTATATAAAGATTTGGACGTTGCGGTATAACGGTCATCTGCAAATGATTTGCACATAATAGAGCATGGAACGTTTACCAATAAGGTAAATAAAATGTTTTCTTTTTTACTCTGCTGTAAAGTAATAAAAAATGAGTTGTCGAATTGTAACTTCTACATCTAATTATCACAAGACTTTTGTTCATCGTTTCTATGCTTAGTCAATGAAAACAAGCTTTGAGAAACTATTTCCATGAAATCCTATATACTTGAAAAGAGTAGCGATCCATTCTGTATACTTAATGGCATTGTATTTTTTTCTAATGTAGAGTCCTAAAAGCGACGAAATAAAAATTAGATTTCAAAAAATTATTTGTTTTATTGTTCTTTCCCAAAATAATGAAAAGTTCCTGCGGTATATGATAATTAATTTATGAACTGAATAACGATCAGTCAATGCAAAAGTTGCCTTCTATATAAAGTTTAAGATACGAAGCTAAAATATATTACATTTAGATTGTACTAAGAAAGATTGAAATTATTTGTACATGAAGCGGTATTCATATAGACTATATACTTTTTGCTTAGTTCGGTCACACAGAGGACAATGAAAACTATAATTGTAAGCCAATCCGATACTAAAATCGATGCAGAGTATGCATCGAGTTTACAGCAACATCATCATCAGCTTATTCACATCCTACTGTTGGGGCACTGGAATCACAACAGGCGTAGTCAGAAAGAATACATAGTTAAATTTGTGGCGCTGAAGGGGTTTTGTAGTAACCAAGAGACAATTAAATGGCCCATATTAATGCAGTTGTATTTGCAACGAAACGTAACAATAATCATTGGACGTCTAAGACTGAAGGCTGGGCTTCCCTTTAAAATATCGCAGCTGGATCTAGTTAGCGAGCGCAGTTGACTGTTATGCTCTCTTATGCGAATACTTGTGCTTGCCTATTGCATGACACAACTTATCGTAACACAAGATTTAAACCATTATATGAGTGTTACGTTAAACCGAAGCCAGTAATGTCATCAGTATGTTAACGTCCCCACTGCTGGGTCACTGACCTCTACTATGAATGAAAACTCAGTAGCGAGAATGGGTCGTACCCAACCACCCAGGTCCAATGCAGAATGCTGGGTGCTAACGACTGTAGATTCAACCAATTATTTATATCAACATTTTTTTTGGTTTGCATGCGATGCCCAGCCCCTGCCAAAGTTCTATAACCTTTACAATCATTGACTTAAAGCGCTAACTACTGCGCCGTTGCGCTTATAAAGTTGTGGGGGAATTATGACGTTTTGAAAACCACCTTTGATGATATGTCATCCGCCAATGAATCCATTAAAATAGCTCGTCATTAGTGGCTTCAGCTCCTTCTAAATATTGCGCCATCTCAAGTACGGTTTCGTTTTATGAGTCATCTGATATAGGCAATAATCACATATGCAAAAATGGCTTTTGTGCTGAAAAGAGTATGCAAAAGATGTGAAACCGCTTTGAAATATGCATCTCTGGTTGGTGTGTAAAATATTTTCTCGCTCGGATTTTTATTACTAGAAATACTTCTGTACTCTATTTTTTATTGAACGCAGATGACTTGAAAATTTTCTATATTTTTCAAAATACTGAAGACCAAATTAAATTTCAATGTGATCTTAATTGCTTTTCTACCTATTGTGTCAACAACAAACTGAGTCTTCGTAAATAAATTAATGTAAATTTATTACTTTGTCTAAAAACAATTATAGTCTAAAAGGCACACAACTTGAAATTGTAATTTTAATTAAGTTGGGACTTTAATAAAGTTAGGGATTTAGGTGTAACCTTAGATAATAAAATGCATTTTAATCTACATATTAATGACATTATTAGTAAACTTTTTAAACGTACGGATTCATTATGCGATCAAGTACAGAATTTAATAAACATACTACGTTTTTATGCTTAGAAATAGCCCTTAGATCTCAACTCGAATACGCTGTGCCTATTTGGAATCATTTCTATAATAAAGTATATAGAAGATTCAGAGATGGTTCAAAAGAAATACCTACGCGCTATGTATATCAGATACCTACACTATTTACAGTTTCTTGAGAGGTACAAACTCCTAAATCTCGTACAAAGACGGCTACAACTTGGGGTTATGTTATTATATTATGTGAGCAATGCCATAATAGATACGATTGTATCCCTATTATAAATAAGCTTTGTAGTAAAGTCCCTAAAAGGTCCCTTAACGGTCACCATTATTATGATTTGTAAATTCTTATAATGAATATGCTATTGACAATTTAGCAGTAAGCGCTAATACTTTCAAAGGACCAAATATTAAAAGTTTGCTCAGATTGTCCTTTGATATGGATTGATTTTAGAGTCTAATAGATTTAAAATTCAAAATATAAAACTTTAACGAGATACAACATAAAAGAAACAAATATGAACCTAAACTAAGTGATAAGTAAGTCAAAAAAATAGTGAAGTTTAAATACGTATCACTGTGCTCTTTTTCGAAACAATATTCTCCGATTTTAACAATTCCCCAGCGATAAAAGTTAATTTACTAGAATACTCTTGCTTGGTCTCTGACATCCTGCTTCCTCCTTTTTTACTTTGTCCTTAGATTATTAGCAATGCTAAAGAATAAAAAAATGTATTATTGTATATCTATAACAACAAATAATAACTATTACTCAGAACAAAGAACAAAGATGATATTCAAACCAGTGTAAGGTCTGGCGCCGAGGAGTTAAAAGAAACACATGTTGATGGTACAATGATTAGATATTTAATAATCGATATTCAATCTTATTAGAGTATATATAGGATTACGTAGTTAATATACATATTTATAATTACTTCTACACCACACGCCCCGCGGAGGCAAAAAAAAATATTACATAGGGAGGTACATATTTTTTTAAACTAGGTACAAAAATTAAAAACTATTTTTACAATAAATCAAGGTTATTAAAGTATACGTTACAAATGTAATAAAGTAGCTAATTCTAGTAATGATTATACATTTTTTCTTACTATATTGTAAAGGTTATTTTGACTTATATAATTTTGTTCTATTTTTATGTACTGTTTTCTGTACACCTTTATCTAAAATTATTACATTCGGTTCACTGTCTTGTAATACCTCAAATGGTCCCACATACAAGGGATCTAACTTACTGCTTCTAGCCTCATTTTTAATCAAAACCAAATCACCTGCTTTGTAATTAATAATGTTTATATATGAGTCATAGCATTCTTTTCTTAATTGTTTACTTACACACAAGTTGTTCCTAGCATCTAGTTGAGATTTTTGTATTCTGTACTTTAGTTCTTTAGCGTAATCGTTAAAACTATACAAAGGATCTAAACTTTCTGTTAAATTGGTAGGTATGTTACAACACTTTCCGAAAACAAGTTCATAAGGGCTATAATTAGTTTCGCTATGTACAGTAGTATTAAATGAGAAACACCAATAGGGTAACCATGATGACCAATTTTGAGCGTTATTATTTGATTGAATACGTAAAAAGGATATTAAATTTTTGTGAGTATTTTCAAGTGCACCTATAGTTTGATGATGATAGGCAGTGGATGTCTTATGGCTTATATTCAATAACTGGCAAACTTCCTTCATTACAGAAGAAATAAATTCGGTACCCCTATCTGTTATGATTTCGCGAGGTATTCCGTAACGCAAAACAAAGTTACTTACAAAGGCAGAGGCGACGGTCACTGTGTCTTTAGATGAAATCGGATACGCTTCGACATACTTTGTCATATCGCACTGTAGACTTAAAATATATTTAGAATCGCTAATACTATCATTACCTAAGGGCCCTACTAAATCTAAAAATACTCGGTCGAAAGCCGATGTAGCCGTATCGGTAATTACCATCGGCTGCTTTGTGTACTTAAAGTACTTTTGTCTTTGACATTGATCGCATTTAGTAACAAAATCTGTCACGTCCTTCTCTATGCCTGGCCAGAAAAATCGTCTCTTAATATTTTTCACCATACGCCTAATACCGGCATGTGCGCTAGTTGGCAATATGTGATAGTCGTTTAATATAACACGAATCGTGTCCCTGTCTGTTATCCTCTTAACTCCTTTTATAATATGCAAGCGCGGACCGGTCCATTGAGGAGTTCTATTTATAGAATGAATTAATTCTTTTACAATTGTGTATCTGTCTTCATTAAGGATAACATATAACTCGTCTATATTTACTTTATGACAAAATAAACTCAACTCCCTCGCAAAGGCATCTCGTGCGCAGTGTGATTGGGCTGTTGGTTTAACACAAATAAAAGACTTCGATTTTATATAGGTACGCGAAAAAGTAATTTTCACTATCAAAGCTATTTTTTAGTTGTTGGAACTGAGTCTCATTTAAAAATACTAATTCGGTGTAATTTTTCGGTAGTTTAAGCATCTCTACGACTCTTGGGTGATCAGACCAACAGTCGCTAGTGACCTTATTCTCCGAAACTTTACCCAAATGCGTTTCTTTTTTCTTTGTTTGTGCCCCAGTCATAACTGACACAATATTTTCATGCATACCTTTCAACTCTTCACTACTAATGCATACCCTGGACAATGCATCTGCAGCTACATTATCCTTTCCTTTCACATACAATACATCGAAGTCATACTCCTCTAATAGTAACCTTAGTTTCATTAACCTACTCGACGGATTTGATAAATTAAACAAATAAACAAGAGGTTTGTGATCGGTTTCGACTGTAAATCTTTTTCCGTACAGATACGGCCTAAAGTATTTAACCGCCCATGTTATAGCCAATAACTCTTTTTCTATTGTTGGATAATTTTTCTCTGCTTTATTTAACGTCCTACTTGCGAAAGCCACCGGCCTACGATCTCCGTTGTTAAGTACCGCGCCGATCGCAAAACCAGACGCATCCGTTTGCAAAATAAATTTGTTGTCGCTGCTAAAATTTGGATACTGCAATAATTTAGGTGAAACTAATTGATTTTTTAATTTTATAAATGCTTTTTGACAATCATCCGTCCATTCAAACTTCGCATACTTTCTACACAACGCATTAAGTGGTAAGGTAATCTCCGCAAACCCGGGAATAAACTTTCGATAATAGTTTGCAAACGCGACAAATCTCCTAACCTCGTCTGAGTTTTTGGGAACTGGATATTGGTTTATTGCTTTAGTTTTTTCTGGATCCGGTACTATACCTTTCGCTGACACAACATGACCCAAGTATAGAACTTCTTTTCTGAGAAACTTGCACTTGGCAGGGTTAAGTTTTAAATTTACTTTTCTGAGCCTAGATAATATGTCTATAAGATTTTTATTATGGCTAGATAAACTTCGTCCGAAACAGAGAATATCATCTAAATAAATTAGGCATTTTTCATAATTTAAGCCTGCCATTGCTATAGTCATTGCTCGAGAGAAAATACTAGGAGAAGTCTTCAACCCCATGGGTAATCTAGTTAGTTGGTACTGTCCCGTGGACGTTGTAAAGGCTGTGAACTTCCTACTGTTAGGATCCAAATTTAATTGAAAGTAAGATTGTGACAAATCAAGATGACTGAAATACATAGCACCTGAAAGTGAATCAAGTATATCTGCGATATTTGGAAGTGGAAATTTATCATCTAAAATTCGTTCATTTAATTTTCGAAAATCAATAACCAAACGCCAAGTTTTAGAACCATCTGACTTTTTCGGAACTAACAAAACGGGGCTCGACCACTCACTGCAGGAAGGTTCAATAATATTTTCGGATAATCATTTATTTACTTGATTCGTAATTTCACCTTTTTGTGTGCATGGTAATCTATAGGGTCTTGTGTACGCTGGTACAGCGTCAGGTTTTAATTTAATCTCTGGTTGGTAAATATTACATACTGACAACTTATCCCCTGGTAAATAAAATATGTCTGAAAATTTAGCACATATATTTTGCACAGATCGCCTTTCTTCCGTATTTAAATGAGAAAAATCTAAAAATGAAAACATTTTCCGTACCCGTTCGCTGTCAATAGATTCATTCTTATTAAAAGTACATACATAATAGCTATCCAAATCTTCTATCTCATGCGAAAAATAACTCAAAGTGACTTGTTCTTCACGTGAGTTTAAAATTTGAAAAGGTATTTTTCCTTCTTTAGCCTTACATATACCGCCTGCTAAATAAACACCTTCACACAACTCTTTCGATCGAATAATACAATCCTCACTCATACGGGAATCTATATAAAAAATCTTCTCACATCGTGGTGGTACGGTCAAATAATTATTTCCGTGAAATGAGCCCAATTCTAAGGGTAAAGTTATTTTAAAATCATTTCTACCATAAGTCATAGAAACCGTATTTACTTCGTAATTTACATTGCATTTGTATTTTTGCAAATAGTCTTGTCCAATTATGCCATCATGCAAACAAGACATATTTCTTAATACATAAAACTTGTGTACAAATTCTTTTCCTTTTGTGGAGAGCTTTAAGTACACATAGCCTTCGCTGTTTAGGCTGCCGCCAATTCCTTTTATGCTAATGTTATCGTTAATGATCGGTATCTGTAATTCAATAATGGATTCATATTTTACTGCAGATAATGATGCGCCAGTATCTATGAGCCACCTTTTATTTACGTTGCCTAAACTTAATTTTACATGATTACTACTATTACACGAAAAAATGCATTTATGAACGAAAAAAATCAGTTTCGGCAGAACGGGTCTTAGTTTCGGCAGGACGCGTCTTAGTTTCGGCATCCCTGTTATCTAAGTTTGGAGCTAAATAATTAATAGATCTATTCTGACTTTGTCGATTGTAATTTTTTAAAAAGGATCTACCCCTTTCCGGATAAATACGGTGAGATGAACGACCTCGAACGTCGCTCCTGCCGCCCCGCGCCGATGCGCTGCCGCGATAAACATTTTGAGTATTATGATTATACGAAGTAGGTCGGCTGCCTCTGAAATGCATATAGCCCCGACCACGACCTGTAAATTGTTTATTATAGTTACCTGACTTTCCTCGGCGGGCCATGAAGACAGCCCCTTCCGATGAAGCTCGAGAGGTAGACAATTCCTCGTCCTTGGCTGCTCGGATGACGTCTTTCAAAGACGTGTAGTTACGCGCTGTTAAAATAATTCTTAAACTAGGGTTTCTAAGACCGTCAATAAAACTTTTTATAGTCAACTTTTCGTTGATCGGCTTCAATACACTAAAAGCGGTGCTATTGCCTTCGGCTTGCGATATTGTTAAGTCAGTAAATAATTGTTCAAGCCTTTTACCATAATCTTCAATACTATTAGTGCCCTGACTTTCTCTCATTATTTGTGAATGAATAGCGTTACTAGACTTTTTTGTCAGTAAGTGCTCCCTCATATCAGATAGAAGTAGCTGACATGACGAGTAAGACTGAGAAAGACGCAGTTTTGCACTTTCCGATAGCCGCGTTTTCATTATAAAATTTATCAAAACATTTTCACTGTCCTTATCAATAATCGAACTATAGAGCTCAATAGAATCTATTAATTTTTTGGTAATATCCTCGTCTCCGTTCATGACGGGCAAGAGAGAAACCGCCGTTTTTAAATCAAACTTTTCCATGGTGTTTCGCTTTTCAATACTACTGTTGTTACAAAAATCGACAATTTGAGCGTACAGGGTTTCTATTCGTATACAAATTTCTTTGACCTTCACTATTATACAACTCTCAAGTTCACCTTCGCGTATTTTATTATCTAAGATATCAGCACATTTCAAATATTTATTATATAGTAATGTTGCATCATTTAATGTTTTTTCTAAGATATTTTTTGTTCTTCGCGATTTATTTAACTTAAATGTATTTTCCTTTAACCTGTTTATTTGTTCGTATACTTCATTAATATCGTGCAACATTACACTAAATTACTAATATATTTAGATAAACATAAGTGTATAACTATTGCAGTAGCACAAAATAAATGCGATTAACATACTGGTCATACTACACTAGAAAATACAAGTTGCAAAAAAAAAAAAATTAAAACTACATACCACACGTGCACAACACTTTAAACACCAAAAGTTTCCACTTAATATGTCTCCTCTTTAGTTGCATCCATAGCCCTGGTAGGGAGAGCGTCTCCTCCTCGACGTCCACGACCGAAAGATGACCAGGAGTTTCGCGCCAAGTGGTTAGATAATTCACGCCGTATTGTCCTCTTATGAGACCTGTAGTACAGGTTGTATACACCGTACATCAACACTAGCAGCACCAGTAACAGAATCACGCCCAGCAGTATGGTAGTCGCGGATGCGTGGAACTTCAACTCGTTGAAAGAAACGTGGGCGTCATTTTTCCCGAATTGTGCTAAAACGATGTTGTTGTCATCTTTATCCTTGGTTTGTTGTCCACCCATTTTATTTTGTTAAAAAAAAATAATAATGTAATTATTACAAAGATCACCCACAGGCGACGAAATCGTACTTTGGACTGTCCCCATAATTAAAGCTGGTCTTATAATTTGATACTATAACAAACACTCGCGTTCCGAACTGGCTCGGGTCGCCATGTAAGGTCTGGCGCCGAGGAGTTAAAAGAAACACATGTTGATGGTACAATGATTAGATATTTAATAATCGATATTCAATCTTATTAGAGTATATATAGGATTACGTAGTTAATATACATATTTATAATTACTTCTACACCACACCAGCAAGAAAAAATGATTCATTAAGAATTTAAGTAATCACAATATTTTGTTACATAAAAGCAGATTATTAGATTCAATCAAGATATAGGCGGAGAGAGGACAAATCTGCTTTGATACTTTATAATTTTTTAAATACGTAGTTTTTTTCTGCTTATTTCCTTTTGCTATACCTACGTAGATAATAACCAAATAAATTTAGTCACCAAGGATCGTGTAGTCACTAATACAAAATTGGAAATTTTATGAACAAAATAAAACTTTTCAGAGAATTCATTGGTAAGCTAACAAATGCGGGATGTAATATGTACATGATGAAACATTACTCGAAATCAAATTGAAAATAAAAAAGATGTCAAAACAAAAATTAATAATCATTTTGTTATCTCTAAACCAAATTCTCCCTCATTTTGATTAAATATTTAAAAGCTTGTCTTTCACTGGCTGAAAATATTAACACTTCGCTTATGAAACATAAACAAGGATTTAATTTTGTAAAGAAAGGGTCTAGTCTAACCCGCATTATTAGAAGCGACCGCTTTTTAAGATTAATTTATTGTGCCATTTAGTGAAAAAATGAGAGACTTTAACAGAAAATATTAAGAGTTTAGGTACGTAATAAGATCCTACTTATTTTTTCGTTCCTTGAGGACGTTACAGATTTTTCGATAGAACGAGGGTCACTACAGCTTCGGAAGACTATCAATTGCTTGAGATTTTGCTAATGGATTACAATATTATACATGTTATCCATAGTTATGGGTAAGTTGAGGTAGTTTATGTTTTAAAATGATGATTGTGGTTTTTACAACAATTAATGGAATTAAAATGACATTTACTTGGAAATAATTATTATTGTGAAATCTATTCTTAACTATAATACCTGAAAAATGTAAACTATACAATATAATTTTGAGACTTTCGCATAAACTTTCACTTTTCACTTTCATTTTTAGCGGAAATCGATACTTGCAAATCTTAGTCATCGTTTGTATACGACTCCTGAAATAGTGTGAAACAAGATAAAATTATGAATTAATAATTTTACAGTTTCTATAAATAAACGCACATATATTACATCCCACACGCAGCCTATTCCTGCGTGGGCTATGTACATCGTGTGTGTACATATAATACTATTTTTTTGAGAAATAGAAAATGAAATGGCGTAATTATCTTTAGTAAAGCTACTTAGCTTAGCGACCGTTTGTATCTGAATAATGGCTGTTTATTTATATTTCTATGAATATTACATATCGATGTATCATATATGTATGTCTATCCGTTATCCTAGTATCCCCTCACAGTGCTTACTTTGGGCTAGGCTAATGGGTGTGAATGTAGGAAAAAAAATCGTTCCTACTTGGTTTCAATTGACTTTCAAGGTTGGAAGATACTTTCATTTATCTTTTGAAAGAAAATCTTCCGCTTTTTTTCAGTGGCTTCTTTCGTTGTTTTAAAGGAATTTTGTTCATGTCACATAATCCCTAATATACAAAATTTGATCTCAAAGAATAGAAATTATGATTGATCGTATTTATTAAAAACAATTTTAACTTAATACCGCCATTTCACAGCTACTAGAACGTATATTTAATTAACTCCAAAACAGCGAATCCCTAAATTTGACAAGTAAGTTTGACAGCTTCGTTGATTGATTACGCACACTATCACTTTGAATGAATTGCGTTTTATTTCGTGCCTTTCGTGTAGCCCCCTTATACACTTGAAACAGAAACTAACTTTTAATTTTAACCAATTCCATACGGTATCGGTCTCCAGTCCCCGTGCACTGGATACCGACATCACTTTTTAATATCAAAGATTTAATTTTTAAGATCAAAAGATTGGCTCCCCTCTACCTGAGGATATCTTAGAAACTTTCATATTTAGCATTTTGAAGTTTTGGATATATATGCATCAACTAATGAACATTCATAAGCGCATAAGTTCCACCCATTTTTGACTTCCCCAGAAGTCAAAAATTCTTGTCTACTGAATCTGAGACTAGGGAGTAAGGACCAGTTTCACTTTATCTATTAATTAGTAGACGATAGGACTCATGTCGATTGTGATATAGGGACGATTGCATTTCTGAAAACTTTTCCAGGGGCTTATTCGTCCCGCTGCAATGGGAAATTAAACACAAGTGAAGAAGGTTAAGTTAAGTTAATCGTATTTGATTTATGAAATCATCAAATCTTAAACAAAACAAAACTTTTGATAAATCCTTAATTAGAAAACAACTAATAACTACTAAATAAAACTATTTGAGCGTTTGTGCTGCGTGGCATTCCGTATAAATTTTCAAGTGCAAAATCTTAAGGATAAATAAACTCATTAAATTATATACATAATCAGGATACGCTAGCAAAAAAATTTGTCTAAATTTTCACAAAATGGTATTTTTTTAACAGTGGATATCTTAAAATTGCTCCAATATAGTTTTTCCAAAATGTTTACTTTCAAACTTTTAGACTTACATATTTTGCTAATGCAAAGTAATTTCCATTATAATAGGTTCATTAATTTTAAAGATTTGAAAATTCAAAACTTGTATGCATAGAAATTATAAGAAGCTTTACTTCGCTTTACAATGATTTTGTTTAACAAACTTTTAGACACTGCGTTAAATCAGCCAGTTAAGTCTATCTGCCAATAATGAGGTTTATAATATTCCAACAAATTTGCAGTTCATTCCATAAAACAGTTACGTAAAAATTTTTATAAAAAATTAAAATATGTACAAACCATACCAAAATAAATCATCTTAAGGAAAATAAAAGTCAATCTTATTTAAACAATAAACTATTTAGTTACGATTCTTTTATTTTGCGCTTTATGAGACGCAATATGCATTTAAAAGAAAATTTATATTTATATTCCATAACAAAGCAACTATCCAAACAAATACAAATTTATTTATTTTTTTTTATATTTCTTACAATCACACCAATTAGCCTAGCCCAAAATAAGCACTGTAAGGCTTGTGTTATGGATACTAGGGTAACGGATAGATATACATATATGATACATAGATATGTAATATTTATAGACATATATAAATACTGATGACTTAGGTACAAATGCTCGTATTAATCACACAAACATTTGCCCTTCCAGGACTCGAACCCAGGACCATCGGTGCGAAAGGCAGGATCACTACCATTGCACCAAAAGGTTGTCAAATTTATTTTTATTATTTATCGGCCATGTTTTTTTTTTTCAAAATATAAAGAATAAATTTCAGGGTCTTGTTGACTCTCACCTTAATTGTATTACCACCTATCTTCCCCCTGATTTTGTCAATGCAAGTGCATTTGTTAACAGATGTTATTTTTTTTTAATTGACTACAAGTATTTTTGTACAATACGGAATAAACATCCTTGTATTTTCGTTAGTGGAAAAAATTCTAAGATCTAGGCTAGATTGCAATACCCTCATAATCTTTTATAAAATCTAGAATACGGCTCTGTATAAGCTGTAACACGATTTTTTAGGATTTTTTAAATCTAATAGAAAGCAATAATAAAGAAAGAATTTTAAGAACCTATTTTACATCTATTAAAAAGATTTGAGCGTTGGGGACATTGATTGGCTGATGATGACAAATGGCTGAAAACACAAATGTGGTTTTTATAAGCTCTTGTTTAAGTTTAACGTTTCTTTAACAAAATCACTGATTAATTATATCTTGTCATAAGAAAATGGCTAATCACTTAATTAGGTATTAAAAAGTTATAACTCTTTTAAAGAAAAAATGCGTTGAAAACTTTTAAGGCAAGGCGGGCCAGACGACTTTTATCCACCTTGGCGAATATTTAATTAACTTTGTTTGTTTACAAAAGTGTCTTAATAACCTACGAGTGTGTCACTGTAGCCAACTTTAACAAGATATTCTAAAATTAGGAACTTAACAGTAAATTTAATTCAATTTTGGAAGTTTAGAGCATTCCGCAGCAGTATATGGTAGGTTTTGATCCAATCTCCATGCTTGAACAACGCTGCTGCAAATTGCGTGGTCCACGGTCTCAATAGTCACCTTTTAAAATAATCTAAATCGTATGGGTTTGATGCTATTCTACTCTGCCCAACGCAATGTTGCAATTTTTGCATGTTGCATTTGACAACTTATTGTTAAATATTATTAACTCTGTATTCGCTGCATGTACATTATGTTATACAATACTTTTTTTAAAGATGATATCATACATTTTAAAATACAGCCAATAACGTATGCAGTCAACGCAAAACTAGCATAGAATTCCTACCTGTTCACCAACCGCTCCTCAACATCTTTTATAATGCGCACAGCAAAGAAGTGGAACTCCCTCCCTGCGTGTGTATTTCCGAGTACTTATAACCCGTCCGTTTTTAAAGCCAGGGTGAATAGGTGAATACTTCTGGGTTAGCTCGTTCCATCGTGGATCCTGTCTTGCCTCCCGGGTTTGATTGAGACCAAGAGCGAACCCACTCATAATAAAAAAAAAACATTTTGTGTAGCTAAAGGAGTGACTGTATCATTCCCGAAACATAATTTTGGCGGATACTATGTGAAATATTTGAAAATTTTTCTCCCCGCTATATTATTAGGAATACAGTTCAGTGAAATATTTTTATATATATCTTTTCAATATAGCTAAATGCCATAGCGAACCGCCTTTGTTTTTATAAAAGATTATGTGGGTATTGCAATCATGGCTATCTTATAATTTTTTCCACTAACGAAAATACAAGGATGTTTATTCCGTATTGTACAAAAATACTTGGTCAAATAAAAAAAAATAACATCTGTTAACAAATGCACTTGAATTGACAAAATCAGGGGGAAGATAGGTGGTAATACAATTAAGGTGAGAGTCAACAAGACCCTGAAATTTATTCTTTTTATTTTGAAAAAAAAAACATGGCCGATAAATAATAAAAATAAATTTGACAACCGTTTGGTGCAATGCTGGTAGTGATCCTGCCTTTCGCACCGATGGTCCTGGGTTCGAGTCCTGGAAGGGGCAAATGTTTGTGTGATTAATACGAGCATTTGTACCTAAGTCATCGGTATTTATTTATGTCTATAAATATTACATATCTATGTCTCATATACGTATATCTATCCGTTTCCCTAGTATCCATAATACAAGCCTTACAGTGCTTACTTTGGGCTAGGCTAATTGGTGTGATTGTAAGAAATATAAAAAAAATATATTAAATTTGTATTTGTTTGGATAGTTTCTTTGTTATGGAATATAAATATAAATTTTCTTTTAAATGCATATTGCGTCTCATAAAGCGCAAAATTAAAGAATCGTAACTAAATAGTTTATTGTTTTAATAAGATTGACTTTTATTTTCCTTAAGATGATTTATTTTGATTTGGTTTGTTCATATTTTAATTTTTACGTAACTGTTTTATGGAATGAACTGCAAATTTGTTGGAATATTATAAACCTCATTATTGGCAGAAAGACGTAACTGGCTGATTTAACGCAGTGTTTAAAAGTTTGTTAAACAAAATCATTGTAAAGCGAAGTAAAGCTTCTTATAATTTCTTTGCATAAAAAAATTTGAATTCTCAAATCTTTAAAATTAATGAACCTGTTATAATGGAACTTTACTTTGCATTAGCAAAATATGTAAGTCTAAAAGTTTGAAAGTAAACATTTTGGAAAAACTATATTGGAGCAATTTTAAGATATCCACAGTTAAAAAAATACCATTTTGTGAAAATTTAGACAAGATTTTTTTGCTAGTGTATCCTGATTATATAATTTAATAAGTTTATTTATCCTTAAGATTTTGCACTTGAAAATTTATACGGAATGCCACGCAGCACAAACGCTCAACTAGTTTTATTTAGTAGTTTTTTTCTAATTAAGGATTTATCAAAAGTTTTGATTTGTTTAAGATTTGATGATTTCATAAATCAAATACGATTAACTTAACTTAACCTTCTTCACTTGTGTTTAATTTCCCATTGCAGCGGGACGAATAAGCCCCTGGAAAAGTTTTCAGAAATGCAATCGTCCCTATATCACAATCGACGTAAGTCCTATCGTCTACTCATAAATAGATAAAGTGAAACTGGTCCTTACTCCCTAGTCTCAGATTCAGTAGACAAGAATTTTTGACTTATGGGGAAGTCAAAAATGGGTGGAACTTATGCGCTTATGAATCTCCATTAGTTGATGCATATATATCCAAAACTTCAAAATGCTAAATATGAAAGTTTCTAAGATATCCTCAGGTAGAGGGGAGCCAATCTTTTGATCTTAAAAATTAAATCTTTGATATTAAAAAGTGATGTCGGTATCCAGTGCACGGGGACTGGAGACCGATACCGTATGGAAGTGGTTAAAATTAAAAGTTTGTTTCTGTATCAGGTGTATAAGGGGGCTACACGAAAGGCACGAAATAAACGCTTACTTGTCAAATTACGAAAGGATTTAGGGATTCGCTGTTTTGGAGTTAATTAAATATACGTTCTAGTAGCTGTGAAATGGCGGTATTAAGTTAAAATTGTCATTAATAAATACGATCAATCACAATTTTCTATTCTTTGAGATTAAATTTTGTATATTAGGGATTATGTGACATGAACAAAATTCCTTTAAAACAACGAAAGAAGCCACTGAAAAAAAAAGAAGATTTTCTTTCAAAAGATAAATGAAAGTATCTTACAACCTTTAAAGTCAATTGAAACCAAGTAGGAACGATTTTTTTTCCTACATTCACACCCATTAGCCTAGCCCAAAGTAAGCACTGTGAGGGGATACTAGGATAACGGATAGACATACATATATGATACATCGATATGTAATATTCATAGAAATACATATAAACAGCCATTATTCAGATACAAACGGTCGCTAAGTAGCTTTACTAAAGATAATTACTGCCATTTCATTTTATATTTCTAAAAAAAATAGTATTATATGTACACATACAATGTTCATAGCCCACGCAGGAATAGGCTGCGTGTGGGATATAATATATGTGCGTTTATTTATAGAAACTGTAAAATTATTTATTTATAATTTTATCTTGTTTCTCACTATTTCAGGACTCGTATACAAACGATGACTAAGATTTGCAAGTATCGATTTCCGCCAAAAATGAAAGTGAAAGTTTATGCGAAAGTCTCGAAATTGCATTGTATAGTTTACATTTTTCGGGTATTATAGTTAAGAATAGATTTCAAGTATTATAGTTTTTCAGGTATTATAGTTAAGTATGTATGCAGCAACTCTTAGTAACTTATTCAATGATGAATAACGACATAAAATCGATTCTGATTCTGACGGAATAGTGTGACATAAAATCTGTTCTTTTCTCTTTTCTAAATCTGTTAATTTAAAATGTTCTTTGGAATAATTAATAACCCTTTCTTGCAGCCAGTTTGGGCCCTTTCTCCAGATCTCCAAGTTTGATAACTTGCTTGGATTTATTCCTCGCGAAGCACAATCTGCAGGGTTAGTATCAGACTTGACATGTGATCACTGAGTATTGTTCATAAGTGTTAAGATTTCAGAGACGCGATTCGCAACATAGGTCTTTCATCTGTTGGGATGACTGGTTAACCATGAAAGAACCACAGTTGAGTCCGTCCAGGCATAAACATATTACTTCGAAATCTCTAACACTTCTGCAATTTCGTGTAGCAACTTGGCTAATAATACCGCTCCGCACAATTCTAACCGGGGAATCGAGACTTGTTTCACCGGAGCAACTTTCGTCTTTGCGGCAAATAATCGTACATGAACATCACCCTTACTATCAACGATTCTTATATAGACTACAGCTGCGTATGCTGCATTAGATGCATCACAGAACCCTTGAAGTTCTCTGGTGACGTCATTGGTGCTAGTGCCGATCCATCTTGGAATTTGAAAATGTACGAGATGTGTAAGTTCTTCTCGAAACTCCAGCCATGCCCTTAAAATGTCACATGGCAGCTCCTCGTCCCACTGTATCCCTGACAGCCATATTCTTTGAATAAATATTTTAGCTGTAGTGACTGTTTGACCCCCTAGGTTGGCTAGCTCCTGTGTAGCCAACCTAGGGGGTCAAACAGTTTAGCTATTTCCGAAATCATTTTCCGCTTAGTTACAGGTTTTTCTAGTGATGTAAGTTGGACAGTGTATTGAAATTCATCTCGATGTCTATTCCAAGTGAGACCTAAAATTTTTATAACTGAATCTAATTTTAGGTCTAAAGTTTCCTTTGAATTTTTATTTTCTCGATCTCACCTTGACAGCAAATCACTATTGCTACTACTCCATTTCTGAAACCACCAAGTTTAAGTAAGTCGTTAATTTGTTGATAAATTTGTGCTCCCTCTTGTATGTTTTCGCAGCCTGTCATAAGGTCATCCATATAATATTCCCTGAGAACTCTGTTAGCTGCTAAAGGATATTTATCGCCCTCATCACGTGCGAGTTGTCGTAAGGATCTGACCGCCAAGTAAGGTGTCGATGCTATACCAAATGTTACACGTAAATGACGAAGATGTTGAAGTTCTGAATTAACATTGCTACGCCATAATAGACGTTGAAAATCAACATCCTCAGCGGCAACCTTGACTTGACGATACATCTTGACAATGTCCGCCACCAGGCTTATTGGATAACGACGCCAACGAAAAATAATGTGTCGAAGTTCGGGTTGTAGAGTTGGACCTACCATGAGATCATCGTTCAACGATGTTCCATTATTTAGCGAACAAGACGCATCAAACACGACTTGAACCTTAGTGGTGCTTCTGTCATTCCGAACCACAGCGTGATGGGGGAGATAAACAGCTTTGGGATTGTATCTCTCCTCTTTCGGTACTACTTCCATGTGATTTAATTTTAAATATTCCTCGATTACTTCGGAATAATGAACCTTCAGTGTTTGATTCTTCAGTAATCGTTATTCAAGCAACACCGTTTCAAAAAAACCGTTTCTGAGCAATGTCATAAGAGTTACCATATTGACAACTTGGATCCATTTTTTTCAATGGCAATTTTACGACTAAGCGGCCTTCATTATCTCTGGATGTTGTTTTGGCGAACAGCTCCTCACATTGCTGTTCTTCTTCAGACAAACTTCTCTTCCCAGTTGAAGATAGTTCTTCTTGCTCCCAAAATTTTTTCAGAAGATCGTTCATACTTCATTGAGTATGCATACTAATTATTTTATTAAGCGCTTGTGACAATTCGTGACTAGGACGCGAAAATATATAGCCTGAAAGGATCCAACCAAGTTTGGTATTTTGCGCAATCGGAGAACTCGATGGAGCTTTGA
Source organism: Calamotropha paludella (assembly GCA_927399485.1). Taxonomy (NCBI): domain Eukaryota; kingdom Metazoa; phylum Arthropoda; class Insecta; order Lepidoptera; family Crambidae; genus Calamotropha; species Calamotropha paludella. The sequence continues at coordinate 10,481,752 of OV656826.1, read as the reverse complement.
TAACACCGTCCATTAAAACTAAAAGAATTTGTGTCTCTGTTTTCCATGTTTGAATGCCGTTTTAAATTTAGTCTACAGTTTATTATTAGGGGTTTACACGCAAGATATTTTTTGCGATAGCTTGTGTGTGGAACAGGGATTGTTTTTAATCGCTTATTACTGTTATAATTCCAAAAATATTTTTTTAATCCTGACAATGGAAACGACTATTCTGGAAACGTGTTTTTTTTTTAGTTGAATATCAGTTAGTTAGTTTACACAACACCAGATTGAGAAGTTCAAGAATGCTTGAACTTCTCAATCTGGTCGATCATTTCAGAGTCTCTATAGTATTTTCTTTGATCACATTTACATTGGTTTCTTTTAATGGTGTCTTTTTACGTGAAGATCTTTTACGAATATCTGCCTGCTGCATCGCAAGATATTCCAACTCTATTGGTATACCCAAGGTCTTCCGACGACTCCTGGTCAAAACCCCAGTGTAACCATCGGTTATAGCGCTTATATTCTGCTTTACTGATCTCTTCCGTCTGGAATCCTTTTTATTGGATTCAATGGTTCCACTGCAATCAGAGTGGTCTTTATTTTTTTTATTGGTTTCAATGGTTCCACTGCAATCAGAGTGGTCTTTATTTTCTTTATTGGAATCTTGAAAGAGAACTTTTTTAATGGATTTCATTGAGGACTTTTTCGCTGAAGATTTCAAAATACTGCGGCCGGGTGTGGCATTTATGTTCAAAGGTGTTTGAGGCAAAGGAGTTATTCCTTCGTATTCCATATCTTTGCTTTATAATGGGGCGCGGAGCATGGCCAAAGATGAACTCTCAGATAGAACAGCTTTTAGCAAACTAGTCTTAGCCGCTGGCGTCGTCTGTGCCGGCGAACGAACCGGGGATCGTACGCAGAAGAAGCCCGCCTCGAACGAATGGAAAGAATGGCGTCGAAAGCTCTTCTTCGGGGATTTCGCTTTAAGCGAAGAGGTTTGCTCTTGTTTGGCTTTTCTATCCGCAGCGATCATCTCACGTATGCGACTCGGCCCGCCAGCTGGCTTGACAGCTTTCTTCACGTTCCAACTGGCCACTTTCTTCTTTACTTCTACTGGCTCCTCCTCCATCCAACCACGTTTTTGGAGCTCTTTCAATTTCTTAAAACGCATATCGATGCTCTCAATCTGGGTGAAGACCATGTCCCAGAAGCCGGCCAAGTCGGCGGGCGTGACCAGCGGCCGATTAGGCTCGGGCTGAGCACATCGTTCCACCAGCGAAGCGAACTGCTCCAACTGCTCGAACTTCTCGGACATCAGCAGCCTCGCCTGATCCACTGCCGTCAACACTAGCTCCTGTATAGACTCGGAGAGAGCGGTCTGCTCATGTATCTGGTCCCATGTAGAGCACATCTCATTTATTCTTTTAACCTCCGATGTGATCTGTTGTCTTAAGTAGTTTACATTGTCCACATCATTTGCATCTTCATCAAGCAAGCCTTCCTTTCTTTTCATTTTTATCTCTTTTCTTGCGTTTTCCTTGCCTCTAGACATGGTGACGCAAGGACTTATCTTTTTGCTTTCATAAGAAAGTTGTTCTGGGCTTGACTAAAGTGACTTTGGAGAGCTGAGCTTCTCTTCTGATTTTGATTCACTTTTAGGAATACAATTTAAAGGAGACTTGATTTCGGTACTCATATTAATTTCACTTGTCGACAACTGCTGAGTAGTCCTAGTTTGTGACTCTGTTGAAAATTCTATGTCAACCAATTCAATTGCATTGGTCGATTGAGTTTCACTACTCAATGAACTTTGAGTTTCAAAGATCATCTTTATTTTGGGTGTTGCTTTAGATGTATTTGGTAAAACAGGTTCAAATGTGTAGACCACTTTATCCTTCTTTTTAGTGACTGGAGCCAGAGTGGGTAATGTTTCCAAGTTATTTATTGTTGGTGCTTTAAATGATGCATTCTTTGGTGCAAATGATTTTGTATTATTAGCTTCTTTTCTAACAGTTTTTTGTTTAATTGTATCCTGTTTTGTTGTTTGTGATCTTGTCTCTCTACCAGAAGTTCTTGGTTTTATAGGAGGTGGTAGTGGTGGCAGACAGTTAGGGGCAGCACCTAAAATGAAAGGCTTCTTCTTCCGTAATGCCTCTTCAGCTTTCCTTGCCGCTTTTTTTTGTTTCCATTTCTCCAGTAGTAACCGCTTATTTACTACTTTAATTTTTTTTTTTGGTGAATCTGGGGCAGGACTTTTAAAGCTATCCAAGTTCCTCAAGTTATCGAACGCATTTAATCGGGTGCTTCTTCTGGCGTTTACACTATGTTGGAGTCGCTTCCGTACCCCTTCTTCCACGCTCACAAATTGCACAGGTTTAGGTTTGTGATTCTTCTCATGATTCTTCAATAAACGGCCGAAGTCAAAGCTCTATCCATTAAAACTTGACCATATACTTCCGCTCCCATCAAAATATCAATTTTGCTCGGAGTATCAAACTTTGGGTCTACTAGTTCAATAGCAGAAACCAGAGGAGAAAACGTCGGTATCAACAATTTCCTCTCAGGTAAAAGAGAGGTGGGCTTATTGAGAACATGAGCTTTAACTTCAACGGTAAAGTTGGGGTCAAGGCGTGACTGAATTTTGACCATAACGGTCCATTTAGACTGCAAGGATGAACCTTGATCACTACCCAACCCTGAAATATAACTCATGTTAGAAACTCTTTTGAGACCAAGCATTTGTACAACAGACTCTGTTATAAATGAAGCTTGTGAACCTTGGTCCAGAAGAGCCCTGAGATGGAAAGTGCCATTTTTCGTATCTACCTTGACCAAGGCAGTGGCCAATAATACTTGGCTATTTATATTAGAAAAGCATGACACTATATTTGATGCCTCGCCTTGAGATGATTCTACATTGGACGACTGAGTGCCCCCTTCCACTAAGGAATTGTTTACTTGATCATCTTTAGGACCTGACTTGGGGTGAAGCAAAGAATGATGTCGTCTTTTACAAATACGAAAGTTGGTTGATTGACGGCAAATGTATACTGAGTGATTCGGAGCAAGACAATTAAAACATAACTTGTTGGTTTGGGCAAAAGTACGACGTACATTAACATCTTCCTTGGCGAACTTTTTTACAATTACATAGTTTATGAACATCAGAACAAAAGACACATGACACAGTAGAAGTTACATGCATTGTTTTAGAAACATTATAACGAACATTATTCTGTTTAGTACTTTTATTATCTAGAAATTCTAAAGATCGAAAACGGTGACCCAAAAAGTTTTTAAAATCAATAAGTTTAGGCAATTCGTCATTACATTTACTAACTTCTACCTCCCACAATTTTCGAGACTCTGTATGAAGTTTTAAGGAAATTATATAAATGACGATAAGATCCCAGGAATCTACATTTATACCGAAATTAATAAGAGCATTTAAGCACTCATTTGTTGTGTCAAGTAATTCCTTTATAGCACTTGAAGATTCTGATAATACATTTTTTTGGTTCATAAAACGTTTCAATACACATTTAGCCAAAAACATTTTGTTATTGTAACGATGCTCTAATTGATCCCAACAAGTTTTATAATTACATGCTGTGATAGGAATGTGTCTTAACATTTGTTCGGCCTCGCCAGACAAATGACTTTTCAATTAATGCAACTTTTGAACGTCATCCAATCCCTTATTGTTGTGAATTAAAGATAAAAATAGATCACGAAAACTACTCCATTCTGTGTATTTTCCACTGAAATTAGGAATTTCTATTTTTGGTAGTTTAACAGTATAGGATTGGGTGCCGTTAGTTGTACTCGCATCAAAAAAATCATAACCATCTTTTTTTAACGTAAGGATGGCTTCTTTTAATTCCGACTTATAATTTATGTGCAGTTCTTCAGCCTGGTCATACATATCATTTTTAAAATAAGAAGATTTCTCCAGTACTTCTCCACTAACTTCCATGATAATCTTCCTATGTGTTTGATTAAATAAAGACCATTGATTTTCCAAGACTTCCAAACGTGTTTCTAAGTATGACGTGGTGACCCTATCTTTCGGAGACTTTCTAAAATTAGACCATCCTTTCTGAATTTTTGACTTAGTGTTTTCTTTTATTTTACCGGAGGCATCCATCTTAATAGTTATTCAAACCTTTTAAAATTTTGAACAGAATTTTCTAAGTCAATGGTAAATTTTACGAATTTTTCCTAAGTGTTTTGCACTTCGTTTCGCAAACTGGCGTGGATTCTCCGTAAGTTCACTTTTGGAGAAATTATTCTAAGTCCATGTAAATGTCCACTTGTAAATTTTTCAAAGTCTTATCATTCTGAACCGATTTTTTCTAAGTTAATGACACAAATGTACTCACAGTTTGTCACGGCACAATTATTTACCTCCTGTCACTCGTACCGCCGTTTCCAAGCCAACCAAACAATATTTCCGACTCGATAAGGACCATGTGCCGTACCTTCAATAAGGTAAAAAAAGGGGAAAAATAAAACCAGTGCATAGGTCGAGGATAATTTATTAGGTGCATCGACAAGACTATAAAAATGGCAGAAAAATCGAAACACCGCGATTTAGCATCGCAACATTGGGTACGTTGCCATCTACCAACAACATTCAGATCTTATATACTTGTTGTCATAGACTTAACATGGGTCATTGCCATCGAGTGACAGCCACCAAAAGTGTTGTGTTGAAAGCGGGGCAGACGATCATTAGCAAACACGCAATTTGGCACAAGAACTGACAACATGTACCGAATATTGAAAAGAAATAAAAATCTAAGTTTTACTTATACTGCGTATTTTACGTTCATTATTAATAAACCAAATGTGCATAGGCAACAGTGATCATGCAAAATTTTCTGCGTGATATATCGTCATCGGTTTCCTGCTATTACGAGGTATTGATATTTTATACGCCTTCGGTTTTAGCCAATGAGGTCTTGCAAATGGATTTATAGATGCAATGAGACACATGTGTCTAAGAAACTAGAAATGAAATACGAAATTATTCATAACAAAGAACCGTGTAGTTACAAAGAAAACTGAAAAAATGTTAGTAAGTTTTTTTCATAAAGCTTTATGAAATTTTTGGCACTACGAACAGTTTCATTGCAACTATAAATCCATTTGCAAGGCGTCAGTGGCTAAAACCGAAGGAGTATAAAATATCAATACCTCGTAATAAGCTCACCTCTCTTTTACCTGAGAGGAAATTGTTGATACCGACGTTTTCTCCTCTGGTTTCTGCTATTGAACTAGTAGACCCAAAGTTTGATACTCCGAGCAAAATTGATATTTTGATGGGAGCGGAAGTATATGGTCAAGTTTTAATGGATAGAGCTTTGACTTCGGCCGTTTATTGAAGAATCATGAGAAGAATCACAAACCTAAACCTGTGCAATTTGTGAGCGTGGAAGAAGGGGTACGGAAGCGACTCCAACATAGTGTAAACGCCAGAAGAAGCACCCGATTAAATGCGTTCGATAACTTGAGGAACTTGGATAGCTTTAAAAGTCCTGCCCCAGATTCACCAAAAAAAAAATTTAAAGTAGTAAACAAGCGGTTACTACTGGAAAAATGGAAACAAAAAAAAGCGGCAAGGAAAGCTGAAGAGGCATTACGGAAGAAGAAGCCTTTCATTTTAGGTGCTGCCCCTAACTGTCTGCCACCACTACCACCTCCTATAAAACCAAGAACTTCTGGTAGAGAGACAAGATCACAAACAACAAAACAGGATACAATTAAACAAAAAACTGTTAGAAAAGAAGCTAATAATACAAAATCATTTGCACCAAAGAATGCATCATTTAAAGCACCAACAATAAATAACTTGGAAACATTACCCACTCTGGCTCCAGTCACTAAAAAGAAGGATAAAGTGGTCTACACATTTGAACCTGTTTTACCAAATACATCTAAAGCAACACCCAAAATAAAGATGATCTTTGAAACTCAAAGTTCATTGAGTAGTGAAACTCAATCGACCAATGCAATTGAATTGGTTGACATAGAATTTTCAACAGAGTCACAAACTAGGACTACTCAGCAGTTGTCGACAAGTGAAATTAATATGAGTACCGAAATCAAGTCTCCTTTAAATTGTATTCCTAAAAGTGAATCAAAATCAGAAGAGAAGCTCAGCTCTCCAAAGTCACTTTAGTCAAGCCCAGAACAACTTTCTTATGAAAGCAAAAAGATAAGTCCTTGCGTCACCATGTCTAGAGGCAAGGAAAACGCAAGAAAAGAGATAAAAATGAAAAGAAAGGAAAGCTTGCTTGATGAAGATGCAAATGATGTGGACAATGTAAACTACTTAAGACAACAGATCACATCGGAGGTTAAAAGAATAAATGAGATGTGCTCTACATGGGACCAGATACATGAGTAGACCGCTCTCTCCGAGTCTATACAGGAGCTAGTGTTGACGGCAGTGGATCAGGCGAGGCTGCTGATGTCCGAGAAGTTCGAGCAGTTGGAGCAGTTCGCTTCGCTGGTGGAACGATGTGCTCAGCCCGAGCCTAATCGGCCGCTGGTCACGCCCGCCGACTTGGCCGGCTTCTGGGACATGGTCTTCACCCAGATTGAGAGCATCGATATGCGTTTTAAGAAATTGAAAGAGCTCCAAAAACGTGGTTGGATGGAGGAGGAGCCAGTAGAAGTAAAGAAGAAAGTGGCCAGTTGGAACGTGAAGAAAGCTGTCAAGCCAGCTGGCGGGCCGAGTCGCATACGTGAGATGATCGCTGCGGATAGAAAAGCCAAACAAGAGCAAACCTCTTCGCTTAAAGCGAAATCCCCGAAGAAGAGCTTTCGACGCCATTCTTTCCATTCGTTCGAGGCGGGCTTCTTCTGCGTACGATCCCCGGTTCGTTCGCCGGCACAGACGACGCCAGCGGCTAAGACTAGTTTGCTAAAAGCTGTTCTATCTGAGAGTTCATCTTTGGCCATGCTCCGCGCCCCATTATAAAGCAAAGATATGGAATACGAAGGAATAACTCCTTTGCCTCAAACACCTTTGAACATAAATGCCACACCCGGCCGCAGTATTTTGAAATCTTCAGCGAAAAAGTCCTCAATGAAATCCATTAAAAAAGTTCTCTTTCAAGATTCCAATAAAGAAAATAAAGACCACTCTGATTGCAGTGGAACCATTGAAACCAATAAAAAAAATAAAGACCACTCTGATTGCAGTGGAACCATTGAATCCAATAAAAAGGATTCCAGACGGAAGAGATCAGTAAAGCAGAATATAAGCGCTATAACCGATGGTTACACTGGGGTTTTGACCAGGAGTCGTCGGAAGACCTTGGGTATACCAATAGAGTTGGAATATCTTGCGATGCAGCAGGCAGATATTCGTAAAAGATCTTCACGTAAAAAGACACCATTAAAAGAAACCAATGTAAATGTGATCAAAGAAAATACTATAGAGACTCTGAAATGATCGACCAGATTGAGAAGTTCAAGCATTCTTGAACTTCTCAATCTGGTGTTGTGTAAACTAACTAACTGATATTCAACTAAAAAAAAAACACGTTTCCAGAATAGTCGTTTCCATTGTCAGGATTAAAAAAATATTTTTGGAATTATAACAGTAATAAGCGATTAAAAACAATCCCTGTTCCACACACAAGCTATCGCAAAAAATATCTTGCGTGTAAACCCCTAATAATAAACTGTAGACTAAATTTAAAACGGCATTCAAACATGGAAAACAGAGACACAAATTCTTTTAGTTTTAATGGACGGTGTTATCAAAGCTCCATCGAGTTCTCCGATTGCGCAAAATACCAAACTTGGTTGGATCCTTTCAGGCTATATATTTTCGCGTCCTAGTCACGAATTGTCACAAGCGCTTAATAAAATAATTAGTATGCATACTCAATGAAGTATGAACGATCTTCTGAAAAAATTTTGGGAGCAAGAAGAACTATCTTCAACTGGGAAGAGAAGTTTGTCTGAAGAAGAACAGCAATGTGAGGAGCTGTTCGCCAAAACAACATCCAGAGATAATGAAGGCCGCTTAGTCGTAAAATTGCCATTGAAAAAAATGGATCCAAGTTGTCAATATGGTAACTCTTATGACATTGCTCAGAAACGGTTTTTTTGAAACGGTGTTGCTTGAATAACGATTACTGAAGAATCAAACACTGAAGGTTCATTATTCCGAAGTAATCGAGGAATATTTAAAATTAAATCACATGGAAGTAGTACCGAAAGAGGAGAGATACAATCCCAAAGCTGTTTATCTCCCCCATCACGCTGTGGTTCGGAATGACAGAAGCACCACTAAGGTTCAAGTCGTGTTTGATGCGTCTTGTTCGCTAAATAATGGAACATCGTTGAACGATGATCTCATGGTAGGTCCAACTCTACAACCCGAACTTCGACACATTATTTTTCGTTGGCGTCGTTATCCAATAAGCCTGGTGGCGGACATTGTCAAGATGTATCGTCAAGTCAAGGTTGCCGCTGAGGATGTTGATTTTCAACGTCTATTATGGCGTAGCAATGTTAATTCAGAACTTCAACATCTTCGTCATTTACGTGTAACATTTGGTATAGCATCGACACCTTACTTGGCGGTCAGATCCTTACGACAACTCGCACGTGATGAGGGCGATAAATATCCTTTAGCAGCTAACAGAGTTCTCAGGGAATATTATATGGATGACCTTATGACAGGCTGCGAAAACATACAAGAGGGAGCACAAATTTATCAACAAATTAACGACTTACTTAAACTTGGTGGTTTCAGAAATGGAGTAGTAGCAATAGTGATTTGCTGTCAAGGTGAGATCGAGAAAATAAAAATTCAAAGGAAACTTTAGACCTAAAATTAGATTCAGTTATAAAAATTTTAGGTCTCACTTGGAATAGACATCGAGATGAATTTCAATACACTGTCCAACTTACATCACTAGAAAAACCTGTAACTAAGCGGAAAATGATTTCGGAAATAGCTAAACTGTTTGACCCCCTAGGTTGGCTACACAGGAGCTAGCCAACCTAGGGGGTCAAACAGTCACTACAGCTAAAATATTTATTCAAAGAATATGGCTGTCAGGGATACAGTGGGACGAGGAGCTGCCATGTGACATTTTAAGGGCATGGCTGGAGTTTCGAGAAGAACTTACACATCTCGTACATTTTCAAATTCCAAGATGGATCGGCACTAGCACCAATGACGTCACCAGAGAACTTCAAGGGTTCTGTGATGCATCTAATGCAGCATACGCAGCTGTAGTCTATATAAGAATCGTTGATAGTAAGGGTGATGTTCATGTACGATTACTTGCCGCAAAGACGAAAGTTGCTCCGGTGAAACAAGTCTCGATTCCCCGGTTAGAATTGTGCGGAGCGGTATTATTAGCCAAGTTGCTACACGAAATTGCAGAAGTGTTAGAGATTTCGAAGTAATATGTTTATGCCTGGACGGACTCAACTGTGGTTCTTTCATGGTTAACCAGTCATCCCAACAGATGAAAGACCTATGTTGCGAATCGCGTCTCTGAAATCTTAACACTTATGAACAATACTCAGTGATCACATGTCAAGTCTGATACTAACCCTGCAGATTGTGCTTCGCGAGGAATAAATCCAAGCAAGTTATCAAACTTGGAGATCTGGAGAAAGGGCCCAAACTGGCTGCAAGAAAGGGTTATTAATTATTCCAAAGAACATTTTAAATTAACAGATTTAGAAAAGAGAAAAGAACAGATTTTATGTCACACTATTCCGTCAGAATCAGAATCGATTTTATGTCGTTATTCATCATTGAATAAGTTACTAAGAGTTGCTGCATACATACGTAGATTCCTTAAAATAAAGAAGAAAGAGTATACACCTTACGTATCTAGAATAGAAATAAAATAATCATTAATAACCTGCATCCGATTGTGTCAAAAGGAGAGTTTTCTGGAAGTAATAAAATGTTTACAAACCCTGGGAAAAATAAAGAAAAATAGTTAACTTACCTCACTGTGTCCGTTACTTGATGCTGATGGTATACTCGGGGTGGGCGGACGCTTACAAAATTCTGCAATCGATGAAAATATGAAACATCCAATATTGCTTCCGTATCAGTCGCACTTCACAGAATTGATTGTGGATGATGCTCATAATCGAATTCTTCACGGCGGTCTACAACTAATGTTAAATTATTTAACAAATGATGGGACAGCTACCTACGGAACGCGTCACAGTCTGTCGACCATTCTATCAGAGTGGGGTTGACTACGCAGGCTCCATAGTTATAAGACCTTATAAAGGGCGTGGTTATCGAACCGTTAAAGGATATATAGCTTTATTTATGTGTATGACCACTCGTGCAACACACCTTGAAGTTGTGAGTGATATGACAGCCGAAGCGTTTTTAGCAGCCTTTAAACGTTTTGTCTCACGGCGAGGTCATTGCGCAGATAAATGGAGTGATAACGGCACGACCTTTGTGGGAGTCAATAAGGAGCTCAAGCATTTCTTTCAAATCGAGAAATCTGAAGTCGCTAAGGATATTGTTAAGTGGTTGGCAACAAATGGTACTAATTGGCACTTCATTCCACCTCACTCTCCGAACTTTGGAGGATTGTGGGAAGCTGGAGTGAAGTCCACAAAACACCATCTTAAAAGGGTAATTGCCAATAGTACATTGACATTTGAAGAAATGTCGACGCTTCTGTACCAAATAGAAGCATGCCTTAACTCGCGTCCGCTTTCCCAAATAAGCAATAATCCAGATAATCCGTATCCATTAACTCCCGGCCATTTTTTAGTCGGTGAGCCGTTGTTGCTTATTCCCGATGCAAACTTTGAGAAGAGCAACATGAGTACTCTTAAAAGATGGCAGTTTGTACAGAGACTTCTGCAAGACTTTTGGAGGCAATGGTCACTTGAATATTTGACTCAGTTACAACATAGATATAAATGGTCCCATATTGTTCCTGAACCTTCTATAGGAGATGTTGTTTTCGTAAAAGAGGACGACCTCCCACCTTCCAGATGGTTATATGGTATAATTAGGGAAAAACATGTTGGTTCGGACAATCTTACAAGAGTAGTAACATTGAGATGTAAGGGGTCTCTAGTTAAAAGACCTGTATCCAAACTTATAATTTTGCCCGTCACTAAATATTTTTTTTTTAATGATTAAATAACAGCTAGTTTATGTTTGTATACTTTAAGTTTTTGTTTGTATTTTTATTCAGTTAATAAGTTTATTGTTGTATTGTTTTCTTTAGTTTGATCTAGTTGTTTCTGATGGACGTTCTGTCCATGGTGAGCGGAATGTTAAGTCTATGACAAGAAGTATATAAGTTCTGAATGTTGTTGGTAGATGGCGACGTACCCAATGTTGCTATGCTGAATCGCGGTGTTTCGATTTTTCTGCCATTTATATAGTCTTGTCGATGCACCTAATAAATTATCCTTGACCTATGCACTGGTTTTATTTGACATATTTTGGACCTTATTGAAGTTGCACAGACAGACCAGAATTTTGAAGCTGTATGTCTAGTTGACAAGTACTAAGATTAGAGTGCAATCTGGCAGGAATAGAATGTGCAATAGTCCCATTTAGTAAATAGCCAAAAATGCTGTTGAAAGCCACCGGAGTACCGGGTGGGCCTTTGATGTTGTCATGGAGAATAATTTGGTCAGTATTATCCGAGCCAAGAAGAAGTTTGACGGGACGCGCCGAGCGCAACTCGGAGTCCGCTAAGGGTATGTTTTGTAAATGAGAGATGTGCTCGAATGAGCTTGGAATGGATGGAACGTAAGAAGTAATCTTTGGTAAGATGAGTGCTTCAATGTACAATTTTGGCTCACTTTTGTCATGGGGTGTAACCTCGCAGATGACAAAACCACGCGGCTGCTCATTTTTATCGCCAATTCCCAAAACCGTCGTACTAGCTTTTGAGTGATAACGCGGTAAGCGTGCGGAATGAATAGAAATTTCTGGGAAATTAAAGACAAGCTTGATATTTTGGCCGTACGTTTGTCGCGAAAGAACGCGATTCCTGATTACACAAGTGAGTAAAACGAAACGTCTTATTGCGATTAGGTTGGTAACACTGTTTTGTTGGTAACACCGACATTTTGTTTATAAGAAGGTAGAAGCAAGACGGGAGGACAGTAAAGGACGAGAAGTCTGGCGAAGCGGAGCAGTAAATCGGTAAGTCCTTAAAAGTATTATTACTCTAGATTAAGGGGCCATGAAGAGAGAAAGAGTGAGTAAAGTAAAAATAATAATAACGGAGGCAAGGGAAAGACTGTGAGGGGATGGAGGAGGTCTTCCTGGGGAACTGTGGGTTCTCCTTGTACAGACATATAGGTTGAAAATAGTCCCTATATGTTAAATGATGATACTTTGCATTAATAATAAAATTGAGATATAGAACTCGTCACTCTTTCTCTGTAGGGCCATTGTATTAAACTACTTTGTCGTGGTTAGAAGTGAAATTAGAACCTAGGGCAATTACATTTCACGACAACGTTAGTAAAGTCTATTATAAAATACAAATAAATACGGTTTACAGGTTAAAAGTTAAAACTTTTACTGCCTACAAAGTCGAAAAGCAGGCAATTTGTTATTACAATTATTCAAAGTTCAATACAGGCATAAAAAATGATTAAAATATTTTTTTTAGTATAACCGACTCTATTTATTGACTCTAGTGAGAAAATGCAGAGACCTATCCTTTTAGTAGTGATTAAGAGTCTCATTAGTCTAGCTCGATTTGATAAAACCACGTAATGTTCCACTTGGGGTGAATATAAATAATTTAAGAATGTTAATATAAATATTATTCCTTGTGTGACAACTTCTATCTGCTACTATTGGTGCTAATAGCATGTCAATAAGTTAATCTTTGAATAACCGCTCTCCAATTATAAGCATAAAGTTTAATTGCCTTTAATTTGAAAAGCATATTGATGCAGCTTGCTAGCTGATAATAGGTAAAAAATATCAAACCTATCCTAACCCGCAATATAAATCCATTTATCTCTATTAATTACTGTGCTTACTGACTTTATAACAATCAAAATTATTCATTGTGAAAGGTTCCCTTGAGAAACACGTAAAGCGCTCGAATATCATAACAAACAGGGACAGATTTAGCAGGATAAAGTTTCGGTTTCTGAAATATCAACAGTAAACAGCTCTCGAAGAAAAGAGCAGTCAGTGTAATACTTATCACTGTCCTATGGCATGCAGATATCGGCGAGAGAGTCTTACTTGTTATAGAGATGTTTATTGGCCCCTTGAACTAGTCCAACTAATACTAAAGCAGAGCAGCAACGCCATCTGCTTATATTCTAGATTTACAAGATGTCTACAACATGCTGGAAGTGCACTCGCCCGGATAGCTATGAGGTATTGCTTTATTCCTAAGAGAAGTAGATTATGTAGAGTAAAATATTTTTATGTAGCGTGGGTATTATATTGTCTATTAGTCACATCTACTTTCAAAATATTTCTTCACTGCACTATAATGTCTACTGATACGAAAACTTTTTTGTAATTTCGCATTCCCTACTTCTCAGCAGTATGATAATGACCTTCCACATCCAGAAATAGTACACGTTGTTAGCATAACGAACTCATTATGATAATATTGCGTGTCACTGGCAGATTGACACGCGCTATGACGTGCTTCAAGAGTTGTTTTGTCAAACATTAATTAATATGCTATACTTTTAAAACAGGTTATTTAACAAATTACAGCCTTAAGAATTGTTGTTAAGGAAACACTAGCTGAGAGTTAAAAAATTGGGAATAAAAAATACATCAAAATTTGGTGTATTGCAAGAAAATTGGTGTGAGGGTAATTAGGTATGGGAGTTAATGGAAGGCAATAGTATACTTACGATGATTGATACAGATGTGGTGATGAGTGGAACATTAGCGGCAAGTCTACGTGAGAATTTTTCTATTGAGAGGATGGAAATGTTATAACATATACATGCACTTTGTTTACGAGTCGCACCTTAAGTATTTTTTGACACAATGTATGTTAAAAGCGGCAAATAGGTTGGAGAAATTAGAATGTGCTGGAAGATTGACTTTCTGATGTCTCAGGTAACTAAATTTCATAATTAAACATTTGAGGTGTTATAACTTTTCTATAATAATTTCTAATATATAGCTTGTGTGAAGCAGGTTACTGCAGTGGTTGAAGCGTTTATTTTGATCAAGGTTCAGTTTTTCTCTCGAAATTTTTAGCTGCCGCTTGATATATTATGGCCTCTTGACCCTTATTGTGCTTTATCACTAGTAAAATGTATTACAAAAAAAGCGAAAATATTTATTTATTATCATTCGAATTAGAAAAACATTGGAAGAAAGCTATGCAATGAAAAATAACTTGTTAAGACCATTGTAATACGTGGAGTAGACAGAATATAGAAACAATTATAGAAAATCAGGTATGAGTAGTAAACTGCTAAAATCATAAACTTACGGTTAAATTATACGTGGTTTTAATTATATCAGACAAATGTCAAAGTTATAATGACATTGACATCTCCTGTTTTGGATTGCCCTTAAATATCATAAAGAACTACAGGATACTGGCGAAATTTCTGTGAGAAACGGAAAAAGCGACATCAAAAAAAAGTCGTTAAGAAAAATTGCACCAATGTGTATCTTTACCAGTTTCGGCTAAATGTGGAAGTGACAATGATTTTAGACAGTATATGATTTAAATTGTTTACATCTCATACTGATTGTATAAACCTACATAAGAATGTTAATGAATCAGCATTGAGAAGACTTAAAAACCATATAATTCGATAGAGATAAGCAAATATTCTCTGTTATACCTAAAAAATAAACATTGTTATTACTAGATTACTACGTAAAATCGTAGATTACTACGAAACTATATTATTATGATTATACTATAGGTTACAGATAATAAAAAGAGATTTAAGGTTGAAACCTATTTCCACAAAATAACATAAGACTGTATTGTAGTAAACCTACATCGTTACACAGACTAGGCATCTTCGGATTCAATTCTGAATGTAATAAAATCGATCCCTCCAGATATAAATCCGTCGAGGTATACGAGTTCCTTACTTTTTATACTTTGACTGTCACTCGAAACGAATAATAAAATAAACACGTTAATTCGAAAAGCACAGAGTGAAGTTTCATTTTAAAAGGAAGGAAGCTGAAATGCTAATGATGTAGTTGTGAAAATGTGATGTTTATTTGTGGAGTCAAGGAAAATTCATTCAGTTCAAGTGGATGAAAAAGTCCAGTTTCCCTTTTTAATCCAAATCTCTAGAGATTGCAAAAGTACAGATTGATGGAAAACCTCGGCTTTAGTGATTAATGCAATAGGATCAGCTGCTCAAGCTAAGACCCTACCTAAGATTTTTTTAAATTCACGTATTTTAAATCTCATAAACATACAGATGAGGGAGGAAGAATAATATTTAATTAAACCAAGTATATTTTCTAAATTACACACAAATATACCAATCCGATCAATCGTTTTGCGTGAATAAGTAACACACAAAGAAAGAATCTTTTATAAAAATAGTGTAATAAACAAAATTATTGCTATTATAAAAAAATATTGTCTGACGAAATATTGTTGACCCACACTTTTTGTTTCAGTTCATCTTTTCAAAATAAATGACAGTCAAAATTTTACTAACCACAAACTGCATAATCAGATCTTTTCTGAATTCGATATCGACCAAAAAAACTAGAAATAACTGCCGCGAAAAGTAGAAATTGTAGCCAAGGACGTTGGCATTTTGAAGCGATCCAAACGCTAAATTTACAATCTTACAATTTTTCCGTATTCGATGATCATAATAAGCTAAGATCCGCTATTTACTGCGATCTTTGGCTCTCGTCCCCCAGCTACAGCCAACAGCTCTGCATAGTATCGCCACTTCACCATTACAAAGTGAGTAAACTACGTTGGCCGATTCCTGGTCTCTACTCAAGTCTACCTCAACGATTATCAGCATGTGAAACATGACCAGCTCACTGCCACTTCAGTCTGCTAAGACATAACGCCTTTTATTTAATGTGAGCATTTAAAATTCATGTATAAAACGTCAAAAGCTACATAATGACTTCGAATGACCAACGTCGGGAGACCTTGCGGCGAGTAGAAGCAGCAGGAAATTCGGAGAGATGTTTTTTTTAATGCTTAATAAAGTATTAAAAGAAACTAAGACTTGTAATAAAATTTTACTATGACTATAAACAATACAATTACAATACTGCCATCACAAAAATATAAAATAAAGAGAAAGGAGGCCATTGACTCCACACGTTTTTTATTCTAATTAGTTAGGCTAATAGGTTAAGTTACTGACCGTCATGGTCACTGAAGTTCCTAGGTAAATTATTTATTTTCGTATTGAGTATGCCTTCCCTATCGATGGAAACACCTTAGGAGTAAGGGTCGTAACACACCATGTGGACCCAGTTCGGATGGCTAATAACTGCAGATGCAGACGGTACCGACCACGAAGTATGTAACCCGTATGCACGAAATATGTAGTTACATATAACTCCCCAATAAATATTTCATCAGTTATGGTTCCTTAGAAGTAAAAAGTTACGTTTTTTTTCATTATTGATTTAAAAATAAAGTGCCCTGTATTTTCAAATCACCATTATTAACATTGAGGTATATTTTGAATAACGGAGTTAGCCAATTCAGTTCACACATTTGTACATATGTAAATTTTTCACTGCATTGGCTTTTGTTTATTTAACAATAAATATTTAATAAGGAATAAACTACAAAACTGAATAAAGCGAGAATATATTATAAAACATTTGTTGAATTATTGAATACTACTATAAGCACTTAAATCTACACAAATATTATAAAGAGGAAAGATTTGCGTTTTTGTTTGTTTGCAATGAATAAACTCAAAAACTACTAATCCGATTTTAAAAATTCTTCACCATTGGAAAGCTACATTCACGCTGAGTAACATAGGCTACATTTAATGCTAGAAAAAAATTTAAAGAATTTTGTCCACCCGTGCGAAGCCGGGACGGGCCGCTAGTATTAAAATAAAAAGAGTTATATTTTCATTGACAACAAAAAATATTTATGCTTTTTATATATTATGTATTTTCATTGGTATCTTATGTGATCAATTTTGAAAGAAAAAATCGACTCAGCTTGCAAGATTTTCCCTTTTAATATCGTTATTTCACGCTTCTTACCCTACATGATTTCGAAAAAGTTTATATATGTATTTTTATAAAAAAGTTAAAATGTATACGACTTCACCAGTCATAGGACTCACAATCAGAGTGGAAATTTTCATAATTAAAACGAACGGAGCTAGATTAGAATTTCAAATTGTACATTATGATGTCACGCAGTTACTTCGACGCATTTAATGTCAACGTTAATTGTTTTAGTTACGAACTCTGGAGCAGCATAGGATAATTCGCCCTGTGATTGTTTCGGGATCAAATGAGGACCTGTTAGATATTCAGACCCTATGATAATATTATTGAAATCACACACAAGTTATGCTAGGCACGTGAATATTATTTATACTGCCTCAAGGTTTGACCAAAAGTAGTTTATTTCAGATAGTAATAATAATATTCAACAGCCTAATCATTATTTCTAGTTTATTTTAATTTCAAAAATACTATCAAAATATTTCTTGTATGAAATAATCAAATTATTCATTCATGCTTATTATTATCAATAAGCGTAAAGTATTCGTTATATAACAATCTATTATGTATTATCTTTTTAATATTTTTTTTAACTATTAAATAAAAAAACTCAACTAGTCTCGGGTGTCAGGCGGGAGACATGAGATCGGTTGATTTTTTTCTTGTATTAATTTCTTTTCTTGTATACATTATAAATTGAAAATGACATTTCTTGTATAGGAAATTATTGTTGATACGAACACCACTCACAGAATTAAATAAAAATAATAAAAGAAATATAAAAACATATTTAAGTTTAAAAAATTAGAAACATAATATGTATAGGAATTCACTTGTGATTCGAGTCGATTTTTTCTAATATTTTTCTATCAAAATAATTTATCTTATAAAATAGTATTGAAAACATGCAAAAAAGGGAAAATATACAAAAATTATAAAAAAAATATAAAAATTAAAAATTATGTAGGTATCCCCAACAGTTATTTACTTTTAATTATCCATTTTATTTGACAACTTAAAAACGTGCGAATACCAACTCACTCTCAGCTGTCATCTGTATCGATCACAGCTAGTGCAGTCGAAATATAGCGCTTAACTCTAGCGGGATGTTTTTATCGGTATTTTCTTCCGTCTAACACTATGATACTCATGATATTCATCTGATGAGCTTGTTAGCTCGTTTAGCACTTTCGGTTTATGATTACAGAAGTTAGGAACCTTTTGCAAGATCTTTTTATGTTATGGATGATGATAATAACATTTATTACAATCATAACAATAAGCCTAGCCCAAAGTAAGCACTGTAAGGCTTATGTTATGCGTACGGATATATATACATATATGATACTAATATGTAATACTTATAGCAATATATTGAAATACCCATGACTCAGGTACAAATGCTCGTATTAATAACACAAATATCTGCTCCTTTCGGGATTCGAATTCAGGACCTTCGGTGGGGAAAGGCAGGGCCAAACGGTCATGATCTCTTTGCATTTTCAGTTCTTTTATCGAATAAAACAATAAAATTAAAATGTTCGCGCGTTTCCGCTTCTTTGCTATGTCAAATGTCATACACAAAGGTGCCTCCTTGGGCGGGCGAAAGCCCTAGGACTTCCTCTTCTAATTGCGATTATACGCAAGAGTGAACGCGCGGTGGTGCCATTTAATTATTTAAATCACTTTGAAGTAAATTATTCCTATTTAATTGTTCACGTAAAAAAGATAATAAGTAATTTACCCTAAGCCCCATGCGCGACTAGCCAAACTACAGTCGTCGTTGGCGGCACGTGTCAATGAGCTGATCGGAAGCCGCAATCAACAAGAATTCAGCAACTTGCGGTTATTGAAGTGCTATTTTGCTCTGTCTCGTGACATTGACATTGCAGAAGGAAACCTGTTTGATTTATTGTTTTATAAGCATGTAAATCTCGCTTAGTCTACCCAACGGATGTAGGAAAGCTGTTTTGCCTTTTTTTACGTACTTCTCATACAAATAGGCTAATTATAATAATCTCCCTTATCGTTTTCATCACATTAAAAATCTAATTCATCAAAATGCCCCTTTAATGTAGGTAATCACTTAACTGTAACGACAAGAAAATATGGCTTTGAACTGTATTTGTATACCATGTCGATTTACTAATAACATTAACATAGAATAAGTTCCGTTTGTTACAAATTATTATTTTATTTCTATTACTAATAAATTATGGACCTAAGTCTGATATAAAAATGTTTATTGTTACTAGCTGACCCGGTAACGCGTTGCTATGGTAACGTTAATTGATACAATGCACTGGGCAGTACAGACATGTGGGGGCAGCACTGGGTAGTACAGACATGTGGGGGCAGCACTGGGTAGTACAGACATGTGGGGGGCAGCACTTGGCAGTACAGACATGTCGGGGGCAGCACTGGGCAGTACAGACATGTGGGGGGAGCACTGGGCTGTACAGATATGTCGGGGGTTGCTATGGTAACGCGTATACTATGGAAAAAGAGCGGGAAAAGGAGCGGATAGACAAACACACAAACCACTGTGATCTTAGATTATAGACTAGCGGCCCGTCCCGGCTTCATAAGGGTGGACAAAATTCTTAATTTTTTTTCTATTATTAAATATTTTTCCGTTAGCACCATATAGCGTCCGGTAGACGAACTACTTGCGGTTAACGCGTTGCTATGGTAACGTTATTGATATATTGGAAAAAGAGCGGGAAAAGAGCGGACAGACAAACACACAAACCACTGTGGTCTTAGATTATAGATTAACGTTAATAAATATAACCCAATGTCACAACTAATTAAGATTACGTTATAGTCGCTATCCTAATCCTTGTTTAATTCCAAATCACAATTACTGCGGCACATTGACTAAATTATTTCATAGATTAGGTATACATTTCATTACAATCGATGCTAATATGCCAATTGACTAATTAATTCCGCATTCAGTAAATATTTCTGCGATGTACTCGTGTTGTATATAAATGGACCATGTATGAGAGTTCGATATATATATGTTTGTGGGTGTGTGAGAGAGAGAGAGATTTGGGAGTATGCAGCGCTATCTATTGTGATTCGTCTCCAGAATAGATTATTTTAGCCTGCAAGCTTCAAGAAAATCTAGATTTTTTTTTGCCTTGAGAGATCTTATTTCCTCCTGGCTGCCGTCATCGTCGATTTAAGGGTCCACAATTTCATAAAAGGTGTTTGGGTGTTACTTTTCCCTGTACCAAAAATAAACCGAATAATTAATGAGACCTATAACATTTTTTATATTAATGCGACTTCGTAAAATATCGATTTTCTTATTGTATTGCAGGTGGCGCTACTTTAAAGAATATCTCTACCATTACAAGAAGCTTTTTTTGAAGCAAGTTTTGACAGACACTTTAATTTTATGTAATACACAATGTGTGTACTATTCGGTTGCATTGTGACGGTCATCTTTACAGTTAGTATTTAATAGTGACCTCGCCTATACACAGTGTTACAAGTTTCTGCTCTAAAAATAACATAATCTTAAATATTACTACGGGTGAAAAAGTAAAACTCTTCTATTAAGTTACTTTACAGAAAAAGTGTGTGTGTTTTTACTAATTAGCAATTTATATCAGTTTTATTATTACACTAGCGTTAAAACGCGGCTTCGATCATGTTAATGAAGACTACCAATCAAAAGGTATATTTCTATCCCTCGTATATAAAGTGTATGCAAAATTTCATGATGATCGATTGAGTAGATAAGGCGTGAAAGTGTCACAAACAGACTCACTTTTGTATTTGTAACTACATACGAGTATAAGGTTTTTACCGATATGATATAAATAACCCATCATTTGCGCAATCACATATTCTTACAATATACCAAATTTCATCGAAATCAGTCACCCCACTCTTGACTTATAGAAGGACATAACGATTGACAGACAGGAAAAATAATTTAAAAATAGTAGAATTGGTATCAGTGAGTTTTAAAACGAATATTCATCATAAAATTTGTTCAAAAAAATAAATATACAGAACTGTCTGTATACAGAACCCGCCTACAAATTTATATAATAGTATCGATATGATAGAAAGCCTATTATTTGTGCAATTACATGTTCTTACAGTATACCAAATTTCATCTAATCGGTCAACCTGTTCTTGGTTTATAGAAGGACATACAGATAGACAGACAGAGAAAACAAAATACAAAAAATAGCAGAATTCTTATTAGTGAGTCATAAAACGAATATTTATCAAAAAATAAATATACAGATAGAACCTACAAATTTATGTAGCAGTATAGATATAGATTATAATATTTTTTTTTACGGATATTAGCGCATACCTTATAGTTAATCCTGACGTTTTAACTCCTCTAAAGAAGCCGTGACTTAGGTAATGGTAAGGTGAGTTAATGGTAATGCTCATACACTGTAGACTTGTAATCGCGTCTATGTTTTGTGTCAGCTACATGTTCTTTAACGAGCATACACTGTAACGTTGTATAAATTATTATTTCTTTTATCAAACAAAATTTTATAAAAAATGGTTTGTCGCCACACTGAAATTTGCTTTTGTCTTGCGTATGTCTTGAACGTATTACAACCGTTCTCAGGGTCACCGTGGCGAACCGGTCTTGGTCATTTTTTTTGAGTGCATCGACATACCACTTTCTGCGCGTCGCGGAGCACAGACGTACTTCCGATTCCGCGGCCATAAAATAAATATCTTTTCGGTTATTTCGATAGTTTATTTAAATTACAAAATTAGTGAAATTACTAACTTAATTAAGTAACATCTAGTGTTGATTATTATTTCCCCGACAGGGTAAGTGTTGAACAGTATTAATTCTTAAGTAGTTATTAGCTTTCAGCACAGCTTGAAGTTATATCATTCATTACAGTTAAATTGTATTTACAAATGTTTTAATCATGTTAAGAGCGCTTTTCTTTTTTTATAGCTCTTGCGTTTTGTGTCTCATAGTTAATCCGAATTTGCATTTTCTTTATCAATTTAGTTGTACCAAACCATATAAAAAAATATACCCTCATATTTTTTTTATTATATTAAATTATGTAATAGTTATTTTCTTTGTGTAATTTAGTTAGCAATCATAGATGTTTTCCTGCATAAATGTTTTTCTTGAATTTTTTTGTCTTTCGCACTCCGCTTGATTGTGATCATTTGCCACTTCACCTTCTGCATACTGACTGTGACTCCCAACTTTTCTTGGCTTGGCTTGGGTGAAGTGGCTTGCACAATCGCAGCTACTGCGGGTCGTGGCTCACGCTGGTGATCTAAAATTTCAGGGATCAAGCTTTGGATTAACTGCTCATGGTCATCACTTGCACGTCATTGTTTGTGATACCACTGTCGTCACCAGCAAGCTGCTGCCATCGCGTCACTGCTCCGTCCCTTTGGATCGCGCCGCCTTCCACCTTTGGCCGCCTTGCAGGGAAGTTTGGGACGAAGGCAAACTACCCGCCGGGCTAATAGACCCAATAACCCTGAGAATAAATATTTTGTGAACCGTGAGTGTGGTACTCTTATTTAAGCACCCACCTACGCGACAACCTATACTTTTTTAAGGGTCGAACCACTACATTCGATTTGATAAACCACAAATTTTCGATAGCGAACAAAGATTTATTCTTAGAATGACTAGTAACGTAGATAATATTATTTAACTGATGCCTATCAACTCGTATTTTATTATTACACACGAGATATATGAATTTCTAAGTGTTACGTTTGTGTATCGCGGAAATATGTAAATGTCTAGTTACTGCAAACCTGATAAATATTAATAGGAGCCAAAAGTGGACGCCATTAGAGAATTAACATGGCTCCTTTTTTAAATGTACTTCTATTTTTTTTGGTAACAGATTTGTTAGGTACAGTTGGTATTTCTGCTGTAATTGAATCCTCCTAAACTTCGAAAGTACCTTCGTATTATACCGTAATAAAATAATACTTTTATAATAATAATACCATGGCAGGACATAGCTAAACGATTAAATTGTATACCATTCTTTATGTAACTATGATTCACAATAAATGATATGAATATGAATATGTACGTGAGATAGAAAGTTTGGAGAAACTGAGAAACCAACATATATGGATAAAATATATTTTTATAAAATTTTTGAGGAGATCTCTCCAGGAGCCTCTAAACAAAGTTTTATTCGTCTGAACTGAATTTCGAAAGGGTTTTTACAGACTGCCCCAGACACTTTCTATGGCCTTCTCGAAACTGTATCCCTTTTAGTTTATTTTTTATTTAAAAAGAAGTCACACGGTTCTAGATCAGGACTGTAATAGGGTGTGGTGTCCGTCAACCTATTCGTTTTGACCGCTGAGTCAAGATTAGTACCTATAGATGTCCTTTTATACATAATACCGATGGTTTCTTGAAGTCTTTAGAAAACATGATTAGTCCTCTTAATTGATGGGAGATGTTAATATATATATTAAAGCTGATAATAGTGATAGGCTAACCCTTCGTGCCGGCTGAGTTGAGACTCCTACTAGACCACAATTTTCCAACACGGTTAAACAACTGTTTAAATCATGTTATTGACATGACGCTATTATTACTGACCATTCACCAGTTTTATTAAACTTAGGTTTAAGTTAATCTTGTAAAAACATAGACTTTAATATTACCAAAATTAATTTTGATAATGCTGTAGAACTTATTAAACAAACAGATTTTTCCTTTATAACTTTGACCTCAAATGGTAGTGATGTAGCACTTGCTTTTGTTAATAAATAATCTTTTGCAGTGACCAGCAGTATCAAAAATTACAAAATTCCAAGAAGAAAAATCGTAAAACCTTGTTTAACTCCTGGTCTTCTTAGATGTATACGTCACCGTGATAAGCTTCACAAAAGATCTGCTGATCCTACAAATGCAGAAATATAAACCGGTTATTAAAGATATCGAATTTTTTGCAATTCACTTATAAAAAAACTCAATTATCAACACGATAAGTCTTTAATTCGGAGCTCGAAAAACAACAAACAAGCATGTTCAGCGGTTCGGTCTGTAATAGATACTCAAAAACCGGCCAAGTGCGAGTCGGACTCGCGCACCGAGGTTTCCGTAAAATATTTTCATTATATGATGTAACTAAAAATTTACAGTTTTCGCAATATTTCCTTTATCTGTGCTATAAGACGTTGCTTTGTACCAAATTTCAAGATTCTGAATTCACGGGAAGTACCCTGTAGGTTTTGATTCCCTTGCGAGTGTCGAAAATTTGCGGCATAAACGGCTGTATCTTTTGATTGCGTTGGCTTAGAAGTTTGATTTTTTCACAGCTCTAAGGGACAGTAGACCTGAGTATTTGATATTAATTTCAGCTTGATACGTCCACGCGTTGCTGAGAAAAAGGATCTTGACAGACAGACAGATGGACGGACGGACAACAAAGTTATCCTATAAGGATTCCGTTTTTTCCTTTCGAGGAACGGAACCCTAAAAAGGGCTTAATCTGTAAATCTTTTGAAACTGTTGGTTGATGCCGTTTGTGCTATTAATTTAGTATTTTTCATGTCGTAACATGGGATGATAATGGCTGAAATATTATCAAGCCGAAAAAAGAACTTTTAATTTAAATATCTTTATATTAAAGCCAACACTAGAAACTTAGAATTAAGTTTCTATCCACTATCTTCATGCGAATGCAAAATGAAAGTTTCTAGTTGGTTGGTTGGTTATCATAGGTTGGTTAGTTTAAATTACAAAGAAACGGAGGAACTGCTACAACCCCTTGAAAAGAAACACAAATATGCCCGCGCGAACCCAATAAAACACGCATGCGCACACTCATACACATTTACACGCACACATACACACATACTTAAGTTTAAATTTTATAACAAAATATGTATTTTTTTTTAATTTATGATGCACGTTTAATTTATTTATCTTTTAAATTATTAATCATAACTCCGCACCATTCCACATGGGCCTGCTTCTGAGCATCAACGAGGCTGTGCGGCACCCTGCGCAGAACTATCCTTCTCATCAAAGATACTCATGTACGATTAGAACCTTGTGAACGTTTTTCGATCCAATCACAAAATTGATTACTGAATTTCTTCTTACACGATTGTTTAGTTTTCTTAAATAAAACTTTTCACTATTAGCATGTTTTCTTCTGAGCGTTGATCGACCACTCTTTTCTCATTCCCCAAAGTTAAGTGACCGCACTTATATTCATTATGCCAACAGTAGATGGTTGCTTTAAAAGGGCCTTTATCTTGTTGTTTCCATTTAAAGTCGATCAAAGGACTCTACTGGTTTCAGGCCATATTTGAAATCATAAAAAATCATCACACGAAATCGAAAATGTCAGAATATTTTTAATGAGAATTAATAATTTATTTTAGCTGTCAAAAAAAAAGAAAAATTCATAATTCGAACACTGGTACTTTTACAAATAAACATGTTTTTTTATAATTATAATCGGCCTCATTGCCTCAAACATAAAAACTTATTTATTATGCATCGCTCAAAACAATGTTTTTAAAAGGGTAACTTCAAATAACTCTCTGGAAGCAAAAGTTACGGTTACAAACACGAGTAATAACCCCACGGAGACCTTTTCATAAGAATTGAGTATGTTCGCACTATCAAAATGGATGGCAAAGTGGCCGTCAATTTATACAAATATTTTTTTCTCCTAAAGAAATTTCTTGGGTTTGTATTTCTGTTACTGTTGTACAATCAGTTTCAATAAGGTGTACAATACAATTCCCTGATCACTAATGATTTATTTTCTATAATTTATATCAGTTCAATGCTAATTGTTACTTGTTTTCTTGAGTTTAACTTTAAAGTTAAGATTTTACAAAATACCCACTTCAATGATTTGATTTCTTTTTATATCTGTAGGAATACAAGGGTGCATAAGTTTATAATCTTTTTCCAATGAGTCATTATTTAGAACCATCTAGGTCGGATCTGCAGTTATTATTACTCACTAATCCACACAGGGCACTTAAATTCAAAGAGAGACATTAGTAGGATAATGTGCTACATATTTCTGGATACTCACAAAAAGTATAACGATAATAAAGAATTTTCTCTGTTACTGAACTTTCCGATTATGTGACTATTTTATATGAGGTCCTATTTTTATTATAAACACGTTTGTTCTGTCTTTACTATAAACATTCGATTCAAACTTGAATAAATAATAAAAAAATAATTATTTAATAAACATAGAGTTTATTGTACTCGTAATATTTTCTTTATACAACACTGTTCGTTAATTATAAACTTCTTCCAAAAAGTCATTATTTATTGATTATTTGATACTTTTAGGTAAGCTGTTTGAACAAGCTTGGGGCCGCAGGTGTAGATCATATGGAAGTCAAGCAGAACATTAATTGCTTGTAGTTCGAACAAGGATACCAATAGTAAATACGATGAACCCTATATATATTTCACCAACAAACTCGATAGCGTGATTCAGAAACGTGCAGCGCCATCTTTCGACAAAGTTAAAAACTAATGTTGGTATGCACATTTTTTAGTTTACTTATAGCCTTATAGGGCTTGAACACTGTTTAATTTTATGTTTCAAAGCAAGTTATATAAAAGAGAATGTATTTAATAACAAAATAATTCTAGGTTATTATTATTTATGTTTTATCAGGCATAGAACCAATACAGTTACGTTTTTATAGTTTGGTTGTAATTCTATCAATGACCGTGTAACTAGTTCCTTAAATTTAAGTTCTGGCGTCTCACAGTTAGTACACGCATATGTCATGAAATTTGCTAACTTTCAAACATATTTGGAAGCAGTAATAAATAGAACAGAGATAAATCTACTTGCGAAGGTAAGGTAAGAATGTTTATAATTTTACTGCACATCTGTGCTTGTCTAACTATGCCACCGAGCCATTGTTTATATTTGAGAGAAGAAGAGAGAAACATTTAATAACCAAACCGTGGTGGCGATTCCCGTTTGGCTCAAACAATTTTATAGCGATTATTAAAGACTTATTGTCAAATAAAGAAACTAGTCATAGCTTCCTTAATCACCGTTTACCAATTTTATCAACTAAAAATATCTATTATCTGCACGAGCAAAGACAAAATATTTGAAAATATTTAAAAATAATAACCAATTTAGAACTTTTACTCTAAATATTACTACAAAAATATCACTGTCAATCAGAGAAGAAGTAACTAAAGAGTTTTAAGTTACTGTATTGTGGAACCTCTGTTCGGTTTTCGACACCTTCGATATTGGCCCACAAGTCAAATTTGAGGTGGTTTACCTTTGAGCTCGACTTAGCATTTCTCGCACACTCCCGCGTCTGATTAATGAATGGATTCCGTCCGCACCATTACGTGCTATCAATCATTACCGATAAGCGTCAGTTAGACACGCAGGCGCTTTTTTACATACGTAGGTGTAGAATAATAATGCGGAAGAAACTCCACGTAGTCATAAGGAGCTGCGCAAATGTAAACACTTCTAGTGACTCCTGTCAAATACTCGTAACTGGCAACTGACAGTGAAAAAACTAAAATGAAAATTAACGTCATACGAATGCAATTAATGAGTTCTTTTAAATTAGTTTTTATCTTCTTTTTACTCCTTAGGTATTTTTAGTAAATAGAATGAGTGCACAAAAATTGTCATTTTTTAAAATGATTTTCACACAAATTCTACATTAAAACCGATCACAGAACAGCAGGCACAGAAACTATTGTCAACAGTTGATTTCATTCGACACTTACTTATCGTCCATCAAAATGTGTTTGGTTTAAGCAAGCATGCAACAACACATACAAATTTAATGAATTAACTTTTATTGTTATCTAAAGAAATATTCAAAAAACAAATGCCAATAGTAGTTTGTCTAACATTAACTCTTAAACATTAGTCATTCATGGTCGGTTGCTATTTGAAGCTTGCTATTACCGAAGATGGCAACCACGGTATGGTGTGTTCGAAACAAAAAGTATCTTTATTTCCACTAGCCATAAAATAATTCACTCGAGCTTACACACAGCAATCGAGTAGGCTGAAAAAGAAGCATAAATTATAATATGTTGAATGAATAAGAACAAAAAAATGTGACATACATAGACTGCCAATGCAAGTGTTTGCAATCGTATCATTGAACTGACAATCAATTTGCATAATTTAATAACAGATGTTTACTACTCACATGATTCAAGATAATATTACACACTAAGGTGAAGCAAAATGTCTCATCATAGATTTAAGAGCAATTATAACCTTAAACCAAAACATTCCCGTTAAAACTTTGTCATCTCAACCCAAAAAATTACATCGATTCCGTTATCAAATGACCCTGCGGAAGTTGAAGTTCTGTACAAAGTATGGAGTTATTTCCCGAGTTTTCGACAGTGCTTGTTGTATGCAAGAAGTACAGCCTTGCATGAAATGATTGCCATCAAATGTGGGATGGGTAAGTTAAAATCAACAAGATTTTTTGAATAAGTTGCAGCGTCGTGAAATCCGTATTATTGGCGAAGTAGAAGACTCGAAGCTCAAAGCCTCACCATACCCACACCGTAACCATAACATCACATGAAATTTTGTGACTCATTTCTTCATCAAGCCATTAAAAGCACTTCCAGCACAAATTTTCCGTCCCTAACTCCTACCACTTCCCGTAGCGATGTGGTGTGTGAAGAAGTATTTTGCAGATTAATATGGTTAGTAGGGCTGCTAGTTTAATATCCATTCTTGAGAGTCGTCTTCGCATCTGGAGTTTTTATGAACGTTTGGTATACCGGAAGCGATCCTGCATTTCGCACAGAAGGTCCTGAGTTAGAGACCTGAAAGAGGCAGACGCTTGTATGATGAATACTATAAACACCATATGTAGCAGAGACTTTAAATTAATGATTTTTTTTTATTGTACAAACAAATACCACAGTTTTGAAAAATCGCTGAACTATGTATATGGTACAATTGGTGGCTTTATCGTTAAAAGCAATATCTTCCAGGTGAGCGTAGAAAGGATTGGATAATAACAAACATAAAGGGGTTGCTCAATGGTGGCTCATTAAGTAGACAAGAAACTTACACGCTTACATAATACATTACATTTATAGCTATGCAATATAAAAATAAAAATATTTGTTTGTGAAAATGAAGTAGATGAGAAAATTGGATTATAATAAATAAGTAAAAATAACTAAATCACAGATGATAACTCCCTTTCTTCCTATTTCTAGTCAAATCCTTCTTATCCAATCTACCAGATTTCATGTCTTTGTTTATGATGACGTCTCAGGAACTTCTATATAAATTGAATCGCCTTTTCAATAACTATATACGCTTCATTTTCTTAACAAATATGCAGATTTCAAGTATATAAAGACAGGGTAGCAGTAGAATCCCAAGTGCCTTAAATAGTGGCTTGCAATGGTCAAGGTAGTCAGCTACGCAGATCGCTCTTACACATTTTTTGTGTTATAAATGCACTATGAAAATTTACTGAGTTTTTCCCAAATAATGAGAGCTTAACCCAAAATAGACGAGACATATCCGTGATAATCTGCCAAAGTGGTCGTTTTATTTTTCGGTTTGCAACTACTCTTAGACGTCTAAGTAGAAACACGAATTCGTCCAGCTTAGCACAGACTTTATGCTCCTTCCAGTTGAGGTTCTTGTCTATTGCCTTAGAAATTAGTAGTATTTTTGAAGCATCCGTGATTTTTTTATATTTATGTTGAGTGTCTTTATTGCACTGTGATTTGTATAAAAATGTACGACAATACTTTTGTCTATCTTTACGTGTAAGTGATTGAGACCTAAGCACTCAACCACTCATATTTAAAAAAAGCTCTAACACTGACCGTCCACCGTTAATAACTTTGGTCTTTTCTTTCATAGGTGTGAATAAAACTAAAGTCGTAGAGCTATGCTCTCTGAAACCAAATTGTCTTGGTGAGAGCATTTCATTCAGCTTTATGAAATTAAGTATTCTTGTGTACATTGCCTTTTGCCCAGTTGCCCAACAGATAGGATTTAGATAGGCCGATAGCCCATCTCTGTTCGATCGGCCTTTTTTAAGAAGGGTTTAACAATAGATATTTTAAGCCTAGCTGGAAATACCCCTTATCAAATGATCTATTTATCTAATGACACAATGGATCTGCAATGAATTTAACACATTTACGTCTAATATACATAGGGGTGTAATGAACAAAGTGTTTGCAATTTTTTTACTTTGTGGTTTCTGCTAAGATAACAAGTAATAATATTCAATTAACTTCGTTTATTCAAATCAGTAAAATAGTTATTAAATAAATTCGCTATATCATTTGCTTTAGCATACTTTTGACAATATTATTTTTTTATAA
Organism: Calamotropha paludella; assembly: GCA_927399485.1. NCBI lineage: Eukaryota > Metazoa > Arthropoda > Insecta > Lepidoptera > Crambidae > Calamotropha > Calamotropha paludella. The sequence goes on along the minus strand of OV656826.1, from coordinate 10,451,195 downwards.
TGTTACAAGCTGCTTTAAATTTATTTTTTGTCTTTAATAAATTACGAATTATTTTGTTGAAGCGATTTATAAATGCATATCTTCAGAATTGTATTACATGTCGCATATGGTCTTTTGTTTTATAATACTTGTTAGCACACTCATTACGATACATAAGTTACAACAATCTCTTCTTAATACAACCCTTTTTTAGACCTTTACATATCTATTTGCTTTTTATCGTTTTATTTCCTTTTGAAACCCATTTGACAGGAAAGCATAGGTCATAAATTAAAGGTCGTAAAATACTTTTAATGAGGTTACTTCAAATACTTATACTTATACTACAAATACTTCACTAAATGATAGAGAAGACAAATAAAAACAAAATTTATCATTTTTATCTTCATTGAAGTCATGTTGTTTTTCAAACCAATGCTTATCTAGTTTATTTTTGCGTATAACGGTTTTTGTCGTTTTTCCAATCTCCACAAACATTTATTGTTTTTTTATTAATACGACTAGACTTTTTCTTGTTTTGGGTAACGAAAATAGTAAGGAATGGTACCTTTTCCTTATCGTATCAATAATATGATGTATTCGATCGAGATTTTATATAAACCTTACTATTATTTTTTGATTATTCATATTATTAATTACTTATTAAAGTTTCATTTTATGAATTTTTACTTTTACCTATTCAGACATTTATTTTGTTATTTTTTGAGTCAGGCGTTTTTGAAATTTTAAATTTTACTATGCCAATGACTTTTTTTAAATGAAAATAATGATATTCAAAACTACTTAATTTTTTTTTTTTCAATCGTCCGTCAATTTTTACTTTACATCCATTTAAGCCGTTGCTTAACCGACAAGAAGAGCGCAAGAAACTCGTCAAATTTAATAATCCATACAATACAATATTAATCTTTTATCACATTAATATCAGTATTACGCTTCCGTTTCATAGTTGAATACAACAAACTCAAAAAGCATCTGTCTTATATAAGTAGACTTCAATATTGCTATGACATACAGAGGGTAAAAATGTGTCAGTATGTAAAGCAAAATAAAATAAGCGGATTTTACTGTTTTTTTTTTATTTACAATACGTTTAACACAATAAACACTACCATTTGCTGCCCTTGGTAAAGTCAAATATGCTTATGCTATGAGTGAGTCTACGTCCATGATATATCGGCAAGTTTTAAATCAGATCTGTTTGGTCAAAGCTGATGCCTTAAGCAATAGTCTACGGGTACTTAATTTAACATATTTTTTATACATTTAAGAAACATCATTGTTAATTAAAGCCACATCCAAGATATTAATTCTTTTACAGCATATAATAAATTTTATTGAAAATATAATGGAATATTATGATGCAAGCTGCCTATAGAGTACTCAGTGTTTTAGTACATCGAACTATAGTCCAAATGGAAGTGGAAGATTTGATTAAGTCGAGAGTATTATGACGAATATCTCGGGTTTAATATGTCGTTTCGAGGCACTTAACGCTCTCAAAAAAAAAGTAACATAATTTATAAAAAAATGGTGCAAGGATTTCTTTATGTTGTTTTGGGTTTGCAAAAACTTCACGACAATACCACAGGAAACAACACACAACAATAACTTTCTGCACGTATGTATGGTAGATTCTTAATTATTTATTCATAACAAATATCAACCTATTGCAAATCGAATTCGCGCACAATTTCGTACAATTGCATTGTATTTATTGTAATGTGACATGACATTGTTGCCAATTTTTATGATTCTAGATCAATAGGAAGTAACCTATTGATTTTGATACCCCAGCGAGTGTTGAAATATGCGGCATAAACGAGACATAATTGGCACCTACATGATTGAATTGATTTAGAAATAATTATACTAGATTTAAAAAATCTAAAAATCCCACGTTTTTCAATGTCCTAAAAAGAATAAAATAACCCTGCGGGGCAAAGCGAGGGGCCACTCAAAACGTGGGGGCGCATATTACTAAGAGGAGATTTTAAAGAGATGAATGACATGCATTGATGCCGATTATTGTAAAGATGCTTTGATGATGCCACGTTTTGAGTGGCCCCTCGCTTTGCCCCGCAGGGTTATTTTATTCTTTTTAGGACATTGAAAAACGTGGGATTTTTAGATTTTTTAAATCTAGTATAATTATTTTATTCTTTTTAATTATTAACTCAACGAAGTAACCATGTGTTACGCAACAATCGGATAAGCCCCATACAAAAGTGAAAGTTGCCGAAAGTGGACCTGAAAGTGCATCTGGAAAGTTGAAAGTTGCTTTAGAGTGCATTGTCATCGGGTTCTGAACTATCCTGAAAGTTTCAGCTTTCTAGCTTATCGGAAAGTGCCTCAAATTTAAGTTGCAAGATTTTGCCCGGACAGACAAACAAATAAGAAAAGTGAGATAAGAAAAACGTGGTAAGTAATATGATTTTTCTACCGTTCCATGCAATTACGGAACTGAGTATTGGATATTTATTTCAATTTGATGCCTGTATGCGTTACAGAGAAAATATTTTTTTAAAGCAGACAGAAAATGAAGTGATCTTTTAAGGCTTTTGATTTTCTTTTTAAGGTATAAATACATTTTTGAGATATACAATAAAAAAATAATACTCAATGAGTTCAAGTAAATTCACAGGTCAAAAAACTATATCAACATAAATATATTTGTCTTAATAATACATATTATAATGTTAATAGGCATAATGATAGTATTTCGAAGACCTCGAGTGATAGATATATGATCGACAACCATATTTTTTTATTAATTTTGTTTACCAATAAAAATTTTTTCTTCATGAAGATTGTGAAAAAGATTAACTTTTAGTTGCTTCTTTAAAAATGGAATAATCACAATTATGTTCATCCAATTACTATGTATCGTTAAAAATTCTATGTGGATGACAACTACACTGAAATGGATTTGTTCAAGAAAAAAAGAAAAGTTAAAGAAAAGGTTTTTACTTTCTTATTTGATTGCATCTTTCTACTACAAGAAGCCGACTCTTTAGATGATGTCTGCGAAAAGACACGCGTCTTTTTTAAATTACTAACATTCTTCAAGTTCAAGATCAGCTAGTGATTAATATTATAATATAATTACAAGTTAATATCCAACGAAATATATTTTTAACTATTTAAATCAAACTACTGAGATAACTTGCCATTTTCTCGCCAAAAAGTCTCGAATGGTAAATCTTCTTTCTCCAGGGTTTCTCTACAATCACATTTACCGAAGGTAGGTACTAATCCAATAGTAAACCAGTTCATGAGTAATTCTTCATTAGCGCATTAATTTTCTTTTTCAATTACTGAAACTATCAGTTGAGTTTTGATCCATCATACAGATACCAGCGATTGAAGCGAAATGTCGTCTGACATGTTGTGGAGAGGTTTTATTACTTGTGTCTTATTATCTCACGCTGTTTGGTCTAGGCCTCCACGTGATGATGGAGAAGGAGGGGGAGGTGGTTCAAATGGAAGTGGCGGTTCTGGTCCGGGACCGGGAGAAGGACCGGGAGGTCCAGGAGGACCGGGAGGTCAAGGAGGGCCGGGTGGTCCAGGAGGGCCGGGTGGTCCAGGCGGGCCGGGAGGGGATAGTCCTTTTGGACCTGGTGCTTCTCAGGGACCTGGTGGTCCTCACGGACCTGGTGGCCCTCATAGACCGGGTGGTCCAAATGATGGTGATGGTCATGACATGGCAGAGTTTGAAGGGATGGATCTAGGTAGGTACTAATAAATAAAAAACAAGCAAATAAGACATAACAAAAATCTCTGTTATTGTAATACTTTTATAACTAAAGAAAATTATTGTTAATTTCAGGTAATTTGATTCGCATGCTAATTTAACATCTTAGCATGCTATGCGCCTTTGCTATGCTAATTGCAAATATGGATTTTTAAATTATACCTATTTTTTTATTTTTCTTTTATAATATTTTATTTGAATGTATTTTCTATTAATTCGTAAGTTTCTTGTAATAACAAAATGACAATTGGTCACATGAACAAAGATGCCATAGCAATGTAATTATTAACTGATCTTTGATCTTTGCGACAAGTGATAACTGTATTGCATTGTAAACTTTTAATTTATATTTTAAGAATTTGCCCTGAATGCAAGAACGTTCTCTTCTTACTCACTCCTATTCAATCCTATCTTGAACTGTCAGGTCTGATCGATTTTATTCAAATCAAAATCAACATTAGCATTACCAGCAACAGGTAACGTTAGCAAACCAGCTTTATTATCTTTATTTCTCGTTATAGGAGCGTACTAATAGACCTTAACCATTAATAATTATTGCAAATGCTAATTACTCGAAATGGAAATAGTTTGCACTTATGAAATTAGCATTTGGAATGTGATATAGTACGTACTAAAATAAATCAAATTCCTGTAGGCGCACGAACAATGTACGGTTCTGTAGAATTGCAAGTTAACGTGTAAGGGAGACCTCACACATATACGCGTCCATCAGTGCTGATTCTTTGTTACATATAAACACTGTACTCTAAGAAAAAGGTTGAAAATACGTACGCAGGGCGGTACAGTATAGTGAGCGTATCGTTTCCTCGCTTTAAAATACGCTTTAAATATGGCATAATGATTTACGATTTCTTTACCTTATGATATTGTACCCAAATGAGCTACTGGTCAACTATGAAAAGTAAATCCTTGAAGCCTAACTAAATGTTATGCTTTCCATTTCGTTATACATCATTTTCCTTATTCCCTTAAATAGGAAGTCCAGTTTTAAAGCATTACTAGAATATCCAAAGCATGCCCATCTCTATGTTTCGTGATGTTTCATGGCTTTTTTGGAACATCTGTATAAGATGATATCAAATTATCTGTCATAACTACGTAGTGGTAGTTGGGTGAAATGTATAGACTCTGCCTACAAAAGGTGTATTTTATGATTGTTTGATTGTATCACAACTACTCTATTATACTATTATAAATGGATTTCATTTCATATGAATAATTCCTTTCTTTTCATTCTTTATTTATTGATTTTAATCGCACTTGTTAACTAAAAATCCTCCTTTCAATGGTATCACAATACATTACTAATTAAAATATTTCTTATATGTCTCAAAGGGTCACATATCGTATAGACGAGTAATAATACGAACAAATACGATTGCAACGTGCACCTGTAAAAGACATACTCGTCCTTTCAGAACAGATATTTATAAATCTTTATAATCAAAAATATTCGGAGATAAATACTATATGTACCTACTACGTACGTACGAAACGTACGTTGAAAATATTACTAAGTCCCTAAAATATTGATATAAATGCAGGTTTTAAATTTTCCGAGGTAAATATTTTATAGTAACTCATTTAAGCGGTAACTACAATTTTCGCTACAAATAATTTTTATTGCTCAAAACAAAATTATAAATAAACATATGTGTAGGTAGCCGTAAAATATTATTCTCTTTACAGAAACAATGATGAGCTCTGAGGGCGTTGCAAGTTCGATTGTCAAAGTGGGACAGACTATACGCGATCTATAATGGCGTCACTCTTCAATATCTTAACTTGAATCGCGATAAGAGATGATGATCTATTTGTCAACCTCAAAACTAATGGGCCGTTCTAGACCTTTCAGTGAATCTATATGTCTATGAAGATAATTTAAATAAAATTTCAAAACATTCATAATTGAGAAAATGTAAATTGTGTTCTTGTTAACCGATTCGTTGCTACATACAATTACAGAAACGAAGGCTACAAGTTGATTTCCCTAAAACTTGATTTGAAGGAGTTATCATCGATTTAAAAATGACACGGTTTCAGTGGCTAACGCCACACGCAAAAAAAGTGATGACACGACTGGCGTGCCATCAGCAACGAATCGGTTAACATTTGTGCGTGGGCAAGAGTATCATGTAGTAGCTAGTCGGATATGGTTTTTGCGGTTAGCCAAAAAGACATGGGTTTGGTTCCCATCTTAGGAAACTTTTCCAAATTAGTTTCGTGCTTTGCAATATGGTTTCACTTTAAATGAAAGAAAGCCGAGATTTCTGCCGTCATTTTCAGTTTTATAAGCTTATTTCCTGATTACTTCGACATACATCGATTAATGATTTTCATGTGACATTTATTTTATAACGTAATTATTCCGATAAAAGAAAAGCTCCATGACGCTTAACAAAAGTTAATTGAATAATTTTGACTGGTAAAATACGAAAACTTAATGTTTACGACTAGTAACGCCTGCGACCACATCTACGTAATATACACAAATACTATAATAAATAAAAGTGCTGAAAACTGTCATATAACATTTGTCATCATCTGTTCTGCCAATTCATTATTGTAGCTTTTTAGGTTGCAGTAAATGGTGGCTTTGTAAACATTGGGATTTTAAAAAGGATTTCTGTCATGTAGCTATGAGCATCGACGTCCTCAATGTCAATGCATTGATTATCCTTAAAGCGACAGTACTCGCTCTGAGCCAAATGGTCATTACCAGAGATTATTATTTTATCAGAAAAAGAAGCTCTTACTTTTTAAATTGATGTAAAACATTAGTCACCCAGAGTTATAAGACATTTCTCTGGAACCGGTAATACAGTGTCTGTATACATTTGGTTACAGATATGTATTCTACTGTCAGCGGACCTGAACTCACAGATATACCCCAATCAGACGTAGATGATGCTCTGATCATTGAGGATGGTGAATATTCTACTATGAAATTTAATTATATTAATGACCAATTTGTTGGATGGCAAAATGCCACCTCTGCCTACGTATGCTATGACGATTACGTCAAATGCCTCATCAGTCAGTAAGTATATATAAAGTAAATTATACCAGGTGAAATGCCAATTCCTTCTAATGAAAGTTCCTCAAGCTCAGGACAAACTTTAGCTCAGAAACTTTAGCTGGAATGAATTACTGATTTGTAGTTGTTTGCCAATTGTGTCAAAAAAAGGTATTAACTTTAAGGTAAACCGAATTTAAAAAAATTTCAGGAGTATTCAAGAGCCCGTGTGTGCTATACACTTGATAAACAGCCAAATGCATGGTCTACGATCTCTGCCTTCTATGTGTACCTTATTCTTGGATAACTGTCGCCGGAGAAGAAGTTAGTGTTTCGGTATACTAACCCAAGTTGGTAGGACAGTGTGTGCGTTATATGCAATTTCAGACGAATGCAGCTATTACAAGTCCATTGAAACTTGGCGAGGTATAAAGGATAAAATAGGTGGTATTGGTTAAAGTTTCTACAATGTGTCCCGTCACCAGTGTCGGAACCTTTAATGCTGTGAAATATGGCATTTTTTATCGACAAATTGCCCCTCAAATTTTGTTTTTCTCTTATGGCCGCCATTTTGTTTTCTTGGTAACCAAGACCTGGGCTCTCATGCTAATTCGACCATCACTACTCATGTAAATGTCCTATCAACATTAAAAAGGTGTCATTTGATAGCTAAACATGTAGACAACAGTTACACAGCCATCATGTTTCAATTGTCATGGAATAAAAAATAGAAAAAAATAATTAAAGAAAAACAAATAGATAATTTTTGTGTATTTTTTAATTATTGTCTTTTTGAGAAAAAACAAATTTCACCACCACAGACACCAGTGCCGCCACATTGTATATGCCCTTGTGTAACACACCTTTTCAAATTTGTGATTAGAATGTTAACAATTTTGAACAATATCTTTCGTGACCGATATTGTTAACCAATTTTCCACATAAAATCATTCATATTGAAACCGAACAATAAATGTTTATAAAGCTAAGTTATTTGGTTCAATGATATTATTTCTGTGTGAGAATAGCGTTTTTTAACAAAACGTGTAAATCTAAACTAAAGTGTCAAATACTTCGTCGTCTTTAAAAAATATATAAATACGAAGGCGTTCAGAAGCAGTAATATGAATTTCGGCAAGATTATGTTAAGTTAGCTTGATCAAACAACGCAGAAATATAGGATGTACGTATTAAGAATAATATGAAATACAACAGTGAATTTACATGCCTCTCACTCCTGCGCTTCATATGATGTTAAGTGATTATGAGTTCAGTTCACATAGAAAGAATCCTGTTAACTCAAGCCTTGTAAAGTAAGGACTTAAGCCTTGAACAGTAGCGAAAGCACTAAAATATCAGGACAAAATATCAGCAAACAACTAATTCCACTCTTTATTCGTTCGCATCAGAAAGAAATTCAGCATAATGCTCTGTGTGAATGACCGGACTATCAACAAAAAAATCTAGCGGCCTACGGTAGCCTATGCCTAGGTCAAACGAATTAGTTTCCCTAGATACGTTGTCATAAACTTTAACATCCTCGTATTTACGCATTTGTTAATTTTTGGTTTTAAATAAGTTATACACTTATTAACGTCTACCGAGTACTAAGTGACTACGTTTATTCCAAAACAGGCTGGCAGGCACCGACCTAATTTTTTTAATATTTACTTTTTGCTTTATAGAACGAATACATTTATTTCTGCTTTTTAAGTTATTAAATTAATAAATTATAACTATGAAGTCGGTAAAAAAATTTAAATTATTTTTCTTTATTGATTGATCTTTTCATTTTAGTTGTAGTTGAAACCAAGTCACTTAATGAAATTTTCATCGAAATTGTTCAGATAGAGCATAATTATTATATATTTATTTATATGAATTTCATTATATGCGATATTGATAGAAGTCTTAATACATTTCTTTTAGACTCTTAACAATCGCATGTACCTTGATAGGCACAGCAACAAGAAAGAGAGAGGGACAGACATTTCGTAAACATTTATCTTTCAAATATTCTTCATTGGAGTGAGCGCTTTTTTAAAGTATTTGTAATTTTTTTTATCGTTAATAGGAAAGCGCTTGACCGCTATCTCGCCTGATAGTAAGCGACGATGGGATTTATATTGGTCTCAGCTTTTAAATATTCGAGTATTTTATTATAAACTTTTATGGATATTGAATATGGTCTGGGACTATGTAGTTTTAATTTAGACGTTAGCACAAGATTATCCCTGTATCGCGGATTTAATAATCCCTCTATATAATTATCGAGGGGCATCTCCTGCCTTCACGTACAAGTATGTTTGCTTTTTTTCATAAATTTACATATTTCAATATGCATACAAATATTGAAACAACATGCATATACATATTTTAGAATTAAGCTTTTAAGCCAACGAGACTTTTTCTTCCTGCTATCAAGCAGCAGTAGCTCCTCACCTTACTCTTTATCTCAAAAATTAAAGAACCTATTTTATTGAATTTTACACAGTTTCCTAAGTTGGACTACAGCTATATCTAACTCAAAAGTTTTTTGCAATCCAATTTATAGAATTTGAGATATGCGGGGACAAACATACATACAAACACTTATTAAATTTGCACCTATATATATAAGCTGGTATATAAAAATATGCAATTGTGACAATATTACATACATACATAAAAAGGACGTTATGAATCCCACCTATTCATAACGTAATTTTTTCAAATCGATTTAAAATAATTTTTGTTTTCCACGTAGATTTTGATAAGCAATTTTAATCTCTCTTGCTTTTCAGGATTTTGGTGGGTAATGAAGGTGGGCGTGTGTAGATTTCGAACTCAATATCATCTTCCTGACTACCTGGAATATTACGTAGGAAGGAAATGATGGATTTCTTTATGCCAAAAAAATAAATTAACGTTAATTTACATATTTTTTTTCTCTATCAACTCATCCCTCCGTTTCCTTTTCTTCAAAGAATTACGAGTGTTGTTTTTTGGTATCACCGTCACACAATGGCTTCCATACCATTGCATAAAAAATAATTTTGTGACTTATTTCTTTATCTAAGCATCTTGCAGCTCGACAAAGTAAGACGACTCATATCGCTACCTTACTAGTGGTTTTGCATCTGGACTCTGTTTTCGGTTAACACCAGATAGAGCAGACTTTGAATGAATGAATATACTTTATTGCACATACAGTACAGCACAGTAATTTAAAAAAAAGAAAAGAAAAATGCAATACATGATTCAATCTGCGACTTTATCGCTCAGAGCAATATCTTCCAGATGGGATAAACTGAATAATAAAAATATGGGCAGCTCTAAAGGGTCTAGATAAAGTGAAATTTTACAATATATTTAACATTCCTACATTAAATTTAAATAATAACATTCATATACGAATATACTTCTACCCACAACATATAAATAATTATAGATATGCAACATAAAGATAAACATACGTATTTGTGAAAATGAATTTGGATGACTCCTAAGCGATGTTACGATGTAGGATGTGACGCGCTTGCCTAGAAGATACCTATCTACTCGGGACTTGAAGACCCCTAAATTGTATTTATCAGGAAACATAGACACAGGCAAAGAGTTCCATTCTCTAGTGGTATAAATACAAATAAGTACACTTAAACATTGTTTTGACATACAGGGGATAAAAAAGACAAGTTATAATAGCAACAGACAATTTTCTCCTGTTTTATAATTTTTTAGTCTACATCTGGGGTATTTTATTTATTTATTTATTGGATTACTAACATAAGATAAAGCACAAAATACTTTAGACAGATATATAAGTTTGCTTATAGGTAGCAACTGTTCTTACAATAAAAGATAATCTCAGTATGCAAACAACGAGAAAAGCTCGCTATTACCTTGAGACGTCGGAGAGATAGTAATTATATTTTTAAAATAGTTGCGCGCGGTGCAGCGTAGTGAGCGCACCTTCTGTTATCGGTCGGCAGTCACGCGCTGTCTTTTCTGAGACTACCCACTTTTAATCACTGATGATTAAAAAATGGATGAAGACTTTTCTGATGAGCTAAATGAAGTCAGTGAAAATGAGGTGGAAAATAATGATACCCTTGATGACGAACAAGTACATCAAAAGTTCAAATGAGATATTATGGATACTTATATTCCTCCACAGGACACCCGTCCGAATAAGCGATATAGAGCCGAGAGTGATGAAACTAAAGATGGATTTACTACGGTCACAAGAAGAAAATCTAAGCGTGTTGCAAGTAGCAATTCAGTTATACTTCCTCTCGGAGTCTCGGGCTCTAAGGAAACTAGAATGCCACACGATCACGATGGAAAGTTTTTTGAGATTTATTTCTATGAGTTCAAAAGAGTTACAGTTGAAACAGATAGCGATGGCTAAACTATTACAGACTTACAAAATCCCAAACATTCTAAGAATTAAATACAAGAATCCTTTCAAAGTCTTTATCCGTTTTGAAGGCAAAAGAAGATGCAGAAAAACTACTTAACTGTCAAGATATTACAAAACTAGGCTATAGATGCCAATTTACAGATAAAGTAAATCTATCATTAAGGATTGTAAAACAAGTGGAGACGGATATAAATAAAACAGAAATTCAGCAAATTTTTCGATGCGAGTTTGAAAGGTTGAAAAGATTAGACTATGATGGCAAATGGATAGATAGCGACTATAAGGCTTTGTTTCAAAAGTTCCACCTTACCTCCGTATGTTTTTGCACACGGGTGTCGTTTTAAGGTGGAGCCATATATTTTCCCTGCTATCCAATATTCCGGTTGCTGGAAATTTGGACATCTTAATCTAGCCTGCCATCGAAAAAGGTTTTATGCCCCAAATGCGGTGACGGACATGTAAATTGTGAACACACACGTTGGAAGTTGGTAACTTCCGATGTGTGAATTGCAAAGGCGGCCATTTATCGTTTAATTAAAAAAATCCCCAAGTTTTAAAATTAAAAGAAATTAGGGGGATAATGTCTAAGGATAATAGGGATTATGCGTGTATTTTTTTATATTTTTATAATATTACATACATCGATACATAACTGTAAAAAAATATGCAGTGCCAAAAAAAGTAAAATTATAAGGGAAAAAATACATAAAATAATGGCACTTTAAAACGTCCGCCATCTGGGCGACCTTGGCGTGACGTCAAAGTCTACAATATTAGACAATAACAAACACTCAGTGACAGTAAATAGAAGTACTGTGCTCTGTAACTTGTATTATTTTGTTTTTTACGACTATTTTATCATGGATCAACAAAAGAAACCGACTTACAAGTATTGTATTGTACCAAAATGTAAAAATACAACAAAGAATGCACCCGATAAAGTGTTTTTTCTTGTCCCGAGAGGTGCGGATGTAAGAAAAAAGTGGTGTAAAATCATGAAAAGAGACATGGTATCTCCATCAACTTGTTTATATTGTTGTGAAGATCACTTCAACGTAAATATTTATGCCGCTTATAAACAACATTAACTCATATTTTGTTTCTGTGATACATTTAACATTTGTCAACATAACCTCGTTAGTAAGCGCTAAAAGTTTTGTGAGAGGTTACCACTGACTGAAATGAAACCAGTTACTCACACTGACCCATCAAATTATCCACATTTAATTTCAATCCACATTTTATTTCCTGTTTTCATTTATTATATGTTTTTTTTCAGGTAGAAGAGGATACAGATAATTATATGGAGTACAAAATCATGACTTTACAATAAAATCACAAAACTATATTACGATTAAAGAAAGGTATTATTCCTCACAAATTTCAGTGTCAAAAGGACACTGAGTTGCAGTCACCACCAGAGAGAAAAGGTTTCTTAAAGAGAAAACATCAAGAATTAATTGAAGATTCTTTATCTGTGCCTCCTGCTAAACAAGTTGTTCCTCCTGTTAGTGCTGTAAAAATAAGTAAACCATCAAAACACAGTTATATAGAAGACGGTTCCAGTACGTCTTCATCTCACTTACACACAGAATATACTGAAACCGTAAACTTTGATGAACCTTGCTGCAGCGCTTCTTTAGCTGATCTATACAATAAAAAAATAATGCATGTTGACAAGGCTATTCAAGTCAATAGTAAAATACATTACAGAAGTAAAGGTGTCAATGTCAATTTGGGTGCAAAAACTAAGAATATGGCAATATCTCCATTTCGTATTTTATCTGAAACTACCTCAACATCTCCATAGAAAATAGCGCAAACTTCTGGAATTAAAAGGAAATTATTTCAAAATGAGCCTGCTGATATTGCATCAATCTCTTGAGCTCAACCTTCATCAGTGTTATCCTCATCTTTTGAACCAGAAATGAGTTCGAAATCGAGCTGGTTTATAGAGGATGATTCAGAAAATGAGACACAATTTAAAAGTCAAATGCGTAGTTGCATATTAATAGCAATAGAAAAGGAGCCTAAAATGTTGTTAGGTGTACCAAAAAAATCATACTATGTAATAAAATTGTTAAGTGAAAACCTTCCGCTTCCCACTGTAGACATTTTAATTCATTTATTTTAATTCATACATTCTAATTACCTACAGTTTGGGTATACACAGAGCACAATAAGCAGAATTTTTTCACAATGCTTACTTTTATTGGCAAAGAAAATGAAAGAGTTGATTGTATGGCCAACACCCAAAGAGATTTTTAAAAATTTGCCTATAGCATTCAGGGCCAGGTACTCTTATGTTGTTTCTATAATCGATTGCCTAGAAATACAGATTGAAAAACCATCAAATGCAGTCCACCAATCACTTACTTGGTCACAAAATTAAAAAATGTAACACATTAAAATATTTAATTTCTTGTACACCTGATGGCTTGGTTTATTTTATCTCTGTTGGATACAGTGGCAGGGCAACGGATATTACATCCGTTGCCCTGCCACGGTAGTCCCTGCCCTGATAGTTGAAGACTGTGGTTTTCTTGAATGTTTGCCACATTTCACAATCATATCACATTTGCTAGAAAAAAAGAAATGTACTCTTATACGACCTCCTTCTGTTTTCAAGTCTACTTCCAGTACTAAAGAAGATGTAAAACAGTCAAAAAGAATAGCAGCATTAAGGATTCATATAGAACGAGTTATAAATAGATTAAGGGAATTTCACATGTTACTGCTTCATGCATGTGTTGACTATAGCTTAATCCCTGTTATAGATGAAGTTATAATCGTAGCTTGTGGTTTGATTAATATTCAGGATGCTTTAATAAAAAAATAGATTCATTTAATTTTGTTATTATTTCATTTTGTCTTATTTAAATAACACAGGAAAAATTGACTTACACCAAAATAATGTACATTATTCTATCAAGTTTTCACAAAGCTCCTTGTCATAGTCTACTTCCATTATATGAACTTTCTTCGATTCTTAAAAATCACTTTGTGCTACACAAAATAATGCTTTAGTTTTATGGGAATAATGTATTTGTAACTGAACCTGTGCCATGAATTTTGTTGCTATTGTGTTATTTTTTCCAATGTACTGACTCATAGATTTCTCTGATGAAGGGCATTTAATTTCAATGCTATAATCAGCAGTTTCTCCATCAGGTGATGCACCCATAATGGGATGTAGTGGATCCAATATATTTCCACATTTGTTTATCTTTATTTTTTTTTATTTTTTCCACCTCTGATTTTACTTCACTTTCTAACAGTCTTCCTCTTTTCATGGCATCTGTGTCTTTCAGTTTCGATGCTCCCATGATGGCTTCGGTTAAAGCTCCATCCAATACCTTGCAGTGCGCAGCCTCATATGCTTTTGATGCAGTGATCCGTGCTTAGCGCAACTCGTACCATAAAGGGCAATCACTTTGTTCTGAAGTTGCAAGTGCAGCTTCTTCACAAGTTTTAGTGTGCATCATCTGCTTGCAAAATTCAGTAAACTCTTGTGCAGTTTAAGGTTTATTCTGCATTATGCTTACTAAATGATGAATAGATATTTTTTCTGAATTGCTTGGTTCTTTATAACATTTCATGAGTTGGTTCTCCGTGTCACCAACTTTCTTACTATATGTTTTTACTATATTCAAAAAGGATTCTTGTGAAGTCTGTGTTAACACAGGGTTAGGCTGTGTCTTCGGCGCATTACAAATATCCTTCGCCTTAATAAACTTAAGACTTGTACCCATTGAGGAGAACTTAGACTTTTTCCAGTAGCAATCAACACTAGTGGATGGTGGATCTTCACTACGCCTATGTAGCCGGGCCAAAAAGGCTATGGCATGCTTACAGCCTCCTGAAAAATAAAAAAACTGTCAATAAATCATCACAGCCAAGTAAAAATAAAAGACAAGAGTAATAACTTTCCCTAATCTTAAAATTTGAGAGTAAAAACACTTTTGTATAGCTATTACCTACCTTTATGTGCTGCACAGTCTTCACACAGTACAAACAAGACAGTTTCTTCGGCCTCATTACAGGTAGCTGTTACAGTGTAACACTTCTGGTGGATGTTGTGTTCAGGGGTTATTCGAGCTTTCACAATACATTTATCACCCTCCCGTTTAACTTGAACATATGTAACTGCTGAGTCACCATATGATTCTCGTCCAGATCTATAAAAAAACAATAAATGTTAATACAACGGAAAAGGATCTTATTTCACGATGGCCACGATTTATATCCTATAAAATGATTCGCGAATATGATCAATGTATTTAGATGGCTCGCAGCTTGACTGCATTCAATGTAATATGTAAACTTTCGATGTTCTCTTATTTACCTTTTAGGTTATGTTCTCCGTAAATGTATTAATTGTTACAGAAAAGGCGTACAAGATCGAATAAACATTAAATCAAACATATAATTACCTTGCATCTTTCACTCCTTTGATTTCAGCAGACGTAAAATCGGGATTAGATACAAGAAATGTTGACATCATGAACAAATCAATTTTGGGAAGATTATCTGATTGTGCCTTTACAAAACCGCTATCAGTTATTTTCCTTCGAGTTTATTCTTACAACAAAATTTAATATTACTTCGAAATATGTTCAGAAACCACAATAAACTTAATTCAATTACAAATACACGATAAACGTCGACTATGTTATTGTTGGTTATTGTAGACTGTTACGTCACATTCATTCTGACCAATAGCGTTGCGTTTCAATTACTTTAAATTTCCCGCTCGTTTTTTGTACTTTTATTAATTAGTTTCGTAATAAAAAAATATTATGCGGAAAAATTTTGATATAAGCGTAATTCTAAAGCAACAAAGTTTATAAAAAATAATTGACCCTTATTTAAATCACACGCATACTCCCTATTGTACATACAAAAAATCTTCTGATTGAAATACTCTTGCTTTATCTTACCAGTTTAATGTGAAAAAATCATACCGAGACATTTTACAAAATAACTCATATGTATCCACTAAAGAAAATCAGTTTTCCGATGAAACAATTCAAAATTTACAAAAAGATCCTACAAAAAATTTTAATACTCCCAAAAACAATATTAATGTCATTATCAAAAGAAAGAAAAAAACTGTTCAACACCTACGAAAACCAAGCAATGATAATTCAGAAGATAATCAAATTTTGGACGAGACTGACAATTTACAAGAAAATACAAGGGCTAAAGAAAGACTATTTTCTTTGAAGAGATTACTACAAGAAGCAAGATTAATCATATTATCTGATTTAAAACTTGAAGAAAAAATTAAACGCATAATTGAAATTATTAAACGGGGAATCATCACGCAACAAAAACTTTTTGCACGTGTGTATGATAGATTTAAAATATTTATTTAAAACGACAATCAGCCAAGGGATTCGTACAAATTAGTTCGTACTTTTTGTGATGCAATTATTATTTATTAAACGGATAACCAACAAGGTTGCACTTAAACAATTATAAAACATATACGAACTTAATAATTCCTTAATCGAGTGAAACCTTTAATTAGAGGCTACAACTGCATGCGATACACAAAATAACAGCAAAGGCACACACAGATTTACGTGGTTCTACAACTGGGAGTAATCTATAGATTTTGATTCGCTTGCTCGTTTGAGTTTTTCACTGGTAGTGGGTATTGTATTAATTTTGACTTGATGATTCCTTGCTTTACTTAGAAAAAAATTGTGATATACAAACTATACGATAAAATTGATTACTAAATTAGTACAAGTAATTTTACAAATAATATAAGCACAAAAAGATTTTTGAAAATAATACGTATAATAGTGTTTTGCAAAGATAATAATTATTATGATATGATTTAGACGACCAGGAGTGTTAGATGTAGGTATGCAATATGATCAACAACTATACTTGTTTCTATTATTTTTTTTTATATCGATAAAAGGATATGTTCATAAAGATTGTGAAAAACTATTAGTTGCTTCTTTGAAAATTGAAAAATGGCAATTATGGTAATCTTATCACTATGCAAGCGAAAAGACACGCTGAGTTTCGATTGCAAGTTCAAGAACATTAAGTGATAAATAATATGCTTTTATTATAAATTTATATCCAACAAAAATCATATTTTAACAATTAAAATCACACTGCTGAGATAACTTATCACATTCCCACCAAAAAGTCTCAAATGGAAAACCTACTTTCTCTAGGTTTTACTGATATTTTTTCTACAATTATTGAGCGAAGCTCACTTTTAGGCAACTCACAAATTTCACTTGTCTCCCTCCTGCTACTTAACGGTTTAACCGATTCGAACGAGTTTTGGCATGAACATACATGATTATAACCTGACGGACATAGGCTATGTAAAAAAAATATAGACTTTACCATGGAGGAATAATCACCGAAAGAAAATTTCAAAAGCTGATCGCAGCCAAACCGCTGATACTACATTGATGAAATTTGGCGCCAAAACTCACATCGTGGTCGTGACTAATGTGCAAAAAAAAGTTTTGAAATCGGACATACCATTGAGGAATAATCACCCTTCAAAAATCTAATTGCTTCGCTCAGTATTTGCAAACAGCAGCAGGTATTGCAGACCTAGTATTTATAGTATACTAACTAGCGGCCCGTCCCGGCTTCGCAAGGGTGCACAAAATTCTTTAATTTTATTTTTATTATTATATATTTTTCCGTAAGCGCCACTTTGAGTCCGGTAGACGAACTACTTGCGGTTAACGCGTTGCTATGGTAACGCGTATACAATAGAAAAATAACGGGCAGACGAACACACAAACCACTGTGATCTTAGATTATAGATTAATAAAACCAAAATATATAGCTCACTTTCGCATTAAACAAGCAAAATCCCGCCCGCAAACAAATGCAGATACCGCAGACACCAACACATTTTACACCTTCAACAACTACTATACACGTGTTTCGTGATAAACCGTGCAATATTGAGCACTAGCGCCGGGTCCTTAACCGCTTTAAGTGGCTTTACAACAATTGAGATTCATTTTGTTAAAACAACTGATATTATATAAGTATTGTATAATAATGTTGAAATAAAAATAAATGGATGATATTAATATTGAATTTAGTTATTTCTTAAATGAATTACTATTGTTATAATTAAGTAGGTGTCGGTGTATTAATTCGCAAAAGTAGGGAGGAAGAAACATTTATCTATTCGTTGGGTATGGTTTTATTAACGTTATGTTTGATTATTTCTTAATGTTCCATAACGTTCAGTCGTAAATCTACTACAAGTGTATAAAAACTCATAGGACTTCCCATCGGATAATCGGTGACCGGTATCTAATAAATGTTCTGTGAAATGAGATCTTTCCGGATGGGCATTCCTTTAAGCTGAAATATGTGCTTTATTACGTGTATCAAACTTCGACCAGTTTGGCCCAGATATACTAAACTACAATCGTTACATCTTATATTCATCTGACTTCCTGCCAACCTCCAATTTTCTTTACCTACGTCGTTATGTTTTAAGATTTTTGATATTCTTTCAGATAATTCACCTAAATAAATCATACTCAACCGATAATTATACATAACGTCTTCACGTGGCAACGCCTACAAAAGCCCAGCCACCTAGTTGTAGATTTTATTCTTACCATATTATCTATCATTATAACCATATTACATATTGACCACACTTGAAAAAATATAAGATCACATAAAAGCTGGGGGAAATTATTGAAATTTTAGTGATTTGTAAATTTTATTGATTTCATATTTACTGAGTTAATAGGTCAGTAATCTACCGGTCAATTACCCTTGCATTGATGTTTTAAAAGAAATAATATAAAAGTTATCATTATTATCGTTTTATATTATTACAAATAATAATTTGTTTATATTTCTAGTATGCAGGATCTATTACTTTTTATGTTCCCACCTCCAGTTGATTGGTAGAGAATGTGTAAGGAAATTAAGCCCGCCATGTGAACTGTTTCGAATACAGTAAAGTTTAAATAAAAGAATAAAGCGATAAAGAAGTACTGGAAAAGATAAGGTTACCTAATAGTAAAGATATTAAATTACAAAGTTAGAAGTATAGACTTCCGCGGATAACTTTGTAAAATTCCGAATGGATATAGATCCATTAGTAAAAATGAAATATGTAGCTTACTTCTGCAAAAAAAAAAAAGAAAGATGCACCATCCGCCCACCCGCAAATAAATGCAGAATCTAGAACACTAAGTGCTCGGTATTGCACGCTTTGACAGCTCCTGATGATGCTTCGTGTGGGGGTGACACACGTGTAGAGTAGTTGGTGAAGGTGCAAGGTGTATCGGTTTCTGCATTAATTGACGGGCGGGCGGACGGTGCATCTTGCTTCTTTTTGCGGAAATAAGCTACAAATTTTTGTTTATTTTATCAACAAAAATTACAACTTTCTTAAATTGTATCGTTGTGGAGGAAATATGAACATACAGCCAGCCGAAGACGACACTGATAAGTGGAAACGCAGAAAATTAACGTTGAAAGTAATGCACTCGGCTCTTCAAATTATGGAAGAATGGTGTGACGAACACCAATAGTCAGTAAATCGAAAAAAGAAAGTACTTATCCTATCTAACAAAAAAAACAAGTTACTAGAACTACAACTACCAAAGATATTCAGAACCAAACTCTCTCTATCAATATAAGTGAATTATCTGGACGTCATCTTCGACTGTTAACTGAATTAGGTGAGTTATATTAATAGAAAATAAAAATGGCCTGGCAGGTAATTAGGAAATTAAGGAAATTATCTGCTAATGCAAGAGACAAGTTGGTAAATTACACTATGGCTATAGACTTCAGTTAAAGGACCCGCTCCGATTTAACAATTAGTTGAATGGTGGCCCAGAACACATCTAAGCGCGGTAAAAAACATCCTCCAAAATCTGCAACGCTTAGCAAGCTTAACATCAACCGAATGCATGAGATCCACTCTATAAGCTGCACTGAGTACCTCCTAAACCTTAAACCTTTAGACCTTATTACTCAGCGAGAGGCAAAGGCAGATCACCTGAAGATTAAGAGCAAAAGGACTATATAGACATAATATAATAACAACACACTCAGCAGTTTTGTGGAGAATCTTGGAGGAAAAACCATTTATTTAGGCACTCGTTTTGACCTAGAATCATCACAATTCTTTCGTTTCTAAATTTATTTTAATAATCCTTAGCAAACTGTTTAACACACATCATTGCTATTCTCTTGTAGTAGTATTTCAATACAATATCATAGTTTTTATCTTTTATATATTTTTTGCATTTTCTTAATGTTATCTAGATTGTAGATTGTAAATTCTAGAAAAAATCAACCTGGCTCACAAGTCAATGAGAATTAAAATATTTTAACACACACTTACCTTCCGATAGCAGCAAGACGCGCATCAAAATTATTTGTTTATTTCGTTTTAATTATATCATACGAAGGTTTGGATAACTTTTGGATTTTAATAAGCTCCTGCAAACAGTACAAATTGCCAAAACTCCATGGCAACATGTCTTTTATGGAAAATTTAAAAATTCGATTACTGCAGAATCATTTTGGCAAGTCAGGATATACACATACGCCTCCAAAACCGCAAATGGTACTGGAGTCGAAGTCTTCTCGACTAACCTATATATCAAATTAACATTTACCCTCGGTAAACTTTAAAACCATCTTTCAAACAGACTACATTGATATTACCAAATAGATATAGGCGATTGCAGCCAGAGAAGTCAGAGACAGTGCGTCCATGCTTCAAGCCCTTCAATGAAATACTGTAACTTTTGCCCTTATATTGGAATGTCACAACACTCAATACATTGCAAACAAATCTAGAATAACAAAGCCCGGTGATCGGATAGCTGATCGAATAATATTATGTCAAGCTTCCCTTCGAAGCACGGAAGAGCTTAACATATTTTGTGCAGTCGTAATCACACACCGATCCGCGCTAGATCTGCTTGATGGGTTTTAGCCCATTTTTCCTAATGTGTTTTTATCCATAGGGAATGCCCGTGATGATATTAAAAAATATTTATTTGGCACGATAATAAAATACAAATCATAACACTTAATAAATATTATTAAATTTGTATTTCAGTAACAATCGAATACAATCGAATTAAATATTTTATTGTCACTTATTAAGTACTTGGATATAATATTGCATGTTTTATTTACTAGAAAGAATCAAACCAATATTTTTTATTACTCGATGGTTTTTAAAAACGATTTTATTAAAAAAGCTACTCTATTTTATTTATTTAATAAGACACACAACAACTGTTACAATAATACAAAAATGTTTTACAGTTTAAGGTATTTTCACTAATGGCACAATCACTTAAACGTGTACACAGCATGCTTTACACTTTTTTTTTAATTCTAAGTTAAATTTAATTTTCCCAGTTCTATGTAAACAGGTGCTAATTCAATGAAAAATACAAAGAATAAAAAAACAGGAAATTATCAACTAACAAAACCACTGACTTTGGTATTACGAAACTTAGCCTGTGACATGAAGTGTACGTCTATCAACCCACCTAACTTATATGTTGTAGAGAATGCTAATTCTAGATACTGACGAGTAAGGGCTTAAGACTGTTATATGAAATGGACGTAGAAGTGGCTCGACTAGTTTACGAGGCATTCGCCGTGGTACTCTAAAGTTGAATTGTTCTAGGAGTGCTGGACAACGCAGATGGCCGATAGATGACAAAAACCCAAGTGCCACATCAGAAGTTTTTGGAACGTATCTTATTCGTAATATAGGATCCGATCCGTAATATACAAACATAATGAGGAAGTCAAACTAGACTGCCATACTCTATGAAAGATCTAACCAGGTTGTTATAAAGTTTTATTTTGCAAGGTCATCGTTTAAAATCCTTGCGATTCATAATGATAAAGCCTAATAGCTTAGAGGCTTATCCCACCATGCTGTCTTTATGCGATATAAATTAACTAATCATCTTGTCTGTTCTGATATGTTTGGTTTTATGATTGCCTCAACGTACACGACCAAGTTGGTACTTGAAGATCTACCTTTAATGAACCGGTGTGAATTCTCACTAAAATATTTTCAAAAAACGTTTGGATCACAGGACAGACTCGACGATTTAAGCTTCGTAGCTTATCCTATTGGCGCAATGGATTGTGGTCAAATATAAGAAAAGATGCAACACGGACTCTAAGATATTATTGTGTTTGCTACAAATACTACGCTCACGAACACTACATTATCTTTACTGAATTAAAAATAAAATGACTGTCCGTGTTTACAAAATTTTGTTGGTTTGCTGAAAAGGTACACTGTGTTAATTTTATCTAACGAACTAACTAAGATGTACTTTTTACATCGTTTCAAGTAAAAACTGATATTCATTAGATAGCTTAGTAAAAATTTTGATGTCTGTCAGTTTGTGCAAAATTTTTACTATAAAATTCCGATGCGCGAATTTAAACTCGCACGTGTTCGTTTTTGTTTATAAATGGAGTCACATCAGTTATGGGAAGATAAATACTTCCCAAAAAAGCACATCAATCCCCTGTCCCGATTTGGAGAGTACTGTTTTACCACGACCTAGTGTAATCGCCATTCCGTTTTGATAGACAATAGGACGTTTTTTTTAATCAGCCACTATATTAGTTAAATATAAGATAAGATTAATGACCAATTTTTAAAGATAAAATAAATCTGTCAGATTTTTCGGCTATATGCGAAAAGATAAAAAAAAATTTCCGATTGTAGGTCTAATGCGGACATGGTTATGTTATGTTTTTATTATAAATATTTTGCATGTGGGATAGGAGAAGCGATAATACTGCAAATAAGAGTATAGCAAGCAAAATGAATCAGACCTAGTCGTTTCACCAATTAGCCCGATTTATAGATAGATATTGATTTGATAAGATGTGAGTAGATTCGGTCTTAAGGTAGCAGTGGTGATCAAGAACCTACGATAATTCTTGATTGAAGAATACATAAATAAATTTCGGACAATTCACGACAATTTATTTAGTCCCAAACTAAGAAAGACTTGTACTTTGAGTAGTAAATAACCTATAGAATACATAAATAAGAATATAAGGGACCAAGACTCGGAAACAAATGCTAGTGCTCATCACATAAACATATGCCATTAATTCTACCCGGAGATATAAATAAAATAAATAAATAAATATTTCCTACATTCACACCAATTAGTCTAGCCCAAAGTAAGCACTATAAGGCTTGTGTTATGGATACTAGGGTAACGGATAGACATACATATATAATACATAGATATGTAATATTCATAGAAATATATATAAACAGCCATGACTCAGGTACAAATGCTCGTATTCATCATAAAAACATCTGCCCCTACCGGGATTCGAACCCAGGACCGTCGGTGCGAAAGGCAGGAACGCTACCGTTGCACCAAACGGTCGTCGAAATTATTGATGAGTATGATTTCTGTTGTTTTAAGTCACCTCAATTCCATACATTTTAGCATACATATGGAATAGGAGACAAACAATAAAATAGCCTTCCTGGATATTTAAATCAATAGAAATCTGAATCTACCTCATAGTCATACAGTGTATTGAAATGAACATATACGAATGATGATTCTCATCACCAACTTATACAGTTGGCTAGCGTAGCGAAATCTTTATTTCAGAGAATTTGCACTATCTTTGAGCAACAACGATTGACTGCTAAGCTTCAACATGTCAAGCGAGTATTGCAAGACAACAAATTGCAAGTCAAAGAAACTGCACAGAACCAGCCACAGTAGAACGTCAACCTGCTGTCCTTCCTTACATGAAGGGGGTCACTGACAAGATTGGAACATGCTGTAGTGGGTCTCCATCAATATTTACATTAAACCGGCCAGGAAGATAAACCAATTCTTATGACCTGTCAAGTGTAATACACCCCTCCAAGAAGCAGATGTCTACAAAATTTATCGTGACCGTGGTCTTTCCTATATCGGGCAAACAAAAGAAGTATAGGGGCGCGCGTTAATAACACCTAGCCGACATAAAACATAGGCGCGATAATAATAAGTCTGTAGTGTGTGAGCATGCATTTGAAAGACCCAACCACTACATTAAAATTGATTGAATACAAAATCTTGCTAGAAAACAAAAATTTGTTCCTTAAATGCTATGCAAGGCTATTGAGATCAAGAAACACTCTAATTTTAATAGGGATAAATGTTGGAGCGTTCCACCGGCTCGGGAGCCCATAGTTAATAAAATAATATCTCCAAAGACACACACTTATACACTAGCTTTTTTCATAAATAATTTGTAAGTTGGAGGTCAGTCCCTCTGATCGAGTTTATTTCACCAGTTCTTGTCAGAAGGACAAGGAATTGCGCAACGCACATAACCTATTTTTAAAAAAAATCTACTTTTTATTTTTTTACACATGACGTCGGTGAACAAAAAATTTGGCGAAAATATATTTTATTCTTAGTTATGCCAGAAAGTCACAAAAAAATTTGGGCAACTGTGCGACGCACAAAATCTATTTAAAAAAATAAAAATCTACTTTTTATTTTTTTTACACATGACGTCGGTGAACAAAAAATCTGGCGAAAATATTGGAGACGCCAAAGGTTTTCACTACCGGGGCAAGGCGATTTATAGAAAGTTAAATAGCGGATAAATAACCCTAAAGCCTCAGTGGTTTTGGGGATGAGGATCGAGTGCACCTACCTGGGCAATGATGCACGTCGAGCTTCTCGCCGGCCGGCTTCTTCTTTAGTGTTCTCCGATTATTTAATAATTTACACGGACACAATGTCACTTTTGGCACGTGATGATAGTTCACACACGGGAGTTACATATGCTCTGGAGGATTCGCGAAGAGATCCCTGGTTCCAGAGGAGCCGCTTTTACAAGGACGCGGAGCGTTTCGTGTCAAGCGCAATACTAATGTATGAAAATTCGCCCGCGCGTGCGCGCGGGTGCGGGGGCGCTGGGGTGCACTCGGAGAAAGTGGAAGTGGGAAGGATGAGGCCTTAGGTTCCCTATCTCCCTTTAAATAGCGACAACATTTCCACCCCCCCTTAAAGGGTCACCTTTAAGCAAATTATTATAATTAAAAGTTGCGTTCAATACGCGCGGTGAAGCAATCAAAATATTTATTATGAAGTTATATGAATACGTTATTATTAAATGCGAATACAAAATATATAAATATTTTTTTTTTAAATTAGTTTAACTTATTTATGTACGTTTATAAAAAGGCGGATAAGCGAATTATTGGGTTGGAAGTGGACACAAACGAACGACCGGACGACGGTAAGATCCTTTCGCGGTACGAACGGTGGCCACGCGTATTATACCGTCCTTAGACGGGTGAACTTTATCGACAATCCCTATCGGCCAGGCTAAGGGCGGTGTGCAATCATTCATTACAACAACAACTGTCCCCTGAGTGACGGGAGTAGTCGGTGTATTCCACTTCTGCCTAACCTGCAAACCGTGCAAGTACTCTAACCTCCAACGGTTCCAAAAGGATTGGACCAATTTGTCCATAAGGGACTGCCTATGAAGTAAATTTTCACGCTCAGAACTTACGTCTGGGGCGGGTAAAGACAGTAAGGGAGCCGTATGTAAGAAATGGCTCGGAGTTAGAGCTGACGGCTCCGTGGGGTCAGGACTCAGTACCGTAAGCGGGCGAGAATTAAGCAGACACTCGATTTGAATGAGCACGGTATTTAGTTCCTCGTAGGAGAGAAGTTGTTGTCCCACCACTCGGAAAAGATGCGTTTTTATGATTTTCACCATACTTTCCCAACATCCGCCAAAATGGCTAGATGCGGGTGGATTAAACCTCCAATCAATAGAATTTTCAGCAAAGAATTGATCGAAATGATTACGATCCTCCTTTAAAAACCGGTACAACTCCTTGAGATAGGAGCGAGCACCTACAAAGTTGGTACCGTTGTCTGAGTACATACATGCAACAGGACCTCGGCGGGATAGGAAACGTTTAAAAACCGCTAGAAATGAAGGTGTTGAGAGATCTGTAGCCAGCTCGATATGAACAGCGCGAGTGGTCAAACACGTAAAAACACAAATGTACGCCTTCTCTGCTCGAATGCCCCTACGCCTCACAGGTGAATATGCAATAGGGCCAGCGTAGTCGCAACCAGTATGAGTAAAGGCTTTCGGAACAGGTTGAGTTCGAAAGTCGGGCAGATCGGCCATAAGCGGGTAAGCTGGCTTGGGTTTCATTCGGAAACATCTGTTGCATCTATGTACTCTTTGTCGCACAATACGACGAGCGGACAGAATCCAATACCTTTGTCTAAGTAAAGACATTAAAAGTTCTGGACCGGCGTGAAGATTAACCTTATGATAGTAATCAATGATAAGATCAACAATGTGATCGTGACGCGGTAAAACGATAGGGTGCTTTTGCGAGAAATCTAAATTCGAGTTGGTCAAACGACCACCAACTCGTACAAGACCGTTCTCCAAGAACGGGTTGAGTTTCTTAAATGTGAGAGAACAAAGTTTATTATTCTCCAACTTTGCTATCTCGTCAGAAAAATGTATATGCTGCAGCGTCCGAAGAATTTGACGTTCAGCAACGTCTAGTTCCCCAGCGGTAACAGAAGCGGAATCCTGACGTTTCAATATTTTAGCGAAGCGACATACATAAACAGTCACTCTCATGAGCTTACTCCATGAAGACATGCGGAGAGCCAATTGATAGAGAGGATACTCTCGAGAGGGCGAAGTAATAATATTAACAGTCAATTTCTGCTCTGGTACTTCAGAGACAGAAAGTAAATTATCACCATCGTTGAGAGGCCAAGCAGACGGGGTCTGTGAAAGCCAGGCAGGACCTGTCCACCACAAAGGATGTGCGATTAACTTACGTGGAGTAAGGCCCCGAGAAAGACAATCCGCGGGATTCTCTAGTCCTGAAACGTGATGGAAGTCACAAGCAGGAATATGTTCCGTTGCCTTGACAACGCGATTCGCCACAAAGGTTTGCCAACGATGGGGCGAGCTTTTAAGCCAATAAAGAACGACTTTAGAGTCGGTGAAAGCGTAGACGTTAATGTTTAATAAAGGAGAATAATTATTCAATACAATACGCATCAACTTTGCGAGTAGAACGACGCCGCATAGCTCGAGACGGGCGATAGTATGCGGGGTGGAGGGCGTGACTTTAGATTTCGCGCATACAAGACGCACTGTAATACTGTTGTTGGTCTCGACGTGTAAATAGATGACGCCACCATAAGCGTTCTCACTAGCGTCTGAGAACCCGACTAGTGTCACGACACAGTCCTCCACTACTCCAACATGACGCGGAATGCGTAATTCATTAAGCGCTGGCAGTTCCGAGCGGAACTGCAGCCACTGCTTGACGATGTGAGAGGGCGCTAAATCGTCCCAATCAACCCCTAACTGCCACAGTTGCTTAATTATTAGTTTTGCGAATAAAACGGCGGGCGCAATAAAACCTGTAATGTCCCAGAGCCTAGCTATGGTAGATAAAATCATGCGTTTCGTACATGGATCGTCCTCGGGCGAATTAACATTAAAGTAAAAATCATCTGAGCCAGTGTCCCAATGTAAACCAAGTATTTTGGCTGACGAGTGTTTATCGAACTCGACTGTGGAGTGGACTTTGCGAGACTCAGGAATTGTGTCGAGAACGGCCGACGAATTACAGTTCCATTTGGCCAATTCCCATTGGGCACCTTGGAATAAGTCAACCAGCTGTTGGTACGCAAGGACAGCATCTGTCTGGTTAGGGACGGAAAATACCAAATAAAGACATGATGACGCAATTTCGCTAGCGTAAGGGTACTTGTGACCATCGTCGTTGATCAGCTAACGCACCGTGCGCAATGCAAGGAACGGACTCGATTTCATGCCGAAGCAGACTCGGTTAAACTCATAGAGTTTAAGCGGTTCTTGAGGACTAAACCTATAAAATATTCTTTGATAGCGACGGTCTATATCACGTACACTTATTTGTAAAAACATTTGTTTGCAATCGGCGCTCATCCCGATTGCAAACAAGCGAAATTTTAAAATAATTTGAAAAAGATCACCCTGTAGATTAGGACCACTATGTAGGATGTCATTTAAAGAGACACCCGCGGAGGTTTTACAACTCGCATCAAGGACCGGCCGCAATGGCTTCCCTTCGCGAAGGACGCCGTGGTGCGGGATGATGTAAGAAGGATACACGGTGTTGTCCATGGACGCGGGGGACAAATAATCCTTGTCTATGTACTCTCGAATAGCATCGTTGTAAGCCAAACGCAATGTCGGCAATGCTTCTAATTTACGTTCGAGACACATGAAGCGTTTGCGTGCGATAACCTCGGAATCGCCGAGTGAAAAAACAT
Organism: Calamotropha paludella; assembly: GCA_927399485.1. NCBI lineage: Eukaryota > Metazoa > Arthropoda > Insecta > Lepidoptera > Crambidae > Calamotropha > Calamotropha paludella. The sequence continues at coordinate 10,422,615 of OV656826.1, read as the reverse complement.
CGTGACGGAACGGCAACGCCACAGTATAGCGACCACTACGAGTATCTCTCGTGGTGGTGGAGAGAAAATAATCATCACATTCCGCATCATCAGGATGATGAACGGGCGGAAGAGATACCTCTTCTAACTCCCAAAATCTTTTTAGGATTGTGTCCACGGGTTCGACTACCGTGGTGGTACAACACGACGTTAAATACGAAGAGCGGCGGCGGTGAGCGGTGGGTACGGAACCCATAATAATATAGCCTAGAACAGTTTCTATGGCGGGCGGAGCTGACGTGCCGCTGTGGACAACGCCAGGTAACAATAAATCCCCCTCCCCTCTGGACCGCGAAAGCGTTTGGACGTGTCCACTGTGCCGTGTGTGTTATTTTTTGCAAATTAAAATTATAAAATTGAAATAATAATTTGGTGGTGATTCGATCTTGGTTTGCTGGGAGTGCCGCCGCTGTCTGCCTGTGTCTCCGCAGAACCACGGAACGTGAGATTCCCACGACGAAATAACGCATTACATTCTAGTGACGACGTAGCACTGAAAGCTACGATAGCGCTACGACAGAACGGGCTGCTACGGATCGACACTGCAAGCTCGATTAGATACGACCTATTCTAGTCGCCAGTTTGTAAGTGGTGAGTTAAATAAGATCGTACCGTAAAAGATATATGTGTATTGTTGTTGAGAAATGGATACACTAAATAGATCCGCGTCCGACTCCGAATTATCTGCGAATTTCACCCTGATATCGACTCCTCCAAATTATGTACAGCACCGCCTTAAGCGAAGGCGTGACGATGATACCAAGTTTGAGATGGACAGCTTTAAGCAAGAAATAAAAAATATGATGATCTCATTATTTTCAACCCAAGAAAAAGAACTACATAAAATATCTGAAACTCAAAAAGAAATTCGACAATCGAACATTAACATCGAGTCTTCTATTGCTTTCCTAACGATGCAGAACGAAGAATTTAAAAAGAAAATAGAAAGCTTAGAAGGACAAGTCAAAGAGGACCGGGAATATATAACGCTGCTGGAAGATAAAATAGAAGATCTTCAACGGAATCACAGAAAAACTAATTTCGAAATTAAAAATGCACCTAAGCAGCCAAATGAAACAAAGGAGGATCTGATTAGGATGGTGTTAAGTTTGTCGGAATCTACTGGTTGTAAAATGAAAGAGACTGACATCAAAGATGTATACAGAGTACGTGGAAAGAAAGATAAAACGCCTAGCACACCAATAATAATTGAAACAACATCTGCTTTGATAAAAATGGACCTGCTGAAGTCTTGCAAATTGTTCAATGTCAGACATAAGATAAAATTATGTGCTAAGCACTTAGGGCTCCGCAAAGAGGAAGAAACGCCCATATTTGTATCCGAACAATTGACGCCTAAAGCATCACGTCTTTACTTTCTCGCCAGGGATCTGGCAAAGTCCAAACATTATAAGTTTTGTTGGACAGCATACGGAAAAGTTTACATGCGCAAAGACGAAAACTCTGTGATAATTACTATCAACAGTGAGGCGCAAGTACACCAACTACTAAAATGACTAGCGTATAATTTAATTTGTTATAGACCTACAACAAATAAATTCAGTCTGGTAAGCTTTTTACGAAGGATTCAACAATTAGTATTTTGTATTACTTTATTACATTTGAAATTAAGTCATAAAACTTACTCGTCATTCTTTCACATAAGCAAACACACACACAACTCAACACACTCACACACACAAATACTCGCCACTGAGGTAAACCTAAACACTTTATTGAGACCTATACTTTTCTTACGTTTTCCATATAAAATAATTTATCCAAATTACTTTATTTCTACTTTTACACTAAAATATAAGTTAAAACAAATAATTCGTTCAATGATTTATATCACAAAGATAGACTCATACACTCATTTTAATTATGATTTTTATTTACAGTTACTATATTCTAACATATGTACATCAAACTTTTTTGCAGCTGCTATGAATGCACATATTTATATTATCGAACTACTTAACTTAATTATTTCTGTTAGAAAGATAGTCATACACACTAATTTATCTAATGATTATTTACTACAGTCATTTTACTTAACCAACTTATTTATTTACGACAATTATTATATTTTTAATGTTGATATGAAAATTTCACAACCGATGCGATTGCAATTTGAATTAATCCTCCATGGAATAGAGTATATAACACATAAGTTGTTACAACATTTGTCAATTGATCTATACTATGGATAGCACACTAAATAATATACATGAAGTAGACGAAATGGAAAAAGCTAGCTCGGTCAAATGTAACATGGAGGATTTATCTAAATATGTAACGATAAATGGTTGTGGCTTGAGTATCATCACTCAAAACATAAGAAGCATTTACAAAAATTTTGATGATTTGATATTAAACTTAACTAATTTGAAATTTCAGCCAGATATTATAATATTAACGGAATGTCGATTGTCAACAGATAAACCAATTCCTTCTTTTGACCACTTTGTGTCTTACGAAACGTCGTTCCATCTTAATCAAAATGATGGTGTGGTAGCATATGTAAATAAATATATACAGGCTAAGGTGAAAGAGATAAAGCTTGAACACTCTTCATGTTTACAGATACAAACAATAAATCACACAATTCTAGGCATCTATCGTTCACCATCAAATCAAAACGCCGATGTTTTCATTCATTCGCTCAACAATCACTTAGACACATTACATTCACAAGGTAATATTGTTATTACTGGGGATATTAATATAAATATAAAACCAAATACTACAGGAAACACAGATTCAACATATGAACGAAATAACAAAATTAATTATTTAAACATGCTTTCTTCACATGGAATATTACCTGGCCACGTATTGCCTACCAGAGAGGAAAATTGTCTGGACCACTTTATGCTTAAAATTAACAGGCAGTTTATTTCTGCAAACATTGCTGTTTTTAACTCAACAATAACAGACCACAGTATGATACTGCTCAATCTTTCAGATATAAAATCAACTTATAAAAAACATAAAACTAAACAAATAACTAATTTTGGAGAAGCTCTAAATAGTTTGATGGAAAAAAACATTAATGATTTATTATTGGCTGACGATCCCAATTTTATAATTTTAGAGTTAATAAATAAAATTAGAAAATCAATTCAGGAGAACACAAAAACTATTAAAATACCTAAAAACCGACGTATAATTAAGCCTTGGATAACAACGGGAATATTACGATGCATAAAAAACAGAAACAATATGCAAAAGACTTTAAGACTAAATTCACAAAACGAAATATTAAGAATAACATACAGAAGGTACAGAAATTACCTAAATAACCTAATTAAAAAGCTAAAACGAAAATATGAACGAGAGCTAATAACTAATTCTACAAAAAATTCGAAAATACTTTGGAAAAATATTAAAGCTATAACTCACATGTCTCGTGATAAGTCTCCTAATGTGGAATTAATTGATTGTAAATCATCTCCATTGGAATCACTAAATTACGTTAATAATTTTTTCGCTAGCATTGGCAAAATCCTTGCAGAGCAGACTACCTCCAGTAATTCGTCACCTATCAAAACCAATCCCTTTCATACTCCCTCGCTTAACAGCACAGTTTCATCATTTGGCCTTGTTGAGACCGATGTGGATGAAATAACTAGTACTATATCCAACCTAAAATCAGACAGTGCTCCTGGTTGGGATAATATACCAACTAGATTTATAAAGATTGCTAAAAACGAAATCAGTCCCGTTATCTGTCATTTTGTAAACCTTTGTTTTAGTAAGGGTCTCTTTCCGTCTGTTTTAAAACAAGCCATTATTACCCCTGTTCATAAGGGTGGGAACAGAGGTGATGTCAATAACTATCGTCCCATCTCTGTACTATCTGTCTTTGCAAAAATCTTGGAAAAGCTTATGAATGTCAGATTGAGGCTATATTTAAATAAGTTTCATATCATATCTAGATCGCAATTTGGGTTTAGGTGTGGCATGTCAACGCAAGACGCAGTTGAAAGTTTAACTTCCGAAATTGTTGAGAAGCTGGACCAAGGTAAAAAATGTGTAACTGCTTTTTTAGACATCAAAAAAGCATTTGATTCAGTCTCTGTTCCCATTCTTGTGAGTAAACTTGAAAGGATTGGTGTCAGAGGCGTACCCTTAATGTTGTTCGAAGCCTACCTTACTGATCGTAAACAGCTAGTTAAAATAAATCAGTACTCAAGTGACTACACAAACGTTAGCTATGGTGTGCCACAGGGAAGTGTACTCGGTCCGACATTATTTTTAGTATACATCAACGACCTGTGTAATTCAGATTTTGTCAACAATCGAGTGATTTCCTATGCTGATGACACAGCTATGATTTTTTATGGAGACACGTGGAAGGAAGTTCATGACTCAACTGAACAAGGGCTTGCTGTCGTAGCTGAGTGGCTGGAGAGAAATTTACTAACACTCAATGCAACGAAAACCAATTACATCTGTTTTTCTATTAATAACAATACTCAACCTGAGTCGAACTTCAATATCAAAATTCATAGGTGTAGTCTCGGAGGAGAAGGTTGCGACTGAGTATCTATTGAGAAGGTTTCTACAACAAAATACTTGGGTGTCATGATAGACCAACGTCTATCCTGGCATACACATATTGAACTTGTTGCTAGCAGAACTAGGAAACTTACCTGGTTCTTCAAATCTCTAAGACACGTGGCTTCTGATAGTTTGCTAAATAAAATTTACGTTGCACTAGCTCAAAGTGTAATATCTTATTGTATTTCGATATGGGAAGGTGCAACGAAAACTAAGTTCCTGGAGGTCGAAAGGGCTCAAAGATTAATACTAAAAGTAATGTATTTTAAACCATACCGTTTCCCTACTGAGCTCCTTTACCGTATTTGCAACGTACTTACTGTTAGAAAACTGTACATCGCTAACTTAATTCTAAGAAAACATAAAAAATTGCTTTTTGACTCTACCATCACAAACAAAAGGAGACCACAAGCAGTAGTTCCTACTCGCGCAACAAATACCGTCTTCGCCCGTCGTCAGTTCATCAAACAGTCCGAACACATTTACAATAAAATAAATAAGTCCTTAAATATCTATGTTTTTAAAACATTTGACTGTAAAAAGGTTTTGACATCATGGTTATTGACGCTTAATTATAACGAGACAGAACAAATCCTAGAATACATAACCTAACAATGACTTATATATTTATTAAATATTTAATAATCTATAATATATGATATTCTATAATGGATCCTACGATACAACATATCAATGTAACACATTACACCCATAGAATATAAATTACTTCTCATATGGAAACTCTCACGCTCCCTCAGAAAGCACAAAGTACTCACACTTTTACACTATGCACGCATGAACACACACACACACGCACACACACACACACGCACGCACACACACACACACACGCACACACACACACACCAGCTGCCCATGAACGTGTTGTTTTACCATGGTCATTTAATTTGAAATTTATACACAAGGTAGTATTACTTGCCTTACGCTTTATTGAACATTTATATTTGTATTATTATAGGTAGTATAAGATATTATAAGAGAATAATTGTATGTATCTCGTTTCATGTTAATATAACACCGTGTGTTATGGAGGAGCGATGTTCCCTGGCACAGGTATTGTTATACTTAAAAGGGAACATCAACCTTGTCTCTATTATATAATTTGTGAAATGAAATAAATAAATTTTAATTTAATTTTAATTTTATAAATGAGGAAACAACGACGCACCTATCAAAACGTCTATTTTATTGGGCGTAGCGAAAGAATCGTCCGCCAGCGGTAAATGAGACAAGTGGGAAAACATCGATTTATCTATAACAACTGACGGTAAGTCATCAGTAATATTTTCTACTACCAAACAATCGATATTATAATTAATAAGCGGGTAATATCGCGAGAAAAACTCTAAATTAGTTGAAAGATTTATAATGTTTTCGTTGCCGCCAAAACCTCTGACAACGGATCCCTTGACATTCGTTGGCGATATACCTAACCGTTCGCAGCACTCTTTGGTTATAAAATTACTCTGCGAAGCGGAGTCTAGAAGAACGCGAACGTTATGTTTAATTTTATGAAAATCGTAAGTAACTACTTGAGCGGTTGCCAACAATATCGTCGTCCTCTCTATACATTGCTCGTCTACAACGCACGTCTTATGTGACTCTGTGCGCGGCGAGCAACGTGACGGAGCATTGGACATTGCACAAAGCGTCACGTCCGCGGGAGGCGCGCAAGCTGCGGGAGAATGAGAACGAGAATGAGTGAGCGCGTTCCGTTCAGCTGATTCTGTAACCGTAATTCCCGCCAAGTGGCCGCCATTATCCGAATCGCGAGTGAAGTGAAGAAGCGAATGGTGTTTCATTCTGCAAACACGACAATAAATGTTCGACGAACAAGATGAAACACGATGTTTAATACTAAGACAATTTACGCATCCATTTTTCTCTTTAACTAACTTAAAGCGCTCACTTGGGGATAGTTTATTAAAGTTAGGACATTTAAACAAATGCAAATGTGTGAAATTGGAACATAAACACTTCTGATGTGGTATAGCATTTTGAACCGTACCGACATTGACATAAGAGTGATATTTCGGTGGTGAAGGAACAGCTGATCGGGGCTGCTCTTTAACATTAGCGATGTTTCTTGCAGCGGAATTGTTAGTAGAACAAGTGGGTAGGCGGGAGGATATCTTTGATTGATTTTGAATAAACTCAACGAGACTTTTAAATGTAGGAATCCGTGATGGGTCATTGGAACTCATTTCAAATGCCCGTATGGTGTCGGAAGGTAATTTTTTAAGCGCGATGTGTAAAATAAACAGATCGTTAAGGTCATCGACCTTTATATTTTTGAGCGCGCGAACTGCGCTGACAAATTTATCAATAAAAGAATCTAAATTGGCTGTAGATGCACTATTTAATGGTTTGAAATCTAACAACTGGTTCATGTATGTACTAGCGAGTGTGCGTTTATCTTCGTACTTATCAATGAGACTTTGGAAAAGTAAGTTATAGTTTTCAGGACAGGGCGTAATGCCTGCGCAGGCGGTCTGTTCTTTGCCCGATAATTTGCCGAGCAAATAATAAAGCCTCTCAGCGTCTGAAAGAGAGGGATTATCGTGAATTGTCGACTTAAAACTGGCAAAGAATAAGGGCCACCGACGTACGTCGCCGTCAAAGGACATCAACTCTATTGGAGGGAGAGAAGGTCGAGATTTGCGTAACACGTCATTGTTTTTATTATTATTTGAATATTTTGTAACTAATCTTTTGACGCGGTTGTATAGAGATTCAAATGATACTAAACTTTTAAAATCTGGATTAGCGGTAGGTTGTATTTTCAATAAATGACTATTGTACTCCTCTAAAGTATTTTGAAATTCTGAACGTAACGTGTCGATGTTGCTACTCGCGTCGAGGAACAATTCCACATTTTGGACGTCGTCGCTTGTACTTAACGTTTGAGATAGGTCGTAAGCGTTTTGCATACATTCAAATAACGCGTTACGTTTGCTTTCTAATAACAAAAGTTGTTTGTCGGGAAGCGTTTCCTTACTCTTTTTAGATTCCATGTTTAGTAAATGGTAAATTGATTGTTAGGGCACAAACTAAATGGGCTGTTATGTTATTTATGCGGTGTTAATATAAGTATCAAATAAATTATTAGGCGCGGACACGCGTTGAGCTATGAACTAACAAAATGGCTACCGCAATGGCTACCGCGTAAGCGTAGGTAAATACCTATTAAGCGACTTTTTCGATGAAAATACACTTATAGAATGACTCTAATAAGGGCGGGTGGAAAAAATTAATTAAAATGGTTCAATTTAAGACGAGATAATGCGGCCGAAGGACCATAAATAATGGAGACGCCAAAGGTTTTCACTACCGGGGCAAGGCGATTTATAGAAAGTTAAATAGCGGATAAATAACCCTAAAGCCTCAGTGGTTTTGGGGATGAGGATCGAGTGCACCTACCTGGGCAATGATGCACGTCGAGCTTCTCGCCGGCCGGCTTCTTCTTTAGTGTTCTCCGATTATTTAATAATTTACACGGACACAATGTCACTTTTGGCACGTGATGATAGTTCACACACGGGAGTTACATATGCTCTGGAGGATTCGCGAAGAGATCCCTGGTTCCAGAGGAGCCGCTTTTACAAGGACGCGGAGCGTTTCGTGTCAAGCGCAATACTAATGTATGAAAATTCGCCCGCGCGTGCGCGCGGGTGCGGGGGCGCTGGGGTGCACTCGGAGAAAGTGGAAGTGGGAAGGATGAGGCCTTAGGTTCCCTATCTCCCTTTAAATAGCGACAACAAATATATTTCATTCTTAGCTATGCCAGAAAGTCACAAAAAACTTGGGCAACTGTGCAACGCACACAACCTATTATAAAAAAATGAAATTCTACATTTTATTTTTTTTTACACATGACGTCGGTGAAAAAAAATCTGGCGAAAATATATTTTATTCTTAGCCATGCCAGAAAGTCAGAAAAAAATTTGGGCAACTGTGTGACGCACATAACCGATTTAAAAAAAAAAAACTAATTTTTATTTTTTTTACACATGACGTCGGTGAACAAAAAATTTGGCGAAAATATATTTTATTCTTAGCCATGCCAGAATGTCACAAAAAAATTTGGGCAACTGTGCGACGCACATAACCTATTTAAAAAAAATAAAAATCTACATTTTATTTTTTTTACACATGACGTCGGTGAAAAAAAATCTGGCGAAAATATATTTTGTTCTTAGCCATGCCAGAAAGACACAAAAAATTGCACAGTTGCCCTGTGCGACGCACATAACCTATTTAAAAAAAAATAAAAGTTTACTTTTTATTTTTTTGACATATGACGTCGGTGAAAAATATATATATATTTTTTTAAATTATTTATACTGATGTAAAAAAGTTTTAGAACATCTTTCTGTAACTGTGCCTCGATCCAAAGTTGTTGAAAAAATTTTTTAAACAAAGAACAATTTTTTTTTAGAGGTTATGTTTAGTTTTTCATTTCCACAATTTTTCTAGTGAAGTGTCTGGATGAAATCTAAAACGTGTTTCAATTTCAATCAAATCTCTTCACCCGTTCGAGAGTCATAAAATTTTTTCATTTTTTCCTTTAAAAATTCTCTCCTGGAAGAGGTTGATTTTTAGGGGCTGAAAATTGGAGGAATTGCTCCTGGGGTGGGTAGCAATCATAGAATAAAATACGGAGATAATTCGCGCGGTTCTTATCCTGCTATGGCCTTTATTTCTATTTCCGCTTCTTTGCCGGTCGGGCGCTTAATTTGTAGAAAAAAAGTTGTGGTCAGCCTAACACATCAACTTGACGGGATAAACGATTCTGTGATTTAAAAAACCTAGTCATTAATTTGACAGATATCATACACCAATGTTTTAAAGGTGTCGTATAGAGAGCAAATTCTTGTCATCCAATTATTCAAACCTACTGATAGCGGTACAGCGGTGTATTCACAATTTTTCTTGTTTATCATTAGTGTCATAATTTTTTATACATGTCTAATCGTATTCAAAAATAATTGCGTGTAGCTTAATATAGCGTTAAACAATAGTTTAATAAAACGTAAAATAAAGGCAAGGACATAGGTATAAATTCAAATATTTTTTATTACACCTTTATATCCTAATAAAATAAATTATTTATTTTATCTGAGAACAATTGGATATTACTTCTGTACCTATATGTTATGGTGGTTTAGGACTAAGCATTTTTATCATGTCCATTATAGCCTTGAACTAAATGAATGGAAAAAAATATTTATGTTTATATAAAAATACAACTGTTTACCGTTTAACCGAAACTAAACATTTTTGGGAGGCAACAAGCTCAAGTGACTTGCCATCTACACTCTCATTTCAAAGCAAACGCCCCGAAGCGTGGCCAGCCTTTGAAATAGTATCTTGCCAAGAGAAAAAGTTTGACAGCGTTAATCTTACGTCACTGTTTTCACTTATTAATGATATAATACATTATTGATATATTAATGAACTGTTAATCTATATTTTAAAATTTTTGCTGCTTTTTAAAATAACGAATAATAATTAAAATTAATATAACTTACAAAACTAAATCAAGTCTTCGCGCATCCGCATCTCTATTCGCGCTTTAGACAGAAATGGGGTCTTAAACTTGGCAATTAGAATTTTGGCAATTATATTGGGGCAGGGAAAAATCTAATTAAATTATGCCATCCAAATTTAGAAACAAATTATAAGGAACACAAGAGTTTCTTATAAACTGATATTGTAACTTTAATTTATTTTTCTATAAGGTTTTCATTTGTATGTATATTATACATATGAACATATTAGGTAATTACAAAAACTAAAATGAATATTGAACAGAAGCCCAGCAAACTCAATAACAGTATGCTTGATTGCCATGTAAAAGATATAAAAATACTGTAATATCGATACATACAGAATTACATATAAATAAAATTTCCTTTCAATCATGTGCGGATCATTTGGATCCATTGTTATTTAAATCACGTCGACAAGAGAATTTCTTATGAGTGATCTTTGTTTCGAGCCCTGACTAGCCTTCGTTCAAATTGACCGCACGTACTATCATAATGCTTTTTTTATTTGCCCAGAAAAGCCTTTCCATCTTTGATGAATTGGAACATATTTTCTTTTTCCATGATAGTAAATAGACTTGCTTAATCTATATAAAAGCGAAAGGTCACTCACTCATCACGAAAGCTACTACAAGTACTCATACTCTCATATATTGATGGGAGTGCCTTTTAGAACTTAGGTGCGCAGTGAGACGGGATTTTGCGAAATTCAACCTCTAAAGGGGTAAAAAGGGTGACAAAGTTTGTATGAAACTTCTATACTTTTAATAGTAGAGTTTCCAAATTATTGGAAAACACTCATTATTTAAAGTACTTAAAATGTAGTTAATTATTAACCGACTAAAAAAGAGGGTTATACGAAATGGTCTCATTTAAATTTCATTTAGATCTAATGAAAAGTTTCGGAGACAGACGACGGAGCTTTTCAAAATATGACTGCAAATCAACCGCAATTGCTACTATCACAAAAATATGCATCGTTCACGCATTCACCTAACACACAAAATCACACCTGTACTTTCGAAAGAAGTATAAAGATCAGTATTGAAGCTGGTTATTTGGTAAAAAATTTAATAGAAATTATTTTTTTCCTACATTTATCATCGTTTTTTAAACAACTATAAATTGATTTTTTCGAAAACCCCTATATAAAATCTTGATTATCTATCATAATCACAAATGCTTACTAAATTGGACTGGAAAGAAAGAGATGAATGACATTTCTGATATAACAAACAAAAAACGAAACGACGAAACCAAATTTATTTCCAAGACGAAGCACGGGTTAGCCCGTCATTAGGCATGTTTACCCGAACAGGCAGTTATGTCAGTCAGTCGTCGTTGTTGCACGTATCGAATGTACGAATTTTTATGCGATTTATGTGGCTTGATTGGTGTTAACTTTTTCAGATTATTTATTTCTGTACATTATAATATTCATTTGATGTTACTTTGAATTTTTGATACCAAATAAATATTAAAACACCTACTTATTCATTTAAATGCTTTTCAAATTCATTTCAAAGTTCCATTTTATTGTTTTAGTAATATTTTTGATTGTTAATTTAAGTCCTTATTTTCCTGTGTCTTATTTACTTCATGACAATATTTCAATGACTGCTCAAGTTCCAGTCAATATAGTAAGCCACGAGACTAACAATCGGCAAAGATTTAAGCATTTTATATTAGACCGATCTGGGACCCCTTATCGTACGAAACGCCTTTATGGGTAGGTTGCATACCCCGAAAGAAACTGAAATAAATTTATCCTTGAATGTGATTGAGTCGCAAGTTAATGTAAAAACAAATAATTCTGAAGAATCTGGCGTGACATTCACAGACAATATTCGTAAGAAACAAATAAAAACTGCAGCTAGGAATTATTTGAAAAATCATCCCGCATTGTATTAGGCAGTGGTTTGAAAATATGCCCATAATCATCCCGAGATGAATAGACAGGCAGTTGTGAATTAAAGAAAAAGCAGCAAGCAATTGTTTGGAAAAATAAATTTAAGTCCGGATGCCTCTATGACTATTATTTTCATGTTTGTAATTTAATCACGGTAAACGGTTTTAGTGGGATTCGGCGCATAGGTAGATTATACTGATACAATCTACGATTGCCGTAAGATCGGGTGGGCAATTTAAAGAAATAAAGAATAAAGAAAAGCCCTAAAATTGAATAACATGTCCCTTTTTTTTAACTCAATCTTATATTCTTACAAACTTTGCATCTGACATAAACTTTAAATAACACAACACATTTGACCAACAAATGAACAACATAGTTATGATTTGTACTTAAACATTGAGCCTGAGTACAGCTGTAGTCGTTACCACCCACTAATCCGTTCTAAGCCCGCGTGTTAGGTAATGAACAATGGACCTTCCCCTCTTCGGTGTTTTCATCCATAGAAAAGGCCTAAGCCCCAGCTGTAAAGAAATTATTACGCTGATAATGATGATTAATTTAACTATTTAATATTCATTACCAATTTACAGTAGTAGTATTATAGTACGTAACAGAGTAATCATAAATCGGTCCTCGAATTTTCCAGATGGCTTACATAGTTTCCCCCGGGAACAGGTAAACCTATAATGTCTGTACAACAAAAGAGCTCCGGAACAGAATGTTCCTACCCTAGGGAACAATATGCACGTGAAACAAATTAAATTTCGAACTTTGATGTTGATCTTTTAATTAGTTCTCTTCGTAGAACGGTGACTGAAAAAGTTTTTCATTGTGGTTTGAAAGAACAAAAGTAGTTACGTTCGTAAAACATACATCGACATTGTGGCAAAACTGACTTAGAATACAAATGGACAGGTCAGAAACCAAACTTGAAATAATGCCTTTATTATATTTGTTAATTAATTGCTATCTTAGCATTTAAGTGTTAGATTTTTTTATATCTAAAGAAATTATTACAAGAAAACACCCCTATAACCACCACCTTCCTAATAATTCTTTAGGTAATGTTTTATTATTTTTTATATGTTTTAATACTTATTTTGTAATTGTCTTGACTCAAAAGACCAAACTTAACAATAACTAGAAGTAACTTAGAAGGACCGTCGTCTGTGAAAGTTTACCTACAAACATTATCTTACCATGGAGGGTTTAACAGTAATAATAAACACGAGTTTCTGGCAAGTCATCCTAGAAAACTATATTTTATATCCTTCTAAAAAGTCTGTAAACATGAAAATAAAGATTTTGTTGATTTAAGTAAAATAAATAAATATATAACTTTTCAACATTTATGTATCCGAAAGCAGCATAACAACTAAAACTATGTTGCAACATTTTTATCTATTAATAATAGATGTTTGCTAGGTTCGCATGCACACATTGATGCATACAAACATTGAGCATCCGTTGTGAGTCGTCGGAAAATTTGGCAATTGTTGGGCGAATACAATTTTTATCATAATATTTCATTTATCCATTGCCATCCATAGAAAAGGTCTGAGTCCCAACGGTGTACAGTCGCATTGAAAAAGGTAACATTTGCTTATTTCAGACGAAGGACGCGTGCTGGACGGAAGCCTTTCTTATAGACAGGGGCACCGTACAGTCTTGAAATTTAATTATTTCTTGTAAAAATTTCTTTAAATATAAAAGTCAAGCAGTTTAATGCTTAAATAACAAAAAAATATAGTTTCTCTTTTATCGATTTGTTAAATACTTGTTAAAATATGACACTCAATGTTGTAAGTAATAATACCAAAAACATGAAAAGACGGCGCTGGTTTCAGCTTGAAACATACTTGGGAAAATTCAATGGATCTGTCAATGTATTGGTAGCTAAACCCACTCGCCCGGATAACGATTGATGTTTTGAGTCCAGCCTGACACTTAAGAAAAGTTTAATTTCTTCTTGAAATATTTTTTATCATAAACTACTTACATGTACAACAACTACTTACATAAATAATATTATACTAAACAATAAAAGTCAGATAAAGTGGACACGGTCGGAGGATCCAAAAGAAGATTGTAAACAAAACGATTGAAATCCAATTTGTGGGTTTTTTTTATTTATAGGATGGCAATGCATTTCAGAGTCGTACAGCTTAAAATGTAAAAAAAATCCATAGATTACCGGCACAATTAAAGTTGTCATAAATTAGCTGAATGGGGTTTCAAGAAGTACCGACACTGTAAAACTGAAGCAAGTAAAAGCTTTTAAAGTTAATGAAAGAACTAACTTTTATTGTTTAATTCTAAACAACCTTGGAAAACATACAAATAAACATCCTGACAGACACTTCCAAAAGTAATTGCTTGCCTAATGTTTTTGATGACCCAGATGCTATAAACAATATTTTTCTTATTTGCCGTGAGATCGTACGGTTTCTACCTCCAAATACTTATTTTCTAAAACTAACAATTGTATTTTAAAAAACTTAATTTAAAAAATCCACTTATTTATTGAGGCCAGTTCATGTCAATACCATAACTAAATATAGGTATCATGTCTGTATCCATAAATGCCTTAGAAGTAGATGGCATTAGTATAAATATAATTCTAATTAGAATTTTTTGACTCTTAAAGTCAAATACTGTCATTCTTTATGCATCTATTGTGACTGTTAAGATTCCTTATCTTTCGAATTCTGCTTTGGTTTCATCGCTTTGTAATGTATCAAATCCTTCCAAATTTAGAGAGCTTACACCAAATCTTGCCCTACATATCGAAAACTTGGAAAAAGCCAAAAAGAAAATAATATCCTGTCTCCCTTTCAATACGATTTTCGTAAGTATATGGGACAGTAACAGCTTTTCTCGACGTTGTTGATAACGTCCTTGTATAGCAAGTCACCGGCAGCAACAATTATTCTTCGACACTTCTGAATATTTTCTGATTATTTTTAAATTTCCTAAATATTTCGTTATTAGAAGCTAAATTGCGCTATTTCGTCATTGATTTTTAAAGCTCTTATTTCTTTTGCCATTACCCAATTGATCAATTTCAATTCATAACAATTCAAAAAGGGGGCGGTAGGTACATCTATAGTGTCTCTACCTAAGTTCCTACATCAAGGCGTGCTCTAGAGCTCATAAATATCAGCGAAGTTATTAAGTACTCCAAAAATCTTTTATTTGCTGTTGATATTAGCTGATATACCATAATATATGATATATATAGGCACTAGACATCTCAGCGAGGATTTTAGTAATACGTCATATTTTGCTAGGAACAATGATTTGATACAAAATCTAGATAAATCAAAATATTTTGTGCATGGCTCCAAATATCAATTGTCTAAGATTTAAAAAAATAAACCTTTGCCCGAAATATTTAGAAACTGCATAGAAGCAACTCCCATTAAACATCAGATATATATTTTGAACAAATGCACCATTGATTGTATACAGGCAATTGTCAGTTATTTCAACTGCCTGCCTGTGTTAACTAATTATAATATTTATTATTAATAATAACAATAAAAAATGTATTGTGGTAGGAATTTGAGTATAGTCATTTGCAGTTTGAACATCGTGCGGTGAGTTTGGCCATGTTTTGCTTTTATCGCCTGACTATATAAGATTCGTTATGTATTAAGTGAGAAAATGTTAATCATTGTTTTAAATTATAGTATTTTCAAGACTGAACTAAGATGATTTTATATTAGAGCGGGTGTTTCTGCAATCAAGAACTCACCCTCTCATTCAGCGTGTTCAAAAGTTGCAGCTTCTGTTCTTTCCCCAGAAGTCAGATCTTTTCAGTTTTTAATGAAACCTCGTTCAATATGATGTCAATACAATATTTTAACTGGGCATGTTCCATCTTACGTTGAAATATAAAGAGTTTCTATGTTTCTTCTTTAAAGTAGAGTTTAAAGACTAATATGACAGATGCGGAGTCCATAGTTATCGGTGTTTGATAAACGTTATCCTACATAGAACAGTAGCTTTTAATAGGTTTCGCTACTTAGAAGAAGCTGGAATAACTTATCCTTGCCGCTAGGACAAGTGGACATCGCTTTGTGAGATAGCTTTTTAAATAACAATTTCAATCTTTTCTTCTTAATAAGCAACGTAAGGTTGTTTACGTTTATCTTATAATATAGCATTGAAAAAATGTAAAAATTATATAAATTATAAAATGATGAATTAGGTTATCTTAGTCATCCTGTGTTTTGTTTCATATTTCAAAAATCATGCATGGTTTTTGAAATATTACTGGATGTTTTTTCCGTGGTCTCGTCTAGCGTAGGCTATTTCCATGCGTCAATGGAAACTTATCCTATTTTTTTGATAGTACAAATAATACGTTTGCCAAATTCAATGTACGTAAGTCTTACAAATTAACAAAAGGATGGCCGTTGCCGGACAGACGGAGAGCGCTGACAAACGACCGGACACAGACAATGACGCTTGTCATAGACTACCAGAGTTCACTGCGACCCCTTTTTGCCATAAGGATTATTGTCTGACCTCAGAAAAACAGATCGTCATCTGTAGCCTACAAAAAAATATAGGAAGAATTCTTATTAGAGTTCCGTTAGTTTATTTCGCAGTCTCTGAAGCTTAGCTTTTTTATATAATATAGGTTTAATAAGCTGACATGTTTATTGCGTTACTTTGTGGTTCTTGCTTCATGAATCCCCTCTCCATTTAAAGGTTGCCTGATAGAGATCGCTTTTAGCGATACGACCGCCCATTGTTACGTTGTTTTTTAAGGTCGTCGTCTCAACAATGACCGGTCCTGCACTGCGCGCATCTAGGTGCTTCCCGCGACCTTTTCTTAGGTCTGTTATTTTGTATTCACATAATTTGTGCTGTAAACAATAAAGTATTATTGTATTGTTTTAAAAGGTTGTTTTTTTCTCGACCAGCATTATGAAAATTCAAAAATACCCTATATATTCAATATAACATACGGAACCATCGATACACGAGTCAAATTCATACTCGTTCAGTTTTATTTAGGTTATTTTTATTAAAATGTCGAAAACCAAACGAATATCGTTCGGTTCTGCTAGATATATTTTGTATAACTTCGTGAATGGTTTGAGATTTGAACGCACATCATCCGGATGTTCGAATGTCATTCGTTGCCGGCAGCTAAATCAGTCCTTTTAGTTTTTAGTTTTTAGTTTATTTTGATAGCTTCTATTAATTTTTTAAATATTTTATTTTACGAGTTTATTAGCGTTGATCCAAGCTTTGTCTCTTCTCTTTTGATGGGAATGTGAACCATGATCATAATTATTTGCTTGATAAAATTTCTGTTTCATTTGTCATACTGGTGGGTTATTAAAAATACAGGAAGTGGAAGTTTCAGTATTACCAAACACTGAATTTTTTTTTTTATATTTTTCCATCATCACCAATCATAAAACAATCAGATAACGCACATCAATAATTAAGTACCAAAACTTGTAATAATGACTAGCGGCCCGGTCAAAATACTTAAAAAAAATCTATTATAAAATATTTTTCCGTTAGCGCCATCTAGCGTCCGGTAGACGAACTACTTGCGGTTAACGCGTTGCTATGGTAACGTTATTGATACAATGGAAAAAGAGCGGGAGAAAGAGCCGACAGACAAACACACAAACCACTGTGATCTTTGATTATAGACTAGCGGCCCGTGCCGGCTTCGCACGGGTGGTCAAAATTCTTTAATTTTTTTCTATTATTAAATATTTATCGGTAGACGAACTACTTGCGGTTAACGCGTTGCTGCTGACCTGGCCACGCGTTATTGTGTCTCAGTTATTGATGTCGCTGTACCGAAATGAATCGCGCTAACATTTCGGTTCTACGACTACACTGATAGCTAACCGTTCTTACCCTTCTTGAATGTTATACTTAGGCACTATGGTAACGCGTATACAGTGGAAAAAGAGCGGGGAAAAAAGAGCGGACAGACAAACACACCAACCACTGTGATCTTAGATTATAGATTATATATAATTTATTTAATATCTTTACTTTATTCAAAATAATAAATAAACTACTTTAGAACAGTATGTGTAGGTACATTTATACTCTTTGGTTTCCTCGGTACAATATTTATTTATAAGTGTCATAACATGATCTGGGTAATCAAAGGTAAACACCTTTGATTTGAAAGTGCATATCGATACAATAATCAACAAAGCATTCTGTATGGTTTCATTATATGACCTTGCCAACAATTTCCGACGATCATCTTTTTTTTTATAAATCGCTCCTCAGGCATAAGCTAGAACTTGCAGTCCCAGTTTAGAATCCCATCTACGATTGATAGAGCAAGCAACCGATGCCGATAAAAAAATACGTCTAATGCACTTCAAGTGCTACCGATCTTAAGTCCCGTACGATCAGCTTTTGCAATACATGCCTAGTTTTAGTTTTAGTTTCTAAAAACTTTTTCGAACATCAAATTTGACTGCACGAATCTCTATTCAAATTTCCTTTTGCATGACTAAAAAGTTGGTTGGTATTCACGGGTTCTCCGGACTTTCTTTATTGGTAAGTGTAGAAAAAAGGCTAGGTTGCGCGCTCCTTATCTGGATTAATGCATATACTAATTTTAAAAAGCGTAATAGAACTAGCTACAGTAATATAGTTGTCTTTTGAAGCGAAACTTCTATCTATACGGGTGTTTGGGCCGCTCGTATGTAGGCGCTCGCCGCGCGGCAACTCTATCCATCAGGTTTTACCGTAACACGAGATTATCTATATTATATATATAGGAGACAGATGCCACGTCTTTTTTCATATTTTTTTAATGCTTAATTACTACGCTTTATACTATAAAGCTTCACTTCTTTCGGGCATCCCTAGACGTCAATGTTTTTCTTTTCTTATTAAGATGCATGTATAAAGTACCTCGTAAAAGCACAATAATAACCATAACAGCACGCCACTTAATTCATGTTAGTGTGACCTCGTTGGTTCAACATTAATTTAATTTATTGTTGTTAATAATAAGGAAATTTATTACACTATAGAAATGTTTGTAGTCCCAAATAAATAAATAAATGAACCTTAGAAGAACACAGTAGGTAATAAATTAGTAGAAGACAATTAGAAACACTTTATAATGTAGGTCATTAGCGTATAAAGTATTGTATTATTATATTTTTGTTATTTAAGCGTGTGAGATCTAGATCTCTATAATCAAACAAATTGTTGAACCTATCTCAGGTGCCAGGCGAAATACGCAACCACATTATTTCGTTATTCGGGCGATAACTCTTTCTATTGAGCAAACGAGACATTGACGAACCCGTCGAATTTTTCCAAGTATTTCCTAATTAAACCCATTTAAAAAAATATAACCAATTAATTATCTTATACACTCAAATGGAGAAATTCGACGTTTCTGGTCAGGGTAACGGTTACACTTAAGAAATACTTAAAAAAAATCATCAGGTCTATTTCTTTCAAATTATTGTAGACGAAAGATTACCAGTGTAGTTCCCTTTTGACGGCTGAGACGAATTGAATTGTTTCCATCGTAAACTGCTACACATTTTTTTTAATTTTGAAATCATTTTTTAAAGTAATGTTTGTTTTAGCTGAGCTTAACCCTGCTTATAAACTCATACCTTCATAAAAGGGAAAAAAAACACATCGTTCATAGCAGTGCTAGCACAGTCATCCATAGATAATTTCCAAGCACAATGACGACATCACGTTGGCCCATAAAAGGCTGCCCTTTGTTTGGAAGGCATCGTTTATCAACGACAAGGCAGCCCTTGGTGGCGTTCAAGGCCATGTCTACTTCCATCACGATACTAATAACATAGAAGAAATGACAGTAGTGAATCTTTTTAAAGATAGATAATGTAAACAACATTAACGTTAATGTTAAAGGTTGGACTAAAAACTGAATCAGTTGTGTTATGTTATTGAAAACAACGAAGTAAACACCATTTATAATAATCAGTTTTCTACAATGATTTGGTTGGGAACCGAACCTTAAACCTGCGATGATCAAATCAGAAACTAATGTGCTTCAAGCACATTATTTCATATTTTGCAGATGTCATAATTTTTATCATACTTTTTTATACTGCAGATTTCGGTTTACCTTAAAATCTATCCCGAAACTAAATTGCGATAACAGATGATATGTGGCATTCGTTTCTGTTTTTAAATTACAAGTGCTTCGTTCGAGAAAAAGGTAAAAAAAACGTAATTTGTAATATCCAATCCACCGTCTATTCCAATAGTTTGACAGAGAAGCACGCAGAAAATATTTATGCTAGTGTACCTCTCTGTCAAACAGTAGTAATAAAAACCAGTAAAATAAAGATAAATAAATATAAAGCTTTAAACAAACGGAAATAAACCTGTTAAATAAATTTTCTTAACCAAAATGACGATAAACCAAAAAATGTCTGCCGTAACACCCACGTCTAACTTCCTGCTAGACTTCGAAGAGCACCAAAAATGTTCATGGTAAATCTAGGTACTCATAGTATTGTTCAATAAACCCTTATTCTGTTTATTACACAAGTAATGTAGGTTTTCTACTGACTATATTTTATTATGCAAATAACCTCAATCAAACAAAAATAGCTCTGGTATGAATATAAAGGGTCGTTTATCTTTTAAGCCACTAGGCATGAATACACTGGGATTTTCACAGTCAAATTTCTTCGGAATAATAGAAAGAAATTGTTGTCTGTACAATAAAAACAAACTATGATCTGGTATTTCGTTTATCCTTAATAATTCCGACTGTGATATATCTACGGTTTTTTACCATTTCCCTTTTAGCTGCTGTTCGGTCAGCAACATATTATACTTTTAATAGTTATTTATACTTTTAATACTTTTATATTTTCAAATATTCGACACGTAACTTTTCTAAGTTCTAAACACTTGTAAAATTTCTATTGTTTGTATCTATACCTTGACTGTTCTATGTCTCACTGAAATCCGTTATTATTCTGTCACAGTCACTTACTTTGTTGCACTACACTGTTACCAAACTTACACATCCGATTGGAGGAACAATGTTAATTGGAGGAGCTATTAAAAATAAAAACACCTATTTGAGAATATAAATTCGTTCAAACAAAACTAATAATTATTTTACCCAAAAAGCGTTCTACTTTGTAAACGAATTTGTAAGCGAAATATATCTCATGATAAGTAATTATTTCATACTAATGATTAAGTGTAATGTTGTTTATTGATAAACTTATGTAATTGCTGTACCCTAAATGGGTTATGTACCATTCATATACTTATAAGAACTAGAATATATGCAAATGTACAATATTCATAAAAAAGAAATTTTGTGCATTAGCTGGCGTGGGAGCGATAGATAGATTGCAATTCATCAGAGTACAGCGTCATCTAGCTAGCCATACAGTAACCACTCAAACAGTACCTAGAACAATAAGAGATGGCGCTGGTGTCGTCTTAAGAAATACCTGAAAGAATTCAACGGGTCTATGAAGGTCTCTATAGCTCAATTGAAAGAGTAATCGTTCGGATAGCGAGGGGGTGTGGGTTCGGATGCCGCCTGATACCTGAGAGCAGTTCACTTTATAAATTTACTAGCTTTCCGCCCGTGGCTTCGCCCGCGTGGAATTCGGTTATATTGCGGTATAAAGCACAACTATAAGAAAACTTTTCATTCCCACGGAAAAATCTAAGAAGCGCGATGTAACGCTGGATAGTATACTTGAGTGATTTCAGGATAAGTAGATGTAAAAAAATAATTTAGACGATAAAACAAATTGTACGTCATCCCGCGAGAATTCCTCATTTTCGAGGATTCATTTCCGTATCATTTAACTTCAAAATTTACATGTTCATATTCGTTTGCAACATATAAGTAGATGTAAAAAAAACAGTTTAGACGATATAACAAATTGCACGTCATCCCAGGGGTATTTCTCATTTTCGGGGATTCATTATCGTATCATTTAGCTTCTAAATTTACATGTTTATATTCGTTTGCAATATTTTACCTTGTTTTAAACGACACACAGCGCCATTTACAATCCATCCATCAAGTAAACAATATTTTTGTTTTTCCTCGGGAATATCAATTTTTCCAGGATAAAAAGTACCCTATTATTTAATCCGGACTTTTATCTTTACGTCTGCAAAATTTCAAAGCAATCGGTTCAGTAGTTACGGCGTGAAAGCGGAACAAACAAACAAACAAACTCACTTTCCGATTTATAATATTAGTAAGGATATGTTTTCATTTTCAATATTTTGACGCAGTTGCAAACGAGAAACCGACCAAATAAATGGATTGACGGAAGAAATTATGTTTAACTGCATGTGGATCCTGTTTTGGCCCCCGGGCTTGATTGGGATCAAGAGCGAACCAATACAAAAAAAACTGTGTCAAAATATTGGCGCCTCGAAAAAAAACATGGTTAAAATACCTAAATGAAATAAAACTTTTATTGTGCAAGTGACATGATACTATGAAAAAGACAAGTTTTTTTGAAATTTTTAGAAATACTGAATCATAAAAAATGAAATAACGATGTGATTTATAATTATATTTCATTATTATTTATATTTATAATTTTCTTCATTTATAAATGATGCCACTTTAACAATATAACATATAAAAATATAACCTTGAGCCAGATGTTATATCAATAATATACAAGTTATTTCCTTTTTTTTACATTTAATAGACCATAATTTTATGACAATCAGAATAGTGCAAAAATTAAGAAATAATAATAATATAATAAATTAATTTAAATTATTCAGACACAAATCAAACGTTTTTATGTAATATCATTCAGTTATGTACATCATGGAGTCCCATTAAGAATAGAATTGATGAAAATTGATGAAACTTTTTTATTCCTCATTTTCCAATGACGTAAAATACATAAGAATTTTTTTTAAGAAGAAAAGCGCACTGGCCCGCCTTCATCAACCACCAAAATCCTGAAAAGCAAGTATTCAAAAAATTATGTATTTCAATTATCCATGAAACAATAACTACGCACGTATAATCTATGACTAGAGTAATGTTTTTTGACGTGACAACGTCTTATAAATTGGTTTGCCGGGTGACACTTCAAGAAACTGCGTTACGCTCCGCTCACGTTATGCGCTTACAATGAGAGCGAGTGAGAGGCACGCGTCCCTTCCACTCGGGCATGGTTAGCCCGCCTAAGAGCGAAAGAGACAGACATAAAAAGTGGA
Organism: Calamotropha paludella; assembly: GCA_927399485.1. Classification (NCBI taxonomy): domain Eukaryota; kingdom Metazoa; phylum Arthropoda; class Insecta; order Lepidoptera; family Crambidae; genus Calamotropha; species Calamotropha paludella. The sequence goes on along the minus strand of OV656826.1, from coordinate 10,399,293 downwards.
AGGGACGCGTGCCTATAAATTAATGTTTTAAATATAATTCTTTGTAGAAATAAATGTTTTAAATTGTTACTATTATTTCATCCTTCTTCCTACTATACGAATGAATATTCACATTAAAATTATTTTACCACTCAAAGTCGTTGTCACGTAAAACTTTCGCCCGTATACCGACTTTACAGGCAACCAACCAGTTTTTTATACCTATTTAGAAAGAAAGTATTTTAGAAACAAAAAAATCTAAGTATTTTTCGTTTGTTATAAAACTATTGAGTTCTATCAAAGTTGATATTTCTTATTGAAATATCGACAAATATTAAAAAATGCATATCTATACAGAATAACAAGTGAACTACTGGAAAATTAGCTATGAAAAGAATTTTTTCGAAGCACATTTGTTCTCTTTACAAATTAAAAAAATCTTTGAAAACATTTTATTCTATTTATATAGAATGCCATAACTCTCAAATTCATAAAATTACATTTACCTACTAATTTCATTGCTCATTAAGCAATCAAATTTTACTTTTTTTACTCCATAATTTTATTTCACGATGATTTACAATAAAACTCATTTACCAATTCTAAATTTACCGATAAATAAGTATGATCTTGTACCACACACCTTCACTTACTGATGGGTGTTGATAAAAACTCCTTCTTGATATAAAATAGTATAGCGTAACACACAAAGCGCAAAGAAACGAGCGCGGAACTACATAGAAGTATAGTCTCGAAAACCGGGTACATGCGCGAACGTTCCAGAGTCACCCAACCCGGTCGATCACGTTCGCGCGAGTCGGGTACATTCCAGAAAGGAACTTACTGGAATGGTCTGGGACTCGTCTTGGCCCATATAAATAGCCGCAGAGAGGCGAGCGAGTCAGTTCAGTTTGTGCTACCTTCGAGGCGACTTCGAGGCGAAAACTAGTGATCAAGAGTGATACCAGTGAAACCTACGACTTGGCTACGACCTAGGACATCGTCAGTGCTTAGTGTTGGACCTAGTGCTTCGTGAATAAAGTCTTCAAAAGAGTCAGCAGGTCTTTCTCTCCAAATCCATCGAACCCTAGTACGTAACAGTATATTTTCACATGAACTGTATAAACTTAATAACCGATTTTGCTTATCATGAATTGGTAAGCCTGTTCGCCTGTTGGTAAGCGACGATGCCATCTAGACACGATTGTCTAGATGATACCTATAGACTCATGACTTGAAGATCCCTAAATTGTATTTGTCTGGAAACATAGACGATAGATATTATCAACATCATTCAAAACTGTCATATTACATTTTGCTAAAAATCTTATACTTTACGAGAAATCACGCCAACATTATACAGCTATCTCTCTACGACAGTACTGTCGTCTGCATACCCAACAATTCCTGGTATCAACAGGGCATTGCTGTGCAACAGGAAAAGAGTAGCAAAGAGAACAGACCCCCGAGGAATTTCTTGACTCACAAGAGCTACTAAGTCAGAAGAGCAGCCATCGATGACTACCCTGATCTACCGTCAGATTTTAACTATCCAATCACAAAAGTCAGCGAGAATATCATACACTTGCGCAGCATACTTGCGTGCCAGACCCTGTCAAAAGCTTTCGAGATGTCAAGTGACACGGAAAATGCTTCGCCGTGCATCTCGAGCCCATTGCCCAGGCAGTGCGTTACATAAACTAGAAGATCGCCATTTGAACGTCCTCGGCGAAAGTCATATTAACGGTGACAGAAGAGATCACTGTCTTCTAGATATGAGAGCAACTTACTGTTCAACACTCTTTCCATAAACTTACAGAGTATGAAGGTGATGCCGATCGATCGGTAGTTGCATGGATAGGCACGACTACCACATTTGGGTATTGGTTGAAAATTGGCAAGCTTCTAGTATTTTGGTACGGTATTTGTCTTGAGAGAGGCGATACAAACGTTTTAGCATAGGAGACAACCTAGGCGCACAATACTTCAGTGTATATACTTGCTACCAGCAAGAGTACATGACGACATCACATCATCATCGAAGTTTTGTTTCAATTAGATAGACGCACATATAAAATTGTATCTACTAACGGTGTGCATTTCGTTCGTAACCGAATATTTATAAAACCCTTTTCGTTTGTTCCTTTTTATATTCCTGGTGACATAGAAACACCTTGCGCTGTTAATGAGTCTCCGTCTGTAGAAGTCAAAAGTAGTCCACTGGTGCACAGGAATTCTGAGGGTTACATTGTAACTTCGTCTGGTCGCGTGAGTCGTCCACCTGATCGTTTTGGTTACACTGTGAAGTAATTATTCTTTAAGTTTCATTTATTTAAGAGTGTTTTGTATAGGAAGAAAATGTTTTATTTTGTTTATTAAGAAGGAAGATGTTGTATTAGATCTTTTTGTATTTACGAGCATAGAGAAATAAATTTGTCATATTTGTCACTTAAAACTCAATGGTGGTATTTATTTAATTTCCTAACAATATTATAAATATTTTACATAATATAACAAGGATCACTGGATTTATTCAACTCCAGACAAAGTAGAGTATACGGATCTGTTTATTGTGAATTGTGATCTCAGACATCGAAGAATCACAGCGAAATATGTCTCATGGTTGTTAAGAGCCGTTGTCTAGACGGAAGTTGCTTGCAAAAAGAGAGGCAAAGAAACTTGCTTTCACAGCTGCAGAGTGTGCCAGCGACCCCTCAGATTTCAGCATAGCATAGAATAGCTGAAATTCATTTCGACTGACTTCGAAAGGGTTTTCTCGCAAAATGGCGGGTAGCCTCTTAAACGTGACTAGCGCGCTAGATGGACCCTTAACTAATTGCAGTCAGCCAATGTCTATAACCGTGCTTCGAATCGTCTAGACTGAGTATTCTCTCGAGAGCAAGATCTCTTTCTCTCTAGATCTCTCCAGAGTTGTTACATGGTACCAACCAACCAACCTCCATTGGCACTGGCACTCCTACCTGCCGACAGAATACAACAAAGTTGCTTGACGACGGATTTCGCACAATGGTGGTCGCGAGCCAGGTGGCTCCTTGCGGAGATCATCAACCATCACCTCGGAACGAATTTGTCCGTGATGCCGTCGCCCGAGGTGGACCGCTTACTGATAATGTAAAGTAATTAACTTTTAATATGTTAAAACCTTCTGAATTTAGTACATTGAGCGCCCTTTCTTTTTTGAGCATTTATCTGTTTATTAATAATTTATATTGTGTATTCACAGCGTCTTCGTTTCTTTCCAGTAAATTTTATTAGGCCTTTACTATGGAGGTTTGATTTTTTTCAAAGTAATGCGGTTGATTGTTTGGGATAAAGTTTATTATTATTTCATTTATTTTTGGAATGTGTTAGTAATAATAATCTTAGTATAGGGTTAGTAAAATACAATAAAACAGACAAAACGGACATCAAAATACTATATAATTAAGAGTGTAAGCTGGGTTTAAGCTGTGTGCAGCTGAGCCCAACCCCTGGCAGTGGTAATCCCTTTCCGTCTATAAAGATCCTAAGCTAGCCCTAATCACTCGCGCTGTTGCGTAAACGAGACAATTCAGAGGCACAACATTTCCGCATTATAGCAGCAAAGCTTGCTACCGCGATCATATTGGAGCCACTGAAACGCCTAGGCAGCCCCAGTGGTATCCTTAGGCATTATTACGGAGGTCACTGCATGCCCACTGCGTTTAGCTAACCCATAAGCTGCACGTGTAGTAGGATTGGCAATACGCTTTGAAAAGTGTTAGCTCAACTGATCGCGTACACCATGCGAACCTACGAGCCAGCATATTACTGCGAACAACCAACGACCTACGTTCCCTCCCTATGTCCATATTGCCTTTCATGTCTGTAACCCAGTGACTCAAGTATTTAAAGCTCTGGACTCTCTAAAGAGGCTTTCCACTTAAGGATATTGTCGGTAAGCTACTGTAAATTTCCCACCCTGGGGACTTAAAGAGAATCCACTCACTTTTACTGGTATTGTACTTAAGTCTATGAACTAACAAATATTTTTCACAAATAGCCAGGAGCATTCTCAACCCACTCACAGAGGGGGCCAATAGGACCATATCGTCTGCATAACTGAAGTTGTTCATACAAATCAGTTGGTTCATCTGTAAATTGAATAAGCAAGGAGAGTTCAACCCTCCCTGCCATACACCACTGTTTTGATGGTAAATGTCAGAGTAACATCCCACCCACTTCAGACCATACCAGAATTTTTACATGGAAATAATTGCTTTAGGTACATTTGATCAAGTTTACTCCATAACAAAGACCGTGCAAGACCTTGCAATGCAGGCTCAGGACCGCCCATCCTTCGCCAGCTGGTCTTGCTAGGAGGAAGGAAGACATCAATACTTCCGTCCCCCCTCTCCACCTGCGGCAGTAAGAGTCCCTTAGGGGCCGCCGCTGGACTCTCGCAATCGCAGCTTGCGCCACCTACCAGCACCTTCCTCAGCTCAGAAGGGGGGGGGGGGGGGGATGCCCTGCACCTGACTTCAGGAGTTGGGTATCCCAGCCGTTGGTCGACCCCGTCCGCCCTTGGCTCGTCCAAGGAAGGGAAATCCTCCCTCAAACCGGGATGGGCGCCGCAAACGCGCCGCGCCGTCTCCTGCCCTGCCTGTGCGCCTCCTTCGGATGTGTGCAGGGTTTGCATCATCTCTCTCTCTCTCTCTCTCTTTGGCCTCCTTCTGCGAAATGACATCTTCGAAGAAAGAGACCGTTGCCTCCCACGACCTCTCGGTTACCACCATGGCCTTAGCCACGGCGGCCAGCGAGAGGTCATCTCCAATCGCCGCTGCCAGAGTGCCGCGCTGCGAGGACCATGCCGGACACACCTCCAGGGTGTGCTGTGTGGTGTCCTCCGCAGCGCCGCACTCGTGGCACGACGGAGTCGGCTCCCTCCGAATCCGATACATGTACTTTCCGAAGCACCCGTACCCGGAAAGTATCTGCATCAGACGGAAGGTCACCGTTCCATGGCACCTTTCTTTCCATTCATGTAGGGTTGGGCGGATGGCGTCTACCGTCCTTTTTTTTCGCAGAAAATGGCATTAGGGATTTCCTCGTACCGGGAGAACACGAGGGATATGTGGATATGTGGGACTCTCCTCCACGCCTCTACCCGGCCTAGTGCCCGGTAAAGGCTTGGAAGCCAACCCACTAAAAACTGCGGCGTCCCAATACACATTGTTGGGGGTCGCGTGGCCCCTTACCAGAATCGGCTGCGACCCAGAAAGCGGACCGCGTCACTAGAGGAGGAGTGACGTTCTATCCTCTAGATGGGGATGCGGGTGGCAAAACGCTGTCACCTTCTCCCCGGACGCCTGCGCCTTATGAGGGAGGAGTTTATGTCCTCCTCCCTCCGCCTCTCGGCGGCCTCCATCTGCGAGGATGCACCCTCCCAGGACCCGTCGCTCGTCACCATGGCTCGCACCACGGAGGCGAGCGATAGGTCCCCGTGTGCAGTTGCTGGAACTGACATCGGGCGCGTCCCCCGGTTGGCTGATTGGGGGGCCTCAAGATATGGGGGCCACCGGCTTAACCGGCGCGGGGGCTTAAAGCCACCAGGGGGGAGCTCGGCTGGCGTCCTGGGTATCCCGGGTAGCGGTAGCCGAGCTAGGGGAGTTTTAGGCGATTCCAGTCCTGGTGTCGCCGAAGGAGCTCGTAACCCTGTACGTAGTGCAGGGCCGAGGGCCGCTACCTTCGGGTGGGTGCCACGGGGAAGACAACACCTTTAAAAAATCACCCGTGGCGGCCTTCGGGCCCAGCTCGCGGTAGCGAGCGAGTCGGGACGTGTTCCGATCCGAGGATCAGTTCCAGCCCAACCGTAACCTCGTACGTGGTGCGGGAGCGGGGGCCGCCCCTTCGGTGGGGGCCCCATGAAGACAACCACTTTAAAAAATCGTCAAAGTCCCAGCACTGGGATATGTGGTGTCGGGGCGCCTCTCGGAGGTGGCCGGCGGAGCGCAGTCGGCCCATCAGCGGTCGCCCTGGGGTACCTCCCGACCCCCCAGGCGTAGGTAGGGTTACCCGGGCATCGGGATCTCTGCCCGGGTGGACGTCGCATTTCTCCCATACTCGTGGGTCGATCATGAATATTGCCAAAAATAAAAAACTAAATAAAGGGCGAGGTTCGAAGTCAGTTTCTGGTGGAGAACGTAAGGACAGCGCACAGGGTCCGGGGTTAAACAGTGCCGAAAAGAAAACAGATGGTCAAGCGGAAAGGGAGCGCTCGCCCATTTCATCCGCACGAGGCGGCAAGGTAGTGACGTTTCCCACCGCCGGGAAAGAACAGCCTTTCCAGCAGAATGTACCGGAGGAGTTGTCGGACGATGGGTCGAGTGAGGGCGAGAACGATGCTCTCGACCAAGCCTTCGTCGACGACGAGTCTGTGAGCAAGGATGATCGGGAGAAGTGGTTGGAGCTGCGGGATTCGGCCGCGAGGCACGCGCTCAACTTACAGGACGCCTACAGAAGCGGACAGACATTGAAAGGACGGTTTGTGTTGGACTCGGTGAACGGCATGATGGACTCCATGTTCAGCATGTCAAACTTAGCGAGGGAAGGTGGTGCTGCGAGCAAACCGGAAGCTGAGTTCCGAGGTCGAGAGCCTGAAGATAGAGGTGGCTGAGTTGAGAGAGGCTGTAGTGGCAAGGTCCGTAGAGCCCGCACAGGAGAGGACCGCAATCGATGAGAGACTGCTACAAGCAGTGCGACAAGCGGTCGACGAGCGGATGACGGCCTGGGAGAGGCTTGCCACTCACTCCCTTTGCGGTGCTTCAAGTGTCTTGCACTCTGGCATACCAAGCCCAAGTGTCCGGAGGTGACGGACAGGAGTGGCCTGTGTTTCAGGTGCGGGGAGCATGCTCGGTGTGCGCCGCCTTCGGGCGGCCGGCCGACCATGTGATGGGCAGTCGCAGGTGCGACCCACCGGTGGTGAAAGGAAGGGCCCCTCCACCACCGGTGGTCCCCATGGAGGAAGGGGCACCCAGCCCGTCGGGTGCCCAATCCCCCCGTGAGGAGAACACGCCGGACACACCTCGAGGGTGTGTTGGGCGGTGTCCTCCGCAGCGCCGCAATGATGACACGACGGGGTCGGCTCCCTTCTAATCCAGTGCAGGTATTTCCCGAAGCACCCTGAAGGTCACCGACCCTTGGTGCCGAGCGCAACACTCCCGAAGCACAGGTCTCAGTACCGACGATCGAGGGTGCGCTTCCCGAATGGCGGGACGATGAGGGAGTCCTCCTATTCCCCCATCAGCCGTTCTTTGGCATTCCTCCTTATTGCCGAGCCTCCTCGGGTGCGAGCCTTTCTCCTTGCACACGGGCCTCCACCTTTCGTAGGACCACCTCCCGTAGGACGCGTGCCTCCAGCTTCCATGGAGGTGTCCCTGCAAGCGCGCAAGCAGCCGATACAGATGCAGATTCTGCCCACACCGGTGCCCCGTAGAGGGCCATGTTTCGGACAACTCCTGCAAAAAGTCGGCGGCAGGTAGTTCCTGGACAACCGACGTTTGGCAGGAGCTTCCCCAGGGCCCGGGAGGCCTTCACCAATCTGGGGGCCAGCTGCTTGAAGTGCTCACTGAAAACCCAGCGAGCGTCCAACAGCAACCCCAGGTACTTGATGTGGCGAAACACTGGTAGCCTCACCCTATCAAGCACAACCTCCCTGGCCCTCACTGATGGGACCCTCCTCGGGCCATGGAAGTAGATGCACTCGGTCTTATCGACCGAGACATCCAGTCCGAGTGGAGCAGCTGCTTCCATCGCTCCATCAGCGTTTCCTCTGCCCTTCGCCGGGCGCGGAGGTGTCCGTCAGGGGAGGAAGACTCCCCAGTCGTGTCCTCCAGCTCCCCCGCCTGCTGCCTCTCCATGTACACCTCCCTCAAGGCCGCCGCCCAGGAGATTGTGCGGTAGCCCCTTGTTACTCTTGTGGCTATTGTTCGCTGGGCTTTCCAAAGGTTGCTCCTGTTTTAAGAAAGAAAGAAAGAAAAAACATTTATTGACACACGCGCACTTAAAGAAACAGAGAAAAAACAAAATAAGGGACAAACAATGGAAAAAAAAATACAATAGTAAAAATAAAATAAAAAAAAGATTAAAACTAATGTGCGGGGTCAACAAAATACCCTGCCTCAGCATTTTTGCCTCTGTGTCCTTCACAGATGGGCAGAATAGACACAGAGGCGCTGTTATTCTGACAGGGTTAAAACCAGTGACAAAAAAATAAAAAAGCGCCTTATAAAATAATATCAAAACTAATAAAACTAGCAATCATATATACACATATACACACACACACACACACATATATATATATATATATACACACACACAAATTTAAAATATTAATAATAAATGTTCACATACATCATTAAAGTATTAAAAAGTAAAAGCGGCCAAGCGGCAGCATGGCCCGATTCATTTGCCGTTACTCTACGTAGCAACCGATACCTAATCTGTGATGTCATTTTGACATGACTAAAAAGGGCTCAATTGCCACGTCAAAAATGCCACGCAAGTACCGCATGGTGATTAGTCGAATGGTTGGTACATATAAGCGATTAAAATGAAGCGGGGTCAGTGCTGTGTTATATATTTCGAGTGCAATGAATAAGACTCCATACTACTCAATGTCCGCCAAGGGTGTGATAGGCAACTCGCCTCATCGGTAGCCGGACGCAATCCATTACACATACCTACGTTGAGCTTGACGTGAAGAAAACAGAGGTAAGCTGGTTTATATATTTGTGTGACATTTCTGCTTCATTAGTAAATGCTTCTTGAGCTGTTTTTTAAAAGCGTATTTTGTTTTCAGTTCACGCATCGGCGGCGGAAGGTCATTCCAGCACCGAGAGGCGGCGTACCTAAACGATCCCCGGAAAGCCATCGTACGATGCTTCGGAGTGCAGAATATATATTTACATTTTCTTTTTGGATAATGCCTACGCTCTTGCGCCCATATGAATTTATCTAAGAGGTAACGCGGCTTTTCTGTATTAAGTACTTCAAATAACAATGACGCGAGATGGAGACTTCTGCGAGCCTCCATCTTGAGTAGATTTGCAGAGTTTAAAAAAGGAGTCACATTTGATCTAGGCGGTACTTGAAAACTAAATCTAGCACAGGAGTTTTGTACACGTTGTATAAGTTTTTTAGTCCGGGCTAATGGACATGGCCCATACACCATGTCACAATAGTTCAGCCTGGACAGGACCAGCGATTCACATAGTCTGATTCTAAGTTTCTCACACAAGTATGGTCTTATTTTGTATAATAACTTGAGCCGATAAAAACAGTTGCGCACACATTCACCTATGTGAGTCTCAAAATTGAGGGAATCATCCAAGACCAGCCCCAGATTTCTAATCTTCTCCAGACGTTTGATGTTTTCCCCTTTCAGTGAAATGTCAAAAGAATGACCGTTTTCATTAAAACTAATTAAATTATACTTACTACCAAACAATATTAGTTCTGACTTTTTGGGGTTGAGGGTTAGACAGTTTGACTCACACCAAGCAGCCACCCGAGCCATGTCCTCATTTAATTTAGCTTCAGCTACAGCATGGTCTGATAAAGGGAAGGAGATATACAGCTGCAGGTCGTCAGCGTACAAGTGATGTTGACTGTGAATTATGATTTCAGTTATATCTGTGCTGTACAAAATGTAAAGAATTGGCCCCAAAATGGACCCCTGAGGAACTCCACGGGTGACCGGAAGTGGACTAGATTGTATTTTGTCCCCATTTGCTCCAGGAAGCTCAACATACTGTCGCCTATTTGAAAGGTAACTATCGAACCATTTGATTGCTTTAGAGTCAATTCCATAATACGATAGCTTTGATAACAAAAGTGTTGTATTTATTGAATCAAAAGCGCGTGAAAAATCAAGCAATACCATAGCGCTGATCATTCCCTGGTCCTGACCTGCCAAAAGGTTATCCACCACATCTGCTAGGGCCGTAGCAGTACCATAGCCTCTGCGAAATCCAGATTGAGTGTGGGGCAGGATGTCGTTGTCCTCAATGTATTTGGTGAGCTGTTCATAGACCACTTTTTCTAGGACCTTGGAGACACAGGACAATAAACTGATAGGCCGAAGGTCATAAACAGATTCAGGCTGGCTATTCTTTGGAAGCGGCTTGACGACAGCAATCTTCCAATTCTTAGGGAAGGTACCCTCCTCAATGGATTTATTAATCAAGGCTGTGATGGTTGACAAAGACTGCGGCAGGGTCAATTGTAGCATTTCCAGTGATATTCCATCGTCACCTTGAGCGTTTGACTTAAAACTTTTTATAATTTTCAAAACAGTGTCTTCATCCACCCTCTGCAGAGAGAAAGCTGAGGCACAGAATCTGTGATGTTCAAAGAAAGTCAATTGCGAGATGGACACCCTGTTGTCACCTGGAACATTCAGAAAATACGTTTTTATACCGTGTGGGTCATTTAAAAAAGAAGGCAGTTCTAATTTGCTCTTCTTACATGGAACAACAGTGTCTTTTAAATTTTTCCATAATCTTTTGGTGTTGTGTAAATTTTTGTTAATTTCATTATTGAAGAAGTATTTTTTTTCATTTTCTATAGCCGTGATTACTATGGATTTCATTACCTTGTAACTTTCTCTCTTAGCTGATGAGTTGCTAATTTTGGCTTCTTTGTAGTACTTGTCCCTGATACGCATCATATCCTTAATAGTGTCTGTTATCCATGGGTAAGAGGGATGTTTGAATTTTTTCTTTCTGAGAGGCGCATGGAGATCAAACAGCATTCTCACACAGTTCGTGAACGCCTCATCTAGGGCGTCAACATCCTCTATCTTGCAGAGGTCTGTCCACTGAAAACAGCTTAGGTCCCTGTCAAATTGCTCTACAATAATATCTCTCATTGGCCTGTAAGTTACCCACTGTGGGGTCAGTTTGTCTTTTTTAAATTTAAACTCTGCCAGAACTATTGCATGATGTCCTAAATCTGGAGAATATGTGACGTTTACATGAGTAGCTTGCGCATCTGTACATATCACATCTCTCAGGCTTTGACTATGATCCGTGAAATGTGTCGGCTCATCAACCAATTGTGTCAAGTTAACACTGTGTAAGAATTTAGTAAACAGCTTAACCTTACCACAGCTAGGAGTAAGAAGATCTATGTTAAAATCGCCTAGTAAAATTACACTGTCATGCTTGGCCATAGAGATGACAGAATTAGTAATAGAATCAAGAAAGGTATTTACGTCCTGATTTGGTGGTTTGTAAGCGGTCCCAACGGCTACATTTTTATTGTTCACGCGCAGACTTAACCACATCTGCTCAATCGCTGCAGCTATGGGGTGGTGACACACCCGAACGTACATACCTCCACGAATGTAAAAACCAACCCCACCGCCACGGCGGCCGTCAGACCTTGGCGTATGCAGCAAGCGGTAGCCCGGCAGCCCAGGTGCAATGTCATCCTGTCCAAACCTCAACCATGTCTCATTAATTGCCATAATATCGGGAACCAGGTCCTTCATAGCTACTATAAATTCTTCATGTTTTGTGCCTAATGAACCAGCATTGAAAATTCAACTTTTAAATTTCTAGAACCCATTACTATAAATTGTTTTTAAGTGATATTCTAAAAAACAGACAAAAATAAAAAGTTATAAAATATTTCTTACATAAACTTATTAATGAATTGAGAGCATTGTTATTATAATTAGTTAGTGAGTGCATTAGATATATGATTCTAATACAGTTTTAATATATAATAATGATTTTGTATTATTATAGTAATGATTTATACACAGATTCTTGATATGAATTATTGATGTTATGTGATAAACATAGTGATGTATATGGAAATTAATAGTAAATATATACATTGCATACCTGTAGATAAGTAATAATATAAATGTGGCGATAAATTGATATTGAAAATTGCCTTTTTGTTTGGCTATGGTTGTCATGAAATAAATATTCAATAAAAATATTATTTTTTCTTTGTAGGCCCCGCACACATAAACCTATAACATATAGAGAAACTAACATAATAGTGAAACATTTGACATTTGGCAGATATAAGAAAAAGAACATTGGGGCACTTAGGTAAATATCGAAAGATGCGAACACCACGTCGCGCGCGTCCAGCGTCAGTCCAATGCGCCCCGCGAGCGCCACGACGGCGTGCACGACGTTCTCCCCCCTCTCCTCGGGCAAGTGGCCGATCTCGAGGTCCGCAAGCAACGCCTCTTGGTCTCGGTCGTTGAGCTCCTGCTTCAGCTGCGAGATGGTGCGCTCCAGCTCGAGGATGCTCTCGGAACTGCTTTCCGATTGACGCTGCTCTAGTACGTCCAATCTCCGCTCGACGGAATCGAGGCGCGACGTGATGGCAGCCAAAGGGTCGTGCAGCAAGGCCATCTCCTTCCGGAACTCTCACATCTCGGCCATGCCAAGAAGAAATTCCTGCCGGAATTCAACCATACCGGAGGAATCCGGGTTCTCGCGAACGTTGGTTCGGGCCTCCATCGCAACCCGATGAGAGCCCGGGGAGCGCTCGCCGGCGTCATGTCGCTCCGCGGTGTCAACGGAGATGCCCTTTACGGGAGTTTCGTCGCCCTTTCGTGGGTTTTTTTTACAGTTAGGGCATACCCAGTCCTTACTTATTTGTGCTTTCTTTCCTAGCGCTAAACAGGCTTTATGAAATTTAGCAAGACAGATGCTACAAGTGGCGGCCCCTGTCGCCGAAACAAACTTGCCGCATCCTCCGCAGTTCTGCATTATAATGGCTCTGTTCGACGTTTATGTTCGAGGTTCGACTAAAAGACACTAGATGGTGTACAAATCTGCTAAGGCGTGTAGTGTGCTTTTAGGACAAATAGTTTATTGACTAGCAACTAGATGGCGTCGCTCGCCCCACAAATATGTAGATTTGTTTCTCACCGCGAGATATCGCAAATAAATATCGAGAAAGAGGGCAGAATGTGTTTGATTAAAAACAGTTTACCCTCTCTATATAAGAGTTATAGTAAATCAGTGAGAAGATATAATCAATTATTTCACAAAAGCAGTCGATCCCGACACTGCAAACACTTGGACACTTTCACTGTCACATTAGCCTACGACTAAGAATAGTTTCAGCACGAAATAACAACTCTTAGCAATTAAAATTGAAAACAAATAAGCAGAGTATGTGCACAGCTCGGCGTTCTTTTTTTTTGTTTTCCCTATCGAGCGCCTCGGCCCATATCGGCGCCCCGTAAAGGGCCATGCTGCGAATAACCCCGGCGTACAGCTTGCGACAGCTGACGTTGGGGCCTCCGACGTTAGGCTTAGGCAGCAGTTGACCGAGCGCCGCAGTGTCGCTGATCAACTTGGGGGCTAGTTGCAGAAATGTTCATTGAATTTCCAACGTCCGTCCAATACCAGCCCCAAGTATTTCATGTGGCGTTTCAGGGGAATATCAACCCCATCCACGCGCACATTAGCACCTGCTGGTGGTCTCCGCCTCGGGCCATGAATCAGGATCGCCTCCGTCTTCTCCACGGCTACCTCAAGGCCAAGCGTTCTTATGCGGGCGATAACGAGTGCAACCGCGATTCTAGCAAGCTCCCTTGACCGCACATACGTTGGCGCCCTAGCCGTGACTAGGGTGTCATCAGCGTAGCATATAATGGCCATACGTGGGATGAGGCCCCCCGTAGCACCCAATCGAATCCTAGATTCCGCAGAAGTGGTCCAAGGACCAACCCCTATAGAACCCCACGAACCATACCCCTACTCATCATTCGCCCGTCTGGGGCAATATAGAGAATTTCCCTCTCATTGAGGTAATTCTCTACAGTCCTCGCCAGATATGGAGGCACATTGTGGTGGTAGAGAGCCTCCTTTATGACACTATAGGACTTGAACGCATTTCGGATGTCAAGCAAAATAGCGACAACTCTGTCTCCCCTACTTATAGCCCTCTCCGACAGGTCCTTTAGGGCTCCGATGGCATCCAGAGTTGATCTTCGTCTCCTAAACCCAAATTGGATCCCCGAAAGATGCCGCCCTTCCGTTGCCAAATGCTGGACTATCCACTCAGCTATAATTCTTTCCAGAGCCTTGCCAAGCTCGTCCAGCAAGACTATTGGACGGATGGCGCTCGGGAAATCAGCGGGCCATCCCGCTTTCTTGAGAAGACAGAGTCGCCCTCTCTTCCAGGGCCTAATAAATTCACCTTTCTCCAAGCACGAGCTGTAAAGATCTTGGAGGTGTTCCCCAAGGTGTTCCAAGGCAATGGGCAGAACTTTGCCGAGGATGTCATCCGGGCCCGGAGCCTTATTTTTATTCCTATTATTCTTATTCTTATTCCTTGATCACGCCTTCTGGCGTGACGGAATTTATTGTGTAAATAAACTCATACTGAATTTAGAATCTAATATATTCTAAAATATATATAATATAAAAACTTTAACAACGAATTTTGATGTTACCACCAGTGAAGTGTGAGATGGAATGAATGATCTTGGAGCCAATATTAGTACCGCGGTGACATATTGCTGTTACGAGCTGGTAGGCGTTACCATACTCCCCCTCGTTGAAGACTACAGTTCTTCAACCCCCTAAATCTCATCATCTTCCAGAAAATCTCATTCTCATTCAGTCACGGGATACCGAAAAGTGAGCTTGTTGGCAAGTGGTGTGTGAAAAACTCAAAACTTAAGTTTTAAATTTAATCAATTTTTACCCTTATATCCGTCTTCATAAGATCGTTTTCTATTGTGAGTAATATCACTAGTAATAAACAACGTTATATGTATCCTTTTTCGAGTGAAAGAGACGGTCGCATTTTTTTTTCTATGCGTCTTGAGTGAGACCACAATACGTCGGTTGCCTATACGTTTCGTGAAGTAACGTATTTACGCCTCACTACCTACTGTGTAAGCAGTTAACTTATTTTATTGCCACCACCGCCTTAACAAAAAAAAACTTAATTACGATCGGTTTCTGGTTTTTAGTAAATATTATATTGAGTGATCAAATACATTTAATAAAATGAGTATTCAGCGTAGCCCACCTAAAAGGGCTAGTGGATCACACCCTAACCTATCTCAATTGAAGGACGACGCTTATACCCAAGAGGTTGTTATGAGGAAGCGTAAGATTCCAGAAGATAACATCTCCATGAAGGATATACGTCAAGAAATATCGGACGCATTAACAGAGCATCGTAAGGAACTAAAGGAGACCTTATTCGAATTGCAAAAACAATTTACCTCAACGTTCGAAAAATTATTGGATAAACAGAATCACTGTATTCAAGAACTTCATGAGGATTTACGTAATCTTAAATCTGAAATCGGTGATCTGAAGCTGAACCACCAAGATATTAAAATAGAACAAAAGGACTTCCGGGAAAGTATGTCAAAATTTAAAAGTGCCTATGAAAACATAAACGCCCAAAACACAACGTTGGAACGCGACCTAAAGGATGCAAAACAACAGATTTTGCTATTAACTGAGCAGCAACATTTTGCAGACCAGCACGGCCGTATTAACAATTTAGAAATTAGTGGGGTTCCTCAAAGTAAAAGTGAAAACCTTAATGTGCTTATGCAAAAAATCGCCAACAGAATAGGTTTCGATCTGTCGATAACTGATGTCGACTTAGTTCACAGAGTGAGGCGATTTGCGAGCGCCGCCGGGCAGCTTAAGGACTCAACGAGTCACAGTATTGCTGTACCCAATATAATAGTGAAGTTTACCCAACGTAAAAGAAAAATGGAATTCCTGGCCGCCGTTCGAGCCCGCCGCGGATTAACAACGGCCGACATCGACCTTGACGGTGCATCGAAACCAATATTTATTAACGATCATTTAACGCCTCGTAACAAAATTCAATACGGGCGAGTACGTAAATTGGGAAAAGAATTAGGCTTCAAATACATAATATGGCTTAACGACTGTAAAATATTTATCCGCAAGAATGACACCTCAAAAGCTATTTTAATCCGTAATGAAAACGACTTGGACAAAATTAAATGACTAGCAAAAATAATGTTGTGTTGTGTGATATGTGCGTATTATAAAAATATTTGTTATCTGTTAGTCTTAGTTATACAAGCAATTCTGTGTTATTTGAATGCATTTTTAGGCAGCGAGATAAGACTTTTGTATACTAATGAAGTGTTAATAGTTTTTTTGTTACCGTACATGCAAACAATTTATATTATGTCATGGGTCGTGCGATATGAAAATAAAAAAAGGTGGTACAACTATTATCTGGCAAATTATTACCCTATATTGATTTTCATTTTCTTTATTTATAAATGATTCCAAAATCTCTATCCATTTACTATCAGAACGTGAGGGGTTTGCGTACAAAGTCTCATGGCTTTTTACGCAATGTAATAAACACTGAGTATGATATAATCTGCATAACCGAAAAAAATGGCTAAATGATTCGCTTTATAGCTCTGAGTATTTCGACAACCGATACGAAATATTCAGGTGTGATCGTGATATAGTGTCTAGTGGTTGCGAGAGGGGCGGGGGAGTGATAGTTGCTGTCCGGCGGGAGCTTTGTGCAAGTGCGCGACCGGCCTGGTGCGCGCCGCCGCCCGCTGACGAGCTGTGGCTGAGCATACCGCTGCGCGGCGACCGCACCGCTCGCTGCACCTCCGCTAGCCGCACCGGGCATACACAAACTTTTTTAAATATTGCGTGCACTTATATACCACATGGTACAAACCATGAGTCATTGTTGACTTCGTTTTATAATAGAACTGTAGACTTAATTCATTCTCATTGTAATGACGTTTTCCTCGTACTGGGTGATTTTAATGTTACATATGCGCAGTGGCAGTATAATGAGCGACTTGATAGTATGGTAGTGCTGTCTGGTCATGATATATTAACTAAATTGACAACTGATTTTATGAACTTATCTGTGGTAAATCAATATAATAGTCATTTTAACAATAAAAATCGAATATTAGATTTAATATTTTGCACCGAACAATGTTCCGTAAACCTACCTTATTTCTCACTTGTACCGGAAGACGTACACCATAAAGCTCTGGACATAGACCTCTCAATTAGCTTACCTAATTCTTTAAGACAAAATAAAGTCCAAAAAAGAATGTTCTTTGAAGCTGACTACGATTCTATTAGGAATAGTTTAGATTCCGTGAATTGGGACTTTGCCTTTTCGGATTGTGATGATGTTAACTCAAAACTATTAATTTTCTATAGAATCTTAAATGATATCATTGAAAAATATGTGCCACTTAAAAGCCAAATTAACACAAATAAATTTCCACCATGGTATTCACGTCCCTTGGTAAAATTGAATAACGAAAAACGTAAATATCACAAAAAATGAAAATCGTGCTGATTATAGAATTTTTTCCTTACTTCGGTCTCGCCTACGTAAGCTAGAAGCTGAGACGTACAATAAATACATCGCTCTCTCAGAGGATAGAATCAAAGAAAACCCTAACTCTTTCTGGTCATATGTTAGGTCTAAAAGACAATCATCTGATATCCCCTCGAAAATGCTTTACAATAATAATGTTCTTTCAGCTGGAGACGAAATCTGTGACGGATTTAATGCCTACTTTCAGTCAGTCTTTGTTAACCCATAAATTAATATGTTAATAATGATGATATAAATTATGTTTACGAAAATACCGTAAACAATACATCCATTGATTTTGGACAATTAGTGCTAGATGAAAATATGGTACTCAAATACATAAAGCACGTCAATGTGAATAAGGGTGGTTCTGATGGCATACATCCTATCCTTATATCAAGTTGTGCAGAGCAGCTACTGAAACCGGTTTCCATAATTTTTCAAACGTCTCTAAGCTCGGGTGTTTTTCCTAGCGCATGGAAAAAAGCACTTATTACACCAATTCCTAAAAATAAGGAAAAAGGTAATATAACGCAATACCGCCCTATTTCGAAATTATGCGTTCTTGGGAAGCTGTTAGAGAAAATAGTAACCTATTATTTATCACGTTCTATTCGTCACATTATTTCTGAAAAACAGCATGGATTTATGAATTCACGTGGTGTTGACACTAACATGGTTTCTTTTACTGATTTTGTTCTTCGAGCTATGGACGAAGGTAAACAAGTGGATACCGTGTACGCCGACTTCTCCAAAGCTTTTGATAAAATAAGTCATAATATACTCATACGCAAACTTTGGAGATTAGGTGTGCATGGAAACCTACTCAGATGGTTCGAGTCTTACATAAAAAATCGTAGCCAGGCTGTCTCCCTGAAGGGTTACTGTTCTACATTTTTGCCCATAGTATCTGGAGTTCCCCAGGGCTCACATCTTGGTCCGGTATTGTTTTCCATATACATAAATGATATTGGTGATGCCCTCTGTAACTGTAATTACCTTCAATACGCCGACGATACAAAAATCTTCAGGATTGTTACTGATACAGTTGATTGTTGTAGCTTACAGTGCGAATTGGATTCATTATCAAAATATTGTGTAGAAAATGAATTATTCCTTAACATAGATAAATGTCAAATTATAACTTACACAAGAAAGTCCAAAGTGATTATATTCGATTATAAATTAAATGATATGATTTTGAATAGAGTTAAAAGTATTCGTGATTTGGGTATAATCATGGACAGTGAGCTCTCGTTCAAATTACATTTTGAGTCAATTATCCAAAGATCATTTCGAAATTTGGGCTTCATTAATCGCATTTCTAAACATTTCCAGAGGGAATTAACTCTCAAAATACTCTACTTTAGTTTCGTTCGCTCGATTTTGGACTTTGGATGTGTCGTCTGGAATCCTTATTACAAACAAGATAAAGATCGCATTGAAAAGGTTCAAAAGAAGTTTTTGAGAATTTTAAATTTCCGTTCTAATAATTATCATGAGCCCTATCTCGAATCATTAAAGCGGCACAAATTACTATCGCTAGAAGATCGTCGCAAACAATTTGACTTGGTTTTTCTTTTCAAATTGATAAATTACCACATTGACTCACCTAACCTTTTAGCTGAGATAAATTTCATTGCCAAGACTCGTTTGCCTGTTCGTCCCTCACGTTCTTTGAGTATATTTGTACCACCTCGATCTCGCAAGAACTACACCCGCAACAATTATATTACTCGCTGTTTACATATGTACAATTCTGAATTTCCAGACTTGGATTTGTTTAATAACACTCTCGCGCACTTTAAATCAAAAATATTTGAAAGACTAAGCTGATCTCATTGGTCGATTTCATAAATATCTGCCATACACTTTTGACAGTTTATGACTCTTAATCTAAAATATTAATTGACATACAAGAACTTAACAATTGTTTCACAATATGTAATTTTTGGGCGCTGTTTGTCTATTCATATAATGCTTATGTAGAAAATATAATTTTAATCGTAATGACTGTTTGTGCCAAAATAAATAAAAAAAAAAAAAAAAAAAAAGAGGGCAGAGGCTAACCAGGGGACGCCTGTAGCATCCGCTAGTCGTTTTTACGTCTGCAACGTGGGATATTCCATCCGCTCCCGGATACAAATTAGTGACTCGACCAGTGCGCCAACATACAGGTGGTAGAGAATCTTCACAGAGCAGGAACAAGTCTCCGACCTTCAGTCGAGTAGTGTCCTGCTTCCATTTTCTTCGCACCTGCAGTTCCGACAAATACTCGCTGTGCCACCTTGTCCAAAAATGTTGTCATAGCTTCTCCAGACGAGCAAAACGATTCAGGCGATTCTCGTTTTCAGCCTCCAGAGCAGGTGATACCAATGAGTTTAGTGGTCTTCCGATAAGAAAGTGCCCTGGGGAGAGGAAAAGGAAATCGTCGGGAGAAGGTGATAGGGGACACAAGGGACGACTGTTTAGTATAGCCTCCACCTGTGCAAAAAGAGTCGAAATCTCCGCGAAAGTTAAATGGGTCGTGCCCATAACACGTCTTAGTATTCTTTTGGAACTTTTTATTAAGGATTCCCAAGTCCCACCAAAGTGGGATTTTTTTTTTTTTACGCGTAAGACGGTGTAAATGAAAATGTTATGCCTTCATGTGCGGCAAACTCAGACACAATTTCGGTTTGTTTATTTTGAAACTGATTAAGCTCTTTAGCCGCTCCTACAAAATTACGACCATTGTCGGAAAATATGTTACTGCATAATAAAATGCACTTTTCGATAGATCATTAACTGCCTCCAAATGAACGCATTTGTATCGAAAACACACAGATAACACTTAGATAACTTTGCGCTGCGACCCTTGCGATTTATGATGTAAAACGGTCTGGCCATATCTATACCTACAGATTTGAATGGAAAGTCAGGGTTAACACGATGTGAAGGCAAGTCACCCATTTTTGGAAATAAAGTTACTCGTCGTCAACGCACACAACCGCGTACAGTACTTCAAGCTATAAGTCTGCCTTTTATTGGCCAAAAGGTTTGTCGAACGGTAGCAAGGAGCAGCTGTGGACCAGCATGTAAATTACGAATGTGCTCAAATTTAAATATTAATTTGCATAAATGATGCGATGAAGTAATTAAAATTGGGTGCTTTCGGTCATATGAACAATTTGAGTTTTCTATACGACCACCCACGCGAATCAATTTATATTCATCCAACGGAGATAAAGATAAATTTTAGACTTTGTACCTAATTTTTTTTATCTTGCAGGTTTTTGTATTCGATTGAAAAGCATTGCTGTTGAGTTATAGCACATAATGTGTATCATGAATAATTTAACTCGTCGGCGACAAAATGCCAGTTAATTTGTTTTTTGTATGTCTAATATTATTTAAAAATCGTTTTACATAAGCCATACTTCTTTGCAGTCTACTAAAATTAGAAAATCTTTCAAATTCAATAACTGGTTCAGAAATAATTGTTGTGGCAACTGTTTTAATTTCGGGTAAACCGTTCCGTTCTAGTATATTTAAAACTGGCCAATCAACCTCTTCCTTGAGCAATACTTCGGGGCCATACCACCACAAACTTGAGCCTTTCAACGCATTAGCGTTGACACCTCGAGAAATTAGATCGGCTGGGTTATCAGCCGTGGGTATGTAGCGCCATGCAGAATAGTGAGTGATATCTTGTATTTCGCTTATCCTATTTGCAACACAGATTTTAAGTTTAGACGCGTCTTTTTTTTAGCCAGCCTAAAACAACACTAGAGCCACACCAGTGGATAATACGGTCCGGTATAAACCTAAGAGACTCGACAACGGTTTTGCATAACCGAGCAGCAAGAACTGCGCCACAAAGCTCCAAACGAGGTATCGTTGTTGGTTTAATGGGTGCCACCTTTGATTTGGAGCACAGAAGTCGCACAGTAGTGCCACAATTTGAGGTTTTGGACTTAAGGTGGCTTAAGATGCAGGCACCATACCCCGCTTGAGAAGCATCACTAAAGGTGTGAACTACGATAGAAATGGGAACTTCACAAAGAACCTGGCGTGGAATTTGAAAGGTTAATAAGACAGATAGGCTATAAGAAAACTCTATCCAATCATTTTTTACGTCATTAGGTACAGGTTGATCCCATTTAATCTTAGATTGCCATAATCTATGGAGCTTCAATTTAGCTTGCATAATAAAAGGACTAAGAAGCCCTAAGGGTTCAAAAATTTTGAAGGCATTTGACATAATGTACCTTTTGGTTACAATAATGTCATCATGCATGGGTTTGTCAGTGTTTGGATTCCAGCCCAAACCTAGAGTGCTTGAAGATTCACTTATAGTTAAATTATCCTGTAACAAATTAATAGGGGAATTATCGAGAATTGATGGCAAATTTGTTTTGTATTTACGTAAGTTAAAACATCCTTTCTGTAATTGTGTAGCTACTGAATTTTGAATGAACCGTAGCTCCCCTTTGTCATTAGAACCGGTTATAAGGTCATCAACGTAATAATTTTGAATTATTGTTTTGATTAAACCATCATCACACTCCTCTCCAAGCTGCCATAAGCAGCGTGTAATTAAATAACTGGCACTTGCTGTCCCGTTTTAATAGGCAGAGACCCGTCTTCTCTCCATAAGACCAGCTGCAGGTTCCTGTCATCGGGATGAACTTCAACTTGTCGGTACATTTTTTCAATGTCACCGGTAAGCAAATACCGGTAAAGCCGTGCGCGAATCAGTATGGAGAAAAGAGAGTCCTGTACATTGTCCGGAGGATGATGGGGCTGACCCGTCAAAGACGACTCTCAACTTAGTGGACTCGCTAAGTGTCTTGAATACAGCGTGGTGACAAAGAAAATATGAAGGACTTGGCAATAAAACAGGTGACTCTGAGAGATGACCAATTACTGTGAGAACTGCTCGAACACTGGGGGGCAGACGGCCTAACCACAGTTTTCTTAACGGCTCGTCTGTAATTCCGCAGTTTTTTGCTAAATCATTTTTCTTAGTAACTGAGACGGCTTTTGTGTACCCAGGTCCATATCATTTACTAACCTCTGGAACTGTGACTCTGCGCTCTCCTCAAATGCTGTTAATAGGCGCTGTTTTAATGTTTCATACTTTGCGGTTGCCGGCGGAGATTGCACTATGTCGCTAACTTGCCGCAATGCTTCCTTGCTTAATTTTGACAGCACTAGATCGAATTTCACGCTATCGCCTTGTTTTTGTGGTGCCATAATCGATTCGAACCGGCAAAACCACATCCTAGGCATGTCTTGCCAGAATTCCGGTGTCCTCATTTGCACCGTGACCATGGACACGTCGCTGGGGCCTACTTCCGCTACAGCTTCCGGTTTTCCGACCGGTGCCGGGGTCTTCGCCGCTCCAGGACTTTGTGTAGGTAACATTTTCACTTAACACAAACAAAAAACGTGATTCATTATCTGACTCTAATTATAAGTTAAAACGCTCTCGCTAGGTCCGCGAAATATGAGCCGCCTACGTCGGGGTCACCAGTTTAGGGATTCGTCTAACCCTAATTGTGTGAACCAAATAATAGATAAAATAAACTGTATACTGTGTTTATTATAAGTATACACAATTATACAATGTCGAAATCTTTACAGTTTTAGACTAAATATATATGACCTAGCGAGGCGGGGTTCCGTAGACGACTGGCGAGCCGAGCCACTATTACGGGCGTCTTGGAATTAGCTGAATTGACAATTGCAACATTGTAGGGTCGCTACAAAGGCGTTCAATATCCTAAAGCTACTGACACATTAAAGGACCAATTTTATGTTGATGATTGCATGTCCAGTTGTGATAGCGTTGCCGAGGCAGTACAAGTTAGCCAAGAACTCAGAGAACGTTTACATCGTGGTGGCTTTAAACTTAAGAAATAGCGCCGAATTTATAAGAAGTATAGAACCAAATGAGAGGTCGACAAATGCACACATAGATTTGAACATAAATGGGATCATCAAAGCGCTTGGTATTCAGTGGAACTTAGCTGAAAATCAATTTTAATACAACATAACTTTACCTCCGATGAATAGTAAAGTTACCATACGTAGCATCCTCTCAGATATACAGAAGTTATACGACCCATTAGGTTGGATAGCTCCATATACCGTGTTAGCAAAGATTCTAATTCAGAGACTGTGGCTAGAAAAGGTGAATTGGGATGATGACCTCAACAATCTATTGGTACAAGAGTGGGAAAAAATTCGCTCAGACCTTGAAAATGTCAACGAGATCCACATAGATGGATAGGAATAACCAATGCAAATAAAGACACTGTAGAACTGCATGGCTTCAGTGATGCCTCAGAGCAGGCCTATGCTCCAATAGTATATTGTCGTCTTAAAAATCAAGATGGTTCATACAAGACGTCCCTCATCGCTGCGAGAACGAGAGTAGCTCCACTTAAAACTTTATCCTTACCACGTCTCGAACTGTGTGGAGCATTGTTTACCTCTAGATTACCTCAACAAGTTGCAACAGCGATGAAGATACCATCTTCACAAGTATTCGCATGGATGGATTCATCGATTGTCATATCTTGGTTATTTGGAGAACCGGGACGATGGAAGACCTTTGTCGCCAATCGCGTTGTTGAAATATTATCCAACGTTAACAGCAGCCAGTGGCATTATGTCAAATCGCCTGATAATCCTGCAGATATAGCATCCAGAGGAATGTTTGTAAAGGACTTAAAGAAATGTGATCTTTGATGGAAGGGGCCAGAATGGTTATCAAAAGAAAATATAGAATTTACAAGACCAAACATCACACTCACTGAATTAGAAATTAAAAAGACAAAAATACATACATTGATGCTAACAAATTATACAGAAGAAGAAGAAGAAGAAAAAAAGATATCTAAGAGATTTGAAGAATTTGACACATTAAATGAATTACTAAGAACAATTATATACTGTAAGAGATTTTTAAATTTTAAGACCAAAAATAAAAAACAAAATAATAATGAAAATATTAACACTACAGAAATGGAAGAAGCATTAAACATTTGTTTAAAGAGAGTACAAGAAGACGAATTTAATGAAGAGATTCTCTCGTTGAAGACGAAGAAACAAGTCAAAAGAACAAGCAAACTCAAAACATTAGATCCATATTTGGATGAAAAAGAAATTCTAAGGGTGGGCGGAAGATAACGGAACGCAAATTGAGAAGAGAATAGTAAGCACCCTATTATATTGGGCAGAAGCAATAACCTTATTCCACTCATCATCGCTGAAGCTCACACCAGAACCTTGCATGGAGGAATCCAGCTGGTGCTATGCCATTTACGATCCAAATACTGGATACTTAGAGCCAAGAGCCTGGTTAAGAGACACATCCACCGATGTCTGATATGTGCCAAGCAAAATGCAAAGGCCAGAACGCAAGTTATGGGTGATTTGCCTTCAATACGTGTGACACCAGCCCGACCATTTAGAAATGCAGGTGTAGATTTCGCCGGTCCGTATCAAATACTGTTGAGAAAGGATCCAGGAGCTAAAACACATAAAGCGTATATCGCTATTTTTATTTGTATGTCAACTAAAGCAATACATTTAGAATTGGTCGGAGATATGACATCTGAGTCATAGTATCAAAAGTGGTGATTCTATAGTTAAACGATGTATCACTAAGTTGTGTGCATTACCTGTTGAAACTTGTTGATCATTATATAAATTATAATTTGTTTGCCCACCTTAGTTTTTGATGTAAATTTTGTAAATTTCAAAGCATGTAAATGTAAACTTAGTTTTAAAAAAAGTGCATCCGTTATCAATGTATACCTAGATCTTTGTATGAAAAGACTTCACTAGTCCTTTGGTGGGCGGTTTATGTTAAAGCGATTATGTTAGATCGGTATAAATGCCTAACACGCTGTCTCATGCAGTTAGTAGCAAAATAAATTTCATTGAGGACAGACGTTTCTTATTTTGTACGAATACAAAATATTAGAAAATCAACCTTATTACTATAACAACGACCGTTATATGTTAACAAGTGGTTAGAGGGGCTCAAGCAGGAGTCGATCGCCACCGGCGAAGCTCGCGGCTCCACAGAGCTGCAAACTGCATCTGCCCAGCAGCAGCAGATGAAGCTACCAGCGGAACCAATGCAGCCGCGTCCAATACCGGCTCGTACGACATGGTACACTCCCCTGAGTATACAGCCGCAGAATTCAGCTCCATCAGCTCTGGATGTCAAGGAACCTCACATACCACCTACTGTACCGCCAGCACTAAATGGACCGTCATCGTCAGCACTGGCACTAATGGAAAGTAAAACCAGTACGTCGGAGGCCACGATACGAATGTTGGCTAGTGCATTAAGTAACCTCACATCTAAATCAACCCCTAGCGAAGGGAACGCCAATTTATTGAGCCGCATATGCACACCACGAGATTTACCTGAGTTCTCTGGTGACCCTCTGGAATGGCTGCAATTTCAAAAGGCGTACGACGAGTCGACAGATGTTTGTAACTTCACCGAAAAGGAGAACCTTTGAAGACTATGGAGATGTCTTCGCGGTGCTGCTAAAGATTCCGTTTCCGCACTGCTTATCAGCGCGACATCACCTGACAAAATATTAGCTTCTTTAGAGCTACAGTTTGGTAACCCTGAGTACATAATATCACGAATAGTACAAGATATTAAAAGGTTACAACCAATGTCAAATGAATATCACAGAGATATAATTGCATTTTCATGTAAAATACAGAACTTCGTAGAAGCAGTCCGAGCAGTTGGGTGAGAAGAATATTTGTATGGAATGAATATAGTGTCGATTATTCTGTGCAAATTCCCAACAGTACTAGTACCAAAATGGACTGAATACAGTTACTCGCTTATCGCTCAAAACAGAAAACCACGTCTTGTGATATTATCAGAATTTCTTTGTGATGAAGCCATGAAGGTATCTACTACAACAAATAATTACTACACTACAAGACGCAGTGATAACTTAAAGCAAAAGACTCCGAACTACCCATCTACATATCAAACGGTTTTAATGCAAACTGAACGAACCGCTAGTGAATTATGTACATTTTGTAATACATCCTTACATTAACTAACTGAATGTAAAAAGTTCAAAAGAGCATTATGCAAGGTGCGATGGGAACACGTAAAACGCAACAACTTATGCTTTAAGTGTATAGTTGCCCGTCACGACCGAGAAACATGCGAGGCACCTGCTTATGATAAGGATGGCTGCAATCAGGCGCATCACAAATTACTACATTACTCGTTTAATCGCGCGTGTAACAGTGCGGGAGTGCGTGTGTTCAATTCCGAAGCTTTACAAAATAAACAAAGTGAAAGTGAAACCGTCACCCATATCAACGCGAGTGATGCATTCAAAATATTGCTTAAAGTTGTTCCTGTTCACGTACACGGACCGAACGGTGTGTTTAGTACGTCCGCCTTGTTAGACGACGGCTCCACTGATAAGCAGTGAGCTAGAGGCGCGCGATGGGGTTGCGCGGCCGCCCGCATTCGATGCGAGTGAGCGGCGCGTGGACGGGGAATGAGCTGGTATGCAACGCCACGGTAATGAATGTAAACATATCAGCTATGGACGATAAAATAAATAATATTAGAATGAACAGTGTTAATGAACTGAATTTACCTATAGAAAAGTATTCAACTGTGAATTGTAGTCAGTTTAAACATTTATTGGATATTAATCATAAATTATGTTTGTCAGATATAAAGCCCGACTTGGTAATTGGTCAGGATAATCATCATTTATTGTTACCGCTAGATATTAAATTAGGGAAACCCAATGAGCCGTCTGCTACGTTAACTCCCTTAGGCTGGTGCGTTCACGGTATTGTGCCCATGCTGCAGACCGCTACGCATACTCTTTGTCTTATGCAGTCGAAATTAGAACATACGGACAATGCGCGCCTTCTGCAAAACATTCATGAGGAAGTGCGCCGCTCGTTTGCGTTAGATTCCCTCGGCGTCTTAAGTAAACCTAGACAGAATGCAGATGATACTCGTGCTGTTCAGTTACTGCAACAAACATCCAAACTGTTCGACGGACGCTGGTTTGTAGGGCTGCCCTGGAAAGACGAAAACTGTAAAATGCCAGATAGTTTTCCCAGCGCCCTGAATAGGTTCATAAGTATTGAAAAAAAATGGTTAAGGATCAAGGTTTGCCCCGTTCAACCATTGACTATGTCCCGAGCCGAACTACAAGCTGCATTGTTGGCTGCTAAGTTAATCGATACGATTACGAACGTGCATAAATTTAAAATTACTCGACGTTTTATATGATGCGACTCAACAACTGCGCTTCATTGGATAAGGAATAACATGCGAAACTATAAAGTTTTTGAAGCTAATCGTTTAGGTGAAATTGACGATCTAACACGCATGGAAGAATGGAGGTATATTCCTACTAAGATGAATGTAGCTGACTTAGGTACCAGAGAGACATTTGATCAATCTGTATTCGACAGTAATTGGTTCGCTGGTCCAGATTTCCTGTACAACACGGAAGCGTCCTGGCCCGTGGATGTGATTCAGACTGTAAATATCGAGGCAGAAACTGCGTGTGTTGTGGTAAGTGAAAACGAAAGTGTATCCACTGCCGATATACCCATGCCTGATCCAAATAATTTTTCCTCTTGGTTACGGCTGCAGTGGGCAACAGCTACTGTATTGAGGGCTGTAAATATATTCAAAGGTGGCAGTGCTGCCATGGACTGCAGTTTGATGAAGCAGGCTGAACGCATGATCATACGTTATTTACAAGCAACATCCTTTGGCGAAGAAATTTTTGCGATAAAAAAGGAGAAGGCATTGAGTAAGACAAGCAAGTTGATAACTTTATCTCCGTATCTGGACGATTATGGACTTCTTCGCGTTGAAGGCCGCAAAGATGCAGCGATGAACGTAGACTTGGAACCGAAAAGACCTGTAATATTGCATGGACGCCATCAAGTAGCACAACTGATTGTCCTTCGTTATCATGTTAATGCTGCCCACGGCAATCACGAGACTGTAGTCAATGAGTTAAAGCAAAAATATTGGATTTTACACTTGAGACCAACTGTGAAACATATAGCATCTAAGTGTTTAGTATGCAAAATTAGAAAAAGCATGCCTCGCGTGCCAAGAATGGGAGACTTACCTGCAGCTCGTGTCTCACATCATCAGAGACCCTTTTCGTTTTGTGGTCTCGATTTGTTTGGTCCTATAGAGGTAGCTATTGGTAGACGCCGAGAGAAAAGGTATGGAGTTCTCTTTACGTGCTTGACAGTTCGAGCCGTTCACATTAAAGTAGTAACATCACTTTCCACAGATTCTCTCATCATGGCCATACGTAGAATGGCTGCTCGACGAGGCTGGCCGAAGCACCTTTATTCGGACAATGGTACCAACATGAGAGGCGCTGACCGAGAATTGCAGAGGTCGCTGAGTGACTTAGACAAAGAGGCCCTTAAAAGCGAAGGAGTAAATAATGATATAGAGTGGCATTTCATTCCGCCTGCTAGTCCACATTGAGGGGGAGCTTGGGAAAGGCTCATCAGGTCCATTAAAACTTCGCTGAAAGTCATACTGAAGGAACGTGCTCCTAGAGAGGAGACTTTAATAACCCTACTTGCTGAAGTGGAGAACATAGTCAACAGTCGACCGTTATCATATGTTTCCGTGGAACCAGGGAGTAGCGAATCTTTGACTCCTAATCATTTCCTCCTTGGGACATCATCCAACCTACCAGTTGTCGGTGCGTTTAGTAGTGATGATCTGTGTTTGAGAAAGCAGTGGCGAAAAGCACAAAGACTAGCCGACATGTTTTGGAGACGATGGGTGAAAGAAGTTTTACCAGAAATGTTACCGCGTAAGAAATGGACAGGGGAACAATTGCCGCTTCAAGTTGGTGACTGCGTCCTGGTGGTAGATCCAAATTCACCTCGCAATGTTTGGCCAAAAGGTGTTGTGCAGGCTGTTTACGCTGGCAGCGACCAAAGAGTGCGACTAGTCGATGTCAGAACGAAGTCCGGTTGGCTGCGCCGGTCTGCAGCGCGTGTTGATCCTATTCTTACAAATGGTGAGTGCTGAATCAGCACTAGGGGGGAGAGTGTTAACGACGCGCTCATATATTTATATTTATAAGAATTTAATATTTTTATTTGAAGGTAGTAGCTAAAATTTTTTTTTATTGTTTACCCTATTTTTATGGTCTTGTTCAACGGTTCGCGTGCGAGCGGCCGCCGTTCTTGTAGCACGATCAGTCCGCAAACAACCTCTGGCGATGCTTCACGTCGCTTTGAGCGTGCTTATTTCCATGTGCTTTTGAATATAAGAACCTTATAGAAATCAGTGCGTTTCAATTCGTGTGTGTACCCCCAGATTCGTCACAATGATGTAACTAAAAATTTTCCGTTTACGCAATTTTTCCTTTATCTGTGGTATAAGACGTTGCTTCGTACCAAATTTCAAGATTTTGAGTTCACGGGACCTTTTAGGTTTGGATTCCCTTGCGAGTGTCGAAAATTTGCTTCTATTAGTCTTTGCCGTAGCTCAGTCACAGTTTCGATTGACTTCGCAAAAACTTTTTCTTTCACCGCTCCCCAGTAAAAGAAATCTAATGGATTTAAATCTAGGGAACGGACTGGACACGAGACAGTACCAGATTGCCCGATCCATCTGCCTAGGTATTACTCATCGAGAAATTCTCTCATTGAGCTGGCATAATTAGCTGGGCAACCATCTTGCTGAAACCACATAATTATCTCTAAGAATATTAAGTGACACACATATTCACTGTAAATCGATACTGTGATTTATCTCGTCTCATTAAATGAGGATATTCGATATGCCACTTGTGTAAGTTGTGTAAGTTCATGTAACCATCTTTTTTAAATGTCGACTCATCCGACCACAAATTTTTTTCGAAGAATCGCTGATCTTCCCGTTGTTTTTGTAGCATTGTTTCACAAAAGGCAACACGGGGTCGATGATCCCAGGATAGTAGAGTTTGTACTCGCTGTACGTGTTACGGGTGAAGCTGATTTATTTGCAAAATTTGATGGGCTGTACTTTTGGGTACTCCTTTGCTTCTCTCTATTCCATGTACAGAAATACTCCGATCTTCTTCGACAATGTCTAGTACTACGTCCGCGTAAGGGAGACGATATCTTCCTTCACCATGTACTTGGTTCGGGAGTCGGCCCTCTAAAAAGAGTAACCGGTGCACATTTGTAAAGACTCGATGATCCGGAAAACGAGATGCATTTGGGTACCTCTCACGATAAAGTCTAGCTGCAGCGTTGGATTGCATCTACATTCTTTATAAATTAGATGCATGTTGGCATATTCTTGTGTCATGTATGCAGACATGGTGGCACTACACAATTACACAATCAACGATAGTCCGGAACAAATCAAAGGTCGTCGCTAAAGAAACCAAACAGTCCGAATCCGAATTACAAGCAATCAAGTCCAATAAACGAAGCAGAAAGTGGTAAGTACGAAATCAACACGAACGAATACAGAAAGATGCGCAAGAAAGCGAAGGAGGAAAACGTACTGATGTGTATTGTTTGTGCGTTAGCAAATAATTGGCGTCACTATCTGTCTCACTTCCACTCCGCGACTATGCGAAAAATTAATTTTGAATATTTAATTTAGATTAAAATGGCATATTCCTCTAATCTGAAGCTGGCTTTAAAATTTAGGTAAGAGTATACAGAAGCATTATTCAGGATTACAAAACAAAAGAAAATGTTTGGAAAAGTCAAGGTTTGTAGCAACAACAGTGAAAAAGCCATCACAGGGTGTAAATTTTATCGATTTTTTTTAAATGCTAGATTTTTTTTCAATATATGACTTAGATTTTTTTTATATTTTTCTGATAACTTAATATGACTTAGTCTATCACCCGCTTTCGGCTTGACGTCGGCTTCTGGGACGCCCTGTATACGCCATAGAATACAGAGGCATTGACTACTAGCCGCTAGGGCCTAGCTGCACTAGTCACAACACAGTGGTCCAGTGGCTGGACTCCAGCCATCGAAGCGAGCCATTAGCTGTGCTCATGAATGTATATGTATCAGCCGGTAATAGCTGGATGTCAACGCAAGACCACAGTTGTTCGGCACAAATAGTAAATAACTCACTTGAAAATCTGATACCTGGATGGGCATTGTAGTCTCCTAGCATTATAACATTTTCTACGCCACTCTCAATTATTGAAATAATTTCACCTTGACACTCCGTGTATTCTACGAGATTATTATATATGGAAAAATAAATACTGGCCTATTTCTTTATTCAACCTTAATACACACTAAACAATCACTTTGGCTGGGTATGACACTAACCGACCGAAACATTAATTTATTCCACAGTAACGCCACCCCTCCATAAGGTCTCCCTTTAAGAATACCAGTACACGTATCCACCGCCGATTTACCCACGTATGCAAATTCCTTATCAATGCTTGCAATGTCGGCCACAGCACACAACCTTCTAATGCAGCCCGTCGAACGGATGAAATTTTTACAATTTAATGTTAAAAGAGTTGCGTTCCTGGCACAGTCCATTACACACTGACAAAATCAGAAATTATTTATATCATTTATATCTTTCTGGTACTGCTCGGTGAACTGTTGATCCAAAACTTCAAATAAATAATTGGCAAGATAGCCGGCGCCATTGATGGGGCCGCATCGTCGTATTGAGTGCGTTTGAGAATGCTTACTTGATAAAACATTATTCTAAAATGTTAATTCTGTGAGTTAATTAATTGATTATCACTTGACAGTGTATGGTTTCTTATATTTTGTTACATGTTTTTTGTAGGTGATTTAAGTATTTTCTGAATGTTTGGCACCCTTGCCCGTAGATGTTGTCTTTATAGTAATGAACGACAATTTTCCAATTATCTCGTTTTACTTGCATGTCAGTAATCTTGTTGAAATAAATCACTGGGTTTGATTTCAGTGGCGTATTGTAAAAGGATCATGTACATGGTGTATCATAAAAGGATCATGTATATTAAGTATAGTCTTGAAATATAGAATAGCTAGCACCAGTGAGGAAAAGTTGACACGTGACCTCAAATTTCGTTTTACCTTATTTTGATCGACTGATTCTTTGTGCGTTAGCTTCTGCTTTTCAACTATTTTTTAAGCTAGTACTTCTAGCTTTTTACGGCCCCACAGTTCACACAGGCCGACGGCCATGAAGTTGCATTAAAATACCATTGGATGTTCATGTTGATTATTTCCCCCATCAGTGGCTCGTTGTTAATGAAATGAAAAATGAAATGAAATTTGATTATTCACACAAAATAGAGTTGGTAATTACATGTTGGTTGGTGGTCAAATCGATTTTAAACGTCTATTTTGCCAAACGCAGGGCATGTGAATGACAATACAAACTAGTAATAATTCAATATATTATACATTTGATAAAAAAATAAATAAATTAAGTTTATAATTAAATAATTACTAATAAATCGTATGTCATATTAATTCATTTAATGCAAATTTTTGAATCTAAATATTCCTTAATCGAGTAAAAGCATTTCATTTTTAGCCACATCTGTAGTTTGGTTTTAAATATCGGTAGACTAAGTTCCTTTACGGAGTGTGGTAACTTATAATAGAGTGAAATACAATTTGGATAACAATTTCTTTTGTAATATTGTGAATGCATTCTGGGCAACATCAACATACCGTGGTGTCTCATTAGTCTGGAGGTATTTGCGTTTTTAAATTTAAATATATGAGGATGTGTCTTAACAAAGATGCAACATTTTAAAATGTACATAGAGGGCAGAGTAAGTAAATTTAGTTCCGGGAATAACTGCCTGCATGACGTAAGTGGCGGAACGTAACATATAGCTCGAACGCCCTGTTTTTGCGGTATAAAAGCTTTGTTTGTATCTACGGAGTTTCCCCACAGGAGTATACCGTATTTAAGGTTGGATGCAACATAGCCGTGATAGGCCATCAAAGCAGCGTTTTGATTTACTTGGGTTGTTAATCGCCATAATGCATATGCAAATCTATTCATCATATTACAATTTTTTTTGATGTGATTTTTCCGTGAGCATTGATTGTCAATCTCTATACCTAAAAAAGTAAGTGACTCTGATTCCATTTTAGGCTTATCATTTATAAGTATATTAAAATTATTTGATTTAGGTTTGATATTATAAAATTTCATATATTTGGTTTTATCTATATTTAAATGTAAATTATTATTTTTAAGCCATCTTGAGATGTAATTTATAGTTATATTAATTTCCTCATTATAATTTAAATTAGGTTTTTTAGTAATAACTACTGAAATATCGTCAGCAAACAACATTACATTGGTGAGGGGTAGTAATGGATAAGTCATTAATATAAATTATAAAAAGTAATGGTCCCAGGATTGTGCCTTGTGGCACACCTACATTATTTATAGCAAGTCCAGAACTAAATGATATTTCCTCTTTAGTTTGATATAAATCAAATATAAATTTTTAATTTCTACGTATTGACTCCAAATTCGAAGATACGATTCTAACCATTTTAGTGCTACTCCTCTCAAACCATATTTTTCACATTTGTATAGAAGAATATCATGCGAGGCAAAGTCAAAAGCTTTGCTCATATCAAAGAAAACCGCTGTTGTATCTATATTCCTATCAATATTTTCAGTCACAGTTTTTATTAAGTTAAATACTGCAAGCGCAGTGGATTTTCCTTTGCGGAATCCATTTTGTTCGTGCTTTATCATCTTATTCATCCGATGTTGCATGATTATTAGATATAATATTTTTATCACTTATTGTATTTGTAATGTCAATGAAGAAGTTGTTGAATATATTGCAAATGTCAGAGGGATTATAAATGGCTGTGCCGTCATTATTTTTAATATTGTTAATGTAGTTATTATTTGTCAAACAGTTATCGTAAGATTTTATCAAATTCCATGTCGATTTACAAATGTTACACAATATACAAATACCTCCACGTCGCATATTAGCTCTGGAGTAGTAATCAGCGACGTAAAAATGCCTAATATTAATATTTTTTTCATCTCCTAATTTCAAGAATGTCTCGCTAAGACAGATAACCTCTACGTTTTGGCCTAATCTAGATAGATCATCGAGAGCTACCTGAAAAAAAATCCACTTTACTCAATATTCCTGCTATATTTTGGTGACATAATATAAAGGTGTCCATGTAGTTGCTCTCGAAAAAACACATCCTCACCATTTAGGTGACCAAGTGGTGAGTTATTAATAACATTTTCATTTACCATAACAACATTCTCATATTGACTAAGTTTTGAGTTTCTTTTAGAAAATTTGTGAGGAATTCGTCGGAAAAAGTCAAGCAATGTAGTCTGAATTTTAGACTTAGGTCGATTCTTATTACGTAAGACACTGTGAGATTCAGATTTAAAATGTGAGGTTAGTCTTGTTTTCTTTTTGGAGTCGTACTTATTTTTATAAAATGGTAAAAAAATCTCATCATTCAATGTGAATAATGGTTTGCAGCTCTTTGTACTCATGCTGGAGAGCTCTACTTGCTCTGAGGAAGTTGGTTTCATTATCAATACGTAGGTGACGAGAAGTCCCTCTTCTGGCGGGTATTCTCTTCAAAGCTGCTAAAAAGGTGGATGATGTTGGATACTAATTCTAGATATATGGCCTTGCATACAATTACAGCCTCATAAAATTTTGTGCACCTTATACCTCGCTACCCCTTTGTTACTTTTTATCATGTACATACAATTCTACCATAAATTTTGTTATCACATAGATCTATACGAATTGTCAGCTCCAAAATTTAAAAAGCATCTTATAGAATCTTTACTAAACAACTGTGTATGATGAACGGATATAGGAAAGGTAGGCAACCATACCTGAACTGGCATATGTTATGGTCTATGTTGGATCTTAGTTTTATATAAGTACTTAAAATTTAACAACATCGCTGAATCAAAATTCGTGAATGATGTTGTTGGTTACACATTTATAATTGGACTTGTATTAATAATTATACCTATGTTTCTTTAAGTACATAATGTATAACTATTTATTGTCCCTAATAAAATAAATGTTTATAAAAACAGATAGGCTAGGTACCGTTCGTCTATGCTCACGGCTTTTTATAAAAAAGATCATCATTTCTGATAAGCTTCTTGGCCCTCCTCTCAATGGACTCAAGCGCCTGGAGCTGGTATTGGGCGGAACCATCCCAAAAGGCGGAAAAGAAGAGAACAGTACTCCATACACGATTGAACTTGCGCTAATCCATCTCCAGTCGACCGGTTTCGGCGAAACCCATATTGTCAGTCACTAAGGCGGTCTTTTTCTTTTGGATACGACAGGAGGCTATGGTTTAGTACACGTTCCATTGTCTAACAGAGAATGGACATGATCGAGATGGGCCTGTAATTGGCAGGATCAGCACGACTGCCCTTTTAAGATACAGGTTGAACGTTGGCCATCTTCCAGGACTTCGGTACTTGTTCTTTAGCCACAGACAAACGATATAGGCGTGTCAATACATCACTAGCTCACTAGCTAACTCAGGAGAGCAAGTCCTAAGTATACCATCTGGTATGGCTGGTATACCATCCGGACCAACTGGCTTTATTCATGTCCAGTTCACGCAATACTTTTCTTACTTCGGTTTGTCTAATACGTATTTTAGACATAAAAATCCCACAATTTGACAAACCGGAAGGTATAGCATTGCCAGGATCCAAACATGAATATTCGGCAAATAATTTGGCAAAGAGATCAGCCTTTCCTTTGCAGTGCCAACGACCCGTCCGATATTATATTATAAATATTATATTATATTATATTATATTATATTATATTATATTATGTTACGTTACGTTACGTTACGTTATGTTATGTTATGTTATGCTATGCTATGCTATGCTATGCTATGCTATGCTATGCTATGCTATGCTATGCTATGCTATGCTATGCTATGCTATGCTATGCTATGCTATGCTATGCTATGCTATGCTATGCTTTGCTATGCTATGCTATGCTATGCTATGCTATGCTATGCTATGCTATGCTATGCTATGCTATGCTATGCTATGCTATGCTATGCTATGCTATGCTATGCTATGCTATGCTATGCTATGCTATGCTATGCTATGCTATGTTATGCTATGTTATGTTATGTTATGTTATGTTATGTTATGTTATATTATATTATATTATTTTATATTATATTATATTATATGAACGTTCGATTCTCCTTTAATACACTGAAGTTGTTATGTCTTAACTTAGTCGCAAATAAACCATCAAGTAGATCACACGTTCGTTTTCTTTAAAAGTGCAAGTACAACCCAAAGTAGCTCTTATCACCGCGAACATATGGTCCTTCGAGCCGGATAGAAGCTTATCAGCAATAAGAGGATCGTCGTCGTCGGCCCGCACGTGAACAATAGAACCGCATTCCTGAGCTATTGAATCGAAGAAAACAAGTGATTTTGTCGTATTTTAACCAAATTATCGAAGATTGTGTTGTTTGATTTATACTGCAAATTATTTAAGAAGTGGATAAAGGCTGTTTAGTAGTAGTAAAGGAAGTTATTTAGTATGGAACCACTACGGATATTAGAAGATATAGCAAATAAAATAAGAAAAACTCAAGTTAATCTAAAAAAGTGTTCAAAACAAAGACTAACGAAGGGATATATAGAAAGTAAAATAGAGTGTATAAATGGATACTGGGATAGTTTTGTTACGGCGCACACGTCATTAATTAAAGGTATACCAAAGGAAAAACAAAGTGAAGTCCCATATTTAGCCAATGAAGAATACGATACGATTGAAGATATTTATTTATGTACTAAGGCGGACTTAAAAGACTTGTTAGAACGCTTAGTACAACCGAACCCAGTGCAGTCAGCTAGCGAATTATCACAACACTCTCCTCAACAATCCTCGATTTATGCTAAATTACCAAGAATCGAACTCCCGACGTTTGCAGGCAGCTACGAAGATTGGACTACCTTTGACGATTTGTTTACTTCGCTCGTGCATAATGACAAATCACTAAGTAACGTGCAGAAACTACACTATTTGAAATCTAGTGTCACAGGTGAAGCTGAAGCATTGTTAAAACATATTCAGGTAACTGAAAGCAATTATGATCAAGCACGAGACATACTCAAGAACCGTTATGGCAACAAAGATTGATTGTGAACTCCCTACTCAAACGATTATTTAATCAAAAAAAGTGTATTAGTCAAACGGCCAGTCAAATAAAGATGCTCTTAGATACAACTGAAGAATGTTTAAATAGTTTATTAAATGAAGGAATATCTATAACATCATGGGACCCAGTTATAGTTTACCATGTAGTACAGAAATTAGATCTCGACACTCATAAAAATTGGGAGGAGTATGCCTACAACTTGAAAACAAATGAGTTACCTACCTGGCGTGATTTGAAACAATTTTTGGAAGGAAAATTTCGCACATTAGAGTTGGTTATAAATACTAACAATTCATCATCGGTAAGGGAGAAGAGTAATACATACAAGGGAAAATCATTCCATATTTCATCATCATCGTCTGTTCATGCATGTACAAAATGCGAAGAAAACCATACCTTGAGTCACTGCAAGGAGTTTAGCAAATTGCTACCTAAAGAAAGGAGTGAATTTGTACAAAGCAAAAATTTATGTTACAATTGCCTAGTCGAGGGTCATTCTGCATGGAAATGTCGAGTGCCAACTTCATGTCGGATTTGTAAGAAAAGACATCACTCCTTACTTCATGAAAGAAGAGATTTGCAACATACAAGCAATGTACAAGCTCACCACGGCCACTTTGAAAACGACACTGAAAACGAACACAAAGAAAACGAAGATTCAAACGACGCAATACCTACCCATTTTGCAGCGAAGAAGTCCACAGCCTTGCTAGCCACAGCGTTAGTTCCGATAAAAGATGAAAAAGGACGTATCACAATGTTGCGCGCGTCAATAGATCAAGGATCTCAAGCTAACTTTATTACGGAAAGAGCAGCACAAATGTTAAAGTTAAAGAGGACATCAGCTAAAGGAAACATCACTGGTGTAGGTTCAACGCAAACGACAGTCAATCACGTGGTACAATTCGAATTACTTTCAAGACACGACGATGAATTCAAACTCAATGTTAAGGCGTATGTCATGGCCACGCGATTAACCACACACCTACCAACGAAGACAATACAAACCCCTAAGAACATTTGGACACACCTAAGAGGACTTACGTTGGCTGATCCAAACTTCTATCAAGAAGGAAGAGTTGACCTTCTCCTAGGTGTTGAAGTTTACTCCCAAATTTTGAAGAGTGATTTGATCAAGGGTCCACCCGGCTTACCAAGTGCTCAAAATACAAGTTTGGGTTGGATCCTATTTGGGACAGTACAGGACACACCTCCGGCTAATGAAATTATTGCCATGCATCATCATATTGATCTAGATACAATGCTTAAGAAATTTTGGGAAATAGAGCCTGATTTAAAAAAAGAAATATACAAAGAGGAAGAAGCATGTGAAAGGTTCTACGAAAAAACATACACCAGAAATGAAGAAGGCAGATATGTGGTAAAATTACCATTTAAGACTGAGAACATTAAATCCACGGAAGGTAACACTAGAGAAATAGCGATACGAAGACTTAGACAACTGGAAAGACGCTTTAGCAAAGATGTTGTTTTAAAGGAAGAATACAAAAAAGTATTAAAAGAATACAAAACACTAAATCACATGGAAGAAGTTCCTGAAAATGAAAAGGCAAATCCAGCTGTGTACCTACCTCACCATGCAGTGCTCCGGGAAGACAAAGTAACTACTAAGGTACGCGTAGTATTTGATGCATCTTCGAAGGGTTCAAATGATGTATCTTTAAATGACGAACTGCTGGTGGGTCCGCAGTTACAGGAAGATATGAGATCGATCATTATGAGATGGAGAATAAAGATATATTGCTTCACCGCTGATGTAACTATGATGTATAGACAAATATTGGTCACGAAAGAAGACACAGACTACCAACGCATTCTCTGGCCAGACAGCACTGGAACAATCAAAGATTATCGTCTTCTACGAGCAACGTTTGGTACAGCTTGCGCACCTTACCTTGCTGTAAAAACACTTCAACAAATTGGAGAAGATGAAGGGAAACATCATCCAGTAGCTGCTAAAACTATAAAAGAAGATTTTTTTATGGACGACTTGATATCTGGCCAAGATACTATACCTGAGGCTGTTGACGCGGCGAAGAATGTCACTGCTATACTACAAAGAGCAGGGTGGACTATTCACAAGTGGGCATCGAACAGCCCAGAATTTCTGAAACAGTTTGATCCGTCGGAGCGATGTTCACAGGTGAGCGTTGACATCAAGGTAGATGGGACGATAAAGGCTCTTGGACTGTCCTGGAAGATAGGAAAAGATGAATTTCAATACCATAATCAGCTGCCGTCGTCTGGTGATGTCATAACTAAAAGAACAATATTAGCTGAGATCCAACGCCTCTTTGACCCGCTCGGATGGCTTGCTCCTGCTCTGCTACCTGCAAAAATAATGATACAGAAGTTATGGTTGAAGGGAACCGGCTGGGATGATAGTCTTGATCCTGAAACAAAAGAAGAATGGTTAAACATAAAGAAAAGTTATGAAAGTTTAAAAGACATTAAGCTAGAAAGATGGATGCATATTACTAAAAATAAAATGAAAGAGGCTACAATACATGGATACTGTGATGCATCCACCACAGCATACGGTGCAGTTGCTTACCTTAGGGTCCGCACTGAAGATGGAGGCTATAAAATAAGTCTAATTGCTGCTAAAACAAGAGTGGCACCAGTTAAGGCACTGTCTCTGCCACGTTTGGAACTATGTGGCGCAGTTCTATTGTCACAGCTATTAAGACAAATTAGTGAAGCCACTCGCATACCGCAAGGTCAAATTTTTGCATGGACAGATTCAACTATCGTTCTGTCATGGTTAGCAGGTGATCCAGCAAGATGGCAGACATTCGTAAGAAACCGAGTGATAACAATTTTGGACAACATTGGCAACAAATGGTTTCATGTACGATCAAACGAACGAACAAAAATCCAGCAGATATTGCCTCTAGAGGTATGTTGCTTCCAGAATTGAAGGATAATGCTTTGTGGTGGCAAGGACCAGATTGGCTGAAAGATGAGGAAATACATTTAGAAAAAAATTGCAATTTAACAACAGATTTAGAAATGAAAAAGAATATCTTAGTTAACACAATAATAAAAGATGATAATAAAGAAGAAAGGGATTTACTTACCAAGTTTGAAGATTTTGAGACGTTGACAGAACTGTTGAAGACAATTACTTACTGCAAAAGATTCCTGAAATACAAAAAGAATATGAATGATAGTATAGATTACCCACTTACCACAGAAGAATTAGAAAATTCATAACAAACATGCATTAAGATAGCTCAAAGCAAATATTTTGAAGCAGAAATTGAAGATTTAAAGAACAAAGAAAGAGTTAAAAGACAAAGCAATTTAAAATCGTTATATCCGTACGTAGACTCGAGCAATATTCTCAGGGTGGGCGGCAGAATTCGGCACGCCAATATAGATGAAGCCCAGAAACATCCTATAATATTGAATGCAAACAATGCACTGACACGTTTGATAGTAGCAGACGCTCATATACAAACGTTACACGGTGGCATTCAATTGATGTTAACCTACCTGAGAGCTAAGTACTGGATCATAAATGCAAAGAGAGTGGTCAAGACCTGTGTGCATAAATGTTTAATCTGCGCCAAGCACAGCGCCGCTACGAGATCGCAATTAATGGGAGACTTGCCCAAACAGCGGGTAACTCCAGCCAGACCATTCATAAACAGTGGAGTAGATTTTGCTGGCCCATACCAAGTGCTAAGATCGAAGGGACGAGGCGCGAAAACGAGTAAAAGCTATATTTGCATCTTCATATGCATGGCCACAAAGGCTATCCATTTAGAACTTGTAGGAGATTTGACATCTGAAGCATTTATTGGAGCCTTTCGAAGGTTTGTGGCGCGAAGAGGAAGATGTAATCACCTTTGGAGTGATCAAGGACGGAATTTTATAGGGGCCAACAAAGAACTGTCACGTGAATGGAAAGAAGCGAAGTTGGAATTTGAAGGCGACATTGCTGAAAAACTTGCCTTAGATGGCACCCAGTGGCATTTCATTCCGGCTTATAGCCCGAACTTTGGAGGGCTTTGGGAGGCGGGCGTGAAATCGTTGAAATATCACCTCAAAAGGACCTTAAATACCCACCTGACATACGAAGAAATGTGCACTATTCTGTGTCAGATCGAGGCCTGTCTTAATTCTCGACCCCTGTGTCCAGTGGACGATACGAATCCGGAAGGTCTTGAAGTTCTTACGCCTGGACACTTCTTGATCGGTGAGGCTCCTACCACAGTTCCATCACCGACAAACCAATTTGTCTCAATGAGTCATTTATCCCGCTGGCAATACACACAAAAGATCTTGAACGATTTCTGGCATAGATGGCAGGAAGAATATCTATCTCGCCTCCAGCAAAGACCAAAATGGTTGAAGCGAGTAAAAGAATATGATGTTGGCCAAATTGTTTTAATTAAAACAGACGGTTTGCCCCCAGGCAAATGGCTCCTTGGACGTGTTACCGAGAAACACCCTGGAATAGACGGGATCACCAGAGTCTATAGCGTCAAGAGTGGTGATCATATTGTCAAAAGACCTACGACAAAATTGTGTCTAATGCCTATAGATACTGAATCATAATACGTTGATTCTTTAGTTGATTCTGGTTAGCGTAAGAGTTATAATTTTTTTGCATGTAAAAATATATTATTGTCAATTTACATAATTGTATAATGTGGCATGGCTGTAATTTTCTTTTGATTAAGTTTGGTTGATATTGTTTACAATTTGTTGTAGTTCGGACTATATACAATTTTGTATTCAGTGCAAATTCTTATATATTTACTGTATGTATGTTTTGATAATTTAAATAAGAATTGTTTATTATAAAGGGCTTTGCAGCCCTTTGGTGGGCGGTATGTACGTTCGATTCTCCTTTAATACACTGAAGTTGTTATGTCTTAACTTAGTCACAAATAAACCATCAAGTAGATCACACGTTCGTTTTCTTTAAAAGTGCAAGTACAACCCAAAGTAGCTCTTATCACCGCGAACATTATATTATATTATATTATAGTTTTTATCAACACCTATCAGCATATCAGGTAAAGGTA
This sequence comes from Calamotropha paludella, assembly GCA_927399485.1. Classification (NCBI taxonomy): domain Eukaryota; kingdom Metazoa; phylum Arthropoda; class Insecta; order Lepidoptera; family Crambidae; genus Calamotropha; species Calamotropha paludella. The sequence goes on along the minus strand of OV656826.1, from coordinate 10,356,619 downwards.
TATAGTACAACATATTTTTGGTCCCTCACCAAGTTAATCCACGGGGTGACACCCTCTTGTGAAATAAACCGATCAACTATGTACTGTAGTTATTTTATATCCACAGTTCAAGCTCTGTTTAGTTTGGGATTCAATGATTGGCTGAGTTGTCCGAATACCATATAATTAATTATTGACGTTATTTTGTAATATGACTGACTACAGTTTCTATACTTAAATCGTGTTAGATTCCATATCGATACTTATACTGGTTACGACAAACAAACTATTCTATCAACTTAAAAAAGTAAACTGACTCTTTCTGCGGCGACAGTTATCAAGATATAGGGTACAAATTGAAGGTAGTGTTCGTACTCCACGTAGCTGATTGTTAATTAAATGTACCGCACATATTTGTTCCCGCACACTCCTGAAAAAATAAAACTACTATTAAAATATTCGTAACGCGTAGTTACAGCAGTTGCTGACAACAACTATAAACATGAAGTAATTAATAATAAAAAATCCGCATTATTTCATTTATCAGCCAAACTTAAAACTATCATCACAAAATAATATGTAACTAGCTGTCCGTCCCGGCTTCGCACGGGTGGACAAAATTCTTGAAATTTTTTTCTAGCATTAAATATAGCCTATGTTACTCAGCGTGAATATAGCTTTCTAATGGTGAAAGAATTTTTGAAATCGGCCTAGTAGTTTTTGAGTTTATTTATTAATTTCATTTCATTTATTCACTAATTTGCAACCAAACACGGGACAAAGGTTGTATACAAATATGCAATTTTCACGTGCTGCACCAGATACTGGCACGCAAATGTTAAAATTTAATGTAAATGCAGTTAAAACTTTCCTCTTTATAAGATAGTGTAGATAAATAATGGGTATAAATTTACAAATTTATACCTAGATCAAAATTTGGTTAGCAGTCATACATAGCTACTACAAACCAAATAAAATAGTAGGTTAGAGCAAAGTTCGTTCGGTTGTTAGGGAGTTTTACCAAGTTTGGTGTTCTACCTGTAATCAGTAAACATGAAGTATACTTACTGACTTATTATGCATTTGACATAATCGTCGTAGCATACGTAGGCAGAGGAGGCATTCTGCCATCCAACAAATTGGTCGTTAATATAATTAAATTTCATAGTAGAATATTCGCCGTCCTCAAAGAATAGAGCGTCATTTACATCTGATTGGGGTATATCTGTAAGTTCCGGTCCACTCACTGTGGAATATTGAAATTCTGAAACATTTAAATCGACGTCAAAAGGTTTAGAATGTGGGTAGACAGGAAAGATGTATGTCGGCCAATACGCACGCAGTTCAACCGCGCCGAACTTACTAAACTTTATGACTTCTCTAAACAAAATAGTTTTGTAAAATTAAGGTATCACTGAAACAGTATCGATTTATGATTTTTATATTTTGCATCAACGATGCTAAATATCATATCACTACGTTTTATAAAATAAAATCCTCTGTCACGTCGATTTGTCTTTCTGTTCGCAATAAACATAAAAACCACTGAACGGATTTTGATGCGGTTTTCACAAATAGATACAGAGGTGCATGATTAAATTACATTCTATCAAGAAACAACAGAGTCACAAGCAAAAACATATTTAAATATTTTATTCAACTAAATCGAAATTTATTTCGAAATCCCTGACCTACAGCAACTCCCAACTAATCCACTGGTGTGAGTCATGGCGACCGCAGCTGACTAAGGTACTGTCAACGACACCGCAAACATGACATCCAGGGTAGCTTCGTGCGCGGGACAGTGCTACAAGTGAAGACAGTGCTATAATGAATGCGCTAAATGTAAGCAGATTTTTTATACTTTGTGCGCAAACTTTAGTGCGGATTTATTTGATACTTTTTTTTGGGTTTGTTTTGTGTGTCGAAGCACAATACCCAGAGGTGATAATACGCATACACCTGTGCGTCAACAGCTACACCATGATATAAACGATTGTCGTAATTAAAGGATTTAAAAAAATGCAGATAGATTTTGAAGCACAGCTCCTAAGCAAATTTAATAAATTAATGACTGAGCAATTTCTTGAATGGAGAACTGACATCTTGGCTTAAATCGGTTTGGTGACTAATAAAATTGTGCAATTGGAAAAAATAAATAATTCGGGCTCGGGCATTAAAAATGACCAGTCTAAGTACAAGGAATTACATACTGCAAGTATTCCTTTCGTTGGGGCTAAGAACGCTAAACCAGAACAGTTCAGTTCATCGTCAAAGGACCATAGAAACTGTTCCTACTTTGAACGTTCAAAATAGTGAAGAAGGTGATTTGGAGCAGGTAAGACCAAAACGGTCGCGTGCTTTGCCTCCCAGCGTGTTTAGAGGGATGGCGGCGCCTGGAACGACGCAAATGCTAGCAGCCGGAAGATGCAGACACTTGCACCTCAACTATGTTCAAGAATGTACCACGGTTGAGTAGGTTCAAGCTTATCTTGACTCCATATGTGGCAAAGACCTGTGCACGGTTGAAGAGTTAAAGTCACGTGGGCAATATGCTCCTTTCAAATTGAGTTCCATCAAAATACGTCGATGCTGTTATGTTTTGCTAAAACCAGGCAGAAGATATATGTGTAAAGCCCTGACATAAGAACTTTCGTGCGAAATACAAAAGCACAAAACCACGTTTTCAAGAAATTAATCTATACTACCAAATGTACTTGGGTTGCGGTCGAAAACCAAACTTTTTTTAGCAGTGTTCTGCAAAGTAGATACCATATTATCGCGTTGACTGAGACCTTTCTGACTAGTTCCGTGAACGATGGTGAATTTTTCCCACTTAGTTACAAAGTAGTGTGTAAAGATTGCAATGTTCTTTTGAAAACAGTGTAAGAAAGTTCGTTGCTGGGACTAATCATAGACTCAAACATTACATGAAAGTCTCACATAAATAGCCTAAATATGAAGTTATCTCGATTCTCATATGGCCTTTGCAAAATAAAAAAATGTAGGGATGAGAAAACTGTCCCAGCTACTTACTTTGCATAAGCATATGCATGGCTCAACAACGGAAAAAATTTATGGGGAAATAGCACAGACGCACAGAGTCTCTTTATTCAATAGAAGAAACTCTAGCGAATAATAACAAACGTACCCCAAACCGAAAGCTGCAAGCCCATATTCCAATTAAAAAAAATCTTAACCATCCCATGTATTTATATATTTGAAATGTGTCAATTTGTTCAAAAAGTTTCCGGAATATTATACAAATAGACGGGACCTGCCATCAAGATATTATCTACGACAAAAAACAGTTAACAGACTAATGGTACCCAATTCCAATTTTAAACTACATACAGATAGCCTCTCAGTAATGGGTATTAAAATATTTAATAAGTTGCCAACGGGGTTAAAAAATATGAAAAATGAAATAGAATTTTAATAAAAAACTGAAAGATTTACTTTAATCGAAAAGTTATTATACATTACAGGAATATTTAGATGGCAAGATATTAAACAATAATAAAAAATCTATAATAATATTATTAATAATATAATAGCATATGTTACATGTGTGTATATTTTAGCAAAATAAGATTTTATTTTTATAAATGATATTGAAAAATTGATAAGTCACGTTATTGATTTTAAATAATAAAAACCATTTGATTATTGTAATAAGATTATAGATAATTAAAAAATAAGCCACCTCCTCTCATAATTTGCTGTGCTCTACAGGATTGGAATTGGCGTAGGGTGTGACGGGTGCAGCCGGAGAAATAAAAGCTCGTTTAGGTCACTTGTTTTATATTTAAGTAATTAAGGCACAACTGAAACAATTATATAAAAAAAAAGGTAAATTACTCTGAATACAAAAACAATTTCACATTTATCACTAAAAACATATTATAAAAGGTAGGGCTACTTACAATAGTGCCTTAGGAAACTTATAGACTTATAAACAGTAAACAGGAACTGGTGGTACAGAATATATATATACAGGAAAACTTGTGAATTATGCTTATGAGCTTATTATACTTGTGAGCTTATTATAACTGCTCAGCAATATAAATATATTTAAATAATTTGATATCGGTGAGTCAACCACTCTACGCGCTGACTCTGGTAAGAATAAACTTCGAACAAAACAAATAAACAGAGACAGACAGTAAATTTAAAATAGGAAACAGAGACAGACAGTAAATTTAAAATAGGAAACGAAGATAAAAGAAAATATGAAAAATGGCCAGAGAAGAGCGCAATGAAAGCAACGAGTCGCCAATATAGCTATGGCGCCTCGTTACAATACCCGCTCCCCCCTGGAAGAAAAAATCCTGAGTATAAAAAGGATTTTTTCATAAAACTATGTAAAAATGTCACCATTTTATATAAAAAAAAAAAAAAATATCTTTAATAAAAATGGATGAGATGAGAATTGTGAAATGAGAAAATAAGGAGACCAGCATCCTTACATGCATCACTTTCCTTACATGCATCACTTTCATACTTCCAGAACATACTTCAGTCAACGGTCATGGTTGATTTAATAAGACAACCAGACTCCACGCGGTAGAGTATCCAAAATTATTGAATACTCAACTGGCTCCCTACATCAGTGAAGGCTTATTTAACCAGTCACAACCCGCTGGGTGAAAAATAAAAATTAGTGTAGGCTTGTTTAACCAGTCACAACCCGCTGGATGAAAAATAAAAATTAGTGTAGGCTTGTTTAACCAGTCACAACCCGCTGGATGAAAAATAAAAATTAGTGTAGGCTTATTTAGCCAGTCACAGCCCGCTGGATGAAAAATAAAAATTAGTGTAGGCTTATTTAGCCAGTCACAACCCGCTGGATGAAAAATAAAAATTAGTGTAGGCTTATTTAACCAGTCACAACCCGCTGGAAGAAAAATTTTCCTCAAGATGAGGCTATTCCAATAGACTTAGAGGTTCTATTCTCGGTTGAGAAATTAAATATGCCTTCTATGAAGACTGAAAAATTAATGCCCTCTATGAAGACTAAGACTGTATAATTAAGTATGTCTTCTATGAAGACCAAAATTGAAGATGTCGTCTATGCAGACAATTAAATATGTCTTCTATGAAGACAGTTAATGTATAGTAATTATTATGTGTTGTAATAGAATGAGGGAATGAATGAGTTGTAAATAGTAGTATATATAAAAGTAATATATAAAAAAAATAATAATTACTTTGGAAAAGTAATAACGATAGAGAATTCTAATTGGGAGAAAAAGTAATAACGTAATAAAAGTAATATACAAGGTTATTTTATAAACACCATCCAAATTTTTTCTAGGCATTAGATATCATTCAAACACTTCATTTATGAAAAAAAATTGGTTGGTAAAATTTCCGCAAAAATATTATTTTGTCCGAGCGAATTATTACAACAGCTGGTTACTGGTCAAAAGAAAGGTCGCCCGAAAGGTCAAACACGGCCGAAATGTTTTGAATGAAACAGCGGTGTGGGGTCGCGGGGTGTTGATGCCGAGGTACAGTAAGAAAGAACGACGTAACTTTCTTTTTCCAAAATTGAGTTGTTAGAAAGTCAATCTGTCGAAGAAAAAATCGTTTGAGTGAGAAAATTGCCGAATGGGTGAAAGTTGTTTTTTTGCTGTAAAATGGTGTTAGTTATCTACCTTGAAGGTGGCCACGCGCCATCTTGGTGCGTCTTTTTGCAAACTCCAAAAACGAGCCAAAGAAATTTGAAATGCATTTTTCTCGGAATGTATGCATTTCACAGAAAAATCGATTGATTATAAAATGTAGAGGACGTCAAGATCTACAAAAAATGTCATTGCTGCAATCCCGTACACCAACAAATGCACACAGTAGGTGGCGCCAAAGTCTTCAAACGGTGTTTTTTTATTTTTCACCTTGAAAATACATTTTTATTGCAAAAATGTAAATGTAAAAGTTGTTCCTTAGGATTTTGTCAACGACTTTTGTTTGAACAATTTTTTTATACAACTTACCGTTTTGAAGCTGGACCTCGAAAAAGAATGAAAAGTCCAATAATACGGTTGCCTGCAGTATAAGTCCACATGTGTAGTGCACTTTTTGACCACGATTCATTTATTTGTATTAATTAATGTCATTCTAACAATTTAAATTTGTTAATTATTTGAATTTGTTTCGCATTAAACCATTTCTTGCTAAATAATTAAAAAAATACTGTTGCCTGTTTGTTTAAAAGAGGAAAAATAATCAATATATTTTTTTCCATTTATTGCAAAACGGTCAGTTGTATAAAATTATAATAATAATGTTTACCGTAAATTTGTTATGTTACGTTGAAATAGTAAATTTTGATTATTTCATAAAAGAAAAAAATAAAAATCAATAATTCAATAGCCTTATAAATACTACTATTTCTATTAGAACAATGAAGGGAAATAAAATATTGTTTGTTTTTGCCGAAAACCGTAATAACTTTGAAGTCGATGTTTTTATAACTTGCAAAAAGTTAGAACAATGACTTACTCAATTTAAATACTCGAAGCGCATGCGGCGAGCCGCGATCGTGGCTGCGCGCGCAGGTTGTGGCTAGGGTTGCCACCTTTTATTTTTGTAGTTAAAGTACACTGGTTATTATAGGTAAGAAAAAAAAGTACATAGTATGAAAATAAAGTACAATTTATTTTCCTTTATCATTATGTTTAAAAGCAAATTTTTTATTGCTTTTTGCAGTTTGTATCAAATTAGTATTTCTATTAAACAATTGCAAACACAGCATCTTTACAGTCTAGCATAGCATAGTTTAGTTTGGATATTTAATGCAACCATATCAATTCACACACACACACAGAAAAAGAAAATTTGTCTTCTTACTTGTCCTACTCCTATACTGAAGCAATTGTAAATGTAATTCCACACAATTTGCATTTTCCATTATATTCGTTCTGTGGATCATAAATTAACCAATCACCATGTCCGTTTTCCCACGTACTTTTATACTTTACTGCAATCGTTTATTTTTCTTTTTGACCTATCATTTCTTTTAAACATTTTTTCGGTGTAACATATTCACTATCTGTTCCGAGAGAGAGTTCTGTTCTGTGCGAGAACCGATACGGTAGGTTTTGTTCATGATGAAACCCAGGATAAAGAAATATCACGTAAAACACACTAGAATAACAATTGACTTCTTAACTAAGCAAAAAATTAGTCAACCTCTTGACAGTTTTGACAGATAAGGAAGTGTTGCCAACAAAAAGTGTACATTAGTTGCGGAATATTTTTTGTCAACTCTTTATTGTCGAGCTGTACTACTAAAATTTTCAAAATCCCAAAAAAATCAAATCATTCGAAATAAAGTATTTTCGTACGGGTGGCAACCCTAGTTGTGGCGACACCTGTGCAATGAAATCAGTCACGCGGGAACCTCCCGCGACGTACGTCTTGTGCTCCCGCGAGCTTACATCACATAAATACCTACCTAACAAAATGTATTCAAATCGCGAGTATTACGAGATGGTACGGTGCTATATTTTAAGTGGAGAAAGCTTACACGGTGCCTGTGCACTGTACGAAGCTGAAAGTCTTCCTCGTCTTCGAAATAGTGGTTTCGTAAATGCTACAACACCGAATCGTCAAACCATTTTAGCTGCGAATCAACGCTTACTTGTCCACGGACAATTTACGACGCCATCACACGCTCGAGGAGGTGGTAGAAGGAGACTTGCAATTGAAATCGAAGACGAAATCTTTGATTTCTTTGATCGAAATCCCAGAGCAAGTACGAATGACGCAGCAAGACGGTTCGGCGTAAGTCAACCCGCGGTGTGGAAATTACTTAACGCCGCAACTATGCATCCTTATCACTATCAGAAAGTGCAGTCTTTAGGTGAAGCAGATGCCGTGCCTCGCCGTGCCTTTTGTGAGTGGCTGATTGAACATCCTGGTGCTGTTATTTTATGGACTGATGAATCTTTATTCACTCGCGTGGGACTGTATAACCAACACAACGAGCATTGGTGGTCGTTCCGGAACCCGCACGTGATAAGGGAGAACCATCATCAAGTGCGTTTTAGTGCAAATGTGTGGGCGGGTATTATCGGTAACCAAGTACTGGGGCCGTTCTTCATTGAAGGGCGGTTGACCGGAAGCACGTATCTTGATATGTTACGCACTGTAATATCCGACTTTATGGACGAAGTACCACTCGCGCTTATTCAAAATCGCGTGTTTTATTTCCAACAAGACGGAGCACCACCTCATTATGCGGCCGCAGTTCGCGATTATTTAAACACCGAACATGGTGATCGCTGGATCGGTCGTGGAGGCCCCGTCCCATGGCCGCCCCGATCACCAGACCTCACGCCTTGTGACTTTTTTTTGTGGGGCGAAATTAAACGGCGGGTTTATGTGGAGGAGGCCCAAAGCCTCGAGGACTTAAAAATAAAAATAATCCGTGCATTTGACGAAGTGAAAAATGACACTGTAGTGCTTAATAAAATTAAAAACAATGTTCGTAAACGTGCAAGACTCTGTTTGGAGAGAAATGGTCTACATTTTGAACAGTTAATGAAGTACTCTTAAAACGATTGTTTTCAAACTTTATGTAAGTGTATTATGATTGGTTCTTTTATTTATTATTGGGTTTGAGTAGGTATAGCAAAGGTGTGCAGGGCGTTTAGACTTCAAAAAATATGTTTTTAATTTAATTATTTTGCATTCGCAATGCAATATTTTCTATGAGATATAAAATACGTGTGTAAAAAACAACTACGCCTCCGAGCCCTCAGGTAGGATTCGAACCCACGACCTTTCGCAATCCGGGCAAGTGCTCTGACCACTGAGCTACCGAGACGCTGGCAAACGTGTCGAATTTTACAAACGTATTTCAACTTCTATTATGAGTTCAACATCGAAAGTAATATTTTTACAAATATTAAACAATCGATTAAGATGGAACCAGCTATAATTATGTGCTTTTTATTTAATTTTTTGCATTCATGATGCAATATTTCTATAAGATATAAAATACGTATGAAAAAACAACTACGTCTCCGAGCCCTAAGGTGGGATTCGAACCCACGACCTTTCGCAATCCGGGTGAGTCATAAAAATTATAAAATCTAATAATAATTTTACTCTTTCTATTTTTCATCCGGCTTCGGATTAGTATTAAATGAGCGATGTTAATGTTTAGGACTAGGAAAAGTATTGAAATGTGTTATCAGTGAATTTATTGCTTTTTAATACCGATTTTCGTATTGCGTATGCGATTCCTGTGTTTTTTTAGTTTCTGTTGTTAATAGTTCTCTTAGTTTTGTATGTTTCAGTGAGACAAAAAAAAATCTTAAGTTCTAGACGCCTTGCACAGCCATTGCTATACTCCAACCAATTTTTGTACCTAAGTTGTTCCAGATTTTTTAAATACGCCTTATTGCAAAAAGTATGGTTTACTTTTACGTTCAAAGTTTTTATCTGTTATTAGAAAACAACTCATACCTTCTGCAATTTGACGGTCCTAAGCCCGATCAAGTATGAAGGAAAAATTTGGAACTTATGACAATTATTGTTATGTATTAATGAAATATGCGAGAGCGGGGAGCGGGAGCGGCGGCGGCGGCGGGGGGGTGGGGGAGGTCATGTAGTCATCTGCTACAACACCGTGCGCAGCGTAATGTATCAATGAAATACGGGGGGAGGGGCGGGGGTTGTGTAATCATCTGCTCCAACACCGTGCGTAGCGTGATTGTGACAGTAAATCGGTAGTTTTCCTCGGATAACTTTGTATAGCCTTAACTTAATATTTTAGTACTGAGTGATATTAAAAGAAAAAAATCTTGTTTCGTAACTCTCTTCAAAGAATATCATTTATAAGTTTGGATGGTGTTTATATAATGACCTTGTATAGTATAAACGTAAATAAAAGTTATAATAAAGTAATAAAGAAAAAGTAAGTAATAAAAGATTTTTTTAGGTCTAAAGAGTTTTGAGTAAATTTTGTGCCAGGAGTTCGTAGTTATGTTATTGTTGGACAGAAGAGGTTTAAAATTTGATTGACAGGCTGTCATGGATGAAAAATTTGTTTGAAGTATTGCAAAAGTCATTTATGTTATGTAGTAATCTCTAATCTATTTAAACGTATTGATAAATTAATCATGAAGAAACCATAAGCAGAATGTTTTTGATTTTATCAAGATCACGTTCAATGGAGTAAGGACTGGAAAGAATAGAACAATCTGAGTCTATTATTGGATTTAGTAATTCTCGTAATTCCTCAGCGGTTGCGACAGATGGAAATTCAATTGAGCGGAGACAAATTCATAAGCAAGCTCAGGTTTATTTATAAGTGATGGATTTATAGTGTTATTAAAAATAAATGATTGTGTTTCAAAACGAGGTGTTTTTCTAGCTATTTAAAAACTACTTAAAAACAGTTATGATTAAAAAAAAATTAATAATACTAGTGCTAGGTAGGTATTGTGTTCAAGCTTAGACTGGTAGGAACCTCTGGATAGTCGGCACGGATTGCCCCCAGGAAAGTGCCTAGCCAAATCTAAGACTTGTATGTGGGATACACTGGAGGTACTCCCTCTCAGCACTGCCCGTAAGTATTAATTGCACTGATCTGAGTGATATATTGACGCTCAGAATCAGCAACAATTTTGTGTCAGTTTCTTTCAAAACCGCGTATAGTTTTACTGTCTGATGGGTGTAGTAAATGTGGGGTAAGTGTACTGTAAGTGTAGTGTGTAGTTGCGTGTTTGTTATGTCACTACTATAAATTATAATAGTGTAAGTGATAGGATGATATGTGATGAGTTGAAAGGAGAGTGAAACTAAAGTTGTTTAATTTTTTCCTAACTAATCTATTATACAAGGACTGGTTAAGTAAGACTAAGATAAATTTAATAAAACTAGTGTTGGGTAGGTGTAGTGTTCAAGTTTTGGACTGGTAGGAACCTCTGGATAGTCGGCACGGATTGCCCCCAGGAAAGTGCCTAGCCAAGCCTAAGACTTGTATGTGGGATACACTGGAAGTACTCCCTCTCAGCACTGCCCGTAAGTGTTAATTGCACTGATCTGAGTGATATATTGACGCTCAGAATCAGCAACAATTTTGTGTCGGTTTCTTTCGAAACCGCGTATAGTTTCTTAAAATTCTGTAAAATGTAGTAAATGTTGGGTAAAGTGTCTTGTAAGTGTTTTGTGTAGTGATGTAGTTGTATTGTCAACTACTATAAATTAAATAAAATGAGGATTGGGATGAGATGAGATGAGATGATTAATTAATAATATGGCCGATAAAATAGTGGGGGGCGACTAAGCCTTTTAGAATTTGGAAAAAGATAAAAAAAATCACACACAACATACAACGATCTTCAAAATATAGTAGTTCGGTTCGCCGGTACTGGTTGACTGGATGGTGGTGTTCTATACACGTTGGGCGCCAGTGTGACGGGTGCAGCCGGAGAAATAAAAGCTCGTTTAGGTCACTTGTTTTATATTTAAGTAATTAAGGCACAACTGAAACAATTATATAAAAAAAAAGGTAAATTACTCTGAATACAAAAACAATTTCACATTTATCACTAAAAACATATTATAAAAGGTAGGGCTACTTACAATAGTGCCTTAGGAAACTTATAGACTTATAAACAGTAAACAGGAACTGGTGGTACAGAATATATATATACAGGAAAACTTGTGAATTATGCTTATGAGCTTATTATACTTGTGAGCTTATTATAACTGCTCAGCAATATAAATATATTTAAATAATTTGATATCGGTGAGTCAACCACTCTACGCGCTGACTCTGGTAAGAATAAACTTCGAACAAAACAAATAAACAGAGACAGACAGTAAATTTAAAATAGGAAACAGAGACAGACAGTAAATTTAAAATAGGAAACGAAGATAAAAGAAAATATGAAAAATGGCCAGAGAAGAGCGCAATGAAAGCAACGAGTCGCCAATATAGCTATGGCGCCTCGTTACAAGGGTGAACTTTCAAGGCTTATATAAGGCATTATTAAGTTAAGATTGGTCTGATCTTCTTTTGATTGATAACGTCGATAGTGCCGTTCAATTCTTTTGATCGAAATTATTTAACTGTATAAAGCAATTTGTCTCAATAAAAACCCTTACAGACAAAAGCGATATGTCCGACATGGTACAGTGTAGAATTAATCCAATTCCAATCAATTTTTGCCAAGGAAGCAAACAGGTTGGACTCGAACTGACGCCCACGGTCTGTTACTATATCGGTTGGGCAACCGAACCGTGAAATCCAACCCGACAATAGCGCGCGTCCTACCGTTTCTGCTGTCATGTCCATGATTGGGATTGCCTCAGGCCACCGTGTGAAACGGTCCACAGCCGTGAGGCAGTAGCGATAACCTTGAGATTGCGGCAAGGGGCCTATAAGGTCCATGTGTACTACTGCGAACCTAGCGCGGGGTAAATTAAATGTGCCTATTGGAGTAGACACATGGCGACTTACTTTCGCACGCTGGCAAGCTAAACAGCATTTCGACCATTCTCGACAGTCTTCGCGGATTCCCGGCCACACGTATCGCTCCGCTACAATTTGCGCGGTTGCGTTTGGACCTGGGTGACTTAAACTGTGTAGACAGTCGAAAACTTGCTTTCGCAACGGTTTGGTTACAAAAGGTCTTGGTGATGACGTACTTACGTCACAATATATTTCATGGCGACTGCCCTCCAGTAACACCTTTTTAAGCCGTAACGACCTCTCTTCTTTGACTAAGTTGGCAAGTTCAGAGTCCGATGATTGAGACTTTGCCAACATCTTGTAGTCAATGAATGGATAAATTTCCTCAATACGTGATAACGTATCAGCAACAACGTTGTCTCGACCGGATATATGTTGGATGTCAGTCGTGAATTGCGATATGTAGTCAAGGTGTCGGTACTGACGAGGCGAACAGTTGCTTTTTCGGTCGCTAAATGCGAAACTCAGTGGCTTGTGGTCGGTGAACACTGTAAAATGTCTGGCTTCTAGCATGTGGCGGAAGTATTTAATACCTTCATAAATGGCCAAAAGTTCACGGTCATAAGGTGAATACTTACGCAGTGCTGGGCTAAGTTTGCGTGAGAAAAACGCCATAGGTTGCCAGACGTCATCCTTCAACTGCTCTAAGGCCGCACCTAATGCCACGTCTGATGCATCTGTGACTAAGGCTAGCCGAGCATCGCAATCTGGATGTGACAGCAGTGCAGCATTGCAGAGATCCTGCTTGCACTGCTCGAATGCTGCCAGCGCGGCCCCCGTTAAATCCACGGGGTAGGAAGCTTTCACCGAGCTAATAAGAAGAGCGTGAAGGGGGGCTTGACACTGTGCGGTGTTAGGCAAAAATCGCCGGTAAAAATTGAGCATCCCCAAAAATCTCCGAAGCTCTCTAACTGTTTTTGGTGGCGGGCAGCTTTTTATGGCCTTCTGCTGAAATATGATAGCCCAAGAAAGATACTTCACTTGCACCAAATACGCACTTCGAGGTGTTTACTAAGATACCATATCTTTTCATGCGCTCGAACAACTGACGCAGGTGCTCCTCATGCAGAGCCTCATCCCGGGAGAACACTAGGAAGTCATCGAGGTATGAGTAACAGAAATCCAGCCCTCGAGTCATCTCATCTACAAACCTTTGAAAAATTTGACCCGCGTTCTACAGACCAAAGGTCATAAATGGGAATTCGAACAGACCAAAGGGAGTGGTGATGGCGGTCTTCTGAATATCCTCCTCAAAGACCGGGATCTGATTATAAGCCTTCACCAAATCTATAGTGGAGAATACCTTGAATCCTGCGATGCTGTGAGCGAAGTCATGAATATGACGGATTGGGTACCTCTCGGGTATGGTTCGTGCGTTTAGTGCCCGATAATCTCCGCAGGGTCGCCAGCCGTTGTTCTTTTTTGGTGCTAAATGTAATGCTGATGCCCAAGGACTTTCCTAAGGACGCGCGGTGCCATTATTTAACATGAGCTGGAACTCATTGCGCGCGATTTTTAATTTATCGGGAGCTAGCCTACGAGGTGTGCAAAATACAGGAGGGCCTGGAGTGGTTCGGATATGATGCACCGAATTATGTTGTGTGATGCGTGATGTACCAGACGGACGAATTATATCTGGGAATTCGTTCAAAATAGCATGATAACGTGAATCTCCAGTCAAAACCTTAACAGACAGCACAAATTTCGAAGCGTTATCTACATTAGCTACTGTACACAAAGAGGTAGTATTATCAATTAAGCGGCGATTACGAATGTCTACAATCAAGTTTTAAAATCTAAGGAAGTCAACGCCAATTATAGCTTTGGTAACATTAGCAACTACAAAGTTTCAAGTAAAGCTACGTCTAAGGCCTAAATCTAGATTTAATTGTAGTAAACCATACGTATCGATGATGCTTCCGTTGGCTGCCGACAGTTGATAGGTGGTCTTGGCACGTCGCTCCCGCAGTGCAGATCGAGGGAATACACAGAGTTCGCTTCCGGTATCTACTAAGAACTGGGTCTTCGTTCGGCGGTCTGTGACGAAAAGGCGACCACTGGAAGATGGGCAAACATTCGTCGCCATTACCGATTGCCTTGAGCGTTTCCCGCTTTCATATGATCGCACGGCTTCACACATTTGGTCGCGTTTGATCCAAACTTGAAATGGTACCAGCAAACAGGAAACTTGCGGTAATTAGAGCTGGATCGAGTTGAGGAACGACTTCGCTGGTTACTTCTCGAACGGTGGCGTGGTCTAGGCTCGCGATCGCGGCGATTGAGCTGAAGGGTCAGGTTCTTCACTGCTTGCTTCAATTCCGCTATCTCCAGTGCCATGGTTTCCATGTTGCTTGACGGAGGCACGGGTGTGTATGCGGCAGCGACTTGACGCATAGGCGTTACAATGTCCTGTACTCTGTCAGCTAAGTCTGCTAGCGTTTCTATCGGAGTGGCTGGTTGTGATGCCAACAATGTCTGGATGTTGCTAGGTAGGCGACTGCTCCAAATGGTACGGATAAAATCTTCTGGCACATCTGAACCAGCCAAACTCTGCAGGTGCCTTAAGAACTGTGACGGCTTTCTGTCACCCAATTCTTCATACATGAGAAGTTGGTGCACTTTCTTCTCCTTGGACGCTGTCAGACGCTTAATTAATTCGTACTTCAGCTTCTCTTATTTGTTTTCAATGGGTGGGGCCACTATGATGTCTTTGACCTCTTTTGAAAACTGCGGATCCAAGTGTCCGATAATTTAATTAAATTTCGTGGCGTCTGATGTAATGCCCGATATTGCGAATTGACCTTCAACCTGCGCGAACCAGATCTCCGGCTCTTCAGGCCAAAACGGTGGAACTCGTACGCCGACACGGCAAATGTCAGATGGTGCACTGGAAACGCGCTCTTGACTATGACGTCGGCCGGGACGTTGACCGTTATCTGATGTTGCGGTCTTTGCTAAGTCACTACTGTCGTTCATTGTTATAATTCACTTCTTATTCTCTTGAGTGTTCGTAAGGTGGTTACCAGTGTGGGGGTGTATGAAGTAGGTAGAAATAAATAGTTCCAACTTACTCAGTAAACGGTCTATTGTTCAATAGAATACACACACCAACAAATATAGAAGGAGTACACAAATTTCACAAGCACAGTATAGTTTACAAAGCGAGTAGTAAGAAGAAAGAAAGAAAGAACACATAAAAGCAAAAGCAGTTTGCACAAGCTTAGGTGTCGCGACAAGGTCGAATTTCGCTAGCAAATTTTAACAAGCGCTTCGCGTGTTAGGGTCTCGACTGACTGTGTGCCTGCGCGAACGCACGAAGGAACGAAAGAATGAATAGGTTCTGAGTAACTCGCGGCAAACAATAGGCTCGGTTTCAAGTGCGCGTTTTCACGGCACGATATCTTATAGTCTGTTACACCATTTTAATGTACGAATTATAACAATTGTAAATAAACATAAATACATTAAATATTAGTTAAGTGTCTTATAATATTGTAAATAAATGTAGATAAATGTAAATTAATTTAATATTAATGAATAATAGTAATGAGTAATAGTAATAAATGCCCAGAAACCCATTAAAAAAGTAGCAAATGTACCTGCACCGCCACAATTAAAAGGATGTATTACTTAACATTTATTAGAATTCCTGTTTGAGTGTACTAGAAGTTTATTTGAACAGTTCAAAACCAATATATTGCTCAAAAGGTCTTGCTTGCTCGGATTGGAGCAACAGAGTTAATGTTCTTATCTTATTTTTTTTTTAAGCTCGCATTCGTATTCTCAGTAAGTCCTTTCATTTGATACCCATATAGTAGGCAAGCATTAAAAATGATTAGTCCGGGTGCTTCACCATGTTGTATTTAGAATAACGTTACACAGCTAACCATGTATCATGTATACAAAATATTAGCTCAATCGGTTAAAGGTATCTGCTTGAAATTTGAGTTTCAAGATTTAGAAGTCCGCCATATTGGCTTTGGAGTGACGTCACTTTGACGACGACGTGACGACATGGAAACCCTTAAATTATGATTATAATTATTGGAACTAGCATTTAATACTTATTTAACGTTTTGTCATTTTTTTCTTAACTATTTTTGCTTATATTTATTCGGGTAATTGTTAAAATATCAATAAAATGACATGTGTAATTTAATACGGTATAATTTATTTTAATGATCGCCGAATAAATTTTGTAAATTAAAACATCTATTATGTTTTGTTTATATAAGAGTTTATGTATTTTGACTTTAATTTTTTTTTTATTTAATTAAACTTGGCACAGGCTTGGTTGACTCATCTGTTGACTTATAAGATGTGTGTATAAAAAATAAATAAATAAGGAAGTCATAGTATTATGTCAATTTGTTGAAATATAACGATAATTGTTAAAATAGTCGAAAAATATCAAGTCGCCGGGGAGCTTTCATCGGAAACGCTGCCTAATAATGCCTTTGAGATAATTATAACAAAGCAGTGGTGGGATATTCCTCTTTTAAAGGTCTACAAAAAAGTCCGCAATGGCAATGGAAGATAGCTATACCTCGTTCTATAGTCTTAAAAATGGTCACGTACAATGCAGTAATTAGAAAGCTGTTTTGACGGATACAGTATTAGTCCCTATCAAATTAAATACTTTAGTTGCCTTAGCATTTTATGCACTTTATCTTAGAAGTCATGGCAAAAAAATAATGCGCGCAGGCCCGTTTCTCACAGCGATGACGGGATTCAATGCTATCACCCAGAGTTTCTATATAAACCGAGTGCTTTCTTGAAGGCTCAAATCCTTTTTAACGGACCCAGCCAATCAGTTTTAGGCCGACCTAAAAGCTCTGAAGTCCGCCAACAAACTCACCATCTTGGACCCTTCAGGTCAGCGTAGGGTCAAATTAAACATTCTTAAAATAAAAAGGATAGGTACATTTTTATCATCATTAGAAAAACAACAATGATAAGTTTGGTATCAATTAATAAAATTAACTTAAATCTGCGTACCTGATAAGAAAGTTAAAAGTCCAAAATACCGTTGCAAAAATCTCATGGATACAGTTAGTACTAAAAATGCTAATACCTACATAGTCTATGTGACCGGACGTGTATTTATTCAGTTAAATCTACTTGAAATTTCTTTTATAAGATAGCATTGAAAATGCAAAACATAATAATCATCATAATTAACTGGCTGTTTCACCTTAATTGATAGATAAACATTTGTAAAAATGTTTCTTTTCAATGCGAGGATAATTCTCTCAGTGATGAAGCAAGACTAGCCTAAAGCGTAAAAAGTACTAGACTAGTAATTTCGACCGGTGCTCATAAAGGCTTGATAGCTAGTGGAACGAACATCCAAAGGTTACGGGCTCGACTCCCACCTAAGAATATAAGGTAGAAGTAGAAGTAGAAGTAGAGCATATTATGCTTACATATTCTGTCTGTCGCAGGATCGCATCAGCTTAATGCGTCGAATATGTGTAATATTTTTAAATGTCAAATAGCGACTACATTTATAGATGTATTTCAATCTATTTAATTATGTGGAATAAAATACAATTAGTTGCAAAATAGGCCCTAATTATATATAAAAATAAAATATATTTACTGTATCTTTATCGTCTATAACATGCTTGAATTGTTACATTGACGAGACTATTTGTCGAATCGTACCTTTCGTTTCCGTGTCGACTGAACCCTCTCCTCTCCTCACCCAATCCATGGCGAAGTCCCTCAAGGCTCGGTACTATCCCCCATTTTGTTTGCTCTTTACGTTAATGACATCCCCAGGACTCTTAAAGTCGAGCTAGCCTATTTGCAGTTGACACCGCCCTCTATACCTTCGACAGACATATCAATAATGTCATACCTAGACTTCAATCTGCCGCCACGACCTTAGGTGATTGGTTCCGTAAATGGCATATCGAGGTCAATCCCGACAAAAGCACTGCTATCCTTTTTACTCGCCAGCACTGCAATCGTAGTTACCTCTCCAAAATCCATCTTTTTGACCAATTCATCCCTTGGGTGCAACAGATCAAATACTTAAGAGTCATTCTGAACTGGTTATGGTTATCGTTTGTACCTAATCTCAAAACCGTTCGAAATTGCGCCACGTTTGTATTCGTTAGGCTTTATCATCTCATAGGGAAACGTAGTAAAATGTCATTTAGACATAAGTTGACCAAAGCGTGTATCCGCCCTATCATGACTTACGCCAGCGTGTGATTTGCACAAGTGATTACATAACCGATTTCTTCGCGGTGCCACGAGTTGCCCATGGTACATTCGCAATGTACTCCATCGCGACTTCTAACTTGACTCTATAGTCAAATTTATGAAAGATGCCTTCATGCGATACTTCGAAAAAGCCCCCCCACCACGCGAACTCCGTTGTTGTTAAGTTGTCAAACCCTATCTCAGACCGATGATCCGATCACACGGGCTAATGCCTCTCCAATTCCTCCCACAGTACAGACACAATCCAGTTACTTACCCCCCCCCCCACACACACACACACCAACACCCACACACACACACACACACTCATGTAGCGTCTGTACACCGCACCCGTAGGTCCAAAGTGCGAAGACCGGGTCTATTCAATTCGCGTTACCTCGGCTCGGGTTTGACACGGTACACATATTGTACTCTATTGCTGGCTTAACTTAGACGCTTTTGCATAATTAATTTGAATATCGAATAATTAATTATTGTTAATTAATAAATTGTCATTGATAATTTTTAATTGTGATATTTCGATATGCGATATGCGCTTTCCCTACTAGCGTCATTTAACATATGTATCGTTTTTTTTATAACACCTGCTTCGACTATTTCTGTATCTGTTACTCTCATTTGTATCTCCATTGTTGTTGTTAAAAGTTTAAATGTGATCTATTGTTTATGAAATATTTTTAACCATGCTAAGTGTACACGTTTTTGGGTAATAATCTACGAGTAGTTACTAAGCATTTATTTATGTTTCTCTTAACTTCTATATGATTGTTACTTGTTGTGTATGCCAATAAATTAAATAAATAGATAATAATTGAAGTAAAAGTCGATAGACTTCTTGCGACAGTTATTACCAATATTTATAAGGGCTGGTCATGTGAAGGTTAATTAGAATAAATAAGTTGTAATACTTTTGCTTTTCTTTTATTCAATATGGCTACCGCCTATCATACATGTATATAAAAATAGTGATAACCATTCGGACAATACTAAAAATAGAAATAAACTTGCTGTTTTAAGCTTCGGATTGCAAAAAACGAGAGGTTTATTTTTAGGAAGATGTATTGCGTTTTATAATAAGGTGCCAAACCATGTAACTGAACTGCCTTTAGAGAAATTTAAAAAAGTTGTTATGAAAACCCTTATGAGCAAAGGCTATTTACAGAATTGATGATTATTTGTAGAAAAAAAAAGGGTGGAGTATTTTGTGAATTAAATTTTTCTAATGCATATCACAAGTGCTAGAAAAGTTTCCTTAATTTAAGAAAATCTGTATAACATTAAAAGGAGAAAAAAGCAGCTATTTGTGACCAACATTAGATAACTCCCAAGATATGTTTTGAATGTAGTATTCGCGCGCCATTTTTAGCGTACCTTATTATGTTGGAGAATGGTAAAGATAAAATACTTTTTATTACATATAAGCATTTACAATGCATTGGTGAAAATCAAATATACCATGCCTTCTTAAGTCCTACGAGAGACCTTGTACCGATAAAAAGCCGCAAGAAATTTGGCAAAGGCTGTTTTAGAGGGTCTGTAAGCGATGGATGTAAGAGGAAGGAGCTTGTGCAAAGCACACGCTTTACAAATGGTCAACTTATGCCTATATGACATTTTACTACGTTTCCCTATGACATAATAAGGTCTACCGAGTACAAACACGGCACGGTTTCGAACAACTTTGAGATGAGGTACAAACGATAACCTGTTGTTCAGAATGACTCCTAAGTATGTGATCTGTTCCTCCAAAGAGAACTAGGATAGCAGTCCTGGCGAATAAAGAGAATAGCAGCGCTTTTGTCGGGATTGACCTCGATACGCTATTTACGGAACCGATCGCCTAAGGTCGTAGCGACAGATTAAAGTCTAGTTATAAGGTAAAGCATCCTATTACAGACCTAGTCAAAATCGATATCAATTACGGTCCTATTTTTATTTTCGTGTTTATCACTCGTTTCAGTATATTTATATACACTAAAATTTAATTTACTCATTCATAGTCTATTACTACAACACCTGCCGTAAGTTTACTGGTGTGACATAGACGCAAGTGACTAAAAATCGTCAATTAGTGCCAAGACGGAGAGGCGGTCGGGTGATTCATACAAACGCGGCGCGGCCTAGGTAAATGCACTCGTATTTAATATCTATTTTTTTATATTATTATATAAGTGAAAAAATGTCAATTCATAACTTAAAAATATAAATATATATAATTCTATTTATTAACCAAAGGATAATAAAATAACTTAAAAACTAAACTAAAACATAACTTATCTTAAATTAACTTAAAACTAAAATACATATATAAATAATATAACAACTAAAATATATTGTAAAAAGGAGTCCCTTTAGGCAAGGTTCCGAAGATACTGGCAGCATTCCCCCTTTGAATAGCTAGGCTAATTCTTTGTCCGAGGTAGCTGCCAGCTTTTCGGTCTCCTGTGATGTCGACTAACCTTTTTGCTATTTCTTTAAAAAGCCTTATAGCCCTAGGACCCCACGGACCAAGGGTCTCGACACCGAATAGGACAAAATCATATTCGGTGCCTAGACCCCTGTATTTAAAAGCTTTAGCTTTTTTTATATTAATGTGACGTTTAAGTTTGTAAATATGTAATGCTTAGTTTTTTATATAATTGTAGTTGCCATACATTTAGGTTTTACCCTGTTCATGAGTGTTTTTATACCTTAAAATTAAAAAACAAAATTGAACCGTATTAGGCATTCTAATTAATAGGTTGATCCTTATTCTGCGCTAGAGTCCGTATTAAGAGAAATACTTTGTCATATTTATTTGCTTATAACTTTCATTATAATTACTTATGAAGTACCTTCTTAGTTTTTTCAAAATAATTATTGATATTAAAAGCTAGTAACCTATTTCTGCGCTATACAATATCGTCTAGGAATCTTATTTTAATACGAAAATTGTTGATACAAAAATGACGGCTACTTAGTAGAGTGAAAAAAGTATGTATCTTTTAGTTTATCAAGAATCAATAGTATAATATTGTTATTGCCCAAAGTCTGCGAAAAATATATGTTAAAGAGAATATTATTCTCGTTTCACTAGGTTGTCTCCGGTATTTATGTATCGACAATTTAATGGGTCAGAATAAGGATAATTAAAATACAAGCTGTACTCCTATTACGGATTTAGGATTTTTAGATAGCTCCGTAATAGGCTTTATGAGCTCCTAATCCGGTGCGCATGGCTCTGTAATACAATCTCCATAGTACTCATTACGGAGTGATATCTACTTGTTTTTAGGGTCTCGTATTTTTATGTAGTCGTGACAATAGTTTAAATAGTGTAAATATTGGCAAGCCACAAAAATATTTGAATACGTTTATATGAAATATTAGAATGCACTAGCTTCAGCCCGCGGCTTCGCCAGCGTAGATGTCGGTTATCGCGACCAAAAGTTCATTTTCATTATTCAAGGTATATCCATGCCAAATTTCATCCAAAATCTGTATAGCCGTTTTAACAGACTGACAGAGTTACTTGCAAATTAATATTATGAGTGATATGGTTAATGATTTTGAATGTTTTATATTATTTCAGACAATATGGATATAAAAAACGCAAATGTTATACTGATGCCCAGGTGGCTGAAGCACTGTCATCAATTAGACAAGGGATGAGTATTTATCAAGCCTCAAAACAATATGATGTTCCAAAGACTACGTTGCGAAGCAAATGCGATGAGCTTTATGTAAATGAAAAATGGGGTAAACAGCCAGTACTCAACATCATCGAAGAGAAACAAATCGTTGACTGGATACATTACCTCGGTAGATGTGGGTTTCCAGTAAATAAAGAACGACTATGTTCTTAATAGTTGGAATGTTGTATTTTTAAATAAATATAATAAAGTTGACTTTATTTATTTTCTGCAGTATATATTACCTATTAGCTGTCCCCGCGGGCTTCGCTCTTCGTGGGATATTCGGGATACAAAGTAACCTATATGTTAATCTGATGTATAAGCTATATTACTGTAAAGTTTTATTAGAATCGATTCAGTAGTTTTTGCGTGAAAGAGTAACAAACATACATCCACCCGTCCATCCATTTATACATTCTCACAAACTTTCGCATTTATAATATTAGTAAGGATAAACATATGGTTATAATTAGCGCTTAATAGTTTCAGTTGCATAATACACAAACCTGTATTTTTTTCAGTGATAGTAGGTACCTATTTAATTTCATTGTGCTAATATCGATTTTTTAACAATACGCTGAAATTTCATTCAAATCGATCTTAATGTTACGGTTTCAAAATATGATTATAATAAACATTATATCTTTTGCAATTTATACTATATTATGATATTGTACGGAACCACTATACATTAAAGTAGCTAGCACTCCGTGTTAGGACCCGACTATCGCCGTAATTCGATTTCACATTCAGCATAGATCCGTAATTGGGGAAATTGACATGGGTGTTTAAATATTTTTTCAATACAATAATATCTTAAATAAAAAACCATCTGTTATATGATATTTAAAATTGAATGTCCAATCTTACAGAAAAAAAAATAAAAGTATCAATCTTGATGCTCACAAATGCTTATTTTTCTGCCTTGCTTTCTAATGTTGTCATTTAACTCCGTAAAGGGAGCTTTTACCTTAACATCATTGATGTTTGTCGCAGGTATAGAGGGCGGTGTCATCCGCAAATAGAGCTCGCTCGCTTTTAGGAGTCCTGCCCGCCTAGCATGCGCTACTCGAGCTATCTCGCGCACGATTGTGGAGAAGTTTGTCGATATCGACATATATCTCGTTGTCCTTAACATGTACACAAACGGATGTTGCCTCTTGATATATGATTATTAACTACTTTATTATCTAAATAGCAGCACCGATATCTTTTATTTAATTTGTGTTGTGTGTTTTACCTTTTTATTTGCTTCTTGGAAATGTGGATTACATCAATTTTAACGTTGACTGACGACTTATTTACATGATCTGTGGTTGATCGTTTCTCGCTAAGTCAACGGTGTTTATTATTTTTTTTAAATCGCCGAAAGTTTTTGACGTTTATTCTTTCAATATAAGTTTATTCTTTTTACAATCTAAAATTTAAAATAAATAAACGAGTACATATAGTCGGCGCAATATAATAAGCGATTAAGATTTGTAAAGAATGCAACGAGTTTTACAAATAGATTGATAAATATTACCACACAAACAAAAATATATTATTGTTACTCTTACTAATCCGATTGTTATATAAAATATTGTTACGGTTTTGATATTATTAGGTTTAAATTGATTTTGATAGGTAGATCGTCAATAAGTCGAGAAACTTATTAACAAAACTATAATATATATATATATATATACACACATACCAATATATACTTATAATTATAGGAATACTCATATATGCATAAATAAAATATATAAGTACATAAGTATAAAAAATATGTTTACGTTTCGTTCGCCCTTAATATACTTTGAGTACATAATTGTAATAAAACACCGCCATCGCTCCAATCGAAATAGCAAACGAACTACTTATCGTCTCTTCTCTACGTACTGACAGAAAGACGAGAAATATGTCGACAATATCGGTTAAAATGTCGACAAAATGCAATCGGTATGTTAGATTTTGAAGACAATAATCCGTGACTAAGTAAAACTACTCTTTTGACATAAGAAATCGACTTCTAAGCGCAGCCATGTTAGAGACGACTGACGACAAATGACTAAAACACGAGAAAACGGGTCGACAAAATTTTGTCGTGTTGCGTATGCTAGGCGGGCTGGAGGAAAAGTGGGAACGATCCTTTGTTACGGTTACAATATAATAAATCCAGAAATATGTTACACAACATTTTAGAAAAGAAAAATAATTCTTATTACATGAATCTAATAAAAAATGACTACGAAGACTCAAGAAAGGTTTATCAAATACTTAATCATATGATAGGTCGTGTTACTCATTCCATTGATGAAGTAATACTCGGAGCATTTGATGCTTAGGGTCTCACTGTTAAAACTATAGCTCAAAATTTCTCGCTACAGTTACAAAAGGCTGTGCATGATATTATTCCTAAATACTCAAGTCCAATGGATGTTGATACCTGTGACGATGCAAATAACTCGAGTTTATTCTTTCAAAGAGCCACAGATAATAGAATTTATAATATCTTGAAAACTTGAAAGGCTCCAGGAGCTGGTAATATCAGAGTTTCTTATCTAAAGACTATAGGAAAATATGTATCTACTGCACTAGCTAACTTAATAAATTGTAGTATAAAAACTGGCTTATATCCTGATCAACTTAAGCATGGTCATGTGAGTCCAGTTTATAAAAAGGGAAAATTAAGTGACTACTCTAATTATTGTCCAATAACATTGCTTTCCTCAGTGGACAATATAGTGGAAAAATATATTTGTGAACAAATCCACAACTTTTAAAGGAAACATAAAGTAATTTATAGAAACCAATACGGATTTCAAAGAGGGAAAAGTGCTGATGTACTTTTATCGTGTTTTACTGACGAAGTGAACGAACATCTGAACCATAAACGACAGGTATTTGCGTTGTTCATATACTTTTCGTGAGCTTTTGATACACTCAATCATGAGCTGTTGATAAGGAAGCTGGATCATTGCGGAGTCAGGGGGCCTCTTTTAACATGGTTAAAAGACTATATCAGCAACCGAACACTGGCCGTTAAAATTAACAATCAGCTAAGTGACTCTGTCAATGTAACACACGGTACCGCTCATGGATCCGTGTTGGTTCCTCTCCACTTTCTGACCTACGTTAATGATATGAGCTCCTGTATTCAGTTTGCTGACGATACATGCCTCATATCGGCAGAAAGGGATCCAAAAAAGACCCTGTGTCAGTTACAATGCGACTTTGACGCCATAACCAAGTGGTGCCACGATTCTGGATTAGTTATAAACCCAAAAAAAAAACAAAATTACTCCATATTGTATCGCCCTATATCCGACCAGCACCTATTCAGAATCTGATGGCCCATCTTTACTCCTGTCTCCATTCATCCAGTGACAGCATCTGCAACTGCCCTCTCATAGAAAATGTGAATTCTCATACATAATATATCTTGGCCTTAAAATCGATAAAAAGTTTAATTACAACCTTCATATTGCTCATGTCTGCAATAAACTTAGACAATTTTTAGCAAATATGACTATTTTAAAGAATGTTATATAACGCACTTGCTGGTTCATACATACGTTATGGGCTAAGTAGCTATGGACGAACTTACAAAACATACACAAATCTAATTTATAATCTCCAATTACGAATAATAAAAACTATTGTAAGTAAAAACATTAAAAAACAACATTCTTCGGATGAAATTAAATTATTTCAACTATGTGAAATATTACCTATCCAATTTCAATTTCAGAAAAATATGTGAAATGAAAACTTTTTCAATAAAATTTTTAAAATATGAATCACCTATATTTACTAGTGAGATCGCTCGAAACAAAATGCTTACGACAAAGGCGAATAATATCTACGGCGAAAGAACTACCGCTTACCTGGTACCGCGCTTGATAAATCAACTACCCGCAGATCTTGTTGATGGTTTGACTAAATTTAATTTAAGGTACGAGTTGAATAAGTACTTTTTTAAGACTTTTTTATGCATCTAGTTTGCTCCTTGTAAAAGAGTTTATCAACTTGATTTCTTTTTTCTGTGTATTTATTGTATCTTAACGCTTGCTATAAACCTTTGTGGATTTCTATACGCTGTTTTTGAACAATACAATGTAATTTAGTTTTAATACGTTAATAAATAAATGGAAATAAAATATTTTTTATTTATTAACATTGTTGTCAACAATAAAGTATTAGATAAAAATAAAATAAAAGATTAAAAATGAAATCAATATGAATCAGCATTTAATGTCAAACAGTGTCATTTATTATTTTTATTAGAATTAATAAAAATACCTATTTTTAGCAAATGCCAAATTATATTTTGCGATTTAAAAATTCCGCTAAGGAATAAAAACATTTTTCCAGTAACCATTTATGTAGCCGATGCTTGAAAATGCTAAGCATTAGTGCTTTAAATATATTAGCTTATTGATAGTATACATTAATTGACATTGCTAGGTTATTTCTACTATATATTTCCGTCTTTGAATTTTTTTTACCTAATTTGTTTGGATATCTAGTATTAAATATATAACATTGTTTTTCATAGACACATAGTTCAAAAATTTATGAACGTGTGACGGTCAGAGATAATGAAGTGTTTTTTGTCTATAATTATTATCAAAATATTCGCTTATGCTATAAAAACAGTTTGTAATTAGATTTTTTTAATTATCTGTTAAAAGCAACTGCTGCCCTTTTAATCTTATGTACTTCGGTAAGTTTTTATATATCTTTATTATCATATAACGAGGGCTAGAATTAACTAATTGTATTTTAGTAAATGGTAATATTAACTTGTTATTATGCTGTTCACAACAATTTCCTCCCAAAATGATACTGCATGCTATTGATGAATATGCATATGTGAAATACGCAGTAAGAGCCGTCTGAAAGTCGGTTAGTCTTTTGATATTACATTTGAGAATTAATATCTTACCCATATCGTGTTCCATTTCATCATCACGTGACATGTCTGCACCATCAATTGGCCCATTCGGCCCATGAGGTCCATGAGGACCACCAGGTCCATAAGGACCACCAGGTCCATGAGGACCACCAGGTCCATTAGGGCCACCAGGTCCATGAGGGCCACTAGGTTTTAAAGAGTCATCAGAACCTCCCGGTCCATCACTTCCGCCTGTTTGAATCTGGCTGTCTACGTCTTTGTGGTCTCCATCATCACTTGCAGGTCTTGACCAAATACCACAAAACATTGAGACACAAATTATATAATAAATCCACAACATTATGAACGACTATTCATTCCATTATCTGAATTATGGATTGTGATTCCACCTCACAATCGCTGATAGTTTTAGCACTTACAAATGCAATTGACACGGTCTGAATATTTTTCTAATTAAAACTGAGAAAGTTATAGTTTTCCCTTATTTGTCGCTGTGCCTGTCAAGGTACATGTGATTATTATATGTATATATAGTATAATATGCATATTGAGTAATGTATCTATATTAAACTTAATTTAATCGTTTGTATCAAAGGAGTACAAATTAGTTCGGTCCGTTTTCAAAAGATGGCTCTGGCTGCTATGAATATTGAATAGTAACAGCTGATGTTGATAGTTTTAGAAACGTTAGACATCTGTCAATAATATTCAGTTCATATTGCTTCGAGTTTTTTAAAAAGACCTTGTTTTTCACTGTGTTAATTATGAGCAATTTTGTGTTAACAAAATTGTGTGTTTCTGTTTTAATTGGAAGAAGAGTGCAGCTGAAGCGCATCGAATGCTTGTGGAAGTTTATGGTGACAATGCTCCAACTGATAAATCATGTAGGGAATGGTTTCGACGTTTCAAGAATGGAGATTTCAGCGTTGAAGACTAGCCTTGCTCTGGACAACCAAAAAAATTCGAAGACAAACAGTTGGAGGCATTGCTCGATGAAGATCCGAGTCAAACGCAAGAGGAGCTTGCAGAATCTTTTGAAGTGACACAAAAAGCAGTTTCTGTACGTTTAAAATCCATGGGAATTATTCAAAAGCAAAGCAATTGAACTGAAACTGAGAGATATTGAAAGGCGACTTTTCACTTGCGAGCAGCTGATTCAAAGGCAACAAAGAATAGGGTTTTTTACATCGAATTATTACTGGGGACGAAAAATGGGTATTCTATGATAACCCCAAGAAGAAAAAATACTACGCTATGCCCGGTCAATTGTTGCCATCCACCTCAACATCAACACCAAAGCCGAATATTCATGGTTTGAAGATCTTTTTGTGTATCTGTTGGGACCAAAAGGGTGTTGTGTACTATGAGCTGCTACAACCTGGCGAGACCATAACGGGCGATCGGTATAGGCTGCAATTGATGCGTTTTAGCCGTGCATTACGAGAAAAACGGCCGGAATACAAGCAAAGACATGACAAAGTTATTCTCCTGCATGACAACGCTCGGCCTCATGTCGCAAAAGTCGTGAAAAAATATTTGGAAACACTCAAGTGGGATATTTTGCCGCACCCGCCGTATTTTCCGGATATTGCTCCTTCTGATTACTGGTTGTTCCGACGGATGCAGCACGATTTGGCAGGTCATCGGTTCACTTCTTTCGCAGAAATCGAAAATTGGCTTCTACCTCAAAAGATGAGACATTTTTTTGAGAGGGAATTCCGAAATTGCCTGAGAGGTGGGAAAAAGTATTAACTAGCCATGGACGATACTTTAATTAATCTTTTAATTCTTTTTATTTTGAAATAAATGCATTTTTGACCACAAAAAAACGTACCGAATTAATTTGTACTCCCAATAAATAAACAATTAAAAATGTGAGATTCGTATTGGTTGACGTAAAGGGTATGGTGTATTAAACCCACAATAAGGCGCATGGGGTCAAGACAGTTTTTAATTGAAAAAGAGATATCGAAACGAGAGTGTATTTGGATCCAGATGACACTCTCTCTCTTACCTTCCCGTGGAGTGCACAAATAAGTCGTCCCCGGAAAGTCACACGCATTCGCGGATGTTGTCTCTTGGGTGCTGATCCCATGCAACCAAATATGTAACAATTTTATGGATAAAGGCAAGTTTTCATTTTTGTGTTTTTACACATTATTATTATTTATTCGTTTTTACTAGAGTTTGTGCATTATTTAATTGCATTCTAGTCTATATTTTCACAATTGTTTAATTTTTATTTTAGTTTTCAATCTTCGACATGAATCAAGGAAGACAGATACAGCAATAGCTAGAAGAGTTGACCGATGAAGATGAGGGTAGTGGAAGATCACCAGAAACGTAGCATTCAACAGTGTGCTATCCCTTCTTCGACAAAAAAACGGCTTCGTGAAGTTTATGATATGCAGGAAGCATCAATCAACTGCTAAGAGCGGTCGCTGTTCGCCATTCCCTTGGAAGGACGATAAAAATTGTGCCAAATAAATGTCATAAGTGTGGAAAATTTGTTAAACAACAACACTTCAGAGCTTATTGCATTTGATGCAGAATAGATGAATCTATTGATGAATCTAAATAGGTTTTACTATTTTCTGTTTTTTAAGTGATCTCATTTATACTAAAAAAATGTACTCGTAGTTTTAAGAGGCATTGGCAGTTCTTTTGTATTTTTGATTGTTTAAAATCGAAGTTACGTTTTTGTTCCTCGTTTTATTGATATCTTATTTATTTCTTTGGGGTCATTAGTGACACCATGCGACTACTTGTATGATTTTCTTAATGTACCTAATTAAGGGTTAAAAAGAGTTATAGATAGTATTTTTTTGTTGACCATCGTCAGTCATTCAATAACTCTACTGCTGTCTTCACGGGCCATTACTGTGGGTTAAAATACCGCAGGGACAATGGGCTAGAACCTATCATGCGGATCCCGTGAGGATTCATCATTATCTTAGCTCTCCTGCTAGATGGAAACCTACCTCCATACTGATGTTTTGCCATAATTACCTTGCTTGGCTGGCACTGCTCGCTTGTATTTCGCCTGTGTCAGCCTTTTCGTTACAACTAGAAAGTTGTTAAAATAATATAGCCCCTGCGTAAGTCGCTTAATCTTCACAATCAAACGAAGACATTAACCACATGGATATAAAGTTCCTAATTTCATGCAAAGATTCAGAAAATGGTTAAGGGACTCATACCACAGATTTATTCGTAACAAAAACAAACGGAATATGCGAAATAATTATGAGAGATGTACAAAATAATTATGTGCCTTTACCAACAAAGGCACATGTCTTATCTTGTTTACACGGGTCGTTAGGGCCTCGAAAAGGGTTGAGTCATTTATCTTTGTGAACAGCATCTGACCATAAAAAGGGTTACAAATGTACATTCATGTACAATATTTTCGACCTCTTTGTTGCATAAACAACTGATAACCACAGGAGTAAAAAAATCGCTAATGACACTTACTTTCATGTTAAAAAGAAATTGAAAATTCACTACATGCAAGATGGAAACCGAAGTACGCCCTATATTTGGCTAAGATCCCACCAATACTTAAGTTGCCTACAGATAAGGCTACTAACCTGTCAACCCATAACATAATTTGTATTATTATATAGCTAAAAGATACAAAAACTTTGTGTCTCTTAGTAAGATAAAAAAATATGTCTCAGAATTGCCCCAGAGTCGTTTCGTGTTAGAATAGTGAAAAGTATCGAGACACTTTGTAACGTCATTTAGATATGAAACCTTGTTTTTCAATAAAAGTAAATTGTATTCGAGAGATACAAGATATGAAACCATTTCTACATAGATAAACTGGATTATTGACTAAAGTATATTTATTTTTTACCGATTTAGGTCGAACACCGACACTTAAAGGTAGAAAAACGATAGGTTGAGAGACGACCGGTACACGTTTGTCAAACTTTGTAAAGTTACATGTAGGGATTTGCTAGCTGTGCCGTCAAAACTAAAGATTGAGTGCGTTCACTTAGCATTTAAAAAATCTATCAGTAGGTACGAACAAAAAAATGAATAAAATTTTAAAAAAAATATGTCTTTTGCATTTTTTTCAATGCCATCTTATAAGATAAATTATGTTAATAGAAAAATACTAGAAAAAATCGACTAGGCTCACAAGTTAAATCTCAGGCAGCAATTGAGCTACCGAGCCTTGTGAATGCCCTCAATTGGGAGAGCATTGGACCGGACTTCCAAAGGTTGCGGGTTCGATTCCCGCCTAAGAATTCACTTGTGAACCGTGTCGATTTTTTCTAATATTTTTCTATTAAAATAATTAAACGGGTAAATTTTCAAACCAAATAATATGTCTAACAAATGCAAAATCAGTTGTCAATAGTCTGTTCGTGTTTTTACTAGATTTTATTTGCTTTCACCTGTCCCGGTGTCTGTAATGAAATCTTGCAAGTTTAATTTAACCGACTTCCGTGTTTCCGATTAAGCTGAAATTTTACATGCAAATATATAACGCGTGATAATGTAATATTATGATAACATGGAACTGATCTGATGCTGTAGCTGGAACGTGAACTCCGTAATAAAACGATACAACCCAGTCGAGTTTAGGCTCGTTTTATTCGTATTGATGAGTACTTTGATCCTATATTAGTAACCAGCGTCTGATGCTGAAGCTGGAAGGTGACCTTAGGAACTCCCCAATGAGATGACGCAACCATGAGTTTGGGTTTTTTAACTTTTTAGTTCGTTTTATTAACAAATAACAATAAAAGCTTGTTTTTTTACGTTTTTTTAACATTTTTTGTTAGTGTATGCCAGAAAATATAACATACATTTAGGTAATAATATATTTAAGTTATCATTTTTATTCAGGAATTGAATAGTCAAATAACGCATCCGGGCTATGGATATGACGTCATAGCCGCATAGCTTTTACTTTTTTGTTTTGTCTTGGTACAACGGTATCCCTTTGCACCAACGACCTGGGTTCGAGTCCTGGAAGTGGCAGATGTTTGTGTGATAAATAAGAGTATTTTTACTTTATACATATGCAATTATACCGAGTCACTGGAATTTATATATATTTCTATAAATATTTAATATCTTTGTATAGATTTTGTTTGCCTTGGATAAATGACAGTGTTACCCGGCTTTGTAATAAAAGGGATAAAATGTTTTCTGACTGGAAAAACAGTTTAAATCCGAATATAAAATAAGAGTACTATAAAATTCGAAACAAAATTCATAAAGTTATAGAATATAAAAAAATAATATTATTGAGTGAAGCTCTGAAAGAGTGAAACTCTCTTTTAGGCAACTCACAAATTTCGCTTGTCTCCCTCCTGCTACTTAACGGTTCAACCGATTCGAACAAATTTTGGCATGAACATACATGATTATAGCCTGACGGACAAAGGCTATGTAAAAAAAATATAGACTTTACCATGGAGGAATAATCACCGAAAGAAAAATTCAAAAGATGATCACAGCCAAACCGCTGATACTACATTGATGAAATTTGGCGCCAAAACACACATCGTGGTCGTGACGAATGTGCAAAAAAACGTTTTCAAATCGGACATACCATGGAGGAATAATCACCGAAAAAAAAATTCAAAAGCCGATCACAGCCAAACCGCTGATACTACATTGATGAAATTTAGCGCCATAACTCACATCATGGTCGTGACTAATGTGCAAAAAAAAGTTTTGAAATCGGACATACCATCGAGGAATAATCACCCTTCAATAATCTAATTAAAACCGTTGAAAAAAATGTTCACGTTTTCGGTTCATCTTGTATTAGCTCTGCCTCCCAGAACTTCTAGCTTCGAGCGGCGGTAGCCGCGAGAGGCAACCAGTTTGGTGCGCGATATTTTCTGGGCAATTGTTAATGATTAAGGTGAGGTTAGGTTAGGTAAGGTCAGGTGGTGAGGTAAGGTAAGGTAGTGCTTCGCTCAGTATTTGCAAAAAGCAGCATGCATTGCAGACCTAGTGTACATTATATCAACAACAAAACATACAGAAAATTTTATCACATTGTTAATGAAATGTTAGGAAGAGTGACACTGTCACTCTACAAGGCTATACTTAGGGCTTTTGATGAGCAAGAGATTAGTACCAAAAACAACGATGACAACATAGCAAATAGTTTTGAAAGTGCTGTTAAAAATATTGTAAATATTGTGACATAAAATTAACAGATCCTAAAGTTACTCGTAAAGCATTGGATTCGAGTATCTTTTTTAAGCAAGCGGCAGCAAGTATAGTATATATAAAATCATTAAAAAACTTAACTCACGGAAATCTCCAGGTTCGGATAATGTTAAGGTTTCCGACATTAAAATGATAGGCGACAGTATTTCTGGCTCAATCGCTAATGTAATGATTCGTAGTGTTGAAAGTGGTCTGTATCCGGATAAACTAAAAATAGGCTGTGTAAGACCAAATTTTAAAAACGGTTAAAAAATGTTTACTCAAATTATCGCCCAATAACCCTACTATCGACTATAGATAAAATAGTTGAGAAATATGTATGTGAGAAAATATTCATATTTTATAGAGAGCCCGACGTAATTAATCAGTGCCAGTTTGGCTTTCAGTCTGGTAAGAGCACTTCCTCTCTTTAGTTAGATTTTACTGATGAAATAAATAAGCACTTGAATGAAAAAAAATATGTCCTTGCTCTTTTTATTGACTTCTCGCGTGCTTTTGATACGTTGGTTCACAGTCAATTAGTTGACAAATTAGATGACTGCGAAATTCGCGGCCCCTTACTGACTTGGTGTGCAAATTACCTAAAGAACAGAACCTTCAATGTAAAGATCAACGATATCTTTAGTAAGAGCATATCTGTAACAGAAGGAACAGCTCAAAGTTCTGTACTGGGCCCACTTCACTTTTTATCCTACGTTAACGACATGAGTAATTGCATCGTTAACAGTACATGTTATCAGTTCGCGAATGACACATGCCTTGTAATTGCTGACAGGAATCCCCTAGCTGCTAGGGAACGGTTGCAATTCGGTCTGGAAGCCCTAACACGGTGGTACCATGATGCTGGCTTAGTGCTTAATGCAAATAAAACAAAATTACTGGTCATTAAATCCCCGTACACAAAACACTTCCCGTCACTACATTTCATAGTTCATAGCCATGAATGTTACACGCTAACAGTTTGATTAATTGAAAATGCCCACTTGTTGATGAGAGTGTCCAAAATCAAAAATACCTTGTATTGACGATAGATAGTAGGTTTACCTGGGGTTATCACATTGAACGAGTTTGCGATAAACTAAAACAATTTCTCGCTAATATCACAATACTTAAAAATCGCATTCCGTTTAAGCTGAAGAGTATGCTTTACATACGCGTTGGAAAAATCCTATATACAATATGGCCTTAGTAGTAACGGTCGAACCTATAAAACGTATGTATCTTGATAAAATAATAATTCTAAACGAAAACGGTCTCTTTAAATATTGTAAAATCAATC
Source organism: Calamotropha paludella (assembly GCA_927399485.1). Taxonomy (NCBI): domain Eukaryota; kingdom Metazoa; phylum Arthropoda; class Insecta; order Lepidoptera; family Crambidae; genus Calamotropha; species Calamotropha paludella. The sequence continues at coordinate 10,321,853 of OV656826.1, read as the reverse complement.
TACCAGTACTCGCTTAAGTGAATTTTTACTCCTTAAAGAACAGTTCTTTAACAAGTCCTTAGAAACTGTTGTCGAACGTCCTGTACGCACACGGGCGATCTCTGCGGGTCGTCTGCGTACTCAGAGCGCTATTAATATCTTATACCGTCACAACCATTTAATAATATTCTTTTTATATATATACCAATTACCAAAATAAGCACTGTGTTGTTTGTGTTATGGATATTCTGGTGACGTATAGACATACATTTAAAAAAAAAAATATTTTACTTTTTACAAAATTATTATACAGGCTAAAATAATAGCAACAAAAAACCACTATGGTTTAACCCTGTGCTATCTTAAGTCTACTTCATTAAAAAAATTCACCAAGAGATAACAATACTGTTATTTACTTTTAACTAATAAGAAAATAAACAACCATAAGCAACAAGTAAATTCAACTCAAACATTGATGTTCAAGTTAATCCGACCTGTTTTTGAAAGTGTCCAGGCTATTCAAATAATGCTGCTTCAATATTTTTTTGATGTTGGTTTCCGATATATTTTTACATAGAGGGTAGGTTGTTTATAAGGCGAAGGACAACATAACGGGTAGTCTAAATATGTCAGGTCCATCACATCAATCAGTGCATGCACTCACTCTCTCCTCTCATCAGTCTCCCTGCTTCCCCACCAAATGTTCCAAGCGTTGACGTCCCCACCTATTATTAAGTTGCTCAGGCCCACCTCCCACGCCGCTTTCTTTATTTGTTGAAGGTATGGGTCTATACTTTTATCTCCTTCCAGGTAGATCGACATCACTCCTAATTGCCTCGCTCCAGTTCTGAGTTTAACTACGGTTGTGTTTTTTGTAGTGAGCGTAGGGCATTGGGTGAAGTCGATCCTGTCATCGAAGAGGACAATAGCCGCCTTAACTGGCTGGTCCGGTGTTCCACCATTACATTGGAAAACTCGGGCTCCAGGATAAGTTTTCATTACTCCCGTTGCTCCTATGTACGGTTCCAGGAACCGTTCCAGCGCGAAGGCTATCCCCCTCCTCGACGACTCCATCATGAGTTCATTGGTAGCCAGTTTGCAGCGCTGGAGGTTGGCCTGAACAACTCAGTACTGCTTTTTTTCATTGCTTGTTCGGATGCTGTGGTCTGACTGTGTGTTAACTGGAATTCGTCCCACTGAGACAACCTTAGCAGTATGTCACTTTATTGCGAGTTATCGAGTCCCACTTGGCTCTTATGGGGCATGTGCTGCTGAAGGTGTTATGGTCCGCTTCCTTAATATTTTCCTTTCTGCAGTTTCTGCATGATGGGGGTTTTGTTTCTTCAGGGCAGACCGCATAGACATGCTCACTCCCGCAGTGGCTACATGTGTCCAACTTCTCCGTACACACCCTCTTTATATGTCCATACCCCAGACAGCGAGAGCACTGGACCAGCAGCGACTGGTCCTCCACTAATGAAACGCCCAAGCGCAGCTGTAGGCTCCAAATATGGGGTGACACCCTTGCCACTACATGGGCCACATGCGGGTTCCTTGTCTTCCTTTCGTACAACATTTCTATTTGGTACTCTTTAAACGCGGATTTTCCGGTGATTTTTTTCCATTTTTCTTCGTATGGCCTCCTCTACCTTGGTCGCTGGTGTGACTCTTGTCCTTTGACGAGATCACGACCGAGTGGAACGTCTCTGCATGGTGCTTCTCTTTTATTTCAGCCACGCAGGTCTTGTTTTACTGCTCCTCGATTTTTTTTCCTTATGCAGTCCCGCGCCTTCCTTTGCTCCTCTATCAATTCCGTTTTTTCCACTCCCAGTATATTTCTATTTTCCAACAATATGTTCTTATTCTCATCTATTTTATCCTCTAGTATCTTAAAGCTTTTTTCTTTCCCCCATGAGCCTTCCTCGCTGGCGTCTCTTCCAGTGTCCCTTTGCGGAGGGTCCCCTGCTGTCTTTTTCCTTCATTTTCCAACTCCTTGGTCCTATTTATGAGCTCCAGTACCAGACCCTGGTAATCGTCCACGCAAGATTTCAATACTTCCTTGTTATCCCTCGTAACTGATTTACGGCTGGTCAGGGCTTCATTGGCACGGTTGTGTATTCTTTTAGCGTAGCTCTCCATATCCTCCGTCTTCATTCCTGGAAGCATGTCTGCCATCGCCAATCTCGGACTACTAGGTTTCCTTACTGCCGTGTTTTCCCTTCTCAGCTCCATCTTGGGTTTCGGCTTGGGAGGCGATATATAAGTCACGCTCTCCTCAGAGATGTTAGATTTCCGAGTGGTGGAGGCAGATGGCTTGCTCATTTTCGCAGAGAATCGGCACTAGCACCTCCAAGACAACCAGCTGACGACTATATCGGGACGAACACAATTCGGACAAAACAAAACAGTACAAACAAACCTATATAAAAGTGTATAATTGAATGGATAATTGAACGTAATTGTATTATTAGTGAATTTATTATGTGTAATATAATGAATGTCAATGTATAATTAAATTTAGTAAAAAATTGGAATATTTAATTAGCTATACTTAAAAGCCCAAAATAATGACTAGATCAGGTCGATAACAAAATGGACTAAAGTAAGTGGACAGCACAAATTGAATTAAATAGGCGGCATTCGATTTATATGTATGACTAGAACGATATATTACAGTAAGCGTGTATACACCCAGTCCTTGGGTGTAGCGGGCTAGCCTGATTACCAATTTAATATGTTATATTTACGTTTTGTTGGAAGAATTCACAGCTATACTAATGCTAGTTTGTAATGTATACTAATATGTACCTTTATAGTCTCCGATTTATATTCATGACATTCGTTAAATTGTATATTTTATCATTCCATTTTGCATCGTCATTTGTAAACGTTTTAATCTCTGTAAATATATATATATATATACAATAATATTTTACTTAATAATTTCTTCATTTCTGAAATGAAACACTGAATTTTCATATAGAGCTTCGCAATCACTCAAAACTTCTATTCAGAATGCTACACACTTACCGGCATTGCTTGTTATTTTAACCTGTCTTTTTGTTTAATCTACACTCGAGAGCAATGAATCCGGGTCACTTAAAGAATGTTAAAAATCTCGGAAACTAAAAATGATGGGCTAATGCAATAAATTGTATTTAATAGACAATGTAATACTCCTTAAATGAAAGTAAAAAAAAAATATGAGTCACCATACATTTTATTAACACAAAATTACATAAAGAAAAAAACTGCTGATCTCTCCTTAAAACAAAAATAGGAAACATGAAATGTTTGAACTTTATTACGATTTTCTTGAATTTTAATACTTCGTATTGCCTTCTCGTGCTTCCATTACTGCGTTTACGCGGTTTGGCATGCTGTACACCAAGTTCCTTATACGATTTTGGGGAATATTCTCCCATTCCTCTGTGAGAGCAATTTTGAGCTCACGAAGCGTGATTGGGGGAGGGTTTCGTTGTTTTACGCATCTGCCTAGCTCGTCCCAAGCATGCTCGATCGGGTTGATATCCGGGCTGCGCGCTGGCCACTCCATACGAGTAATGTTCATCTCTTGAAGGTAGTCATTCACAATCCTACCTGTATGAGGTCGGGCATTGTCATGCATAAATATAGCATCCTCACCTAAATTGACCATAAATGGACCAACGTGATCATTGAGGATTTCTTCCACATATCTTACGCTAGTTAAAGAGCCGTTTTCTATGATCACCAGCTCTGTGCGACTTTCAGAAGAAATTCCGGCCCACACAAGTACAGACCCACCACCGTAGGCTATTTTTTCTTCGATGCATGCTTGAATCTTTCCCCTGGTCTTCGATACACTCTGTGTCTTCCATCGTGCTTGTAGAGCATAAATTTTGATTCGTCGGAGAACATAACTTTTGACCAATCTTCAATACTCCAATTTACGTGGCTCTGGGCATATCTTAGTCTTGAAATACGATGCCCACGCTCCAGTTTAGGGCCGTTTGCAGGTCTAAGGGGTTTTAAGTTAGATTCAGCAAGCCGACGTCTTACTTGGGTTACTTCCTCCGAGGCGTCGAAACTGATTGGTGAGTTCAGTTCCTGTGAGAAAGCGATTTCGAAGCATGGTGTTCACCAAGTATCGGTCTTCTCGTGCTGTGGTACACCTGGTTCTGCCCGTTCCTGGTCTGCGTAGGTTAGAACCAGTTTCTTCGTAACGTCGGAGAACTCTTTGTACTGTTGACAGCGACACACCGACAGTCCTGGCTGTATCGCGCTGACTCCGGCCGTTTTCCAGCATTGTAAGTATTCTGGTGCATTCTTCAGGCGTAAGCGACATAATTTCAGCTTGAATAATGAATATAGAGCACTATCAACATGGTTTATGTAACCACATAATTGACAGATTACAAACAAAAGCAAAACCAAATGCTGTAATTTCGTAGTTCCATCTTCGAAAGTGGCCCTTTTTCAAATTTGATTTTTTTATGATATAACTTTACAATAACTAAGAATTTTTAATACCTTCATTTAAGGAGTATTACATTGTCTATTAAATACAATTTATTGCATTAACCTAGCATTTTTAGTTTCCGAGATTTTTAGGATTCTTTAAGTGACCCGGATTCATTGCTCTCGAGTGTATTTCGTTATTATTTTTCCATTTTATTACTAAAAATGTATTTATTTAATTTATTGACATATAAGTTTTTCTCCGTTGCCATGGCTACCCATGACACGATCTTTCATTTATGGTATTCAACCTCCAAAGAAAACCAGATTTTATTCTTTTTATGTCTTCTCGAAGACAATCTAAATTTAAATGGCTCTGGGCCTATAAAAGACCGAGCTGACCTGCCAAGTGATTGAGTTCTTCGGCAAAAGTTGCCACAGTAACATCTATAGCTCGCTACCGAGCTCTTCAAAATTCTTAAAGGCCTTATCCCGGGGCCGGCTGCCCCGGGACTCAAGAAAGTCCTCAACGCCGTAAGGCAAACTTTTGGCTCAAGAACCTACACTTAACTTAGCGACTCTCTACCACTAACGTTGCCTGACCACCAGCGGTGCAGGCCATCCATCTGTAGCGCCGCCCTACCTACCTGCTACGCCGCCCGACCTACCAGCAGCGCCGCACGTCTACCAGCAGCGCCGGCAGTAAATCGGTGCAGGCCGTCCACCAGCAGCGCCGCCCTACCTACCTGTCACGCCTCCTGACCTACCAGCAGCGCTGCCCGTCTACCAGCAGCTCCGGCCGACGTCTGCCCCGCCACCTGTCTACCGGCAGCGCCACCCTTCATCCGACGGTTTCACCGCCTCTGGGCCCTAAAGCCCCGGGCCTCAAGCCGCCTACATAGAAGATCGCCGACGACCCACGACCACCTACTCACATTTTCACTGTACACTACTCATACTCGCCCTCACTCTTCTTACCTCCAATTTTTTGTTCCTTAATTATTTTGTAAATAGATAAACTGTAACTTTACCCTGATCTTCCGTCTTTATATTTTGTCCCTTCACGACAAGTTGCGCCACGTTTCAATTGGAAATCAACCATAAATAGTTTTTGTTTAATTTAGCAATTATAAAATTTCTCGATTATTTTTTATTTAAAGAAAATAAAAAAATCCGTAGGGGCCATTCGACGCGTCTTTAAAAACCCTACAAAATGAGAGGTCGCACGCCCCTGTGCGACCAATAGTCGCGGAGAAATGGCGTCCCAAAATTTCGGTGGTGAAGTACCGAGGTTTCGTGTGGGTGCGACTGGTGGGGGAGGGGGGAGGGGGGTCTGGGGGTCGGGGGCAAGGTGTGGAAGGGTTGGGGCAGGTGCCCCCATCTCCCACAGACGAAATTTTTTATTTCTTTTTTACTTTTTTGAGGTACCCTTACCACCCAGTCGCAGTACCCCTAACTCCCAGACCCGCCAAAAGAGACATCAAATTAATTTTTCAAACAAAAAGAAAAAAAAATTAAAAATTTTGTGGTACCTTTACCACCCAGTCGCCGTACCCTTATCTCCCAGACTCGCCAAAAAGAAAAAAAAATATTTTAACTACAAAATACAGAAGTTTTGAGGTAATACAGATGTATGCCCGTTAGCGCTTGCAAGCTTTGCTCCACAAAAGCTAATTTCAACGTGATTGTACCATTACTAGCTCTCATCATTATTTTATCTAAGCTCAACTTACTTATCTCTTCCTATGAGCTAAAGCAACATACCAAAGTTGTTATTACATTGCAATGTTTAATCTCTCAAAATTGTTCCAGTTTTAAACGTTTTTAATTTGACTGAAAAATTCACTTTCTTAGCTCTAAGGTTAGGTTAGTCGTAAACAGTGAAGTCAATAATAATTAGAAGACGATGTAACGTCACCAAGTTCATTTCAATTTGCTTTTAATTTAGTTGAAAGCAGCATTGAATCTGGGCACTCAAAACCGAATTATCATTTTAAGACTGACGGGGGGAATGCGAACCACAAAATTAGTACTTGCCGAGACATCCAAACAACAAATTCCTGCCATTTACAAAAGGGGTTTTCTTGTAATTTAATTAAGGTAGAGGGTTGTGTACATCCCTTTATCCAAGGGCTCAACTGAACATCCCTAATTGGTTCGTACCCTGATTCTGATGAGATTGCTGTGGCATGCCTGAAGTTTTTGGACTTCAATTTATTCCTTTTTTAAATAACATCTTTGGGTGACGTGTAAATAAACAAAATGTATCTAGTAATAACAATAAATAGAACGTTTGCTTTATGATTAAAAATATAACACAGTTTTGAAATTAATTAAATGCATATTTTGTAGATGCTGTTTTACTAGGTGTCTCATTTTTTTGTCGAACAATCGAAATATTAAACGGTTTCGCATCACACGTGTTCAGAATTTCTACAAGGGGGGCATAAATAAACATCTTGCAGGTCCGCAAGGTGAAAGCGGTTCAGCAGTGCAAATTCTGCTTTTACTAAACTTATTAAATATTTTTTTCATCTAGGCAGTTACAGCAGGTGATAATCGTAATTAAAGTAGGATAACAGTTATAGAGCACTGCACGAGGCCAACAACGTGTACACAGAACATAATTAATTTTTAAACGCTAATGCGAATACATACATCCATAGCAACACTTATTTACTCCACAACACGGTGGTCCCTCGTCTAAGGGAGAGCGGTCAAAACCTCCTAAAAATGTATTTAACCATTCTTTCTCATTGGGAATGAAGTAGAATATTAAAAATAGACGTTTTTGATTAAATACAAACAAGTTTATTCAAATAAAAATTATAATGAAACATATACAAGCATCAGAAAACCTTTAAAAAATGGTTAAATTGTATGCAATTTTTTTCAGCTAACTTCGTACTAAAATCAAATTAATTGTTGTAAATTTAATAAATTATTTATAATTAAAGCTAAATTTATCATTCTTGTGTATAATATTATTATAAATTATAATTAAACACAAAATTGTGCGATAACTTGACAATATTAGGAGCTTATCAAATAAAGAGTTAAAAATGAACATGCAGCAAATAAAGAAGATTTTTCTTCTTTCGAGGAAATTTCCGAAGACCATTTATAAAGGGGTCTGAACTCAGTATAGTCGGTTAATTTACTACCTATAATCTCCTCCTCCTTAGATACTGTAGAACTTTCTTTAAAAAATTGAAAACGAAAAGGCCTTCAGTATCTGGTAAAGCAAGGACGAGGGTTTTCCCATAAAGTAATATGGTTTGAAGAATTCGGAATTACTTGCTAATTGAAGTGGAACATAAGAGGTCTCAAATAAACTACTGTCATCTTGACATGTTGAATCCAAAAAGCTTTGTTTGTACTCGCTATAACCCATGCTACCGTCAAATCCCCATTTACCGGTCAAAACTAATGTATTCGAATCGTTTGAAACACATCTAAAACTTCTCTACATGACCCAAGTATTCGAGAAAAAGTATGATCTAATAAATTTTATAACTCTACATTTCGCAAGTACGTTCTGAGACTGATATGTTCTCTGGGTAACCCTTCTTTTTAGCAATTACAACACTTTGGTATGACGGTAAAATATTACATGAAGTTTTGGTGTTCACAAGATTTTTAATCAATAAATATTGGTGCTTGGTGTGCTTATCTTCAACAATAAGCGATCATACTTTGTCAGCGCTTATAGCCATATCTGAAACTACTATTAGATTGATCCGAAGAGTTGAGCAGTGTGTTTACAACAGCGGGATCTACTTTTGACAATTCTGTTAATCGTCTACTTCTTGACCGCGAACTAAGATCGGAAAGGCATTTTTTTGGGTCCCGGTTATTCACTGTAAATGGCACTGTTTAACACTTCTAGTCAGTTCTACATATTCAATTACGTCTAACCAATTAGAATAATTACTTAAAAGTCTACTTTTAGTACGTGCTGACTTAACCCTGAAACTATCAAGACTTTTACATAAATTAATAATCCGACATGATAAAGGTTCTATGTCTACATTTGCAACATCATTAAGAGACGTTAAAAATACTTTAAAATATATTTTTTACGATCTAACGGTTTTTGCGAACACCACAGATCAAAAAAATGCCTCCTCAAAAAGGAACATTTTATTATTGTACCTGAAATGAAATATATAAATAAATATTAAGCTTCGTAGCAAATGCTACGAAGCGACTTCGACATCGTAGCAGACACTTAACGGGCGCGCGGGCAAATCGGGGCAAAAAATACAAATACATAATTCCTCATTAAATACACATATGTACCTACATTTTGTTCTAAATCAGATCCACTGCAAATGGATGCAAAATTTTGTAGGTCTCGATAAAGTTGCAGCAACGGAATAATAAACTTCAAAAAAGGGGTGTCGTAGCACCCACATTAAATAAAAAGTATAACATATAGATGAGTAAAACTTAATAATTTACAAACCACTTACCCCGTTGTTGAAATTCCATCATACACAAACAATAAAACAATTAGCATTTTTTAGAAATCACCAAAACAAATACCACTTGGATGAGTCACCAATAAACAGTAAACAACAACAATGAAATGCGTTCACTTCATAGGTCAATTAATAAGTAATAACTGGGATAAATGGCCTTGATATTTATACCCCTAGGTAGGTAGGACCCTCCCCCGTCATGCCATGAGTGTGGCGCTGCGGAGGACACCGCCCAACACACCCTAGGGGAGTGACCGGCGTGGTCTTCGCAGCGCGGTACTCTGGTAGCGACGATAGGGAGGGACCTCTCGCTACCCGGGGTGGCTAAGGCCATGCTGGCTACCGATAGGTCGTGGGAAGCTATGGTCTCCTTCTGCGAGGCAGTTATCGTTCAGAAGGAGATCGCAGAGAGGGCGAGGGAGGAGGATGCAAATGCCGCCCCCCAAAGAAGGAAAAGGACAGAGAGGAGGCGGCGCATGTACGCCAACAGGATTCCCATATAAGGGATTACCCTTATATGGGAATCCTGTGTGGAGGCCTAGCATTAGCTGGGCCTCCGCACAGGATTTCGAACGGAAGAGGAATGCCCAAGTAGCACAGGGCATCCAGCCCCACCTAACGACCGAGGGCGGCGGTCACTTCCACCATTTTCCAGGGAACAGGGCACGTGAAGAGGCCGGGATCCAAATGTGGTGATGGGGTGGCCTTCAACGGACCGGGTATCCGTTGGAGGCATTGCACTCACCCCAATGTCTGAATCGATGCCTAAACTGTACCCACAAGGTCAAACGGCGGAGTGTAGTACAGCGGGGGGTTTTAGTGGGTATGCCCGTCAGCCTTCGTGACGGGTGAGTCCCACATAACCCCACCGCCAGCCCAACGGTGGAGTATGCGTAATGCATTCCCCCTCGAGAAAAAAAAAAAAAGGTAGGACCCTTGACATCACATAGGGCTACCTGTATTGGCACTATTCGACAGTGAGTTTCAGGGGTTTTGGCCTATGGCTGTACCACCGTGCACAATTTTATGTTATAATATATAAAAATGGGTACAATTAATAGTAAATGTATCCCACTATTTTATATACCAACAAAGACATCACTATAGGAACTTAAAAGTTAGGTTTTAAAAAATATTAACAATATTTACGATCGTAACTAAATAATAACTAATCATTAATTTTATAACATAACAGTAATTAAATGTATTAAAATAAAAAAAAATGAATACTAGTAAAGCTTTACCAGCATTGTCTTCTGTTCTTATTACACAAAATCTATTTCATATGTATTGATATTATGAAAGGTCGCTATCCAATGCCAAGCTTGTGTAAAGCTAAGAATACCTGAGTTTTGACTATACAGAGTAAGATGGTTCCTTATAAAGTTACACCTATAATTTAAATTCTGCAATGATATAAAGCGTGCTCGTCTCATTGCCGTTGGTCATAAATAATCTGGTGTCTTGGGTCCATGCGAATTCTGAAAAATGGTATCTTTAGGGATGATAGAAAAACACTGGTTGGCATTACAATTATCCCCTGACGATAAGGTCTATTTTTGATCTAGGATGCGATCTGACACTCAGGAACCATTGAGCCGCTACATTGACGGAGACGGGAACTGCTGCAGTAGCTGCAGAAAATCACAAGTTCAAAAGCCCTTGCAAGCAGTTATATCTTGGTTCCCTTTGGTGTACTATGAGTATATGAAGCCCAAACTCTTTTTCAAAGAAATATCCTTCCATTGAATTGAAGCTGCTGGAAATAAAAGCGCTGGTAGCTTCTTCGGTCAACGTATAAGTACAGCTATTCGACAAGGAATAGCTGCCAGCCTTTTGGGCACTTTTCTCAACAGCAACGGTGAAGCTGATTGTCACGTTTTTAAAGTTTTTTGTTTTTCAATATTTCTTATGTCTTACGTATGATTAGTTGAGTTAACATTTGTTTCTTTTATATTGTATCTAGTTAAAGTTCATAATTAATATTAAATACAAAGAAAAATAATGGAATCGATATGAATTTATTAGATACAAAATATAATTATTGAAAAATACCAAGATAATATTAAAAATTCATTTTTTTTTCTTCTGAATTTAAAGTTGTTAATACCGGGGAGCAACATTGTATACAACTCCTCGTGTTGCAAACCATAACATGTCATAACAGCAGTTTAATTTTTTTAAGTTAGTCATCAAACTGTGAAATAAAAATAAACTCTATAGCACTATATAATAATCATAACAAATATTCCTTGCCTAAACGTCTGCAACACACGGTATTCCTGAGAAGTTTCGGGGCTTATGATATAAGCATTCAATGCATTTAAACGATCACATTTACGCTGAAGATGTAACCAACATGAAGTTAATCGTAAGTGAAGCGCGAAAGCTTAGCTGACAATTGGCAATATGAGACCCTTACCATTGTTCATGTGCGACACGTGTTTGTGTTTTAACTATATCGAAGAACACTTACATTTGTGTAAACTTTTCGTCCTCCATATCATCACTAACGCTCACATATAAGCTAGCGATTTTGGTTTTAAACAGAATTTAAATTTTGGTTGAATTGTATGAGTAATATAGAAACAAATGTGTTAAAAATGGCTTTACAATTTTTTTAACCCAAGTCTCTCTGAATACCGTACAATTTTAAACTTATAATGCTTACTAATACGATTTCGAACTTCGATATATTAAATAAGTAACTACAGTAATTTCTTGGTTTCAACCTTTATCGGTAGCTGTCTATTGCAGTGAAGGCCTGGGGTTCAAATGCTGATATGTCCAAATGCAGCCTGCATATCAACAGTCATATGACTGTTTGATAAGCATAAGCATTTTTCCCAAGTCATACTTGGTATGTATCAGTGGAAACTTTATTGTTATATGATTATTCAATATGTTTTGTGTATAACTTTAAAATAATGTATTCTTTCCTCGGTATTATATTAGAATATACATATTTATTACGTTATTTGTACCAATAGACTGAGTGCTATCAGCCTTTCTAGTTACGTAGTCTTATCGAAGTGGTTAAGCACTTCAAACTAACAAACTGTTACTATTAAGTGTTAAGAATGGAAATTATTAAAAATAATACATCGAATTAGAACAAAAAATGACCAATATTTATTATGACGAAATGTTTATAAAGCTTTTTTTCAAAAATTAACGCGTGTTTTGAGTACGTCTTTATTTTAATAAATGTTTTTATTTTTCTAACTTAAATATTATAACTTTGTTTTAATATTTGAATATAACACTATTTTACGGATTTTGCGCATATTTTATTTTATATTTATTTTACAATTTTACTAAAATAACAAAAAGTAGCCAGAAAAACTCTTTTTGGTTTGTGGTTTTTCGTGGTAGCCAACATTGCCAACGTTTGCCATTGCTATAATATTTTGGAGGATCATCTATTCGGATCGCAGTCATAACTTTTATATACTTTGGGACTAATAATATTGGTTATTATCATCAGCAATGGGGTTTGGAAGTCAAAGATAAACCCAGTTGAGTTTTTAAATTAAGAGACTCTCTTGACGCTCTTGCTTGACTTCGCTGAATTAGCATCTTTAAAACTTTGTCCATATTAACGACTTAAGTTACTAACGTATGTGACCTCATATTACTTATTCCTAAATTGATCTATATACGAATTAAGAATAAGTAGACATTATAAAAAAATTACGTTTGTTAATCACTTAAGGACAAATAATACCACACTTATTAAACGTATGTCAGAAATATGGTGGGTATCTTTCTCATTATGGTTATTGTTAATTATAAGAAAAGAAAGCTTTCAAATCAAATACTTCGCAGATGTTTGTTATGGAATTAATCTGTTAAAATACTACTAGCTGACCCGGTAACGCGTTGCTATGGTAACGCGTATACAATGGAAAAAGAGCGGGAAAAAGAGCGGACAGACAAACACATACAACAAATTTGTGTTTTTAGACTATAGATTTGTTACACAAACCTTTTGTTCTATATGTTTGACCTTAGTGAAATAATGTTGCGTTATTTTTTAGATTCGTTATTTTCTGCACTAATATTACAAAGGCATAAATTTTGTAAGTTTGTAGGGAGTAATATATGGACCTAAAGAACCGACATTGAAAACTATTTCACCAGTAAAATCTACATTATTTTAAATGACATAAGCTATATTTTATTATATTTAGCTCAAAAATTAACAACCTGTAACGTGGCCAAGGGTCAGCTTGTAGTAATTAAATAAAATGTTGGGAATTTAAGGGGTTATATACAGTTAGAATTTTCGAAAACAATCGATTTTTTTTTTCTTAATGTACATATATTTAAGAATACACACAGAAAATTTCATATCGTTCCGGTGAATATTTTCGAAGTTACACCCACATTTGAAGAGCGTTCAGGCGTTTCAGAGTACTTGAAAGTACAAGGCCGGAGAGACAGCGCTTACCTGGAACGCTGTCCCTTTTATGCACCTTCCAACTGTACATGTTACCTTCTAATGTATCTAAGCAACAGTGTGTTATTGTTTTTTTTATACCTGAAAGGTAAATTTTTGTTTTTCTCTCCCCAAACTGAAAAATATAAAATTAAAATATAAACTGAAAAACTTTAAACGCGTTTTTCTCAAAATGGTGTTTTCAAAGTCGGTGACCAACATTACTCGAAAACGGCTAAACCGATTTGTCTCTTTAGAGATTTTTTATCACCGATAAATATTTTTTTTTATAAACAATTTAAGGAAGAAATTTTGGTCAAAAATCGTTTTTTTTTGACAAGCCGCCATTTTGTCTTACTAATATTTTGCTTACTCCTTCGATTAATTACTAGATTTGACATTACTTTGACGAAATCTGTTAGGTTATCAAATTTCAGTTTATCCAGTTCAGAGATATAGTGGTCACCGCAAAACGTCTTTTTTGAGAGGAGCTCAGATGTAGTCCCTTACCAAACAAATATTTTTACTAATACTAAGTCTTAAAATACAGTTATAGATACCACAATATGTGTAAAAAGTTTTAGATCAACAAATTCATAAGTTTTTTCAGAAAAAAATCTGGAAAATTCGCTTTTTTCGGCCTTATAACTGTATATAACCCCGTAATCCGATGCTAAAAATCAACTTAATTTTTTTGATTTTACATTTTCTCTATTTGCCAATGGTATAATTTTATAAATAACTTTGCATCAGAGAAATTTATTTATTAACGCATGTAACATTAATAATAATTATCCATAAACTTACTTTAGAAATGCGTAACAATTAAATGGTTAGGTAAGTAACAAAAAATATAATAATTAGCATTAGCAAATTTTCCTCGTTAGCTTTTATATGGCCACTTTATATTTCTTTTATTTTTATTACATTACAATAGAATGCCTTTAGAAATATATGTTATTATAATGTTAACTAGAATGGTTTTCAAGTACCATAAATTTCAGTAATAAGCAAATAATATTTTCCTCTAATCCCGCGGGATAAAACAAGTGGCACAGAGCCATAACTGATCGAAGAATTTTCCCGTTTCACTGGTTACCCTTCCTGATTTACTGGTAAACTATACGAACCACATTATAAGTGGAGTAGTTCATTTCAACCACTCGACTATATACAAGTTGCTTAAAGTTTTTAAAGTGCGTTATGAAAAAAATGAAATAAGTATAATTCCTAGTATTCGCTAGTGATTGCAATCATAGGCCGATCGCAAAAACCTTAGCGCGATTCACCTTTTCGATTACACGAAATCTGATGTGTGATTGCCAATTAATAATTGTTGGAAATTATACAATAAATGGTTTTATTCTTTTTACAAAATCTCAAAAAAAAATTGCAAAAATTGTGACTAAATAATATTCCCTAACCAAACTATGATTTGAAGATTAAATAACATCTACCACGTTTTATGTACATCCAGACATGACACACCAATTGAATATAAGCATTACACCTATTTTTAATTTTAATTCAATGAAAATTGTAGTTTTGCTGCTATTGTCATAATGCTATTCTCTCTAAAGCTTACTGCCATTCTTCCTACACGTGCAGCCTTTGGACTAGCTATACGCAGCGGGCATACAGCGACCTGCGTGTTCAATATAATAACTCATTCAGGATACTGTTGGGGCTGTCGTGGCGTTGTGGCACGTTGGGAATGTTTTGCGGAGGCGCATACAGACGACTTCTATGCCATAATAAGAAACAGGTCCGCCTCCTTGCTCAACAGACTCCGCTCCAGCACAAACGGTCTCCTTTGTGTGTTTAAAGACCGGTGGGACACCCCTCTGTTGCGACGCTGTGTGAAACTTCATGCTTGAACATAAAAAAAACATGTATATTTTTATGTTTATACTAACATTAACTTTTAAGTATTTTTGTTATTACTAACACTATGGAACTTAGCTTTCTGAAATAAATTGTTTGAATTTGAATTGAATTGAACAATCATGTCACTTTACAAAAACATTATATTTTAAGACTGAAATTTTGTGCCTGCGGTTTCTAAAAATTCATTTTATTTCATTTATTTATATACTTAATGAAAATGATGCGATTGAGTATTAAACATGTAATCAAACAATAACTAGTACCAGATTTTATTTATTTCTTCTTTTAATAAGACATAACTTTGCAGTAGTCTATTTATACTTCAGGTTTAGGATGACAGGAAAAATAAAGGACGATTCCAATCCAATGTGCCTTCCTCGAGCCAAAGATTGCTGGTTTCTTACACAAATAGAGTTCGGGGTCCCGAGCACTTCGTGCCCACACAATTTGTTTTACAGAATAAACAAACAAACCTCTACCACATCCTAGAAAATAAACAACTCCATCAAGATTAGTAAATTTCATTTCGAAATTGCTATAACTGAAATAAGCGTATTTTTTTATTGCTGTCATTTATTTTGGACTATAATTTAGTTCAAACTTTATTTCAATGAACATCATTTTACAACCTCCTCTTTTAATTGACTCATTAAAAACATATAAAAATCTGTTCAAAATAAAGAAGTGATCACATTTGGCAAATTACTTCATGTTGGTTTGTTGTAAATGCACAATTACAACAAAATTACGCACTTATAATTAATTTAGTAGCAGAGACCACATCTGCTCATTTAAATTACAGAATTACTACGAAAAGTAATTCTGAAGAACAATATTATTTTATGGCCCAATTTCTGAAATACTTATCCAGTATAATATCAAAACGGCTACCTAAACCTGAATTCAGGGTCATTTCAACTTATTTATTTTCAACATTATGTTACTATTAAAAGTTTCTCTGATGAAAAGATTGTAACAATTGGTAATTCTTCGTATTTTTATTTTCAAAATAATGACTTAGCATTGCCACTGGCCACCGTTGCATGCAATATTGTCACTGGAAAACTGATGTTATTGCGGCCCCAATTTACAATTTGATATGAATATTTTGGATTAGTTTTTTGTATTTACTTACACTAATGGCGATTTATTGATCAAAGTTTTCTCGTCAGAATGCAAGATAAATATTTAACTTCTAATATAGGTTAGCACAAACAGACTCCTTGGTTGAAGTATCCATCTTGTGCTATACAATAAATTATGTTAAATAGATGATAAGATATAAAAATATAACAATAAGATATAAAATACGTGTGTAAAAAACAACTACGCCTCCGAGTGCTCGGATGCAAAAAATTAAATAAAAACATTATGTAGATGATGTTCATTTTTTGAATTCTTTTCTAACATAAAGAAAATCGTTCTCAGAAAAGGAGCTATAATATCTTTAACGAGATTGACCTAGTTTTCACTTTAATTAAGATTTCACAAAATACTGTTTTTGCAAGGATAGATATAATTAAAGATCGAAATTGATAGACGAAAAATAGATCATAGTTTTCAGTAGGAGCCTCAAATATTTCTACTTTTTAGTACAAGCGAGTTTATCAGCACTCTTCAATGTTTTGTTAATATGTTATAGGAATATATAATTTTATGTACAGATAACTTCTTTACAAAATAAGACTATTAATGAGGGCAACATTAACATCGATTTTGATTAATTCCTTCTGAACCAAATCTTTTGCCTTTTGTTTTTCTTTCTGCGAGGTTAGTATTTGTTCATAAAATTACTAGATTTAAAAATCTAAAAATTCCACGTTTTTCAGCGACCAAAAAAAAAAAAAAACCCGGCGGGGCCAAGCGAGGGGCCACTCAATACGTGGGGCGCATCTTTACAACTACTCTCAACATCTATGCATATCATACATCTCATTACATTTCCATAAGTAACATGCGCCCCCACGTTTTGAGTGGCCCCTCGCTTGGCCCCGCCGGGTTATTTTATTCTTTTTTCGTTGAGTTAATAGTTAAAAAGAATAAAATATATTCTTTTTAATTATTAACTCAACGAAGTAACCATGTGTTACGCAACAATCGGATAAGCCCCATACAAAAGTGAAAGTTGCAAAAAGTTGACCTGAAAGTGCACCTAGAAAGTTGAAAGTTGTTTAAGCGTGCATTGTCATCGGGTTCTGAGCTACCCTGAAAGTTTCAACTCGCTAGGTGGTCGGGAAGCGCCTCAAAATTGAGATACAAGATTCCAACCGGACAGACAAGAAGACAGACAAGCAAACAGACAAGAAAGCGACCTAAGAAAAACGTGGGAACTTTTTACCATCGAAAACTATCGGAAATGCTGCTCGTATTTAATATGAGCAAGAGTAATGGAGCAGTTACTCGACTCCCAGATATATTTAAAGGTAATTGGGTGAATATAGGTACCATGTCTGTTTCTGACGCGGCGAGGTTGAAAATCTACATGTAAAGTGTTACTAGCAGAACAGCTTTTTATTGGAATTGGAATGAGCTCTTCAGAGTGCCAAATAATATTTATTATTACGTAGATAAAAAATAATGACGTTAAATCTATTACAGTGGATTATCCCCGACTATATTTATATTATATTAATGAATATATATACAAAATATTTCTTGTTCATTATTTTAATGAAATGATAATGCCTATTATAGGTACATTATATGAGATATTAAAATTTTCTGAAAAGAGCAATTAAAACTAAATTTCAAACATTTAATTGAACTATAGAAAATGTTTCGCCTAAAAAAGAAATAAGTGTAGCAATTTCAACACTTCATTGCTTTTGAATAAAA
Organism: Calamotropha paludella; assembly: GCA_927399485.1. Lineage (NCBI taxonomy): Eukaryota > Metazoa > Arthropoda > Insecta > Lepidoptera > Crambidae > Calamotropha > Calamotropha paludella. The sequence goes on along the minus strand of OV656826.1, from coordinate 10,303,787 downwards.
TACTTTTTTTGCGCATAATAAAACAAAAACGGATTTTGCGCATAATTTATTTTATATTTAATATTGATGTAGGTCTGCAGTGTGTGAGCATACTTTGAGGGGCCAAACCACTACATTCGATATGATAAACCTTAAATTCTCGCTAGAAAACAAAGATTTGTTCCTAGGATACAACGCGAAGCTATTGAAATCAGAAAACATCCTAATTTCAATAGAGCGTTCCTGCTTGGGATCCAATAATTAATAAAACAATACCTCCAAAAAACACACATTGCAAGAGTTGATGATGTCGTTAGTCCTTTTTGCAAATAATAACAGTAAGATGGAGATCGGTCCCCCTGCCCGAGTTTCTTTCGCCAGTTCTCGGAACGGCCTTCCAATTTCAGAAACTGGTAGTAGACTCAGTAGAATATAATGTAATCGTAGTGCAAATTTAATAACTAAGTAATAAAAAATAAAACTATATGATTTATAAAAAAAAGAAAAAATATTAGAAACGTGCGCGATTAAAATATTGTGAAGGTAGTAGAAAATACATGAAAACCATTATCTTAGTCATCATGTGATCATGGCTCCTGTAAAGGAGTCGAAACAGGATTAAATATAAAATGAATTATGCGCAAAATATGTAAAAAGTGTTTTATTGAAATGTGTAATGTGCGCGGAAGTGTAAGAACTAAATACTTCATTGCTTGTAACTAAATGCTTTGAGCAATACCGAAACGTTCATCCCTGCACCGTTCAATTGTACAATTGCGATTGTTGGGGCATTAGGCATAAGAATGTTATACCAAGACGTAACTAAAAACCGTTTTGAATTTCATACCAAAACGTAACGTTACTGCAAAATATAAAACCGTTTTTCTCTTAACCAACGCAATGCAACCAAAACAGAAAACCACGCGCCGCGCCGCGCTACCACAATCGGGTAAATGCGCCGAAAGAGTGATAAAAGCAATAATAAAAACAAATTGTTAAAATTTGTTAAAAAAACAATTTGTTAAAATGTCGTGGTTACATAAGTTATACAGCTAATTCTTTTAGAGTTAACTTGGATGGATACCAGTGCTTGGTAAAACCTAAACGTAAAACCTAAACAGGTTTATAAAGCACTGTTAATGTAAAAAAAAAGTTCTAATATTGTTTGTTTCTAATAAATAAAATAAAATAAAAAAAATAAAATAATTATGTAAATGATATAAATGATCAGAAATACACTCGAGAGCAATGAATCCGGGTCACTTAAAGAATGTTAAAAATCTCGGAAACTAAAAATGCTAGGTTAATGCAATAAATTGTATTTAATAGACAATGTAATACTCCTTAAATGAAGGTATTAAAACTTCTTAGTTATTGTAAAGTTATATCATAAAAAAATCAAATTTGAAAAAGGGCCACTTTCGAAGATGGAACTACGAAATTACAGCATTTGGTTTTGCTTTTGTTTGTAATCTGTCATTTATGTGGGTACATAAACCATGTTGATAGTGCTCTATATTCATTATTCAAGCTGAAATTATGTCGCTTACGCCTGAAGAATGCACCAGAATACTTACAATGCTGGAAACCGGCCGGAGTCAGCGCGATACAGCCAGGACTGTCGGTGTGTCGCTGTCAACAGTACAAAGAGTTCTCCGACGTTACGAAGAAACTGGTTCTAACCTACGCAGACCAGGAACGGGCAGAACCAGGTGTACCACAGCACGAGAAGACCGATACTTGGTGAACACCATGCTTCGAAATCGCTTTCTCACAGGAACTGAACTCACCAATCAGTTTCGACGCCTCGGAGGAAGTAACCCAAGTAAGACGTCGGCTTGCTGAATCTAACTTAAAACCCCTTAGACCTGCAAACGGCCCTAAACTGGAGCGTGGGCATCGTATTTCAAGACTAAGATATGCCCAGAGCCACGTAAATTGGAGTATTGAAGATTGGTCAAAAGTTATGTTCTCCGACGAATCAAAATTTATGCTCTACAAGCACGATGGAAGACACAGAGTGTATCGAAGACCAGTGGAAAGATTCAAGCAAGCATGCATCGAAGAAAAAGTAGCCTACGGTGGTGGGTCTGTACTTGTGTGGGCCGGAATTTCTTCTGAAAGTCGCACAGAGCTGGTGATCATAGAAAACGGCTCTTTAACTAGCGTAAGATATGTGGAAGAAATCCTCAATGATCACGTTGGTCCATTTATGGTCAATTTAGGTGAGGATGCTATATTTATGCATGACAATGCCCGACCTCATACAGGTAGGATTGTGAATGACTACCTTCAAGAGATGAACATTACTCGTATGGAGTGGCCAGCGCGCAGCCCGGATATCAACCCGATCGAGCATGCTTGGGACGAGCTAGGCAGATGCGTAAAACAACGAAACCCTCCCCCAATCACGCTTCGTGAGCTCAAAATTGCTCTCACAGAGGAATGGGAGAATATTCCCCAAAATCGTATAAGGAACTTGGTGTACAGCATGCCAAACCGCGTAAACGCAGTAATGGAAGCACGAGGAGGCAATACGAAGTATTAAAATTCAAGAAAATCGTAATAAAGTTCAAACATTTCATGTTTCCTATTTTTGTTTTAAGGAGAGATCAGCAGTTTTTTTCTTTATGTAATTTTGTGTTAATAAAATGTATGGTGACTCATATTTTTTTTACATCCATTTAAGGAGTATTACATTGTCTATTAAATACAATTTATTGCATTAACCTATCATTTTTAGTTTCCGAGATTTTTAACATTCTTTAAGTGACCCGGATTCATTGCTCTCGAGTGTATTATCAAAAAAATCAAAAGTTATTTTTTAATGCGCCAGATAAGTTTTTAAGTTCTCATTTACTCACATTACATTAAAAATTACTAGTTACACATTTATTTTTTGTCAAACTAGTCCTAAGCCTAGTAAAAGCATGAAGGGATATCGTAATAACCACAATAACGTAAAACTAAAACAAAAACTTGCGTTACTTGAGCTAACAGCGTTTGCGTTTTTCATTCATTTTGCAGTAGCTAAACGTTATTATTATTACCACGTTTTACTTAACTTCACTTGTCTGTCTGTTGGTCTGTTGGTCTGTTGGTTTGTCGTCAAAATTTGAGATCCTTATTTCGACCTCTTCCTCTTATCCGATTTGGCTGAAATTTTGTATACAGGCTTGTTTCACCTAACAATTTCATATTTTACAGTTTTACATCCTAAAACCACTTAATTAAGCTTTAATTAAATTAACCTCCACGTGGTGTGTCTGGATATTTGATATATATTACATGTATATATTGAAGAACTAAGTAGGCACAATTCAGATAATTTAAAACTAAAAAGAGTTAAATAAATACTTAATAAAAAAAAAACTTTTAAAAAACCACGTTTTACTACGGGTTATAGATGTACTAAAAAGGAGAAAATATTTTTTTACAAATGGACTAAAAAGATAAAAATAAATTTTTGGTAATAATGAAAATTTACGATACAAATATTCTAAAATTTATTGAATATTATGTATTGTTCTGAACATTCATACGCAGAATTTGAAAAATTTCCAAAAAATTAAAACGTGGTGCGCATTATACTTGAAAAACTATTCAATGCCATCCACAGCATTACTATTGTATTGGTTTAGTTAGGAAGGGATTTAGGAAAGATAATGAAAATACTAATATAATATCAATAACGCTTTTGATCTAAATTACGCACCACGTTTTAATTTTTTGGAAATTTTTCAAATTCTGCGTATGAATGTTCAGAACAATACATAATATTCAATAAATTTTAGAATATTTGTATCGTAAATTTTCATTATTACCAAAAATTTATTTTTATCTTTTTAGTCCATTTGTAAAAAAATATTTTCTTCTTTTTAGTACATCTATAACCCGTAGTAAAACGTGGTTTTTTAAAAGTATTTTTTTTATTAAGTATTTATTAAAAACTGAAAATAGTTTTTAATAACGTTATGGAAACTTCAAAATCGTTATGTAACGGTTTTCAAAAAATGGCCAAAACGCCTATTTATTTGGGGCATATGTTCATGTTGGTACCCTTTGTTTGTTTCCTGCTCACATTATTACTTGTTGCGGTGGAGAAGTAATACAAATAGTTATAAATAGAAATAGTAAAAGAAATTCTACTTATAACTAATAAAAAATTAATTTGATTCTATGAAGAGCAAATATTTTAAGAATATAAATATGGCGTGATATTCTTATCTACACTGCTTATTTTACTCCACAAATCAATTCTGGTGAATAACGGTGGCTTATATAAAAAAGTAATCTATTTTTTTTAATCCCTACTATCTTAATATGTCTTGTATTAACAAATGTTTTTAGAAAAGTGAAAATGAAAATATACCGCCGCAATAGGTAAAAAGTGAATTTATAGATTTGAATATACTACATGTACTTGAGACAAATAAGATCGCATTAAAAGAAAAACGCAACTTAACTTTTTTATTTTTATGATCCCAAATTCTAGATATCATTGTATCTTATGTTTTATATCTGATATATCTTACATTTTATATAAATAATGTTAAAAACACTTTTCTAAAAGTTGAGACTAACTAATAGCAAAATTAAGTAACGGTATTTATAAAGGACAGACCTTTTGTGTATTTTAAAAAATTATTTGCTGGCAACACAATTATGTAAATAATCAAAGATAAGTTGACTCGATTAAATAATGAAGTCCTATTATTACAGACTTTGTTTATATATTTATATATAAACAAATATTAATAGGTTAAACATAATTATTGTTACAGATTTGTTCTTCTCGGTGTCAGAAGTTAATATTTCTAGAAGATACCAATTTTAAGTCAACTTAAGATTTATTTAGCCCGTAACAAATGTCAATATTAATATAAAAACAATGAATACTGGAAAACAATACAAATTCCATTCAAACGATATTAATTTATTTGCAGGATGTCTAGCTAGGTTATCGAAATATTGTGTTGACGCACATTTCCGACAGCTGTGAAACCAATATCGCCTCATCAACTAACTGACGAAGTAAATATTGGTACGTTGCCTTGAGCAACATTCACGTCTTAAATATTATTTTAGTAACAAAAATAATCTATCAATCTAGTAGACCGTATTCAAGGAAATTGATTATTCCAATTTCCTGGTTGACATATATGAGCAATCATCTTATACCAATATTTGACTATAATATAAACCTGGAAAATATTTATTCTTTTACTGGGTAAACGACTCGACTGTTTTATTTAATCCTGAAGCTTCTTGAGGAGCCATCCTTTACAGGACCCGTAATTACAGGATGACTTAAGTCCTTATATTTCTTTAAATTTTAAAGTTTTATTATAATGTGCGAGAAGCACGGACGCATAGGAACTAAAAATATTTTTATATCTAATTTTTTATTATATAACATCGCTTTAGGACATAATATGCTGAAGACCTCCAAAAATATGTAAAAAGATCCTTCACAAAATCTATGTATATTTTGTATCTTTTAAAGTATGGCGTCAACATCTGCTCAGCGCCGCACATGTAGGTATAGACGGAGGAAGATTGATAGTTTCTATTATGAAGCTTTAAGAAAGCGCATTAAGGTGAATAGTTATATAACGCAATCGTTGCTAAGACATTTCTACGATATAAATAAAGATTGACCTAGATTCGATTAGTCCTCGAGCACATATCACAAATCTTGAAGAAAGATCTTCCCATTTACCTTTCCATAGAGATTACAGTCAAAAGATTTTAACATGAGGGCATTTTTAGGAATTTTTTGAAACTTAATATTCCAAAGAATGAAATATGCATAGATAATATAAGATCCGCTCTCTGTTATTGAAGATTTCAATACACATAAGTTTTTGACATGATCTTATCGATTTGACGTTCAATAATATCCCAATATGATTTGAGAATGATGTCATGAAGTCACGTTTAGTCCGTTTAAAAGCCCAAAGGAATCTAATAGTCCTTCGGGCTAAATCTGGGGCCTTAGGTTAATTATTATCCTTAATGACCTATAGCTTCCTAAATAAACAGTTAATAGTAAGCTAAATATATTTATATAATAAATTAGGTAAGTAGGTAACTTTCTCTAGGAAATCAAGTAAATACGACACTAGTTCGCAGCATTCGACATTCTACAAAATTCCAGTTTTTAAATTCTTTGCTGGTTACAGTAACTTATATATGAACGCAAATCTAAATCTATCTATTCAATTATTGTCATTAATATCTTTCTAGGATACATTTTCTATATTTAGTTCATTTTAATGATTACTAGTTTATTATATTGTAACATCTGTTTAATCTTGATTGTATTATTTACCTTTAGGAGTTATTTTCTTTTTATTCAAAACTTTTTTATTTGTCGGTGTCTTTTTTATAAGAAACAAACCAAAAAATAATTGAGTTATTGTATAGCACATTAATCTTAAGTGAAAAAATATTTTAGACACTTTTCCAAAGGAGAAAGATACAATATATCAAACACTTATCTTGTAACAAGCACATGTCCGTGGCAGGTGATATATAACGTTACGTTACAAGACTTGTAACGTAGAGAGACATACTTAGTATGTCTCTTTCTTGCAACTTAAGGTGTCAGAAAAGGAAAAACTGTTATGTGGGCTGTAAGTTTCAGTTAAGACTATGATGAGTTTATTTCGGTACAAATTTTGTATATATAAGTACCCAATCAAAATTGTAAATCAACTCATTCCAAATCCCATGGTAATTTAGTTACATTTTCATGTCTCTTTCCTTTCACACAGATAGACACACATAAAGATGTTTCCACTAATTTGGATGTCTTATCCCTATTCCGTAAGAGATAAAAAGGACTATGCTCGACTCAGAAAACTCTGAATCAACAATATGTACCTAAATAACGTTTATACTCGGGAAAATGTCTCATTCATCATCATCATCATTAATGTTGCCACTGGGTACAGGCGTCCCCTATGGACAAATGAAAAACACATTAATAAGGAGATTGGACTATAACCCTCCACGCGATCCAAGGCGGATTGAAGAATGCTAATGACTGCAAATACATTTGGGACAAACCGCTTAACGTATCTTCTGAAATATAGAAAATCCGGAATAAATAATTTTTAGGTTACCTATCCATTATTTTGTCCCTACTAATGTTGATTAACATTCGGATTTCTAAGGCGAATACGCCAACCGCTTCGCCATCAACCTTCTCATCGCAGTAACAAAATAGTATCAAACGTAAGAATCAATATTCACTGATGTAAACTATTAGTTAGTAATAAGACAAAATAAAATACACAATTTTATTTATTTATTTTTACAGGATCCCGTAATCACTGCTCCTGTAGTTAAAACACTTTAGCATCACTAATGCTGGTATACCAGCCATAGTACTAAGGACTTGCGCTCCTGAGTTAGCTCCGGTATTGACACGCCTATATCGTTTATCTTTGGCTAAAGGACAAGTGCCAAAGTCCTGGAAGCTGGCCAACGTGTAACCTGTGCCTACAAAGGGCAGTCGTGCTGATCCTATTAATTATAGGCCCATCTCGGTCACGTCCATTCTCTGCAAGATAATGGAACGTGTACTGAACCACAGGCTCCTGTCGTATCTAGAAGAAAATGACCTCCTTAGTGACCGGCAATATGGGTTTCGCCAGAACCGGTCTGCCGGAGATCTTCTAGCATACGCCACTTACAAATGGAGCGAAGCCATCGAGAGGCATGGTGAGGCGCTTGCCGTCTCTCTTGATATCTCGAAGGCTTTTGATAGGGTGTGGCATGAGGGCCTTATTAGCAAGCTTCCGTCATATGGTCTTCCCACTGGTTTGTGTGTCTGGATATCGGACTTCCTGAGAGATCGGTCAATACGAGTTGTCATTGACGGTAGCTCGTCGGACCATTTGGCTATCAATGCCGGCGTCCCTCAGGGTTCCGTTCTCTCTGCAACACTTTTTCTGCTGCATATAAATGACCTGCTTTTGCCCGGTATTTTGGGGTACGCAGATGACAGCACTGTTGTAGAGACCTATATGTCTGATGCACGAGCCAGTGCTGAACAGATCCAACGTCATAGAGAGGCGATGGTTAGCCGCATGAACCTATCTCTGCAGGCTATCTCCGAATGGGGCGATGCCAATCTAGTAAGGTTCAATCCGTCAAAGACCCAGGCGTGTCTTTTCTCCGCTAAAAGGAGTCCTTTCAACTTGACTCCTACTTTCCGAGGTGTATCCCTGCCGATCACTGACCATCTTGAGCTTCTCGGTATGTCTTTGTCACCAACTCTCAATTTTGGCTCTTTCATTGAGAGCAGGGCTCTTCGTGGCTTCAAAAAAACTTGGCATTCTGGCGAAGGTGAGAAAATACTTCACACCGGAACAGTTGCTCAACCTTTACCAAGCACAAGTTCGATCGTCTATGGAGTATTGTTCTCATCTTTGGGACGGTTCGGCCCGATACCAGCTCCAGACGCTTGAGTCCATCGAGAGGAGGGCCAAGAGGCTCATCGGCAATGACGATCTTTTCTATAAAAAGCTCAAAAGCCTTGAGCATGGACGGAAGGTAGCAAGCCTATCCGTATTTTATAGGATACATTTCGGAGAGTGTGCAGCTGAATTGCACAACCTTGTTCCGCCGTCCCCATTTTTTCATCGGACAATCAGACTTACAAATTGGCGACACCGTTATATGGTGGATATACCAAAGAGTCTACTAAGCTTTTTGGTTACAATTTTATGATACGTACCGCTAAGGAGTGGAATTCTTTGCCTGAGTCTGTGTTTCCTGCTCTCTCTAAAAATAAAATTAATTGAATAAATAAAATTACCATAATAAGAGTTATAATTTAGACAGGCACAGGTACGTGGGACGTAGTAAGTTTTTATTTGTTTTAAAATTTTAAGCTTTTGATAACAATATTATTTTGATTTTTTCATATAATTTTTTGGGTATATATAATTACTATTGCTGTTTTTGTATTTTATATTAAATTCTGTATAAGTGCTAAATAAAAAAGTGTTTATGTTTAAGTTCTATCGACTGTACATAGACAAGATTTGAACTGAGGGCCTACCATCATCTCTTAGCGCGATTCAGTTTCGATTGTCAAAGTGAGACACCGCTATACGCGGTCTATAGCGGCGTCTCTTTTTAACAGCTAAACTTGAATCGCTATAAGACGTGATGGTAGGGCCTCTGGTCAGTTTTTCCTTGTAGTAGTATAGTATTGCTATTCTTAAACGATGGTCAATGATACACATCTATTAGATTTTGAATTAAAGAATTGTAATTCAATTGACAGGTTTATTTAACTGTTCCCATTATTAACAACAATTATTGAGCCGCACTTAATGGCGCTTTAAAAGCAAGCTTATGATACTAAAGTAAATCACCTTTTCCCTTAGACAGCAGCGTTTTACGAATTACGATCTTATAGTGCAATCTCCAAACTCTTAATGTAGGGAGATTGTGGTAAAATCCCCCCATACTAGGGGAAATCTAACGCCCGAGATGATGATGATGGTGAAGTAATTTCTTATTAACTGAAACATTCGAAAATATTTTTGAGCACATTTTGGTTTAGTAAAAAGTAGCTTAACTAATATATTTGTATTTTGAGGTTTAGAAAAAAACAAACATATACATATACATATAAATACTGTTACATAAAACCTTTACTTTTTTCAACTTTGTAATTATTTTGAATTTGGAACGCGTTTATTATTTTTAAAACTTTTTTCGTTTTTGCTCCATTTCTCATAAATTTTTTCATGTTCTTTATGAAACATCGAGCACATATCCCAATAGAGTGGTAATATTGGGCTGTCCGCCTCCGCAACTGATGAGTGATTTTGCACTTATAAATATTAACGCTCGCTCCCACTAAAACAGTACAAAACCAGTATTGGATCTGTGCGTACGTGTCTGCTTATTCCGAAATTTAATTTCAATTAAATAGTTTCATAATGGCGTGCTGTTCTATTCGGTGGTGTGGAAAACTTGGAAAAAACAGCAGAACTTCAAATTATAAAACCGACGGAATAATCCTTTTATTGGTAAGTTATAGTTAAAAATTACTTTTTATAAAAATTTGTCAGGGCTCAAGTTAAACTGGACAATCAAAGTGAAATGGTTGACACACGTGTTCAGGTGTCTATGCGTCCTGCTTCCACATAACAGAATTTCCCATTACGCCATCTCTTTCTAGTCTACGCTCTCATCACTAGTGCTGCATTCAAAAGATCAAGGGGTGAATCGATAAATGACATTATTGTAGCTTATTACATATTTTATTCAAACAAAAGTAATTTTGAAATTATAATATTTGCATTAATTATCTAATTGATAGTGTTCTGCATTATCGATTATATAAATCTTGATCGATAATACCGATAAATTAGGTATCTAGTGTAGTTAAAATAAAAGGTTGAACGGATTTAATACTTTTTCAATAAATAGGTTTGTAACAAAGAAATTGATTTTTTTTATTAGCTTTTCTTAGCAATAGAAAGACATATGATGAGAAACAAGCAGTCAGATGAAGTTATACGAAGCTAATTCATTTTAAAAATCAGTAAACCAATGAATGTTTAATTGATTATTTCATCTTTAATTTTAATACAACTAAATAAATGTAATTTGATAATTGGTTTGGTTCTTGTTGATGTGCAATTCAGCGGTTAATATCTTCTTATTTCATCACTAGCAGCATTTATAAGCATTTATTTCCATAAGAGAACACGTTTGTATTATTCACTATTGCTATAATTACTGATGTATTGGCTATCGATATCGATAAACCTTAGATACTTGGACACTACCACATCTCTAGAGTGTTAGTTGACCTTAGGATAGCCAATCGGAGCGCAGTGTGAAAAGCGGCGAATTAGCGGAATTGTATTCAAACAAAATAATTGACATTTCTGCTCTTATGGGGGTATGTGCTCGATGTTATGAAATTACGACATGGAATCGGGTATTCAAGAAAATAGGCTTGCAGTAATCGCCTTGCACAAACTGGGTATGGAGATGTCGGTCATATTTCAGACTCTTCAAAAGCTTGGTATCAGTCGTATATTCGTATATCGTACTATCAACAGATACAACAACACTTCCTCTGTCGAAGAACACAAAAGATCGGGGCGGCCGCGTACTATTAGAAATACCAAGGCTGTTAATGCCGTTAAAGCCAGAATTCGTCGAAATCCCATTAAAAAGCAAAAAGCTTATCGTGAGAAATGAAGATTCCCGCTAGGACTCTGTCTCGTATTATAAAACAAGACCTGAAGCTAGATGCTTATCGTCGATATACAGGACATGCCCTAAATCAATGTTTACAATTAAAGACAGTGAATCGATCAAAATGCCTTCTGTCACTATTCGCAGTTAAAAGGAACAGAAATATCCTCTTTACCGATAAAACATTTTTCACGATTGAAGAGCACTACAATAAGTAAAATAATAAAGTCTACGCTCACAGTTCTAAAGAAGCTACTCAAGTGGTTGGAAAGGTACAACGTGGTCATCATCCTCCGTCAGTGATGGTTTGGTGGGGCTTGATATTAACAAAGCTACAGTTTTGTGAAAAAGGAGTGAAAAGTTCTGTCATTGTGTACCAGGAAACAGTCTTGGCTCGTATTGTGAAACCTCTCAGCAATACACTTTTAAAAAATGTACCGTGGACTTTCCAGCAGAACTCTGCATCTGGTCATAAGGCACGAACTACCCAAGCCTGGCTTAAAACCAACTTTCTGGACTTTAGCTGCTGAAGAGCTGTGGACTGGCCCTCATCTAGCCCAGACCTCAACCCTTTAGACTACAAATTATGGTTAGTTTTAGAGGACATAGCCTGCTCTAAACGACACGGCGACATCGAGTCTCTTCAAAAATCTCTGGAGCAAGCAGTGGCGAAATTTCCCATGGAAACAGTGCGTAAATCCATAGATTCGTAGCCGGAAGGATTCAATGCCTATATAAAAGCCAAAGGTGGCCATTTCGAATAGATTTCTTTGCTAATACTAATAAATATGTACATATAAGTTTTAGTAATATTACATTACTTGATAAAAAAATGCTTGCATTTTCATTTGTAACAAAACTTATGGCCGGACTAGATATATGCAATGACTCAAACTCCGGTATTTAGGTCTGCGTTTATGTGAAAATATTTTAATACCTATATTTAAATCATAGTACAAACAACTGACAACGTTTCAACGTGCTTAGATAAAGATAACGCAGCCTTGTGCGTGGAGGATAATTACTACGTAAAAATGGTGGGGTGAGGCAGTTCTGTAATACTATCGCCGAAAATGCGCGCGTGCTCCGTCGTTGCCTCACGCAATGGAGGCACGACGATGAAAATTAACTTAAGCTAATCTTTTTGGATATAAAAGCTGCTATTAGTATACAGCACAAAATCACGAATACAAGAAACACGTTTCTTTTTACGTTTGAAGGAGCTGTACTCCTACTACGATTAGTTAATTTCACTTGTTTTCTACGATTACGTCATCAAATAGGGTGACTAGGATCTTTTTCGTTTTAAGAAAAAATCTATAACTTACTTCGGCCAGGCGTGTAGGTATACTAGGCGATGCAGTCGCTAAGCATAAAGCTACGCTTGCACCATATATCGGAGCGGAGCGTAATACCTAAAAAAAGATATTTTTGTTGCGATGGGAATTTTTGCGAATTTCAAAATTCGGGCTCCGTCACAATCTGGTCCTAAATCTGTTGATTCAATTCCACACAAAAAATATAAAAATCGGTTAAGAACTCTGGAAGTTATGGCGTAACAGACATTGCGCTATTGAAATAGCGAATCCATGGGAGCTTTGCTTCGCTCCGCTCCAACAATATAGGCACACTAAAACCTACGCTTAAGATTTTGATGGCTTTGCTCTCCGTTCCATTTTCGCAGAAATCTGTAACCGCAATAGCTGACCGCATACGTTGTTTGCAGGGGGAATCTGTACCTTAATATTCTCTTTGACTTTGAAATAGCTTTGAAATCTAAACCACTTAAATAATTGGGGTTGCTAGAAATTGGACTACTATCGCTATTTTTTATGTTCGTGAATTCAAACAAAAGCGAGGGAGAATCTTTGAGACCATAGTATCAAATATATATTTTGTGTAGTCGCCAAATAAGTCTTAACTACGATATAATTCCTACTATTAAACTTTAGGAATATGTAGCTTTCAAAAGTACATGTTTTTCGTGATACAATTTTTCCGTAATGCCCGTGGGACGACTAGGCAAACATTCATCAAATTCACGTCAAAAACAGAGTAATTCATCATTTCGTTTCATGTGATCCTTTGGTTCCTTAGACGAATTATGGTCAGTGATTCGTCCTATTTACTCAGCTTGTACCTTTAAGGACAAGCCATCTTTAAAATAAATAACGATAGATGTAAAATATAAAACTAAATAGTGATAAAATATGAAAAATATGATTTCATACTAAATGCGGCTAAACTGATTTCTCATTTTTTCGTATAATATTCAAAAAAGGTCTTTTGTGCAAGAAAAATTGGATTATCTTGAAAACTAGTAGAGAGCAAAATTAATTTCCATTTAATATAATGTCAGCCCAGTTGATAGCAGTGTAATTTTGAAACCGCCTTTTACATTCTAACACCTGTAATGTCACAGACAAGGACTTATTTATACTATATCTCTTTGTACCGAATGCTGAGAACTGGAATTAACGGTACCACAACTACAAAGAATATGAAATAAATAAATAAATAAATGATATAGAAATTATTGGATCTAGTGAGATAATAATCGCTGTTTTTCCGTTAGAAATAAAAGACGGAACCAATAAGAACGAACAATTTTCTTCGTTGTTATTAGGGTTTCTCAATTCTCGACCTTTTTTATTTATCGGAGCACGAAAATTCTCGACCACTATTTCCCGGGAATTCCCGGGTTGTCGAGAAATATGGAATTTTTTAAAATATGTGTGATTTAAAAATAAAACTACGCTTTTTTTGCAATATTCAACAACATTTATCAATCAACAACATTTATTTTTAGTTTCATGTGACTTTAACGTAAGTAAGTATATAAAACTTTAATTAAGCGAAATAAACTCTAGCGAAATCTTTTTTCATTATTTCTACAAACAATTTTAGGACTAAATAGTCTTCTTCTTTGGAAAAAACAAATAAAATATCTTCTAAAAACAATGTCATCATGACACCACAATAAAATTTAGTACCTTACATACTTATATAACATGAAACGACAGTTTTTCAATTAGGTACAAACAAATAACAATCAGACTAGCTTCATAATTACGAATAACAATAAGATACAGGTAATTTAGTTTAGTCCAATTTTTCAATATTTGTTATAAATGGAGTTTTTTCGTTACGTAAGTAAACATAAGAACGTAATAAATAAATTAATAATCTTAGACTAATTACAATCATAATTTAAAGCGGAAACTGCTTCAAAAAGCTAGCTCACTATGTCTGTAGGAAATAAGCCTCTAAAAATACGAGGGCATTTATAGCATCATCTACAATCGGTTTCGTATTTTCGTCACAAAGTTTCCAGACAAGGAGAAAACCCGTTCATTTTCTGTCGACGTAGGCTTTACTGACATAACAGCTTTATACAAGTTTTCCAGATTTGGTGTTCTAAAATTTTTGACTTCGGTGTGTTCTAAAATTTTTGATGAAATTTCTCGATTTCTCGACCACTTTTTTCTCGTCTCGAGTAAGGCAAAATTTCCCGGGAAACTCTAGTTGTTATACTAATATGAAATTTAAGCGTTTGTTTATTTAAAGGCGTTAATATCTACTCTATTGAAACTAAAAGATTTTAATAACTATTTTTGCATTTATTATATGTAACGGCCCAATTCTAGTGAAAGATTAAAAATTATTTTATTTCATGCTACGACATACGGAATTGGCAGATATACCGTACAGCTGTTTTAATATTTCCAATAGAATCTGAACTAATAAAATATGTGGAGCTGGTTTTACAATTAAAATTATTCGTTTGTGAAAACCTGAGAGTTTCTGTCAACAGAACTATTT
This sequence comes from Calamotropha paludella, assembly GCA_927399485.1. Classification (NCBI taxonomy): domain Eukaryota; kingdom Metazoa; phylum Arthropoda; class Insecta; order Lepidoptera; family Crambidae; genus Calamotropha; species Calamotropha paludella. Next base: position 10,288,745 of record OV656826.1, on the reverse strand, counting down.
GTAAAGCCGAATGCTCGTTGGATGTAACCACAGCTCGTCCCGGTGACCGCAGTCCGAGACCTGTTTAACTCAACTAGGCCGTTTCTGTAAAAGGATTAGGTACAGTAAACAGCCATACAAGGTAATTTTTACTCATTTAAAGTTAAACTTTATTTTTATATATTTTTTATGCATTTTCAATGCGATCTTATAAGATAAATTATTATAATAGAAAAATACTAGAAAAAATCGACTCGGGTCACAAGTAAATTCTCAGGCGGGAATCGAACCCGCAACCTTTGGAAATCCGGTCCAATGCTCTCCCAATTGAGCTACCGAGCCTTGTGAACACTCATCCAAATTTTCTAGTACCTTTCTTATTTTACGCTGTAGGCCAGCGTTGTTTCATCAATGAGAGGAACATCCTCTCGTATTCGAAAGAAACATTTTTACAAATGTTTTGAGCAATCGATTAAGATGAAACAGCCATTTAGTTTTATATATTTTTTATGCATTTTCAATGCGATCTTATAAGATAAATTATTATAATAGAAAAATACTAGAAAAAATCGACTCGGGTCACAAGTAAATTCTCAGGCGGGAATCGAACCCGCAACCTTTGGAAATCCGGTCCAATGCTCTCCCAATTGAGCTACCGAGCCTTGTGAACACTCATCCAAATTTTCTAGTACCTTTCTTATTTTACGCTGTAGGCCAGCGTTGTTTCATCAATGAGAGGAACATCCTCTCGTATTCGAAAGAAACATTTTTACAAATGTTTTGAGCAATCGATTAAGATGAAACAGCCATTTAGTTTTATATATTTTTTTATGCATTTTCAATGCGATCTTATAAGATAAATTATTATAATAGAAAAATACTAGAAAAAATCGACTCGGGTCACAAGTAAATTCTCAGGCGGGAATCGAACCCGCAACCTTTGGAGATCCGGTCCAATGCTCTCCCAATTGAGCTACCGAGCCTTGTGAACACTCATCCAAATTTTCTAGTACCTTTCTTATTTTACGCTGTAGGCCAGCGTTGTTTCATCAATGAGAGGAACATCCTCTCGTATTCGAAAGAAACATTTTTACAAATGTTTTGAGCAATCGATTAAGATGAAACAGCCATTTAGTTTTATATATTTTTTATGCATTTTCAATGCGATCTTATAAGATAAATTATTATAATAGAAAAATACTAGAAAAAAATCGACTCGGGTCACAAGTTTACTTGTGACCCGAGTCGATTTTTGGGAGAGCATTGGACCGGATTTCCAAAGGTTGCGGGTTCGATTCCCGCCTGAGAATTTACTTGTGACCCGAGTCGATTTTTTCTAGTATTTTTCTATTATAATAATTTATCTTATAAGATCGCATTGAAAATGCATAAAAAATATATAAAACTAAATGGCTGTTTCATCTTAATCGATTGCTCAAAACATTTGTAAAAATGTTTCTTTCGAATACGAGAGGATGTTCCTCTCATTGATGAAACAACGCTGGCCTACAGCGTAAAATAAGAAAGGTACTAGAAAATTTGAATGAGTGTTCACAAGGCTCGGTAGCTCAATTGGGAGAGCATTGGACCGGATTTCCAAAGGTTGCGGGTTCGATTCCCGCCTGAGAATTTACTTGTGACCCGAGTCGATTTTTTCTAGTATTTTTCTATTATAATAATTTATCTTATAAGATCGCATTGAAAATGCATAAAAAATATATAAAACTAAATGGCTGTTTCATCTTAATCGATTGCTCAAAACATTTGTAAAAATGTTTCTTTCGAATACGAGAGGATGTTCCTCTCATTGATGAAACAACGCTGGCCTACAGCGTAAAATAAGAAAGGTACTAGAAAATTTGGATGAGTGTTCACAAGGCTCGGTAGCTCAATTGGGAGAGCATTGGACCGGATTTCCAAAGGTTGCGGGTTCGATTCCCGCCTGAGAATTTACTTGTGACCCGAGTCGATTTTTTCTAGTATTTTTCTATTATAATAATTTAAACTTTATTTGTTATAAACTAGGTTGAAATCAGCCTAAAGAAAAATTTGGACTTTTGGATAGATGTAGACTGTATATGAAATGGAATAGAAAGTGACGTTACAAAATGTGGTTTGCTAGTTGACCTGATCTGGTAGTCTGATTAGCGTTATTAATAAACCACTGGGGCTTATTAAGAGACGCGGGTCATATAATAGTTTAACGTGATTACAACCGAAGGCTGTGACCAGTAGTCACGTCAGGATTAAATATAAAATAAAATAAAACATGCGCAAAAATCCGTAAAAAAGTGTTTTATTCTGATATCGAAAAATGGTTTTCATTGTATTTGAATAAGCTCGCTGCTATGAATATACGAAAATATTGAAAGTTTTAGCTGTGTAAAAAGTATCATGACATATATTTTCGTCCCTTGATCGACAAGTTCCTATATTCTGATAGAAAACTAAATAAATAAAAGAGAACCGTCTGTTCCCTCGTCATTTCTCTCAACTCAAAATAACTTTGTACCTATCGTTTGACATGTTCACGTTACAAATACTTGAATGTATATTTATTAACATAATTCGTATTCTGATTGGAATTATTTTATTAAACAATTTGTAGACAATTCTATATGTCGTACGAAACGACGGGCCCTTTTAAGATAAGATATAAGAGGATCTTTTAGGAATTATTTCAGTAGATTAATCCTTTGAACGGCAAGCGCTCGCAGAAATAAAAGATTTTCTATTGTGCCTGTATTCGAGATACGCGTAGCTTTTCATATGGTACATATGAACCACTCACAACCTATTAAAGATAAGATTAATAATAATCATATTTCTCCTATTAACAGCAATTGGTCAATTTCCGAAGGGTGACGTAAAAGGCGACTAATGATACTGGAAGCAATCACCACACATCTCCCGGAGACCAGAGAGACGACCTTCTTTGCAATCCATGGATTCACCGTTCGGGTACCGGATCCATCGTGTGGCAGAAAGAGTAACTCCGAGTAGATCCCGACACTAGTGCTACGGGTGTAGGTTTAAGAGGCACCTTTCCGACGTACATCAACACTCACCTTTACTACTCGTGTTTCTCTCTGAAATCTGAACCTGCTAATGCAGCTTTAGATACTAGTTTTATACTAGAACTTACTGCAGGTCTGGACAAGCCAAGGTCTTTCAATAGGTTATAGAGTGATTTTGCTGGTATACCTCTCTCTCCTACTTCTATAGCATATCGACTAGTTAGTCTTAGTTAAGTTAATTAGAAAGTTAAGACTAGATATAAGATATGTAGTTACTTAACCGTTTTTTGTTAAATAATTTAGGACGTCATAATATTTGTTTTGTTTCATCGCGTGGTCTTTAGGTATGTTAGTTTCCCAGGGCACAGTAAGCTCTACAAGTACTATCCTTTTGTAGCTTTAGAAAAAAGGAATATGTCCGACCTGGATGACTAAACACCCACATTCTCTGGGATATTACAGTGAGGAGCTTTGTCCAAATTATGGTCTGTGAGTATGATATCCAACACGCCTGCCAAGCGTGACATAAAACGTGGGGTGGGCGGTTTTCAGGCATAAATAATTCAATTTCACTTGGTAAATTCGTTTTCAGGCGTTTGGCTGAGATGATAAGCATTTCCAATAACAAGTTAGAAAATGAGTGAATTAAATTAGTTAAACCTGAAAACCGCCCGCCCCACGTTTTTAGTCATATTACTCAAGTACTAGTATATTCAAATACATATCTATGGAATTTTTATCATTCCGGGAAAAGAATTTTCCATCACAATTTTGGAAAAAAAAATTTTCTTCATTTCAGTCCGCTTATAAAAACGTGATTTTTAAAAATCTTTTTTTCCTTCTATTTACTTTATTGTTTTTAGTCTTAGTGTAAAATGATAAGAGTAAATTGAAAAAAAAACATTTCTTCAAAGATTATATAGATGTTTTAATTCATTTATTGTGGCTTATCTAACTATTAAGTTTATGTTGGTGAAGTAAAACGAAATTTACCCATGGCATTTAGGCATAAGTACCATAATATCTATTGTATCATTGATTGCCTCGAAAAACAAAACCATCAAAATCTATAGAGCAGGCTTTAAAGGTCAAAATATAAAAAAGCAAACACTGCCAAAAACACTTTTTTAGTAGCACCCGTGATGGTATTATCAATTATATTTCACCTGGATACAGTGGCAACACCACTAATGTCTTATTAGTACAGAACACCAGGTTTTTAAATTCTATAGAATCAGATGTGACTATACTTGCAAATAAAGGATTTAAACATTCAAAAAAACTCCTACTGCAAAAAGGAATTAATTTAGTAAGACCCCCAAGTGTTGCGTCTAACTCTAAACTGTCAAAACAGGATTTAATGAAAACAAAATAAATAGCAAGTTTAAGGATTCGTTTTAAGAGTATTATAAGACGTTTACGAGAATTCTCTATGTTGAAATCTCATTCTGTAGTGAATAAAAAAACTGCAATGTGTTGTTATTGTATGTGCACTGATTAACCTGCAGGATGGTATAACTAAAAATTGGGATTTGCTAAGCTTAATTTTTTTTATTTGTTATAAAGTAATATTCCTTCCAAATATCGAATTTACATAGTAAATCTTTTACATATTTAGAATCATACTCTACGAGCACAATATTAACTTAGTTTTTTCAGAGTCTCATGATGCCACACAAAATAAACATTTTTTTAATTTAGTTTAAGTTAGTAGTGATCTATTCGAATTTCATTCATTGGTCATTTTATTTCTCTTACAATATCACCATTTAAAATCCCATCAAGTGATGCGGCTATCATTAGATACTCTTGGCATATGAACAGGCCATATTTAGAAATTTTACCATCTTCTTTTTTCAATTCTTTTTTTACAAGGTCGCCTAATTCTCGGCCCCTTTTAATAGCAACTGTATAAGGCACTTTTCCACCCATTAATATTGCGATTAATGAGCCATCTCTAGTTTTACAGCGTCACATCAAAAGCTTTAGATGCTCTTATTCTCGCATATCGAAGCTCGTACCATGCTGGACTTTTATGCTGTTCACAGTTAAGCTTTTCTACATCACCGATATTATTTTCTGTAAACGCTGAACGAATTTTGTTTATAAATTTATCCCGGTCATTTTAGAATTAAATGTATAATGAGAGCAACTGAACCACATCATCTTTATAATAAAATTTGACAATTCTGCAATATCCTTCTTTAACTATCTTTTAAAACATCGCAAAAAACTGCGCAAAAATCATTTTGTTGGGTACATATGTAACCTTAATTGTTACCCATTTCTTTAATTTTCATGTACTTCAGAGTGCTACCCACTTTAGACAAATTTGACTTTTTCCAGTAACATTCAGCGGCAGTACCTACATGATGGCTTCTCACTTCTGATGTGAGTCCACATTAAGAAAGCCACTACATGTTTGCAGCATCCTTTGGAGGCAGGGCAGACAGCACGTTGAACACATAGCTCAATTGGGAGAGCATTGGACCGGATTTCCAAAGGTTGCGGATTCGATTCCCGCCTGAGAATTCACTTGTGACCCGAGTCGATTTTTTCTAGTATTTTTCTATTATAATAATTTATCTTATAAGATCGCATTGAAAATGCATAAAATATATAAAAAAATATATAACACAAGCATAACTATTAAGAAATTAAAATTCTTTCATAAAATGTTTACTTTTTGACCTAAGAATTACACACATTAACTTTTACAGTAAATTATATATGTAGGATGAGCGAAAGGCATATATTTCTGGCAACCTCTTTGTAATTCTGAGGCCGGCGGGGTTTTTAAAAAGTATCTAAAAGTTGTGCAATATTTGGGCTATTTATTATATATTTTTTTATATGTCCCTTCCACGATTCCTTTTTTAAGATTTTTTGTTTGTGATTGGCTGAATGCAGGTAGTTGTATTCGCACAATCCGACGATTTGTTCTTCAACATCACTTTTACGTTATTTATTTCATAAATCTAATGTCAAACACTTTTTTCGTGACAATAAAAATCATTAAATATAAATATGGAATTAGTTTCCCGATTCAAAACATTCAATAGGTCAACTGATCCCGCGGGATAAGTTCGAGCGGCCTCTGTTGACTAAAGACCCCTGAACGCGGCCCGTGACCTGATATATCCTATTTATACCGCTTCTTAGTGGGGGTGGCGGGAGAAATCGGATGAGTACGTGTTTCTTTCAAGTTCTGCATCATTAAAAGACGGCGTATGACAACGCCGCCGACCTATATACAAGTTTTTACATAACGAAACTCGGCTGAGCAAAAATCTGGATTAAATGCACAAAAAATACAACCATAAATAAATCGATTTTGGCAGATTTGCACTATCAGCTTTTATATAGCCTGTCTCCATTCTGTGAAACTTCTCACAAGCACAAATTAAAATATTTTAAAGTAAATCTTCTCAGTTATGCCAAGGATAAAACACACGACATTTAATAATAATTAAATTAATTCTGTTTTTGTAATCTGCAGATAAAAAAGCTAAAAATTATTTTTCACAAAAAATATATTTATTTTAAATTGCAGTGCACAAAAAGCCTTAAAAATAAGTAATTATTATAATATTCTATATTTTATGAATAAGTGATTAACTAATAAATTTCACATAACTCACAACAACTATCGTTGAGTATAGTTTTATTTCAAAAAATGAGTTAATAATAATAATAATAATAATAATAATAACTTTTTATTTGCATAAATTACAAGGTACTGTTACATTACATCGGTCTTAACGAAATACATCAACTGTCGCTTATATGGTATGTAACAGATAAGCAATGACAACTACCCTCCGCACTAGTATAAAACTGTATTGCGGCAGTGCAGTATCACCGCGACCAATAACCACTATAACTTGACATACGGACAGTTACTCTTACGCTCAGCCGGCAGCTCAAATACACTGGTCGAATGCCGGTAGCTTTAAAATTTAACTACAGTATATGTAAGGACAACAGATAACATTTGCCAACTTAATCTCTAGAAAGTTAAAACTAAATGTGTCAATATAGTAAAATGTTTTAATGGTTACAATTCAAATAAAAATATTTTAAAAGTATATTTTTAGTACTTTACTTATATAACTAATATAAAGATATATATAAATATTAACTTAGATAAACGTTGTGAAACTTAATATAATAATTTATTTTTATTATAATACACACATACACACTTAAATACATACAAACACAGTTATACGTGATTACATATTGATTAACATTACATAAATAAATAATTGTGCACTATGACTTTCATAATTATACACAATATTCTTTGCATCTTATGATTTTACAAAATTTTCAGTGGAATCGTAGTCAAGTGTGAGTAAGTATTCGGTAATTAGTTTTTGACAGATGTGTCGACTTTTTTCCCGCAATGCTGGAAGAATAGTACTTATTCTATTGTACAGTCGAGGACCTGAATATCGTAAAGAGGCTCGAGCAAATGAAGTTCTTATCTTTGGTATTCTGTATACAGCAGAAATTCGTCTTTTGGAAATTATAGGAGGAGGCATAAATTTATGTTGTCTGACAAGTACACATTTTATAAATAATTGGCGTACAGTTAGAACTGTGAATTCTTCGTATAGTTTTTTTGTGGAATATCGAAACGACTTCGCGTTTATAACTTTTATTACAGCTCTTTGGGCACGTTCAATTTTGATCAAATGTGTTTTCTTAGCATTACCCCATACAGAAATTCCATACGCTATTAGAGATTGACATAATGAGATATATATTAATTTGGTAGTTTCTTTGTTTTTAATGTGTTTTATTTTTTTAAATATACCTAAAATTTTCCTAATTCTGGTACTTAGCGTTTCTATTTGCTTTTTCCAGTTAAGATGTTGGTCCAAGGTTATACCTAAATATTTAATATATTCTACTTTTTCTAAAGCATAACAGTTGCACAGTTGATTACTGTTGCACGTATGGATTTTTATTACAATGTTAGATGGTTGTTTATTATTATAAATACTGAAGGTCATGAATCGTGTTTTATCCTTATTCAGAGTTAAGATATTATTACTAAGCCAATCAGAAACTATTTTCAGTCCAACTTCACTGGATTCTCGTACCTCTGACCAAGTAGATCCGGTAAAGATCAGCACCGTGTCATCAGCAAAAGAAATTATTTTACCATTATGAAGCTCTTTATGTGTAAGATCATTAAGATAAACCAAAAACAACGTAGGCCCAAGAACGGAACCTTGTGGAACACCATAACAAATGTCAACAAAATCACTACATATTCCGTTTATGCTCACTGCTTGAGTTCGGTCGCTCAAATAAGATCGGAAGAGTTCAAGTGGCATACCCCGTACTCCTGCAAGCTCCAGTTTTCGAATGAGGATGGGGATAGAGACAGTGTCAAATGCCTTTGACAGGTCTAAAAATATTGCCAGGCAATTTCTCTTTCTGTCTAGTTCATCGATAATATGCTCTGTCAAACTTTCAATGGCATCTATAGTCGACAACTTTTCCCGGAATCCAAATTGGTTGGGTGAAAAGAAATTGTTTCGTTTGAGATAACTAGTTAACCTAATGTTGATGATTTTCTCTAGTATTTTAGCGAGAGACGGCAACAGAGATATCGGCCTATAGTTTGTGACACTGCCTCTATCTCCAGATTTATGAATGGGTGTAATGACAGATTTCTTTAATGGTTTTGGAAAGACGCCAGTAATGAGGGACAAATTACAAATGTGGGCGATAGGTGTAGCGAGAGTATCAGCGCTCATCTTAAGAAATAAGGATGATATACCATCCCATCCAGTAGAGGATGTAGCTTTAAGGGTTTTAATGACTTTTTTTATTTCATCAACATCAGTAGGTAATAACGTAAGGGATCCTGAAGGGCTACTGTTATTCGTAATATGTTTTGCTAATACATTTTCGGTAACGTTTAGATTTGAGAGAATTGTGTCAGCAAATGTTTTTCCCACATCTGCAAAATATCTGTTAACATGATTAATAGACAAATCTGGAGTATCTTCTATGTTGAGCAGTTCTATAGCAGGTTTTTTAGAATTGTCCATATGACAAATTTGGCGTACCACTTTCCAAGTACCCTTAGTGTTGTTTTTATTTTTAGCCAATTCTGAGTGTTCATATTTGGTTTTTATATCATGCAGTAGATTATTGCAATAGCTACGGTACCTTCTATAGGTTACCCTAAGAGTTAAGTTATCTGGATCTCTTTTTAGTTTCTGATGTAACTTGTCCCTCCACTTAATACATCGTAATAAGCCCGGTGTGATCCAAGGTTTTATAACTGTTTTCCTATTTGATATTTTCCGTGTTGTTGTATGTTTATGTAAAACTGCTGATAGTATTTCAAGGAATCTACAGGTAGCTGACTCAACGTCGATACAATTATATATTTCCGACCAGCAAATTGAATTTAGATCCATCATGGCCTTTGTATAATCAATTACTTTCACTAGTCTGTATCTATTATTGTTTTTGACTGGTTTTTTTAATGAGACAATAACAGAACTGTGATCTGTGATACTTGTATCGTGAATTATACAAGTTGCCTTATTCCCGATTTTTAAAAAACAATGGTCAATACAAGATTTCTCTCGAGTAGGATAAACGTGACCTGGTAATAGGCCATGAGACGATAAGAGATCTAGGTACTCTGAAGACCTTAGGTCCGAAGTTCCTTCCTTGATATCAATGTTTAGATCTCCTGTTAGAATTATATTTTTGACATGTTTATGCTTGACTAATATGTCATTAAGTGATTGTAGAAAATTATCTATATTATGTATTGCGGGTGACCTATAGATAGCGATCATTGTAAATTGGTTATTTATTTCAATCACTAAACCGTCAGCAGCATAAAGATTAGTTTCATGGACAGAAACATTTAAGTTTTGATTGACATATATAACCACCCCACTATTTTGATTTCTATGATTATTAGATGCATATGCGATATAATTGGGAATAATTGGCAAATTAACAACATTTGGGAGCCAACGCAAGATAGAGAACAAAGTCATCAATATTGCAGGTTATACTACGAATATTTTGCACTATTATATTGAATTCCCCAGCAGTTTTGAGCAGTAAGTCTCTGCATTGATCGATGTCGTTCAACAGGAAAGCGTCTCCAACATTGACATTTACGTCAATATCGGAATTTATAATATGAATATCAGCTGCCATTATCGATACGATGGATTTGTACTATAGTAATAAAATAAGACGAGACCCATTTGGCGACACCGTTCAGAAACTTTACTGGAGATGTTAGTGAATAATTGCTGTTTAAATAAGCAGCCTTTTACACGGCTGGTCAAATTTAAAAGTGATGCAAAGAATGTACAAAATATATATGATGAATTCCTATTATAAATACTATTCGTTATTTTTGTTACGTTGTCTAAATAACAAATACTATATATTATTACGATATGACATATTGACACATTTCCTAGACTAATTAGAAACAAAAATATGAAATTTGAAAATAAAAAACAGTAAAAAGAAAGCATGCACTTAGAAATAATAAACAATAACTTTTTATCATTGCTTACAAAACCACGTATTAAATGCAATAGTCAGTCAGCTTGATTTATGTTCCTTAGATTTTCTATATCTTTTATATTATTGACACTCACAGGTGGAGAACCGTCCTTCTTACGTAATACTACTTTTCCTTTTGAGACCCAACAATACTTGAACAGATGATCAGCAACAAGTTGTTTTCCCAGAAATAGTAGAGACCTGGTTTTAGCTGTCAGTTTCTCAGACACGTATATTGGCTGCGAAGGCATTTCTAATTCAAGGTTTCTGCTATTTAGTTTTTTGTCTTTGTTCTTAAGGTTATAAGATCTAACAGCTTTCAAGATATCAATTTTATGACACACATCTTTTAATTTTACAACAATTGGAGCATTATTATCTTTACCTCCACGATACACTTGCTTTATGTCATTATTATTAACTTTTGTGTTGACTACTTTCAGCATATTATTTACAACTACATTCAAATCTTCATTTTCCAATCTAGGTATATTTCTAATTTCTATGTACTTCTTGAAGCTGTTTCTCTGTATGTCATAAAGTTGGTCTTCAAGAGTCTCTATTTTCTTATGAGCTTTAACGCATTCTACCTCTAATACTTGAATTCTTTCCTTTAACTTCTCTTGTCCCTCTCTGTTTTCACTTAACATTCTTTCAATCTCAAAATTGCTTTCGATCAGTTTGATATTATTTAGTTTTAGATCTTCTATTGCTTTGTTAAGATTCTCCAGCTTTGTTTCCTGACTCTGTTGAAACTTATTAAACATATTTCTAATTTCTGTACAAAAGTCACTAAAATTTTCTTGTTCCGGTTGTTTTCTCTTTCTCGTGTTTACGCAATCAGAAAATTCATTGTTGTCTTGTACACTTAAGTTTGGTTGAGATGAGAACGAAGTACCAGTCGGCGAGCGCTGTAGTGGCATCTTTTATTTTCCCGTATACTATAGTTTGGTTCTCAATGTGTGCAAACGTCGCTGTGGTGCGTAGTTTAAACTAACCTTAGCCGTTCAAGTACGCGAGAAAAAGGTCTTAAGCGCCGTGCAGCAAACGTCGCTTACGCGTGATATCCAGTTAATAACCGCAACACTCCGCCGGTCAGTTTAATAATCGTTAGTATTTAATTTATCAATAATTATGATTAGTTTCACAAATTCTATCACTGATTACACTGGTTATTAAATGAACATTGAGTGGCTAGGGAATTGTGACTTTAACGAATATTTATCGTCTAAAATAAGAAAAAAGTACGGAAGGCGAATTGTGACACTGTTAACAATACGGTGGCTCGCGGTGAGTTGTGAATTATGTAAAATTTATTAGTTAATTATTTATTTATAAAAAGGTCAAATTACTTTTTCTTGTAAGGCTCTTTGTGCACAGGAATTTGAAATAAATAATTTATTTCCAAACGTAATTTTATCCTTTAAGTTATAAAATATAAATAATTTTATTTAAACAAAACAATTCTTAATTATTCTTTAAGATAATTTTTACTTATTATTATAACTATACTATAAAACAGAAAAGATATCTTAATTACCTTCAATTAATAAGGACTGATGGAGGTCATACCTACAAAAAAAGCAGATTAATGAAAAATGCTTAGTGTATCTGTTTAATTAGTTAAAAGAAAACTTCGAACCGATAAAATTCGCTCAAGTCAATATTATCTCCACAAGCAATGTATACTTTAATCTTTATTAATAGTAGACGTCACTAATTGAAATCCCAGTGCTTAATTCCGGAGGCCTGTTTAAGCTTTTGCAAAACAAGTTTTTCTGTGCCTCTTGGGAGGTGACAAAGAGTCGTTAAAGAAAAAAACACCTCGTTTTACTTTAAAATATTGAGTTTCTTTGTTCTTAACACCTAATAATATTGGACTCTTTATATAATTAAATTGGTAAGCGAATTGGTGAAAAAAAAATTAGATAATATTATAGTATATAGTTCTGACGGAATACGTGTCTAATACCCAAACTCGTGAAGAAAATTTGTGTTCCACATTAGGCTTGTCAAAATCGAACCCGAGCTTGTTCTTCCAATGTGATTTAAAAATACGTCCACTATATAAAGTGTCACACTTTATTATTATTATAATAAAAAAATTTTGTTCGCTTTCAATGTAAGGGATGATTTCCAAAGCTACTCATACCGCGATTTCAAAAATCTCTACAAATTTTAAGTACCAACTTTCAGGGTTAAAGTACTTTTGATGATCAAAGTATGCTCTACTAAAAGTTTCTAAAGGATTGTTCTTCTCCTAAAATAGAATTTAAAAGTGCATCCTTAGATTTTTTTTAAGCTATCGAAAACACTTTATTTTCATAATTTATATTGTAGTAACGTTGTAACTTTTCTGAATAAAAATTCTGAAATCATTTGCAATTTTGATTTTTGTGCAAAAATATTTTATATCAAAGACACTTAATTACAAGCTTTTATCTAGAGATGAGGGAGCGTGTCAAGCCAAGTTCAAACCAAGAAAGAAGAACTGGTGAATATTACACGAAACATTTGGAGACCACTTTTGACCCATTTATAAATTAAAATCTACTTAGTACAAATACACCAAATTATGTTTATATAATAAAACCATCCAGATATATAAGTACACAATATTTCATAAACACATAACACTAAGCTGAAATGGTCAAATAAATATAAAAGTCTAAAAATTGTCAATTTTAAGACTGACTGACATATAGATCAAAACCTGACCCACTTCCTAATAAGTTCAAATTTGTATCCTGCTAGGTAATTGTGCGTAATAAACAACAAATTTCTAACCTTTGAAACATTTTCCAGTCAATTAATTTTATTAGGGATTAACTAGATCCTTTAAAATTACAAGAGTAAAATTTGTACTTTCTTCTTCGCAGAAGAACAAGTCCAATGATGAAAGGTTGTTATTATGGTTTCTTATAGGTACATAGGGGAAGCTGGGTTCAAAGTGCCGGGGGTAGGTTGTTCCGATCAAAGTAGTTACGCAAAGAAAAGAGATGGCGATAGGTTCGAAGTGTATCGCGAAACGTCATACTACAAGGTTTAAATTGAGCTTTTACAGTGGACCACTGATGCTATTATCAAAAATGGTCATAAGCTGAATACGGTGGCTTAAGAACTAGAGACTATGTCATGTCTTTATTTCGCTTTGTCAAAAAGTCGAAAACTGGTAAAACACCAACTGGGTTACTATTTAAAATAGGTGTTCAACCAAGACCAGGATACACTGTCTGTAAAGACCGCTTTAGCTGATGGAAATGGAAGAAAATAAAGAGCAATAGTAAAATAAATGAAAAGGAAATTGAAAATGAGTCAGCAATAGAAAGGCTACCGGTAAAGACAAGTGAAAGTATAAAGTGACACGAAAATTTACAGATGGTAAATGACATGCGTAACAGAGAGAAAAGATGATCATTTTCATCACGATCAAAAGTAATAATGAAGAAGGTAGATCAAAATGGTATTGTTTAATATTCAAATTCAAGACCAGCACAATGGATTGATGCGTTATGTTCTCAAAAAATTGGGCCCATTTATAATAAAATGCCTGAAATGTATAGATGTTGATTCTTTTGTTTGTCTGAATTCTAATTCTGAACCGATGAGTCCTGTGATAAATGATATTTTAAGTTCTGCGATACTGAAAAAGGACTATTATATAGGGAAAACATTAACTAGATATATTGATTTCAGGTAAAGATAATTCTATGAGACTGAATGAAGAGACTTTACTTAGAAATATTGTCGAGTTGATTATTCTGAGCGTTTTAATAAATACTAGTATAAATAATTTGCGTTGTTGATAAATATTTAATGGTTTGGCTTTTAGTCTTAAATTGATTAGGTTATAATACATTCTTAGTAATAATGCTTGTTATTAATATTTTCAAAAGTTTTATTTTCGGTAGGTGTTGATATAACTTGTTTAAACATTAAGATTTTGTACTTTTATATATAAAAACGTCATAAATATTCGCTTACGTGTGTTTCTAATAATTTATACATACTTTTCTAAGTCATATTACATTATCAATGACTGAAGTTGACAGCGGAACAACTTGCCTCAACGGAAGAACAAACAGCCCCATCATGGAGCAAGTTGTTCCTTGTCGATTTTGTTAAGAAAAATTAGTTTGAGCCAAAACAAACAATTATTTCAATAAAGTTGACTAGAAAAAATCGACTCGGCATACAAGTGAATTCTCAGGTCTATTCCCGCCTAATATTCACTTGTGAGCCAAGGCGATTTTTCTAATATTTATCTATTTAAAGAATTTATCTTATAAGATAGCATTGGAAAAATGCAAAAAATATATAAAAATGATAAATGTTATACGTTCTTATAAATTAATTTCAGAATTGTCTTCAGAAATTGGCACCCATTTAGATCTTAGTTCTTTTGTCGATAAAGTCGACAATCACACCGTATCATAAAATTAACCTTAACTCTCATTTTCAAATTTATGTTTTTGGTGTGATTTAACTTGTTTATTTGGAACAAATCTGGTTAGACCTATTTCCTACCTATTGGTTTTCCTGAAATTTTGCCCCTTTACCTACATTACAATATGCAATATTCAATATTGCAACAACAAAAGTACGGTCTGACACAATATGGCGGATAATATGTATTTCATGTCAACCTTTAAAGCTCGAGTAAACGGGCCGCTTCTGAGAAAACTCGCTACCTCTGTGGCCTCCTCTTATCCCTGGAGCTCAGAGAGTAGCAAAAGTAAGCCCATTTATTATTACAAAAAATATTGAAATGAAAAGGAAATTAAGGTTTAAAAGATCAACATTTTAATAGTAAAACACATTTTTAAATTGCTGAGAATAATTTTATAATATTTTATTTTTGTAATAACATATCGCGCGGTGGTTTAATACAGGATACCACTGATTAATGAAAAGAACATCGTTTCGAGCTTCCTTTAATTTTATTTTATTATTATTTATACTATACGTAGAGTCAGAATTAATGTGAGTTTAGCGTCTTATAAATACTATGAATTTAATTATTTTTTCTTTATTCATGAGACCGATTGGAAAACCAGCTGTGGAGACAGTGCCGAACGGGACATGGGTTTGAAGAGATAAGTATGTCTTGATATCTGAATTCTAATTTATCAGTCAATATACAAGTGCCAAAAATGGAATAGATTATATTATTCAGAAACGTTTTTTTCTAAAGTTAAAATACTACGAAGCAGCAAATACAGTTCTAAATACACATTTTTAATCAGAATCGTTTAATTCAACCAATTTTCCAAAAGCTTAAATGTGGAGAGAAATGATAAAAAACAAGACCGTAACGAGAAAAACATTAGACATTGTCCAAAGATATTTCGGTAAGTCTTTGTTTCTGCGTTATAAGCTTACGCTTATCTCATCAATGCAAGAAATCTTCCATTTTCTCCGATTCGTACGAATTCGAGAGTATGTTTCTTTCGGATTCATGAAAAGCTTACTGTCATTCAAAGGTAGGATTACATATAATACCTCTGTCACGCTAGAGAAGAGAATTACGTCATTAAATATGGCATACATTATTATACAAATAACTCCTACAACACAACAGTAACTATAGTTAATGTAATTATTTCGTCAAAGCATTTCTACAAACAAATCTAGTTTTTTTTTTAATTTAATTAATGGATGTAATATGAATGATAAAAATACATTTATATGGCATCTTTTGGTTTCTCAAAATTGATACTTTAATACTTTTTAAATCCACAGATTTTATTTCCCTTTGCTTGCTTAGATTATAAGCGATAAATATACGAACCTATACTTTTTGTAACCAAGGAAATTTAAGTATAAAACAATCGATTCAGAAGAAACTTGTAGTAAATATTCGTTAATAAATAGAAATATATTTCTTTATTTTTGCAATGTGGAAATATATCATAATTATACTAGACATCATCGTATTAATCTCTCTACTGCACGGCCATTGCCGTTCCCAATGGATCCAAACCGTAAACATTTCCAAGATGCATTCTTGAAAATTATTATTGTTTAGCTCAGTGCTGATTGATGGATTCTTATGACTGCAGATGCAGCTTTAACGTGATTTTTGAAGCAAGAAAACATTAGATATTCTACATTTTTGGTTATCCATCCTATTAATGCTTCTACGAAAGTAGCTTAACCTCCGCAACCATAGACCAAACACGGCCAATAGATCGGGATGCATGGAAGTAACAATATATAAAATACGAGTATAAGTATAAATATAAAATTTGCACCCGTTTTCCACCCTTAAGGGTAGAATTTTCTAAAATGCATTTTTACCTAGAAGCTTGTTTATTTAATATCGCGCCTCTTGCTTTGAAAATAATAATTTTCCTAACACAACTTTGCGCATATTTCCTCCTTTTAGGGACAGATTTTTTTTACAATCCCATCTTAGTCAGAGTTTTCACTCTTTTATAAATACACCCTCAAAATTTAAAGCATTTAGGTTCAGCGGTTTAGGCCGAGCGTTTTCTGTCAGTTAGTCAGTCAGAACAAAGCCTAAAAAAAGTATTTAAACTACACTGAAGTGTTACACTACTAATATTTATTTATTTCGTTATAAGGGCTATATTAAGCATTTCCCCATACGAGCGACTTTTGACCAATTAGGGAAGAGTCTGAGGTATTGTACCGCAGGATGAATCGTACCATCTCCATATTTCCTACGAAATGTTAGTATTTTATACACTGGAAATGTTAAAACATGCAATACTCGCGCCACCTATCACATGTCATTTTATAATGGCGTGTGCCAGATAATTCTTACTCCAGTGATAAAAAATATTTCGGTTGTTTTCTTTCGAATTTTGCAGTGCATATGTAAGGATCTCTCTTGCATAAAATGTGAGTGAAAATTATCATTTATTTAATATGTATCAGTGTTTTAATTTACTACAAATATACGCGCTTATACTGTCGCATATTTTTGAGCTTATGTTTCAAAAACGCTATTTCTAATTTGATGGCTAGTTTGCTGAATCGAACCACTAAATGTTCTTTGTATCGTACTTAAGACAAAGACGTGATATTACTTATTACAGTAACATACGACAACAACTATTTAATTTTATTTTATTCATATTCCATATTCGTGAAACAACAACAACACAACAAAAATATATTCCAATTTTTGTTGTTTCATGAATATGGGTATTATGTGCCATAATAAAAACTAGATTTGAGATAAAGCTAAATTACTTATTACTAAATAGGATAATGATTGCTTAATTTTGAAAAACTTTAATAAAAAAATTAATCGTTTATTGAAACTATATATTTCGAATACAATCTATTGAATTCCACCTATTTTAGAGATCTTAAACATATTCTATATGTTAGTGGTCCAATTCATCATGCCTATGGTACAATATATCCAACTAGTTCTCTGAATCGTACCATTTGACTGCCTCTGGAAAATCGCAAATTTTTGGCAAATTAATCAGTATCGGGTATTAAATGCCACTGGTTATGATAAAGGACATACCTTCTCACCTACTTGTAATTCTGTACTTTTGTAACTTTAGATAGAAAAGAGATAATTCATAAAAACTGAAAACCGGTACGATAAATCCAACTCTCCCCTATACCGGATATTTTTAATTTTAAACTGACTCAACACACACGTTTGGCTGTCGTCAATCATTCTATAAATACATGGCATGCACTTCCGTCAAAAGCTTGCTGAAGTTTCAAACGTGTGCTGTGAGTCACAGTCGGAAAAAAGTCAACAAAAATCGAAGAAAAGTCGGTAAAAAAAAGGTTATGTGCTGGATCACTAAAGTTCTCTATGACTCTGTTTGGACAAATGCAATCGAAAAGACTTTCAATAAAAGTATTGTAAATTTTGTTATTAAATAAAAATTAATTTATCATATTAACAGATGAACCATTCCATCCATATCAGCCGTACGACGCCCACTGCTGGACATAGGCCTCCCCCAAGGATCTCCACAACGATCGGTCCTGTGCTGCCCGCATCCAGCGTTTTCCCGCGACCTTGACCAGATCGTCGGTCCACCTCGTAGCGGGCCTACCCACTGAGCGTCGTCCGGCACGCGGTCGCCATTCGAGAACCTTTCCGCCCCAACGGCCATCAGTTCTCCTTGCTATGTGTCCTGCCCATTGCCACTTCAGCTTCGCAATTCTTTGAGCTATGTCGGCGGTTTTTGTTCTCCTACGGATCTCCTCATTTCTGATTCGATCGCGTAGGGAAACACCAAACATAGCTCTCTCCATTGCCCGCTGGGCGACCTTGAGCCTTCTGACAAGACCCATAGTGAACGACCACGTTTCACTGCCATAAGTCATCACTGGCAACACACACTGGTTAAAGACTTTCGTCTTAAGGCACTGAGGTATTTTGGACGCGAAAATGTATCGCAGCTTCCCGAACGCTGCCCACCCGAGTTGGATTCGACGAGAGATCTCTTTCTCGAAGTTGGACTTACCTAACTGTATTGTATGTCCTAGGTAAACAGAGTGGTCAACAACTTCGAGTGTAACGTTCCCAACATTTACTGGAGCGGGTGTAACATGGCCGTTGGACATAATTTTCGTCTTGTCCATGTTCATCTTAAGACCCACTCGTTGGGATGCGTTACTGAGATCTTCGAGCATGGTGCTCAGGTCTTCCAAGGTCTCAGCCATTAGGACCACATCATCGGCAAACCGAAGATGCGTCAGGTACTCGCCGTTGATGTTGATGCCAAGTCTATTCCAGTCCAGAAGCTTAAAAATATCCTCCAACGCAGCAGTGAACAGTTTCGGAGAGATAACGTCTCCCTGTCTCACTCCTCGCTGTAGTTGGATAGGATTAGAGCTCTGGCTCTGTACTCGGACCGACATAGTGGCGTTTTGGTACAGGCACCTTAACACTTCGATATACCTGTAGTCCACTTGGCACCTCTGGAGAGACTGCAGCACCGCCCAAGTCTCGATCGAATCAAAGGCCTTCTCATAGTCCACAAACGCCAAGCAAAGTGGCCGATTATACTCTTCGGTCTTCTGTATAACCTGCCGCAGCGTATGAATGTGGTCTATGGTGCTAAAGCCTTTTCGGAAACCGGCTTGTTCGGGAGGTTGGAAGTCGTCAAACCTGCGAGCAAGACGATTCGTAATGACCCTCGAAAACAGCTTGTAGACATGGCTCAGAAGCGAGATGGGTCTGTAGTTCTTCAGTAGGGTTTTATCGCCCTTTTTGAAGAACAAAATCACCTCACTTCTGCTCCATGCCTTCGGCGTTTTGCCCTGGACGATGACAGAATTGAAGAGCTTCTGGAGGACTTTAAGTACCGGCGTGCCGCCCGCTCTCAGAAGCTCGGTTGTTATTCCGTCATCTCCCGCCGCCTTGTTGTTCTTTAGCTGTTTGAGGGCCATTCTAATCTCGTACAGGCTGACGTCCGGGATATCTTCGGTATAGTGTCGGGTAAGCTTGGCTCTAGGATCTCGAGCTCTGCTTTGGCCTGGTGTGATACTGGAATACAGCTGCCTATAGAAACTCTCAATCTCTCTCAGGATTTCAGGAGTCGATGAAATGATACTGCCGTTCTCAGTTTTCAGCCTCGTCAGTTGACTTTGCCCAATAGACAGATCTCTAGCGAACACTTTGGAGCCTTTGTTCCGCTCTATGGCCTCTTTAATACGCTCGGTATTAAATTGGCGAAGGTCGCTCGTCAGCGACTTCGAGATCTGTCTATTAAGCTGTCTATAACGTAGGGCATCCGCTGAGTCTTGCAGTCTCAATTCATGTCTCTTATCCATGAGTTCGAGTGTATGTGCGGAGAGTTTCTTCAATTTGGGACGGTGGGTTTTGAAGTATTTTGACCCTACCGTACGGACAGCATCCACCACCAGGTCGTTCAGATCGTCCACATCTATGCTGTTATCAAGGGTCTCGAAGCGGTTCTGGAGCTCGAGCTGAAAGCGTTCGGGGTTTTGAATCTGGGTCGGCACTGGTCGGAGCGTAGATTTTATCAGTCGCGATCTTTCAAGCTTCACGTTGCTATTCAATGTGCCTCTTACCAGTCGGTGATCGCTCCCTGTCTTAACAGCGTTGATCACAGAGACGTCATTGAATATTTGCTTCCTCGTTGACATGATAAAATCAATCTCATTTTTGACCTTGCCGTCGGGACTTATCCAGGTCCATTTGCGAGTTACGGGCTTTCTGAAGAAGGAGTTCATCATATAGAGGTTCTCCCTCTCCATAAAGTCCGCCAGCATCTGGCCTCTATCGTTCCGTTCTCCAAATCCAAATTGCCCCACTCTCAACTCGTCACCGCAGCGCTTCCCCAACTTTGCATTGAAGTCCCCCATCACAACCGTGTAGTAGGATTTGTGACTATGTATGGCCCTAGAAATCTCCTCATACATAGCCTCCACTTCGTCATCGTCGTGTTTCGAGGTTGGGGCGTATACTTGGATGACCGTCAACGAATATCGTGATGATATTCTGAGTACCAAGTATGCCACGCTGCTGGAAACACTACCGATGGATAGCACGTTGTTGACGAGGGACTTGTGGACGATGAACCCGCCACCACCCACGGACAGTTGGTCGCCCTCCCGGAAGTACAGCAAGTTACCGGAGTCCAGAATTATCGTGTCCTCTCCCTCTCTTCGGACTTCAGACAACCCGATGACGTCCCAGTGTAACTTGCCGATAACTTCTTCCAACTCTGTAATTTTCGCGTCGGTCCTCAATGTGCGCGTGTTATATGTTGCCAGGTCCAGTCGTCGGTGTTGGTAGCCGCAACCTACCCGGAGATTCTTCGCACCCCCTGCCGCACCGTTACCGTAGCCGCTACCGTAGCTAGGAATGGTTTGGCTGCCGGGGACTAGGGGCCGTTTCTTGTTGTGCCTATCCATTTGAGGGGTTTTGCCATAATCGCCACGCTTGGCAAGCGGGTTGGCGATCGCAGTATGACCCGTACGCATAAAGAGATGCTGCTGCCCATCTCCTTAGGTGAGGTTTCCCTTAGTCGGCTCTTACGACACCCACGGGATGAGAGAGGAGTAGTGCTATTCTAGGCCGGCACTACACGGCACTAACAGATGAACACCAAGGTCAATATAAATAGTTTCGAAACAAATTCAACCATCGTATAAAAAAAAAACCAAAGTTAATGTTCCAGAAACACTGCTGATTAAACATTACCAATAGCAAGTATATTTGACGCAATCCATCTTCATTAAGAAAATGTTACACGAGAACTATTTCCATAATCTTAATTACACAAAAAAGCAATCTGAAAGTGGCCTCATTAACACGAATGTAAAGATTGCTTTCAGGGCAAGCTATAATATATTTTATGTAAATACTAAGCTGTTAATTAATTTCACAAAGCAAAATGGAAAAGAGAAATACTAGAAGCTGTCGTAATTACCTTCATTAAAAATCACATATTTGGTAGGTTGTGATAAGGGGCACAATTAAGTGTGTCATAAAGGTGACTAATGACAGTGATGTTCATTATCATACACCAGTATACCTTCCATAGACCATAAATTGGTAGAAGCGTCCAAATTATGGTCTTCTACTGCGATCTGCTGCCATACTGCATTCCAAATATATCAACCCTCCATTTTTGTGAGAAGTATCCGTCCAACAGGAGATGGCTTTCGACTGAGATTTATTCAAGGATTTATTTTCATTTTCACAAAAATACATTCACATGTTATTGTAATCCATACACATACAAAGTTTCTAAAAGAAAAGATATTTCGTAAATTTTACGGAAACATTTTGTTTTTTATGTTTGTCAACAAACTAATAATATGCAAGTTAGTATTTGTATGTTATAATTTATAATAATAAAATAATTTATGATGTATAATCAATTACAATTAATCATAGAGGTGAGTTCAAAAAAAATGTAAGGAAAATTTTAAGTAAAAATATATATTAAGTAAAAATTGAGGAAATTTGCCGGCTGTAATATTTACAATACGTAATATTAAAATTAACAGAGTTACCCTTAAGCTACGGATAATTAATTCCATTTTAATATCGGAAAGGAAAATACGCTATACAAAACGAATGGATTTTATAAACTTTCCTTTATGTATTAAAAGATCAAAAGACAGCTACAGAATAACACCGCCGATGCGAACATTTGTACAGATTTCCCTCAGAATTTCAGAAATTGCAGCTGTATATTGATAAGAAATAAGATTATTTTATTTATATATGTATTAATATCGTAAAGGATCTTATCTTTCACAGATTTACTCAAATATACATTATAACGCCATTTGTTGTAAAAATAAATCTTATAATAAAATTACTAAAAATAACTCAAAAGATATAATTCGTAACGGAAAAAATTGTAACAATTACTTACTAAATCATTACGGAGGTGGCATCAGTTGCCAAAAAAATAAGCTTTTTAAACGCTACTACTTATTCTTTGATGTGATCCCCAAATTGTAATAAATCACGTTTGAAATTCTAAATGTACCAACTAAAATTAATTTGAGTAGTTTTATAATATAGTGAAAATCTTTCGTTATATTTTAACAAAAGGACTTGTAATTCATTAAATCAATACGTTAATATTTTACCCGTGACCTCTAATATCTCTTGCTCCCTGAAACTTTGTTAAATGTCTTTGTGGGCTCACATTTTTAATATATACACATCAATAACAATAAAAGATGGTATCAAAGATTTGACTATTGTGTGTAAAGTGACATTTTTATATTGGTCATTTTATACTTCCTTATCTTTGAGAAAATGATGAAATTCTACGACAATCGTATAAAACTTTATTTAAATTAAATTAAATCAGTTAATTTAAAAATATTAAAAACAGTATTCACAAATAACTGCATCTTTCAATGTATGTTATATTTTTATCTTCACTGTGTGGAACAGGCATCAGAAAGTTAACTGAAATAGAGATACTTCCATCTCCTATTGAATGAACGCTTCGGCGTCCATTATGCAAATTGATTTTCCTCATTACCTATAGTTTGTTTTGGGGAACTGTTTCAGGATTTACAGCATACTATCTTTAGTTAAAAATCAATACTATTACGTTTAATTAAGCTGCTTGACCTCTCGCAATAAAATGGTGGATGAGGGACTTATTTTGAAATGTGCAACGACAATTTCGATCTGAATTGATCGAATAATGAAATGAGACATAATAAAATTTATGTCGAACTGTAATACTTAATAGTTTTTCTGAATAAACCATTTTGTAAACGCTATTTATGTAGGCATGGAATATAACCAATTTATCTGTGTCTCTCCACGATCCGAATCTGTCAAACCGGTACCGATCAAGACTGATACTTTTCCATAATTGGAATTGGAATAAAGAACTGATTTAAATTCCAATAGTAAACCTTGATTGGAACGTTGAAAGAATGTTACTTAACTTCAATAATAAAAAAGAATGACGAGCAACATCAAAGGATTGCATTGAGTATAAAACGATTCATCCGAAAAAGGGAAAATTCATTTAAAATTAGCATTTTAACGAAGATAGCTCGAGTTGTTATTTACTCATGTTGATCATCTACATCTCGACTATTCCGACAAAGATTTTTAATTAAATTCGACGTCAAAAACAATTATGTAATAGTGCGTAGTAGTGTCTGCCTTGTTATATTACTTAATAAAAATATATTAGGTAATATGTAATTATAATTATATTTTAGTATGTGCTATGGCAGGACCTCTTTGAACTCTACTTCAATATCCTCTGCCTATTCATTAAGAGAGGGTTATGGCCCATAATCGACCACGTGGGTCTAGTCCGGAAAACTTGGACTTGAATAATGGTCCATCACAATACGCCATTTCAATCTACGGATACGCGGTTTTTCATAAATATAAACACAGTTTTTGGCTTTGTTGGTCGGAAAATGGTTGTTGTATTTTATGTTATTTTAAACTTTAATGGTGACCATATGTGGTCACATTAGCATCAATTTGATCGGGATCAATATTAACTAATATAGCGTTTGGTGCAACGGTAGCGATCCTGCCTTTCGCACCTACGGTTCGATTCCCGGAAGGAGCAGATATTTGTGTGATAAATACAAGCATTTATACCTGAGTTATGGGTATTTATATTTATTTCTATAAATATTATATATATATATGTATGTCTATACATTACCCTAGTATCCATAATACAAGCCTTATAGTGCTTTCTTTGGGCTAGGCTAATTGATGTGAATGTAAGAAATTTTATGATTATTATTTTCCGGGGTTGTATGCATTGTTACCTTTGTATCATAAGCGGGATTATACAGGCATTACCAAACAGCCTGTATGTCTGTTTACCGTCACACTACTATTCATAACACAAACTTAACAGTGCTTAATTTGAGGTACACTTATTAGTTTATATGTCAGAAATATTATTATTATTACTATAATTTTAAGGTACAGGCGAAAGCTAATTTACGTGACAGGCCTTAATATTTTTGGAAATTCGTAAATTATTGGAGAAAAGGTTGCACTAATATTCCTAATGATATGTTCTTTGAGTCGGAATCTGTTAGTGGAGGTCAAAATGTTTGCGATCTGTTCTCTAAATATTTTCAAACAGTTTATAATAAATATAACTCCTCAGATTTATCACGCTGTCATAGTACATTGCAAACTGATGATAATGCATTTCCCCTTAGTAGTTTTACATCACCGAGGATGAAGTTTTGAATTATCTCTCAACATTAAATTGCAATAAAGGGGCTGGACCTGATTTGCTACCACCTCTTTTCTTTAAGAATTGCGCAAAGCACTTATATATACCTACCGTTATCTCAGATATATAATGCATCCTTACAAACAGGAAATTTTCCTGATTTTTGGAAAGTTGCACATCTTACACCAATTCTCAAATCGGGTGACCTGAATGACGTCAGCAACTATAGACCTATTTCTATTCTTTCGGTGGCGGGTAAAGTTTTTGAATTGATTGTCCAAAAGAGAGTCTATAGTCATGTAAAACGATCATTACACATAAATCAGCATGGATTTTTGCCTAAAAAGTCAACAGCTTCTAATCTGGTAAGTTACGTTAGTGACGTATATGAAACATTAGACAAACGGGGAGAAGTTCATGCTGTTTATGCTGATTTCCCGAAGGCCTTTGACCTAGTTGACCATGATATGTTAATTTTAAAGTTGAAAGGCGTCGGTATTCATGGATCACTGCTCAGGTGGTGTGAATCATATCTAAGAAATCGCTCACAGCTTGTTTCCTTGTATGGATATAAATCAGTAGCGCAACTGGTGCCATCAGGAGTACCTCAAGGCTCCCACTTAGGACCTTTGTTTTTCGTAATATTTATAAATAATTGATCTAATTGTATCAATTCAAAATTTAAAATGTATGCTGATGATTTAAAAATGTATCGCGAAATCAATAATTTTGATGATATACATGCCTTACAATCAGATATTAACAAAGTTCATGATTGGTGTAAGTTAAATGGCATGGTGCTGAATACAAATAAATGTTTTGTGATTCGATTTACAAGGAAACTACATCCAAACAACTCAACCTATTTTATCAATGAAGTTCCCTTAACTGAAGTTTCCAGTATAAGAGATTTGGGAGTTATTATTGATAACAAATTGAATTTCAATCAGCACATAGATGTTATTATAAAAAAAGCCTCTAAGCTGAGTGGTTTTATCACGAGACAGACGAAAATCTTAAAGGATCCACAGATTACAGTTATTCTCTTTAACAGTCTAGTCCGCAGTATTTTGGAGAACTGTAGCATCGTATGGAACCCCGATTACCAGGTTCACTCAAATAGATTGGAGCGTGTACAAAAAACGCTTCTTGTACCATCTTAGCTACTCCGACAACATGTGTCGTAAACTGCAGTCCTATGAAGCACGTTTCTCTAATTTTCGTTTGACTCCATTGTACACCCGTAGAAAAGCTTCCGATATACTTTTTCTTTTTAAAGTCGTTAATTGTCACATCGATGCCCCGGATATCTTAGAACGCTTGCGATTTGCAGTACCACGTAGTGCCAGCCGTGTACAAAATCGAAAAACTTTTGTAATTCCATCCTGCAAGACACGACTCGGTCAGCACTCTCCGTTACATCGCATGTGTACATTTTACAATTCAATGCGTTCGGTATTTGATATTTTCATTGGTTCTCTCGTCACCGCCAAGCGTCGTATTAATATGGCTCTCTGATTTTATAAAACATGATATAAGTAAGTTGTTATTAGGAAATTTATATATGTAGAAGTAAGATTTTGTTATTATTATTAAGGTCAGTATTATTTGCTTTATGGTAGTTTATATTGTTTTTTTTTATGCATGCTGTGCTTACATCTAGCAGGGTAAATCTTTGTAAAACGATACAATGTTAGTTAGTTTTAATATGTTATTTGATTGTACCCAGTTTTGTAAGCCAAATAAAAAAAATAAAAAAAAATACAAAGAACTACTAACAAACTCAGATGTGAAAAAAGGAAATCAGAAGGAATAACCAATGTTCATCACATTTTTCTAGATGAGCTGCTCATACGGGTTATACAGCATTACATTATGTAGCAAACAAAATACAGTAATTGGAGACTCTTATAAGAAAAATAAATGCCCAAATAAAAGTTCCTTTTCAATATACAGGACGGGAGTTCAGACCACAGGGTATTAAGGCGTCAAGGTGATTGATACAGAACATCGAAGATAGAAACGCAATGAGCCGCTCCGAGTTCGTCCATTTATCTCTATGTCATGGTACTTGTTAGGGGCGGGCTTTAGGGAATTACAGAGGAAAGATTAGGCTTTTTATATTGACAACCGGTATTCATATAACGAAAATATATGTTTATATTAAATAGGTAACAGATACCTTCAAAGTTTAATTTAAATATCAAAACCTAAAACATTTCACAGATAAAATGGTTATTTAATTTCGTAATTGTTCTTAAATGAACTGGTTATTGTTCACCAGTTTTACCAGAAAAAAAGACTTCTGTGAAAACAAAAGACAAAACAGAACTATTGAACTTAAAATATTAAAAGT
The DNA here is from genome assembly GCA_927399485.1 of Calamotropha paludella. Lineage (NCBI taxonomy): Eukaryota > Metazoa > Arthropoda > Insecta > Lepidoptera > Crambidae > Calamotropha > Calamotropha paludella. The sequence continues at coordinate 10,261,140 of OV656826.1, read as the reverse complement.
TTTATTCTTATAATATTACTGAAAGCTTCAAATAAGAAAGATGAATACGCTACGTGACTATTAAATATATTTTTCCAAAACGACGTGAACGCGGATTCCATCGGAAATGATATTTGTAACACAATTTTTCATGTTAAAAGTTATTATCGTTATCATCATGTTTGACAACCGTAACCTAAGCCATTCTTTGATCACAAGTCGTGAAACTCGAATTAGAATTGAAGCAAAGTAAGAGTTCTATTGATTACCAATAATCTATACTAATATTATAAAGCTGAAAAGTTTGTTTGTTTAAACGCGCTAATCTCAGGAACTACTAGTCCGACTTCAAAAATTCTTTCAGTGTTAGATAGCCCATTTAACGAGAAAGGCTATAGAATATATATCATTACGCTAAGATCAATAGGAGCGGAGCACCAATGAAGAATGTTTCAAAATCAAGGGTTTTTTCCTTTTGAGAGCTTCCGCTGCGTGCGCTGCGTAAATGGTTAAAGTTTTGCAAAAAATATGTATGATAGAATTGTTTCCCTTTAAATTTTCTAAAAAAAAGTCCACGACAGCAAATGTTTATGTTTTAAGGTTGGCTCACTATCACCTTTTTTATGCTAACCAAATTTATTCTAAAATAATGCATTATTTGCGAAGGTGTTATAAAAAAATACGTTATTCATCATCAGTATTTAAGTTTTTTATTTATGTTTTTTATTTAATTTTTTGCATTCACAATGCAATATTTCTATAAGATATAAAATACGTGTGTAAAATCAACTACGCCTCCGAGCCCTCAGATGGCTCGGAGGCGTTTGTTTTAAATTAATCAGTATTTAATTTAAAACAAACTTGCCCCATCCATCAATCGATTTCAATGATTATCTTAGGAGATATCGCAGTTTTAAAATAATATTGCACCTTCCACGTAAACGAAGTCGCTGGTTAAAGTTAGTGTTTGCCCAAAGTAACTATTCCACGCGAACGAAGTCGCTGGCAGAAGCTAGTACTAAAATAAAAAGAAAAGTAACTCAATAACATAGTGGCTTCGGTGACCAACTGTGTGGCAAATAGAAAATCTAACTAATCGAAATCAAGATGGTTCCTGACGTCACAATAAGAAAGATAGCAGCTGACAGTTTCTTTACAGACGAGTCAAATATTCTACTCAAATGAAATGGCGCATAAGTTCAAACAGGATGGTAAATACTTGATTTATAATTTTTATATATTTTATGCATTTTCAATGCGATCTTATAAGATAAATTATTATAATAGAAAAATACTAGAAAAAAAAAATCGACTCGGGTCACAAGTGAATCTCAGGCGGGTCACTTGTGACCCGAGTCGATTTTTTCTAGTATTTTTCTATTATAATAATTTATCTTATAAGATCGCATTGAAAATGCATAAAATATATAAAAAATATAAATCTAACATGGCTGTTTCATCTTAATCGATTGACCTAACATTTGTTAAAATGTTTCTTTCGAATACGAGAGGATGTTCCTCTCATTGATGAAACAACGCTGGCCTACAGCGTAAAATCAGGAATGTACTAGAAAATTTCGACGAGTGTTCACAAGGCTCGGTAGCTCAATTGGGAGAGCATTGGACCGGATTTCCAAAGGTTGCGGGTTCGTTTCCCGCCTGAGATTCACTTGTGACCGAGTCGATTTTTTTCTAGTATTTTTCTATTATAATAATTTATGGTAAATACTATTTCGTTTGAAAGGAAAACGTGTCAATATATAGAGTAGGTAAGAAAATATCCATATTTAATGAAAATTTTATTGGTAATGTCCCAATATTTATCATCAGTTATAGTACATTTACATAACTATATAGCCCATTGCGTAATCATTAAAATGATAAATGAGTTATGTAAATTACAATTGATTGTGAACAAGGGGAAAACTCTGTAGCATAATTTATGAGACTTATATAATATTGAGTATACAAGGAATACCTTCCTTCACACCTTTATGGTACAAATAATATCCACGATATTATTTTTACAATGATTATACTAACAAAAATCTTATTAGCAAAGTTCTACTTTAGTAAATTGGTGAATATGCAGCGATAAAATAAAGTTATTTAGTAAATTATAATCCTTAGTTTCAAGTTAAACTCAGTCCTTTAGCACTTTAGTTAACCTATTAAAACTTCTAATACTGCTGTCTCTTTTTTTTACGTGGACAAAATGCTTTTCGCATTCCCCACCGTTGGGGGACGGTGGGTTATGTGGGACTCTCCCCTGCGGACTTACCTGACGATAAAAGCTCGTCAGGTATGTGCGCAGGAGCCTACCCACTAAAAACTCCACGGCGTCCCCTCATTCACCTTAGTGCCATTGGTTCGTCGTACCACTCATCATCATCAGACGATAGGTCGTTTGACGAAGCAATGACACTAGGCGGAGTCACAGAAACCCTTGCAGACACTTCCGCGGCCCCGCCGGTAGATGTCCTTCTAAATTCTCCGGGTGAACAGAGAATGACGGAGTGTCCCGGGACGTTTGGGACACTCGGCGTCAGCGAGGGCCTGTGCAGATATAATATTAATAAAAGCTTAAACAACATTACTAATATATTATAGGATAAAATTGTTCACCACGTCCGCCAAGGTCCTAACTGTACAAACCCAAATTCTGATGCAAGTAGTATGTCGTGATCGTCTAAGTAATTAAATATCACAAACGTCACTTTAAAAAATCCAAAATCTTTTTAATTAATGAAAGCAAACTGATAGACCCAACGAGCTGTATAGGTTTTGTGTAGTGGTTTTACGACTTTAAACTTTTGATTTTAGCAAAAATTCACGCTATATTAATTTCTTAATAAGATTATGAATGGTTTATTAGAGTGAAGTGGAATCTGTGGCAATATTTCCAATTAGTGTTTCCATCTTTACCTTGAATATTTGCTTGTTAATCTTTAATTACCTTCGAAATTATCGTTATACATATGTACGTTATACATTTATTGAAAAAATAAGGATGATACTTCATACTTCTAATGATGTTACATAAAATATTTCGCTTTCCTTAGAAAAAGTTAATACTTCATATTGTTTTTATTCAAGTTACCAGTTCAACAACAAAATCGTTTTGACATTTGATATTGTGTTAACTGAAGCCTTAGTTCCTTTTCTAGCACTTATATTAGGGGTTAAAGTATGAAATTGCCGATTTGTACTGAAAATCTATATTGTTTATTTTTTAAATTTTTAACAAATTTATTTAATCAAAATAGTTGCCATTATTATCTATACATTGCTGCCATCTAATGGGAAGGTCATTAATGCCTTTGCGATAGAATTCCGACGATCTAGACTGCACAAACTGTGTGAAAGCATTTTGTACTGCCTCCTGGGAAGAAAACTTCTTGTCACGTAGATAATTGTCCAAATCACGAAAAAAATGGTAGTCCGTTGGAGCAAGGTCTGGTGAATACGGAGGATGACGAATGGTTTCTAACTGCAGTTCCTGAAGGGTCAAAATGGTTTCTCGTGCTGTGTGAGGTCTCGCGTTGTCGTGGAGCAATAATGGTGAAGATCGATTCATGAGTCGGGGCTGTTTTACTGCTAGTTTTGTCAACATGGTTCGGAGTTCGGCACAATAGACATCTGCCGTTATTGCTTGACCAGATCGGAGAAAACTATAGTGAATAACACCATGCTGAGACCACCAAACAGTTACCATTACCTTTTTATTGGTAAGTTTTGCTTTAGGACACTGTTGTGGCATTTGACCTGGGGTCAGCCATTGCATTTTTCTTTTCCGGTTATCATAAAGAATCCACTTTTCATCACATGTTACAATTCGATCCAATATTCCTTCATTTCTGTACCGGTTCAACAAGGCAACACAAGTTTCAACACGCGTTTCTTTCTGCAGATCAGTCAAATCATGAGGCACCCATTTTTCGTATTTTTTTATTTTATTGATTTGACGCAAGTGAGTCAATATTGTGGGTAAGGTAACGTTAAACCATGCCGCTAATTCCTGGGTACTTTGACTAGGATCGGCTTCCACTATCTCTCTTAATTCATCGTTATTTACCTGTGTGGGCGGTCTTCCTCGTGGCTCGTTCTTTAAGTCGAAATTTCCATCACGAAAGCGTTTAAACCAAAATCGCACGGTGCGTTCATTAGTAGACCCCTCTCCAAACGCAGCATTGATATTGCGGGCTGTTTCTGCCGCGTTAGTTCCGCGTCGGAACTCGTATTCAAAAATAACTCGAATTTTCGCAGTATCCATCTTTCTTGTCTAAATTGAATAACAAAAACAATTGAAAGTCGATATTCAAATGTTTTACATTTTTTAAAAAAAGAACATCATAGAAACCATTTAAAAAAAGTTTCATTCGAAAACCTCAAACCATGAAGATTCTATGTCAATTCAAAGAACCTATTGCAATAAAACGGCAATTTCATACTTTAACCCCTATTATTTTAAGTTATCTTAATATATATAAATTACGTGTCACGTCATTTGTCCGCGATGGACTCCTAAACTAATTAACCGATTTTGATCAAACTTCATAACTATTTGTTATTTGATCTAACTTAAAAGATAGGATAGGTTTAATTTTAATTTATAACACAGCAATGCGTGGCTGGGTGAGCTTGTATATTATATATTCAGTTGTAAATATAAAGTCAGCTCATATTTAGTTTAATAATTTTTATATATTTTTTGTATTTTCTAATGCCATGTAATGCGATAAATTATTTCAAGGGAAAAAATCTAGAAAAAATCGAGTCAGTTCACAGGTTATTTGTCGGCGGGGTTTTTAAGTCAAGTCCAGTACTGAGCTTGAGCTACAGAGTCTTGTGAACACCCGTATAAATTTTCTAATACTTTCTACTTTTTACTCTGTAGGTCAGCGTCTGATCACATCGATAAGAGAAATATCCGGAAAACCATCTTTACAAATGTATGGACAATCGGTTAAGATAAATTTATTTTTATATATTTTTTACATTTATATACTAAAAAATTAATAAATCATATTTATATAAATACCGGAAGAAAAACCAATCCGGAACTTATTTAATATGAATTTAGTACTGTCAGTTGATTTAACACAAAAGCTCAACAATAACGCAAAGAGTATCGATAGATTTGCATACTAATTAATAAAGAATATATATATGCTACATTTTAAACCATTTCTGTAACAGGTTTTGTGTGAATGTAAATTTTGTTCAGAATTTTTGTGCTTATATTATACGGTATTTTACGTTAGCACTGTTTTTTAAACTATTCGTCAGGTTTATAAATATGCGCCATTATTCATATATTCTGCTAATTGATACGTTATTATATGTTCTAATTTTTATATTTTATTATTTAAAAAAAGACGTTGAAGATAAATGTTTGATGCCTTTCAATTTCACGAAACACAACAATCTCATACGAAATTTCGGGAAGACTGTAATTAAGACCTCTCGAGTCCGTATCTGGCTTGAACACCTATTTATGTAAAAGCTATCGAAGTCAGAAATTGAGGTTGGGCTATATTTATGAAGGTAGTATATTTTTATGATTTCTTGCCCTCTATTGAGATGTTACGCTTCACTGAAGCGGCATTGTTAGAATTTTTGCATGGGTATTGACTTTTCCTTAATGAGAGGTTGATTAATAAGCTTTATTTCCTATTCACAAGTTTCATTTCAATCTCGAATATTTAAGCCTATTCCAAAAAAGGCGGCTATCTTTTCATTATTAATCGCATAAATAATTGCCAAAAAATGTCTGCAAAACTGGCCTTGTTAAAAACGATTTTTTTACGATTCGTTTGTAAACTTTTAATTGAAATTATTAAGTAGACTACAGTAACTTCTAATTTGATAGCCAAACCATCTAGATGTAGAGTTTGAGTGTTAACTATTCTATGAAATAACAAAACAAATAATATTACTTTAGACAAATTAACATGAAATTTAATTATACATAAATTAATGCTATTTCAAAAATTTATATATTTCAATATTTGTTACCTAATCACCCAAAAACGTCTGAGCGTGTTAAGATGAAATTAAGATTGTTCACTTGAGGATAAAAAGGCTAACATTTAGCCCGGAAAATTGAAGTATTCTCTGGGGAAGCGCGATACAGACTTTTTGTGATAAACCGAACAACATGCGAGTGAAACTGCAAGCAAACCTTTAATAATAAGTTAGCTTAGTAAATATTGCGATAACATGAATTTCGTAAAGACCCATTCTAAGTACCATTCGCATTTTTTTCGTATTGCTTCACAATCTAAACAATTAACAAAAATATATCGCTTAGTCGCTCTAGTTCTCTTACGTTTTGGTCTCCATACACGCAAACGTTCGCTAGTTACCTTTTATAAGCGGTGCTAAGTGTTTCAAACAACATTTGTGTATTGTAGTAATATAATAGTTGAAGTAAACAACTTAACCCTTTGAGTCCTGATTTTTTAAAAAAGAAAAGTTAATAATTGACGTTGAAAATTTATATTAGGTATTGAACAATGAAAATAAGGTGAAAATTGTCGAATTTAAGTTTTTTATTTATTTACTTTTAAAAGGAAAACATAAGTAATCAATTCATTATTTATCCATTGTTGAAATTCAATATTTAAAAACAAAAGTTAGTTATCAAAAATTCACTGCCTAGAACCACTACAACACTTTTTTATACACCTGAGGCTGCAAAGACAATAACCGATGTGCGTAAATTTCAGTTCAGTTCATTTTCGTGTTGTAACATGTCTTAACACATGACTCACGGTGGTGGTTCCAAGTTGTGCGGACTAGGACGCTAAGCAATAATTTATAAATATATATATATTCCAGTGCGAAGCTACTAGGACTCAAAGGGTTAATACCCATCTATATCGACTATTTCGGTATAGTTTACAGCTGTAGTTCTAAGTAAGAATCCTAATGCCAATCATCATTAATATTTTTACATACATCAGTATTTTTCCAATCAATTGAAGATCTGTCAAATTCTAATCAGCTTAATTTCATCTAGCTCAGAAATTTAGACCTTAAGAAGCAAATTAAAACCTCAGTTTTCGGTCAAACTTACTTAGATTAAATGGGCTATTAATTAAATAATCTTCAAAAGTTTCATGAGCTGAATTTTCACATTCGTTAGAAATGGCTAAATTCTTAGAATCTTGTAATGACTAACTTATAGGTTGAATCACTTATTTCGCATTAAATTGTGAAAAAAGACTATCCTTAAATACTCTTATCTGATGACTAAAATGTTACCAAATTCTTGTTATTGGAAATCAATAATTAATAAGTAATTATTATTAAGTATATGGGCGATTAGGACATATAAACAAATATGATTTTTGTTATTGAGGATGCGTACTCGTGTTGTGTGCATAGCAAACTCTTTTTCCTACAATACAAATACAACAGTTCGTTCAACAAGGCAAACAGTTTATACCCTATTCAACGAAGGGTTAGCATGGGTCAGTCTGGTGTCCAAGGTCAAGCAAAAATCAGTTAAAAAGGCAATCGACATCGGTATTCAGAAAAACCGATAGAAAACGGTTGACAAAACACATTACATTTACTTGTGTACGAGTACCTAAGAACAAATTTAATATTAGACAATCGATCAATTCAGTTTACATTAATTATTTATCGATTGTTACTGGAACACGTATCTTTGTAGCTGACATCAATCAACACTAATTTGGTTTCTAAATTTATTGTAAGCATTCGAAGGTTTTCAGTCTAATTATTTACATATTGCTATAACAATTTGGGAATATATAAAAAGCTAACGAACAGCCTCAGTTTGGCTCGGGTAATAGAGCATATTATGCTGCATGTTTTGCCTGTCGTAGGATTGCATCGTGCCTCGGGTATGCAGACTTTCGTTGGTGGATTCACGAGCAACGATTCCCACTCCCCCCCCCCCTATCATCGGCTCCTCAGCAACGCAATTGCAACCTTCCAACAACACCCAAAAAGTAAACAAATAGTCAGTCATCACCTACATTCGCTCCAGAAATCTCTTTATTATAGGCGTATGTGCGCTTTACTTTTTCTCGGGCCTTGATATCTTGGGCATTGTCTGCACACATAATTTAATGTATAGTTATATAATAATAAGCCTAGGCCTAAGAAAGCATTAAAAGGCTTGCGTTATTGATACCAGAGCAAGGAGACTGTCTAACTCTTATGTATAAAATAAAGGTAACTATAAGTTTGGATGAAAGAGGTAGTTTCCAGAACCACAAATTTTCCAGCAAACTGTTAAAAACTACTTTTCCTACTAAATCTTACTCAACGGAGTCTTATATGTCAAGTGGTTATATTTTTTCATAATGTTTAACACGATTTTCCTTTCCTCTTCTAAAAAGCCTCGTAAATTATTTAAGAAAGATATGTCTTTGTGATAACGCGATGCTTATAGTAGACTTTGAACATAATTTAACAATGTACATCATTTTATTATTGCTTGATTTTAAAAACGTTTTATTTTAAACTCAACCGTGAAATTTAAAACTTAAAGATAAAACTTGAAAAAGCAGTGATACACGGTCAAGCAGACTTTAAACAAATAGAAATGCTGGGCATAATTTTAATGAAACTGATTATAAAAGTTTGGTGAAACATTAACTTTTCGTATAAACAGCGAAAGGAGATATCACAGATCTGCCCCAAAGATCCAAAGCGAATATTGCAAAGGGACTCGACTATATTATTATGATAAAATTACATCGATGTTATCACGTTCAAAGGTATAATTAAATCCTTGTTATTTAGCGGGGTTGAAATTTAAGTAAAAGACAAATTTATGACATCATTTCATATTTACGGACGTATTATCATGCAATTTTTTCTTTATTATTACAGGTAGAATTCTTTCTTAATTATGCGGCTTTTGAGATAAACCCTCAGTCTGAAAAAACATTTTGAATGTGAAATGCTATATACGAATTTAGAACTCATTTATGGGATTTGCAATATACACATTATTATAAAGGTATCTTATGCTTTATTAAATGTGATCTGTGCACAGAAATAGTAACAAAAAGCAAATTAAATACTGAATCTGTGTACTGAAACTGTGATCGTTCAAAAAATACCTATGAATACCCATTAGAATCCAATAATTATTTATGAAAATCATTGTAGCCTATAAATCTGCTAATACATTGACTGCAATTTTTTTTTTTGTTTGGAAATAAAATTACTTTTGTTATATTGTAAAAGAAAATTTGAAAATAACATATTTTCGTACCTAACTAAGCAGAGCTTGTACTTGATAACGTATAGTATAAATAATACATATACACACGACCATGACTCGGTAGCAAATGCTGTTGCTCATCCGAAAGAAAGATCGCTACCGGTGTATCAAACGGCCGCCGCCAGTAACTTGTGGGAACTTGGACATCTCCTGTTATCACAGTAAACATCAATTTTTTTTTCTAGTATTTTTCTTTTAAAATATTTTATCTTATAAGATAACATTGAAAAAAAATCATAAAATATAAAAAAACTCAATGGCTGTTTCATCTTCATCGATTACCCAAACATTTGTAAAAATGTTTCTTTTGAATACGAGAGGATGTTCTTCTCATTGATGAGACAACGGCCAACGTTGTCTCATATTCTCAAGGCACAGCGTAAAATTAGAAATGTACTTGTAAATTTCGACGACTGTTCACAAGGCTCGGTAGCTACCGAATTGAGCTCAATTGGGAGAGCATTGGCCCGGATTTACAAAGGTCCCGGTTTCGATTCCCGCCTGAGAATTCACTTGTGAGCCGAATCGATTTCTTCTAGTATGTTTCTATTATAATAATTTATGTAATATACCTCAATTTTAAGAATTAAGAAGTTGAAATAACCATGACTTTGTAGGTTGTTCAGTGGAAAACAATAAATTTGTGCTATTTTATGCTTTCATAAAATATTTTTTTTCTCATATTTGACGTCCAGATGGTACTACATAGTTGCCGATTACGTTGGACTTAAAAGAATAGAAAAACAAAATGATATTTTTTGTGGATCTTGGCTGATACAGAAATACAGAAAGCAAAATTAAACAAACTCACAAAAAAACATGATGATAAGCTTCAGCAAACAAAACGATATACTTAATAAAAACGAGGAAATATCTTGACACACTTCAAGAGTTTAAAGAATATTGCGCTTTGCAACACTAATGATATTACATATCTGGTAAAAATAATTTTAATCTACTTAGGCCCATACGCAGCCGTGTGATAAATGAAACCTACACATTACTTACACAAGTTATATTGGAAAAGTTGGAAAGCCTACATCTTGGAAGTTCGCTGCACGTACCAATCATAACGACATCACAGAGAGGGGCTTTGAAAAATAAATCCAGATTGATATATTGCAGTTTGTGAAAGAGCCTGGGGTACCTAGTCGTACTTCGATAGAATTTCACTTGTTTTAATGAGTATACGCAACTTACTTTGCAAATAAAAAATCAACTAGTTTTGTTTGGATAATTCGGTATCATGCACTTCGACACCAAAACTAGGTTTGTTTTTCTGTTTTCAGGCACAATATGTATTTTTTCCTTTATTCACCGTTTTAAAAAACAGGATTATTTCAATGATTATAATCATTTTCTTTATGCTATGTTTGATGCTATTTCATTAACTATAAAACATTCTATAATTGGATTGGTTTTCCAAAGGTTGCGGGTTCGATTCCCGCCTGTGAATCCACTTATGACCCGAGTCGATTATTTTTTTAGTATTTTTCTATTATCATAGATAGATTTTTGTTTAGTTTTATATTAGTGCAAGTCGAGTAACAAATAAAGTAAAATAGTTGGATTTGTAAATTTTTGTAATACTTAATTATAGTATAAATCGGTCTTTTTCAAAGTGGCGTACATTACAAAGTCTTTTACAAAGTCTTGTAAGCGTTGGAGACCTAGAGAGTGGCGTTAAGGGGCCCAGAAAAAATGGTATAGGGGGGCAGGGGGTAATGGTATATATATATGGTTGATTTGTAATTTAATTTACTTTATATTTTAAATTTCACTAAAATTGAAACCTACCCACAACTCAATATCGAGTAATTAGTTTATATTTCTACCCTGTATGATGGTATAAAAACTTAAAATTCTTAACATAGATTTCATAGGATAGCCCGCACGCCGTACGCAATCAAGTTGTAACAAATTTCTGTAAAATAATGCTATTGGTGCAACCCGGTAGCAATCGGCTGGTTCATCGATACAGGACAAGTACGATTGAACGTCGAAAGAGATAAACGAGTTTGTGTGTATTTGTCTTATTTCTGTCGGTGCGTACTATATTTCAATCCCATATAAAAGCTCGTAATATTTCTTATATTTTCATTAGTGGTTTTGTGCGTTATCTTTAAACGAATATTTAAGTTCAACACTTTATTTACATATTTGTGAAAACAGATTCATGTCTGAAGCAAAAAAGAAGAAACGGCAATACAGTGCAGTATATATTTAATATGGATTCATAGAAAAAATCGACAAATCCATCTTTGCTTTTGTGCGTTCTTTGTTCAAAAACATTTTCAAACGAAGCGATGAAGACTTTAAGATCATTTGAATAAAATGCACCCGGATAAACAGGACAGAAATGTAGCCTATTTTTAAGATCTGGAAAAGAAGCATAATGCTCAGTCAAGTGTATCGAAACTTTTTTCGGTGGCTGCTAAGCAAGACGATGACAGACTTCTAGCTTCATACAATATCTCTTTGTTGATTGCTAAAACAGGTAAACCACACACCATCTGAGAAACTTTAATTTTGAAGGCAATAAAAGAAACTATAACTACTGTGCTCCATAAACCAGCGGCAGATGTAATTCTAAAAATTCCTTTGACCAACAGTTCTGTGCAAAGACGAATTGACAAAATGTCTGAAAACATTGTAGAGTCATTGTGCAATCATCTGAAGACAAATTTTCAATTCAGTTGGAGTCCACTTAATCATCTAATGAAGCATTTTAGCTGTCTTACGTGAGGTATATCAAAGATGAAAAAATATGTCAAAAAACTATTATTTGCTAGAAATTTAGAGACAGACACAAAAGGAGAAACCGTCTTTAAAACACTGAAACACGGGGTGTCAAAAAGGCTTCATATCGTACATTGCGCCATCATCATCATCAACAGCATTTACTTGCTAGAAATTTAAGTGAACGACTGTTACAATCATTGCAACATGTCATCAGAGCAGCGCAAAGAATTGCGCGACAATCTCATCACATTGAAAAATAATATTGCATACCTGACAGACCTTTATAAATTGCTTAATGATATGAATCTCCAACTTCAAGGGGATGTCTTGAACATAATAAAAACAAAAAATGTTGTCGCTGCTTTCGTAGCCAAGCTACTCTTATACAAGAAGAATGTCGGCAAACGTAAGTTCCATAATTTTCCCAATTTATCAGTATTCTGCAACAACGACGACTTGCTTATCTACTGCCAACATTTGGAAAATCTTTACAGTGATTTTATTGAAAGATAGCAGGACATTTTGAAATTGGAAATACCAGACTGGGTGTTAGATCCTTTTTCAAATGTCACATAGCAATATCACCCGTTGGGGTGATATTATAGAATATCACCCCGTTGGGGTGATATTATAGATATAGAAGAAGAACTTATATAACTGACAACGAACGAGAAAATAAAAATCAAATCCAAAAATGGCTACCAACAATTTTGGCTACAAAAGTCAATTCCACAGTTGTACACTGGATTGTGGTCGATTGTTCATAGATTTTTGATAGCATTCCCGTCGTCATATTTGTGTGAACGTGGATTTAGCGCTGTGACAACGCTGCTTACTAAAAAGACAAATCGTTTGCAAGTCACCGAACGCGGCGACTTACGACTGTTTTTGAGTAAAATCAATTTTACGAGTAAAATCAAAATTCATCAAATTCATCCAACTAATTAGATTGATTTAAAACTGAAATTGATGACCTATCTATACTGTTTCTTTTAATTTGATTAAAATATATTCTCAATATTAGAAAGTTGCGGTTTAATTGCTCTCACTGGAAAAAAATCTAGTTTAGAATGTAAGTTTAAGCGGCAGAACTAGCAGAAATAGCACACTATAACTAAATTAATTAAAGTAAAGAAAGTGTGGTTTTTAAGTTTTAGGAGTGTTTAGAAAATTGGGGGTGCTGAGAAAGAATTGATTTTCAAAGGGGACTGTAAAAGAAATAAGTTTTATAATCTCTGGTATGAATGATAGCTTTGAATTGTCTATATCTGTTGATTATTAAAAACAATGTAAATCATTGACAGAAATTTCTAAATTTCACGTAAATTAGATATTAGTTTACAGAGCTCACTTCCAAAGAAACACAACTCACACACGAAACTAACAATCATATTAATTTTAAATAATTTTAATGAAAGAACCACATACAAAGTATTTAATCTGAATGTAAGTCATTAGCTTTAAAACATATTAAGGCACCATTCTACTTGGTCTGATTTGTACTCGAAGATCTTATTCTAAAATCGCTTCTACAACAAGAGTGTAGAGTTGAGTTTCCAATATCGGTTAATTTTAAAGTCAGGATGTTAGGATGTTGCCGGGATTACTATAACGCGTGTTAACAAAGGAATGTATGTTAAAATAGGTAAATTCTGCTTCCACTGTAATTTCCTGCTATCTAATTAGTAGCTTATAGAAATCCCTAAGCTAACCATTAAGAAATATTTTTAACTTACACCCTTCCCATTATGTTTGCTATATTGTTTAGAACCTAAATACAGTTTTGTTATTTGACAGGACTTTACATTGAAACGCTGCTTACAATAATTTTAAATCTAGAATCACGGCGTACGTCATCTGAGATTACTCAATTTTGAAGGTAGTGAGAATTTGAATCCATATCCTATGGAATCTGGCTGACTAGCAGCCACATGGTAGAATAGCACGACATTAAGGTTGTCGTAAAAAGCGACTCATAATAGTGGAGGTAATCACCATACATTTTGTGGTGTGTACAAAATGGGCAACATTGCTTTCCAAACTATGATCTTTTACTACAATCGCCAACCCGCTTGCGTAGACATTATGGCCTAACCACTTCACTTTTTGAGAAAGGTTTTTGTCCAACAGTGAATAATATCTTTTTTCCGAATTATGGTCTTTCACTGCAATCTCCAACCCGCTTGCCAAGCGTGGAGATTATGGCCTAACAGCTATAATATCTTTCGGCTAATATGAAAAATGTTTGAATGCAAATACACGAAAAAAGCAAAAATTTAAACTATGAAATATTACATTAACCAATGAATCGACTTTTATAATATGTTGTATTCGATGTTTTGTTTGAAAATTTTCTTCAAAGGAAACATCGAATATTATATAAAAAATATTATTAAACGTTGATATAAACTTTAAGTAAGCACAATTACAATTTAAGAAGTTACTCCAAACACAATCCATTCACTGCTACGAAAAATCTATTACTTTTTTATAATTTACACCGCCTCCATTAGATATAAATCAAATTAGCGTTGCTTTCCATTACAGTTCCACAAAGAGATGCTTATCCTCCTCGTACCGGATTAATGTAAATCTGGCAGTTTGATAAGTCGAAAAAATCCACTAGACTGACAACACTTTACTTTTATTTGAACTCTGTGGTTAAGAGATAAAAACAAATATATATCGATATGACATGTTTATAAACAAAAGCTATAGCTAGGGAGCTGGTGACAGTAATTTTTATATGATTTCATCGTCTGATAGAGGTTGATAATATTAGAGTACCTACTAAGTAAAATATCTTCTATCAGAAATACAATTTCTGCCATTCATAAATTGCTGCAATATGACATAGGAGCCTGCAAAAAATGCGAATAAAAATAAGTATCTTAAACGATATTATTGCTTCTGTCAATAGACTTAATAAATTGTATTTGATTAAATAAAAATATTAATACTAGTAGCAGAAGATTTTCGTACTGTGTTTTAGAGTAATTAATTTTTTTCTAATTATTATAACTATAAAAAATAAATTACTTCATTAGCATGCAGATTAGAATAATTATTGAAATAAAATTATAAGAGATAAAAATAATACTTCGTCCACTATGATGATATTGCATTAATAATTGTTGAAAAAAGGTTTAAAAAATAACAAAAAATTATAACATCGTTTTAGCCCTTAAGTCTAATATTTCTATTAGTTAGGAGAAGCATAAAAATGATAAAGACATAAAAATCGATACTTTCTTTTCGAAAGCAGAAGTATTTAACTATCGTACTGTATTATAAATATACTAGTGGACCCGACAGACGTTGTCCTGCCTGTTATTTTTGCAGTATAGATAAATAACCTAGATACCGTCTGCAGCGCCATCTGCCGGGCTGATTTGTGAATCTAAACCATTCTCAGATCCCCTTGAACACACACAAAAAAAATCATTCAAATCGGTCCAGCGTTTTGGAGGAGTTCAGTGACATACACACTCACAGAAGAATTATATATATAAAGATATTCTGATAATAATTGTAGCTATAATTAATAAAAATTGTAATAATAATATTTTAAATGACAACTTTTTTTAAATAAAACGTTAAAAATAAAACAAAAATAAATAAAATATATATCTTATATTTGTTTTTATATTACATCTAAAATCAGAGTTGTAGATGTCTGCCACCTTTTTCTTATATTAACAAATACGATGACGATGGAATGATATAGCACTAATAATTTTTTTAGAGTTTAATAATTCTATTTATAAAACTGCCATCATCCTGACTTCTACCAGCTTGAATTTCACTATCTATAAAACTGTATTTAATGGCTATAATTGATGACAGAAACGATTATATAATTCTAGTCGGTTTTTTTACAATTTTGAAATTATTTTAAAAAAAATCAGAACTACCTGAGCTCGCCACTCATTTTTTCGAGTTTATATAAGTCCTGTTATATTATAGCATCATATCTAGAATATACTCTTTGTTAGACCCTTATTTTACTTTATCAATGTTACCCTAAGCCTAATAGCTGTTTACCGTTCTCACTCAATGAATATATTGTTAATTAGATACTCTATTGATGTTCCCAGCACATTACGATATTGATGACAATGTTTAACTCTAATCAATTGTTTATTAGTCTACAATAACATTAGGAAATTATCTGCATCGTTAGTTAAGTATATGTACCATTAGTTAAGAGATATCACTTCATTCACACCACTGTTTACCCTCTAACTTATACTTAAGAAGACTACTTTGGAAATACAGTCAGTTCATTCCGAGACATCAAACCGTGTTTTACTCCACGCCACATAACAATTTGGCGCAGTCGGTAGGATACTATAACCGCGTGTTCACATCGTGGTAGCTTCAAGACGAGCTCAACGCCAGGTCGAGGACAACATCGCCGCAAGCCTGGACGGTGCCTGCAGGGCTTTAACCTAAGCTCGCCGAACCTAGAAGTTACGCTACGACTCTCCGTGATGCAGATTATAGTACTGTTACTGTGGTAAGTGGCCAGCACGTTTGCTCTGTTTCCTTCTTGCCTTTAAAACCCAAACCTTTGGCCCTCAATCACTCACAAACTCTGAAACTCTTGTTTCATTATCAAAATTCCATTTCATATTCTAAATCATGGAAAACAAACCAAGTCCAGTCGCCTACGAAGTAGTGCCGTTAAATACTTTATTGCAATTAATACCAGAATTTGATACAAACCAGGCGACCCAAGTCTACAGATTTATAAGTTCAGGCGATTCTGCATTTAACCTCGCGAGTCCTTCCCAAGCAGATATTTTGTTAGTCTATACTCTCAATAAAATTGCGGGACCTAATTCTTCCGATGTACATGCAAGGCAACATGCTTCCTGGAACGACTTGAAAACATTTTTAATCCAAAAGTTTTCTCAAACAAAAACGTTGACACATCTTAACCTAGAGTTGCATTCGTCATTTCAAAAGCCTAACGAATCAATCACTGAATATTATCACAGAATAGATCTGTACCGTAACAAAATTTTAGATAAACTAACCGCGGAAATAACCGATTCATCACTCGTCGGTCGCAAGTCAACCACCGAAGAGACCGCTCTTAGTGTATTTATAAACGGCGTTAATTCCAACTTAGGCACCATGCTGAGGACAAAGGGATTTACCTCTCTGTCTGAAGCTGGACATTTCGCAATTCAAGAGGAAAAAATCCAAAACATGAACCATGCTCGCCAAATGCTTTACAAACAAAGTGGACCAGCCACTAATTACAACACCACCACACGCAGACCCCCACTAAATAGCCAGGTGATATCATCTTCAGTTCCACATTACAACAATTCCAAACGAAATATAAATTGTAACTACTGTAAAAAACCGGGACACGTCATTGCAGAATGTAGGAAAAGGGCCTACAACAACAACCTTAGAAAACAACAAATAAAATCAAATACCGCTCCAGTTCATGTCAATAATTTAAACTCGTCAGCGGCCGAAGTACCGGGCATGTCTTCGGAAACCGCTTCGCCGTATTGCCCAAGTGGCCCAATGGAAACGTCGAGGCAGGATACGATCCCGGAACTCAACTACACCATGCAAAACCTCCAACTCCAATAATGAACAACACCGACAAACTCGTAAAGTCAACGCCTCCTCTTAATCATTTTGTGCAGCTGCCAAATAACCCAGTCTATCGGAGACACTTATGCGATGCGTCTACACAAACTGAGCCGAACCTCAGCCTAGATCAAGTAGCTAAATCTCCTAAATCCTCTGAGTCAAATAATCTAAATCCAGAACCTCCGAAATCTTCGAACTCACAAGACAAAACTGAAGCCACTGAATCATTACTAAATCAACTTATAGAAATAACTAAATCTCTCTCAGAATCCGCCGAATCTTTACAAAATCATTTAACAACAAAACCCCACGAAATCCTTTCAAATCAAACTTCACAAACCATTTCGAATAATGCATCCACCACGAACTCTGTCAAATCCGATCGAACTACAAAAACTAACTCAATAAAAACTAAATCAAAGAAACACCCAAAATCACAGCAGAAACGAATTTCAACAAAAGAGCCAGAATACAACATCTCTTCTTTGAACATTCCTCCTGAAAACCTCTTGCATTGTAAATTCCACGTAGATGGAGAACCAATTACGTTATTAATAGACACCGGAGCAGCTATTTCAGTAATTAATAAAAATAAGATCGGAAACAATCAAATCGACTCCTCTAAAACCGCATCGATCATAGGAGTTTCTAATACAAACTCGTCTGTCAAGACACACGGCATCTGTAACATTTCGCTTGACAAATTTCCAAAATTCCAGTTTCATGTCGCGAACTTGAATATCCATGCTGATGGCATACTAGGAAATGATTTTATGACCAAATTCAATGTTAATATCTATGTTCAATCGAAAACAATGAGAATTAAGGATACGACATATAATCTTTTCTACATAAAAGATAATACAAATGAACCTATTAACGAGAACAAACAACTAATCAGACAACGAAGGAAACCGTTATCACGTGCTTCGCTAATGATATCTCCGAAGGTACAGCAATTGTAGAGAAACAATGCATTGACAACGGTCTAATTATCCCTAACGCGCTCGTGAGCATTAATAACAATAAATTTCTAATTACTTGTGTGAATACAACCAACGAAGATAGATACATAAAAATGCCTATTATCTGCGCGGATATTATAAGTGACTCACGTCTCACAGAACACCCCATTTATTTGGTTAACTCTAACAATGCAACAAACACACAACCACGAAAAAACCTTAATACTCTTCTCCGCCTCGATCATCTAAATAAAGAAGAGCACGAATCTCTTGAAAAAATAATTTCGAAGTATCCAGATATCTTCTATGAAGAAGGCGACCTTTTAACTTTTACGAACCACACGAAACATTCAATTCCCACGACATCAGAAACCCCAATAAACTCTAAAACGTACAGATTTCCACAAATTCACCAACAAGAGGTAAAAACACAGGTAAGTAAAATGTTAAAACAAAACATTATACGACCTAGTACTTCACCATGGAGTAGTCCAATTTGGGTAGTACCCAAGAAACTAGATGCCTCAGGAGATCGTAAATGGCGAGTTGTCATCGATTATAGGAAACTAAACGATATTACTATAGGAGATAGTTACCCTCTGCCTAATATCACCGACATTCTCGACAAGCTCGGGCATTCGACATACTTCACCACGCTAGACCTTGCATCTGGATTCCACCAGATCGAATTAGACCACAAGGATGTCCCCAAAACAGCATTTAACACCCCATTCGGCCATTACGAATTTCTCAGAATGCCCTTCGGGTTGAAGAATGCCCCAGCAACATTTCAACGCGCTATGGACAGCGTACTCTATGGCTTACAGGGGGAACGATGCTTTGTCTACCTTGATGACATAGTAATATTTGCTTCTAGCCTTCAAGAACATGAGCAGAAATTAACCGAAGTATTCGAACGTTTACAAACTCACGGTCTTAAAATACAGCCAGATAAGTGCGAATTCCTACGTAAAGAAGTCGCCTACCTAGGCCATATAATTTCTAATGAAGGTGTAAAACCAAACCCTGAAAAGGTAAACTCAGTTCGCAATTTCCCAATCCCAAAATCTTGTAAAGACATTAAGTCATTTCTTGGTCTCGCAGGCTATTACCGCAGGTTCATACCCAATTTCAGCAATCTCACCAAACCGCTTACAAGTCTTCTGAAAAAAGATGTACCATTCACATGGAGGAACGCCCAACAACAAGCTTTCGACGCGTGTAAAGATGTGCTCACGACAACACCCCTTTTACAATACCCAGATTTTACCAAAGAATTCGTGTTAACTACAGATGCCTCCATTCATGCAATTGGAGCAATTCTATCTCAAGGTGAAATCGGTAAAGATTTGCCAATTGCTTATGCCTCACGCACCTTAAACAAAGCTGAAACAAATTATTCCACTATAGAACGCGAGCTTCTGGCTATAGTTTGGGCAGTGAAACATTTCCGACCATATCTTTTTGGCAGAAGGTTTAAAATTGTCACAGACCACAAACCACTCACTTGGCTATTTTCTATTAAAGACCCTGGGTACCGCCTCGTACGCTGGAGGCTTAAACTCGAAGAGTACGATTACGAAATTGTATATAAAGCAGGGAAAATTAACACCAACGCGGATGCACTTTCTCGTCCACCGGTCAATAATATAAGGATAAACAACCTACAAGCATCAAATTTAGAGGAATACCTACAAATCAGTTATGAACAGTTCATATCACAAGGTTGTACCTCAAACTCACACAAACTGAAAACATCCCCTGAAAGGGTACTCGACACTCGACACAAGAATATATTTATACCTATCTCATGCCACAAACCTGAACTCGATCCCTTGTTAAGCGAATCTCTAGAACTTTGTCCTCAAACCAGCACATACCTCGACAACAATAGGAACCTCTACGAGATAGATAAATTTATTTCAGATTCACAACAAAATCTATTTTTCTGTTGTACCAGACCCTCGTACTACGATCCATGGGATATGGAAAGTTACTTCAAATCACTAATAACATGCTTAGAAAAATTCAAACCTGAAATACTATTTGTCCCAGACCTGAAATACGACAGGACTTGCAAAATGCAAGGAAACCAACAATTAAACGTAACTGCATATCTGGCCGAACTATACAACTCCACTATAGTAATCTGTGAAAATAAAATCAGCTATCCATCACCCCAACACATACCCGAAATACTAAAATTATATCATAATGAACCACTCTCGGGTCATCGTGGTATAATCGAAACCAGTAGGAAAATTCGCGAAAATTACTATTGGCAAAATATGAGCGAGGATATCAGAAACTTCGTAAATGCTTGTGAAACTTGCCAACGTAACAAAATTCAAAGACGAACCTTCAAGGCCCCTATGGTTATAACTTCCCAATCGTCCGAGCCCTTTGAACGTGTTTCAATAGACCTGGTATCTTATTCGGACATAAGTGATAACAACAATAAATATGTCTTGACGCTACAGGACGAATTAACCAGATACGTACAAGCTTACGCCATTCCCGACAAAGAAGCCATTACTGTGGCAAAACAATTGATGCATTTTTGTCAGCACTACGGTGTCCCTAAACGCTTTCATTCCGACCAAGGTACCGAGTTTTTAAATGGACTCATGAAACACTTTGTGAAATTTCTCGGCTCAAGCCAGACTTTCAATACGGCTTATCATCCTCAGACGAACGGAGCTCTAGAAAGGTTTCACGGTACACTCAGAGACCATATACGAATGTATCATACGCGGAAACTAAAAAATTGGGATTCCATAATTCCTCTTGCAATAATTTGTCACAATACGTCCGTTAACAACTCCACTGGTTAGACACCGTACGAACTTCTCTTTGGTTTCAAACCACGCCCGTTCTTTTCCCTAAAAACAATTCCTGAATATACGGCATCCGATTACCTTAAGGATCTAAACGAACGATTAAGAATAGCTCGCGATGTAGCCACAGAAAATGTTCAAAAAATGAAAGAAAAAGCCAAAGAACGCTATGACGGTCGCATCAAAAATCTCGCTAAATTCAACTCAGGGGATAAAGTAATGTTACGCGTACCTTACCCTAACAACCTCGATTGCAAATGGGAAGGTCCTTACGAAATAGTCAGGATCGGATTCAACGAAAACTATGTAATTAGGAAATCAGGCAGAAATCTCTTAGTCCATGCCAACCGACTACGACCACTAGAAATTAAACCCCATAACAATTAAAACCCTGAGCCGTGTAGTAGCCGGCTGACCAACTACAAGCATATCATAAAAGGCTTAGTAAACCTAGTTAGGTAAAATCATAAGTTAGTAAAGTCATCCATATCATTCATTAATATAATTAAATAACTTTTACGTATTATATTCTATATTAAGCACGAATAACAAATATACATAAGGACTTATTATAATTTCAGGATCATCAGTCCTACTCTCTCACAACCTTTTTTTTTTTTTTTTTTTTTTTTTTTTTTTTTTTTTTTTTTTTTTTTTTTTTTTTTTTTTTTTTTTTTTTTTTTTTTTTTTTTACTTGGAGAAAATGCGTTGCGCATACTCCCGCCGCAGGGAGTGGGACGGGAGTTATGTGGGACTCTCCCCTGCAGACCTACCTGACGATAAAAGCTCGTCAGATTGGTGTGCAGGGGCCTACCCACTAAAAACTCCAAGATGTCCCTCCGGTCACCGTGGTGGCACTGGACTGTCGTACAACTGGTCATCATCTGATGACGAGTATCTCGACAGTGCAGTGGCACCGGATGGGGTCACGGGAAACCTCACGGACACTACCGCGGCCCCATCGGTGGACGTCCGCCCTAGGCAGACACTTCTGAACTCCGCCGGGAAGCGGAGACGGAGTACTACGGAGCGTCCCGGGACATTCCGGACGCTCCGAGTCGGCGGAGGCCTGTGCAGTGCAGGTGACGGGCCTCCCAAGCCCGGCACCCGCTGGCCTCCGCGGGTGGAGATGGGGTTTCCTAAGCTAACCCCGGATCCACCACTGTCGGGTGGGAGAAGACGATCGAACTCGCGTTGCCTACGTCCTCTCCTGCGTCTGCGGCAGGGATCCGCTTGAGGATCGTCCTCTCTCACCCTTTCCGCAGTCTCCTTTGCGCACATCACCTCCTCACAGAACTGCGCAACTGCATCCCATGCAATCTCGCTATCCAGCATCCTATACACGATACTGGGAAGCGAGAGGTCCCGTCCGACAGCGGCTGTCAGGACCCGGCGCTGTGCCACCCAGGCAGGGCAAACTTCCAGCGTATGCTGCGCCGTGTCCTCTTCCGCTCCACATTCAATACAGTCCGGTGCTGACTCCCTTCTTGCTATCTGAAACAGGTACTTCCGGAAACAACCGTGTCCAGATAGTACCTGTGTCAGACGGTAACTCAGTTTGCCGTGCTTACGGCCCTGCCATCGTTCCAGTACTGGACCTAACGCTTCGAGAGTCCGTCTGGCCAAGCTACCGGCTGCCTCATGCCCCTCGATCATTTCAGACCACCGTTGCATGGCAGTTTCTTCGGCCCTCCTTCGTGCGACGACTAGTTCTTGCGCCGTTGGGTTTTCCCCGCGCTCCCTTGCAGCAGCCCGGCTGTGGTACACCTCCGAGAGTACTGAAGCCTCCAACTCCCATGGTTTCATGCCAGCGAGCGCATTTGCAGCTGCTCCGGACACCGTTCTATAAGCTCTCACTGCCCGTGTCGCTATGATACGCTGTGGCCGTCTTAAAAGTCTTCTGCCTTCAGCAGTGAGACGGTCAGCCCATATGGGGGAGCCGTACAGTGCCATACTTCGCACCACGCTGGCATACAGTTTCCTGCAGGCAACATTGGGTCCGCCGACATTAGGGAGGAGCTTACTTAGCGCCGCAGCAGCTCCGTTCAGCTTAGGCGCAAGCCGCCTGAAGTGCTCCTCAAAACACCAACTCCTATCCAACGTAAGGCCCAGGTACTTTATATGCGCGCCGACTGCTATCCTCTGGCCGTTAACGTCAATGCTGGCGCCGGCGGGTGGTCTGCCACGGGGGCCATAAAACAGCATCGCCTCGGTTTTCTCTATTGCCACTTTTAAGCCCAATAGCTCTATACGGCTTATGGTGAGAGCTGTGGCTACCGATGCCCGTCTGGCAGCCTCAGCATAATCGTTGCCTCTTGCGACTACCAACGTGTCGTCGGCGTAACATAACACCGTAGTCCGAGGCAGGGGAATGCAGCGCAGGACCCAGTCGTATCCGAGGTTCCACAGGAGAGGGCCGAGTACCGATCCCTGTGGAACCCCGCATTGCATTGGCTTCATTACCAGTTCCCCATTTTCGCCTTGATACAAAATCTCCCTACTGCGAAGGTAGTCTTCAATCACCCGCTGTAAGTACCCAGGTACCCCGTGGTGTCTAAGGGCTTCCTTGATACGTCCAAAGGGGAGAGTGTTAAAGGCGTTTGCGATGTCCAGGGACACCGCTATGGCGCTCTCTCCCCTCTGCACTGCCAACTCCGTAATGCGCCTAAGCTCTAGAACAGCGTCCACCGTGCTTCGTTTGGGTCGGAAGCCATATTGTTTCTCGGACAAGTCGGGCCCCACTTCCCGGATATGTTGAGAAACACGGCTTGCCAGGATGCGTTCGAAGAGTTTTGCCGTCTCGTCTAGGAGGACGATTGGTCGGAAGGCTGAAGGTGAATTCGCAGGGCGCCCTTCTTTTTGTAAAAGACAGAGCCGCCCTTGCTTCCAAAGCTGAGGAAATCGACCTGTGATAAGGCAGTCATTTAGCAGGGTCAGCAACTGGCCACTTAGGTGTTTCATAGCCAGTGGGATAATTTTGCCAGGGACTCCATCCGGTCCTGGGGCCTTTTTCTTGCCGTGAAGGCGATCGACGGCATCTTTAAGCTCGTCGGATGTGATAGGAAGGATGTCTGGTTCCCCAGTCAGTCTTGGTGAGCTAGGGGCCACAATAGGAGGTCCCTCTTCGGCGCTATCGGGGAACAGCCCAGAGACAATGCCACTTAAAAGCTGAGGATCAAGAGTCTCCGTGGTCGGCGCTTGGTTGCACATCTTCTTCCGCACCATGCGGTATGGGCGCCCCCACGGGTCCTGATCGAGGTCCTCTATGAATTCTACCCATTTCTCGTGCTTTGCCTTGTAAATGGCGACCTTCAAGGCATCAGCTGCTTCCCGCTGCGCCCTGTAAAGAAGCTCTTCTTCTTCCGGGGTATGCCTTCTTCGACGACAGCGTGTGTAGGCGCGATGTGCCCTCACGCTGGCTGCCCGCAGTTCTGACAGCTCATGTGACCACCAATATACGGAGCGTTTGTCCGGATGGTTTTTAAAGCGTGGCATGGCGGTGTCGCATACAGCCTGCAGCGACATTCGAAGATTCGCCGCTTGGTCTTCCACGTTGCGGCTTTCATTCTGCGGCCAACACCAGCTTTCCACTAGGGCAGCCTCTTCTGCCAGGTCTATCCTAAGTTTGGCAGTGGACCATCGTGGGAATACCCTCTCGTTTGGTCGTGTGGATACGCTTCGGGGGATTGACGGAAGGATTCGGAACCGGATATAACGGTGGTCCGATAGTGCTACCTGTTTTACCATAACGCGCCAATCTGCCACACGCGAAGCAACAGCAGGGGTAGCGAACGTTACGTCCACTATTGACCCCCCCTGCCGTCGCACGCACGTGAACTCTGAGCCCCTATTGCAGATACAGAGACCCGCAGCCACAGACCATTCCTCTAGATATGTGCCCTTTGGGTCAGTGACGGGAGAGTTCCATGCCGCCGATTTGCAATTAAAATCCCCTAACACCAAGACTTGCGATGAAGCCAGTCGTCCCAGTGCACCCCCTACATTCGCCAGCAGGGTTTCTAATTCATGGAGAGGTTTGTTGGGTGAGAAGTAAACCCCTATAATGGTGACTGAGCCGTAGGTGACTGCAACATATCCTGTACCGCGTTCTTTTAGCACAATTGGAAGAGACCGGGCGCTACGCCGGGTGGTGATGGCTACTGTGCCTCGTGTATCTGACACCCAGTTAGGATCACGGGGCACTCTGTAGGGTTCTCCAACCACTGCAACCTCTATCTCCCATTCCGCAATAGTTTGCAGAAGGAGATCCTGGGCAGCGGCGCAGTGGTTGATGTTCGCCTGTAGGAAGTTGAGAGGGCGTCTATCCATCAACCATTTCAATCTCCTCTACAGGAGCGTCACGCCCTTTCGCAGGCGGGGCTCGGGTCAAGAGGGCCCCTTTTCCCTTCGTTGCAGGAGGGACACATTTCGTTCCACCCATGATGTGTCCAGATGGTAGTCCTGCATCAGTACATACTGCGCACTTCAAGGCGGCTGCTTTGCAGTTTACCGAACGGTGGCCATCCATCCCGCATCTGAAGCAAAGCCTGCTGCGGTCTGTTTGCGCTGGGCATCTCTGACTAGTGTGCCCCATACCCATGCAGCGATAGCATCTCATGGGCAGGGGCTCCAATACCTTAATTTGAGCAGAGCTCCACCCCACAAGAAGCCTTTTTGCCTCGTTAAGAACCTTAGCTGCGGCTATTGGGCAGCGCACGAGGATAGAACCCGTGCCTCCTGCGCCCGGCTTGATTGTGCCAACCTTTATTTGCTCGGCTGGACAGCCTCCTTTTTCCGCAACGGCCGACCGTACCTCTTCTTCGTTTATGGAGTCGTCAAGCCCGGAAATTCTTAAACTGGCACACTTTGTTGGACGCACAACTGTGGCCATTTCACCTAGTACGGTTCTCAAGCGATCTGCAAGGACATCGGCCTTGTCCGCACTTTTCGCCGGGAGCTCCATAACTCGAGCTCCAGTAGCCGCTTCTTTTATGCGAAGGCCTTCGATGCCCAGCTCCGAGAGCTTTATATCCTTCTTGGCCTTTCCTAGCACATCGCCATAGCCCACTCCCTTTTCCTTGGCCTCTGGCAGTATAGTTATGACGATTGCTGAGGTCTTTGGGGGAACGAGTTTCGATTTGGGCTTCTTTTGTTTCCTCTTTTTCCCAGTCTGTGGTGGTTTGCTGGGGGGTTGAGAGGGCTTCGTGTTGCCCAGAGTTTTCTTTCTGTTGGCCGTAGATGCCGGGGTCGTTGTCGGTGAAGCATTAAGAGCCGCCGCCGTAGACGCTGTTCTAGCCGCTTTAGCCTGTCGCAGCTTCTTCTTCCTGCCGACTGCTTGGCTCCAGGGCACGTCGACCGCCAATGGTGCAGCTTGCTGACTGTCACTAGGAGCTGTACCAGTAGTGGATGGTGCAGGCTTGTCCGCATTCCGGCGTGAGGCAGTTTTGGGAGATGGTGTAGGGATCGGTATGTTGACATCCGCATCCTTTTTTCTATCTGCTGCCAATGGTGGACGCCTGATTTTCGGGGGAAGGAGCCGTTCCTCTTTTTCAAGACCCTCGAGTCGGGCGTTTACCATGGTGCCCACTGACATCATTATGGAGCGCCTTAGTTCCTCCATCGTTTCATCATCGATCACTGCGGGTCGCTGGTGAGATTTGCTGACGTCGCAGTGTAAATTCTTTTCCGTCTGACTTTTTCGCAATGCAGCCATCTCTTTGCGCATGAGTTCGATCTCATGGGACATGCGCTCATTGTCGGCTTGTAGGCGCCGGAGCTCTTCATTTGTATTGATCCCAGAGATCATTTCAAACGCCTTGGTAATGGTGTCCGTCGCGTCTATAAGTTTTCGGTGGCTCGTGCCTTTTAGATTTTTGCTGCCTTTGGCAACAGCCACTATGTCGTTTATGCTCTTAGTGACTTTATCTAAAAGAGAATGCGTTGTCGAGACATCTTGATTGGTGTCCATCTCTTCTCCGTCGTGTGCAAGGGTCCTTTGAGATAGGCGTGCTGATCTCCTAGGAGGGTCTGTGCTTTCGGATGCCGATTCGTCGTACATCCTGCTGAATGTCGCTTCCTCCTCTTCTAGTTCTCGAATCCGGATTTCTGCTTTAGCTTTTGCAAGCCCGTAGTGTTCCCCAGTTGTGAGAGAACGTCCTCCTCGTCCGCGGCTGCCCGCTGAGATTTTAGGGTGCGCAGCACCACTGTCGACTTCTTCGCCAGAGTCCGTGTCTAGAACCTCCGCTGCTGTTGAGGTTGTCGGTCTCTTGCGATTGTAACGACCACTTTTTCCCAGTTTCGGGATGTCAGGTCTGAGAGGAGATGTAGTCCTGCTGGACTCCTCGCCGCAACTTAGGTAAGGCTCATTTACGCCTGAGCTAGGCCTCCCATCATCAGGATTTTGCTCGATTCCGCCTGAGCCAGGCCCACTTACGTCTGAAAAAGTTTGTTTTTTATTTTGTTCAATATTCATGCTGTTCCCACGAGAATGGCTACAAACAAAGTCCACCCGGGCAGAGGCACCATACCCGGGTAAGCATAGGGTTATCGAAACAGGGGGGCTGCCGATCCCCTGTTCCGTTGCCGTGTAGCAACTGGACTCCCTCCAGCTATTCACCCCCTCGCCAATTCGCGACAACAAGCTTGGGGTTGGGGTTTTTTATTGAGGTTTTCTCCTCGCAGGGTCACCCAATTAAGGGCATGCCCCCCCCGGCCCCGCTCAACGTGGGGTAACGGGTTGACCGACGGTTGGCAAGATTGCCTGTCCAGCTGATCATGGTTTCATGACCAGTAGGACCCGTCGCCCCCGCTCGCACTGCCGCTACCCAGAATCTCCAGGACGCCAGCCGAGCCCGAACCGCGTCGCCGCTACCCAGAAACGTCTGGGACGCCGACCCGGAGCCTACGTCATCCGCAAAGCGGACTGGACCATAAAGGCCCTCGCCAGTGATTTTTTAAAGAGGTTTTCTTCCTCGCAGCCCTCATCATTAGGTGACGGCCCTCGGCCCCACACTATGTGCGGGGTTACGAGCTTCTGCGGCAGAATGCCGCCCGCCACTGGTTTTGGTTCACGCCGAAAATCCGGTAGCCCCCATATCTGGGGGCCATTCCCCTATCCACCACCCGGGGGACGCGCCCGATGGCAGACCAGAAACTGCACACGGGACTCTCTCACAACCTATCCCAACCCCCTCATTTGCCCAAATTGTAAATAACCCGTACATAAGTTTCATTATATGTTCCTTAGTTAAATTAGTCATATACATATTTCTCTACAAATTATATAAGAAAATTAGAAAATTAATCAAAGCACATTCTAATGAGACCAAACTGTCTCTTACAGGGCTGTCGTCTCGGCAACCAGAGCCGTTGACCACCAACTTGTAAGTCCACTTCCGTCCCATTCTGGGCTCTTTTTCAAAAATGAAGACAAAATGGACAATCTTCCTAAGTGATGAATCATGGAAACTTATAGTTTACAAAGACCTCAAACCCCTGTTCATTGCTAAATAATCTCTTTCACGACTATCAAACAAATTTCAAACCTTTTCAACTAAATATACCAATTTCACTCATGTAGATTCAATCAAAGCTTTACTTAAAATAAACTTAGAGAAAATTAACGAACGCCTTACAGAACTCAATATGTACCTAGGGAAAAACTCAAGACAAAAACGCGAACTATTGGACGGTCTCAGTCCTATTCTTAAATGGCTTATTGGCACACCTGATGCAAAGGATGCCAAGCGATATGACGAATGCATCAACCAAATCGAAAAACGAGAAATAGAACTATCGTCGCTCATGCTCGAACAAATCCAGATAACTTCCTCGACAGTCAAAAATTTTAATGAAACCATTTTTAAAATTACCTATGACGAGCAAACTATCAACGAAAACATTAATCGATTAAACGACTATCTAAACTCTACTAGTAAAACTCTATTTAACCTAAAAGCTAGCGAAGATGTGTCCACGATTTCACTTCAAATTTTAGAGTCCGTAATTAATTTAGAGAACGAAATAAATGATTGCATAGCAAGTATTCTTTTCGCTAAATCGAATACAATACACCCCTCAATCATTAACTTCAAAAGATTATACGAGGAACTCCTTCTTTCTAATCACATCCGCACAAATAAACACCTAGTAGCTTCTGTCACTTTAGAAAACATTCATACAATTCTTGACTCTGCAACCTTGTCGGCTTATGTTTATTCAAATAGACTTGTGTACATATTAGAATTTCCTCTGATTCAAAGCGAACCTCTGGACTTATATCATATTTATTCAATCCCAATACAACATCAAAACTCATCCCTCCATACCACCATCCTACCAGAGCACGTATACCTGGCTACGAACCCTAGCGGACAGACATACATTTCAACAAGCGATCTAGGTTCATGTAAGACCTATGCAATTAAAAGGAAAATCTGCAACAACATCGTCTCCTACGACTCTTCGAAACGTCCCATATGCGAACTGCAAATCCTTCACAGTCTATCAAAGGCTCTCCCGAAAACCTGCACGACCTCTACGTTTGAAGCCAAAATCAATACCTTCCAAAATATAGAAGACAACAAATGGCTTTACATACTTTCTGAGGAAGCAAGCTGCGTATTACAATGTAAAAACACCGTGACTCACCATAAACTGCAAGGCGCAGGCATTCTTTCACTACCACAGAATTGCAAATTCTACACTGGTTACAGCACACTCACGGCGTTTCATGTATCAGAGAAAATCGTAAGCTATCCAATAACAATACCCGATATTCGCGACGAGGACTGCTTCGAGGAACTAAAAAATATAGAAACACCGAACTTAATTCCTATCAAAATTAACGAAATGCCCCTGGATTCACTGAAACAAATCAAGTACCACGCTGACAAACATAAAGAGGAAATAGAAAGGATCAGATCGAAAACCTTCATCCAGAAGAATGGATCCACATTCACTTGGATCTATTTCACACTAGGAATACTGATGTTAACCTATCTATTGTTTAAATTCTGCAAACGTTGCCCAAATGGACTGCTATTACGTCAACGAAGACCAAGCAATGAAAATGGTTGCATCCAGATATTCAATAACTGTTTTGCGAACTCCACACACCATCGGCGTCAAAGAACTCAAGTTGCAATACCGATGACCACAATTTCGACCAGTATGACCGAAGACGAAGATGAAGATCAGCTCCCCGTAACTTCTACTCCTAAACCTCAAAGATTAGGCGCTAACGCCCAATCTTTATTCTAAGGGAGGAGGTGTTATATTATAGCATCATATCTAGAATATACTCTTTGTTAGACCCTTATTTTACTTTATCAATGTTACCCTAAGCCTAATAGCTGTTTACCGTTCTCACTCAATGAATATATTGTTAATTAGATACTCTATTGATGTTCCCAGCACATTACGATATTGATGACAATGTTTAACTCTAATCAATTGTTTATTAGTCTACAATAACATTAGGAAATTATCTGCATCGTTAGTTAAGTATATGTACCATTAGTTAAGAGATATCACTTCATTCACACCACTGTTTACCCTCTAACTTATACTTAAGAAGACTACTTTGGAAATACAGTCAGTTCATTCCGAGACATCAAACCGTGTTTTACTCCACGCCACATAACAGTCCAGACTACGTTACGTGTTGGTATCAACGACGATGGAATCATATAGGTAAATTGCCACCAGCTCCCTAGCAGGCAAACTAGTATTTGTGTTTATATATGAAATTAATTAATTTTAATTGAGGTTGTGAAAATAGTTTTTTTCAGACACTATCATTTTTAGAATTGTTTTCGAGTTAAGAATGTTGTCAGAGATTATAGCACATAGACGTGATCATTAACAGTTGGCCTGCTAAACTCAATGCTACTCAGAAAGTCATAAAGAGTTATGCGTTTCTTTGTGTGATCAGATTTCTAGCGACGATCATTGATATTTATACTTTAATTCAATGATGACGATAAACAAAAAACACCACTGTCATAAACATAGCTCTTCGAATCACTAAATTAAAGTGGCAATGAATAGTCCGGCAACGAAATAGCCTAGAGCACTGACCACCACATGGAAAACAGCTTGAATACTACTTGGTGAGCGGATCAGTGGATTGATCAGTAAGTGATAGTTGCAGGAAGCCGATGAATGCAAACTATCTATATACCATCAGGATATCTTATCAGGAGTCAGCAAATAAGCATTTAACCTTCTTGACAATAGGCGCTTAATATTGTTTAGGAACACTTGCAACACAGTGTCTTACTTACTAATACTTTATTTATAATTTTCTAGTAAAAGAAGGAAGGCACAACTAATATACTGCCGGATAATAAGCTTAAGAAACTTTATACTATGACGGAATCACAACAGATCTCTTGCCAGCATCCCAAGACCACCGGAAGCAATCATCGCCAATGATAAACGAATGATTTAGTGTTGATTTGTTATTGTTTAATATATCTATTCGCAAAATACTTTTTATTACTTTGACGTCTTTCTGATTGTTTTTTTTTTTTCATTTGTTTTTTTCTTTTAATGATTTTACCGACCTAGGCTATCATATCGTAATGTTACTCCTCTGTATATCATCTTTATAACAGATTAGACATATTGATATGATAGACAATTGTTCGTTTACCAAAATAGCTTTTTCACGCATTTTATAATACTGCTGTATTTTCTTTCGTGTATTATTCTGGTTTGTTACGCAATATTGCATTATATTGAGTAACCTATTCATCTGTTTATAATATAATTTTTATTGTAAACCGGCTTGAGGCAACATGGGCGTGTGATTATGATATAATAATAATAATTCTTACATTCATACCAATTAGCCCAGTCCAAAGTAAGCACTATAAGGCTTATGTTATGGATATTAGGGTTATCCGTAACATAACATAAACGGACAGACATACGTATACAATACTTAGATATGAACTATTTATAGAAATATATATAAATACCTACGACTCACGTACAAATTCACCATCACCCAAACATTTACCCCTTCCGGGATTCGAGCCTAGAACCGTCGGTGCGAAAAGCAGGATCGCTACCGATGCACGAAACGCTCGGTTGATAAGTATTGATAATAAATCGTATAAATAATTATATTTAGTTCCAGCGGGATGTATAACGCATTCGGTCTTAAATTCTTTATATACCTATAATTTATAATATGTATACCTAGAAATATTAAGCTTATTTAATTATTATAAGATAAGCGTTGAGCTGGTCACTAGGGTTTAACGGAGATGTTAATAATGTGTTCGACGTATTGCTATCAATAAATTTTTAATCTAAAGAGTAGTAAAATTAGTAAAAATAAAAGCCCAAAATAATCGAGATAATGGTATAGGGAAGCGGACGAAAGCAATGAAAAGATACCCAAACAGCTTTCCCTAAGGACTTGACTCGCCCTTTGGCTTTCATGCGGCATTCGTTATTTACTCTAATTCCATTTAAGAAGTATTCTTCATTTGAGGTTTGATCTAATATTGAAGCGATTTAGTGTCGATTGAGGTAATATTTGAAAAGCAGTAGAGTATAAATGTAATATTTAAAATAAACAACGGTGCACTCCGCAGTGAAAACATTAACATTAACGTTATGCATTTTTGATATTTTGGAATGGTTAGGGAATAATTTCGCACGAATTATTTTAATTATCACTATGAAAGTACTTTCATTTATGTGGTAAAATACAATAATTCATTTATTGCGCTATGGTACACCAACATGACAACTAACACACACGCACACTCGCGCAAGCCCCCTGCGACACTTAAACGAAAGAGCAGGAGCAGGCATACATTTTCGCCGCGCGGTAGAAAGAGAAGGGGATATTACTTCCTCTCCTACGCCGCTCCGGCGGTCTACTCTCCCTCCATCTTACTAATTTTAGATCAGGTCACGTGTCCTGACGCGAGTTTAACATTTTTTTACCCATCCCAAAAAGTGCACAAGTAAACGTTTTATTATATATGTCAGACTGTTTTTGTTTTGTATAATGTATGTTTCAGCAATGGCAACCTTCGTGGTCAACTGGTTCGCTCTCTATTTATGATTTTGCATTGTCTGGAGTTCTGGATGCGATTCCAACATAGAAAAACTAATTACTTCATCGATGAATTACATGGTCTCCTATATGTATGGTAAGTAGTTGTTCTACGACTAACTATACGATCATATTTCATAAAGAGATTTAATCCAACAAACTTAGCAATAGTTATAATTTTTGGCCGGTCACTTTTATCAGTCTGCTCACATAACTCCCTTTAGTGACACGCATGGCTGAGCTAAAGTGTATAATAGGATGTGCCAGTGAACCGTGCAATGCAGGACCTGTCAGCCGTTATTATGCATTTCAAAACCAGGACTGCATTTTTGTGCAGCTTATTTAGGTTTCGCCATCTTAATTTGTAACTCAGTATTCTAAATAATATGTTTTTTGTTTTCGACTCTTCGTTTTATATTCTTTATTAGGTAGCCATAATAGTGTTTCTTACTTCGGAACGAATTGATTAGTGTGAGTTATGATTTAAGGCAAAGCTAATTAATTACTCGCTCACGCAAAACAAGTTGCATTTGATCAAAAAAATCTCATTTGTGTACATTGACAACAAACAACACACCTACAACAAACATTATCAACTTTGTGACTTCCGTTTTCTCCGAACTTTAAGTGTACCTAATCGTAGCCATAACTTAGACGCCAACTTGTGACTTCAGATAAAAGAAAAAAGTTCTACATCCCCAATCCCTTCCTTATTCGACAATAATCTCGCAAATGTTACAATTTCACGCATGATAATGCAAAAAGTTTTTGAGGCGCTCTCGTAAAACGTAATGGAACATGCTTATTTTATTAGGTACACCCTTATTGACACAAACTCTTGTTCATGTCTCGGAATTTGGTGAAGTTGATAACGGTTCACAGCGTTGAAAATTTCTTAAGCTTTACAATAAGGTACGGGAGCAAAATAAAATTGCTTGTAACGTTTTCAGAGTTGGATATCTCGAAGAAGTAAAGGAAACCTTTGAGAATCACTTTTTCGTCTGTGTGTTAGGATATACTGTCCTTTTTTCTCAAGTTTGTGTGACGGTGTAAAGTTAAAATCATTGTATACATTTTAGATGTACCTTCGGGTCCTTAAAAATAAAAAATCAAGTTTTTTTTGTTGCCTGCATCAGACTTTTAACTCATGTCAAATGAATGAATGCTGATCGTTTATAAAAAATCAACACAAATAACCAACAAATTTCTATTAAACTTTCTATACTTTTTGTTTAAGTTTGAGTTGTTGTCAAATAAGCCATTTTGTCTACTGATATATTAAAAGCTTTCACATTAATAAATTATCAGCTCCTATTTTTATTCTAAGTAAGACCTGATATTATTTTTGGTGAAAGTTTGAAGTATGTTAAGTTCTGTGTTAATCGATTTAGCTTTTCCAGAATGAAAAACTTGTAAAGTAGCTGGTTTCGAATTAAGAAAAAAAAGACAACAAAAGAAATATAACAACAAAAAATTGGAATCGAGATGTAAAATAGAATAAAAAATAAAAGACTGTTTTTTCTTTGTATACAATACAATTATTGTTAATTATTAATTAAGTATTTGATAGAATCAGCCCTCACTACTTATGATACTCCATTTGCGGGCCATACACGTGAAGAGTATTTGATGAAGTTGCCAGGTATCACTATCTCGAAATCTGCATTTCTTTGTGGGTGTGCAGCGGCCGGCTCATTTGCTTATTATTTGCAGAAATAAGTTAGATATTTTTTTAATTAAAGATATTAATAAAAGCTTTTATTTGTTCATTAAATATTAACAGCGTAAATGGACAGAAACAAATTATCAAGCAATATTACTTTGAGACTTTTTTTAATAAGCTCATCATCAAGTTTAACGAAAAGTCTTTCGAAGCCACCATCAGGAGAGCTGCAAAACTAGGTACCGAAGTCACCTACTTATTCGTAGGGTTGTTAAAGTTGGGAAAAAAGACGTGTGCATTAAGTCTGTTAAGAAATCAGAGCCAAAAATTAGCGGATAAATTGGTTTGATTATCGGTTTTACTTAAAGTCAGTCGAGAGCTCGATTGCCAAAGCTTCTTTTCCACCCTGTACACGAGTAATAATTAAAATTATCAAAAGTATTTAAAAAAAATCATTTTCCTAGTGTGGTGGTGACCATAGTACTAGTTCTGCTTAGTTTAGGACGAAATAAGTTGTCCGAAATCAAACAAAACCAAAAATTATTTCGCCACCTACCTAATTCTTGTCTAAGTTGTTGTTTGTATTCAAGTTGTAATATTCCGATAGGATATTATATGTAAATTTAACTTATGTATAATTCTTACGGATATATCATAAAATAATAATTTTAATTAAAATATTATAAGGTTATTTTTGACGACTAGTACCTACCAAAGAATGATATTATAGACGAGACTGCCAGACTAGTCTTTGGACGGGTAAAAGTATCATGTCATAATTGTGGATCAGTCTTGAAGAGTTGGTGGAACATTCAAAAAATAATTTTCGTTCACCGCCACCGCACCCGCGAAAACCGTGGAAAATAATTATTCAATAAAAATAAGAAGGACCTGATCATAATATATGGTAGAGTGTATACCAATCTCACGCTACCAATGAGAGTAGGTAGGTAGAGCTTTTGGATTTTCATTGAAATGAAATTACAAAAGCAAGTTTTCAGTAGCAAATAAATATCGATGAATAATAATGTACGACGTTTTATTTTTTACCCACCTATTTTTATTGATAACAATAGAAAAAAAAATTGACACATATTATTAGATTTTCATTTTTAACCAATTTATACTGAATTAAAATGTTTAATTTCCTGCACATTTTTAAGCAGAATACCGATTTCCTCAACATCATCATTTTGAAATAGTCGACGCACTGGACTGGCCTGAGCTGTGCTGTCTCAGCTCCGTACAGTAAGGAAGGCCTTTTTTGACGAGAAACCTGATTTATCAGCCCAGTTGGCGGGTGAGACCGACGTGAGTCCAGGACTTCCAACCAGCGCTTGCTGGAAGGAACACCTGCTAAAAACCCTTCGATGTTCAGTTTTGTTGAGGTCCGATGGGGTGTCGATGTGGCAGTCACCGACTTGGACATCAGTAGGAAAGGCCTGTGACAGCATCGGGGATATCGTTAATAGACTGATGACGATTGTATCATATTAATGAAAACCATCAATCAGCCTAGCAGCATACGGCTTCTATAATTAAAAATTGGTATCAATCAAAATAAACTATAAAAAGTTGTGTTCGTTAAAAAGATGTCGGTAAAAGGTGTATTTTTATTACACTCATGCACGAAAATGAAGAACTTAATATATTATTATTATTAATTTTCTTTGAAGAGCCAAGGATGCGATTAAGGAATATGTACATTATATTTAGTTATATCGACGTTTAATAGATAATGTCGATTGTTTTGATTCTAATAATGTAACTAAGGTTACGATTTAAGTACTCGTACAACTATAAGGCGCACAGTGAGCAATACACCCCCCTCATTCCAATTATGTACCTAGCCCGCTATCATCCTCACTCACGTGGTTCATCTAATCAATACAAACGTCTCTCGCACGCGCCGCTTTCTCTAATAAGTATTTACCTAAACCAACTATGTTTATAATAATTAAATTAAAGTCAGTGTGGTGGCCACCAAGGAAACATCACCTGCAGAACCCCAGATGAGTCCCATCAATTTAATTTCCTTCAATGTGGACTTTACACCTTATATTTTTGTAAAATATTTAGAACCAGCTCAAACAGTAACATTTATACTGCATTTATACCTACCTAATACCTAACTACTCAATGTCGCCTAAAAATGTCCATTATATCATTTTTTGGCATTTGACAACCCTATGATAGCAATCAAACAAGGAGCTAAACTGCATGAAAGTTCATAACACGACACGAAGTTATTACATGTTGATACCTTTACATTATTAACAGTTTTATTATTGGAAAGTCTAGACTAACTTTACATAAAGATTTCGTTAACTTTAATATTCTAGTTGATATTATACTTGATCAATTCGGCGAATTAATTAATTAAATTGATAAACAACAACTAAACAACAACAAGCAAACAAAACCGCTTGTAATAATATATATCTTTAAGCCTAGTATATTTTATTTTTATGAAAATAATTTTTAATATGCTTTTATTACTTTCACCTGTATGTTTTTTGTATCTACAACTCGGTTACAATATCTGCTGACCTCGCTGGAATGTCGAGCCAGCCGTTAATTTATCATATAAAAACATAAAATTTATCACATAAAAGAATAAAAGAGAAAAAGTATAATATATTTTATTTATAGTTCATAATTATTATTGTTTACAATACTATCCCCATGATGCTTGTTTTGTGCACCGTACCTAAGCGCTGACGTGACGTCATCAGGTCCACAGATATTGTAACCGGGTTGTATGTAACGGACTCGTTTGGGCTCGATTTTGCCCAAATTTAAGCGATCAGATCGTAATCGTTGTAGACTTATCAACGATCGACGACAAAACAATATTTTGATAAGCTTATCTCATTATCCTAATTAGGCTAGCCAGGATTAATGATTTTAATACAAGTCCTCTGCGTGAGAGCAAAAGAGATAGAGCAAGAGCGCGGTCTGCGCATGCGTGTACTCTGAAGTGTATCGGAGAGAGAGCCTGAGAAACGGCTAGCACATCCAAGGAAGGAAGCAGGCGCGTAAAATTACCTAGGTACTCTCAGTACGAGGCGGTAGTGGCGAAATATAACGATAGGGGACTCATCTAAAGCAACAAAGAAATCCTTGAATATGTTTT
Organism: Calamotropha paludella; assembly: GCA_927399485.1. Taxonomy (NCBI): domain Eukaryota; kingdom Metazoa; phylum Arthropoda; class Insecta; order Lepidoptera; family Crambidae; genus Calamotropha; species Calamotropha paludella. The sequence continues at coordinate 10,222,849 of OV656826.1, read as the reverse complement.
CTATCGAGATGAAACTGTTAACACGTCTGTACATATTAAAAACGGTTTTATAGCAAATGAACCAAAAAGTGAAAAATAAAATATAGTTTAAAAAAACTAAAAGAAACACACTTGAATAGCAAATCGAACTAAAAATCAGAAAATAACTTTTAATTTATATTTTATTCGACTGTTATAAAAAGTATGCTAACTCAATATGTTTAAATAATTTTCAAGAATTCTAAAATAAAAATAAAGCTATGAAAAGAAAATTAATTTAATTATAAAAAAGCGTGGGGTGCTCGATACTGATTGTTGTAAATATATAATTAGTAGTTATTTGTAAACAAAAAGTTAGTATAGAAATATGATATAAAAAGCATCCCACGCTTTTTTACAATGAAATTAATTTTCTTTTCATAACATTATTTTTGTTTTAGAATTTTTAAATTTTTTTTTTATACATATTGAGTTAGTATACCTTTTATAACAGTCGAATAAAATATAAATTAAAATTTATTTTCTGATTTTTAGTTCGATTGGCTATTAAAGCGTGTTTTTTTAGTTTTTTTTTAACTATATTTTATTTTACATTTCGACTGATAGCTTCGGCGACTTTAGTGCCAAGATAAATAGACTTATTATTCATTGCTTTTATTAAAATTATAGTTTATTTTATGATAGTAAAAAGAAACAAAATTCTGCCATCAAGTCTACGTAAAATAAAACATTTCTTAGAAATAATAAAACAAAATCACGAGTTACATAAGATAAATGCGATGAATAAAAAATTAAGTCACATTCTCGGCGCTTAAAAGAAATATATAACGGACCCGGCAGATATTATTCTACCCGAATGCCTGCTATAAATTTTCGACAAAAAAGAAAAACCTGTAACCCGACCGCAGCTCCACCGGGTGCAAGTAGTATTGCCAGAACTAACAAAATACAGGTTGTTTATTACGGACGTAATACTTTAATATACTCAAGATATTTCCTCCTCATTTTCCTCCATCAGGAATACAACTTTCTAAAACATGTAGACGTACACTAAGTACGTGACCACTTATTTCTTTTTATCTATTTTTCGGTAATAATTTTGGGACTATCGAAATACCCAGACTTTTAAAGCACATCTAAAATTATTAAAAAAGAAACAAAGTTTTTCTTTTTTTTAATATTGAGCTTTGTTCATATTACATGATGCAAAAGCATATTCATTACATAAATCGGACAAGTGCAAGTCGGCCAAGTCGAGGGTCCCGTACAAATTTTTAGGTACATACATTTGTAGTACCTGAACATTATAGTTCAGGAATCTATCCTCGCTGTTTTTTCCTAGCTTTTCCCAAAATTTAGTTAACAAATCTATAATTACTTATATTATTGTGCTTTATAAGTGAAATGGTTATTATACTAACAGTTCATAGTTAAATTATTGAGTTAACCTAACTAAAGTTGTTTGTTACCTAAATATCAAATTTAATGCAAATTTGTTAATGCTTACTAAAAAAGAATGAATAATATCCTATTGTACATCATAGTTGGAACATACTTTGTCTATAATAGTATTCGTTTTTGTAGTACTAGTGCTTAAAAATTACAAATTTTAGATTTAAATTACAAATTTACAGTTTTCCCTGCACTTGTATAAGACAATATTACTTGCCAAATTTTATAGTTCTAGGTCAACGGAGAGTACCCTTTAAATTTTGATTCCTTTGAGAGTGTCAAAATATACGTCTTATACCTGATAAAAGACTGTATCTTTGTTACGTTAACTTAGAAGTTTGATTTTTTCACAGCTTCAATGAATTGAAGATAGAATCTTGACAGAGAAACGGACAGACAGACATATAGATGGACAACAATAAAAGTATTTTGAATATTGGATAGACTTAGCACATGGCATTGGGTATTTCAGCGCCTAAAACATCATTTGTATTGGTAAATTAATAAATTATTTTATTAGTTAATATAGCTATTGGTTTGGATAGTATAACATGTAGCGGCGTCAATTACAAGGCCATTCTTGTCTTATATCCGTCTTGTAAATACATAAAACTGTAATTTCTATATTTTATTTTTCTTAATTATATCGTTAATTAATAAATTGACATTTTAAAATGAAAAATATACATGTAGTTGCGTCGGTACTCGCGTGATCTAAATGCTGCACGGTGATAAACTGTATAAATATTTTTTTTAATTTTTTTATTTAGGATGGGTTTGCACTTGATCCCAATCAAGCCCGGGGGCTCCACGACGACAGAATCCACGATGGAACGAGCTAACCCAGAAGGTGCCTATTCACCCTGGCTTTGAAAATAGACGGGTTATAAGTTCTCGGAAATACAGACGCAGGGAGGAAGTTCCACTCCTTTGCTGTGCGCGTTATGAAGGATGTTGAAAAGCGCTTGGTGCGACAGGTAGGAATATCAACCAAGAAAGTGTGAAAGCCTGCAGTGCGTCTGGATGTACGATGGAAAAAAGGAGATGGCGGTATGAGCAGATGCAGCTCTTGAGCACACTCTCCAAAGTACAGTCTGTAGACGACCGCCAGACAGGCAACTTTGCGGCAGATGCAAATGATCTTTGTTAGCGATATCCCTGCTCTGACATGATGCCAACGGATTTTGCAGGACAGAGAACGTATAAAACGCAACTACTGAGCAAACGATAGGCCTGTGGGCATTTTTGCCAGAAGGCAGATTGTTTTAAAATTTCTGTCAGCAAAATGCTCAAAGCGCGTTTGCTCGCGGGCTAGAACCAACAAAAGACATTTCTTTCTTCGTTTCAAGCCTCGATAAGAAATTAATGTACGTCTTAACGTTATATTTAGTCTTAATATCGAAATACCTAACAAATCTACAAAGCAACAGACCGAAATCTCAAATAAAAATGTAGTTTTCATTTAACAAAAAAGAACAACTCAAAGCAAATAAAATATACTTCTCCTTATATATTTGTATTTCAAGTAGCCAAAAGTCCAGTAGAGTTCTTAATCAGAAAAATTGTATTACATCTAGGTATACATATAAATAAAATTGGAGTGTCTGTTTGTAATATTGAAATAACCGTTTTTTAATACATGCATATGAATATATATACGGTACATACACCAAAATTACATTTTTTACAATTTTTGTCTGTCTGTTTGTTCCGGCTAATCTCTGTAATGGCTGGACAGATTTTGACGGGACTTTTATTGGCAGGTAGTTGATGTAATAAGGAGTAACTTAGGCTACTTTTATTTTATTTATACATTTATACATATAAATTAAATTGGAGTGTCTGTTTGTAATACTGAAATAACCGTTTTTTACTACATGCCTAATGAATATATGTATATACGGTACATACACCAAAATATTTTTTTACAATTTTTGCTGTCTGTCTGTCTGTTTGTTCCAGCTAATCTCTGAAATGGCTGGACAGATTTTGACGGGACTTTTATTGGCAGGTAGTTGATGTAATGAGGAGTAACTTAGGCTACTTTTATTTTATCTATACATAGAAATTAAATTGGAGTGTCTGTTTGTAATACTGAAATAACCGTTTTTTCTACATGCCTAACGAATATATGTATATACGGTACATACACCAAAATATTTTTTTTACAATTTTTGCTGTCTGTCTGTCTGCTTGTTCCAGCTAATCTCTGAAATGGCTGAACCGATTTTGACGGGACTTTTATTGGCAGGCAGCTGATGTAATAAGGAGTAACTAAGGTTACTTTTTTTTTGAAAATTTATTTTATTTTAGAAAAATAAAGTAATGTTGCAATGTCCAAGTACTGTCCAGTACCGCGCGCAGCTCACGCGCATGTCACCACTGTGCCGTCACATCGGGCGCCTCCCACCACTTATCCCACCAGCGAATCAATATCACAAAGGCTGCCTATCGCGCGGGCTCAGAACGCGCGAGCGGGATTTGCTGATTTTTAATAAAAAAATATACTTCAAATTATAATACCTGAGCCACGGCAACTTGTGGCCGGGTCAGCTAGTATTTATATATATTGCTCGCTGCATTATCAAGCCACTGAAGTATGCTTTGGTTCGTTCTAGGAATTCAACACAATTTTAGTGAGTTTTCATGTTTACTTATGATTAGGAGGTTATATCAATAAAACTGAATTGCGTAATTTTTACCAAAGGCGTTATCCCGAGAGACTGACTGACCGACAGATAACGCACAACCGAAACCTCTGAACTCAATGGGTTGAATTTTGAGGATAGATTTATAAGAAAGAATTTGGGCTTGGAATGGAAAGAAAAAAAGACGGGGTAACGGGATAAACTGTTATATAGAAATATCTTATTAACAAAGTAAGGCATAAAATTCAAAAAAAGATACTTCTGACAAAAAAATCTTCTTCTATTTTAGAATATTGTAGAAAAAAATGGTTGACTTTTTGTAGGTAAACTTAAACATTATTTAAATTAAACGTTATACACAGGCGCCTGAAAAAATTAATGAACACGAATTTCAACAATATAAAAAATTGTGTTAATTAATACCTATATAATATTTTATGAAAGGTCCCCCAGTTATGAAATGAGAAGCATGAAATCAAAAAAATACTTTAACCGAAAAGTGACTTTGCGATCAGATTATTCTTTTTTAACGAAAATATTATGTATTTAATCGATATATTAATAATAAAGGTAGGATAGCGTCTACCGTTTCCGTTAGTATATTATAAATAAACGAATGCAAAAAAACTACCACAAGTTTTTAAAGTTTTTTCTCATATTGCAAGTAAGTACGACTCGACCCACTAAGAGACATTTTGCTATGCATTTCGCATGTGTGTTTAACTGGCGGGCAGCAAACTCAGTTATCTTTAAGTGACGATAATTTAGCTTAAAACGATGAGTTAAACTTCTAATTAATGATTAATCGTGTGGTTAACGTATCGTTAATATTCTTTAAAAAATTGAAGAATGTTGTTCTGTTTGAATAGTATAAAAGAGATTAAAATATATTACTTTATTTACTATAATCAAAAAGTAAGAAAACTAACACTATGCGGTATTCCTTCCTCGTTCATCTCATACATCGGACGCTCAATCCACTGCGGGAATACATTCCGATATTATCTTTTCCCAACGGATATCGAAACGGCAACGCGTCGAGCACTGCGGTGTTTCTTATTTAACATCATGTGAAGACTTAATATAAAAATTCGCAGGAAATTGAACCTTCGTACTGTATTACCATGAATCATATGGTTTTAATTTAAAGATAAACAATAGATCGATATCAATTATTGGATCAGAATTGTTTGGCGTTTTATTTCAAGTATTCATTTAAAATATATTCGTATATGTCGCCGCGAACACACTTCGAGGCAATTATTTGATAAAATCCTGCTCATTCTTAAAAACAAAAAAAAATGATGCACATGTTTCTTCGAATAACTATTTAATAAAGATTAATCGTTTTGATTAAGTAAACATCATGATGCTTCCATGATGTTTCAAAGTAAAACTCTTATTTCTTAAGATTGTTTAGATTAATCTCTTAATAAAGAAACGTGCTTTGTTAAATAAGAAAATTAATTAAGAAATTGTTACCAAAAACTAAATTGTGACTTAACGGATAATTTTTATTAAGAGGATAGTTTTATTTAACAAAACCACTATGGTGTTTTGACAAGTAAGTCACTTATTTCTATTTATTGCTTATTTGGATTTTGTTTATTAGCAAACTAGCATTGTAAATCATGACACGAATTAAGAATTTGCACGATAAAGATTAATACAGAGTTTTCTCAAAGTTGTTATTTTAAGAAAGTAAACTGGGGCATTTGCAGCGCCACCTTTGCTCGCTAATGTGTAAACTAAGGCGTTTGCAGCGCTACTTTTGCCCTCTAACCTGATAATTGTGTTGGCGGGAAAGATGGCGATGCATAATGCTAGATATACGAATTTTTGAGTCATTTCTTATTGGAAATTTCGAGCGGTTAACACGTGTAAGTAAGACCTTTGTGATTTGGAATAAAATTAGTACAGTCTAGTCAGACTAGCTATTATTTCTCTCTGAAAATTTGTTTTATTGTGTTTATTAGAACTGAATATTATGAAATAAACAGTAGTGTTGCCAAACCATCGATAGTATTTCTATCGATTTTTTCATCTGAAAAATTACTTACTATAGATAGGCCTATCGATTATATCGATATAATCGATAGTATCGATAATATCGATAGCTAAAAACATGTCAGTACAATTGAAAAAGCGCAATATTATCGATACTATCGATAGTATTGCTGCTAGTAAATAACAAAGCATCGAAAGTATCGATAGTATCGATACTATCTTTGTTCTTGGCGACAATACTATCGGTAGTATCGATACTATCGATACCATCGATTATTTTAGAGTATCGATAGTCATCAAATTTGCAATAGTATTGGTTATGTTTCAACAGCAGTGTAGTAATGATGTATGTAGGCAATAAATATAATGCAGGGATAACCATTTGAAATTAGTTGTTTTATATTCTTATTGTTGACTAGTATGCCTTAAAATTTTAAGCAATACTATTGCAAATTGACAAACTATCGATAGACTATCGATTAATTATCGATAGTCCACTATCGATCGGCAACACTAATAAACAGTGCTTAGTACTTTTTAATAGTGTTTTGATATTCTATAGCTCCCTTGCTTATTATAACGATTTTACAACAACTTTGTGATGTTGGATAAACTTAGCTTAGGCTATTTAGACTGGCTTTTATTTCTATTTGAATTTTGTGATTCTTAAAACTCATCATTATGAAATAAATAGTGCTTGGACCTTTTAAATTGTGTTTTTGGTATTCGATAGATGCCCCTTACTTATTATCACTATTCTACCAATAGAATAAAAACTTTAGATCCATTTGGATGTACTTTTCGAACTGAATAGAATTAATGAATAATGCTGCAATAAGATAACGCTTAATTTAGGCGGTTGCTAGGTTAGCTTTGTAACTGTAGTGGTAGAACCGGTGGTATAGTGATATGCCAGCGGTTCTGCTTATTTTAAAAAAGTGGGGTTCCCCCTTTCTTCGACATATATATAATAGTAAATATCAAAATATCAAATCGTGAGTATTACTCGATTTTGATAGTTACGTTAGGTTAGTTAGTAAGGTACCGTTAGTGTGGTTAAATAACACTTGTTTTAAAATAGATTTCGTCCATTTCCTGGCAATATTATAATTGTGAATAGATTTTTTTTTAAATCAGATTAATTCGAACAGATGGTTGACAATATTTTTAGTAAGACATACAAATTGTAAAAATAATTACTTGAGTTCGGTTCTAACAAATTTATATGGCTTGGTAAATATGAATTCTATAAATAATGTTCTAGAAATTTGATCTTTGGATATCAATAAAACAAACGTCAATAACTTTACAATAACAAACCATAAATATTTATTCCTGATCTACTAATGGACATTGCTTCGCATTGATATTTTAACGCAACGAGTACATTCACATTTTATGTATAGAAATTATTTTATAAAATACACATACATACTTTATCTACACTAATATAATAAAGAGGAAAGATTTGTATTTTTGTATGTTTGCAATGAATAAACTCAAAAACTACTAAGCCGATTTCAAAAATGCTTTCACTATTGGAAAGCTACAGTCACGCTAAGTAACATAGGCTATATTTAATGCTAGAAAAAAAGAATTTTGTCCATCCGTGCGAAGCCGGGACGGACCGATAGTAACTCATATAGAAACGTACTTAAAACATAAATTTAAATTACTTCTCTTTGATATTTTAGTCGGTTTTTGCCTAATTAGTCCATTGAAATGTTACACTTTTTTGGGCTAACCATGCGTTTTTCAGAGGACGGAATTTTATTATTGGGATGTGGGGGGGGGGTCACTAGAAGCTCAACTCCAAGTTTGTGGGGTTTAACCCTTGTCCCGCGGCCGCTATATTGTAAAAAGGGGTGCAAACGCCTTTTTCCCTATATCTGCCGAACTATACATCCCCCAAAAAAAATTGTTAAGACATAATTTGTAGCAAATCGCTTTGCCTACAATTTTGCAAAAAAATGTTTTTTGTTATATAACTTCTTTATTTTCAATTTCAGGACAAAATATGCTGACCAATATCATAGAACACTCCTATATTATTACTTACTTTTGCTAAAAGGTACAGACAGAACCTACAGATTTATGCAGTAGTATAAATATGACATATAACTTATCATTTTCACAATTACTATAATTTTAGTCACGTTTATTTTCAAAATGTTTTAGAAATTGTTAAGAAAATGTTTTATCTCTCACTCCAATGGTTTACTATCCACTTCTTACCTGTGGATCTTCATCTTCTTGTTTAATAATTTTATACATACCGTACAGTTTCAAACTTTCTGTGTAGCTGAGATTTAAATGTCTAGGATCGTTGAAATACTTTTTATATTGTTTAATCTAAGTAGATGCAGTTGGAGGGGTTATTCTTCAAAAATCTCTTCTTCCCCTTGATAATTAAAACAATTCTAAACAAATTTCAATCACATTGTTTGATACGACACGAAAATGTCATATACACACACATACATGAAGAAATGTTCCCCCAATTACGCTCAACCCTTTGATTGAAAACCCGGCATTGTTTATTTCATTGTGTCAAAAGCAAATCGTGAATTTTCATTTTGCCCAAAAAGGGCATCGTCCGTCTGTATAAACAAATACCCAAAAGCTAAATACCTCGTACAAACAAACATTAAAGTATTAATTCAATTCGAAGGCATCGATAAGCGCTTAGATTCCATTTGGTTGTTATTCAGTACCGGATTGTTTGCTTTCAATTTACACAACAATATACGGCCAATGTTTTTTTTTTTTTTTTTTTGGGGTGTTAGTCAGAAAGCCTCCTAGTGGCACACTCCGGGCAACGGCAACAACAAATGCCCACCGCTTGCGTGGACATCTGATGTTGACGGCTAAGGTTCTACAAAGATGAAAGGCCCGTTTCTTATCACTGAGCATCCATGATGGACAGTGAGCGGAATTGAGCCCGGTGGACTCGGTGCGGCACTCCCCACCTGCCGAGTGGTCTTCCCTACCCCTCTCCCACACCCCATCCCCGTTTTCCCTTACCCAACTATCCCTACCCAACATCCCACACTTGCTCTCCCAGTGCACTCTGTGTGGAATTTCCCACCCACCGAGTGGTCTCCCCATTCCCCCCCTTTTTTTTTTACTCCTACCCCCTACCCATCCCTACTCTTCCCACCCAACACCCTCTATCCAAAATCCCATCCAAACCACACTACCGAGGGCCAGAGTAGTGTGGGTATCCACTTTATCTTCTGCCCCAAAAATATGGAAGCACAGGTAAAAAAGAAATTACCCCAGGAGGGTACCACAAATTGTGGAGAATCCCTCACTGAGCCCAGCTCAGTCTGTTCCTCGTATTCTGGGGGGAACACACATTTGTGCGAATCCACCAGCCTTGACATGTCCAGTCTCGCAGAGGCGATTCCATCGACTCTGACATCGACAATGACTTTGACAGAAATGGACACGACCACCAAGACGAAATGGAGCCTAGCAGCTCATAAGCGCCCTTGCAAAAGGACCGCAAAGAGAGCCGCGACAGCTTCAGACGACTTAACAGCGACAGACGTAAAGAAAGACCAACCTGAACGCAGTCGCCCCAACAGGCGCGCGAGAAGGGAGGCCCTTCAACGACCAAACCAACTGACCGTGTCGGGTAACGCAGCAGCGGAAACGCAGCGCGACCCTATGCCATCCACCTCGAAAGAGGCGTCGAAGGCACAAGACGACACGGTACTACCACCACCGCCACCACCCAACCAGCCGAAAAGGAGACGAACTCGGAGGGGTCACCGCGGTCGGCGGATTGCTGCGATGGCACCCACAGCTCCTGAAAAGGAACATCCTAGGACCGGGGGTCGTTCGGACGAGCGAGCTTCAACGAAGCGCGCTCGCCTGGATGACACTCGATCACCCAGAGGGGAAGCCAAGCGCGCGAAAACCGACGCGAAACCGAAGCGGACAGCGAGCTACGCAGATGCGATGCAATCGCATCTGAGAGTAGCAGTTATTACTGTCCCGCCGAGGGACCTCTCACAGTGTCAGGCAGATCAGCTTAGGAGAGCTATCGACGATAGCATCCTTCAAGCGGTCCTGTCTCCACCATCTCCGAGCGCGCAAGCTCCATCTTTCCGCGGACGACCCTTCCTTATGGATGGGGTACTAGCGATATGGTGTGAGGATGCGAACGCTTTAAGCTGGCTGGAAAACGCTGTGAAAGACATAACATCACCGATACCCGGCACCACTCTGGCTGTTATCAAACAGTCGGAACTACAGAAGAAGCTCAAGGCAGGGCTTCTCATTCACACACGCATCACCGATGCCGAGACACTGCAGAGAGTCCTTTGTGCCCAGAACCCCTGGTACAAAGTCGATTCCTGGCAGTGCTACGACATGACGGTTGATGAGAAGTCCGGTGAGGAGGACAAGGTAGTTCACCTTATCCTGGGTATCCCGGAAGACCAAAGGGCAACAATCCTGGATAGAGACCGCCGCGTAGCTCACATGTCGGGAAGCGGATACATCCGCTTCTTCCACACAGAAGAAGAGGCTACGGACGAAGTAAAACCAGCAGTGATGGGCGAAACCACGGCAGAACGGTCATCCACTCCGAAGCCGACCACCTCAGCTCCCCAACAGGGTCAGAGCGAGGTGGGGTCTAACCCACCACTAGAAAGGGATGCAGGGACTAGCGACGAAGATGACGTCCTCCGCAGCCCCTAATTCCCTCACCATCATACAAACAAACCTCCAGCACAAACAAATAGCGGCGGCCACCTTACGCAGAGTGCTGGAGGTCGACAACAAGACCGTCGCTCTAATCCAAGAGCCTTGGATCAGAAATGACAGAGTCTGCGGTCTAAACAACATCGGAGGTAAGTTACTACTGAACACCTCTATTGCAAAGCCAAGGACCTGTATTTACATGCCTAAAACTATAACAGCAACTTTACTTAACCAATTCTGTTCTAGAGACCTCACTGCCGTGAAAATCATTACAGATAGACAAACAGTCCTAGTGTTAGCTTCAGTGTACATGCCGTATGAAGGCGAAGTGCCTCCAAAGGAACTGGCAGAGCTGGTACAGCACTGTGACACACATGCCTGGGACATAATCATCTCCGCAGACAGCAACGCACATCACCCGCTGTGGGGAAGTGAGGAAGTAAACAAAAGGGGTGAGTCTTTAACCGAATATTTATTGCAAACAAACCTTAAAATTATGAACAGAGGTAAGGAACCCATTTTTGTAAGTTCAAGGTACCAAACAATCGTTGATATCACGCTAGCTACTAACGCCGCGGCGGACCAAATCAAAGGATGGCACGTATCAAAAGAACCATCCTTTGCGGACCATCGCCGCATATGCTTTCAAATAAAATATAAGCCGGCTGATCCTGTCCGATACCGTAACCCCCGTAAAACAGATATACCAAAGTTTATAAACTTACTTACCAAAACACTAAGTGAGACACATCTGACAGACATGACACTTAGTACAAAAAACATAGACATCAATATACAACTTATAACCACAGCTCTTTTAAAAAGTTACGAATCAGCGTGTCCTGAAGTAGTACCCAAAGCTCCAGACAAAAGTTCCTGGTGGGGGCCTGAGCTTGAACGTCTACGTAGGGAACTTAGGGCACTTTTTAATCGAGCCAAAAACACTAGAACTGAAGAAGACTGGGACAACTATAAACTTGCCCAAAAACACTACAAGAAACGCATTAGATTCCGTAGCAGAGAAGGATGGCGTACTTTTTGTAGTAGCATCAACTCAATAAACCAAGCCGCAAGGTTAAAGAAAATCCTAGCAAAAAGTGACCTTAATCTCCTGGGCTCCCTCAAAAAAGCCGACGGCACTTATACGAACTCAGACGATGAAACCAATGCAGTGCTGCTTGAGACACACTTTCCTGGCTGTCTCATTTCATCAGACTCTGAATGGGCGAATGAACATCACAACACACCAACATCCCAGGAATGGGAAACCGCCGCCAAGATAGTAACCGCAGATAAAGTAACGTGGGCCCTAAAAAGCTTCAAATCGTTTAAATCCGCGGGGCTAGATGGAATCTTTCCAGGATTACTACAATGGCAAATCGGTCAAATAACAAAGTACTTAGTACCAATATACAGGGCGTGCATAGCCTTCAAATACATACCTATAACATGGAGAGAAGCTAAAGTAGTATTCTTACCAAAACCTGGAAAAGACGACTACACACAAGCTAAATCCTTCAGACCCATCAGTCTAACGTCATTCCTACTTAAAACGCTGGAAAGACTAGTAGATCTTCATCTACGAGATGGAGTCTTAAAGAGAAAACCACTGCATCCTCAACAACACGCATACAGGAAAGGCAGATCAACCGAATCGGCCCTACACATGGTAGTGCATAAGATAGAATCAGCCATCACAAACAAATCGTCAACTCTGGCTGTCTTCATAGACATAGAAGGAGCTTTCGATAAAACTACACACAATAGCATAAACCAGGCCCTACAAAGATACAAAGTGGAACCGGTATTAACAAACTGGATTACCGAGCTCATCAGCAAAAGGGCGGTACAAATAGAAATGAACACCATAACTAGAGCAAAAGTGATCAGAGGATGCCCGCAAGGGGGCGTTCTATCACCGCTTCTGTGGAACCTAGTAGTGGATAGTCTCATTAGAAGATTAAACAAACAAGGCTACACAACCATCGGTTATGCTGACGACCTCACTATTCTAATAAGCGGGAACGCAGAAAACATACTATGTAAGGAAATGCGTTCAGCTCTCCGAATTGTGGAAGAATGGTGTGACGATCACAAGTTATCAGTAAACCCGAGAAAAACAGAACTCATCCTTTTCACCAACAAAAGGAAGTTACCGCAACTTCAACTACCCAATTTTTTCAACACCAAACTCTCCCTATCAACACAAGTCAAGTATCTGGGCGTTATCCTTGACAACAAGTTGAACTGGGCGAGCCATATCGAAAATAAAACCAAGAAGGCCTGCATAGCTTTTTATCAGTGTAAGAGACTAATAGGTAAAAAATGGGGTCTCAACCCAAAAATAACACTTTGGCTGTACACCTCAGTTATCAGACCATCCATAACCTACGGCTCAGTTGTATGGTGGCCCAGAACACAACTGGCCACGGTAAAAACAAAACTCCAAAGCCTACAACGCTTAGCAAGCATTGCGGCAACTGGATGCATGAGAACCACCCCATCAATCGCCCTTGAATACTTGCTCAATCTAAGACCCCTACACCTCGCTATTCAAGAAGAGGCACAGGCGGCCGCACTTAGATTAAGAGCAAACGGATTATGGAAACAAAACATAGAAACACCACACTCAACTGTTCTAAAGGATATCCTTAAAGAAAACCCACTCTTTGAGGCACCTACGGACAGTATACAGTGTCATCATGTTTTCGATCGAAAATACAATATCCAACTTACAGCAGAAAAAGATGATAACTCTGGCACAAGAGAAGTAAGGATATACACAGACGGTTCCAAAACCTCACAGGGCACTGGAGCCGGTGTCTTCTCGGACGACCTAAACATCAAAATCTCGACCACTTTAGATAAACTCAACACTATATTCCAAGCAGAATGTATAGGTATCACCAAAGCTGCACAGGCGGTTGCAGCCAGAGATGTCAGAGACCATAATATCAAAATCGTCTCCGACAGTGCATCCGTACTTCAAGCTCTGCAAAGCAACACCATAACATCTGTCCTAGTACTGGAGTGTCACAATACACTCCAGCACATTGCAAACACAAACAGCATAACTTTGCAATGGATCAAAGGACATAGCAACTCACTAGGCAACGACGCGGCAGATGAACTAGCCAAAAGGGGTTCAAATGGAACGGTGTATGGACCGGAACCATTACTGCCTATACCCATGGCACAAATTAGAACATAGCTGCGTATAAAAACAGAGGAAAACCACCAAACAGAATGGAACAATAGTGTAGGCTGCAGGCAAACAAAGAATGCCATTCCGGTGGCTTCGAAGAAGCTTGCCCGCAACCTCACCAGACTAAACAGGGACGACATCCGCAAAGTACTAGGTACTATAACCGGACACAGTCCTCTGAATAAACATCTATTTACCATAGGTGTGACAGATAGCCCTCTGTGCAGAGGCTGCATGGAGGCGGAGGAAACGCCACATCACGTGCTCTTGGAGTGCAGGAGCGTGGCCGATCAACGGGCACGTTTTCTCCAGTCTCCAAAATCACTACCGGAAGCTTGTAGTAACCTGAAAAGGCTACTCGCCTTCTGGAACGGACAAGGATGGCTGGAGTAAAGGAAGAATACTCAATCACGTACAATGGCCCAATCAGTAGGCTAAGTGCGGAAAATGCCCCGTAAAACTAACTAACTAACTAACTAACGGCCAATGTTTGCTACGGTAAGCATTTAGGGATGAAGAATCTTCTGAATAATTTGGAAGTGCTTTTATTAATTGGGTAGGAAAGGCGATTGTTTAGCCATTTCTTGGTTTTTTCTCAGTAGGTTTTATAATATAATATTTACAAAAGTATGCTGTAAGATTATTGAAGTGGTCCGACAAATGATTGCACGAAAACACAAAGGTTCACCTTGGTTATCTTTAATTAATCTAATTTTGACGGGTTTGGCCAAGCGCGAGTGACTCTACTTTCGAAGCCAAACGATCCTTGGCTAGAGTCCCGGAAAAGGCAGTTGTTTGTGTGATGTATATGAACATTTGTACCAAAGTACCTATGTATTGTATACACATATATATATATATATATATATATATGTGTGTGTGTGTGCGTGTGTGTAATACATAAATTTGTATACTCGTTACCGTAGTATCTGTTACACAATGAATGTAAAAAAAATATTATTATTTACATTATAAATCTGGCATAAATCAAATTCAATCATATCATATTACCTTCATCGTTGATAGTTGATTTTATTGAGTTACATGAAAAGATAAATGCATTTAATTCTTAGTATCCCATAATAAGGACTGTTAATGCGCTCTATGACAAAGACAAGAAATAGATTATTTTAAACTATCCAAATTACTTCATGAATTGTTCTATTATTTTATTATTATAACTAACTGACCTGGCCACACGTTGCCGTGGCTTACTTATTATAATTTGCAATATATTTTTTATTAAAAATCAGCAATAGCCCGCGCGATTGGCAGCCTTTGTGATATTGATTCGTTGTTGGGAGAAGTGGTGGGAGGCGCGTGAAATGCGCGCGGTACTGGACAGTACTTGGACATTGCAACATTACTTTATTTTTCTAAAATAAAAGTAGCCTAAGCTACTCCTTATTACATCAGCTACCTGCAAATAAAAGTCCTGTCAAAATCGGACCAGCCATTTCAAAGATTAGCCGGAACAAACAGACAGACAGACAAAAATTGTAAAAAATGTTATTTTGGTATATGCACCGTAAATATAGTCATATGCATGTAGTAAAAAACGGTTATTTCAATATTACGAACAGACACTCCAATTTTATTTATATATAGATGACGAGAAACTGTGATATAATACACAGTTTTAGTATCGTATTCAGGTATGCTAACGATCTTTGTGGGCGAGGAGCTTGCAAACTGGTTTTCATCGTGATGCCACTCGAAATACCCTGTTTGCCGGGTCAATGTAAAAAACGACCTTTTCATCCACAAACAATACAAAAATAGTTTGTTTTATACATTGATCCGGCCTTCGAGTGGTATTAACATGAAAACCGGTTTGAGAGCCACTTGATCACTGAGGTCGTCGATTACTTATATAAACCATTCAGGAATCCACTGAAATACACACAATAATTTCATTAAAATCGATCGAGCCACTTGAGACAGAACATAAACGATGCAAAAACATAATTATAGGTGGTTCCATCTTAATCGATTGTTTAATATTCGAAAAATATTACTTTCGATGTTGAAGGTAGTTAGCGTTCAACATTGGTGGAACGATACTAGGTCATAGTAGAAGTTGAAATACGTTTGTAAAATTCGACACGTTTGCCAGCGTCTCGGTAGCTCAGCGATCAGAGCAGTCGCCCGGATAGCGAAAGGTCGTGGGTTCGAATCCTACCTGAGGGCTCGGAGGCTTGGTTGTTTTTTACACACGTATTTTATATTAATATTAGGGCTCTTGAAGTCAAAACTATAACTGATCCACTTAATTGGTTTTATTAAAATACCAAGCGATTGCATTACACAGTAAGAACACATAAAAGATGGAGGAATAGTGCTGCCATCCAGCCATGATTAAAATTTTCAATTAACAAGTTAACATTTTATATCTTATAGAAATATTGCATTGTGAATGCAAAAAATTAAATAAAAAACATAACGATGTAATGAAGAATTTTATGAAAAAATATTGTCTATCGTCTTTTCATTTCTGTCACATCCCGCCATGTACTCTCCGTTCATTTAATTTTTGTTATTGTATCCAATTTTATTTACTTTTATTCTTAGCCTTATTATTTCTTTGCTCTTTACTTACCTACACATAATAAAACAGCAAATAAGCACAAAAGATATGACACAATATTTTCCACAATGAGTATTAACATCCCTGTGTTCGTCGTATAAACATTAATTTTCGAATTGTTTGTATGCCAAATACAATAATAGTATTGTCTCTTGACGTTCATTGTTTTCTTCTCCTGCTCAAGTTTGATACGTTAAAGAAAATAAAATAATTATACTAGATTTAAAAAATCTAAAAATCCCACGTTTTTCAACTATTACTAAGAGGAGATTTTAAAGAGATGAATGACATGCATTGATGCCGATTATTGTAAAGATGCGCCCCCACGATTTGAGTGGCCCCTCGCTTTGCCCCGCAGGGTTATTTTATTCTTTTTAGGACATTGAAAAACGTGGGATTTTTAGATTTTTTAAATATAGTATAATTATTTTATTCTTTTTAATTATTAACTCAACGAAGTAACCATGTGTTACGCAACAATCGGATAAGCCCCATACAAAAGTGAAAGTTGCCGAAAGTGGACCTGAAAGTGCATCTGGAAAGTTGAAAGTTGCTTTAGAGTGCATTGTCATCGGGTTCTGAACTATCCTGAAAGTTTCAGCTTTCTAGCTTATCGGAAAGTGCCTCAAATTTAAGTTGCAAGATTTTGCCCGGACAGACAAACAAATAAGAAAAGTGAGATAAGAAAAACGTGGTAAAAAAGGGGATGTTTTAAATTAAAAGTTTTATCAGTGATTTCGTCGTCTACTATATATTAATTGTGGGATTTATAGTTCTGTAATATTGAAAATAGAAAATCAGGAAAACTGATCATGAAAATTTGACGTTTGACGGCGTCAATATCATTATTGATAATAATTACCCTCTAAGCGTTAATCGCTCTTCCCGTCGCGAAAGTACTTACTAAAATTGCGTGGCTGCGTCTCGGTATATTCTCATACATGCCTATATATATTATCAATAGGGTTTACAGTTTCCTTGTTTACCGATCGCAGCCTATAAAGCTTAAAGTATCTACAAGGTCCAAAATGACCATGCCATATGGTGTCTGGTAAAGTAAAGTAGCATCAAGCCTCAATACTTAAGGATCGTAGAAGTTGTCACATCATCTAGACAACAAAATTGACAACAGGATTTTCCTGACTATGGACTTTTACTGTGATTTCCAACCTGAAATCGTAAAACCCTTTCATTTCAAGAGGAAGCCACCGTCCAGCAGTCTTTTTTGAGCTGAGAGGATGATGATGATGAAATAAAAGTAAATAAAAATAAAACCATATAGGCATCTTATAATTATATATATTTTTTTGTAAGAAGTCATACTAAAAACCAAATTCATCATTATTTTCCGCTCTACATTCTAAGTTTAACCCATTAGAGGTCAAATAAAAAGTGCTAATAATTTTTTATAGTTATTATTATTTTCTTATTGAAATAAGACCAAAAAAGCACAAAGTACAAGAAAAAATATAAAATTAGTTGTTTTCATGAAATTACAGAGGTGTACTCAATTGAGTACACTGACCGCCTAAGGATGAAAATTTTCGACACATGCTTTTTCGACACAAAGTGTTTTTAGACACTTCTTTTATTGCCAGCGCACTCTTGAATGTCAAAGGTCACATCGCAGCTGCTTATCAGTTTTGGCGGGGTTGTGTCCAACTCCATCTTGAGGGTGGCCTTCGAATATTGATGCAGCCTGGCGCGATTTTCTTTGTTCATCCTGATATAATAGTAGCGTGCGATATAACGATGGAACATGAGTTGATCCATAGGATGATCATTACTCATTACATGTAAACGCCAGGAATTAGCAACAGCCATGTCTAACATGCAGATAAATAACACCCACCACCACTTTTTTACCATGAACAGTAATTCTATATTATAATGAGACAGACTGAGTTCATCCACACCTCCCATATTTTTATCGTTAGTTTGGAATAAAAGTGGTATTGCTACGTCTATCTTCTCCTTCTTTATTGGACACCGTCGTTTTTCAGTCCCTAGCGGTTCAATGGTGTAGTAATTGGTTGCCATGGAACACACACTGTTATCTTTCCACCTTACCAATAAAAATTCACCTTCCTTGTCAAACCTGTAGTCATAAGTGGCATGTTCTTTCTTCTTCATTTTCTTTGCGCTAATCAGCGGACAGTTCTTCGTTCTGTTTTCTCGTTGAGGCCCTTCAGTTCTTCACAAATAGCACTGTTCTTGTTAGAGACATCGGAAGCACATTGAAGAGTATGAAGGGGTACATTTCCGCCAGGTTGGATTCGGGTTCGGAGTAGATTGGCTGTTAGCATCTAGTCGTCTTCTTTTTGACGCCAGCGGTTCATCATCACTATCGTCGTACTCTTTATTTTTGTAACCACTATCCTCTCGATTCATAAATACCCCAATAGTGCCAGATACGTCGTGTGGTATGAAACATACCGTCATATTCTCATCTATACCTTCCTCTTCATCAGTAAAGCACTTAGATCAGGTGGTATGATAGTGAAATCACATTCATCATCATCATCGCTATCCTGTAAAACGGCTTCAATAGCTTCTTCAAGCCCCTTATAGCTCTTTTGAGCAGACAATTTCCTTTTATTTATTGCAAGGAATCTGAAAAAATAGCAGTTATTTAACTTACGTATGTTGTCATTGTACTCAATCGAGTACAGTAACATTTATGTGACCCTAGTTTTATTGAAGTTATAAATAATTAAATATATTGTTCTTTATAACTTCCTCTGATCTAATATTATACCAATGTAATGAAAAAAATAACTTATAAGCAGTATTTATTTAAGATAATAAGAAATCATTTACTTACCTCCACTGTTTCGGTGACACAACTTCAACTGATTCTTTTTTTTTTTTAAAGTCACACTACCCGCGTAATCTATAACAATATACTTGAACAGTGTTATGCTGAAGTAAAATAACAACGTAACCCACGTAAACTTTATAAGATCTATAATTTACACAGAGGGATATGGCTGTACTCAATTGAGTACAGTGACTTCTAATGGGTTAAACACAGGTAATCTACGGCATACGTGCTTTTCTTGCACGTCGCTTCATACTTTTATTTAAATATATAATAATAAAGGTAGTTTACCAACAATCATATTTGGTAACCTTATTTATTTGTATAGGAGTTCAATAGGGCTGTGGTTAACGCATTCGGTTTACGACTGCGAAGGTAAAGCGCACGAACGCTCGTTTAAATCACCGTAAATGCTGGGAAATCAGATTATTACTTTTGAATCGATTCAAACGTGCCTACGCGGCTTTACAATCGAGCTTCGAACGCACTTCACGCGCACGTTTATATAGGTTTGCAGGCGCATTTGAATCGATACAAACGTAACAAACTGCTTTTAGGGCTTTAACGGTACTGCAAACGATCGTTCGTGATTGCTCGTCGTCCTTCAGCGCATATAAAATATGTCGTGTAAATGCGGCGTTAGATTCCAAAAAAAATAATGTTTCAAAACACTCATCCACTTCCCACTTCCGCAGACATAACACATTTGAATTGAACAACTTTTTACGGTTTTTTGCACATAATTTATTTTTAATCCTGACTTTCGACTCCTTTAGAGTTATGTTTAGTCTTTCTAATACCAAACAACCTCCCATGAATATTAAATAATTTACTTTTATACAAACTTTTACAAAAACATGTAAAAAAGTTGTAGATAAAAATAATTCATAAGTTGGATTTCATCCGCCTAAATGGACCAAAAATGAAATTTTATCCTGATATCTTTTGTTGAAAACATATTTTGTAATAAACTTGGTGAAACCTTATAAAAAGGGGTCAAGAGCCGAAAAAAATCTCGTTTTAAGATATTACAGAAATCGTATATCTCTTTGACATAGTGCATGTAATAAAACAGTACGTTAATAAATACTATAAAGATGTCTTGCATAATAATCTGACTTTGAATAACTATGGTATTAAAGAAAAAAAAACATTGATATAATATAAATAACATCCAAAATAATAGTAATTCCTACATACCATACCAAGTAGCCTAGTTCAATGTAAGTACACATAGATAGACATATTATATGTATATGATAAGAAATATTCATAGAAACATATTTGTATAAATAATCTTTATGCTTACTCTTTATCTACTTTATTTCATTGTCACATGGTATGTTTTATTAAAATGGTAGTTATATTTTATTGTAAATGTGATACCCTATGATGTGTGTAAGAGTAAATTTGCAATTTAAAAACCTTCATACGATAACATAATAATATAAATTTACAAAGGCATGTTTTATTTACACAACATAAACTATTATTATCAATGATATACACTACGATGACCTACTTCCGATACTTGAACTCGACCCGTCCATAAGTTAGGCAAATCGCTACCCTTGTACTAAACGGTCGACAAATCAATTTTTCTTTATAAATAATAAGTATATAATATATAACAAGTATAAAATTATAAATTATGATAAAGTATAAAATTGCTTATGAGCATAGCTGTGCAATGTAGCGTCTTTTCTTTGTAATTAATATTTAAAAGTGATAAGACCTCCTAGATTATTAGATAGTAATCGCTCAGCTATAAGAACTTCATTTGTGGCACACAAATTAATGATGTACCTACTATATATTGGATGTTAATTTGACTATAAATCAGTATGGTTATCAAGTACTGTCACTTCCTCTTCATTCCACAAAAGCTACTAAGTACTATTACACTTCTTAAAGATATTATATACATAAATATTCATGACTCAACCATTTTAACCTCCGCAAATGGTTCCTTCACACAGGACGTTATCGGAACGATTTATTAAACAGTTATTGAAAATGGCTACGTCACATATGGGGTCTTACTCTTGGATCCATTATCATCAATTTCCTCGAGCGATTTGTGACATTACGCATTTTTATGATGAGTAATATCTAGATAAAAATATAGATTATATAGATATAATATACGATGTCCGGTAACAGCTGTGTCAATTTTGTTGTATCTTTTATATCATAGTAATAATAATTATTTCATTCACACTAATTATCCTAGCCCAACATAAGTACTATTAGGCTTCTGTTATGGATACTAGAGTAAAGGAGGGTCTGGAACAATAGCAAGCAATTTTTATAATTCTTTCTATATTTAATTAACAATTATTGTATTTAATTGACATACAGTACAGACTCCTGTCATACTGTTGGTGAATTTGGATTACATATTTGGTTTACAATATACTCGCTAAAATCAGAGGTTCGTGTAACTTTATTTTTACACAAAGAAATTGCCAAGTATTGGATATAAGTACAAATCGACACAAACATGTTCGTCTTGCAGAAACAGTCGGAAACAATAAATAAAATGGTATGCATTATCTAACAATATTTATAACTACATCTCAAGGTAGGATTTTCACTTTTTTACCTTCATACTTTGGTATGTTTGGTAAGCTTAAAAATAAGTTAAGAAGATCCGAAATATCGTTACAAACATTAAATCTAAGTTCCAAGTTATAAAAGAATACAGTCAAATTAAACTCTGTTACTTCCTTGAGGACTGTAACCACTCGTTGGTAACAGAGTTGCGTGAACAGAGTGGTAAATTTTACATTCCATGAGACAGAAGCCATAGAGTAAAGCGTAATGGTAATTTTTTTCTTTTATATTTATGATATTAGGTCTTTTCTTATACCTATAAAATTGTCGTTTTTCATGTAATAAATGAAGCGTATTTTTTCTATATTTTTTATTTCTATTAATCAAACGATCTTATAAAATATGGCAAGTGGATCTAAGTTTTATTATAACTAGCAATTTAAAGAGATTCTAAGGTTAATTAAATGTGGGTGGAGTGCTTGCTGCAGACAAATTATATATTTTTATTGTCCGTTGTTAGAAATAAAATTATTGTTTATACTATTTTATAGGCGTTCGTACCCCAAATGGAAAAAACCTTATAGATTCACCTCTTTGTCCGTCTGTCTATCCGTCAAGACCCTTTTTCTCAGAAACGCGTTGAGGTAACACGTTTCAAGTTTATAAAAAATACTAAAGTCTACAATACCATTTATGCAGTAAAAAAAATTCTTTGTCAATGCAAATAAAAGATACTACTATTTATGCCGCATATTTTGATATAAGAAAGCGAAACATAACTGTGAACCTAGAATTATGATTTTTTATAAATAGCAATACAATAGTGGTACACAATTATTTAATTTATTAACCTATATCTATATATTTGCATTAAAGATTTAAGGCACTTCTAGAACTAAGCTTAAGTGGAAAGCAAACTCGTAATATATCAACTATTTAAAGGGGCCAAAAACACTAACAGGTCTGCGATAGTTGACCTGAGAGCGTGCGGAGTGGAATCACAGAGATTCATTTCCGTACTCATCACTCGCTGTTCAGTCGAGTCAGTTAAGACCCTTCTGATGGCAACGAGGTAAACGTTTTGAGACGACCTTATAGTTTCGTCGCACATCAGACGTTCGCGCGATCTAAAATAGTACAGCGCCATCTAGCGGCGATCTAAGCAAACTCTTAAATTTAGTTCGGCTAGTTTATAGTTTTACATGTAAGGTTATAAACAATAACCTTATAGGACAAAATAGCTATAATTATAGCTTTTAAGTATATTATGTTACTATCTATGTAGGTAAGTAACAAAAAAATTTAAATTATTTTTAAATAATCGTTATTTACGACACAATAAAGTTTAATCGATTAAAAATTTGAATGAAACTATGGTTTATGTATTGTTTGGGGCAAAAAAACAATAGATCCGACTTTAAATATCTTGTTGACCTACTAGTTTTACGATAAAAGTTGTTTTTTATACTCAAAAAAGTGTATGAGATAAGATCTATGTTGATCACCATGGTGATAGTAATTTTATGCGATATAGTTTTCTGGCAATATATATAAGGTCTTTACTTATGACATTGCCGTTTTTCATGAAATAAATGAAGCGGATCTTTTTCTATAGTTTTTATTTCTATTAATCAAAGTTATCACCCATGCAGTTAATGCATCTTTGCCAACGCATTGGTAGCTTATTGATGCCCTTTTTGAAGAAATCAGCTGGACGGGAGGCAAGCATATTGATTTTTTTTTCCCGCCTAGAAGTTATCCAAATTCTGGAAATGTAAAAGTCTGTAGGCGCAAGGTCTGGTTAGTACGGCGGATGCCGGAGAACTTCCAACCCCAGCTCTTGAAGCTTGGAGACCGTCTGCTGTGCAGTATGAGGTCGCGCGTTGTCGTGCAGGAGCAGTGGTGCCGAACGATTGACCAAATCTGGTTGGAGACGTGCGAGCTTCTCCATCATTGTGTTCAGTTCTTCACAGTACACAATCTGCAGTAATGATCGTCCCATTTGGTAAGAAGCTGTGATGAATTACACCCGCGTTAGACCACCAAACAGTGACCATCACTTTTCTTGAGGTAAGTTTTCGTTTAGGGCAATGTTTGGGTGCTGAACCAGGGTCCAACCAACTTGCTGAGCGCTTACGATTGTCGAACAGGGTCCATTTCTTGTCACAAGTAACAATGGGGTTCAGAATTCCTTCATTTGTATGCCTGTTGAGCAGCGCAAGTCACGTCTCGACATGTACTTCGCGCTGGCGATCATTGGGTTCGTGGGGGTACCCATTTGTCAAGCTTTTTTACCTTGCCAATTTAACGCAAATGAACCAATATTGTTTTGATGCTAATGTCGAAAGCTGCTGCTAATTCAGCCGTAGATTGAGTTTCATCAGCTTCCACAATCGCCTTTAATTCGTCAAAGTTTTCGGACCACGGGGTTCATTTTTCGAGTCAATATTTCCAGAACGGAAGCGGGCTAACCAATAACGGGTGGTGCATTCGTTTGTAGTGTTCGCTCCGTAAACGTCGTTGATGTTGCGTGCCGCTTGTGCCGCTTTGCTGCCACGACGGTACTCATACTCCATAATTACTCGAATTTTAACTTAACCATGACGACAAAAATGTTGGAATGCGTTGAAAACAAAACACTTACTATTTAACAAATCACGATTTACGAAAAAAGAATTCCTTATTTTTAAAATAAAATTAATTTCAAATTATAATTATCAGCCAAAAAAAAAATATGATTTGAAATGACCAGTATGGCAGAACAGCAATTTCATAGGTAAAGACCTATTATTTACTTGTTCGACTATGCTTGCTAACGATTATGATATTAAACTATGTTTAACAATTTTTCAGTTGCATAATAATCCAAACACACGAGCCAATTGGTTACTGCTTTTTACACGCTACCCTGACGAATGCATAAATGGAAAGAGCGGAATTCAGTACATTATATAGGAATGATCCGATACAGCCAAAGAATCTCTGAGTTAAACGACTTTTACAAACATGCACGCGGCAAACTCTTTGTTCACGACGACGGTCTTCAAATTTCTTTGGTTCATATATTAGACCAGTGTGCTTTCTTATAACTATGTTTAGAAAAACTAGCTGGTGCACAGTGAGGACCTTTCAATCTTTGTATAAATCCGCGGTAGAAGATAGATATAGGAAACCTAGATTGTCCATAGAGATACCATAAATTCGAAGAAAAATGTACAATTCAATGAAAAAAAAAATATGCTACTTAATTGATTACTCGTTTGCATTCAGCAAAAATCATGCTATTGCCAATCGCAATTTTTGGCATAATTTTACCTATATTCACTTTAGTAAGTAAGACTGTAATCACTGTAAAATGCAAGTATTTTGTGAAATTATTTCACATTATTTGACAATTTCAGTCTGATTTATAACAATTAAACTGGTGATCTCGAAAGATTTTTTCTTTCATATTGGCTAAGATGACCAGAATGTCAGTAAAATAAGTAAGTGCTGCTCTTAATCTATTCTATTCTATATTTATCTGTACTGATCTCAAAATAAATCGTTAAAAGTTCTTCTCGGGTACGAAAAATGAAAAATGTATTTTATAATATTATTAAAGGTTCGACTTAAATCGTTTCTGTAAGCGCTGCAGTTTTAAGTGGAAGATCAGTAGAGTCAAGCTTGAAGTATGCTTGCAAAACTTGAAGAGCTTTTGAACTATATGTAATAAGCTTCAGTGGTTGCTTATCATTAGAGTAGGGCACCCGGTGAGAAAAAAAATTATAGAATGTATATTATACTATAATGAATATCCATTTCCATATTTTTTACCCAGCCAATTTTAATTTATATCGGGTAAAAATTAAAAGTATTTTTTTTTTTCAAATTAGTATAACAATATTATATTAGGTATAATATTTTATCACGTAATGAGGTCAAACAAACAATTTTGAAAACAGAGAACAACAAAACAAAAGACCGCATAAAACCTAAAAATAGGGCGGCCCATCTTTTGTATTACAATATTCTTTTAATGCAAATTTTACATTCTGGATTCGTTAAAAGTTTTTTCCAAAGTTGGTGAGGCTCGGGCTTAAGGCGGTGTGATTTTTTTTTTTTGGTTATGATTAATAGGGACTTCTTACAATATTAGTATTCTGGTTTATTTTTTATTTCAATAGAAAGACTTCTAGAGAATTTTTAATCGTTAATTTACCTATGGCGTTTACTTTTTTGAGTTTTGATAAAATCTGCAATATATTCAGATATATTTTGTCGATTGGGCTTCATTTTTATTTCTACCTAGGTAATTAATTTTTATGAAGTGGATAAAAACCGCCCATTTCTATTTATCACCAAAACTGGTTGAATGCTTCTTTGTTAAACGATAAAAAGTTTTAATAATGGTATTAGCACACACATTTAAATTTGGGACGTACACTTATGGAAATATAAGTTAATTAAGATTTTCAAGACAACGATTCAAGGTGATCCACCGTTCTTTAATATGAATAATGTACCTATCACAACTTCCTTCAAGTTTAGAGCTTAAGAAAATTTGATAATCCTTCCGTCCATTATTCATTTAGTTTAGCCTTTGTAGCTATTTCAGAAGTATTTTAGCAGTATTCTTAAAGTAAACGTCAACAGTAATAACTCTTCGCGATGTGCAAGATGAGGGATTAACTTTGAAAATATATTTTCTATCCAAACGGGCGGCGTTATTCCAAATTACATGAAGGGTACTCTAATTAAGTTAATTCTTTGAAAAATATAATGGGTAAAAATCAAGATAAATCTATAATCTAAGATCACAGTAGTTTGTGTGTATGTCTGTCCGCTCTTATTCCCGCTATTTTTCCATTGTATCAATAACGTTACCGTAGCAACGCGTTAACCACAAGTAGTTCGTCTATCGGACGCTAGATGGCGTAAACGTAAAAATATTTAATATTAGAAAAAATTTAAAGAATTTTGTCCACCCGTGCGAAGCCGGGACGGGCCGCTATTTAGACAACCATGTACCATGGATGTTATGTAAGGGATACAAAGCATAAATAATTATTTACACAACCGTAACTCAGAAAGAAACACTTCTGCTTATCATACAAATATACTTTCCTTCCAGGATATAAACTCAAGACCAGTGACTACTGGTTCAAGACAAAAACCATTCGGGATATTTTTTATAACATTTAATTATGGTGAGTTGATAGTGAAAGAAAGTATTTGCCGCTTCGTTTAAGAACTTATTGTTTTCTTGTTTATGAACAGTTATAGTGAAACTTATTCACTGCCACATGTGGTATAATTATGATAATATAAAAAAGATGCCTATACTAAAACATGTCACTCTAAGGGCATTTTCATAATACTTTAGACATGCCAGAAACATTTTTGCAAATATAAAACTATTCATCCATCCATATATAATTTAATTACTTCACATGACATAGGTATGTTCCACGCTTGTGAAAAGTAATCAACCTTTGCCAAGGTTATTTTACATAAAATACTACCTCCATTATTCGGGTGCAATTCGATTCCCCTAAAATAATAGGTTCTAATTTCATTTGGTACTCTAATTACTTGGCCTAATCTGATATACATTTCAGGTTAAGTTAGTTGAGATATTTTTTAACTTTCATTTCCATTATTAGCAAGCAAGCTATATCAATTTTGCCAAAAAAATGTGCGCCGAATGACAAATAAAGCTAAAAACAATCCGGCAATCCAATACATACCTTAATTATTCTTCTGCGTAACATAAGCCATCATTAAAACCTACCAGTCCGCAATATGCATAATGACAGATTATGACCAATTCAACCAATAATGTTTATTCCCATTGTAGCGTCCTGGTGTACCGGTGACAGTAACACGATTAAATCTCGACGTGATTGACTCACGGGACTCAAACCATGTTGCCACGCAATCATCCTCGTCCCCATGTTACATAATATATGCGTTTTAGCTGTCTATAAATTACCGCATAAGACATTTTATGTAATATGTTTTATGTTAAAGTATGCATCAGTAACGTGGCTTTGATTGAATCCTAAATATGAACACAGTTCTGAAAAATGAAGAGTGAACTAAATATATAGTACAATGAATTATACTAGATTTAAAAAATCTAAAAATCCCACGTTTTTCAATGTCCTAAAAAGAATAAAATAACCCTGCGGGGCAAAGCGAGGGGCCACTCAAAACGTGGGGGCGCATATTACTAAGAGGAGATTTTAAAGAGATGAATGACATGCATTGATGCCGATTATTGTAAAGATGCGCCCCCACGTTTTGAGTGGCCCCTCGCTTTGCCCCGCAGGGTTATTTTATTCTTTTTAGGACATTGAAAAACGTGGGATTTTTAGATTTTTTAAATCTAGTATAATTATTTTATTCTTTTTAATTATTAACTCAACGAAGTAACCATGTGTTACGCAACAATCGGATAAGCCCCATACAAAAGTGAAAGTTGCCGAAAGTGGACCTGAAAGTGCATCTGGAAAGTTGAAAGTTGCTTTAGAGTGCATTGTCATCGGGTTCTGAACTATCCTGAAAGTTTCAGCTTTCTAGCTTATCGGAAAGTGCCTCAAATTTAAGTTGCAAGATTTTGCCCGGACAGACAAACAAATAAGAAAAGTGAGATAAGAAAAACGTGGTAAAAAAACGTGGTAAAAATCGATAAACTTATATATTAACTAATATGCCAAAATAACCCTACTTAAGGCATACTGCCAAACCTTCTACACCTGAAGCTTGTGGAGTGGTTACACGTAGAAGACTTATAATGCACTTTGCGTGCAGTATAATAATGCCTTCAGGATGTTATTGGCCCTTATTCGGCGGCGCATCAGCTATGTTCGCCGTAGCTAGGGTTCATGGTTTTCACAGCATCATAAGAAAACGAATAGCTTCAATAATGCGCAGATCACGGGAGAGCTCAAACGCAGTCCTGAAGGTATAGGAATACAAACTTGACTGCCCCCTTCACATGCATTGGACTAGGATGCAATAAATTAAACTAATTTTATTTTTGTTTATTCTGTCACAATATTATTTTTACTAACATAGGGTGCAAAGTGCTTACTAAAATTTATATGGATTTTGTAAAAG
This sequence comes from Calamotropha paludella, assembly GCA_927399485.1. NCBI lineage: Eukaryota > Metazoa > Arthropoda > Insecta > Lepidoptera > Crambidae > Calamotropha > Calamotropha paludella. The sequence continues at coordinate 10,193,777 of OV656826.1, read as the reverse complement.
ATCTGAAATAAATGTATTATTATTTTTTTATTGTTATTATTATATAAAAACGATTATTAGAGTATCTTATAAGAATAAAAAAATATATGTAAAGAAATTATTACAACAAAATAAAACAAGTGGTTGTAGGTGTCAAGCAGGATACCAATCCATATACCTTGCTACCCAAGCTAGTACTCTTCCAATTAAGCTATCGAGACCTTCAGAGACCCATCGAGTTTTCCCAAGTATTTCTTAAGTTGAATTTGAAATGCAAATACTTTATAATAAGTAAATATTATAAAGTATTTGCATTTCATAAGAATCTTTAATATTTCTTTATTCTTCTTTATTCTTTAATAAGAATTAGTAATAATAATTACTAATTCTTATTAAATTTTATTTATTTTAAGGAAGATTCACAAGTACATAGGTATACCGGTATGAAGTGAGCGTTTTTTTGGTAAAATGAAACACTAATTTTGAATGGGAAAGTAAAAAGAAAATATTCAAAGTATTGACTATAGTTTTCTACACATCTTGACCACCTTTCTTGTAATTTATGGACACCACGCCAATATAAATGTTCGTCTTTTGAAGCGAACCAATTAGACACCCAATTTTCGAATTTTCGTAGGAATCCAAGTGCTGCTCAGTAAATGCGTGGCCCATCAATGAAAACCAATGGTAGTCGGAAGGAGCCAACTCTGGTGAATACGGCGGGCAGGGTAGCAGCTCCCAGCCAAGTGCTTTGATTGTATCCTGAACCGGTTTTGCTTTGTGTATAGGTGCATTGTCGTGTAACAATATTACTTTGCCGTGTCTTCTGGCCCATTCAGATCTTTTTTCGATCAATTCATGGTTCAAATTGATCATTTGGTGTCTGTAGCGATTAGTATTAACAGTTCCACCGCGTTTTAGAAGCTCATGATATACCACACCTTTCTGATCCAACCAAACACGCAGTATTGTCTGCTTGCCGAATCGATCTGGTTTTGCAGTCGATGTTGATGGTTGTCCCGGATGAACTCATAATTTTTTGCGTTTAGGATTCTTAAAATAAATCCATTTTTCATCGCCAGAAGCAATTCGATGCAATACTGATTGTCTTTCTTGTCTTTGAAGCAAAATTTCACAAGTGTTTTTTCGGTTTTCCACTTGTCTTTCATTCAATTCCTGTGGCATCCATTTTCCACACTCTTGGACTTTTCTCATAGCTTTTAAATGGCCAGAAATTGTTTATTGTGCAATGTTTAACATTGCTGCCATTCGTTTTTGACTAGAAGTATCATCTTCATCCAATATTGCTTGCATTTCGGCGTCTTCAAAGTTTTTTTATGGTTTTCCACGTCCTTAATTTCTCACATCAAAATCATTATCTCTGAACCATTCAAACCAGCTTTTGCATGTTGTTTCTGATAGAGCATGATCACCATAAGCCTCAACAAGCATTCGATGCGACTCTGCAGCACTCTTCTTCAAATGAAAACAAAAAATTAATGCTTTCCGCAAATCATCACTTTCTGATACGAAATTCGACATTTTAACACGATGAAAAAAAAATATGTTATTTGTTTAGAGACATTATGTATATTAAATATGTTAGACAGATGTCATTGCAACCAAACAACAAAAAATTTAAGGCTCGTTCACAACAAATGTTCATTAACGACACATTTGTATCTTAACGCTCACTTCATACCGGTATACCTGGTATATAATATTCTTTAATTTTTTTCTATATTAATATTTTTCCGTTAGCGCCATCTAGCGTCCGGTAGCCGAACAACTTGCGATTAACGCGTTGCTATGGTAACGCATATACAATGGAAAAAGCGCTGGAAAAAGAGCGGACAGACAAACACACAAACCACTGTGATCTTAGATTATAGAATTATTTGGATTATACATATGTATATACATTTTTTTTTTGACGACCGTTTGGTGCAACGGTAGCGATCCTGCCTTTCGCACCGGCGGTCCTGGGTTCGAATCCCGGAAGGGGCGGATGTTTTTATGATGAATACTAGCATTTGTACCCGCGTCATGGATGTTTATATATATTTCTATGAATATTTATTATTTATGTATGATATATGTAAGTCTATCCGTTACCCTAGTATCCATAACACAAGCCTTAAAGTGCTTACTTTGGGCTAGGTTAATTGGTGTGAATGTAGAAAATATTTATTTATTTATTTATTTATTTTACATAATATAATATACATAAAGATTTCCATATGAACAGAAAATTAAATGTATTTCTTTTTTATATTAAAGATGTCGAAAATGTTTTCTACTCACTTTGAGCACTTGAAAGCTTAAGTGTGAAAAGTTAATACTCCTAATGGTGAAAAGACGCAGGAGCAGTGCAAATGACAAACGTTAAAATGGTGCATAGATGAGAATCAATGCATTACGTCATATATCGAGTCACATCTATTCGTATAAGTATTAATGTATACAAGTTCCTTTGCAGAATAGTCGGATTGCGGTTTTCTAGCACAGATATCTAGAGTGGAGAAAATACTTCGCTGCAAGAAGCAAACACGTGCTGTTCCTACGATATTGAATACTTTCTCAAACATAGGACAATAATGATGCATTTATTGAGCCTTTATTAGAGTGCTACTATGCCGCCGCCTTTTCGATAAGTTCTATCCTGAATCGTCATATATTTTTATAACACCTTTGCTTGTAAAGCTGATATAATTGCACCGGTTTTAAATATGTAAAGCGGGTCATAACAAACGCGTGTGTTACCAAAGCAAATAGTTAAGTTAGATAGGGTAGATGTTTGTATGATGAATACGAGCATTTGTACCTAAGTCATGGGTGTTTATATATATTTCTATGCATATTACATATCTATGTATCATATATGTATGTCTATCCTTTAGCCTAGTATCCATAACACAAGCCCTAAAGTGCTAATTTTGGGCTAGGCTAATTATGTGTAATAAATATTTATTTATTTTATCTACGTATCATTTGAATAATTGTAATTTCACTAACTGTTTCAATAATTAAAAATGAAAAAATATTAAATGTTTTTTTTTTCTGTTTCCTCGCAAATGTGTTATAAAACGTCGTACGATATACGTGCGTATTGGTTATAACATGCTCGGCTCAATTACGCCCTCGCCTTCGGCTCGGGCTGAAATTCCGCCTCGCATGTTGTAACCGTCATAATATCGTAATGTACTATTTCTTTATATAGCCATAACACTATCCATTCAAATGTTCTGCCGTCCATTAGCTTGCTAAACCTCAGAGGTTCGATTTTGAGTTTTAAATGCCAGCGTATGTAAAAAATTTACTTTCTGTGTAGGAATCATATTTCAATTATTACTTGTCGTTTTTGAGCTAAAGGTAAATATAATAGGTGTAATTATAACTAAATAACACGTAATCTGTAACACGTATAACCTCCTAACAAATAAAATAGTGTTTAGCGATAGTTTTAATGTATTTAAGAAAAAAAAAATTGAATAGCTTTGGCTAGTCATGCTTTGTGTTAATCATTGTGTTTTATTTATTTTTATTATAATTTTGTGTGTAACTGTATTTTTTTTAATGTAATGTGCTTTATTTTTTTATGATGATATTTGTAATTTGTTTCCCAATAATGTCTAATGAATTTTTAATTTTATTATTAACTTTTTAATTCATTCTTTTTTATATTTTTGTTTATATTTCTGATGATGATTGTGTAATATAATGAATGTTATGTACGCCTTAACTATGGTGCATATCGGACAAAAACAATGTATATTTAATTAACAATGTATTAATATGTACCATGTGGCAGTACTGATTAAATAAATAAATGAATATATACTATCGTTTTTCGCTCATATCTCAAAAACTTGAGTGAGTGTGATGTTCAGCTGTAATTATTTTAAACACTGCTATTAATCATGCTGTATATTCATTAATAATTATGGTACTAAATCAATAGATAAATGATCATAAGTATTCAGTCAGCAGCACATGCATATGGGTCTGTTTGTATGTGGGTGTGTTTTTGAAAGAATACAACTAAGAAACAAGAAGTTTTAAGTAGCTCTGGTCTGGTTATAAATAGCAGCATCCACAAAGACGCCTGAGGACGGCTATATTATCTCTGTAATCCTCTGCTCGCCTGTACCAAACATTTTAATGGCTGTTTCTAAAAAAAATTGTTGGCATACAAATTCATATGGTTCTTAATGTTATGTTAATTATTTTTGTTGTTTTTTTTTAAACGTAATGTTTAACGATTTCGAAGAATCTTGGATTCGATAGCTCCTGAAAAATCATTATTTTAGAAACAACTGTGTTTGCGTATATTGAAACTAAAATCGTTACTACCTATCGTGTTTAATGTTCTGTGATTTTTATTTATTTTCTCATTATTTCGTCTTTATTGATGGCCAGTTTACGGGCGGGAGTGACCCTACTGTCGTAGCCAAACGATCCTGGGTTCGAGCCCCGAAAAAAATAGATGTTTGTGTGATAAGTATAAACATTTGTATCTGAGTCATGGAAATAATTTAAATACCCGTGACTCTATCCGTTACCCTGGTATCCATATCATAAGCCTTATTGGTGTAGATCTAAGAAATGTTATGTTATTTTTATGTTTTGAAAACAATATTCAATTATTTAAGTTTCCAGAGGTATTTTAATTATATAGTAGTAGATTACCATTTACTTTTACTAAAATATTCATTGTCAGTGTCTTAACCCTTTCCGTGCCAGCTACGAGAATACTCGTAGTGCGTTACTGTAACATGGTGCCGACTACGAGTATGCTCGTGGATTTTTTGGGCATCCTATACAAAAAAATATTTCTTGGCACTATAATTAAGATCGGTTTTTGTTCGAGAGTTTGGCATTAGGAATAAAACTACATTTTAAGTGTTCAAATAGTATTTTCGTAGCTGGCACGGAAAGGGTTAACTACTGTGACCACTGTGTGTACTTTGCGTGGGTTCGACGTCCAGTGTATAGGTGGGCGGTTATTATTCAATTTCACACTTAATGTTACAAGATTTGCAAAAAAACTTTGATCTTATTGAAGTAGGTCGGTCGAAAAGGTTGTTGGTTGGTTATAAAATTAATAGATAGTCAATCAAATGAAGGATCTGTCTTACTTAAGCGGTAGTTCGCCGCGATTTCAACAAACAATCCTTATTGTGCCATTATTAACTTATTCTTCAAGTTTACTTGAGAATACACTTCTATTCACAATTAATACTTGCCATGAAATATGATCTTAAGAATAAGTTGTATTTGTATATAAGGGCATAACTTAATTAAATTGCAAAAACAGTAAAAGGATAATCTTTAAGTAATCTTATCTAAATAATTTAATTTTATCGTACATGTTTTCTAAAATGAAACATTGGCAGACATTTGCATACAGCTTTTATAAATTTTTATTAAAGTAAAAGTTAATGTTCCGGATCAAATACGCAGCCCATTTATGTTAAGCGTCAATTAATAAATGTGTAACACATGTTGACCCCGATTCCGTTAACCAATTGGTGATGTATGCTCTGTATAAATGACCTTTATATTTACTTATACGTACAACCAACTTAGATCTTTGGTTTATGATTGATAGCATCTAAGTGTACTCAAGTTGTTAAGTGTAGTAACACTTAACAACTTGAGTACACTTAGTTGATGATGGTTTTACGTCGAGTAGTTATATACAGTTTCTACATCTAAAGAAGAAGATACTACTAGGATTTTTCTTTTTAATAAAAATGCCATTTGTGTTTTGTATGTTTGTCCCTTCTTGTATTTGGTAACGTGTGTAAATGTACTGTAATATAATAATATAACGTAATATTCTATCTATGTAAATTAAAATTTTAACCTCTCAGTTGCTAACGTCCAAGCAAGATAAACAATTTGTAAAAATAACATTTTAACGTACCTCGAATTCTTTGAATTATAGAAACTTTAGTCATACAATGGATCAAATAAAAGTTTATAATATCTTCCTTTAATAATTTTTCCAGTGTTGTCATACTTGAAAACGATCTGTAAATTTTGTAGCGTCGGACATTATTCTGTTTTAGTAAAAAAAAATGTTCAGCCAATTTTCAATGTAAAATTTGTAATTTTGTATTATTGCCCTTCTACAGGAAACAGACAAAAAAACATACTAAAGAAATATATTTCCGTCAAAGCTAAATAAAACCTTTGGCCATAAAAAGAACATATATCAACGTAACGTTTCGCACTTCCACAGAATATAAATCTGTAATGGACTCAACACATTATCTCTAATAATATATATTGCCTGAAAACTATATCGTATAAAATTATTATAACCCAGGTGATCAACATAGATCTTATCTCATACACAAGTTTTGTGAGTATGAAAAGCAACTTTTATCGTAAACTAGTAGGTCACCAAGATATTTAAAGTCGGATCTATTGTTTTTTGCCCCAAACAATACTTAAATCATTCATTTCATTCAATTTTTTTATAGATTAAACTTTATTGTGTCGTAAATAAATATTCTTTAAAAATATTTTTTTTTTAGTTATTTACCTACATACATAGTAACATAATATACTTAAATACTATAATTATCGCTATTTCGTCCTCTTTTATGTATTGTTTATAACCTTACATGTAAAACTATAAACGAGTCGAACCAAATATAAGAGTTTGCTTGGATCGCCGCTAGATGGCGCTGTACTATTTTAGATCGCGCGAACGTCTAATGTGCGACGAAACTATAAGCTAGTCTCAAAACTTTTACCTCGTTGCCATCAGAAGGGTCTTAACTGACTCGACTGAACAGCGAGTGATGAATAAGGAAATGAATCTCTGTGATTCCACTCCGCACGCTCTCAGGTCAACTATCGCAGACCTGTTAGTGTTTAAACTGACGCTGTTTTTGGCCCCTTTAAAAAGTTCATATATTACGAGTTTGCTTCCCGCTTAAGCTGAATTCAAGTATTGCTTTAATACAAATACATATATAGATATGGGTCAATAAATAAAACAATTGTGTACCACTATTGTATTGCTATTTATAAAAAAACATTATTCTAGGTCAACGAATATGATTGGTTATGTATTCCTTTCTTATATCAAAATATGCGGCATAAACAGTAGTATATTTTATTTGCGTTGACAAAGATTTTTTTTTAACAGCACAAATGGTATTATAGACTTGAGTATTTGTTATAAACTTGAAACGTGTTACCTCCACGCGATTCTGAGAAAAAGGGTCTCGGATAGACAGACGGACAACGAAGTGAATCTATAAGGTTTTTTTTCCATTTGGGGTACGAACGCCTTTAAAATAATATAAATAATAATTTTATTACCAGTTGAATGCAAATAACCTTTTGAGTTCAGATGAAACAACGGACAATAAAAAAAATATAATTTGTCTCCAAAACTTAGGTCGACTTGAAATTTTTTAAAAGATCGTTTTTATGTATAGGATTATAAAATACGTGTGTAAAAAACAACTACGCCTCCGAGACGCTAGCAAACGTGTCAAATTTTACAAACGTATTTCAACTTCTAGTATCGTTCCATGAATGTTGAAAGCGGTCAGAGCACTCGCCCGGATAGCGAAAGGTCGTGGGTTCGAATTCCACCTGAGGGCTCGGAGGCGTAGTTCTTTTTTACACACGTATTTTATATCTTATACAAATATTGCATTGTGAATGCGAAAAAAAAAACCATAATCGTTTTTATATGCTTAAAAAAGCAAACTGAAAGATAGCTACAAATAGACCTTTGATATTTACGATCTACGAGTATAAACAGATTTGAACCTTAAAAATTAGTGTAAATTGCGCGGGCGACAAATTTACAAAAAACAATATTTGGCTGAGATAATGAATATATATTTCAGTATAAATATTATACTAGCTTTTACCCGCGGCTTCGCCCACATTTTTTTTTCAATAAATAGTATCCTATGTTACTTGTAATACCGGTATATAATCGGTTTAGTAGTTTTTGCGTGAAAGCATAACAACAAAAAATTATACTAGATTTAAAAAATCTAAAAATCCCACGTTTTTCAATGTCCTAAAAAGAATAAAATAACCCTGCGGGGCAAAGCGAGGGGCCACTCAAAACGTGGGGGCGCATATTACTAAGAGGAGATTTTAAAGAGATGAATGACATGCATTGATGCCGATTATTGTAAAGATGCGCCCCCACGTTTTGAGTGGCCCCTCGCTTTGCCCCGCAGGGTTATTTTATTCTTTTTAGGACATTGAAAAACGTGGGATTTTTAGATTTTTTAAATCTAGTATAATTATTTTATTCTTTTTCGCTTTCTCGTATGTTTTTTTGTTGTTTGCTGAATTAAATCATAATCACACACTGCATTAATTAATCATGAACGCAGCAAACATATCGAGAGAAAGAAGTGACATAAAGTCTCATATAAAAGCGAAAGTGGCCGAAAGTTGTCGAAATTTGACCTGAAAGTGCATCTGGAAAGTTGAAAGTTGCTTTAGAGTGCATTGTCATCGGGTTCTGAACTATCCTGAAAGGTTCAGCTTTCTAGCTTATCGGAAAGTGCCTCAAATTTAAGTTGCAAGATTTTGCCCGGACAGACAAACAAATAAGAAAAGTGAGATAAGAAAAACGTGGTAATAAAAACTTACATTCACATTTATAATATTACTAGCGGCCCGTCCCGGCTTCGCACGGGTGGACAAAATTCTTTAAATTTTTTCTAGCATTCAATATAGCCTATGACACTCAGCAATAATATGTGCCTTTCTATTGGTGAAAGAATTTTTAAAATCGGTTCAGTAGATCCCGAGATTACCCCTTACAATTTAACAAATATACAAACGCACAAACTTTACTTCTTTATAATATTAGTATAGATAAGTAGGGATTATTAGGGATGTTCACCCTATGGCGTTTTCGACTATAGGAAAGCCAGAGGCTCAGCAATGGGAATACTACTAAGCTATTGACGTTGACTTTTGTAACCGTAACTTTTTCATCATATGGAAATGTATGTAAAGTCACCAACACTTTTCTCACCGTAACTTATTCATGTGTGTAAAGTCACCAACTTTTTCACGTCGTCGTTGCCTGCATCTAAACATCTTTATGGCCAGATAGTAGTGGAAAAATAGTCGCAGTGACAAGAATTTGCCGTGCGCGCCGGCTGTTACCCAGTGAGTCACCCGCGGCCATTTTGCAATTTTTTGCTCTATTGACAGTTCCGGGCCATAATGGTCTGGTCATTAAAATAATAATGTCTTAAAATTGTATAAATTGAATGTGACATGCCTCGATAAAAATACCCTCAAATAGATACCTAGATATGAAAAAGGCCAAAAGGAGACGAAAAAGTATTATGTTATGTAGCTACATCCTTTTTGCCATTAGGTAATGTATGACAATGTTTTTGAGAGAAATCAAGACTTGTGACTTTCAAGTCTTGACCCAAATTACGCATCAGCGCAATACTATAGTGGATTGTTTCTTACAAAGGTACCTATTATTATATCGGAAAGGTCGTGAGTGAAAAGGGCGACTGTTTGCTTAACAGTAGAGGTGTCCGGTTCCGTCCCATACGCCACTTACTTAACGTATCGTTTTACGGCCACTTAACTAAATCAACTTTGGTGACAGAAAACTAATTTCATTAAAGACTATTTTTGCCTTAGTCGACAAATAATGTTCTTCAGCGGCGCTTTTGTTTTTAACACTCAATAAAAGTGATTATAGAAGTAATTCTATGTACCTACCTACTTTAAGGCTGCGGCCTGGACGCCAGCGGGCGGCGTGGCCAGATTGCTCGGTTCGTTGGTATACGCGATATCGATATTGCGACGTGATTTTTTTCTAAAGCGTCTTCTCGCTAAGTCTACGGTGTTTGTTTCTTTTTGAAACCGCCGATACTTTAATCTAAATAAAGAGGATTATATAAATTACTTGAAAGTAATAATGGAAAACCAAACGAAAAAAAAACAAAATAAAGAATATCATAGTAAATATATATTTATATTTAAATTTAATTACATTTATTTTAAGATTCCAGGTAATAAGATACAAATTAAATATTTGTGCCAACATATCATAAATAAACCGAGATTTGCGGCCGGCAATTATCGTACCGCAACGGGATCAGTAAAAAAATATTCCTATAATTGTTAATATAACTATACTTATAATTATAGGATATATTTATATTTATAGATATATACTTTAATATATTTATGTAAGTATAAATAAAATATAAATATAAGTATAAACCATAATCAAACATATGTTTACGTGTTATTCGCCCTTAATATACTTTGAGTACATAATTGTAATATATTTATATTACACTATTATTTACATACACACTCTACCATCGCTTCCATCGAAATATTACACCAACCACTTGTCGTCTCCTTCTCTAAGTACTACCGCATCGACGAGAAATATGTCGAAAATATCGGTTAAAATGTCGACAAAAAGCTGTTGCTATGTTAGAGTTTGTAGACAAAAATCCGCGGCTTAGTAAAACTACTCATTTGCTATAAGAAGCCAACTTCTAAGCGGAACCATGTTAGAGACGATTGACGATAAATGACTAAAACACGAGAAAACGGATCGACAAAGTTTTGTCGTGTTGCGTATGCTGGGCGGGCAGGCCGCAGCCTTAACCTTTGGTTTCTTGCGAAATATCAATATAAGCTTTTTAATAAGTCAAAACGAGTAGTAAATCTTGTGGTGTTTAGTGAGACGCCTGTATAAACGCTGCGCGTTGTATTTGCTGACGATTTTTATGTGTAAGAAATAAGTGTTCTGATCGTGTATATTACATTTTGCTTTTAGTTGCAAGAATATGAAAAATTTAGGATATAAAATAAACTTAACTTTATAACTCTTAACGTAATAAAGAAAGCTAAATTTCAACCCAGATATAACGGCTGTTGGTCGCCGGGTTTGGAAAAGCCATAAATTAAGGATTCTTTTTCGTCGCGGAATCGCATTAAAATCTTTTTTTTTTTTGCAAACCAAAGTGAAATATTTCAATAAGTCGGAACATTTTAAATCGATTCCATTCGATTTGAGTTAACAGATTATGACCAAAAGAACGAACGACCTCAGACAGATAATTGTTTTTTTTTGGAGACGATGGTTTTTCGAATTTTTAATTGATATTAACACAAATTGGTCATATTTTAAAAATAATAATCTACATTTCACGTCATATCAAGTACGAACATTAACCTACATATTACTCTACCACTAATGACACATTTAAAATTCTATGTATTGGTCTTTAAGCTGAAAATTGATTTTAAAAATATTTACATTTGTGGTAGGTGTGTGCTATCGATTGTACCAAATATTCATAATATTTTTCAGTTTATCCAAATTTTTTCTGTATCTTCCTGCCTTAGAAATCATATATCGTATTGGCATAGTGCAAACCCAGTAGGTTTCTATAAAAATGTGTCTTATAGCAAATACATGTAACAGTATGTTTCCAATAAAACACTCTACATTGGCAATTCCTACTTGACTTTTGCCACTCTACTATCCACTATCAAAAGCTGCCAGTTAAATGATAATTTCCGTTGCCCCTAACAGATTGAACGGATTTTCCTGATAGTCAATGAACAGTTAACTTGTTTCATTCAACCAAATACAATATCGGTATGGTTCAAATTTACTTTTATACGCAATGTATTACAAAACCCTTAACGCACTGTGAAGCTATAATACCATTTAATTCAATTATTTTATTACACTACATAAGTATAAGTTGTTAAATTACCTTGGATATAAAACGTTTACGGACCCGGATTGGGGATGATAATAATATAGAGGACACATAATATATAATTAATTCTAGTTCGATGACAACTAACTCCAATTTACTTACTTTTTATTTTAGTCTTCTATTTTATCTTCAATTGTATAATATGATTTTGACGTGACAACGTCTTATAAATTGGTTTGCCGGGTGACACTTCAAGAAACTGCGTTACGCTCCGCTCACGTTATGCGCTCACAATGAGAGCGAGTGAGAGGCACGCGTCCCTTCCACTCGGGCATGGTTAGCCCGCCTAAGAGCGAGAGAGACAGACATAAAAAGTGGAAGGGACGCGTGCCTATAAATTAATGTTTTAAATATAATTCTTTGTATAAATAAATGTTTTAAATTGTTACTATTATTTCATCCTTCTTCCTACTATACGAATGAATATTCACATTAAAATTATTTTACCACTCAAAGTCACGTAAAACTTTCGCCCGTATACCGACTTTACAGGCAACCAATTTTTTTTACAAGGAATTGTTTAAGCTTTCATTAAATTTTCCATATTCAATAATGTCTTTAATGTATTTTGGTAGTTTATTTTTACAGGTATAGCCTATGAACTCGAGGAATGTAAATGTTTCTCATCGTTTCTAAGATTTTTTTTGGGTGAAACCATATCAGAGAAATGATTTGTTGTGGAATTATTTATACTTAAAATATATTTTTTAAATATTTTAATTAATAAATACAGGTGGAAATGACGACGACGTATCTAACAACTCAGGCGTGATTCTATCTACTAGACCATGGTTGGTTGGTTGGTTTCCAAGTCTTAATAGAGGCAGACGTTTGTACAATGAAAATGATGATAAAATATTTGAACTTATGTCTTAGTTATTGGAGCGGAGCGAGCGAAGCTCCCATGGATCAGCTTCAATGACAAAATGTATTTGACGCCATAACTATGAGTTCTTAGCCGATTTTCGTATTTTTTTGTAATAAATCTATCCAACAGGTTTAGAACTAGAGCGTGGCGGAATTATGAAATTCGCAAAAATAAAAAGATATGACCAAAAAACATTGTCTCTATGGGATGAGTCAAAAAAAATCTCAAGATTCAGCATATAATACACCAAACTCTCTAGAGCTTATATTTTTGAAAACACCAATCCGTTCTGCTTCAATATCTGGTGCTAGTTTGCTTATATTTCTACAAATACCTATTACATATTTGTTTATGTATCATTTACTGTCCTGCCAATACCATAGTAGTTTTTTTTTTTTTTTTTTTTAACACAAACCTCACGATACCTACTTTGGTTTTCTTTTAGTAATAAATGTTTTTGTAAATTAATTTCGTATTAAAAACACAAAAATATAAGTGTATTTTTTATTTACTTACTTAGTTCATTTGCACTATGCATATATAGAGGCTGCGCCATCGCTATCCCTATTCCAAATATATTTTTCCTGAAGGATAAATAATTATTATATATTCTAAATAAACATTTTTCCTCGATGAAAATATGTTTTATTGCTGTTGTGACCTAAATCCCGTTTGAATACCAGATAAAACCCCCACGGGCAAATACTGCGATTCTATGTAAAAGAAATAACTATTATAAACTACGGTTCTTCGAAAAAAGAACTGTACCTTAATCTAATAAGCATAAAGTACATTTTTACTATAGCTTATACTTCCACTATTTTTTGTTTTGTTTTATTATGAATTTGTAAGATTTCAAGATGTATTGCAATTTTTAACCCTCTTTATGTTGTTATTACAGAATATTGCATGTGCAAACATTTATATGCTCTCGTAACAATAACAAATTAATGATATGTAACTCCAATACCTATTTGAAATAACATTTTAGATTAGAAATATGAAGAAAATAAATAAAATATGCAATCAATCAATCACTCAACTTCGTGCAGGTTTGTCAGAAAATATTTGCACAGAAAAGAAATTAAGTTTCACCATTTTTACGCATCAAAAAGATGTTTTACTTGCCTTTTTTTTTTAAAGATTCTTGTGTGTATGGCGTTAATGACTTTCAAATGTTTAGACTTCGTAGTCTCCTCCAATATCTTATCAATGTCCTTAAGGGCACTGTCCCTAACGAAGTCTGGTGCTTCCTCGTCTGCTGGTTCGGCCGGGATCTCAAGCCTAGAGAGTTCTCAGGGCTTCATAGCCGCTCCAGGTTCATCTAAGCTAGAGCTCTCCCTGCCCGCAGATCCACTTCAAAGAAGCTCGCACTGCCTAGTGGCCCATTCGCGAGCTCTCTCCTCCTCTTCGATAGCCGCTTCAAACTCGGCAAGCTCCTGCCGGCTAAGCTCATTCCTAGCACCCATGGAGTCACCTATCGTGCTTGGCGACACCCGCTGCCAACCACACCCTCGGCGTGCTGTCGCAATCTTGGGAGAGGCTTAAACTTGCGGCTGCTCCTCGTCTGTATCGTCGTCGGAATCTATTACCAACCGCCTCGACACTAGCTTCTCGTAAGTTGACGGCAGAACTGTCTCATACACTGACGCACCTGCGTCCATCTCCAACCTCTCTAAACGATTTTCGGGACAGTTTATACCCGGACTTTGTGCGCTGTCCCTCTCACCCTTATCCTTCGATTTATTTGATTTAATTTTTAACACTTCCATACTAGACCCACTAGAATGGGGGAATTATACAGTCCACCCGGGCAGAGACCCCTATACCCGGGTAGCCCTAATTACGCCTCAGGGAGCGGGATATACCTGAGGATGTCGCTCGTGGGCTGACGCTCTCCGCCAACCACCCGCGCACTGGCGACTGACGCCGCGTTACTCCAACACCGGGCCTTCGAGAGTTTTTTAAAGTGGTGACTCTCTACGGGGCCCCCACCGCAGTGGTGGCCCCCGCTCCCGCACCACGTACGGGGTTACGGTTTGGGCCGGAACCGGTCCTTAGACCAGCACATGCGCGTTGTGGACCGGACCGTGATCTCGTAATTTTTTATAGAGGTTTTCTTCCTCGCAGCCCCCACCCCGAAGGATGACAGCCCCCAGCTCCACACCATGTACGAGGTTACGGTAAAGGCATACCATTCCACCAAACGGTTGTCAAAAGTTGATTTTTTTACTTGTAATAACCTCATCATGGTAACATTTTTAATTTTTATCGTTAAGCTACTTTTAATAAAAAAAATGTGTTGAAAATCGGGGGATCCTCTCGCGTCTTCTGCGGATCCGTTGTCCGGATAATGTATCCTCTAGACTAGACTATTGGTACTTTGACTTATTTAAAAGAATTTAATAAAAGCTATCTACTTTCTTTACTTTTTTAAATGTCTTGGATGCTGTTTATTAACTACGTTACGTTGAAATTTTTTTCAAGTAACAGTTATAAGAGTAGCTTAATTATATTTTGTTTTCTAATACATTTTTTAAATATTTATATATAAATATTTTTGCTGGAGAGAAGACTGCCTCTTAAAACATAAGCATTTTATTCAGTGTGACCTTTGAAATAAGATATAGTTAATGTAGGCTTTCAAAGTTCATTTGAAATGTAGTAGTCCCAATTATTATGAAAAATAATTTACTTATCCATTAAATATATACTACATTTTGATTTTAATATCCATTTCTACTTTACATACAAAGGTAGGTAAAAATAAACACATAACGTCGTGAAATAAGTACACAAAATCATATATCTATAAGCATTAAATGTTTTCAATTAAAATCAATTCCCATGATTCTTCAATTTAATTTATTTCGACGTTAAAACATCTGATGTTGTTCTTTTTTAAATTTCTGTCAAAGTAATCCATAGCACCTACGTAAAGTACGATCTTTCTACATGCCGCCGTGGTTAGTTCGTACCAAACAAAAAGTAAGATCTTTGTTGATATTACAATCCCTTATTATTTAATTTACTAACAATTATTGAAGAAAAAATCACAGAAGCATTACAGCGCTTCAGTAACAGTAATATGAACTACTTTCGCTTAATAAAGCTTAAGGGCTTTTTCATAAGACGTATTAACCAAGCAATAAATTGTTATGAACGAAAACATGAACATATAAATATGTGTTTCCATTATTAATGATATATCTCGCTAATGATTTGTGGTTTGTCTGGATTCTCTTACACCCCTTTACAAACACGAACACGAACCGAAGAGAAACTCCAAACATATATGAAATTAAAGGCATGTGGTATTATTTGTGATCTTCCAAATTATTGATTAATTTGAGGTAGTTAATTTTTGCTCACTCATCCAATAACTGAATGAATAGTGTATAATGCCGAACGCACTAATTGCAGCGCTAAAGGCTCCTCAAAAAACCTTTTTAATGTTTCAAAATAACTTTTGGATAGCCACCCCGACTGGTTGGGGCGAATTAAAGAACAATTGTGCGGAACAGTTTAAGCAAATACTATATCGACATCAATACATTTGTTAAGTTGGTACAATATCCACCCATTCACACTGGGGCCACGTGGTAGTTTATAGTGCTTTCATCGTTTTTAGAGGGGGTTTTGGGTAGATGAATTGCGTTTTTGGGTAGGTGCATTGCTCCTGTGGATCAGCTTCAATGACGCAATGTCTGTTACGCCATAACTTCCCGAATTCTTAAACGATTTTAAATTTTTATGTGTGGAATCGCATCAACACATTTAGGACCAGTATGTGACGGAGCCGAAATTCGTAAATAAAAACTCATAAAAATAAAAAAATTGTGATCAAAAAACATTGGCTCTATGGGATTTCCTACAGAAACAAAAAATGCGCGCTTTTTGTAAGTTTTGATTCTTATGGAATTTAAAAATTTACTCAACATTTTTTTTTCTTTATTATTTTGCTTCGCTCCAATATATGTTGCTAGCGAAACTTAATGCTTAGCGACTGCATCGATCTAGTATACTAGGTCTGCAATGCATGCTTCTGTTTGGAAATACTGAGCGAAACACTACCTTACCTTCGTTTGTGAGTTTTGGCGCCAAATTTCATCAATGTAGTATCAGCGGTTTGACTGTGATCAGCTTTTGAATTTTTCTTTCGGTGATTATTCCTCCATGGTAAAGTCTATTTTTTTTACATAGCCTATGTCCGTCAGGTTATAATCAGTCAGGTATGTTCATGCCAAAATTCGTTCGAATCGGTTGAACCGTTAAGTAGCAGGAGGGACACAAGCAAAATTTGTGAGTTGCCTAAAAGAGAGCTCCGCTCAATCAAAGTTCTTACAATGCTACAAAGGTTCAAAAACCATTTGAAAAACCTTTTCTTAACATTTTTGGAAGTGTGTAATGTAATACATAAATAAAGAGACAAAAAAGTAAAATCAAAGTTTCTTCTTGGTACATGGTCTTCCGACTACGGAGACTGTTGTCATTTAATACAACGTTACGTACCGTAAATGTTAATCACACTAAAGTTATAAACGTAAAAGTTAATTTAAGTTTATTAAATCACGTAAAAGCGACTCAACGAATTTGGATAAATTTTGACCCACAGAATAGTTTAGGTATATATTGGATTGAAATATAGGATATTTACTTTTTATCTCGGAAAATTGAAGTGTTTCCAGGGGTACGATACGATTACGCGATAAATATTTTTGTTACAAACAGAACATCAATAAAAAGCATTTTTAAATCTAAAGAAATTATTACTAAAGCAAGTAAGTATGTAATAATACATAGTATATAAAGAATTGGCGCAGCCGTTAGCTTAAGAAATAGATACTTAGATAGAAAGTACCTATTTCTTTGGTCTTTCAAGGACTCGCTAGTTTAACTGGAAGAATACTTTCTCGGATAGGCAGGCGATGTGGTTTCGATTCCCGATTCACACCTGCGACAAATTGTATTTGTTCTAGTATTAATTTTTCAAATATCAAAATGTAGCAATTAAATGCTTCAATATCAATAGATATCATTAAAAAGGATTTGATCTTATCTTTATTCATATAAAAGTGTGAACAATAATAGGCTGATGTTATTAATAATGCGCTATTGATTGTACAGAACAAAAGACTGATCTTATTCAAAAACAGTATCGTTTAGACTTAAGTCAACACCTTGTGTTTGAGTTATTAATTGTGAAACGCCCCAACTGGACGTCTTTGTAGCTATTACTGAATGTCAACCATGACAAGGGTCCGAAGATCTGAAACGAGATTTATCGCAGCTCAAAATCTATTCGATTGTACACTGTCAGTTAAACGGACGTCAAAACAAATTGGAGATAAAGTTACGATTTGTTACCAAAATGTCGCTACAGTATAATTTATGCTAGTCCTTCTTTAAGAATCTCTAATAACTTTAATCACTTATTAAGGTTACTTACGTTCAAAGTATTTTGTAAGTTTGCCCCTTAAGGAAAGGCAAAATGTAAAAACCCATACAGCCTCCTTTTCTTGTTTCTTTATAATGATGATTTTTATCAATCTTATCTTTTTTCTGATCTTTAAAAGTAATGGAATTTTAAGTAGGTATAACTTGCTGCGTTCATAGCTATATTGAGATAAATTTACATTCAGCTGCTATGGTTAGTTCCCCAGTATACTGTACCTGTACATTTCTCTACATTGGGACAGTTATGGACACTTGAAGATAAACCAAAATTTTATTAAATTTCCACAACCTATTTAAATTTTAAGTAAGGCATTTATGGTATAACTAGCTGACCCAGCCACGCGTTGCTGTGGCACAGTAATTTTAATTTGCAATATTTTTTTAAATCAAATCAAACTATCAATCAAAAGTATGATATAAGCACTGGAAATCAATTTTTAAATGAAGTCATTGAAACACAACCGTCAGCAATAGGCAGCCATTGTGATATTGATTCGTTGGTGGGAGAAGTGGTGGGAGACGCCCGACATGACGGCATGGCATGCGCGTGAGCTGCGCGCGGTACTGGAATGTACTTGCAGATTGCAACATTACTTTATTTTTTAGAAAAAAAAGAACTGTTCTAAAATAAAGGTTGACTAAGTTATTCCCTATTACATCAGCTACCTGCCAATAAAAGTCCCGTCAAAATCGGTCTAGCCATTTCAGAGATTAGCCGGAACAAACAGACAGACAAAATTGTAAAAAATGTTATTTTGGTGTATGTACCGTATATATATTCATATGCATGTAGTAAAAAACGGTTATGTATAAATGTATAGATATCAATTTAGAACTTTGATATTTTGTGGGAGGTATGTTGTCCGTATATCACATCCGTGCAAAGCCAGGGCGAGTCGTAGTTAGATTAAAATTAATTACATTACTTAAGGTTTCATTAAGTTCCATTTAAACTTCCATACGGGCGCAGACAGACGTTTACATATGAATTAATAATATTACATAACAAAGTATATGGAACAGGGACCCTTGTACTTGAATCCACAAACACTAGGCCTGAAGAAGGTGAAACACAAAACCCAGTCCCGTTTACGCCTATTTCATTAATAGTAGTATTGCGGGAATTCAACATTTTACTAATTTCAGTTTGGAACGTTGAAATCGCTATATATCGTATAGGCGCTATTCAATAAATTATAAGAAAAAAACAATATTTAATGTCATATAATTATATTACATTTAACAATAAATAATAATACCATATTGAGGAACGTTTGATGCAACGGCCTACTTGTCTCACCGACGGCCCTGGTTCGAATTCCTGTACGGGCAATTTTTGTTCGATTTGTGTGATGAATACGAATTTTCATGAATGCGAGATTATTTATTTACATATATTTCTATGAATATTAAATATTAATGTATCATATTTGTATGACTATCTGTTACCCTAGTGATAGTGCTTACTTTAGGCTTGGCTAATTGGTGTAAATGTAATGAATATTTTAATTACTACTATTATTATTATTACTAGCGGCCGGTTACGGCTTCGCACGGGTGGACAAAATTCTTTAATTTTCTTCTATTATTAAATATTTTTCGGTTAGGGCCATCTAACGTCCGGTAGATGAACTAATTGCGATTAACGATACAATACTTGCGATACAATGGAAAAAGAGCGGATAGACAAACACACAAACCACTGTGATCTTAGATTAGAGACTAGCTGACCCGGCAACGAGTTGCTATGGTAACGTGTTGCTATGGTAACGTTATTGATACAATGGAAAAAGAGCGGAAAAAGAGCGGACAGACAAACACACAAACAACTGTGACCTTAAATTATAGACTAGGCCCGTCCCGTCTTCGCACGGGTGGACAAAATTATTTAATTTTTTTCTATTATTAAATATTTTTCCGTTAGCGCCATCTAGTGTCCGGTAGACGAACTACTTGCGATTAATTCGTTGCTATGGTAACGTTATTGATACAATGGAAAAAGAGCGGGAAAAGAGCGGACAGACAAACACACAAACAACTGTGATCTTAGATTATAGATTATTCTAAGAATTGATTCACAATGTGTAATAAACTCTTGTATGTTTTGAATACACTTACAGTAGTCTTAAAAACCAACAGCTACCAATAAATCAATAATATTATGTTTCGAAACAAGGTTGTTTACTATTGTATACCGTGTGCTTTTGCTAGCTTATATTGAAAGTTTCAATAGCATCGATAGGAACGTCCATAAATGCGGAAAATCAATAGACCACCTTTAATGTAAAGCACTATCTGACTGCAAAGTTGGGGTACAATGAAAAGTTTACGACATCTCAATAAAACATTGACGTACTCGGATTGTTTACGATTCGCTACGGGATTTGACCTGGGATTTATGGGAACAATAAGATGTATAATTTAAAATTGACGGATAACCAAAGCATTTCTAAAGGTTTTACTAAATGAGAGGACATTAGGAACGATTTATTTGCCAAGTGCAAATTGTATCATTATTCACCAAACAGTTTTATATACAGAAATTGAAAAAATGTTTATGTATCATTGCAAATAATATCTTACGACTAGATACAAAATCCATAAATTATGGTTCAATTATTTATAATTTTTCAACAAGTTTCGAGTTTTGGCAACACAGGAAATCATTATATATATATATAAAAACTAGTCTGGCCCTAAATACTGACACATAAAAACTATTTTTTTTCAACTTTTTAATTATTTTAAATTAGGAACGCGTTTCTTATTTTAAACACTTCTTTCAATTTACGCCATTTCACATATTTTTTCGTGTTTATTATCAAATTACAATATGGAAGGGGTGTTAAAGAAAATAGGATTGCTTGTACAAAGTGGGTATGGAGCCGTCCGTCATATTCCAGACACTTCAAAAGCTTGGTATCAGCCGTACGTTCGTATATTGTACTATCAACAGATACAATAACACTTCCTCTATCGAAGACTATAAAAGATCTTGTCTGCCGCGTGCTGTTAGAACTACAAAGGCTGTTAATACTATTAAAGCCAGAATTCGTTGGAACCCCATTAGGAAACAAAAAATATTATCGCGAGAAATGAAGATTTCCGCTAGGACTCTAAAAGCTCCTAAAGCTCGGTGCTTATCGTCGATTTACAGGACATGCCCTAAGTCAGCTAAAAGGCACATACATATCCTCTTTACCGACGAAAAAAAATCACAATTGAAGAGCACTACAATAAGCAAAATAATGAAGTGTACGCTCACAGTTCTAAAGAACTCAAGTGGTCGGAAAGGTACTACGTGATTATGAAGGCATCACAAAGCTACATTTTTGAGAAAAAGGAGTGAAAACTTCGGCCAAAGTGTATCTAGAGACAGTCTTGGATCGTGTTGTGAAACCTCTCAGCAATACACTTTTTAAAAATGCACCGTGGACTTTTCACCAGGAAGGACTGCACCTGGTCACGAACTACCTAGGCCTGGCTTGAAACCAACGTTCCTCAACGTCTCATCTTGCCGAGACCTCAACCCTTTAGATTACAAATTATGTTCAGTTTTAGAGGACATATCCTGCTCTAAACGACACGGCAACATCGAGTCTCTTAAAAAATGTCAGGAGCAAGCAGTGGCAAAATTTCCCACGGAAACAGTTCGTAAATCTATAGATTCATGGCCAGACAAATTAAAATCCCGTATAAACAGTGCGTAAATCTATAGATTCGTGGCCACATAGATTAAAGGCCTGTATAAAAGCCAAGGGTGAGCCTGAGACTTTAATAAATATGTACATATATAAATTATTACAATAGAAAAATACTAGAAAAAATCGACTCGGGTCACAAGTGAATTCTCAGGCGGGAATCGAACCCGCAACCTTTGGAAATCCGGTCCAATGCTCTCCCAATTGAGCTACCGAGCCTTGCGAACACTCGTCGAAATTTTCTAGTACCTTCCTGATTTTACGCTGTAGGCCAGCGTTGTTTCATCAATGAGAGGAACATCCTCTCGTATTCGAAAGAAACATTTTTACAAATGTTTGGTCAATCGATTAAGATGAAACAGCCATGTTAGATTTATATATTTTTTTATATTTTATGCATTTTCAATGCGATCTTATAAGATAAATTATTACAATAGAAAAATACTAGAAAAAATCGACTCGGGTCACAAGTGAATTCTCAGGCGGGAATCGAACCCGCAACCTTTGGAAATCCGGTCCAATGCTCTCCCAATTGATATTATAAGATCGCATTGAAAATGCATAAAATATAAAAAAATATATAAATGTACATATATGTTTTAATAATGTTACATTACTTCATAAAAAGTTGTATTTTCATTTGTAATAAAACTTATCCGGACTAGGTATTATAAATATGTCAATCAAATTCCCATTCTTATATTATAAACTTATTTAAATTGCTCAAAATCTTAAATATTCAGTTACGTCTAAGATCATTCAAAAGATAACTTTGTAAACATAAGTTTCAGTTCCTATAATATTGTAACTCGATATTAAACCCGGCCGGAATAAATTAACGTCGTGATGGCTTTTGGTCCCTAGATTACAAATCTATGTTAATAATAGGGGTTAAAGTATGAAATTGCCGTTTTATTGCAATAGGTTCTTTGAATTGACATAGAATCTTCATGGTTTGAGGTTTTCGAATGAAACTTTTTTTAAATGGTTTCTATGATGTTCTTTTTTTAAAAAATGTAAAACATTTGAATATCGACTTTCAATTGTTTTTGTTATTCAATTTAGACAAGAAAGATGGATACTGCGAAAATTCGAGTTATTTTTGAATACGAGTTCCGACGCGGAACTAACGCGGCAGAAACAGCCCGCAATATCAATGCTGCGTTTGGAGAGGGGTCTACTAATGAACGCACCGTGCGATTTTGGTTTAAACGCTTTCGTGATGGAAATTTCGACTTAAAGAACGAGCCACGAGGAAGACCGCCCACACAGGTAAATAACGATGAATTAAGAGAGATAGTGGAAGCCGATCCTAGTCAAAGTACCCAGGAATTAGCGGCATGGTTTAACGTTACCTTACCCACAATATTGACTCACTTGCGTCAAATCAATAAAATAAAAAAATACGAAAAATGGGTGCCTCATGATTTGACTGATCTGCAGAAAGAAACGCGTGTTGAAACTTGTGTTGCCTTGTTGAACCGGTACAGAAATGAAGGAATATTGGATCGAATTGTAACATGTGATGAAAAGTGGATTCTTTATGATAACCGGAAAAGAAAAATGCAATGGCTGACCCCAGGTCAAATGCCACAACAGTGTCCTAAAGCAAAACTTACCAATAAAAAGGTAATGGTAACTGTTTGGTGGTCTCAGCATGGTGTTATTCACTATAGTTTTCTCCGATCTGGTCAAGCAATAACGGCAGATGTCTATTGTGCCGAACTCCGAACCATGTTGACAAAACTAGCAGTAAAACAGCCCCGACTCATGAATCGATCTTCACCATTATTGCTCCACGACAACGCGAGACCTCACACAGCACGAGAAACCATTTTGACCCTTCAGGAACTGCAGTTAGAAACCATTCGTCATCCTCCGTATTCACCAGACCTTGCTCCAACGGACTACCATTTTTTTCGTGATTTGGACAATTATCTACGTGACAAGAAGTTTTCTTCCCAGGAGGCAGTACAAAATGCTTTCACACAGTTTGTGCAGTCTAGATCGTCGGAATTCTATCGCAAAGGCATTAATGACCTTCCCATTAGATGGCAGCAATGTATAGATAATAATGGCAACTATTTTGATTAAATAAATTTGTTAAAAATTTAAAAAATAAACAATATAGATTTTCAGTACAAATCGGCAATTTCATACTTTAACCCCTAATATTTCAATGGGTTCCATGAGACGGTCATTGTCATGACATCTGAAGGTATTGAGGGTTACTACCCAATTTAGTCCAAGCAATGGGCATTTTAATCGTTTGTGAGGGTAGTCAATACTTGTATAATTTCGACTGCGTTTAGGAACTATCATCAACGTGTCGCTCACTTTAAGAAGAATTCCGCCACATTGTTGCGTTTATCTTTTTTTGCTTCTCTCACTCGTCTTTTTAATTTGACGATTAAATAACTTTTATTTTGTATTTGAACAAACCTAGCTGCCCTTGGCGTATTTTTCCTAGGGTCACCTTTACTTTGATGGCTCGGCATAAAATTAAACTGGAATATAGCCCTTAGCGAATTTCTTCTACGCATATTTTTTGCAGTTATCAAATAAATCATATTAAAAATTTAACTAGTACAATATTAAAAGTGTAATTCGAGATTTGTCTCGGGTGGATTGAAAAATTCTTTGGACAGGCGGTGGGGGGGTTTTGCCGCTTGTATAATTATATGTAAGTTTTGAGGCTATATAGCTCATAAAGGACTGCCTTCACTGCTACCTGGAAAATCTTGTCTTGCCTCCAAGTTTTTAGCCTGGATGCTATTAGAAAATCACAATTTAAAAAGAATTTTAAATAGCCTTGAGAGATTTCTGTTCCTCCGGGCTGATAATATGTCGTCCTTGATGAATACTCCGTTTGTAGATTAGTAGTATTACAAGTTGGGATTTGTTTTCAAAATTATTTTACTACGAACTAAAACATGCCTGGAAAGCGTAGAGGTTATCAGAAAACCTTCATTTTTTTATAAAGCCCTTCGTCCAGTGGTGTTTACCTTTCGGTTAGGGTGATGATAATCATATAAAGTGAGGGTGTTCACTTTATTCGTTGCAGGTGAACATTTTTAGTAATAAAGATGCAGAAATTACAATAAACATTTTTTAGATAAAAAAACAGTAATATTGCTCTTAAGCGTTGTGTAAGAATCTCATGATTATAAATAACCATGAAAACAAATACGCTTTTGGTAAATAGATAAAAAAATATATCAATTCCCACAAGTAAACTAAGGTATGAGGGAAATTAAAAAGGATGAATGGACTTCCCGAATGCGATTTAAAAAACGATCTTTTTCAAAGGTGTTAAAGCGGTAAAGCATTGTATTACATTATAATAATATCGAGCCATTTTTTTCAATTTCCTTTTAATCCAGCCAACTCTCATATCAATATTGATTCCAATCCAATTCAATGGGCATTAATTAAGATTGTAACAAAAAAGGGGTGGTGTTGCCATAAAATCCACACTTGGCAGGCGTGTTGGTAATTACCACGTTTTTCTTATCTCACTTTTCTTATTTGTTTGTTTGTCTGTCCGGGCAAAATCTTGCAACTTAAATTTGAGGCACTTTCCGATAAGCTAGAAAGCTGAAACTTTCAGGATAGTTCAGAACCCGATGACAATGCACTCTAAAGCAACTTTCAACTTTCCAGATGCACTTTCAGGTCCACTTTCGGCAACTTTCACTTTTGTATGGGGCTTATCCGATTGTTGCGTAACACATGGTTACTTCGTTGAGTTAATAATTAAAAAGAATAAAATAATTATACTAGATTTAAAAAATCTAAAAATCCCACGTTTTTCAATGTCCTAAAAAGAATAAAATAACCCTGCGGGGCAAAGCGAGGGGCCACTCAAAACGTGGGGGCGCATCTTTACAATAATCGGCATCAATGCATGTCATTCATCTCTTTAAAATCTCCTCTTAGTAATATGCGCCCCCACGTTTTGAGTGGCCCCTCGCTTTGCCCCGCAGGGTTATTTTATTCTTTTTAGGACATTGAAAAACGTGGGATTTTTAGATTTTTTAAATCTAGTATAATTATTTTTTGCTGTAAAAGATCATAAGTTGGAAAACACTGCCGCTTTTTTGTAGCCTATGGGAGGTGTATGATTATTACCTTCACTATTGACTTGCTTTTCTCTCTAATCTTGTGACATAGTAACTTAAAAAAAAAGGATTAAAAAATTTAATTTTATGTATCATATTTGCATGCCTACAACTATATGGCGAAAACTGTTGATTCACAAAATCGATTTAACACCCCGTCTCATTGTAACACACGGTATTAGCAAATAAATATTCTTATTCTTATTAATTTTCGCCTTTTAAGACACCTTTAATTGTAAAGGGTCGGTTCTAATTTACTCTGTCAGACATTACACGACCAACATATATTCTTCAAAGAACAAAATAACTCAATAATTGGTATGGCAACAAAATGTATTTGAGTTAATATAATTATATTTTACTAAAATATATTTTTGATACAATTCTAGGAACACTAATAAATATTTGGCTTTATAACGTTATTAATAACCGATTAAACGAAGTAATGTAAGTATTTTCCAATAAACAAATAAACTAAATTGATTTATTATTATCGATACCAAATAATTTATATTACACGCTCGATGACGCAGTGGGTAACGTGATTGTAGAGATTAAGCAACATTTGCAAGGACCGCTCAGTGGATGGGTGACCAAGATTGTATTATCTTGGACTACTCCGTACTTCGAATAGGATGTTAAGCTATTAACCAAAAGAAGAAGCTGATATAGAAAGAGAGCGAAGGGTGCTGTCGACCAGGGCGAACACATTGGCTCGCAGGTTCTATCGCTGTTCCGACTCAGTCAAAATTACGCTTTTTAAAACTTACTGTACATCTTTTTTGCGAGAAGCCTGTAGTTTAAATATACCCAAAAGTCGTACAACGCATTCGTGTTTAATATAATAATACGTTCAGGCCATTCTTGTGACTGCCGCGTTTCTGAAATGCGTCAGGGAAGTTTGCGTATGCGTAGGTCGACAGATTCCTGGCTATTTTGCGCAAAAAGGCTGGATTCTTGTTGCGTCAGGTTCATGGCAGCTGTATCAGTATTCTGCAAAGCATTGCCGAGAGTGGGGACTGTCCTTTATTGGCACATATGTGTTTTATCAGCAACTCCTGTTTATTTTTTAAGTACTAACATAAGATGTAAGATTTGTACTAATAATCGCAAATGGATTATTGATGTCCGCAAAATAAACGATTTGATTATTAATTCCAGCTGTAAATGGCGTCGTTAGCACTGTTCCCGCATGGTCAACATTAAATGTCCGGGGACATTGGCAGTGCTCATCACAGAGATGTAGGCCACTACTAGGATTTGAATCCATAAACTTTATCATAAGTAAGATTGTTATCATTAAACCAACTGACCATGTATCTATGTCATTGTGTCTACATTGATATTGATTGAATTCGCGTAATGAAAATTTGTAATAAACTTTTTAAAAAGCTTATTGTAACTCTTAAGGTTTTTTCTGATATCTTATCCACTTAGCTCTTGTAGCTAGATAATATTAGATCCTTACTTATAAAATTAAATTCCCTAGTCAAAAAATACGCTTGCAAACACAAATACGCCTCCGAGGAAGGTAGTTAACATGCAACATTGGTGGAACGATACTAGTTTATAGTAGAAGTTGATATACTTTTGAAAATTTCGACGTCTGCCAGAGTCTCAGTAGCTCAGCGGTCAGAGTCCTTGCCCGTATAGCGAAAGATCGTGTGTTCGGATCCCACCCGAGGGCTAGAAGGCGTAGTTGTTTTCTTACAGGAGTTTTTTATATCTTATAGATATATGGTATTCTTTAGCCTATTATGCGCCAAACTTTTGTAAGGTAACTACAGTTCGTATTATTAATTTCAAAACCAGATTATATTTTTAAATATACTAGATTGCGCTAACAATTCCTTTCATAATGGCTTCCTTTTTATTGATACTTTAATAATATGTAACTTTTCATATAGAGAGTTTCTCTTTTTTCTATACATGACTTAGTTAAGAACTAATAACAAAAATTTCCATACAAGTTGAAATTTTATAGATAAGCTGCTAATATTTACTGAAATTAAACCGACTTATATGTAACTAGCATATTCTAAAGACTCTCTTGCTACCTAAACCTAAGACATAATACGTATGAACACACAGCAACAATTTAATATACTGTAAAGAAGATAAAATCAGTTAAAACTTTTAATGAGTTTCACCGAAACAGTTTATCCGCAGCTGAAGAGCTAAAAGAATGAAGCTACGAGGAGTGTTTTCACATAAGACGACAAAGACATACGATATATCGGTAACGATTTAAAAAAAATCTGTTTATTTATGAGCCATTATATATCAAATCACATATACGTACTTTTAAACATCAAGAAAGATACGGAAAATGAACAACCGAAACAATAATTATACTTGAAATATTTTATTAAGTAACTGTTTTATAAAATAGAAAGTTTTTAATTCTTACGCTTCCGTGCATATCGGACATTTAAATAAAACCGGATATACGATGCGTTTATTTTAGTTTTTTATATGAATTTATTCTTGAAGTTTCAATGCCTTCATGGGACCTGAGATCCCTAGAACAGTCTGTAAACTCGCCGTTAATCACGTCAAAGTGGTTTGATTTTAAATAGACACTAAATTTGACATAGCAAGCATTATATTGATCAAGTAAAATTATAAAAATCCTCATAATTATTGAAGGCAGGTATCACTGAATATTCCATTCCTAAAAATAATAGGGATTTTCATATTATTTATCTCGACAACTTCAACACAGTAACTTTAGAAAGCGAAATACGGCGTCATTTGTACAAAATAAGCTCTACGAGTAATGCGGTGACAGCGCAAATTAGATTACTTTAACGAACCACTTTAAATTTACTGATCGTGCATTATTTATCTAAAAATATAAAATGCTACTTCAGAAAAATATTTTTTTAATATACCTCTTCTTGTCTAGATATTCCCTGGTGTCGTATCGGTATTGCGTTGGTGTCATTATCGTCCTATATAAACTCGCCAAACCACTCAGTGGGTCTTCCAAAGTTCGCTTAGTACCGTAGAAGGAGAGATTAGCGCGTTACTTATAATTTAATTTAATATCTTCGGAATTATATGTGGTAAAATACGACTTCTAATATCAGTTACAAGAAGATTCATCGAATTCCTAACACACTTTGGATAAAACTTGTTTCTTTTACATTTCATTGAGATTTGATATTCCTAATCACAATTTAGTTATTGCTTGCTATGTGGCATATAAAGCGAGAAATCATATAGTATAGAATGTTAATAAATATCAGACATACTCAAACAAAGAATAAACATCGTTCTAATCTAAGGTGAAGCTATAACTATCTCAAAACAATCATTTATGCCAACCAAAAGCCACTATCATATACATTAAAATGGTTTTACAAAAATTAAAGCTCTTATGAAGAAACAATATAATTCCAGAGGGATTTTAAAAATACACAGGCAAAAGCAATAAGGTATAATATTATTCTCTTCAGTTAGAAATTAAAGTTAAATCTTATGAAATTCGCCATATGGAGTGAAACAACAATGTTGATTCTAACGTACTTTAAAGTACTCAGAAGTAAAAAGATCCATTATATTAGGATTAACATTAAAAATATAATTTAATTTAGTACTCTTATTTTAGAAATAATTGAGAGATGTCAGACACGACTACAGACCTATCAAATTTCTATTTATAATTGTCATACACGGACCCTGTCATGTCTCTGGGTCAAACGATAACAGGGTTACCAACAATCGGAATTTTTCTGGAGATTTGCGATATCGGGAGTTTTGTAACATATTTTTTTATAGATATGGATTAAAACAAAAAAAAAGAAAGTGTTATGTTTGCAAAACAATCACGCTTCTGATTTTATATATATCTTTCTTTCTTTTTTTAGCTAACATATCAAGTAGTATTACGTAATTAATGGATATTTTACCACTATGTCATCTTGACTTTCCTCAAGCACCGGGTCTCTTTTCATTAATATATCATTAGCAGATAGAATGGCGAGCACACTCACACAGAACTTATGTTTTGGGAGACGTGAGTAACATGTTATAGGAAGATAGTGTTACTACATTTGATTGAGGCGATTGTTAATCCAATGTTTATTTAAATGAATATGTTTTGTAGTTAAATTAATTAAAAGGATTCCATGAAAATTCTGAGTGCATCGCTACATTAAAACGCAAATTGACCATGCTATGTTATAATTTTATTGGAGACTTAGTTTAGGTATAATTTTTAAACGCATGCGTATCATATAGCATAAATTCTCATGCGTTTTAGGTAAGATATGTGTTATCCATTAGTAGCCATCGCACTATTCATTTTATAATTATATCTACTAGCTAACCCGGCCACGTGTTGCTATGGTAACGTTAATTGATTATAAAAACAGTTATTCTTAGGCTTATGGTAACTATGGTATCTATATATGGTAACAAGCCCACAAAGTCCTTCTTTTATATAGAAGAGATTAAACAATATGTAACCATTTTTTTAAATTTCATATTTTTTTTTATTGAATACATAACTGAAATGTCTTATTAAAATAATTAATTTATTGGCACTCGCTTAATTTTAAGGTGGTAGCCCTATACGAAAATCACATCAAGTATGCAAAGCGTCAACTCCACACAAAAGGTTAATCCATTCATTTCCATACGCAATACAACACTGGTAGAACCAAAAACACGTCTGCACCTGACATGCAAATTCGGAAAACTACTCCAAACCAAATTGGAAACGACTCGACCTTTCAATTGGCCTCACTGACTTAAAAAAATCCAGTGGACCTGTTTTTAATTTTTATTTTAAAAGATATTTGGTAGGTTTTTTTAAATAATGGACTGGAATGGAATTATCTAGCTGTAACCTAAAACCTCCTAATGCTTATTAAAAAATATATATTTAATAAAAAGATGTTGTTCAAGTTAATGTTTTTTATAACAATTGTTTACATATAAAAACCTATCATTTAGATGCTGAAAATGTAAATAATAACACAGTCATTTTTTCTTTCTAGATCATGAACTATGATGGCGCCTGTAAATGTCTATTCATTTATGCCAGTATTACATTCGATGTTGTAGATAAGTTAGGTTCTGCAACAGTCTCGGTAGGTCAATTCGAGTTTGACACCAGAATCAAGTTGATATTTGCTGTTAAAATCGTAAAGAAATAAACTTTTAACGAATTAAAAACACCGCTGAGGGTAATGTAAGTCAACGGCCTGTCACCTTTGATAAACTGATTTTTTTCCTAGTAATAATTTCTTGATTCTTGAGTACCCGTTTTCAACATACATGCGTTATATCCTAATCCTCAAATATTAGGATAAAGAAATGAAAATATTAACCAAAATATGCGTTATTGATACTGGAAAAAAAAGCACTTTTATATATTAAAAAACATAAAATTTCAATCGATTTTGTTGCTTATTTGTTAAATAATCTCAAATATCTCAGAAAGGGTATAAAAATCATTAAAATTTGCTTATAATCCCAAAACCTGAAATAAACAACTTTAACAGTTAAACCAAAAATACGTACAATTTCACAAAAGATAAAAAGATTTTACTTTTACAAATTGATATCACCCAAAACATATGTTTAAGTGTCCTAAGGAAGTGATTTCCAACGCGCCAGAAAATCACGGAAGCATAATTCGTGTTATTAGATAACTATAACATGGCACCCAAGATTACTTTGCAGAATGTAGCTTTAGTAACGTCGTAATATTCAAAGCTTTGAACATCCCTCGATGTATGTATTCGAATTGGTGCGTAATATCCGTTATGAATAGAATTCCAGTCCATGCGAAAAAGCTTGAATGATGGCTATTGAAAATAATAATAAGCGAAAAGATATTTTTTTATTATTTGTGACGGTTTGTGGTTTAGAGTGATGATCCGCACCGCTGGCAAATTATTTTTATTTGAATTTGAGTATGTTTATTATGAACTAAAAGATTTTTAAGCGGGTGTCATCTCCCCTACGTGAGGTTTTAAATCGTCATAGGATCAGTATTACAGCGGTGCTCTAACTCTCAATAAGAACATCAAATGCAACAAATATAATGCCATGTCACACTGTGGCGCACACGCAATCACCGCTGTTTCGCATGCATCGGGCACTAAACGCGCTCTAAACGTTTGACGTCTTTGTTGACAACCCTATATCCTATTTAAAAAAAATAGATACAAGTCTATGAATAATGTAACAATGCTATTCATAATTATGTAATTGTGTTAACCCCGTTTAATTATATTAAATAAATAAAAATTAAAAAAATAATAAGTAACCTAATTTGCGGCACGCGAATATATTTACCATCCTTTGGTTTTACAAAAAAAATATTTCATCAACAGTAGACCAAAGATTTTGTTTAGTGATAAGAACCAGACGTAATGTGTACTTGATTTCTGTTTAAATAAAATAAAGAAAAAGAAATGCATTTTTCACTAAAATATAACACAGGAATTTTTTTACAGGTGAAAAAAATTCCTGTGTTAAATATATTTTATGTTTTACTTTATTTTATTTTTTATGAGAAAATAGACTTACATTTTTTTATGAATTAATTTACTTTAATTTAATAACTATAACAACTAATTTTGTTGTGAATTTTTACTACCAATTTTGGTTTTTGCGTAAACAAACAAGCCTCACTCGTAACTAACACGGAAATATCAATCCATTTTATGCTACTAATTAACAAATAAATACTACATCATTTTAATGGAACGATAACAGATTGATTGGAAATAGATCAAAGGAATATAGATAACCACGCCACCACGAACTCTATCAAACGAATTGCGATCTGACGCATTATTTATACATATAAACATTAGCATCAGTTATATTTTACTAAATACTTAGTTATGAACGTTTATAATGAACGGTCAACTGACTTAGTGAAATAGAGCAAAGAATCTTCTTGAGATAAAAACTGGCATAAATGGAAAACAGCAAAAAGCCCGAGACACTTTTTCTGGTGTTCTGCTTTTAAATTCACCTCCCTTTCTACACTTTACTATATAATTTAGAGCGTAATGATATGTTTGAGCCAAATAAGGGCTGGTTTTGTGTAACCAAGCAAATTACAACGTCGATGTCGATGCACGGAAAACGGCAATCAGAACACCGCTCGCTCCTACATACAAAGGCTCTATGTTATAAACGCAAGCGGTTTTAAATAAGCAAAATTGTGAGTTGTGGCAGTAATAAGACAGAATTCTACAATTTCATCAAATGGAATTCGTTTTTTGATTGAGATCTCCTTTCATGCCTTCTATTTTTTAGCGTTACACATATGGTAGATATTTTGTTGTATCATTAGGGTATCCCCACATTATGGGGAAGAAATGGCGCTGGCGGGGCCATGTTGGCTACTGAGAGATCATGGGATGCAATGGTTACCTTTTGTGTGAACGTGATCTTACAAAATGAGTCGGGATGGAGAGCTAGGGAGGATGGCGTAAACGCATCCCTTTTAAGAAGGCGAACAGGGAGCAGGAGGCGCAACTGTGCGCGCCGGTGGACTATTCGTCCGATGGCATCGCACTCGTGCTGTTCGTCTAGGGTTACATCTTATTACATCTCCTTTTTTGTGATGCATTCAAATCCTTTATGGATTCGACCCGCCGCGGCCTGATGTAGCGCTGATATGCATGAGTCTCCTATGCCACGGCGTACGGAGCAGAGACGTAGGCATATCCTTTTTTTGACGCGGGGAACGTATTACGCATACACCGCCGTTTGGGAGAACGGCGGCGTAGTTCCAATTGTATTGCAATAGCCACGTAAGTCACACTGGCACCCAACAGGGGTCATTCCATATGTGATAATGTTTATATGTTACCCTGGGGTCAATAAAAGCGTCAATTCATTATTTATCAACTTTACTTCATTGTTAAGCTTATTTATTAGATCTACTTTAAAGTTGAAATGATATCAATATCAAATTTAAGCAATTAATAAAAATGAACTCTTACTTTTCGCTTTTAAATATTGTTTTACTTATCACCCCTCTAACATTAATAGAACAAATATTTACAAAAATAAATATCAATACAAATTAATTAACATATGTACTATGTTCAGTCCCGTTTTTATTTCAGCTTTCACGAAAGTCAATACGCTGCTGCTTTCACGCAGGGAATCTCTAGGTGATTTTTAATCTAATATTTAATTTTATTATTTATGGTCAACAACTTCAAATGAAGTTCAGTGTTCCCAATATTGTCTGGAGCAAGTACACAAGAGCATTCGACATTATTTTATTTTTGCCCATGTTTATCTGAAGACCTGCTGTTTAGGAAGCATCCTAGGTTTTTCTTCGGGTGTACATGGCCCGTATAAATCAAAGCACAGGTAATCAATTTAATACTTATAAATAAAAATAAAAATTTTATATATCTTGCACCACACGCATCAATGTGCAGCGTTGTCTGCATTGCGGGAATTATGGCCTTCGGTCATACCTCAACATTACCCTCCATCGTACCGACCTTTTTGATCAAATCACTGGAACATTAGTTCCTCATAAAATATATTTTTCGCCATTAGCAAATATGCTGTTTATGCACCATTTTACCTTGAGTATACCGCACCTAATTTACTGAAAATATTTAATATTTTACTTTGAAATTTTTAACAAAACGTCGCCACTTCGTATGTTTGTGTATGTGTAAGATCTGGCGAAAGTGGTAGAGTGCACAAATGATCATAATGTTTATATTGAATTCAGATGTGACCCCAACGTCCACCATACTAACTGGGGCAGCCCAAACATTAACGAAAGAGGTGAGTTATCAATTGACTTTAAACTCCTTTAGATAGTAAACAGGTTGTAACGAAAACTAGGCAAAGAGTTCTTGATTTAACTCTTGCTACTAATAATCTGGCTAGGAAACTAACAACTACCACGTCAGCAATAAACCATCTGCACAGTAAATACAGAACAGTAGGTTATCTAAGGCCGCCCGCCGAGTTATTAGCCTACTCTTGCGTTGATCCCCAGGGTTGTCACTTTTACTTTTAGTAAATATTATCGAACAAGCAGCACTTGATCTAAATTTATGTAATAAAAAGCATATTATGATTGAATATTTGTTTGCGAAATCGTTATTTAGGCACCCGAAAACACTACAATATTTTTTTCCCCTTTTTGAAGTCATGATACTCGTAATAATTAATATTATGGTAAGTGGCCGGCGAGAGTTGACGATCGCGAGCGGTCATGTGACGTACGCGCATGCTCACAGTCGCGTGGCACAGCCCGTACTGCCGCCACCTTATTCCCCCATATATTATGCTAGCGTGTGCGTGAAATCGCGTGCCGACACGGCGCGCGGCGCGCACGCACACATTCAAACCGAGAGCGGCTCGTTTGTATGAAGATATTTTACTGTTCTTTACTGTGCCATCTGTCTGATCATCGACTATTTCAATTCGCATTAAAAACATCAATTACGCGCGAAACGTTCACATATAGAATTGCAACAGTCACTGACTGGAATAAACTCCACTTAAACTCCAGGAAAATGCTTAAACAATGCGAGCTCTTTTCTTGAAACACTGGAAAACGCTGTAGACCAAACTACTGAAGATATAACAGCCTCCTACGAGGGGAGCTGTTCTCTTAAAACAACGAAGAACAATAATACACCATGGTGGAACAAAAAGCTCAATGTTAAGAGAGGGGACACACACACATAATAAGGCTAAAACAACAAAAAAGAAGGTCACGTTTTCAAGATTCATGTATGTACATATGTTTTTAATTCTACGCTTGATTTGCTTATACAGATTAAATATAAGCGAGTACTTGTTTACTTTTTGTTGGTTTTTGTCAATTTTTGTACTTTTCGCCTCGCCAGAAACCTGAGACAAGATAAATTACTTCTTGTAATTCTTAATATATATAAATTTTGTACTTTTGTAATTAAATAACAAAAAATATGATATATTTTTTTTACTAGCCCATGACGAAGTAAAGTATTGATTCTTAAAATAACTTGATCATGTATGAAACCATTTACTTATTTAGACATTCGCAGTCTTATTAAAGTCTTATATATATATCTACTTCGTAATATATTTTATTGATTTCAGAAATCTACGAGACTAGCTATATGTCCGACTATTTTACAGGAACGATCCACTCTGAGACGTAGGACTGACAAAGCTTTTGAATAAAAATCATTTTGAACTTTACAGAGCAAAAACGTTTACTATGTTAAATATAATACTTGTTATAAATTTCCGTTTAATTTCTCCGATATCTTCTACAAATCCAGCATAAAAATATAGAAAGCTATAGTAATAGCTTTTACACGCCGATTCGCTCGCGTTGAAGTAGACTACTAATTAAAAGTTTTATTTCGATCCCTTGGGAACAGTATTTTTTCTGGATGTAAGGTACTCTATGTCCTTGGCTCTCTGACAAAGTGATTGCAAAATTTCATGATGATCAGTTAAGCAGTGAAACCAACAAACTTACTTTCGTTTTTAGATTCGTTAGGATAAGACAAAATTACTGACTGTATCCAATACCGTCTGGTTGGTCCCTCGCATAAAATTAAATACTTTGCCAAAAACTGTTACAATATGGCCATAAAATTGTACAATGCTTTACCTTTAAGTATTGTAGATTTACCTAAATTTAAAAATTGACTACTCGACCTATTTTTGTGATCTGTGTATACATAATGATAATGAATTCCTAAATATAAGAAAAAAAATGTTATGTTATTGTGTTCCTAGTATTTTTATTGACATTACTTATTATTTATTTTAATTTAATTATGACATTCTTATGATTATTATTAGTATTTTATTAGCGAAAATTTTGACATTCTAGTGATATTTTTATTAGAATTTTATTGTGACATTAATTATTCATTATTATATTATTAGTTATAAGTGTATGCTGAATTATTTAACATTATATAGCTTCTTTTACATTTTTACGTTTGCGTCCAGCATCTGGTGCAACACGTGAACATAATACAATTTTATACGTCCTTTGTACCGTGTTTGCTTGCAAATAAATGACTAAATAAAAAACAACGGGTTGCACTCCGGGAGTACGAGCAGAAGTGAAAACATGAACATTTACGTTGTGCATTTTAGATATTTTGAAATGGTTAGGAAATAATTTTGTACTTTTGATTATGAGTTTAAAATAACTATCATTTATGTGGTAAAATGTAATATTCATTTATTGCGCTATCGTACACAAACATTACAACGAACACACACGCACACTCACGCAACCGCAACCCAGCGCCGCTTAAACGAAACAGCAGGAGCAGGCATACATTTTCGCCACGCGGTAGAAAGAGAGGGGGATATTACTTCCTCTCCTACGCCGACTAATCTCCTACTCCGACTCTGACTTACGAATTTTCGATCAGGTCACGTGTCCTGACGCGAGTTAATTATTTTTTACCCATCCCAAAAAGTGCACAACTAAAGAAATTTTCACTTCCAAAACCAAGACAATATAGAAATCTTTTTTCTACATTGCTTTGGTTGGTAATCGAAAGCGGTATGGAATATTATTTATGTCAGCTGAAAGAAGAATTACTTTTGCCGTCGCAAATAAATTGGTAAAACGTTTTCCCTACATGCGTAATGTATCAAATTTACTGTTAAAAAAGAGATTGCTCTCGATTTGTCAGGTTGTTTCCACAACCGAGGTACTTTGGTTTCCTCCAATTAAGAGACTAAACGATTATTTTTCTATTTAGTTATGAGGCTTCGTCATCATATCTTCGAGGGTTGAAATCTAAAATGACGTTTTTATTTTTATAATTTGATGCACAAATGAGAATCAAATATTACAACAATTAAAGGATCAATTAAGTTACTAATGATGTTTACTTGTTTATTTCATTCTCTTAGAACCTGGCAGTCGATGCCCTGTCCGCTTTGAGTGGCGAATTTTAACATTGACGTTTCTAATATTTATTTATTAATGTAGATTAACATCTCGAGCAATTTTAGTAGAAACATTCAAGTTATCTCATCTGTCAGAGTAGATTCGAATTCGCATTCTTAAGTTAACAGGCCGACTGTCCTCCAATTCATTATTATCGTTTTTATTATTATTATCTATTATTATCATTATCATTTTAATTTATTAGCAAATTTATAAAGATAACATTTCCTTTTATAACCCTCTCGTTAGAATGTGTCGGCTTTACAACGAGATATCTGTCCGGCATACGCATATTGATATCTTTAATCCAAGATCCAGGATTTTTAGAAAGTTACTAAAAGATCTTAAATTTTGGCTTAACACACGCCCATATCTCGTTGTCACGACTAGTTCAAAATACTGTTAAATATTTAATTAATTTATAAAGAGTTTTATTCATGTGTTTGTTTTTGAAGACTAGATTTTACTTGTTAATACCTACTTTGTAAATGATGTGTCAACATAATTAGGGTTAAAAAACTAGCACATGACTATTTATTGTATACCTTAATGTATTTGTGATTGTAATCTATTTTGTTGTCCGTATTGCAAAATAAATAAATAAATTCAGATACCCTTAACAAATGGATTTTTTATAGTAAAACTTGATTTCAAATTTAAGAGCTAGTAGTTACATGCCTAATAGTAATTAATAAATATATCATTTGTTGATTGAAAATCGCTGTGACAAATGACACGGCCGTGAATAATAAATAAAAATAATCTGACTTCGAAAAAAAATTGAGCAGTGTTTCACTAAACTACTAATTTTATACCTAAAAAGTGTAATTTATTGATATCGAAATACATTATTTAATTTAATTGTAGTATTGTATAAATATTAGTGCCATCAAGTGGTAACACCAAGAAGTTTTTTTTTGTCTGTAAACTCTCCCTACTGTAGCCATTGTTGTGAAATATATCAGCGTAGCAGAAGTTAACTTGCGTCTCATATTAATAATAAAAAGAATTAAATCCAGCCATCAAAAAGTTTTAATATATAAAAAAATGTTTTCTCTACTCCTCCCTGTTTTATCAAGATTAAATGTAAAATAAAAAAGATATTAATCAAACAAGGTCCGGGAAACTCCTTTGGCCGCTTCAATATAAATAAAAAATAAAGTTTTGTTTAAATGGAGCGGTTTTAATGCTTACTCAAACAGGGGAAAGTCTAACGGAAACCACTGAATTTTAATCCGCTCCTAACTCCGTTATTAAGGAAAGTTTTTGAATGATATCTGTATTCACAATGACATACCTATTTTTGTTTCTATCATTAAGGCCACTTAATAACGCAGACGACAAGATTTAGTCTGTCGCTATCGATCTTTCTTTTCTCTACTTAAGCGAACGACAGTTCGATAGCATTTCGGATGACCAAAATGATTTTTGAACATAGAATATCGAAAAAAATCCTTAGATGGGATACACGAACATGTGTATTTGATTTTTTTTTTTTAGATATGTGTACTTTACTTACATTTACACTGTAAAATTTGTACGTAGGTTTATTATAAAGACGATTTTAAGGGTTAAATAGTTTTGCCGTGTTGTGTAGAGAAAGGGTGACGTAAAAGGCGACTAATATTACTGAAGATAATCAACATACACCTTCAATAGACTACATAATGGGCAGCAGCGTTTTTCGAATCATGGTCTTCTACTGGGTCTCCAACCCGCACGGAGATTATGGTAAAAACCACAATTTTTTGGCCTTGGCATGTACTGTAGACCATACTTAGCAGAATCTGAGGTTTTCTATAGTAATCGCTGACCTAACGATGTAAAACTAATATTTTTTTTATTTAGGATGGGTTTGCTCTTGATCCTGATCAAGCCCGAGGGCCAAGACAGAATCCACGATGGAACGAGCTAACCCAGAAGGTGCCTATTTACCCGAGCTTTGGAAAGGACGGGTTATAAGTTCTCGGAAATACAGACGCAAGGAGGGAATTCCACACCTTTGCTGTGCGTATTATGAAGGATGTTGAAAAGCGCTTGGTTCGACAGGTAGGAATAGCAACCAAAAAAGGATGGTAGCCTGCAGTGCGTCTGGAAGTCCGATGGAAAAAAGGACATGGCGGTATGAGCAAATGCAGCTCATGAGCACACTCTCCAAACTACAGTCTGTAAAAGGCCGACAGACAGGCAACTTTGCGGCGTTGAACTCAAGTGTGAAATCTTGCTCTTCACCAATTTGCTGTCACCGATGAGCCTCTCAGCTCTGCGCTGAATCGTGTCCAGTGCAGCAAGTTGGTATTTTGCTGAGCTATCCCAAAGGTGGCTGCAATATTCCATGCAAGATCGGACTTGAGCTTTATAGAAAGTTAAGACCGGGACGGTCTGAAATATCGCTTGACCTTATTTAGGACGTCCAGATTTTTGGCTACAATTTTAGCTTTTGAGAATTCGATGACGGCGATGCCAATGCAAATTTATTTATATATTTTTTTAATCTTTATTGACCACAATATAACGTTTGTGCCAGCTGGTTAATTATTTAAAGAATTCTCGACCAATCAAACTTTGTAGAAAAACGAAATTCATACTGCATATATAAGAAAAACATTTATTTTATAACAATTTAGTTTTGTTGCTCGCTGATCATGATAAATCATCACCGTATTAACGTGACTGAACATGTTCTACGAGATATGAAGGAGTTCGAGATAGGTAATGAGTTTTATTAAGTTAGGAATGCTCTGTCAGCTAGGCCGTCAAGCTCATGTTCATTTCAACAGGTAAAAACATGTGTACTGACGCGAGTTGAACATTTTTTACCCATCCCAAAAAGTGCACAATGCCGCTAAATAAGTTTTCACTTCAAAAATCTGTTTTGACACCTTCTTAGAAGTAGTAACGACGGAAACATGTACTTTTCCTTAAAAAAAAAACAGTTTTATGTTCCTAAATAATAATAAAAAGCATTTAAAGTTCATACAAAGTGTAAATATATATTTTACTTCCTTAAGGGTATAATTTTATGGAAGGCTGATGCCGATATTTTTTTTAATTTTTAAGCAGCATATTGAATTTCATGATTCATACTTTGAAAATAATAGCAGCTTTCCATACAACAATGAATCCTTTATTGTCATCCCCCGTTTCAACCCTTTGAGAGTACAATATCATAAAACGCTGAAGCACGTGCTCACTTATTTCTTACCAGGAGCCTGTATAGAATATCATGCTACAAACTTCTCCTGACAAAGCTTACGTTTAATTTTTAATAAAAGCCTTGCACCTACCAATTTCATAATTATCTCTTTTAAAACTCTTTAGAAAATATTTCAAACAGATTATTTAGGGTACAATTTTCTTAAATTCAATATCACGTGCTTATTCATCTCTTATCAGAATTTGAGCGTGTGTCTCAAATTTCATGTTTCTTATTATAAAATTTACTTACTTACAAATAAATTCTTAATCTATTTGACGACCGATTGGTGTAACAGTGGCGATCCTACCTTTCGCACCGACGGTTCTAGGTTCGAATCCCGTAAGTGGCAGATGTTTGTGTGATGAATACAAGCATTTGTACCTGAGTCATGGTTATTAATATTTCTATAAATATCCATGTATAATATATGTATATCTATATGTTACCCTAGTACCCATAACACAACCCTTACAGTGCTTACTTTGGGCTAGGCTAATTGGTGTGAATGTAAATAATATTTATTCATTATTTATTCCAAAATGCATTTTTTATTAACGTTTATTTTTTACCTAAGGTTTCAACATTTAATTTCAGGCGTCTTACTTTAAAAACGGCGAAAATTTCATACAAAATTTCTACCGTTTTTCACTGTTTTAGAGAAGAATTTTCTTAAACACTGACGCGCGAAACACATTTTTTTTTATTTATTTATAAACACACAGCTCAGCGGTTTACTACACATATTCTGCAAGTTAATCAGTCAAAGACTCACGACTTTTATATATATAGGTAAAAGAATTTGCTCAAAGGTTTAGGAAGCTCTATAAATGCTTTTTTAATATAACGATGACGTCCTTAGAGGACCATCTATAGTAGGTCTAATTAATTTATCTAATTAACTTAATACTGCTACCAGCTAATGTAATGAATGAACGCACTCTTATAATTAATTATAACGCGGTAGCGGAAACCAGTCTACGAGTAAATACTAGAGCCTTGCTGAATAAACGAATTGAACAAATTTACCTTCAGATCTGCATTTACGCGAGAAATAAAGAAAGTTTACTACCATCTTACTAAAAAAATTTCAGACAGAACCATGTGTCCAATGAGATAGGACATTGATTTAAAATCGACTATGTGGGATAGTCAGTGGTATTTGAAAATAGAGAAATCTTTAATTTATCACAGCACCAAAGAAAATTATTACAGAACCAGTAAAATCTGTGCTTTCAACGTTTAAAATTATATCTTCCGGATAACACTTATTACAATAAATTCGTGAAATCTGAGTAGCAAGATTAAAATAAAAAGGCGTGATATTATGTGCTCGACAAATACATACATAAATTATAACGAAACAGACACTAATAACAAACTTAACTGTAATGTTTTAAACCGAAAACTTAATAGATAATAAAACCCATTAGATTCTCGCTTCATCTTGCGTTCGATCGCAATCAAAGTTGTACGACTAAGAAGTTTGCCAACTTCCCGTAGACAATAGCCGGCCCTACTGAATGCCCTCAGAGGCAGAGAGGAAAAATCTTACTTCCTTGAATAAAAGACATGTTGTTTTCTTACTTATCACGTTTATTATAAAGACAAATCTTTATTCAATAATAGTACTCCGCAAATCTCAGTTTCATGTGCAATCTGTATGTCTTTAAATGTCTTTTTTTTTTATTTGAGTATTAAATACCTTTAACGTATGTATCAAAATAAAGTTTTTGTATATCATCTATTTAATATCTATGATGAATTACAAATTTGTATGAAGCTACATACGCCACAAATGTTTGTATTCTTCATCAAAAAATATCTGCAATCCCTCGCACCTGGGAGCGAGGTATTTCTTATTTCTGATTCCTTTTATAAACTGAAACCTCAGGCCCAGTAAATATGAAATATTAGAAATTTAACAATTATTTTCACCTCTCTGAAACTCTATTTCACTGGACAGAATTAAAAACCTGAATCTCCTATCTGCCATGTAATAATATGTCTGTTATTCTCTACCGGAGATGATAGCAGTCAGCATTTTGAGCTAGACGAAGCTATTTGAGATAACTTTACTTATGTGCAGAGAACACTAAATAAGACTAAATAGAATTAAAATACAAAATGTGCTACTCAGCTTGAGCTTTTACTCAATATTTAAAAAGAAAATAGCTCTGATTTATACGTACCTTCTTTATACATATACTTCGTAAGCAGCTTTGTCTATGCGAGTTTTTCTTGTAGAATGTCGTATGAAAGAGGTATATTTTCTTTTGTACGTTTCCAATTGTAGATAAGGAAACTCGGTGGCACCGTGATTAGATGGGTGACTAAAAATTTATTATCGCGAACTCCTCCATTCTTCAAAAGGCAACTGGAGTCGTTAGCATCTAGAAAACCACACCGGGTCCATGTCAGATGATTTTCATTATTTTGGCCATAAAAGAGACAGTGATAGTGACGACTAGATTATCCAAACGATTGTTGGAAGAAAACTAGTTATTCTAATGATGTTTTAAATGCTAAAGGAAGATATATTAGTTTAAAAAAAATGTTCAATTCAATTTGGATAAGATGCCTTAAAGTAGTGTACTTGTAAGT
The DNA here is from genome assembly GCA_927399485.1 of Calamotropha paludella. NCBI lineage: Eukaryota > Metazoa > Arthropoda > Insecta > Lepidoptera > Crambidae > Calamotropha > Calamotropha paludella. The sequence continues at coordinate 10,150,136 of OV656826.1, read as the reverse complement.
TTTCCATATTAACAGAATAACAATTTCATTTGTATAATATAAGACAATTTGAAAATGTTTTTTAATTAATTTTAAATCTTATGTATATTCCTTAAGTGTATATAATTTTACAAGAAAACTTTTAGTATTCGGACTTCAAATTTTGTATGAAATATCGTGCGCATGAAAGCTCTTTAGTGCATGTGTTTTATTCCGGGGTTCCTTCTGCTACGAGGGTTCGGATCGAGTTAATAACTCCTTCCCGAGCTACTTCTCGTCCATTGACAATCGGATAGGCGTTCGGTGCCGGCCGTCAAAGGCGAAGTGGCATGCTCACTCGGGAGGGCTTGCTGCACATCTTTCAGCGTGGTCCGATGTGAGGTGGGAGTAGTTTGGTGGGGGGAGAGGTAGGATGCGAGTGAGCGCGCAGGTGGCGCTACTGTCGCCTCGCTACTACTTCCTCCTCTGTGTTGTATGGGGGCTCGGCGTCAGGTTGCGTCACTCACGACGCATGTAAGTGCATCTGTTGTATTTTCTGTTATATTAGTAATAGCTGTGTCACTATTAAACGTATATATTATTATAACATTCTACGCGACGGGTTGTATTAGGTACTTGATTACAAAATGCTGATTTTTGAAGGATATTTTGAGAAAATTATTGATTTTCTTTTTATGTTTTAAACTTGAAGCTAATTTTCAAACCATTGATAAACTTATTTCTCAGATATTTTATTATTTCTTTAATTTCACACAAGTTGTCGATAGTTATTGTTCAGTTACAAGTGATATTTCTCTTTGGTTCGGTAATAATTTATCTGACTGGTAACTTCTATTCTGGGGTTGTAAAATTAATTACTACAAGCCATGTTGCGAAACTCTGTGTTGGCAAAGCTGGCAGTTATCTGGGCACTTATAACAAAAGGAAACGAAATCAAAAACTTTGGTACTTTTTAACTTTTAAAAAGTATCAATTCCGTGAAACCAAGAAGATGCGATGTAAATTTATATTTTAATGTCAACCAATGATAGAAAACTGGATGTTGTTTGTATCTATGCTTTTAAATTACCGTTTGGATAACATAAACTAAATATATTAATTCTTAACAGAAGTTATGTGTATAAAAGTGTAAAATGAAAAAATGCACACATTTATAGGTACTACATTAGTAAAGGACTTATTATTGTTGATAAAAAAGTTTCATTGTAGAAAATTTTAGTGGAATTTTAAATTGAATGCCACTACAATAAACCATAAAGAAAAAAAGAGCATTTCTAAAAAGCGACTTCAAATACTTCAACATTTACTTTATTAATGTGTTTGTGTATACCGTCTTATTTGATTTTAATCTAAAAATATAGTAGTACTAGCTTTTACCCGCGGCTTCGCCCGCATTTCTTTTTTTTTCAATAAAATATATCCTATGTTACTTTTAATACCTCTAAGAATATATGTACGAAGTTTTATGATGATCGGTTTAGTAGTTTTTGCGTGAAAGCATAACAAATAAACATTTATAATATTAGTAGGGATGTACAAACGTGCAATTATATTTTTAATGCCTTAACTTTTGACGTGACAACGTCTTATAAATTGGTTTGCCGGGTGACACTTCAAGAAACTGCGTTACGCTCCGCTCACGTTATGCGCTTACAATGAGAGCGAGTGAGAGGCACGCGTCCCTTCCACTCGGGCATGGTTAGCCCGCCTAAGAGCGAGAGAGACAGACATAAAAAGTGGAAGGGACGCGTGCCTATAAATTAATGTTTTAAATATAATTCTTTGTATAAATAAATGTTTTAAATTGTTACTATTATTTCATCCTTCTTCCTACTATACGAATGAATATTCGCATTAAAATTATTTTACCACTCAAAGTCGTTGTCACGTAAAACTTTCGCCCGTATACCGACTTTACAGGCAACCAACCAGTTTTTTTTTTAAATGTTCGCAACTTCATGACGAGATCAAGTCTAATCTGAGATTATGCCATTACCCAAACAGTCTACGCGCGATACCTGATGATGTAAAGATTTGGTCAGATTAGTTTGACATTATGCCTGATAGGAAAATTTTATAACCCACCACTACACAAACTAAGATTAATGATACTTTCAAAATAGCCTTGTCTTAAACTTGATCTTCGAGAAAATTACTTTTAGCAATATTAATGATAAAATAATTCTTTTGTTCTGTTTTGGGGTTCCGTACTTCAAAAATAAAACGGAACCCTTAAAGAATCTCTTCGTTGTCCGTCCGGATGTCAAAACGAAGTTATCAAATACTTAGATCTTCAATGCCTTAGAGCAATGATAATATCAGACTTCTCAGTCAACGTAGTCAAAAGATACCGTTATAATATTGGTAACATTGTATTGTTTTACCAAGAACTTTGAGCGTCATCTGTCATTCATTTAATATCTGAAACAAAGAACAAAGATATTTCGTAGTCGTGATTGAGATTTACACTATAAAGTCTAGAATAATTCCTTGGAATTTTAATAATTTTTTTACCATAATTTTTATTGTCAGTTTTATCATTTTTAGTGGCATTTGTAAGCATTTCAATGTAACATTCGCTTCTTTGTTTTATGTATAGATATAGATTATACAATCTAACTAAAATTAACTTTTATAGTAATCGTATCATTAAAAGAAAAGAAAAAGAGTAAATATTTTTTTTTACCAAAATTTAAAATTTTACAATTTTAAATATGAAATATAACAACAGTTGCAACAATGTCTTACAGAGTAGAACAGCATCAACTCTTCACACCTTAGGGGGTCGTAAAAGGCTCAGTAATCACTAATCCTACACCTCCTGCAGACCACAAAATGGGCAACCACGTTTTCAGTATTGTGGCCGTTTACTGCGATCTCCAACTCCGCTCTCCGCTAAGCGTTAGAGATTATATCAAAATCCACCCATAATTGGGGAAGGCTTATGTCCAATAGTAGACATCTTTCGACTGAAATAGTTCAATTTTCTCTTTTTCTTTATAACAGTGACACAGATATTAGATTTATCTGCAAGCCTTCCCGGTGAAACAGCTCGAGATGGGAAACATAATCTCCGGCTGAGGAACAAAGCCCGCTGTAGATCGCAAATATTCCGGCTGACGGTGAACATATTCCTATAAAACTAAAAACTACCCGCGATTTTATCTAGTGTTGTAAAAGTCTTCAGTCCTAAGCTCTCTAAAATGAGACTGGAGTACTTTTGTAAAACTAAAGTCTAAAGGAAATCATTTAGAGCTAAAGCCGCTCTGGGTTTCGAGTCATTTTTACATAAACTTTAGTTTTTAAAAAACTGGAGTCTAAGTCCTTTAAAAAGGACTTAAAACAAGGCTGAAATAAATCTTATTTCATCCTTGATATCGTTATTATATTCTTGTCAGCTGTCAGCATCGTTAGATAGCGCGTAGTTGAAACTTTAGTAATCCCGTGACGTCAGATTAAGCAAAATCCCTTCAAAAAGTTCAAGTGGCGGATTTTGCTCAAATGAAGATTGTAAGTCTTGGGAGCTTATATTTGCTATTAATAGAAAAAAGTGTATTCGTTTTCGATATATGACTTATTACTTTTGGTAGTACATAAAGCTTAACACAGTTGCGTATTATGATCAAAATCATCATTATTTACTGTAAATAAATAGTAAAATCAAAAATATTAATGTAAAATAAGTTGTTGGTGTTACCGACAAAAGAGATATAGCAGACTCCAAGTAACATAGCAATTCATTTAATTTAAAATCTGTAGGAATATATATAATGTAATGGAAACAAAGTACTACAATAAGTTAAATATTTTAGATTCTATAATACAAAATATCTAGTTTAGCAAGTTAATTTCAATTCTATTTAAGGAATTTATTAACAGACATTAACTTTTATTGACTAACTTGAAAAGTTAGGATTTTCGTATTACAGAAGCGACAAGTACAAAATCACTGAAATAGATAAATAGAGTTAGTGATAGAAATGCTACTTTTCAGGGCGTGATATTCCTGACGTTCAAGGAAACTCTATCATATGTAGTATAATGATAAACTTCAAGTATCTAGATCTAAAAGTCAGAGACCGGTGAATTTAATTTAGAGACTGGTCGCCGTGTCCTTCAAGATCCTTCTCCCTCAAGAACAAAGTGACAGACATTCTAATTAAACATCCTTTTATTTTTTTTAAAGATTTTTTAATTTTTTGAATGGGTTCGCTCTTGATCACAATCATGCCCGGGTACCAAAACAGGATCCACGATGGAACGAGCTAACCCAAAAGGTGCCTATTCCCTGGCTTTAAAAACGGACAGGTTATAAGTCCGTTTCTGGAGGTGGAGGGAGTTCCACTCCTTTGCCATTATTGTTACATTATGTAGACAAAATACACTCATAAACAAATGTTTATTACATATACGCCTAAAGTTAATCGCCAATTTCTATTTATATTTTGTAATGACAAGATTACATAAAATCCGAACATTATAATATTTTTTCTTAGAGGCAAAAGAAAAGTTTTCTTAAATGTCTTATATAACTATGTAATGTAACATATGATCAGAGAGATAAAAAAAATTCAAATTCATTTATTTATGTCGACCAACAAGGATCGTTACATTAGATTAAATAGATATTCAATTTTATAAATAACATATAATAACAAGAATAATAATTTTCACAATCTTTGTATCAATCGTTGAACAATCTTCATTAAATTTTGTTAGTCAGTACATGTATTATATAGCAATAGTTCATGTACTGACAGTCAAAACGATCGGAATATTACAGACTTTCATCCCGATACAAGATGTCATGACGTAAGACTGACAAAGCTATGGCTTAACTGTAGACGTTCCATACAGGCATTGTTAATACTCATATTAAATAATAATCATTTAATCTTATCTTTATTATTGTCGCCTTTTTCTTCTCTGAGCCTGCCGGACACTGACTGTTTGTAGATACTAGATATCAACCACCGGAATCGGACTGTTAGCTCAATAAAGAGAAAAAGTCGCAAGAAACTCGGCAACGGCTGTTTTTTTATTCCTTTTACTAAGTGTTACATAAAAGAGTTATACAACATTTTAGAAAACTTTTTTGTACTTCTAAGATGTATAAGAAATATTTACTTTTACAATAAACGTATTTTATACAGCAATCATCTCTCATTACAAATATAGAAACAAGACTATGAACTCCGCGCATTCTTGTCTTTTAAATAATTACCAATACAGTAATAACCTTAGTTCATGAGTGCTTTTTAACAACATTTTTATACTTTTTAATAATAGTAATCCTTTTACTATCAGTAGTTTAGTGGCATATTTGTCTTTGTTCTTATATTTCTGTATTTATTACTAGTATTACAGTACTTATTTATAGTAACCGTGTCCAGTGTATGTACCAGACTGATGGTAATTTCATTAGAGTTTTTTTTATTTCAATGCACTTGACAATCTGACAAAACTAACTACAAACAGATTTAGTTTGATAATAAGACGACCCATTTCAGAAGTCAAATTGTAGAGACATAAGGAAATTAATGCGGTTTCAACGTAAAAAATGTAATTTCAGTATGAAGTTCGATTAAGTTTTAATTACTCATTTTTTACTAATGCGATAATAACTGTCATTTTAATGTTCCATTTTATAGTGAATGCATAGTCTGAATTCGAGTATCATTAACAGACATGCTACTCTACAGAATATGTACCGAACCTACGCCTGTCCTATTCATTTTAAACTCTTTGGAGAGCAACAAACCAAGTCGTGTAACAAACCTCGAAGGGGTATGAAGCATTCCTCTACTATGAACATCATTTCTGATTGACATTAAAATTTAATGTTATATTTTCAATCAAAGAATTTATATTGAAACAAAATTTATTTATAGATTAATAATGTATTAAAAATATTACAAATATTTACAATCGTAATTATATATAATACAAATAACACTAAAAAAACTACCGAGAACTAGTTAAAGGGAATCGAAAAGTTCGAGCCAAAAGCAAATAGTTTACATAGTTCCTGTGAATCATTTGTAGAGCATTGGCAACCACTAAGGAAAAACGTAAAAATAACATTTAAAATCGAAAATAACACTAAATCTACTCTCAAAGGAATCAGACCTAGTGAGCAGTAGTGTAAATATCAATCCTGTGTTCTGTATTTTTCATTATTATTTATGTCGATATTTTCAAACGTTGTATAAGTAAGTCAGTAAGTCAATACATTTTTGAGTCAAATTGATATTATTTATGTTTATACACTATTACCGGTAGAGAATGCCATAAGTAATACTTTCGTCCCTTGGTGCATTTATTGCAATAAAGAATAAATAAATAGAAATATATATTAAATTGCAAATTATCTTTAAAACTACTCGTATGTATTCTACAATTTCAATATTTAAATCATTTTTATAAAAAGATTCTAATTTTTGACGATCTTGTAACGGTAATAGCAAAGAAAATGGCTCATTTAGATGCCTTTTGGGTTCTATTTTCGAGTAAATTCACTTAGCGATTGCTTTTAAATTAATACTATAGAGTCAATTGTTAGGAAAGAAGCTGATTTAATCTACATTAACAAATTGATTTGTATATTGTGCAAAGATAAGTTAACACTTCGTCATAGAGCAATACTTGGATATTATAATATTTTAAAGTATTCATTAAAAATAAATTAATGAAATTCGCCACGTGTTCATTGCACCTTGCCTATAAATAAATTTTATAATACTAAAATGGTAAAGTCTTAATTCATGATTCAATCAGAGTGAGAATTTAAATCAGGATCGTTGTGTTAAGATAACATAAATTGAGTTTATGTTTTGTTTAGCTTATGAACTTGGGCACTAAGTAGAAAGCTAAGTTGTAGTCGTTTAAATCTCAGAATCTTATCTGGAGATATTACCGTGTCTGAAGTCAGCCACCATTTTGATTTAATATTTTTTAACCACAGTTTCAAACTAAACTTAGCAATTTGTTTAACTAAAAAAACACTAGGTACAAACTGGTGAAGCTTAAACCTAATTGGTTAAGATTAAACATGACATTCACATGAATTAATGAAATTCGCCATGTGGTGTGTGGTGTTCGACAGAGCTGAATAAGACCAACTCTTTACACTTAAGGGTGTAGTAAAATGCAACTAATTGTATAGTCTCCGACAAATAAGTTGAACATGATTTTGAAATCACATGACATGCGCAGTAGCAAGTTTAGGTACATTATTCACTACTGCGCATGTCACGTGATTTCAAAATCATGTTCAACTTATTTGCCGGGGACAATACTGGATGTAAACTATGTATTTACCTCTCGTAAACATTAAAATCGACAGCGGCGTTTTCTGTTGCATTATCTACATTTTCTTAGCCGATATTTAATTCTAATAATAAAAAAACTGGTTGGTTGCCTGTAAAGTCGGTATACGGGCGAAAGTTTTACGTGACAACGACTTTGAGTGGTAAAATAATTTTAATGTGAATATTCATTCGTATAGTAGGAAGAAGGATGAAATAATAGTAACAATTTAAAACATTTATTTATACAAAGAATTATATTTAAAACATTAATTTATAGGCACGCGTCCCTTCCACTTTTTATGTCTGTCTCTCTCGCTCTTAGGCGGGCTAACCATGCCCGAGTGGAAGGGACGCGTGCCTCTCACTCGCTCTCATTGTAAGCGCATAACGTGAGCGGAGCGTAACGCAGTTTCTTGAAGTGTCACCCGGCAAACCAATTTATAAGACGTTGTCACGTCAAAAGAAGAAAAAATAAAAATCTTTTTTCGTAGTAAGGGTTTTAGAGCATACCGCTACTTACTCGAGGGAGGTAAGAGTGCTCATTAGTAAACTCAGCGGGGCCTATAACTCCATCTATTATTCCGTAATAAGCTGATGCCCATACAAAAAGAAATATTCCATTTTCTATTAATGTGGGTTCCAGCTTTAGTTTCAGGGGTAGTTAAATTAATAAATCAAATAATGTCGAATATGGAAAAATCAGTAGAAATACGATAACGTTCAATATAAATTTAATTTGATATTTTTTCTTTGAACGCATAATTATTTAGACAATAATAAGCAACTTATAGAGCATAAGCCTATTGCTATAGGCCTTTCAGAGAGTGTAATAATTACCAAACTAGGAGGAGCTTGATGGCGGCGTTTATCCTATGATTACTGAGGTTAAGCAACTTTTGGAACGATCTGTCATCAAATGGGTCACCAAAAAAATGTTATCAATACTGCTAAATATCATATTACGCCCCACCTTCCCTAGGGTTTTAATGTGGTATCCCTCACCTACTCTCCGTGCGCTATGGCAGAGGGGAATACCCTTCGCGGGTATTCAAATATGTGAGGCCCATCATAAAGCTTTCCCCTGACAAAAAAGGTGGGTTATGGCTCATTCTCTTCACAGTATGTTCAGTAATTTATTATGAGTAACTTACTCCACAAAACATATTTTTTATAAAAAAATACAGATGACTTATCTACAACCACAAAATCACCTTTTAAATAAATAAACATACTTATAACAAAATTAATCCGAACCAACCAAACTTGAGGGCGATTAAGCGATTTAATATATTATATTTTTGTCGTCTTTCACAAACCATCACTAAACACTTGTACGATTAGCTTTAAGCGTATATAAACATCGTTATGTCCATTTAAACTTCAAGTAATTGACAGAAATTGAATGACATTTTAATTTTGTTTAGTTCTTTAATTAATGGCAGTTGGTGCAACAAGAGATGAAGAGCGATCTACATCAAGTTATAACACATATAATAAATATTTACTTATATGACGAGAAAGTGGCGCACGTATAAAACTGAGGTAATGTTCGTAAAAAGTTACCCTCTTTATAAAAACCAAACAAGTGAGACTCTAACAACCCGCACTAAGGGTTCCATATAAACTTAAATAAAATTGATTCAGCCGTTAGGGGAATTGACCAAAATACTGAATTTGGGGATTGTCCCGAAACTTAAACAATGTTACCACACCTAATATTTCATCTGTGGCTTTGTTGTAATCTAATCTGTTTTAGAGGCATAGAATGTTCATAATCTATTCTCTCTCTCTCTCTCTTCCATCCGATATCATTGTAGGAGTGTTTACATTGTTCAACGCACCTTGCCTATAAATAAATTTTATAATACTAAAAAGGTAAAGTTTTCATTTATAATTAAATCAGAGTGAGAATTTAAATCAGGACCGTTGTACTAAGATAACCTAAATTGAGTTTATGTTTTGTTTAGCTTATGAACTTAAGCGCTAAGTAGAAAGCCAAGTCGTTTAAATATCAGAATCTCATCTGAAATCGGCCTCCATTTTGATTAAATATTTTTAACCACAGTTTCAAACTAAACTTAGCAATTTGTTTAACTAAAAAAAAACACTACAAAATGTTATTCACATAAATTAATGAAATTCGCCATGTGGTGTTCGACAGAGCTGAATAAGAACAACTCTTTACACTTAAGAGTGTCGGAAAAGGCGACTAATGGTACTGGATGTAAACTATTTACCTCTCGTAAACATCAAAATTGGCAGCGACGTTTTATGTTGCATTATCTACATTTTCTTAGCTTAGCTTCTTAGCATTGATAGTTAATATTAATAATAAAAAGAAGCCATAATAAAATTCATTTTTCGTAGTAAGGGTTTTAGAGCATACCGCTACTTACTCGAGGGAGGTAAGAGTGCTCATTAGTAAACTCAGCGGGGCCTATAACTCCATCTATTATTCCGTAATAAGCTGATGCCCATACAAAAAGAAATATTCCATTTTCTATTAATGTGGGTTCCAGCTTTAGTTTGAGGGGTAGTCAAATTAATAAATCAAATAATGTCGCATATGGAAAAATCAGTAGAAATACGATACCGTTCAATATAAATTTGATTTGATATTTTTTTATTGAACGCATAGTTATTTAGACAATAATAAGCATCTTATGGAGCATAAGCAAGTTGTTATTAGCCTTTAAGAGAGTGTTATAATTACCACACCAAGAGGAGCTCGATGGCAGCGTTTAGCCTATGATTACGGAGGTTAAGCAACTTTTGGAACGGTCTATCAAATGGGTAACCAAAAAAATATTATCAAAACTGGTGAATACCATAAATCGCCCCACCTTCCCTGGGATTTAAGTGTGATATCACTCGCCTACTCTCTGTGCGCTATGGCAGAGCTTAAGCTCCACCATAAAGCTTTCCCTTGAAAAAAAAGATGGGTTATGGCCCATTCTCTACACGGCACGTTCAGTAATTTATGAGTAAATGCCACAAAATTTTTTTTTATAAAAAAAGACCGATGATTTATCTACAACCACAAAATCACCTTTTGTTACGATTTCAAGATAAAAAGTAAATAAATAAACATATTTATAATAAAATTGAACCGAACCAACCAAACTTGAAGGCGATTAAGCGATTTAATATATTATATTTGTGTCGTCTTTCAAAAACAATCACTAAACACTCGTACGATTAGCTTTAAGCGTATTAATTCATCGTTTTGTCAAATTCAAGTTATTGACAGAAATTGAATGACATTTTAATTTTGTTTAGTGCTATAATTAATGGCAGTTGGTGCAAGACGAGATGAAGAGCGATCTTCATCAAGTTATAACACATATAATAAATATTAACTTATATGACGAGAAAGTGACGCACGTATAAAACTGGGGTAATGTTCGTAAAAAGTTACCCTCTTTACAAAAACCAAACAAGTGAGACTCACGCTAAGGGTTCCATATAAACTTAAATATAATTGATTCAGCCGTTAAGGGAATTGGCACTTAACCAAAATACTGAATTTAGGGACTGTTCCGAAACTTATAACTTTTGTCTTATACATTTTGTTACAGACATAAACAATGTTACCACACCTAATATTTCATTTGTGGCTTTGTTGTAATCTAATCTGTTTAAGAGGCATAGAATATTTATAATCTATTCTCTCTCTCTCTTCCATCTGATATCATTGTAAAAGTGTTTAAATTGTTCACCGCACCTTACCTATAAATAAATTTTATAATACTAAAAAGGTAAAGTTTTCATTTATAATTAAATCAGAGTAAGAATTTAAGTCAGGACCGTTGTGCTAAGATAACAAATTGAGTTTATGTTTTGTTTAGCTTATGAACTTGAGCACTAAGTAGAAAGCCAAGTTGTAGTCGTTTAAATCTCAGAATCTCATCTGAAGTCAGCCTCCATTTTGATTAAATATTTTTAACCACAGTTTCAAACTAAACTTAGCAATTTGTTTAACCAAAGTAAATATTACAAAATGCAACCTAATTGGTGAAGATTAAACATGACCAGCAAATAACGCAAAATTCCAAACTAAGTGGCCCAGTATTATTTTGGCGAAATGCCACACCATGTGCACCAAATATTGCTTTTACTAAAGGGTCACCTCATAGTCATTTTTTTTAAGTTTTCTGTTTAGTGATTATCTTGTTTCTTGCCATATTTGTAACTATACTCTTCAAATAAGTCTACAGTATTGATTAACTATACGTATTGATTTACTTTATGATAAAATTTACAGTATAAACAACGTTTTTTTAAATGTTGACTAAACGTTTGATTTTTGAGTTTGATTACAAAACAAATCAATAAATATTAAGTTGCTGTCGTAAAATAGCAATGGAATACTTAGGTAATAAGAAAAGAAAATAACTAAATATTTGATATTAATTTTACTTGATACATTCATGTATTCTTAAGCAAAAGGATAATAACAGACAAACAAACCGATAGACGAACAATAAAGCGATCATAATAAGAGTTCCTTTTCTCGGTTTGAGGTACGGATTCCTAAAGGACGCAGGTGTTACAGAACTTCACTTATAATATAGTACAACATACAAAATGATGATACAAGAAGCAGAAAATATAAAATTGAAACAAAAACCATAACACCAAAAACTTCCATATAAAATTCACTCACACATCACAGTTTTACACTGCAGTTGAACTCTTTGAAATATAGAAGTAATTTTATTGCAAAATGCAACCTTTTAGAACAGTATAAGATCTAAATTAGATCTCGTATACTTCTTAGAGAGGAACTCTCGACATGGAACAAAGCGTGTTAAGCTGTTACTTTGCAACTTCGCCTGTTGATGCGACCGTTAAGACGTAACTTGTCTCATTTAATGCTTATTGCGTTTCTAATGTACTGCCTTGGACAGTTCTCAGGAATATTATTATCTTTTGACTAAAAACTCTTTATTAGTAGCTACTACTACTCTAGTTCAACGTTTTAGGATTTTTGGGCACGTAATACTAAGTAGATTAATTGAGTGACATTCCGTGTGTTTGGCAGAAAAAAGCACTTGAAAGCGCTTACCAGCGCTGAAAAACAAACTATACAGTTTTCGGCCAGAACACGTTTGCTAACTTCAGTTGCGCTGACACAATCCGCCATTTTGCTTATTATCGCTTAACGATCGCCATTTTGCTTACAAGCGCTCTCAAGCGCTTTCTTCTGCCAAACACACGGATTAAGTAAGTGGTTACGATAAAATTATATATGACACAAATAAATTATGAATGAAAAAAGTTAATAAATTATCCTTTCTAGTATTTTCTATTAAAATAACTTATCATATGAGATTGCATTGAAAAATGAAAAAATATATAAAAATATTTTTTGTAACACAAAGTAGAAAACCGTAAAAAAAACTTGTGATGTCGGCAGAATAGAATCGTACCAGCCCTTTACATTTCAGGGTATGTGAAAAGGCAACTAATGTTACTGGGGATAATTATCATATACTGGTATTTTAATGCCCTCTCCACCCTGCCTGCCCAACGAAGATTACGGCAGTTCCATCCAGTAGTTGGCGTCAGCGTCGTGGCTTGAAAATGTTCTTTACATAATACAATGAAATTATTCACTTGTTACCCAGTAACTTACTCGTTCATTTAATTTTGTTTAATGGTGTTATCCTAAGTAAACACGCAAGTTTTTCGGTGAAAAGGGTTTCATTTCAATAAATTACAATGAAAATACGTATACAACAAATATGTATTTAAGACTGTTTTTCTCATAAAGGATTTAAAGAGAAAATTAATAATGTTAGGTAAACATGTATATGTAATGGATTTTAAGTTGAAAAACTTAGTAAATTCGTAATGTTTGGATAGGTTAAATTTCGGCTTACTTAACATAGAAAAACATACCCATGTAAGCACAATAATTTTGGTAAGCGTTTTACTAAGAAATCACAGTCTGCAGACTGAGGATTTGGTTTTATTTATTACTTGCTGATCCGGCCACACGTTGCCGTGGCTCAGTTATTATAAAACATTTTTTCTAAAATAAAAGTAGCCTAACTTACTCCTTATTACATCAGCTACCTGCCAATAAAATTTCCGTCAAAATCGGTCCAGCCATTTCAGAGATTAGCCGGAACAAACAGACAGACTGACAGACAAAAATTATAAAAAATGTAATTTTGGTGTATGTACCGTATATATATATATTCATATGCATGTAGTAAAAAACGGTTATTTCAATATTACAAACAGACACTTCAATTTTATTTATATGTATAGATAAATTACTTATAATATGTAAGAATGACTATCTAGTTTATTGATTGGTTTGAAAGTAATGCATTTTTGGCAAAACAGCAGAGAAACCCGTGAAATAGAAAGATATATAATAAACATGTGGGTTATTTTAAAAATAAACTTCAACTATTAGTTTAAAGTCAGATCATGATCACGTTTATTAATTGTAGTCTTTCCTACAGATAGTGTTTACATACATAAAGAATAAAGATGTTATACAAGCTAAATTACATGTTCTTTTAAAAAATTAATTGCCTATTACTAACTGCAACAAGCTAAATTATATGATTCATTAAAAACATTATTGCCTATATCTAACTAACTACGTACGCACGCACTAACGTTAATGCAATTAGTTTTCAATAAAATTAGTCAACACTTGAAATTTTCTAACCGCGCCGTGAGTAACTTAATTAGTATGCCATTAGCTGTGCAGTGGACGCAAAGCTGCATGTAGAATTACGAAAATCCCTTTTAGTGCCTCTCCACGACTTAAGTAATGATAGATTTCTATTAATCACCAAATGGAATAATAGGAAACACTTGGAGTAATGTAATTGCACTTATGGGAACAGAGTCACCAAATTTTTTGGCCAAGTTTATTTGAAGCTATATTGAGAAGATTCGGACGTCAGTCTGTAATAGTTTGAAAGTAACAGAACACTAGGTAGATAACGATTTATCCTGGTGGAAAATAAAAAAAAAAATAAAAAGTTGTTTTATATTATAATCAGCTCGACGAACCTTGATCCCTATGACAGTTCATGTTAGTGACGGGTCGTGTCGATATATCGTTTATAGGCAAGGGCGTGACTTGCATTCAGCCACATCAATAAACATGTTTTAAAAATATAATCTACATTTCAAATGCTTATTATATATACGAATATCCGTGTATTTGTATGCGGGGTTGCCAAAATTCCGATGCAGAGTTAACATGGTCGAACTCTATAATTTTAGTTTTGAAAATCCATGTAAATTAAATTTTTAGTATAGTAACACTATCTGATCTGTCACTAGGTACGCCGTGATCGCTTATTCGCTACACCAGTACGAGTGCTAACGCCTTGTATGCGCCACGTGTTTTTTGTGTCATCGGAGTCCTTTGTTTGTTACTACTGTTGTTTTCTGTTTTTGTTATTGTTGTTTTCTGTTTTTGTTATTGTTGGTGTTTCAAAATGCCGAAAAGACTGAGAAAAACTGTACTCAACAGTGAAACGCGGGAGTTTGTTGTACGCTTGCGTGATTATTTTGCTCGCGAACAACAAAATGGCGGACCTTTGTTGCCACTTGACAACGTACGCGACCGTGTTGCTGATGCTCTGGGAATTGGCAAAGCTACCGTTTCCCGAATTACAAAGGAGAAGTTCGGTCAATCGTCGATGGAGGAGAACAAGCTATCAACTCCAAAGAAGAAAAAACATAATAGGGCACATTCCGTAACTAACCCCGATGATTTCGACATGGCAGCAATACGAAACCACATTTACGGCTACTATTTTCGAGGTGAACTGCCAACTTGCAAAAAATTATTGGCGTCGCTGAAATCGGCTGATTTATTTAAAGGTGGGCTCACTTCTCTCAGAGTGGTTATAAAAAATGTGGATTTCGTTATGGGAAGTGTGACAAAAGAAAAGTAATAATAGAGCGGAAGGACATTGGATTGATGAGGTGTGATTTTCTAAGACAAATAAAAAACATCGAGAACTGGGACAAGGTGGTTTATCTGGACGAAACGTGGCTCAACGCCAATCACTCAGTGTCCAAAACATGGACAGACGACACAGAGAAATCCTGTACCAAAGCTCCAGAAGGCAAGGGCCAGCGTTTGATTATCTGCCACGCTGGCACAGCCAAAGGTTTTGTACCTAACTGCTTGTGGGCCTTCAAATCCGTGAAAACATCAGATTATCACGAAGAGATGAATTTTGAGAATTTCGAGAAATGGTTCACAAAACTATTGGACAATTTAAATGAGCCCCACTATATTTTAATGGACAACGCCCCATACCACTCTGTGCAAGTTAATAAAGCACCTACCGCGAATAATAATAAAGGCGAAATCATAGAGTGGCTGCAACACAATGGTGTGGCAGCTAATAGTCAAATGCTGAAAAAGGAATTAGTCAGACTGATGAACCTGCATAAACTGCAAACAAAGAAGAAGTATGTTTTGGATGAGATGGCAAAATCAAAAGGGCACACCGTGATTCGGCTACCGCCCTACCACTGCCAATATAATGCAATCGAGATGATATAGGCGCAGATCAAAGGTGGGTTGATTTGTATTTATTTTAACATGTTTTTATTTAGGTGACTGGTGACTAGAGAGCTAGCACTATTTAAAGCTATTTTATTTTACTAAATAGCTATAGCATTTTTATTTTTAACCATGTACGTAATTTCTGATATAAATTACACACTTTTAACATACCTAATTATGTACTTATAATGTACTTACTCCGATCTCGCTCTTTGACTTTGCATCATATTCAATCTAAACCATTATTGTTTCAGGTTGTGCAGCCAGGCTGAACACCACTCCGCCATTCACAGCTAATAAAATGCTGACGTTACTAGAAGAGGCATGTAGTCTAGTGACTCCGGACAATTGGAGGAAAGTGGTTGAGAAGACCAAAAAACTGTGCTTAGATGATTGGGATCGAGACGTGCGATACGACAACGTAGTAGACCAGCCGTTTTTAATAAACGTAGGAGAAAGCAGCTGCAGTTCAGATTCCGAGTCTGAGACGCAAGCCGTGATGTCATTGTCAGATTCCGATTAATATATATTAAAAATCATTGCTGAACCGCTTTTGTTTTATTTGGTTTTGTCATATAGTAGGTATATATAATAAATTAATTAAATCTCCTTTATTTTATTATCGCAGACAACTTAAATGATTATAAATCTGACACTAAGAGCGTAGGTACTATGTTAATGTATTTTGTACACTCGTTTCCATTTTCGATATTTGTTTATCGATACTTTCCGCGCTAGTCGATATCTTCCAAACGAAGTAACTTTTGCAGGACGTCAACGTAAAGTCTGATTGAGATAATTTCTTGTAAATGTTAATAATTATTATTATTCCGACGGAATATTATTTTAATGGCATATATCTGCCTAAAATTAATAAATATCATTTTTTTTTTACCACGTTTTTCTTATCTCACTTTTCTTATCTGTTTGTCTGTCCGGGCAAAATCTTGCAACTTAAATTTGAGGCACTTTCCGATAAGCTAGAAAGCTGAAACTTTCAGGATAGTTCAGAACCCGATGACAATGCACTCTAAAGCAACTTTCAACTTTCCAGATGCACTTTCAGGTCCACTTTCGGCGACTTTCACTTTTGTATGGGGCTTATCCGATTGTTGCGTAACACATGGTTACTTCGTTGAGTTAATAATTAAAAAGAATAAAATAATTATACTAGATTTAAAAAATCTAAAAATCCCACGTTTTTCAATGTCCTAAAAAGAATAAAATAACCCTGCGGGGCAAAGCGAGGGGCCACTCAAAACGTGGGGGCGCATCTTTACAATAATCGGCATCAATGCATGTCATTCATCTCTTTAAAATCTCCTCTTAGTAATATGCGCCCCCACGTTTTGAGTGGCCCCTCGCTTTGCCCCGCAGGGTTATTTTATTCTTTTTAGGACATTGAAAAACGTGGGATTTTTAGATTTTTTAAATCTAGTATAATTATTTAGACTCCGCCAATTCGATTATAATGTAACGGTGACGCTACTACAAGGTTGTGTCGAGGGAATAACTGTCAGTGTCATAGGGATCAAGGTTCGTCGAGCTGATTATAACATATTAACATGTTTTATATTAACAAATTGGCATACCAAAACAAAAACAATGTAGTATACATAAGCGCGGTAGTCACTATTAGACGTGGGTAACTCAACAAAAAACTGTGAGCCGCAGATCAGATCACGGTTCACATATGTGAGCTGGACATGCGAACCGGTTCACAGATCGGCTCACTCAGTACCTATATCTAAACGATTCGTTTCGTGGTTCACGGTTCGTTCGCCGATAATAATACTCGCGTGTCTGTGATTCTGTGGGTGAATATACATAGCCTAATGAGCCGTGAGCTGTTTGTTTTGTCGTTGAGCTGCAGATCAACGATTCAAGTCTCTTTGATCTGAATATTTGAACCAGTTCAGAGCTGAGATACTCATGTCTAGCCAATATGTTCGTCAGTCTTGCAAAAAACGCCGCAAGAAACATACGTATTTCATTTGTCACTGGCGACGAGCGGGTTTCAAGGATCCCGCGAGTGAGTAGTGAGTTTAGCACGTGGTGAGCGTGGATCAAGCCAATGACGGTCGTCAAATTCAGAAATTTGATGTTAAAAATGGGAATTGGACTGTTAATTCTGAACGATCAGAGATGTATCTCGTAGCGAACAAAATTGGGCAGGACACTAAATTGTAGGCAGGCAGGTTGTGGTCATGGGGGAAGACGCCTATCCATTATTAGCGGCGTTATCAGGCCCGGTGCAACCATCCAGTTTGTCTCACGAAAACGTAGTAGCTAATGGAAAATTATTTGAACCCAAGCCATCGATATTAGCGGCGTTATCGATTTCCTCAGCGGCGTCAGAAAAATGGTGAAAAATGGCGGAATATATTGCAGACAAATTAGTCTGTGTAATTTAGAGTGATACATCGCGCCAACGGTTATTCGCAGAAGTCGGCAGTACGTACAGCAGAGCCGTGGCACTGGCAACGGCCTTGGAAGCAACGGAAAAGAACGCCGACGCCTGTCGAACGGGGTGAGAGCGGTTAATATGAATAAACCCTATTTGCTATTCAGTGTCAAATGAATGACGTGTGCTCCTTACGGCGTTTATTATACGGTAGAAGTATTTTTGAGGAGCTCGATGGCTCAGTGGTTAGCTCGTGTGGGCTAATAATTTTCACAAGGGCCGGTCATCGGCTGGGTGATAAAAAATTGGTTGTCTGTAAAGTCAGTTTACGGACGATAATTTTACGTGATAGCGTCATAAGAAAACATTGATGAAAAATTGCATACTTTTATGAATTGAATTGTTACTGAATTATCATTATCTTGTATAATACAAAGGAGTTAATTGATTTCTTTTTATTTATTTTTTTAAACAATAGAAACCATATTAACTTTTCACTTCATGCAGTGGGAGAGATAGATGCGCCACAAGTCGAATGCTTAGGTCGATCGTGCCTCTCTATCGCTTGTTCAGCGCTCTCGCTTGCACGCTCGGCTCAGGCGGAACGTTACACTTGTTCGTGCATGTAGCCGGTGTTCATCGATTTATAAAACGTTATCACGTCAAAAATATATTTATTTATATTATCTTAAGCGCTTTCGTACTGCTTTTTTGGCACTTTAAGCCTATATCCTAATTTCATCGGTTGTCGTTGGCACCCACCAATTTGTACAAGAGGGCCTATTCTCTCTAAGGCGTTTTCAACTATTTGGAAGACCTGTATCCTGCCAGTGGAGACATTAATAAGCTGATTATGATCACGATGTTTCTTTCCGTGTGGTATGATATATCCGACAGAGTAGAAAAGCATAACAACCCTTTTCATTAAGTTTGTCGTAAAAGGCGACTAATGATACTGAAGGTAACCAGTAGACCTTTAGTAGAGCACAAAATATACAGCAGAGTTAAAAAAATGGTCTCGAAATACTCCGTTTGCAGCTTGATTTGATCCATTCCAATCCGTTTAAGTTTAAAGGCACCTGGCCCCTATCATGTACATCAGTAGACTCCATAAGTTTTATTAATCAATCTTATGTCGAAAGGCGTGGGTAGTCGGGCGAGGAAATACAAAGATGTCTGCCTTAAATTAACTCTCTTTAATTATTATTAGTTTCTTTGATTTTAATTACAAAAATAAGAACAGAAGCACACTGCACGCATTTGAGTTCACAAGAAATCACTGACACTCCACCGAACACGTAATATGCGCGCGCGATGCAAACGGATTACTAATGGCCTCCGTCCGCCGTCCGTTTGGTTTTTATGCCCGCTGCACACTAGCGCTCGGAGTTGCGTCAGAGCGGTTGTGACGTCATATCCGCTTGTCACGACCGCTCTATAATCGATGCGCCGTCACGGCCGGACTGACCATCGCACGCCCTCGTGCGCTCCTTAAGGTCAGCATTCCCTCTTCAGCTAATCTGTGAAAGCAATGTTTTACCTGGTAAACTAATTTTTGTCGCTCGCCCATATCTGACACTTTAAAACACGGTTCTCTCAGTACTTATTCCAAACATAGCATATAGCACTCCCACACACACACTGAACCGGACAACTGAGTAGGCGTCCCTTCGACCGGACACCATCTCAAATGGTGACGCGGACCGGACAACCCACCAGCGTCCTTTCGAACAGTTACACCTCAACGACGCCCTCTCATGGGCCATGTCACCAGCGAATTCATCTAGGACATCGACCCTTGTAAGCCAGTCCCAGACTATTCACTTGGTACATACATCTCAAGTTGTAGATCTATGGGTATAGTATTCTGATATTGGACATCGACCTGCATAAGCCAGTCCCCTGATCAGAAGCACCCTCAACCCTCACATGACAGCATAAACTCCAGTTATTACGGTTGTAGCCAAGTTATTGAATTTTGACTACTTACATCAGGATACTCTTCGTCATACTCAGAAGAAGAGAGGGTTCCAGAGCTGGCAGTCAACGTACGTGAACTACCAAGTGATACCGTATCACTTTCATCATCAGATGGGCCCCCCTCTGCTTCCTGGCAGTGGCCCGCCGTCTCGGCCTCCTCCTCATTATCAACTAAAGAAGTGGCTATCTCAACTAGACCATTATAGCCCCCGGGTACCGCGCGCAGATTTTCGTGAGCGTATTTATAAACCCTGTTAGATCCGTTAATATTTTGAAGCTCGTACCTATCATTATCTAGTACGCGTGTAATAATGTAAGGACCTTTGAACTTTCTTTGCAATTTGGTTTGATTTCGTTCGCTTGATTTGATGAAAACATAGTCGCCTTTTGAGAATGGTTTTATAGTGGCTTTGCTACGATTAAAACGTGCAACGTCCGAATCAGCTGCTTTTTTAATGTTTCTGGATGCGATATCTCTAGCCTGTTCTAAATCTAAACGTGACTCTGATTCAGAAGGCAAAGATATTTTGGACATACCTAGAGACTGAGCTTGTATTCCAAACATTAGTTCTGTTGGAGTGAAGCCTGTCACCCTAGAACGCGTACTATTAAGTGCTAACTGGACCTCGGGAAGATCGTCTCGCCAAGTTTTATGAGGGTCGTTTTCTATTATTGTAAGTAGACATTTTAGGGTGCGCATAACACGCTCAACTTGGCCGTTAGCTCTGCTTGAACTGGTAGCAATAAGGTGTAGTTCTATACTATGATCACTGCAGAATTCTTTGAACTCTGCACTTATGTAACACCTACCCTGATCAGCAACAATTCGTTTTAGTGACCCAAATAGGCAAACGGCTTTCTTGAGTGCTTTAACTGCGCTTGCTGCATCGAGGGACTGAGTATACTCTAGGAGGACGTACTTGGTGAACGAGTCTATTATAACAGATGTGTATTCTTTTTTGTCGCTTTTTCCGCTAAGTTTTCCTGAGACGTCCATATGTATAGTGTGCCAAGGCACGAGAGACTTAGGTATAGGATGCAATTGAACCTGTTGAGGTCCAGAAGATCCTTTGGAAGCCTTACACACAATGCAAGAGTCAACAAATTTTTTTACTTGTTTGGCCATTAACGGAAACCAGTACTGTTCATATAGCTTATCTAAAGTTTTCTCAGCACCGAGGTGCTTAATTTCTGTATGCACATGACTAATCAAAGTCCATGTAAGTGATCTCGGCACAATAGGAAGCCAATAACTGTTTTTATTTCGTTCGATTTTCCTGTATAGTATACCTTTACGAACATCGTATGTACGTGCGACTGCTTCAGGTAACTCATTATTGTTGTACTTACTAACAAGATCTTGTATTTCACTATCGCGTTTCTGTTCTACTGCGAGCCACCCTTGATGCAATTCAACATAATGGACGAGTTTACTCTTTGAGGTCATATCTCGGTCTGCCGATGCTTTGGATGGACCAGGTAAACATTCTGCGAGGGGGTTTCTGGACAAGAAATCAGCATGCTCCATGCTGTTGCCTTGCTTATGTATTATATCGAAATCATAGGCCTGTAAGAAGGCCCACCAGCGATGAACGCGTGGTGTTAAATCTGTTTTAGACTTGGATGCCTTCAAAGAATTGCAGTCTGTGAAGACTACAAAATGTCGTCCATAAAGATAATGCCGGAAATTTTCTACTGCTCGAACGACTGCCAAGGTCTCCAATTCATAAGAATGGTATCGAGACTCTGCGTCAGTCGTTCGACGGCTAAAATAGGATACAACGTGGGGAGCACTGTTTTTCCTCTGAATCAGTATTGCCCCATATCCGTCCGAACTAGCGTCCGTGTGGAGTTCCACAGGTGAGTTATGGTCGAATATAGTCAAGACCGGTTCCGAAGTCAAAATTTTTATAATTTTTTTATGGATTTCATCGTGAGCAATAAAATGGACGGAAGTCCATTTTATTGCCCCTTTCAATTTGGTCAAAGGGTAAAGTGGGCCTACAATACGAGTATAATTTGGTATAAA
Organism: Calamotropha paludella; assembly: GCA_927399485.1. Lineage (NCBI taxonomy): Eukaryota > Metazoa > Arthropoda > Insecta > Lepidoptera > Crambidae > Calamotropha > Calamotropha paludella. The sequence goes on along the minus strand of OV656826.1, from coordinate 10,127,874 downwards.
GCGTCTGAAATATGAGGCAAGTCCTAAAAACTGCCTGACTTGGGTTGCGGTTTTAGGAGTGGGAGCGTCTACCAGGGCTTGCACCTTCCGAGGGTTAGGAGTTACCTCGCCTGCGCTTATGACATATCCAAGATAATTTATTTCACGTTTCATAAATTTACATTTCCTGATGTTGAATGAGAAACCAGCCTCTGATAATGCTTTTAATGTTACGTCTAGACGTTCTAAACCTTGGCTAATACTATCTGAATAGCAAAGCACATCATCCATATATGCTAGTGCTACCTTATCCTTGAGTGACCCAAGTGCCTTGTTAATGCACCGTTGATAGACAGATGCTGCGTTTCGTAATCCAAAAGGCATGGCGAGATATTCGTATTGCCCGTCGGGAGTTACAAAAGCCGTCCGGGCAATGCTATCACCGCTCGGGTCTACTAAAATTTGGTGGTATCCAGAAGCCATGTCCAGAGAGGAAAAGAGATGCGCACCATGAAGATGGTCTATTTGTTCGTCAATTCTAGGTAATGGAAAGTGTTCAGGGCGTGTATTCGAATTTAGCTCCCTATAATCTACGCACATTCTATCAGAATTATCCTTTTTTTTTACTAAGAGGATCGGGCTAGCGAATGGTGAAGTACTTTCGCGAATGACACCTGCATCCAAGAGGGACTGTATTTTTTCTTTGACTATTTCTTTTTCAGCCGGAGATAACCTATAGGGACGCCTTTGTACGGTTTTGGTAGGATCAATAGGGTCTATGCGGAGAACACCTGTGGTTACGCGACGTTTAGGTATGCCATCAATAAAAAAGTCACTGTATTTCTGTAATATCTCGATAAGCTCCACCTTATCACTACCTTCTAAGTCCGTATCTATATTGGAGAGATCAGCATGATATGATTTTTCAGTTAAATTAACTTGTTTGCGCAAAGAAAACGTGATTTTACCACTGTCCATTTGAACGTGGATATTATTCTCTAAGAGATCTCTACCTATTATTACTGGTTCTGATATCATTTTGTCTGGTACTATATGGAAAAGAATTGGCACTGGTATACCCTGTATGATAACTTCACTAATGACTTGCGAATCACATTTAACTCCCTCTTTCCCTAAACCCTCGAGATGTACTATGCCACTGCGCAAAGTACCCGGAAACTTTTCAACCAAGCTATTTACAACCAAAGAGCACGCAGATCCACTATCAAAAAGAAAAGAGACGGGCTCACCAGATGATGTAGTCAACGTACTCTTCGTTGCCTGACGCTCGCATATGTTGACTTGTTTGACCGCCGCCGGTCCCCTCCTATCAGGACACGATGATGCGATATGTCCCAGCTGTCCACACACATAGCAGGTAGGTGGTGTTCGTGTCTTGTCCGGAATCCTCGGCAGCAAATCCAGATTCTTGACCCCGGAAGGTATCTCCTCTCGTCGCTTGCGGTAGTCGACGGCTCTGTGTCCTGGAGTACCGCAACGATGACACGATCCCGTAAAGCGCGGTTCGCTAAAGCGAGTTCGCTTTGCTTCCGTATCTTGTCCTTCACTGCAGTCGTGTCTGCGCTTTAATGATATGCCATTCAGAATTCTTAAGAGCTGCGCTCTTGTCGCTACGTTATGCGAGTGTAATTCTCTGCGAATGATGCCCTCCTTTTGACACAGTACTGAAACTACAAATCCGGCAGTTACATCTTCAGACATTTCCATGCGAGGTATGCGTTCTATAAGGCTCCACAAGCGCATAGCTGCTTCGCTTGCGGTTTCTTTAGTAGTTATTTGAAAGCGTAACACTTCGTCGAAATAATCTTGTGGCAGCATAGGTTTTGCAAACTTAGCCATAAGCAGGTCTTTTATAATAGGCCATGTTAGCTGCGAGCCTTGCAACTTAGTTAAGCAGGAAGCTGCACGCCCTTTTAATGCGTGTGTGAGCACTAACAAGAGTTCTGCGCCCTCTAACTTTCTGCTATTAACAATTATTTCTGTAACCGTGCACCACCCTTCTATGTCCGATTCGACGTCGTCGGGGTCAAATCGAATTAATTGCGTAGTACTATTGGTTGATGGTTGTGGTACCGTGAGTAATCGAGACAATAGTGACTCCATATGATGTAATAAAGTCGGTGTAGACACTGGCGTTTCCTCAGGATTTGGCCCTTCGTATCCCACTTCTGATAAAGGCACCTGGCCCCTATCATGTACATCAGTAGACTCCATAAGTTTTATTAATCAATCTTATGTCGAAAGGCGTGGGTAGTCGGGCGAGGAAATACAAAGATGTCTGCCTTAAATTAACTCTCTTTAATTATTATTAGTTTCTTTGATTTTAATTACAAAAATAAGAACAGAAGCACACTGCACGCATTTGAGTTCACAAGAAATCACTGACACTCCACCGAACACGTAATATGCGCGCGCGATGCAAACGGATTACTAATGGCCTCCGTCCGCCGTCCGTTTGGTTTTTATGCCCGCTGCACACTAGCGCTCGGAGTTGCGTCAGAGCGGTTGTGACGTCATATCCGCTTGTCACGACCGCTCTATAATCGATGCGCCGTCAAGTTTATTTTTGTTGATAGGGCGGATAGTAAATGTTTATACAAAAGGTTGTGGCTACTTCGTCACAGTGTCTCTTCATTAGAAGTGAAATGAAAAAGAAAACACTTGGAGAACTTACCTTCTTTATTTTTCTCCTGCAAGCGGTGTTTCGTGACACTGAATGAACAGGACAGATTTAAAATTTTTATTTCAGATTTAAAATTGTTGTTTGAATGCATTTTTCTCGAAAATGGTGCATTGTTTGCTTAGGGATATTCTTAACTATAACACGTTTAAAAATTGTTTTTTCACGGTAATTTATACTTACATTAAAGTCTTATTTAGTAAAGAAAAATGCTAAAGAAAGTTTATTTCCATTGCTTTATGATTATCTCACATATTTTTTGATCTTTCTCTTTCTTAAAATTAAGGATTAGCGCAGTCACCACCAGTCTAATATGATTTCACACTACTCCGACCTGAAGGAAGGTGAATGTAACTGCAAATGACTTCAATTAGTTTTCATATAAAAAATATAGGACAGTAGTTTTGATATGATGTTAGAATTAAAGGGCAATTCGTTAATTGTGAAGCTAGAATTTATGGTTTAATGAAGTAAAGCAGTAAGTTACAATCTACGGTTGTTTCATTACAATTTACATAGCGCTGCCATGTGCATTTATAATTGAACTAATTTATAGTTAACTAGTAATTATAGTAATGTGTGCAGCCAAGGAGTGTATATAAATTATATTTGTAAAAGGCATTGACATTAGCTACTGATTACATTTTAGTATATGATATTTGTCTGTAAATCTTCCAACGAATAAATAAAAAGCATTTTATTGCCACGCCATCGCCCCTTTAAATTCGACGGTAATTAGATAGATTTATTAACTGGTAATATCCATGATACGTATATAAATTAAAGCAAAGTTGTGAAATTGCGCCAAGGCTTTTGATATAAATAAGATAATGTCAGATACTCATTTTAACATGCATGCATGCATTTTCTGCATGTAACTGGAGAAAAATGTAGAAATCTGAAGACAAGATGAAGAAATATACAGCGTTATTTTATAAACACCATCTAAATTTGTAGAAAATAACGAAACAAGTATTTTTTCTTTTAATATCACCCAGTACTAAATCATTAAGTTAAGGCTTAACAAAGTTATCCAAAAAAATATCACGTTTATTGTCACAATCACGCTACGCACGGTGTTACAGAAGCAGATGATTCCTATAAAAATTCATATTGAAATATACTAATGCATATTATATGAAAATTGATTCATCTGTTTTAGAGTTCAGTGATATACACGTACAAGAACGTTATATAATAATCAATATTATATCTTTCTTCTGTACGTGTACGTATAATGGTAATATAAAGATAAAAGTCGGCAAGAGACGCCAATTAATTAGTTCCAAACAAAGCAGAGCTTTTACTATGATGTGAGATAAAAAATAACAAATATGTTATATTAGCTTCCGCAAGCGGTTTCACCTGTGTGGAGTTCAGTTTGTCGGAGAAAGTCTTTATCGTGTTTCCCCAGGTAACACTGGAGTCTTAGCCAGTTTACACTGCTATCGCCATCAACGCGTGGAGGTACTCTAATAAATGGTAACTTTACCCGTAATGACCATTTTAACTGACCTCCTCACTGTATAAATCTTGGTACTAATAGGAGTGCAAGCTCTTTCTATATATCTTGTTCTACTCACCTGAATAGAATAAAAGTAGCTTAGAGTTTAAGTTGGACCCTCAACCTATTAAACTGTGCAAACATGATCAAAATCTGTAGATAGAAAGATAGATAAAACACAAATATTTTAAATATATATTTTTAAGTATGTTTACGTCTTAGTACCTCATCTCCGAAATTTCCGACATATCTTCAACGTACAGACACGGCTTTTTACAGGTTTAATCATAAAACTAATTAGTTTTTTACTTAAAACTATGTCTTATCTTTGTATTATTATCCAAGATAATAGAATATATAGATATAGTTCCTATTGTAATGACTAGTAGACAGAATAATACGCGGTTTTCCACGAATTGATTAATAATAGTTGTAAGACAGACAATGGAAATACAAATAGAACATTTTCCCTAGAAAAGGAAAATAAGTCACAGAATTCCTTGCGACTAATATATCAATATATTATATATTCTAGGAACAATATCATTCACTCAGTAATTTGTGTTTTGAAATAAGTTTAATGTGAAGAACTATTAATTTCATTTCATAAAATGTGTTTTTGGAAAACTTACATTAAAGAGAACCTCCAAGTAAAATTTTTAACAGTTTTCATAGAAAACTTAATGAGTTTAAATATACTTAATTCCATGGTATAAAATGAATAATTACATTGTTTCATATATATACCTTTCTTTATTATATATCACCAGATCTCCTTACTAATCCTTCAAATCACAACCCACGTCAATGCAGCCGACTGGACATGGGTCCAGACAAACACATTAAGTTCTGTCGCCTCAGTAGATTATAGCATCAAATTACTCGCAAGATGGCTTCCAAACTAATTGTACTATTCTTTCACGTTATTAAGCTTTTATGTTTACAAAGGATGTAAAACAGAAAATTAAAATTTAAAACTATCTATTGCATTTGCCACGATAAATAACGGTGTTTAGTTCTTACGCTTCATCTATTGCACATATAAAAAAGGTTATAATACTAAGGTACCTTAGCTATCCCTTTTTTTTTCGGGGGGAAATGCTTTACGCATGCCCCACCGTTGGGTAGACGGTGGGGTTATGTGGGACTCACCCGTCAGTAAAAGGCTGACGGGCATACCCACTAAAACCCCCCCGCTGTACTTCACATCACCGGTTGGCCTTGTGGGACCCTTCTTAGGAATCACCACTATCCCTGTGATGACGGCTCTTGTAAAGAAATCCAAACGTCGGGTCATAATTAATCATAAAAGACAAGAGAGCAATCTCAAATTGGCGTCAACACCAAGGACTAAATACAAAAATACTCTTTGAAGTGCTTTCTTCGGGCTGGCGTTATGTTAAGGTCTGAGTAGTCCATAATTTATTTGTTTTATTTCTTGCTCTATATACTTAGATATACTCAGTTTTATATTTAAAGAGGATTGTTATACTTATAATGTTAATACTAATAATTCAACGACCGTTTGGTACAATGGTAGCGATCCTACCTTTCGCACCAACGGTCCTAGGTTCGAATCCCGGAAGACGCAGATGTTTGTGTGATGAATGAAGGAGCATTTGTACCAGAGTCATGGGTATTTATATTACTATAAATATTACATATCTGTGTATCATATACGTATGTCTATCGGTTACCCTAGTATCAATAACACAAGCCTTACAGTGCTTACATTGGGATAGGCTAATTGATGTGAATGTAAGAAATATTATTTAAAAAAAAAGAAACAAAAATGTTCCACCTGAGAATAACTGTTTAGTTAAGTCGATTTTCTCTAGTATTTTTGTACCAAAATTTATCATATAAATTATTAAATTCAAAATACAAAAATTATTAGTGGTTGCATTGAGTTTTGTAAATTTTCCCCTCGATCATTTCAATCACTCCTTATTTTATATAATAAAAATAATATTTCTTACATTCACATCAATTAGCCTAGCCCAAAGCAAGCAGTATAAGGCTTGTGTTATGGAAACTAGGGTATCGTATAGACATACATATGTATATGATACATAGATATGTATAATAATATAAATATATATCCTTTTTTCTGCCCCATCCGGGATTCGAACCCAAGATCGTCAGTGCGAAAGGCGGGATCGCTACTGTATTTATAAAATTATAACTAGTCTGGCCATAAATACTGTTACATAAAACCTTTTCTTTTATAACTTTTAATTGTGTTGAATTTGGAATGTTTATTATTTTGAAAATTTCTTTCGATTTCGCGCGATTTCACATATTTTTTCCATGAACACTATTATACGATATCAAATAACAATATGGAATAGGGTGTTAAAGAAAATAGGATTGCACTGATCGACTTGCCAAAAGTGGGTACGCAGCCGTCGGTCATATTCCAGACACTTCAAAAGCTTGGTATCAGCCGTATGTATATCGTACTATCAAGAGATACAACAACACTTCGTCTGCTGAAGACCATAAATGATCGGGGTGGCCGCGTGATGTTAAAACTACAAAGGCTGTTAATGCTGTTAAAGTCAGATTTCGAAGAAATACCCATTAGAAGCAAAAAATCTTATCGCGAGAAATGAAGATTCCCGCTATGACTCTGTCACGTATTATAAAACAAGACCGAACTTTATAAGAGCTGAAGACTGGCCCTCATCTAGCTCAAACCTCAACCCTTTAGACTACAAATAATACTCAGTTTTAGAGGACATGGCCTGCTCTTAAAGACTACATCGAGTCTCTTAAAAAATCTCTGGCGCAAGCAGTGATGAAATTTCGCATGGAAACAGTGAGTAAATCCATAGATTCGTGGCCAGACAGATTAAAGGCTTGTATGAAAGCCAACGGTGGCCGTTTCGAATAGAAATTTTTTTATTTTATTTTTTGCTGAGACTTTAATAAATATAAGTTTTAGTAATTTTACATTACTTCATAAGAAAGTTGCATTTTCATTTGTAAAAGAACTTATGACCGGACTAGTAAGAATACATTACGCCTTACGATTATGATTCTTTTAATTAGTAATTTTTCTAACTATTCATATTTTTTTGGAAATTGTGGATGTATCCATTCTGTCATTAGAAATACTGTTCAATAAATTTCGAATTTTAAACGTTTCGTGCACACGATAAATAAAACGACGACTCATTGAAAACTGCCGTTTACAAACTACCATGCAACAATATTTTGCAACAACAAACTTTGTCGCGCAACAACTATCTTGTTTACAGCAACATTATTAATGTGTGTTGTTTGAATGTAGGAACAGTACTGTTTAGATGGGTACGCTCAAAGCTTGTTAGTTCTAGGAATTACAGCCGTATTCTGCAACGTTATATTTATCAGTAGAATTATGGTAGTGAATTTTCGTATAATTTTAATTCGATCAGTCCTTAAGGTACCATTAATTTCATGCGTAGTAAGTGAGATTGCACCAAAACGGTTTTTAATTCGAATCCTGGTGGGAGCATATATTTATTTTATGGGCATAATCATTTGTGCCGAACATGTCACGGTTGTTATAAACTTATAAATGTCCTGTATTCGTTATTTAGTTTTCAGAGCACAAGCTCTGCGTAATTTATTCATATCTGCTAATTCACCTCGAAATTCCACACGTACTTTTACAGAATACCAAGCCAAGATCAAGCCAATCTGGTCTTGAAGTGAGAACACATGATCTATCTACAGAAACTTTAGTGAAAGTTTACGTGACGATACTCGATAAACTCTACGTTAAATATTACTATGGAACGAGCGCCCCTAGCGGTAATTACCAGGAATTTCAAATCTTCATAGAAATCTGATCAAGGTCACACTCGATAACAAGTATCCACTGGATGAAATTGTTTTTAGGGTCTCTTATTAAATAAAAAAGAGTTATGATTTACTAAATTTATAAGTAAATACGGTTCTTAAAATGTTATCTTCAGTAACACGAACGTAACTTGTCGGCAGTAGAAGTTTCATGCTTCTCGAAGTTCGAATAATGAAGTATGTACGCAACCATGGTACAGAAATAATTGCTCATCAAAACTTTGTGAAGGCACAATTATTTCATTAAAAACTTAAAGCTCAAACTTCTTCTTTGTACTTGTGATAAATTTAAAATTACAACAAGTGCTGAAGCTTATGTCAATGCCTACTTAATTATTTTACTCGGTGTTATTATTAATAATACTTAATTATTTGACTAAGTATTATAATTAATAAGATTACTAATATGTACTTGTTATTTTATTACTTTATACAGTTGGGATCAAATCGGGAATTCTGTTATAATATCAAATAAAATATCATTCAATTACCAATAAAGATGTTCCAGTAAATAATATCAACAACTAAATTGTTCCTTTGACATTTCTTCTTCAAGTTAATTAATATTAAAATGATTGTTTTATGTAGTGGTTAGTTTATTTGGGGTCTATTAACGGTTAGGTGTGTATATAAATTATCATCTCAAGCTATTCGTGCTTAAGCAGGTACGAGGAGCCTTTGGACGTAACTGCATTTTCAGTCTTAATTTTTTTCCTTTATTACTAACCATTTGGGAGTTGAGCCCCAGTGGTGGGTTAAGTCTGGCCTACGATGTCTTCACGGGGAGTTTTTTGCTCCATCAGTGGGAACAGTAATAGGCTGATGGTGATAACATGTCCGCATCAGCAATATATTAAATTGTCGAATATATAAATAAGACGCACAGGACTGTCCGTTCTAAATGGAGGACGGGTATTTTGAGCTGAAAATTAAACAATATGTTATTTTTTTTATTGAAAAGCTTGTTTCATGTTAATGTAACATCAAAAAGATAAGTCCGATCTGCAATCTGAGAAGAGATCAATAAACATTAGAAGTTATAATAATCGCAACAATCGAAAACTTCCTTTTAATCTTTTAATCCGATAACACTGCTATCTTAGCAGCTTTAATGTGTCCAGTGAACATATTGTACCGAACCATTTTAAAATATCAAGTACTTTGAAAAATGTTTTCACTTTATTCAGTCATTAGAATAAAACACTTTTTTACGGATTTTTGCGCATGTTTTATTTTATATTTAATCCTGACGTTTCGACTCCTTTACAGGAGCCATGATCACAGGATTTATTCAGTCAGTAACTGTATTCAGTTTATCACTTGGTATTGTTGTCACGGATGTATTCAAACTGATTCGGCGTAAGGGTTACATAACTCTCAATTCTCCGTTCTCCGATTGCCAAAGTTAGCCTAAAATGTCTCCTACGTTTAAATTTTGACCAGGTCTTTTTACACCTCTAAAAAAAATATAAAATAACAAGGATTCTCAGAAAATTAATAAAATTTCAATGAAGTATTTTGATTCTTAAAAGTGTTTAAAGTATTTTTGCACGAATCAAAAACATAAAATGTTCCAAAACTAAATTAACCGTGTCAATAAATGTTTGAAGGAGGTTTTAAACACGTATTGCAAAAAGTCTCAAGAGAATAATAATCGCTTAAAAACCTTATTAATTTCTTTTATTATTACATATCTGATTTTTAAACATTCAACTGCTGGTTTTTTTATGTATATATATAATTTTACATGTATGTTGTGTAAAATGTTTACACCATATCAAACAATATTAAATTCTTGAACTGACTATTCATATGTGACAGTAATATTGACAATTAGAAAGAGGAAACTTAATTCGTGATTAGAGGTCAAATACGTCCGCCATAACAATTGATTTAGTAAGTTTGCTTCTCGGCCTTATGGTTAATATCAGTTTGTAATCTCAAAAAGTATAAGTATAATTTTATATATCTCTTTGATATTTGTAAACTGTGCATAAACCGGGCCCAGACTCCAAATAAACTTGAAACATTTTTACAGAAAGAACTGATAACAGAGTCTGATAAAGAAGTAGGACAAGGAAATGAGAATAAATTGTTTTGGCATTCTCAGCAATTTAGTATTTATGTAACAATACTAGTAATGTTTGTAGCGGATCAGTGTATAAATTGTGCAAATAAATAACTATTGTCTTTTTGTTCCGAACAATGAGCGGTATTCAGTTTTATCATTCACAAGACAGTCGAATTCCTTGTTGTTTTTTAAGTAATATGTAGTACTGAATAATTAAATAGTGCTATAGCATTTTTTAATCCGACATAAATATTATTAAAAATAGTCAAGAAATAATTAAAAAAAATTTGAAGTAGAAAAAGATAAAATACTTATGAAGTTTAATAAAATTGGCTTAGGTTCTTAAAGCTGACAAATCTTTTATATTTTAAAAATTATAATATAAAAGATTTGTCAGCTTTAAACAAGTTTTCCAGTCGTGGATTTAGAAACCGCTGGCGTAGCTCGTTGACCTTTATAAGTACTTTGTAATCAACTTTAAAGGGATTAATAACTTTGGGCTTACGTTTTTTTTTAGATTCTTACATTTTATATCATCATGAAATGCTATAACATTTATACCACTGTATAAGTCGCGGCACGAAACTCTAGCACTGACGGTTATTGCACAGAAGTGAAAATAAGATGTCTTGGGGGATACAGGGGTGAAGAGCGGGCGTGTGTTGCGCCGATTGGCTCTCCAGTCGTACTCCGTCCGATCACTTCCAGTGTACAGTCGCGTTCTAAATTTTTTTGTTGTCAATGTTAATTTTTGTTGTTGTTTTTTTGTTAAGTTGGTTTTGTTGATTTGTTTGTTAGTTATTTTACTATTTTATTGAGTTTGAACAGTTTTTAAGAAGTGAAAATGCCGAGAAGAACCACTGTTTTGAAAAGACAGGCACTGAAAATGGTGTATGACGTGCATTGTTTTTTAAAAAGGGAATCTAATGGCTTCCTTGATTCTTTGACGAACCTACGAGTATTTTACTCGATCCAGACAGCAGCACTGTAGATTTAAGCCAAATAAAACTAACTGCAGAAGGTATTCAGGCGGGAAATATGAAATTAAATAGTATAATTAGTGACTTAGGGAAAATTCAAAAAAGGACAGCTGAGTCTATAAAAACGTCCATAGCAACGACAGCCAATACCAGTAAGTCCCGATGTAATATCAGTATTAAGAACACCAGGCTCCAGAGCAAAACCGGTCACAGATATTGATAACTTCGATCAAGGAGTAATAAAAAGGTGCACCCATAACTTTCAAAGGACATTATAATAAACTAACCACCATCGGAAAGCTGAAGTAGAAGCTAGATATAAATTTGAAAGGCTCCGGACGACGACGAATAATTAAGAGTTTAGGGTTTCGGTGGAAAAATACTGAAAACAACTGAAAAGTGCTGATTGAAACTTCAAATATACGTTTGCAACATAATGAATACTTACGCAAAATAAAACAATCTCGCCAAGAGGGAAGCCCATCCTTTCAAGCAGCAGATTTAGGTAGTGCCTTGTGTAGGCTCCAGTCTCTTACAAACTAAATAACTTTTTGATTTTATGTTTTTATTTTTATATTACATACCAACCCACCTATTGTTGAGAACATAAATAAATTTTAATTTGACAACAGAATTCTGGAATACTTGAACGTTATTAATGTATTAAAGTAATATTTGCGAGTGTGACAGTACAGTACCCAAATAGCAGCTTATCTCCAGATTTTGTTCACTGCCAGATTTACTATTTGACATTACACTAAAATAATGTAATTAACATTATTTTGCTATTATTTGTATTGCGTGCGCGACAGTACCCATGCGCTGCTATCCCCTCCACGTTTCATTCAGTGCTAGAGTTACGTGCCGCTAGTTATACATAACAGTATTTTATTTAGTGTATATGTAAAAAAAACGCACACTACTGAATGAAATCGCAACTTCAATGATTCCCTCTAATTATCTTAGCATAAATTGTAGTGCTAGATGAGATTCAAAATAAAAATAAATATTTATGGCAACTGAGAGAAATAACCCTGTACGTAAATAGAAAGCTTTTTTCCTAATTGTGCGGATGCTAGTGTAGACCATTACCGTAGAGTTTTACGATTTGTTTGATGTTTTATTTCGTATATATATATTTATATTTTCAATATTGTTTTAGACTGATTGCACTTATAATGCTGAAGCATTAAAAGTTAGTAATTTTATGTATAAACGCTCAAGCTACTCAGCAAGGGCTATTTTTTCTTGCTACTTTTGTACCACACTTTGCCAAAATGAAGCAAGCCAAAGCATGATCAAAATGCATTTTGTTATGCAATGAGATCATTAGAAGTTGTAATAACTTAAAAAAGTTACATAGAAATCATCATTTAATTACTGAGGCAATACAGTCTCAATATGTGTGATATTGATATTATGTAACTCTTTCTTTTCTCTCTCCTTCTGACTCTTTTTTTGCAGTTTCATTTGAAATACATCAATGAATCCTAATGTTGCAGTCACTCTAAATATTATCGGAGCACAGTCAGACGATTCCATATCTGACCCAAATGCCTATAGACATGCAAATGGAGGTCAAGCCTTCGATAGTTCACTGAGTTAGGCCATGATACCCGAAAATACAACTCTCAAGACGTTACTATATGATAAGAAATAAGAATGATCATTTAAAATATAAACAGGGTGGATTTTTGAGATGGGATTTAAAGGGCAGATGCCGTTATAGTTACAAGAAAACATTGTTAGGCAACCATTCATAACTTTTTAAGATATTCTCATCTGCATTCACAGATTTTGGAAAAAAGTTACAGTCAGCAAAAAATGCCAAGATAGCAAAAAAAAAATTTTTTATGCCTATCGATCCTGTTTCATGCAGGGATCAAAAGACTCTATGGAGCCAATTAAGGTACGAGATATGTTTGCGTTTGTTTAAATATTAAAAGGATTTAATTATTTTTTTTCTAAATTACAGTTCTCCTAAAAGCATAAAATAGGATTCATAGAGAGATCACCGCAAGAAATAGGATCCGAAGGATTTTCCATACAAAATGTATGAGAAAAGTTTCTGGCGATTTCTTTTCTAGTACTCATACTTTAAATGGACCCATAGTCTTTTGATCCTTACATGAAATAGGATCTATAGGATATAAAAAAAAATTTTGCTATCTTAGCAATTTTTTTGCTGACTGTAACGTTTTTTCTGAAATCTGTGAATGCATATCAGAATTTCTTAAAAAGTTATGGATGGTTGCCTAACAAAGTTTTCTTGTAACTATAATAGTTTATGTACCTGCCCTTAAAATCCCATTTCAAAAATCTACCCTGTATATATGTAATACCTTAGTGTAAATTAAAGGGGCAGCAAGGCACGTTTCTAGACATACCAATTTAGATTACGAAAACATGATACAGCGGGGCTTCTTGGCTAGCTAGAAATAATTGGTTTCCAAAATGTCATCTCAATACCCATATAGGGCTTACCCGATATTTGGTAAGTGCCAAAATATTTAATGTTTAAGTGCGCAGACCCGTCGGTATTTATATTTCATTGTTTCAGTTTATTGGTTTAAGGTTGAACAAACATTAACTTGTATGCAGACGAGATAGATTTCATTTAAAATTGGATGCAGAATGTTACCAGATTACAGTTGTCACAAAAATCAAACAAATTTTAAAATGAAGTCGTTTGTATCAATTTAACATGACATGAAAGTAAAATGGTAACGGTGGAACGAAGCCATATTTGTTCCCAGCGAACATGGGCTCTAATAAAAATGGTTGTCAAATGCCAGTGTAGAATGTAACGCCACAGCAATGCAACGTTGCAAATTTCACCAATTCCCTAGCGAGGAATAGACTTCCATAACACTTTATTTTTTATATCATCATCTTACCTGAACGAGCTACTGAACTTTAGCCTCTTCTAACAAATGAGGAGATTTTGCTACTATCTCCACGGTTGAAGGACGAGTTGGAGATCGCATTAAAATACCGTAATTCGCAAAACGCTACTTTTCATTTGGTGGTCTACTAGAGGTGAATGGCAGAGCGCTATTACCAAACCTTCTCACTAAGAGTGTCGTAAAAGGCGACTCATAATTTTGGAGGTGTTCACCATACGCTTCCTGACGAGAAAATGGGAGCAGCGTTTTACCAAGTAGTGCTATTTTACTGCTATATTCAATCTACCTGCCAAAGTAGAGATTCTGGCAAAACCCTTCTATTCCTACGATGGGTATGTGAGTTCCAATTGAATTTATTATTTATTTATAAATAGACCAAGGTCTATTTATAAATAAATAATAAATTCATGATTATTGCCTTTAAATATTTTACCATGATAATTATAGACTAAGGAGCTTTATGAAGTAGTGATTAGTCCAATCAGCCAAAGAATAAAAGATTAAATAAAAAATCATGAAGTCTGGTCATCGTATGACTAACCAAACATTTATTTTTTCGGACTCTTCTGTGTCTCGGAATCTATGTAAAGACGTTTTCCCGGCTATATCTGCAGTCGTCAGAACTCACCAATCCATTCCACCCGCGTGCCTTGACGCGGTTTATTTATATATTTTTATTTTTATCCATAGGAATGCTCTCAGACCTCCGGTAATAAATATGTAATAGACTGATGATTATGATATATAAGTAGTTGCTGCTCCGGCGACTTTGGGTACACCGTCCGTGTAAGTTATCTAAATGATTTTTTTAAATACTATTGGCTGCATCTTTGTGGCAGCCTCAGTAACGAGTTGGTAGTAAATTGTCAAGGGAATGCAATAAGTCCGGACCACTAAACTGCGGGCCACTCGATCTCATTAGCACAATTTACGAGATGGGCTGTCGCATCTGCTGCCAACTGAGGAGACAGTGGATGCAATTTTTCTCATTATGTTACTCTAGTTTACAGATATTACGGAAATCGTTTAATTTGAATAAAGTTTAATAGATTTTTACTGCACAAGTTCAGAATGTACGTTTATACTTGGCCAAGAATGGGTTCAGCCGTGTGCAGTACGTGTCTATTGTCATACAATATAAATATGCGGCAACTAAAGTTGTGGGAAAATCTATTAACCTCTTCTAGCGTGGGCGGTGGAAATTCTTGTTAACAATGTTATACAAATGAAGCTTCATATGTCTTAGAAATCGCTACATAGTCCGCATAGGCAGAATTCGTATTTCTTCAATAGGCCGCTTCTTATTTTCTGCGGAAATTATTTTCGAAATTTGCATTTCTTTATCTATATTATAGAAGTCAAAGGTCTCTCTCTCATCACGAAATCTCAGAAACGACAAGTACTAGGAGTCCCATATTTTGCATAAAAGTTCCTTATAGGACGTAAGTGCCCACTAAGATGAAATTTTGCGTAATTCAACCCCGTAGGGAATAAAACGGGGTTGCAAAGTTTGTTTAAAACTTCTATACTTTTAATAGTAGACTTTTCAAATTATTATTTAAAGAAATGTATTTAATTATTAATCGACTTCAAAAAGAAGGTTATCAATTGAAATGTTTATTTTTTTATGTATGTTCGGGCATAGTCCCTTCATATATAGATGGATTTGCAAAATTATTGTTTTGTTTAAAAGGGGGTTATTCTGAAATGTTTCCATTTAGGTTTTATTTAGATCTGATGATGAAGTTTCGAACACAGACAACGGAACTATTCAAAAAATTACAGCAAATCAACCGCAATGACCAACGCTGCTATCGCATAAATATGCATTATTTACGTAATCACACAACATAACATCATGCCTGTACCTTCTAAAGAGGTACAGAGATTAGCATTACAGTACCATACGTTTTGTTGAAACTATTTTTATACCAAATTCAATTTTCTGTAAAACTATAGATTGAATTGACGAAAACAACAAATCGCAATCCGTATTGAAAACCGGATCGTTACTTTTCCCGTTTCAAATATATAGTTTTTAACTGGGACCCAGTCCATCCCGAACGTTACAAAAATAACTTCATTCGTTTTAGAATGACAATACTCTACACCGTGATGTAGTAATTAAATGACTATCAATGCAGATAAGTGCATTCACGTTAGTTTTACAAAAAAGTTAGACCCTTGAAATGCGCGATTTTATTGTCTTCGAATATAATTCAAAATGGGCGAAAAGTCATTAAATATATTCTAAAAGTTAATAAGTATTTTTTTCATGTTCTCTAAAATAAATGTAATGCATTAATAAAAGCTTGTGAGTGATATGAGATGTGAGACCGTAAAATTTTAAATATGTCATGCCAAAACTGAGTTCAAAACTCAAAACACCTTTGTACCTATTGGACAATATTCCACTCTACTTTGATGATATGTAAATCTATGTGTTACCCTGGTATCTATAACACAAGCCTTACAATGCTTACTTTGGCGTAAGCTAATTGGTGTGTTTATAAAAACTGTAGCTTGTTAGTCACTTTAGTGCAAAAATAAAGATTTATTATTAACAATAGTAAGAAAAGTGAAATAAAACGCGTCGAATTGCCGTTTACTTTAAAACAAAGGTGTTGTTTTCCCACAAGTGTTTTTTAATAAAACTACAGTTTTGAAAAGGAAATTCTAAGTTCAAAAATGTAAAATCAGAGGTGCTTACAAAAAGGAACCGGAAAGCTGGTTTTTACATTGTATGTAGTTGCACGAGTACCAGTACCCGTGTCACCACGCTGTACGATATTATTTGAGACATTTATTTAAAGTGAATTGCTTTATATGATTTAATTAAGAATAATATTTTCTTTCAATTTACTTAAATTAGGTTTTGTAATTGTTTTGAGCTCCCAATTTATAATTTTTAATATTACTCAATAGCAAACGAACGTTGTTAAGAAGAGGAAGCAGTAATGTAATACGTATAATTACGAGTACGTATAATTCATTATTATTCATAAGAAACAAACGCTTAACAAACTTATTTTGGTAATAGAGTGTTTTGTCTTTTTCTTTCAAAAACCAATCATACTTCTAATAAAATTCACAAAATACTTTTTAACTAAAATAGGTTTATTAAGCGTTTGATTTTTATGAAAAATACGGTTAGTAATTTATAATTAATGAAATTAAATTCAGAAAACTCACAGTAATTTTACCACGTTTTACTTAACTTCACTTGTCTGTCTGTTGGTCTGTTGGTTTGTCGTCAAAATTTGAGATCCTTATTTCGACCTCTTCCTCTTATCCGATTTGGCTGAAATTTTGTATACAGGCTTGTTTCACCTAACAATTTCATATTTTACAGTTTTACATCCTAAAACCACTTAATAAGGCTTTAATTAAATTAACCTCCACGTGGTGTGTCTGGATATTTGATATATATTACATGTATATATTGAAGAACTAAGTAGGCACAATTCAGATAATTTAAAACTAAAAACAGTTAAATAAATACTTAATAAAAAAAATACTTATAAAATTCCACGTTTTACTACGGGTTATAGATGTACTAAAAAGGAGAAAATATTTTTTTACAAATGGACTAAAAAGATAAAAATAAATTTTTGGTAATAATGAAAATTTACGATACAAATATTCTAAAATTTATTGAATATTATGTATTGTTCTGAACATTCATACGCAGAATTTGAAAAATTTCCAAAAAATTAAAACGTGGTGCGCATTATACTTGAAAAACTATTCAATGCCATCCACAGCATTACTATTGCATTGGTTTAGTTAGGACGGGATTTAGGAAAGATAATGAAAATATTAATATAATATCAATAACGCGGTTGATCTAAATTACGCATCACGTTTTAATTTTTTGGAAACTTTTCAAATTCTGCGTATGAATGTTCAGAACAATACATAATATTCAATAAATTTTAGAATATTTGTATCGTAAATTTTCATTATTACCAAAAATTTATTTTTATCTTTTTAGTCCAATTGTAAAAATTTATTTTCCCCTTTTTAGTACATCTATAACCCGTAGTAAAACGTGGAATTTTAAAAGTTTTTTTTTTTATTAAGTATTTTTTAGACCCAAATTAAACAGGAACTGTGCTATGAGTACTAAATAAATAAAAATTGACATTGGAATCCGTTCCAAGCTATTTAAATTAGATATAGAGACAAAAGAGGTATCCTCTTGCAAATATAAATACATAAATAATGATTTTAACATGCCTCTTATAACATTACCATTAGAGTCAAATAAAAAAAATTGTGTTCAGAAATGCCCTCAAAATAAATGTAATTTAAATAAATTAAAAAATATTAACCTGGTGCATCAAAATAGTAATGGACTATCAAAGGGCAAACAATTAGAGATGGAATTATTCATGAATTCAAAACAAATTGACATTTTGTGTATTACAGAACATTGGCTTGAGGGATGTGAACTCATGTTTAGTTTCAATAATCACCAGGTTGGTAGTTCATTCTGCAGAGTCAACACAGTACATGGGGGGTCACTGATTCTTTTAAATAAAAGTTTAAAATTTAAAGAACGGAAATATATTGTGTCTCTCTCTGTAGAATGCATAATAGAACTATCATGTATAGAACTTGAGCAACTCATTGTGGTATGTGTATACAAACCTGGTTCCT
Organism: Calamotropha paludella; assembly: GCA_927399485.1. NCBI lineage: Eukaryota > Metazoa > Arthropoda > Insecta > Lepidoptera > Crambidae > Calamotropha > Calamotropha paludella. The sequence goes on along the minus strand of OV656826.1, from coordinate 10,109,222 downwards.
CAGCTTATGATAGATTTGAGGAAATCATGGATGAAGCCTTGAACAAATTGAGTCGGTCAAAAAATTTTTGATTGTGTGTGGAGATATTAATATTGATCTTCTTACAAAGAACAGTGAAACTTATAGAATCTTAAATTTATTTAAATCACACAATCTTTTCAACTTATTTATGGAGCCTACTAGATTCTGTAAAACAACGGCAACCTGTCTAGACAATATATATAGTAATCTGGTACCTGTAAGTAAGAAAGTAATTGCAAACTTAGATTCAGACCATTGCGGGCAAATAGCTTGCTTCAAAATTGTCACAGAACAAGTCAGTAAACGTAAAATTATATGTCGACCAGTAACTGCTGACAGATTGAAACGTATAAGAATTGAATTATGTTGTAAACTTCCTTTTTTATCACCGGATATGCCACCAAATGATATGTATAATTTATTTTTTAACCAATTTAATAAAATTTTCAAAACCAAAGAGATCACCGTTACTGTTAATCCAATGTTTAGCGAATGGGCCACTGCAGGAATACACAAAAGTAGGCAAAAATTGTATGAGCTGTACTCAGAAAGACAGTTTAATAGAACGGAATCTTTTCAAAGTTATGTCAAGTCATACTCAAAAATTTTTTAAGCAGGTTTGTCAAACTGCAAAAATTAAATATATTAGTTCTCAAATTTATAACAGTACTGACAAAGTCATATCTACTTGGAAAATTATAAATGCAGAGACTGGCCGAACAAAAGCTTTAGCAAATAATTATAAACTTAAAATTGATGGTAAATTTATTAGCTCGGACTCAGATGTTGCAAATGAATTTGAAAAATTTTTTACTCGAATTCCAGTAGATTTGACAAGCACTTCCGCTCTTCCACCCCCATTGCAGAATCCTTGTTGAAGGAAAATGTTCCTTGTTGTAATACTGTATTTAAATTTAATTATGTTACTAAACGGGACATCATAGACACTTTTAAATCGTTGAACATTAAAAAAACTGCCGATCTTTGGGGAATATCTGTATATATGGTAAAGAATGTTATTGAAATAGTTGCTACACATTTAGCCTTAGTTTTCAACAAATGTATTGATAGTGGTGTGTTTCCTGATTTGATGAAACTTAGCAAAATAACTCCATTGTTTAAATCTGGTAGTACTTCAGATCCCTCTAACTTTCGTCCAATATCCGTACTATCGACATTCAGTAAAATTTTTGACAAAACCGCGCTTATGCAATTACAGAAATATTTTAGTAATAAAAACTTGCTACACATTTAACAATTTGGTTTTACCCGCGGACGGTCCACGACTGATGCTGGAATAAAATTGTTAGAATGCATTTATGAGGCCTGGGAGGAGTCGCAGGATGCCTATGGTGTTTTTTGTGACTTATCAAAGGCTTTTGACTGTGTCCAACATCAGACGTTAATCAGGAAATTACACTATTACGGTATCCGTGGTACCGCTTTGGATTTTCTCACTTCTTACCTAAGTGACAGGATTCAAAAGGTGGTCATCAATGGAGAGCAGTCGCCTGTATCATTTGTAACAATGGGGGTGCCGCAGGGCTCAATATTGGGTCCATTTCTATTTCTGGTATATATTAATGACCTCCCTCACCTTGTAAGACGCGACCATGAGATAGTCTTGTTTGCAGATGACACGTCTTTAATATTTAAAGTTAAACGTGGACAAATTAATATTGACGAAGTAAACATTGCACTCTCCAAGGTCGTTCACTGGTTTGGCGCCAACAATTTGTTGTTAAATGAAAATAAAACAAAATGCATTAGATTCACTATGCCAAATGTTCAATTAGCTAAAGCCAAAGTCCGGGTTAGGGATGAGGAAATAGAGCTGGCCAATCAAACTGTATTTCTGGGTATAACTTTAGATTCTAAGTTACAATGGGGTCCTCATATTGAATGCCTATCGAGCAGACTCAGTTCTGCAGCATACGCCGTAAAAATGATTCGTCAGTTAACAGACGTAAAAACTGCACGCTTAGTCTATTTTAGCTACTTCCACAGTATTATGTCGTACGGGATACTACTGTGGGGAAATGCCGCCGATATTGGCTGCATTTTTGTGCTGCAGAAGAGGGCTGTTCGGGCGATCTATAGGATGGGCTCCCGAGAGTCTTTAAGAGAAAAATTTAAAGAAATTGGTATTATGACTGCACATTCACAATATATTTATGAAAACCTACTGTATGCGCATAAGTGTAAAGATATTAAATTCAGAAAAAATAGTGACAATCATAATTACAATTTAAGAAATAAAGACAAGCTAGCAATGCCCAGGTATAGGCTCCATAAAATAAGCAACTCCTTTGCAGGTCACTGTATACGAATGTACAACACGCTGCCATGTAACATGCATGACTTGTCAATTAATAAATTTAAATTTTTAATTAAAACTCAGTTATGCAAAAAGGCTTATTATAGTGTTAAAGATTTTTTGAATGATAAGGCAGCGTGGACCTAAAAGAAATGAATTGCTCGTTCTCTGAATCGTTTTGTAATATGCACAATTTGTAAGACATTTGGCGATTTTATAAGAGTTTTGGCACATGAGTTTCTTGCCCGATTCTTCTCATGTTAGCCTCTACGTTCGGAATCGGGTCGCTCGTGGCGATTACATGCGCGGCATCAACTCCGCGGATGTACTTGCCGCTAGCGCACGGGCTATCTTTATTATAAAAGAATATTATCTTGATTCTTCTATGTATAATTGACGATTTTAAGTGCCCGCAAGGGCCTATGAAATAAAGTTATTTTGGTTTTGATTTTTAAGATATAGAATACATAAATTACACAAGCCAACAAAATTTGACAAAGTTTCTTTCCTAGACACCCGAGTATATTTATAATTTTTTTTTTTTATATATTTTATGCATTTTCAATGCGATCTTATAAGATAAATTATTATAATAGAAAAATACTAGAAAAAATCGACTCGGGTCACAAGTGAATCTCAGGCGGGAATCGAACCCGCAACCTTTGGAAATCCGGTCCAATGCTCTCCCAATTTAGCTACCGAGCCCTGCGAACACTCGTCGAAATTTTCTAGTACATTCCTGATTTTACGCTGTAGGCCAGCGTTGTTTCATCAATGAGAGGAACATCCTCTCGTATTCGAAAGAAACATTTTTACAAATGTTTGGTCAATCGATTAAGATGAAACAGCCATGTGAGATTTATAATTTCTTTTTATTTTATATTTTATGCATTTTCAATGCGATCTTATAAGATAAATTATTATAATAGAAAAATACTAGAAAAAATCGACTCGGGTCACAAGTGAATCTCAGGCGGGAATCGAACCCGCAACCTTTGGAAATCCGGTCCAATGCACTCCCAATTGAGCTACCGAGCCCTGCGAACACTCGTCGAAATTTTCTAGTACATTCCTGATTTTACGCTGTAGGCCAGCGTTGTTTCATCAATGAGAGGAACATCCTCTCGTATTCGAAAGAAACAAAAAAAAAAAAAATCCGGTCCAATGGTCCAATTGGGAGAGCATTGGACCGGATTTCCAAAGGTTGCGGGTTCGATTCCCGCCTGAGATTCACTTGTGACCCGAGTATATTTTCCCGAGGGATTTTGGTGTGTTGAATCCAAATCCGGTCGCAGAATTGCTCTATCACGTCACTGAAACTGATCTAAACTAAACTGATGACAGTATAGGTAGCATGAAGCAAAATTGAGAAAAATGAACTTCAAAATACAATATCTCAGCAAAAAAAAAAAGAAGAATTTGTAAACAAACTCAACGCCATTTGAAAGTTCAAGACTTGTACTTCAAGAAGACTCCTGTAGTTTTTTAGGTATACTAAAAACTGAAGGATCATATAACCTCAAAAATGGGCGAAAACGGCGTTTTTTGCACTTTAAGGTTAGAATATCTCAAAAACCTGACGTGATAGAGCAATTCTGCTACCGGATTTGGGTTCAGCACACCAAAATCCTTCGGAAAAGTATACTCACGTCTCTGGGTAAAATTTTTGTTGACCAGTGTTATTAGAAACAAATTATTATGAACAATCCTTTGGCTCAGAAGGAAGAATTGCTACCGTTCCATCATGCGGCCGTCAGTTTAGTTAGTTTCTTGTTGCAAGTTTGTATGCAGTTTATTATTGCAACTGCTAATAGATGGCGCTGACCTCTTTTAGATCGCGGTATGGTTTCGTGTCGGCGGATACACAAACCATTCAAAACTGCGCCGCCATGGGTATAAATCCAAATATACGTTGTATATATTATAGAGGTTGACTCTTATTTGGGAGCACTATTTTTAACAGTCACTAGTCAATATCGTGGCACAGACCTTTCAAGGAAAAAAAAACACTCGAGAAAAAAGGCTAAATCTATCAAGCAGACCCAGGACGAGATAATTGGATTATTACGGATGGATACATAGCAAAAACTTCGTAAAAAAACATGAAGAAAGCGTGAAAAGATTGAAAGAAATTAGGTCAGTCCTACATTATCGTAAAATGTGGTCAACTTATCGAAACAAAGCTGCCTGAGCTATGAACCCTATGTAATGCTTTCGCTTATACGCTTTGAGGCTCCGGAAAACGTTGCAAACGAAGCCAAAAGAGAGGTGTCAATCGTGGTTGTCAAGTGCATACTACAATCTAGTATACAGGAAAATGCGTGCCGAAAGTCGTTACAATTGAACGCTGATTTTTTTAATGTGCTTATATTAAGAAAATCTTACAAGCTTTGGTGATAAAGAATATCACATTCATTACTTTTTTGTTACTCTGATAATAAGTCGAACAAAGTTTTTAGGAGAAAAAAATTAAGAAGTTATTAATTAAAAGGAAAATAAGAAAACTCTAGGAAAATTAAAGTCATTCTTCCATGATAAGCCATGAGCACTTATACATTTATAAAAGCAAAACATATTTGAGATTCAGATTTCCATAGTGCCATTTACTACAAACTTAAGTAACTAACAATGTATGGTAAAATGTAATGTTCAGTTCATAAGATAGTTATGAAAATATGGTGTGTTACAAAGTGTTTGTCTTTTTATAGGAAATAAAGTCAAGATCATAACTCAATTTGAATAGAACAACGTACGTCGGGCTAGTTACAAACAATAGATTTTTAGTTATACGCGACTCATTTAATCTGATGGCTAAGGGGTAAAGTTTCAAATATAGGAAAGACCGGGCAAAACGGGGTTCAGGGCAGAACGGGAAATGCGCTGTTGTATGTGATTCGACATCTAAACGAACATCAGTCGACTCATGTCATTCAGCTTCAAAAAATTTGTCACTGCGTTTTTTGCTTCTTTACCAAATAAAAACTGTATTTGTTAATTGTGGTAAGAAATTTTGTGACAAGTAACGAAATGCTTTGCGGTGAGTAATCAATGTATACCACTATTTTTAACCAAAAACCATTCTTGTAATATTGAATTTTAATTATGAGGGTTGTTTACCGTTTGTTTTATATATTTTTTTTTATTTTAGAATGGTTTCGCTCTTGATCCTAATCAAGCTCGGGGACAAAGACAGAAACAAAAACAGAAACGACTAACCTTATTTGAAAATATGTTGGTAGGCGCAAAACTATCGGGGCATAACTGGATACTATCCCATCTTGCCCCGTCTTTATTAAAAAAAAACCTCTGTGTGTCTAATATTTTCTTTTTTTTCACTCAAGATGGTTCGAAATTATATACGAACAACAGATCGCACGCAATATAAAGAGATATATAATAATACAGATATATAAGAGATGATATAAGAAGAGTTATCGCGGTTATTTCTGAGAATAACCGCGTTGTCCAACATTTTTATATACCACCCATTCAGGACGTCTTTTCACTTACAAGAAGAATGGGCGCAAGAATCTCGTCAGCTTTAACAGAAATAACGACATTTACAATATTATACGTCGTCACAAAAATAAACAAAATTATTTTGTTATCACAATAGTAGTAGTGGTATGATTTCAATATTTCGTTGATTACAAGTCAACAAGTATCTGTTTTAAGTAAGTATCCCTAAATATTGCAATAACATACAGGGAATAAACGACATAACGAAAGCAACAAAGATGTATGTTTAGTATCTGTCAATAATACTGAAGGTTAAAGTAGACCCATCTCCCAAGGCAGCACCCGTTCACGAGCATGACGCATGATGCATTTATATATTTATTAGCTATTAATAAGAATAAAGTACCGCCTCCATGGTGTAGTGGCTTTCCTACCAGTTTACGCTCAGAGGTTCAGTATTCGATCCCCAAAGAAGTGCATATTACTTTTTTAAGTACGCCAAGTTAGAAAGTACACCACCTTATCTCGTTTCAAATAACGTAACGTTCCTGCAGATCGTTGATATCTTTCCGATTTATGTTAGTAAAAGATAGTAACTTATATGTTAATAATTTTATTTTCACCTGTTATCGACTTTACATCCGGCGAGATAAAAGCACTTTGCAGTCGTGATTAAAAAAATGTATTACAGCCATTTTTGTACTTTGTAACCGTTAAGTACTTATTCAAAACAAAGTTCTAGATATTATGAACACTTACGGCTCTTGTTTGTTTGTTTAAACAAACAATATTCCACTAAAACCACTCACCGTATCCTTTACGAAACACAAATATAACATAACCAACAAGTATTCGTTAATCAAATAAAAGTGTAAACATATTGTACTTATATATGTTTGCAATAAACAACGGAATGGGCGTAAACTTATATATTGTTTTAAACTTTCATGGTTACTAACATTATAGTAATATAAGTTATATTCGGGATTTTTACCATGTTCCTTGTTTTTGTTTTTATCGAGTTTCCGATATTTTGGCACTGTTGCAAGTGCGGAGTCACGGAGCAACTTATTTTGCATTCCATAAAATATTGCTATATAGTTTTAAAGGCCTCAAAATAATACAATTTATAGATCAACTCTTAACCGAATAATCGGTTGACGACACGCGGGAGTTATCTTTGAAGCGGGCTGCGGCGAGCGTTCGAGTTCCGGAAGGGACAGGTGTTGGTGTGATAAATATGAGCATTTGTATATTTTTTATAAACTGTCATAGTTATATAATTAATTGAGATTAGTAACATTAGTATTAACTAGCGGCACGTCCCGGCTTCGCACAAGTGGACATAATTCTTTAATTTTTTTCTATTACTAAATATTTTTCCGTTAGCGCCATCTAGCGTCCGGTAGACGAACTACTTGCGGTTCGCGTTGCTATGGTAACGCGTATACAATGGAAAAAGAGCGGACAGCCAAACACACAAACAACAAATTTGTGTTCTTAGATTATAGATTAATCATCATGTTTTTGTTACCTTTGAGGTAGATATTATATTTAGATTATTTGCCGCAATTGTATACGCCATCGTTATGGAATATCTCCAAGTGTCCTTTTAATTACTAATCTTTTAATTAATCCTTTTAATTAAAATCTCTTTTTTATTACACCTAATATTAGTTATGTATGTCTATGTGTTATCCTAATATCTATAACACAAGCCTTCTTGTAGTACTTTGGTCCTAATTCTGTGATCTGTAAGTGTGTGCTTAGTGACCTTAGGGTAAAGGATAACCCATACCCAAAGGATAACCTGACCTATAGGTAAAGTAAATCGGTTTATCTGGCCTCCCTGAAACGGGTTTCACCAGGCAAATTGACGCTCACAGCTCATTTTCCGCCTTGAACATTATGATAATATACGATAAAATGCCTCTTAATAATTAGAAGGACCTGAAGCTTAATTATTATAAGTTCGTGTCCATCTAGCATGTGAAATTAACGTGTTATCTTTTTTATTCCTCATATCGCGAGAAAAAGACGGCGTGTACTCTTGAAAGAAGCGAATATTGAACTCTTAGGGTGAAAAAATTTTAGGAAAACTTAAAATTTAAACATTATTTAAGTATTAAAATTCATACAAATTATAAGAGCCATTCGGAGATACGAGAAATAAACTGAAATGCAAGATTTTCATCTATATTTTTAAATATAGATTTCTGTAGAAATAGACAGTTTCAAAGTAATTTTGATAAAACATTTTTGATTGTTTATTGCTTTATTCTAATAATCTAACAAAACTCGTGCATATTTACGAATTATGACTTATAATATATTTTATAAACAAACTTAACAAGAAAATCAAAACTACTTAAAGTGCTTTCGGTTCCCGTTAAAAGCCCCAAAGTGTTTAAAAAAAAAAAGAGTTTCTTTAGTTTGACTATCAGCTTTTAGTTCTTCTAATTGCAATAGGTCAATTGCATTCTTTTGTCTTTTTCCCTTTCCTGATCAATAAAAAAGCACGCAGACTATGTAATCACGTAATTTTTCCTAAGGAGTAATAGCCACGGCTAAATTGATCGAAAGATAAATTGGCGTTTGTTTTAACTTTAAGATATTAAGACTACAAGTTTCATGGCATCGAGTACGACGGGCTTTTAACGGCTTTCATACCTGCCGGCTTCACTTAATGTAAAAGCAATTTACCCTCATGGTACAAAGCAAAATAATTTGACAAATTACATGGTCTCTTTTATGGTAATTGGTATTAAATCAAGTTTACCGAATGAACTGCGCGTTAAATGTTGTTTTTTTATATTTAATCCTGACGTTTCGACTCCTTTACAAGAGCCGTGATTACAAGATGATTAAGTTTAGAATATTATCTTCAATATAAATAATTATTTTAAACTCGCAGTTAATTCAGTTTAAGAAGTTTTATTTAATGCAAGGTAATTGGAGTTATATTATAATAAAGTACTGACTAATGATTTTATGGTAAAAAGTAAATAAATCAATGGACCGTTTCTTATACATACTATATGAAAAGCTCATCACATTTCGCCGTAATCACGAAATGATACATTAATTATTGAGATCGAATAAACGAGACAATTAAATCCTACTTCATAGCCTGAGATCAAACGACTTTGTTAGTGCCATAGACTAATAACTATTTAAACGTACGAAAGTATAATCATTTCACAAGTGTTATTAGTTTCATATTAATCTGAAAATACGTATCTAATCATTGGTTGTCTTCGAAATCATTAATTACCTAGTTATGAAAGTTAATTGTTATGATTTTTTCGTGAGAAATTTTTTAGCTAATTTAGTTATTTATTAATACTAAAATGCAATACGTTACATTAATTTCAATAACACTTCATTTTAGGACGCAAACTATACTAATACAGCTTCAGGTTAGTGTTGTAAAGGAATTTGCACGTTCGAGCAATTTGCAAACACACGAGTCACCAACCCAGTCGATTCTCAAACGTGCGAGCATTGGCTTCAGCATTTCTGTAAAATCGCTCATATGAAGCGCTGTACTTATTCGGTGAATAACCGCACATATTTCCTTTCGGTGCTGTCAGCACTATTACTAAATAACATTAATTATTTAAATTAATAAACAAACTGTATCAGTAGGTATAAGTTGTGACTTACGTAATAAATTCAATTAAAAAATCATTCGAGTTATAATTTCAAGAAAACCTAATTCAATATCTTAATTAAAAAGTTTGTATGGTAGCTAGAAACCGTACTTCTTTTAAGTCCTTCGAAAAGTGTTAGTGTTTTGAGTTCTTTGTGTGGCAGCAAATCGGTTCGGCTGGCCTCCCACAAGCGCGTTTCACCGACTGGATTAAGAAAGCGCACATACCCTAAGACGGCGTAAAAGCACTAACAGGAACCTACACAGGTTCATTTTTCAAATAGTATATATCATGATATAATCTATCAATCTATTTAAGATGATAATACATTTGCTTGTACAACAGAAAGAGCTTCTCAAAGAAATCGAACGACTTAACCTCAATTTAGAAAAAGACGGCCCAGGACGATAACCTCAGGATCACATCCACAAAAAATTAGACACTATGGACAGTTAGACTATTAGACACTTTTGTGACAGGAGTTCAATCATAACAATGACGTGTAACAGCAGTCCGAAGATAAATCAGAGGAATATTTTGAATGCGTTTTTTTTTTTAAATATAAAAAAATTATAAATCAGCTTAGACTATCTTTTTACCATAAAAAGTCTCAAGATATATTGTTTTAAACTTTCATGGTCACTAACATTATAGTAATATAAGTTATTTACGGGATTGTTACCATGTACCTTGTTATTGAGTTTCCGATATTTCGGCACTGTTGCAAGTGCCATGATCACGGAGCGACTTAATTCTTACGCGCGAGCACTGGCGCGCGCATTAGTCAATAACAAGGTACATGGTAACAATCCCGTAAATAACTTATATTACTATAAGTCTCAAGATGATAAACAAGGTGTTCAGAAGGGTGTCAGTTCTACTTTGAGTTATCATTTGAGCTTCGGCGCTTGAGCGCACGATTCGAGCGTTAAATCTTGAACCTTTAACACTCTAGCCTTCAACGCTTAAGAGCGTCGGCTCCGCGCTCAACGCTTATCGCTCATGCAGTGACTATTTTTACAACACTACTTCAGGTACCTAATCAAATTCCGTAGAAAGGCAAAAGTGACTAAATTTTTAACACTATCAACAAAATTCTTTAAACATATTATAAGGAAGCTCGTTCACCCCCGTAAGGTTTTTTTTGATATTATTTATTAAGTTAGAATAAATTATTCAATTTTCATTTTAAATTTTTCACAGGGGGTGTGTTATTATGACGTAGTTACGTCCAAGGCTCGAATCTAGGGCTACATCTCGCCTAGAACGCAAGTACAAAAAAGAGAGAAATAATTTAGAAAGAAAGAGCGACAGACGACAGGAAAGAAAGAGAGCAGCGAAAGATGGAACCCCCCGTAAGGTAAACGCTTTTTTGTATAAATCCACGTCAGTAGTACATCGGTAAAATTTGAACTCGGTCCACTTAGTTCAAATAATTAGCCACTTTGATTTTGAGTTTAATATTTTGAACTTCAATTTCTGGAGTCCTCAATAAGTTTATTTGTTCTCAATAATTCTATGGTGCTCACTCTCTCTGGACTCTACAAATGCGTGAGGTATACCCCGCTGCCATGTGGTACTCCATAAAATTGCTGATGAAAACTAGAAGGCAAACTCTATTAACTACTATTTTATGCAAGACCCAACACAATAAATTCAAATAAAAAACACTTTTATTAAACACACAAATTACACAAATTAAATATTATCAATTCAGGCCTTAGATATCGTTAAGTAACCTATCGTTAATTGTCACGTTTGGCACTTAACTATGTCACTAACATTTCAATGCTAATATAATGTTAACCTCGTAAGCTTCAGGTTTTCGCGGTGCCGCTACGGATATATTCATACGATGAAATAATATGACCACCCGTTTTTATTAATGTATTAGCATTTTTTTTTTAATATATTTAAGTAAATATATTTAATATTTACGAAACAATGAACGAATAAAGAGAGAGTAAATTTGGAAGTTGTTATATTATTTAATTGTAAAATATTTAACCTTCTGAAAAGTACATTATTCCAGACAGAATAAAAAGACAAATATTATTTATAATTTTAACCCGGAAGTCATGGCAGTGACTAGTCTACCTAGTAGACGTTATTATGTCTATGGTTTCTCCCGCCTAATTACTGTTTATTGCCTTACTTATACATCTTTATTGTCTGAAAATAAAGGCTACCTTCCCATTTGGTCCATTAACGTTCAATTAATTAAATCTATATCGACATCATTAACGTACTTCATAAAGGTGACGATTTTATCTCTTCATAATATTTTATTATTTTGATCTTAATCTGGTTTTCTTTATCATTATGCTTCAAAACAATCTATTAAATATGCGACATTGCTTTTATCGATATTTATTTAAATCTCTAGAACTATTCCTTTAAACTGACAGTAAAGTACTAATTTTCAGCTCCTACCCAGACAACTCACAAGACTAGATGCAACGGCAGGAATGTGAAAACCTAGAGAATTAGGACTTCTAAAAATGTAATAATGAGTAAAACATAAAAACATTGCAAGTGTACGATGTATATAACCCACTTAAAAAAGGAGGTATGTATGTAATATTATTAAAATTGCACATTTTTTGTATATGTTAGTATATAATCTGTGTGGAGATGAATCGTGTTTTCCTGGTGCAGAAAAAGTACATCAGAGCTATATGTAAAGTTGGCCCTTTTAATTCCTGTAGACCTCTTTTCCGGCAACTAAATCTTTTAACGCTTCCTGCCATGTACATTTTTGAATTATGCCTATTCGTTAAGGAAATATTTGACCTTTTTACCAAGAAACATGAGGTATCTACTTTTGCAAAAAAATATCCAAATCGTCTTGTTGGTCCCTCATATAAAACAAATTACTTTGCTAGAAACTGTTACAATATGGCCATAAAATTGTACAATGCTTTGCCATTGAGTATCATAGACTTACTACTAAATAAATTTAAAAATAGATTGTTTGTCTTATTGTGTGATTTATGTATATATAATATCAATGAACTTCTAAATATGAGAAAAAAATGATTGTTATTGTGCTCCTAGTATTTTTGTTATTACTTATTATTTTTATTTAATTGTGACATTCTTAAAATTATTTTTAGTATTTAAATATAAAAATTTTGTAATTGTAACTGATTATTCATCATTATACACTCACTTGCAAAAAAAACGGGCGGTTTTGATTTTCATTCATCTTTAAAAAGATACAATACAAAAAAGGTTTCAATCGTTTGTACACGTTACTGGCCGGTTTTAAAAATGCCGTGGTATTTAAAAAAGTACGTTCTAAATTCAAATTTTCATTTGATGCTCATTTTTACAGAAAACCCCTTTTTATCCTACATTTTTGGCGCGAAGTTCCAGAAGTTAACATCGACTTTTATAACTTTTATTCAATTTTCATCGATTAATTTCATATCCTTGACTGTCAAAGCTTTATTTATTGCTGTTTGGCTGTATCAAAAATGGTAGATAAAGTGGTAAAAGCTACCAAAATTATCGCGCTGCTTGAAGAGGGTTTCAGCCAATGCTTCGTGGCTAGGAGGCTAAATGTTAGTCGCTCGACGGTCCAAAGGACCTGGCAGCGATATCAGGAGACTGGTTCCGTCGAGAGAAGGCCTGGATCTGGAAGAAAACCATGTACCCAACCACAGGATGATCGTTTTCTTGTGAGTCGCGCATTGAGAAATCGCAAATCTTCGAATGTGGATCTTAAGAACAACCTCCAAGAAGTAAGAAATGTGCATATTAGTCTATGGACGGTCAGGAAGAGGCTTCTCGCTGCCAATATACGCAGTCACCGTCCGGCCCACGGCCCAAAATTACTCCGTGAGCACCGAGTTCGCAGGCTTAGGTTCGCTAGAAAATGTGAATTATGGACTCAAGAAGATTGGAATAGGGTTTTGTTCTCTGATGAAGCCAGGATATCTCTGTTCGGTGAAGATCGACGTCGGCGAGTGCTAAGAAGACAAGGAGAACGCTTTGCAGAGGCATATTTCGAAGAAATCACACCTTATGGTGGGGGCTCTGTTATGTTTTGGGCAGGAATAAATTCAATGGATCGTACAGAGTTAGTCTTCATTGAAAACGGCTCACTGACTGGGCATCGATACATAACGGAAGTTCTAATTCCTCATGCACAACCCGCATTGGCCGCTCTAGGTGAAGACTCGATTTTTATGAACAACAATGCTCGCGCCCACCGATCTCGCGATGTTAAAGCGTATGTGCAAGAGGTCGGCATTCGTCGTTTGGATTGGCCAGCTCGAAGTCCCGACCTCAATCCCATAGAGCATGTCTGGGACGTTCTGAAACGGCGTGTGAGATCAGTACAACCGGCTCCGCAGACCATCAGAGAGCTGAAGAATGTGATTACTGCGGAGGGGGAACGTATTCCGCAAGCAAGTATCCGGGATATACTCGCTAGCATGCCCAGACGAATTCAAGCTGTGATTTAGATTTAGCTAGAGGGGGTCACACTCGATACTAAACATTTATCTGCTTTTACTTTATTAAAGAAAAACAAACAAAAAAAACTTTTTTATTTTTACTTCATGAGCATATGCACTACTAGCGAACATACACTACTAGTGAGGTTTAGCATTATTTCCCATAAATTGTATCAAAATTTTATGAAATACTGATGAAAACGATTATATTCTTATTAATTTACCAAATTGTGAGGATAAAACTACTTATAATTATCAAACAAAGCAATATTAACATTTAAAATGGTTCATTGCTTAGGTGCCCGTTTTTTTTGCAAATGAGTTTATTACCAGTTTTAACTGCATGCCGAATATTTGACATTATATAGCTTCTTCTAAATTTTAACACTTGCTTGCCAGTATCTGGTGCAACACGTAAATATTGCATAATTTTATACATCATTTGTACCGCGTTTGCTTGCAAATTAATGAGTAAATAAATAACAATTTCCAAATATTGGTGCTAAATTTCATAAGTTTATGTATGTATGTTTGTATGTCTGTGCATATCTCAAAAACTATAAGGTGGAATGCAAAATATATTTTTAATTAGGCTGGGTATAGTTCATTTTTATTAAAATCAGTTCAGTGGTTATTGAGTGTGTCTTTGGCTTAACAGCATAATCTTTAAACATATCATTATGCATATTGTTTCAATGTTTGCAAGAGTTAAGCTCTAGCTAAAAAACCGCGATAGAAATTTCAATAAGTGACTTATGCTAAATTGCAATTAGAATTTAAAGAAATTTCAAATTAAAAGTCATTTTAAAAAATTAAACCGACTTCATAACTGTAATTTATTTCTTTCTTAACTATGTAAGAAGGGAAAAATAAAAGTTTAATGTTCAAAAAAATCTATAAAAATATGCCAACAATTTTTTTGAAATCGGTGCCAGCCTCAATTTTTAAAATAAACGTTGTGACTTGGTACTTGATAGTTTATAAAATAGGTTTAATTATTTTATTTTCCATTTTAATTTTATTGTTCGTTTATCACGGAATATTCATGAAATATGTTAAGTTCATTTAAAATTTTAATTCTGCATCAACGTCCATTGGTTTCTAGTCCTGACTTTTCTTTCTTATTCTTGAAAGAAAGTCGGGATCTTTTTTCAGTAACTAATTGCAAGCTGTAATATTCCATAATGTGACTGTCAGTTACATGATCCTTTATTTAATGTCATTACAACAAAAATAATAATTTTTAGTAACGATTATAGATTGAAGTGATAGATTATCACTCCACTTTTATCACTGGAATCCTCGGTAAAAAAAATTGGAGGTTTTGCTATACTCTTCCCGATTAACAAACGGGTAAGAGATCGCAGTAAAAATCTTAATTAGGACAACGCTGCTGTTCTCTTTATAGTTTACGGGAGATATATGATGATTACCTTCAATATCATTAGTCGCCTTTTACGACAACGACCCTTATGTGTGAAGAATTGGTACTATTTTAATCTACCGACCTAAGGTACATTAAAGGTACATTTAAAGGTACAATAATCGTCATCATCATCAGCCTATTCATGTTTCCACTGTTAAGGCAAAAGCAGTCCCTATAGAATCAGGACTCGATGGCACATACAATTATCATACTTATTAGCGTACTATGGTATGCTTAATTTAAATAAAACATTTTAATTTGCAAAATAAAACAATTGCACTTTGCAAAATAAAACAAAGGTGATTTGTATAATACTAGCGGCCCGTCCCGGCTTCGCACGGGTGGACAATATTCTTTAAATTTTTTCTATTATAATTTTTTTTCTTTAGCGCCATCTAGCGTCCGGTGGACGAACTACTTGCGATTAACACGTTGCTATGGTAACGTCATTGATACAATGGAAAAATAGCGGGGAAAAGAGCGGACAGACAAACACACAAACCACTGTGATCTTAGATTATAAGATTTAACAGTTAGGAATGTGCCCGATCAAAATATTGTTAAGGTACAGCATATTTAAGACGGCCATTACCTTAGTAATCCTGTGAGCACGGCTTCTGTAAAGGAGTGAAAACGTCGGGATTAAATATAAAGAATACGCAAGTATCGGTTAAAAAGTTGTATTATTTAAATGTGTAATATGCGCGGAAGTGTCAGAACTAAATATTTTATGAATAACATATAATTTATTTATATATTTTACTACCCCCTCAACTAATTGAAATAAAATATTTATTGCAGGATATTTAAGAACAGCCCTTAGAAAACATCTAAACATCAGGATTAAATGAAGACATAAAAATAAACGTTTATATTTATGGTAACCGTCAAAATGTTTCATTTAAAAAAAAATCAGTAAAATCGTGTAATAAATATTGAATTCAATATAATCTTCAATGAAAACCTACAAAGGACATTAAAATTCCCTTGACTTTAAGTAGGTATAAATAAAAAACAGGGTTACCTTTTAATATTGACTTCAAAGAAATTCCTTGCGCGTAATCCCAAACAAATACACAAAACATGCGGAGAATAAAATTATGCGGGCATATGTAACAAGCTGATAAATTATTCTTGTGTGAAAATTAAACAGAAGATGTTAGGCCGAGAGACAAAGGACAGCAGGTCTACAGTTTAAGAACTACAATCCCTATTGTGTCATTAAAGATACCTAGACACTATCAAAATATAATTGTCTAGACATACATCCAAATCTATCTTACATTGTAATAACAAATGCTTTTTCCCTTTTTTTTAAATATTTACCAAGAATTACAATGTACACAAAAACACATTTCTTACAATCGTGGATTCATGTATAAAACAGATTTATTTTTAACTTACCGCGGGTGTATGGTAAAAAGCTCTCAACAAATTATTACAAAAATTTAATTAGTAGCATCGAGATCTTGAAGGTTGCAAAATTATTAAACAATATTAATTATTTTTAAGTTAGTCTAACGTATAGTGATAGGTTCTATGAATTTGTGAGGCTTACTTTATTATTCTAACGGGCTAAATAAGAAAATCAAGACATATGTGGAGCCCAATGATTCTACTGAAATTTCAAATTCTTTATTTGCTTTATGTGTGGTAACATCTAATTATACTCATAATAAAAGAAAACTGTTTTTTGGATCACTCACATAAATATTTAAAAGCATACATATATTTTAATTTCTACAATAAAATTTCATATAACTGAATGAAAATGTCTAAGGTAACAATTATTATAAAATAATGTCATCAATAAAACGCGTAATAAAATAAAGTCATATCAAAATTTCGTTTCCATGCACGCAATTTATATTTAAATTGTCAAGTTACAAAACCATAAAATAAACTTATAATAATAAATCGCCGTATGGAGTCCGGCAGAGTAGAATAGCACTAACCCTTCACACTTAAAGGCGTCATTAAAGGAGTCTTATAATAATAATCACAGTAGACCACAAAATAGGCAGCAGCTTTTTTCAAATTATGATCCGTTACTACAATTGCCAACCCGCCTGTCAAGTCCTATCCACCATTATTGGGGGTGACTTCCATCCAGCAGACGTTTTTCAGCTGAGATGATGAGGATAATAACAAAATTATTGACAATGTATTTTATCGACATCAATTACAATAGCGCCAGCACTAATACTTACTTTATGTGAACAAGTGTGCGTGAAACTAAACAATATAAAACTTTCCAGACATAAAATAGATTACATTGAGGAAACATTGACTAATAAGACTACAGTTGGCTTTTTATCAGCCAAACTTACGTTAACTTGTCCAAAAATAATGTAATTTAATAAACAACAGCACGCAATCCCCCTGACTATATAAAAAGCGAAGTCGGTAGCTCAGACGCAGACAAAGCGTTATTACTGTCTTATAATATTCATACACGATGAATGGAGCTTCAATTTATCCATAGATTTTTTGAAAACAGCTCTATTATTTATAAAGAGATTTATTGTTTTGTTCATTTTAGTTTAGTTTATATGGTCAGTTTGCGAAACAAAGGAAAACACGCTCTGTTAATATTTATTTGACTGATTGTACATTTTCTCATTTTATATCCACAATTACTTTTCATTAATAATTAGGGTTAGAAAAGTTCAGCAATAAAAAAAATTAAAAACGTATTCAAACAGGCTTTTAAACAACAAATTAATTATTTTATATTTTTATACTAGCAACCTTTATTGATAATAATATAGAAGTCTCGAGAATGAAAATGTATTCTTCATTCCTTGTAATAATAATGTGAAGTAAATAGGCATTTGGACCGGCAGTGCTTTCTTTTACACTAATGCGCTTCATTAGGCTCGCTTCGGAAGTCGTTAATCAGACGGCCCCTGGCCCTATGACTATACACAATACACAAAGTGAGTTGGTGAACTTATAACTGTTATGCAATATGTACTTTTTTTGGTATAAGCTTCCTCAGAATAATATCCCCAGGGATTGTTTTCCAACGAGACAAGTGTTGTAGAAGAGCTCTACGGTACAACGGTTAAAACCTCTGGTCTATGATATCGGAGATTAAGCAACTATCGCATGGGTCAGTCATTAGATGGATGACCAAAAATTTATTGTTTTGAGCTCCTATGTGCTTACATAGGCATGTTTATGTATTGTCAGTGAAGATTTAAGAAGAAGATTTAACACACTGTCAAACCAAAATTATGTTGGTTTTGCAAAATGACCTGGCAGACTAGCGTTTTGTTTCATCGAAAAATAACATACATATACAAATTAGTATTAATAATTACTCGATTTTTACCGTGTTTTTTTTAGGTTCTGACATTTCAGCGCATAAATAATTAATTAAATATTTAAAATATTCAAAAAAAAATTTGGGATTATTCACAACTTTTTAACACTTCCGCCAAAAAACATTTATAACATAATTATGTCCTTTAGATTTCAATAAGCCGGTTTACGAAAAGTTAAGTATTTTTTAATGACAAAACGTGGTTCCCAAGTCGCCTTTCCCTTTTCATTCAAAGACGACGACCGAGCGGGAGTGACCCTACTTTCGAAGCCAAACGGTGCCGGATGTTTGTGTGATGAATACAAGCATTTGTACAAGTCATCAAAGTCAGGTCAAGTTAAGTACCAATCCTTATAAAAAGATTTGAATGACAATTTGTTGCAGACTCATTTGTGATTATTATTCTTAACTAGCGCCCCGGCCCGGCATCGCACGGGTGGACAAAATTCTTTATTTTTTTTCTATTATTAAATATTTTTCCGTTAGCGCCATCTAGCGTCCGATAGATGAACTACTTGCATTAACGCGTTGCTATGGTAACGTTATTGATACAATGGAAAAATAGAAGGAAAAAGAGTGGACAGACAAACACACAAACCACTGTGATCTTAGATTATAGATTTCAATAAAAAACAAAAGAACGTTGAAAGCTGTTTTTCCAAAAATGAACACTAGTGTTCTGTGATTTCACGTTTTGCATTTACTACGGCGAGAAGACAACCAAATTCTACAGCTTTTCAATTCCTTCTAAGGTTGCAAGACCAACACGGTGTAATTGCAAGCGACCAAGATTTGAGAAAGAGATTGCATAAAGTGGGCCTCCACTCTCCTGTAGACTACTTCGGGTATAACAATTACGCCAATGCAATCGTAGACTAAATAAGATTACAACAGCCTAGAGAAGGGAACATTTGCATTACGGTGATCGTCAACAACTTAATGATGTTTTCTGATGAAACCCAGTTTGTATGGCAACTTAAATCATGATGCCTTTTTTTAATATTTATTTTATAATTTTTAATGTAATGTAGCATAAACAAAAATACTGTTACTCTTTCTCACGCTCTTTATCTTTGCCTGTGTCCATTTTGATACGCACAAATTTTGTTTATAATATTAGAGAAGTACTTAACAGTTTATGTAACAACCTTCAAATTTTTTTTTTTTTTTGCCATTGTTTATGTGCATCTTCATCACCCCAAAAAGAACAATTAGGGTAGAAATTAGCTATTAAAGAAGACCCCTACAGTTTGAATTCCATGTTGATTCTATATAGATTCTCTTCTTATTCTAACCTAAATTCAAGAATTAAGAATTGCGCGATAATTTGTCGATTGACTTACTTCATTTCATTTCGTATTGTATGTATTGATTTGAATGTAATGAAAATTGATGATTTTATGAGGGTGTTGCTAAAACTAGACAAAAAAAAATGTGCTGCCTTAGCGTTCACTGAAAACTTACTTAAGTAAGTTCTCAATGAATGCTGATTTAGAAGTAAATAAATACAGCTAAATGTATATAGATTTTTTATGTCTTTTTATGAGCGTCGCACTTTCAAGTCGCAATACTGTAAATAAGAAAACTGACGCTTATAAAATTTTGTATACTTCACTCTAAAAAGTAACATAGAAGTAATAGAAAGTAATATAGACTTCGAATTGTAGCAGTTTTCAGATTTACGTAGTCACAGAAAATTAATTTAATTATTTTTATATTAAACATTTCGAATATATTTTTTACTAACTTATTAGACTTGTTTGTGCCTTAAGCATATTAAATAATGCCAATTAATTTAATAAATAAAATTAGTCGACTATACCTAAATTTTACATATTATGACAAGTATAAAAAGTACAAGTTACGGATTTGTAAAATATACAAGTATGACCACTTGTTTTGTAAATAATCGAATTCATAAACGAACAGTTTTTTAAATAATTAAACTGTTTAAAAAATAAATTGTGATATCGACTAGTATAAGTACCAGGAAAATACACAAGTAAATTGTAAACTGCTTAATATCCAAGATTTAGAAAAAGCTTAATTATTAAGCTTGTCTATACATAATATTATCTTAAACTTTTATCGTCAGTAACAGAAGTATTAATCAAGAATTTTGGACACTTATATTTTTGGGCCCCAACAATAGAAAAAAATCCGTTTTGAATAATTGTAACTATATATTTTTAACCCCCATTAAATCAAAGTACGATCTCGGAGGGTTCACACACAGAACAAAACCTTTAATTCCGTGAGTTGAAAATCGCAGTAAATGACCATAATTTAGCAAATATTGCTTCCAATTTGTGGTCGGACTTTTTGGCGTGAGCGGGAAGCGTCACGTTGGAGGTTTTGTTTCTCTTGTTAAAATTTGTGTTGTTGTGGATATTATATTAGTGCATAATAATGGTGGATTATTAACCACTAAGTGTATGTGAACATACAAGAGTGTTGGCAAGCGTAACAAAGCAGCACAATTTGTCTTTCCCTGCTCTCTCTAGAAGTCCACGGGGAGGTGACATTAAAATCCCACAAATTTACTGAAACCTAGAGAGGAAAAAATAAATTTTACTGTTAAATTAAGAAAAGAAATTACTCAATAAGTGGCAATTATACTTACTTGACACTGGCTAAATGCACAAATCGTGCAAACCACAAATAAATTAAGAAGAAGAATGTGTGGTCCTCGTGTGGTCTACGGATAGTGTAAGGTTACCAAAAGTATGTAGTCACTACGTTTTAAGGTTACCTCCAGTCCAGCATCATTAGCCGCCTTTTGTGACACCCTTAAGTGAAGGTTTTGGTGCTATTTTATTCTGTCGGATACTACATTGTTGAATACAATATTTTTTAATAATAAGCCAGCCCTGTATTTCCATATGTCTGTATTCATCCATTCTGTTCGAATTCCTATATATTTGTATATACATTAATAATTTTACATAGCAATCCACCCCAGTGATCGCGGTGTTATCAACAATGACACTCGGGCGACGCTAAATCTTCGCTAATTTGGATTAACGACGCACATTAGGAAACCCTTCATCATGTATTTGTAAACATATGAATATACGATATGAATATATTAATTTTACCAGGCAGGCTTACAATATAGTATAATAAAATATATTACACACAGTTGTTGTGCATACAATATTTCTACTGTATAAAACGATAAAGTAAGAATGCCAACAAGTTTTTTGCTTAATTTGAACTGAACAATTTTATTTTAATTTTAATCTATTTCCATAATGCTAGAAATAATTGACTTTTGTATACTGACTTTAGTACAAACCCTCGTAAAGAAATTACACAAATTATTTGTATAGAAAGAAAAATAGTGTCATCTGTTACAAATTGTAAGAACTACGTGAACGTGGCGTCGCTTTAGAGTACT
Source organism: Calamotropha paludella (assembly GCA_927399485.1). NCBI lineage: Eukaryota > Metazoa > Arthropoda > Insecta > Lepidoptera > Crambidae > Calamotropha > Calamotropha paludella. The sequence continues at coordinate 10,087,155 of OV656826.1, read as the reverse complement.
AGATTTTGTGACAATGTTATTGCTTATTACATGCAGGTATACTTACCCAGTTTAAATTTATCTTAATATGTATATTTTGTAATGCAATATTATACTTGAATTATTGCTATAAATGTGTTTTTTTTAAGAAAAAATACCGGAGACCTGTGTATCTATCGCGACTGACGAAAGAGGTTTTCCTATGTATTAAGTTTGTTTCCCCGCTGTTTCATATTTCAAGGATGCTCGCTGAAGCGGGAGTAGATTGTTTTTATGTTATAATCCGATGCGCGTCTCTGGTGCTCAAGGTGCAGAGCAGCGGCAACAGGATACTGCAGGATTGCCAGCAGACTAGATCAATGCTGAGCGATATCATTTGGAGTGGCGCGAAGATAATTCACCTCATAACACATCATTTTTATTATTCATATTTCATACACTAACTTTTCAAGGTAAATAATAATTGCAAATAAAATATAACGCTGGTACAATGTTATGTTGTTCTACTTCGCGAGCGGAAAGAGTCATAAAAATGCCACTTTAAAATTTCGTTTCTTTACCTATTAAACATGCAACAAACTTGATATAAAATTACAAATAAAAAAGTTAAGATAAAAAAATAATAAATTAACTAATAATGTCATTGGTATTTGGTTACTCTATCACATTTCGATGTGTATTAATTAAGCCTTAGTGGGGCTTCAGTGTGTTGTGCATGTATTAATTAACACCCAAATTGTATATTTTATTTTTTGAGTCAGTCTCTAAACTCTTCCGTGGTTAGTCGTGATTGACCTCATACTCGTAATTTTCGTAACTATTTACACAATATTTTCAGTGTTCAGTGTTATTAGTGCATAATTGCAACTACCTGTGCTTTGTCTAAGTTTGTGCAATCGCGAAAGGATTCAGTGTCTGTTTTCTTCACATAAATAGAACATCAGTTGCTATACCCTACTTTGATTACTCTGCCTATACGTGATTACGCGCTCGGCTATCACTACCCACATACGCAATAAAATCATAATGAGCGTGAAAAGAAGCCCACCACCTCGAGGACTTTCAGGATCACAACCCGAGTTGTCGAAATTGCGAGATGATGCTGCCCCTAATGTCTTTCTTAGAAAGCGAAAAACGCCGGGATGTGACTGTAATTTCGAGGACAAATTCCTAGAATTGCAAAATAATTTAATTGCTTCTATTAACTCGTCTCTTGATTCACAAAACAAAAATATTCAGAGTGTTTTTGATACACTACATAATGACCTGGGTACGTTTAAACAGGAAATGCGTGACATGAATCAACAAATACAAAAATTAACAGCTGAATACACGTCATTAAAAAACGAAATCCGGGAGTTGAAGTCGTCCGAGGCGCTGATCAATCAAAAGATCAACTCGATTATTAAAGAACATTCAGACATGCAGTCAACAATAAAAACTTTATCCGAACAATTCGAGATTAAAGATCAGCAAGGAAGGCTTAATAATCTTGAAATTGCCGGCGTGCCCGTTCTCAAAGGAGAAAATTTATCAAATATTGTCAGTAATATAGCCACAAAGGTCGGTTTTGACTTAACATCATCCGACATTGACTACATTCACCGTGTCCGGCGCTTCGCACCTAGGAATCACAATACCGCGCAAGTGAATGACGAATCTTCCCGAGACATGTCCGCTATACCTAATATAATAATCAGATTTACCCAAAGAAAACGTAAAAATGAAATGTTGGCCGCGGTGCGTGCGCGTCGTGTTCTGTCTACAGTTGACGCAGGTTTGGTTGGTGTATATTTATTAATGACCATCTTACTCCACAAAACAAGCTTCTGTTTGGACGGGTTCGACGTCTTGCCAAGGAGAAAGACTATAAGTACGTATGGCTCTCGGAATGTAAAATCTTATTGCGTAAAACTGATGCATCGAAAGTGATACTTATTGCCAGTGAACAAGACCTCACTAAAATACAGTGACTATATATCTGTCTCCTATATAAATGCTATATACAGCTCACTTTATGTTATCTCTTAAGTAAAGACAATTACTTTTTTAAACTTGAATTTACTGTTATCCGTTTCTTTAAGAAATAATTTGCACAGATTCTTGTATATTGTTGGTGGAACAACACACAATAAAACTATATTAAAACAAATTTTTAAAATTCAATAACACTGGTTTCTCCGTTTACTATCAGAACGTGAGGGGCTTACGCACAAAATCACACTCGTTTCTTGAAGCCGTCCTATGTACTAATTACGATGTAATATGTGTCACAGAGTCATGGCTTAACAATAACTTTTATAGTGCGGAGTACTTTGACGACCGTTACGATGTATTTAGATGCGATCGAAGTAATGTTGTCTCTGCGGGCGGCGGCGTAATAATTGCCGTGTGCCGGGAGCTATGTCCTTGGCATCGTGTCGACATGCGCGCGTCGCCGCCGGCCTAAGAGGTTTGGGTCTCAGTGCCACTCCGCGCGAGTTCCCCTTCCACTGCCGCCGTCTCATGCGCCGCTCCTAGTCACTTGCACATTATTTGTACATATATAGCACACGGTTCAAATCATGAGTTATTCCTTGAAAGTTTTTACGATAGAGTGAGCGAATTCGCCAATGGTAATCCTGACGATGTTTTCTTAGTTCTCGGTGACTTCAACGTCTCCTTTGCCCACTGGTTTAAAAACAGTAATAATTCTATGGACTTGGAAATAAATAATAATAATTTGGCTCGTCACACGGCTGATTTTATGAATATAACTTCTATGGCCCAATTCAACTCATTATTCAATCAAAACGGGAGGCTACTAGATTTGGTGTTTAGTAATTATCACTGCCAGGTTTCTTCATGTGAAGAACCACTAGTACCAGAAGACAAACATCACAAGTCTTTGATTACATTCATTAATTTAATTTCTTCTCAACCACTTCTCCCGCCAAATGAAATGAAACTCCAATTCCATAAGGCCGATTATTGTTCTATTAAGAAAGCTCTGGCGTCTGTTGACTGGCAAAGAGATTTATCTAGGATTACCGACGTTGAGAGCATGGTAAGTTATTTTTATAACATTCTTAACAATATTGTGAGTAAACATGTTCCACAAACCAACTTAAAATTAAAACAAAAATATCCGCCTTGGTATACAATGCCTCTTATTAAATTGCGTAAAGAGAAAGAAAAATTTCACAAAAAATGGAAACAGTATGGCAGCCAAAGCGATTATGCAACTTTCTCAAAACTAAGATCTCGCTTTAAGAAAATGTCGGAACGCTGTTATAAAACTTACATAAAATATTCGGAGGAAAACATAAAAGCACATCCTAAGTTATTCTGGTCCTTTGTGAAATCAAAGAAGGCCACTGGCGATGTTCCTGGCAAAATGATACATGACAACAGAATACTATCAACTGGCCCGGATATTTGTGATGCATTCAATCACTATTTTAACTCTGTTTTTGTATCCTCCAATGAAAATCAAACCTTGACCGCATACCACTCCCAATCTACTTTAGATATTAACACTGTCAATAAAAATATGACTCGTATCCAAAGAGAATTAAAACAGGTTAATATATACAAGGGAGCCGGCTCCGATAATATTCACCCTATTTTTATTCGTAACTGCGCCGAAGAACTCACTATACCCCTTACAATTATTTTTAAAACATCTTTGGCGACCGGAATTTTTCCCGCTAAATGGAAGACAGCTTTGGTGACCCCAATTCCAAAAAACAATCAAAAGCACCTTATTACAGAATATCGGCCGATATCAAAGAGGTGCATTTTTGGTAAAATTTTAGAGAAAATGGTAACCTCTGATATAGCATTGGCAGCTCGGAGCTTTATTTCCTCTCAACAATATGGTTTTTTTAAACTCAGGAGCGTAGATACTAACATGGTGGTATTCACTGAATTTCTCTCGCATGCAATGGAGAAAAATCTTCAGGTTGATGTCGTGTACACCGACTTCTCAAGGGCATTTGACAAAATAAATCACAATACGCTCATTAATAAACTTGCAGAGGCTGGTGTGGACGGCAATCTCCTTCGATGGATCCATTCTTACATACAAAATAGAAGCCAAGCGGTCTGTATTAAAGGGTATACCTCACAATTTCTTCCTATTCCATCTGGAGTTCCACAAGGTTCACATTTGGGTCCACTTTTGTTTTTATTTTACATTAACGATATTGGTAATGCTTTTACCCATAGCCATCACTTACTATATGCAGATGATACAAAACTATATAGAATTGTGACATGTCGTAATGATTGCATTAAATTACAAAGCGATATAAATGCGCTACATGACTATTGTCTAAAGAATCAATTATTCCTTAATGTTAGTAAATGCCATGTTATCTCTTACACTCGCAGAAAAAATCAAATTAATTTTGATTATTGTATAAATAACAACATTATTAACAGAGTGACCCATATTAGGGACTTAGGAATCATGATGGATTCAAAGCTTTCATTTAACCATCATATAGACCACATTGTTAGTGCGGCGTTTCGTAAGCTGGGCTTCATTCTAAGAATATGTAAACCGTTTAAAAATACAACTACATTAAAAATTCTTTATTTCTCATTCGTTCGTTCTATTCTTGACTTTTGTAGCACTGTTTGGAACCCATGTTATAACATTCACATCAACAGAATTGAAAAGATTCAAAGGAAATTCTTAAAGTCGCTTAATTATCGCGACAACATAATAAACGTTACGTATAACGAAGCATTGCTCAAACATAACTTGCTTACTCTCTGTAATCGCCGTATAATGTTTGACACAATTTTTCTATTCAAGATCTTAAACTCATTAATCGACTCATCAGAGCTCCTCAGCTACGTTCAATTGTTAGGTCGAACCCGTCTTCCTGTGCGCTCCTCACGTACACTACCACTATTCGTTCCCCCGCAACGCTTAAAAAATTACACCCGAAATACATTCTTTTATCGTTCCACCAACACGTACAACGAGAAGATGTTAGAGGTAGATCTTTTTAACATATCTCCTAACAGTATTAAAGATAAACTTAAATATATACTCAGTTCTAGTCAACAAAACTGTTAAAAGGATTTACTGTTATTCGTTTTTCTTCTTGCTAATTTGTTAAAATTTGTCTTATGAAAATGGTAAAATGTAGTAGTTACAATTGTTTGTTTTGTCACTTATTGAAATTATCACACTTAAATTTTTTTTTTTGTAATTTTTAATTTCCCATAAGTATGTTTGTTTTCCACGATTTGATCACGTAAGAATTATTTAAAATTTATTGTAAATTTTGGGCACTGTAGGTCTTTTATTTTTATTACTGTTTTCTCAATAATTAATGTAATTATGTATGACTGTTTGTTGCCAAAATAAAAAAAAGAAAAAAAAAAAGAAAAAAATTATACATATTCTTATTTATCACGCTAGAAATAGCAACGTTGTTTAAAAACGAAAAAAGTCAGACATTGCATATTAGAAGCAGACCAAAGACAATTATAATTGAAATCAAAATCAAAATAACTTTATTTCATAGGCCCTTGCGGGCACTTAAAATCGTCAATTTTACAGAATCAAAAAAATATTATTCTATAATAAAGATAGCCCGTGCGCTAGCGGCAAGTACATCCGCGGAGTTGATGCCGCGCATGTAATCGCCACGAGCGACCCGATTCCGAACGTAGGGGCTAACATGAGAAGAATCGGGCAAGAAACTCATGTGCCAAAACTCTTATAAAATCGCCAAATGACTCACAAATTGTGTATATTACAAAACGATTCAGAGTACGAGCAATTCATTTCTATTAGGTCCACGCTGCTTTATCATTCAAAAAATCTTTAACACTGTAATAAACCTTTTTGCATAACTGGGTTTTAATTAAAAATTTAAATTTATTCATTGACAAGTCATGCATGTTACGTGGCAGCGTGTTATACATTCGTATAAAATATCCTGCAAAGGAGTTGCTTATTTTATGGAGCCTATACCTGGGCATTGCTAGCTTGTCTTTATTTCTTAAATTGTAATTATGAAAGTCCCTATTTTTTCTGAATTTAATATCTTTACACTTGTGTGCTTGATTCATTAAAATAAACAATTCAACTTTGAATCAGTTAGAAATAGCTGATTGTACGATATAAAGCTGTTAACTTAGTATTCTAATCCACTAAACTGAAGAGCATCGTATCTGAATTATTTGATAAAAGTTGATGTTAAGCCTCCTAAGCAGAGCTCAGTTGGCAAAGTGTCTAAATAGAAATTGTATAACTGAAGTAGCATCGTATTTGAGTAAGAAGATTAAATAAATAAGTTCTATTATTGATATATTCTATCAGAAACTGAACTGAAATAGAATTCAATGGTAAGAATATTATCCACTATTTGTAGTAAGATTAAGCCTGTCGTCGCTTTGAGAGCACTGGCATTGTCTTTGGCATCCGATAAGTTGGCACCAGCGAATTTGAATCGTCTATTATATGTAAGTCCTGTGCAACATAAATTGTACCAAATATAATTCCACTAAAGATTCAATTTTCCTTGATATTATCTGTGCTCATCATATGTGTAACGTTGGGTGTATATGACAATTTTACGCGCGCTAAGTGTGGTCGAGCTTTAATTAAGAAGCTATGTTATAAATAAATAAATATCACAGATAATATTTTAATATAGAATTAAATTACTTTTAGAGTTTATTATATATTGATTAAAAAAATTGACATTGGAAGATTTGTTTGTTTAACTAAGTGTTGTAAACAGAAGCATAGTTAAAGAGGAGCGAAGTCACAAGTATTTCTGATACTTAATAGAAGATCTAGAATACTACCTTATTTACCAATTTAAAAAAATGTCACTAAATTTTTTTTTTTCTTTAAATCTAGTTTTAATAAATATTTTTTGTTTTTTGTCATCTAGTACTGATAGTGACGACTTTATAATAAAACGCCGTCAGAATTTAAAGATGTTGCTTAAGCAATCATTGAGAACGTAACTCAGAAAGTAATTGCTGATAAATCTAGAAGTTAACACTATAAAGTAATTTTCATTTCAGGCAAGGGAATGTAAGAAAAATGCGTCTTAATTTTTTATATAAACTCAAATGAAAAAAAATTTTTTATATTGTACTCGCAGGTAAGAAGTACTCGTATAAAGTGAAATCTCGAAAAGTGCTGAGTTGCTTTTACAGATTTCATACAGTGCTGTTATCGGTAATTGGTCACTTTCTCCCCTTGGTGAACTTTTTTATTGTGAACCAAATTTTTATATAATCAAGACATTTTTTCCCATAAGCAGGAGCCATTTTCACTGGATAGTCAAGGTAATAATTTTATAATTATTTTTAGATTAAGTCATAAACTGTACAATGTGTAATTCTATGTGAGAGAAGAAATAAATAAATTATTATTATTATTATAATAGTTGTCACAAGTTAATAGTTGTTTATACTAAACATAGGTAATAGTTGTTTATAAACATACATCTTGTTGCTTTCGTAAATTTGTCGTTTATTCCCTGTATCTTATTGCAATGTTCAGGGATACTTACTTTAAGTAAGTACAGATACTTGTTGACTTTGTTGTAATCAACGAAATAATGATATCATAACACTATTAGTATTGTCATAACAAAAAAAATTGTTTTTGTTTTGTGGATTGTGTATGGTGACGACGTATTATATTGTAAATGTCGTTACTTCTGTTAAAGCTGACGAGTTTTTTACGTCCATTCTTCTTGTCACTTAAAAGACGTCCTGAATGGGTGGTAGGTAAAAATGTTGGACGATCCAAAACTACTTATTTTTAAGTGCATTTGAATAAAGTTATTTTCATATTCATTTTACAAGTGTGTTACTACTATATGCTTTATAATGTCACCTTCCTAATCAGCCAACTTATTTAAATATATACAACTTATTTAAATATAATTTTATTTGACATTCTCTGAATTCGTAGGCATGAGTTGGTTTTATTGTTTTATTTTAATTGTTTTATTTTTATTTTTATTGTGTTGTCACCGTGCGACATGTAAACCATGCAGTAATTTTGAGTCCGCTCGACTTATCGGGCGCGGCGCGTGAATCATTAGGTGCTCGCTTGCAATTTTTCACACACACACCTACACACACATTCACACTTTGTTTAATCGATACATTTTTGTTAAGATTATTGTTGATGTACCCAGTATTTATATAATATTTATTGTAAACGTAATGAGTTTCTGTAATTGGCTGCCAAACTGAATTATATTTTTATATAATTTATAAGTATACGAAAGCTGTAGAAACTTTGTTTATTGAGAAATAAATAAATAAATAAAATAGATATTTGTTTTTAAGTTTTTTTATAAATCACTAAGTTACTGAAGCTAGTCTACAACCAGTCCGTAATTCAATTCTAATTATATGCTCTACCACTCAATAAACAGTTTATTTACTACTCATTCACTACGTCATAGCAGTTTTTTTAAAACTAGGTCGACGAATGTTTGGTGCAACGGTAGCGATCCCGCCTCTCGCACCGACAGTCCTGGGTTCGAATCCCGGAAGGGGCAGATATTTGTATGATGAATACGAGCATTTGTACCTGAGTCATGGATGTTTGCATATATTTCTATGAATATTACATATTTATGTATGTATGATATATGTATGTTACCCTAGTATCCATAACACAAGCCTTAAAAGTGCTTACTTTGGGCTAGGCTAATCAGTGTGAATGTAGTAAATATTTATTTATTATTTAAGAATACTTACTGATCGACTTTAAATCTTCTCAGTAGTAGATTGGAAATTAATTAATTTGCAGACAATACCAATAAAGTGAACTGTATTGATTAGATTCGAATGAGCTTAATTGTCACAGCGTTTGACCGAATTACCAAAATACGCGGATTCAAAATCAAGTTCACAAAAAAGTTTTTTTTTTTATATTATTCTTTTATTTTACGTATTGTTCTATTAATAAGACAACAGATAAACGTTTCCTTAATTACGACAGAAAGAGAATTAATGCGATCATGAATAATTTAGTCTCCAATATTATAATTACCTCGACGTTTCGACCCACGACCAGTAAAATCCGGCCGAAACACTGGGTAATTAAATAAAATGCGCGATTACTTTTTCCAAACGGTAACCTATAAACGTATTTTAATTAGTTTAAGACTGCCTTGGTCGAGATGCTCACATATGATGAAAAAAGTCTATGTGTTTTTAATTTCCTAACAACTGTTTTAGCTACTTAACTAAAGTTCAGATCAATGTATGTGATGTTGTCTAATCTTTAATCTAAGATCACAGTTGTTTGTGTTTTTGTCTGTCCGTTGTTTTTCCCGCTCTTTTTCCATTGTATCAATAACGTTACCATAGCAACGCGTTAACCGCAAGTAGTTCGTCTACCGGACGCTAGATGGCGCTTACGGAAAAATATTTAATAATAGAAAAAATTTAAAGAATTATGTCCACCCGTGCGAAGCCGGGACGGGCCGCTAGTATTTATATATATTTATAGTAATTCTGATGTGTTAATCTGATACTCTTACAATTAGTCACCGATTAGAGAAATGCGTCAAAAAAACATAAAATAATGTAGTTTTTTTGGTGTGGAATCTTTGTGTAGTATTTATTTGTCAAAAATCCACCATTCTAATGATACGTCTGTAAGCTTTGGATTAATTCTATTGCAGTTATTACATCTTCGGTTCTGATAAGCTTAATGGATACAGATTTCACACATGATAAACAATTTTTTTTGACTCGCTTACTTTTAACGCTTGAAGGGTGCTTATTGAGAAGTTTGTAAAGATTTACTTAATTTTATTTCTTACAGTTACATAAAACAAACAGAATGAAGTAGAACAACTTTTTGAGATATGAAAGTTTTTATTTCTTTTCAAATGCCTTGTCTTTTTAATATACACTCTATAATATGTAGGTATGAACAAGAAAAGTTTCTGTCTGTATGAGAGGATATAAGCTACCATACCAGCAAATGAATATAGAAAAAATTAGCCGCAATGCGGACTAAACTAATCGTGGCCATCGTGAACACCTGCTCGTTAAACCTCTAATACAAATCGAGTCCATTTTTCATAAATCAAACCAAATCCAGGTTCCAACTGTCTTCGAATGTTTGAACATTATGTAATCTTATGTTATGTAAAGACAGATCTTACTATGAGAACTTTACTCAAAAGTTCATGAAAATATAAATAAAATGATAAGACTTGTGATAATCTATGAAAAAAATAAATGGATCATTTGCCGTAAAATTGATTTGCAGATCACTATGATTTATAATAAAATATAATGTATTATTAAAAGTAAGAACATGGAAACTTCATGACTACGTTAATTAAAACTAATTTAATCCACTCATTTTCTAAATCGTTATCTGTAAATACTAAACATCTGAGCCAAACGCCTGAAAATGAATTCACCAAGTATATCTTTGAAATTTTTATCATTCCGGGAAAAGAATCTTCCATCACAATTCTGGGAAGATATTTATTTTCTTCTTTTTAGGCCGCTTATAGAAACGTGGTTGCTTCTATTTTTTAACGTAAATCCCAGAATTAATCCGATGATTTATTTAATTTCTTCAAGGAATATATTGGCATTTTAATTACTTTATTGTCGCTCATCTAACTATTAAGTTTGTGTAGGTGATGACTTAATAATGAACTATCATTCATGATCTACGTGTGATAAAATTTTGAGCTCTTTAGGAGCATCAGAAGCGGTCTAATTTTGAGTTATAAGATTAGAAAATTTTGCGGACACAGAAGGACAGACACGAACGAAAGCAAGTTAATAAAACGTGGTAAAAAGAGACCGAGCTGGCCTCAGATTTAAACCGGATCTGACTTTAGTACACGTTTTATGTGTCATAATAAAAAATTAGGGTACAAGTCGCCCTAATCAAACTATCCCGCAATTTTAATTAGAATTTTCTAACTGACAGGTTTAATCCAAAGTTACTAATTAACTTCAGGTAGTAATACTTAATAAACACTAAAAAATTATAAGTAATTGGTTAGGATAAATTAGAAATGTGATCATTAAAAATAAAACAAAATTGTTAGCAAGTTTCTTTCCGTCGAGATTTATCCCAACCTATAAAAGGAGGGTATAAGTTTCTAATTAATGGAAACTAATCATAGCAAAGTTTTATTACAAGTAATCGAAATTTGATCAAATTTCAAATAACGGCAAATATCATGTTAAAGTGATTAATGCTTGCTATGGAATTATCAGCTGACCCAGTTTCCAGCTAAAAAAAGTTGTTTCCCTCGCTATATCGAACTACATATGGGTTACCGGGTAAAGTAATAACTGGTACTGTGAAATATGCTTCGTGAAAATGTTTTCTGCGGTAAAATGATCTGTGATTATAAAAATACGGTTACTATCGACTGAAGAGTTCGAAACATTTTCTTTTTATAAAGTAGGACTTTAACTGGTGAACCATACGTCTTAACTTCTTCATCATCAACAGCCTATTATATCCTCACTAGGACACCCTACAGATGCAAAAACCGTAGCGAAAAAGAGCGATACATTTTGTATTTGTAAAATAAATAAATAAATTAAAAAAAAACGCAGCCTCATAGTGAATTAGTGCGTGCTAGCGAATGGATACGAAGCCTGAGATAATAAATTTTTGGTCACTCCATAACGGATAGCCATTGCGAGTGTTGCTTAATATCCGCAGTCATAGGCTTGCTAGCAGTTGCGTCATCGAACTTCTCATAAGTGGAATGTGCGTATCGCTTCTCAATTGGTTCTCTATAGCAGCGGTTCCTAATTTTTTTTCGCCCTGGAACCCTTATTGATCATACTTTTCTAGGCGGAACCCTATTTTTTTATGAAAAAGATAAACTTGTGGTTTGAATACTCTCATGTTTACCTTGAAAAGAAAGATCAAAAGTTTTGTGTAAAACTTACTTTAATGTGAAGAGTGATGTCTTTTTACATTTTTTGTTAAAATAGCATTGAAATCAGGCTTTATGTCAAACAGCTGAATACGAAGATCTGGAGCTGCATCCAGTGGGTTTCTGTATTTGTTTTTTATGTAAGCGTAAGCCGAAAAACCAGTTTCACACCGGTAAGTGGTCACAAACGGTAACAAAACTGTGACCTTCTCGACGATTTCTGGATATTCGTTTTTAAGTCCAATCCAAAGCTCATCCAGATTAGTTCTTTCTGAATTGAACTTTTGTTGTAAGGAAGAACCACATTTGATATCTATCAAAGCCTCGTACTCTGTTGCTGTAAGAGTCGACGGTTTCCTGCGAACTAGGAATAGATTTTGTACCCACTCAATGTCCTGCAGGGTTTTTTCAGGAAAATACTTTTCCAGAGATTTTTTGAGGGCCATCAAATGTTCGTAAATGCATTTTTCAATATCTGATGTTACTTGCAACTCATTTTTTCCAAAACCTCGTTTTTTTAAACGCGGTTTTGGAAAAAACTCTTTTGAGTTAAACATTGGTACTGTTTTTGTTCATCACATTCTATCCAGAAGTCAAGTTTCTTTCTAAGAGAAGAGACGTTCGTTTACTGTAAAAGTGTTTGAGTTTCTTCCTTGCAATGAATTACAAATTACATTCAGTTTATCAAATATGTCTGCCAAATACGCCAGTTTCATTAGCCATTGCTCGTCTCGCAATAGTTGAATAAGACCACTCAAAGATGAAGAAAGCGATTATTTGGAAAAAAATACCATTAGTTCGTTGCGCAATTCAAACAATCATGATAATACTTCTACTTTGGAAAGCCATCTTACTTCCGTGTGAAGAAGAAGTGACTGATACTGACTCCCTATATCTTCACACACTTTTTAAAAAAGTCTCGATTGGAGCGGACGTGATTTAACGTAATTCACTATTTTTATGGCTTGATCGAGAACATTTTTTATTTTATTTTATTATTTTATTTAAACTTTGTTGCACACAAAATATGTACAAATGGCGGACTTAATGCCATTAGGCTTCTTTATTCTTTACCTCGTGTGGCATTTTTTAAACGACAAGAGCATGTCGATGTAAAACGCAGTGACTGCTACTGCATTTAGGTGCAACATTCTCAATTGTTGTTACAGTACCTTTCATTTTGCCAGTCAAAGCGGCAGCTCCATCGCTACATACATAGATACATTTGTTGATGAATAAATGAATGTTATGTACATTCATGTAATTATAAATGACTTTAAAAAATTTTTCTCCAGAGGTGTTGGTCTCCAAAGGAGCACAAATAAACAAATCTTCTTCAATAGATCCTCCGAAGGGTATCTTACGAAAACAACCAGTATTGATAGTCCAGTGGCATCTGTACTTTCGTCAAGGTGCATTGCAAACATCTCACTACTTTTCAATCTACAAATCAATTCATTCTCAATGTGGAATTTTATGGATTCGATCAGATATGCCGTTATTGGAACTCTGAACTGCTGCAACTTTCTTCGCTGCGTCTTCGCCAAGTACACACTTGACAATTTCTGTCATACAGGGTTTTATTAAAGTCTCTGCAATTGTGTGTGGTTTGCCAGCACGAGCAATCCTGTAACTTAGCAGGAAAGTTGCTACTGTGGCATTTTCGTTATCAGTATTAACCTATTCGTTTAAAGCAGCTACACTGGTTTTATGTGCATCTTTGTATCTTTTGAAAAAATCTAAACTTTTGTCTTTTAATTGCAGATGGTTGGTATTAAGATGTCGTTTTAGCTTCGCAGGTGCCAGAGAGCTATTACATATGATTTTGTTGCAGATAACGAATTGACCATCCGGATTCTCAAGCATTCCTACAGAAATAAATCCGAAGGACAAATAGGATTCGTCATATTTTCTCTTTTTTGAAGTAGTTTTGTCCTGAGATTGCACAGCCCTTTTGGTCGTTGACGTGTTTTGTCTATCCTGCTCAGGACAATATCCTTCAGAAATTACGATATCCTGGAATTAAATGAAAAAAAAATTAGTATCGTAATATGACGGCAAGCTGCAGTTTGTTGTTGGCTAAAAAGAACAGTCCCTCCTCAAATCTTCCTTTGGCACAGTCTGGAATTTGACCCCTTTTTTGGACGTGATTCGTTTATATCAAAATTAGATGGCATTTGCTGTTAAAAAGGCTAGAGTAGAACACCCAAGCGTCAACGATGTATATTTTGGACATTACAGGCCCTGTTTTGAGCCAGTTATCCATTTTTTAATAAAGGCTAAAATAAAAAATAACATGAATATGAATAAATCGTTTTTATTTGTTTTGGAACTATCTGCAATTGGTAACAAATATAGTAAACACTTACCTAAAACGGATATCGTAAGTTCAAGATTTTAAGAACAGGAATAACAATATCACTGAAATATCACCTTTGTCAGTTTACGCGAATTAAAAGAGAACGAGAGTCGAGAACATGTACGTTTTCTTTTGTCACAGTCATAGACTCAACTGAGCGGCGCGGCGCGGTGCCGGCAGGCGATACGGGTCGCGGGGGGCGGGAGGGAGTAGGCAAGCGTGCTCGATCGAGCTCCCGTGCGCGTTGTTCTGTTTGTTAAAAACATACGTACCTTCATAAATCATAATATATACCTATAAATACGCGCAAGCGATAATTAATTTCACTTATACGTATGATTAAATGTCTTCACATACTTAAAAAGCATTACAAAGATTACGCGTTAAATCCGGACGGAACGTGGAACCCTTGTGATGCTTCTACGGAACCCCAGGGTTCCGCGGAACACCTTTTGGGAAACGCTGCTCTATAGAGTCACATAAATTTATATGCCACAATATATCATGACGTTTGACGATTGATCATAAAATCCATTCTAAACACGCATTTTTACCTATTTGTTTATAAAATAAATAAGTTCACTCCCGGAATTGTTACCCCATATTGCCATTGTTACACTGTAATATATCTAATTATTACGTCTTTAGAAACAGAGGTAGTGGTAGTTTTCCAATATGAAAACGTTACTATTGCGTTAGAGATTTTGAATTAAGACCTTATTTCCTTAGTGTTGAAGTGTATCATACAAATATTAACATAAACGCGATGTAACGTTTTCACATTTAAGAACTCTGAAGAGCCTCTGAAAGTATGTAAGTAAGAAAGTATGTAATACATTAGTATGTAAATGCCATAATTATAACTAATTATTATTATAGGAAACACATGATGTGTAAAACCGTTTTCCTGTATGTTTTTAAACAAACCTTTCTTGTAAAGGTAAGGTTAAGGTAACTCTTCCAACAAAGAAATAGTCTTCATAGCGCAAAAAAGTGTGTTCGTGCAATATGCAGACTTCGGCCAACAGACTCTTGTCGTCCCTACTTCAAAGAATTGAAAATTATGACAGTAAGCTGTATTTATTTATATGAAGTGTGTATCTTTGTAAAGTCTAACTTACATTTATTTCAAAAAATTCTATCGTCAAGATGTAAAGATAAGCTGCGTCAGATTCCACACAAAACTGCTTTATTTGAAAATAATTTGTATGGTATTGCTCAGAGTATTTACAACAAGCTACCAAAAGGCATAAAAAGAAATTAATAATATCATGAGATATAAATTGACTCTCAAGGTTTTTTTTAATAAATAAAGCAAATTATACATTGAAAGACTACTTGATCCTGACGTTTGACATTAAGAGTGTATTAGTAATGTGATTTTGATATTTTTTTTTTATACTATTGTTGTGATTTTTAGTTAGATTTTTTTAAATATTTTTATAACTCAAATTTTTGCATGCTATGTAACGTGACTAAATAGGTTAAGTAAAACCCTTTAATTTATAACACCAAACTGTAACAAGACCCTATTTTTGCAAATAAACATATTGTATTGTATTGTATTGTAAATATTTAGTATATAAGTTGCACAAGCCGAACATTGTGACTAGATATTATTAGTAATCTCTTAACATTTACCTACGATTTGCAAGTTACGATTTTTCTAAATATTGACGTTATGTATTTTATTTTATTTGCACATATAATAAAGGTAAACTTTCACGTAAACGTTCCCAGTTCTTTATGTATTAACATTTACTTTAGGAATAAAAAAGTACGTTTGGTAATGCGACACAATATTGGTTTTTCCGGAAAATCAACAGACTATTTAGACTGATTATGACGTGGTAAAGCTAAAGTATCGAAGAACCCTTTGGCGTAGCGGTTAAGGCATTTGGCATATTATATCGTATGTTAAGCTACATTTCAGGAGTCGGTAGCCTATGGATGGGTGACGAAAAAAATATTTTCTCGCCATCGAGATAATATTTCCAGTCATGGATTATATCCTCCGCGTATAAATATCAATCTCCTAAAAATAACTGACAAGTGGTATGTCAGTTTTTCATACTAATTTTATAAACGAAATACTGTATGTATAATAAAAGTGAAGTATTCGACTCTCAAAAATAGTGTTTGGTTAGTATAATCTACAAAAAAATCAATATATAGATCATTTCATAAACTTTTTTGATCTCCCGTTTTCCCTTACGTTTCTTCTTCGGGCTTCATTCGTTTAAGATTATGAGTAGAAAAGAAATGTGATAGAAAAGCGTCATTTTTCTATTTTAATAAATAATAAAGAATAAGCAAAGATTACACAAGAGGAATATTAGGGTTCCATCCAGTCGTTATTAATCCAGCTACACTTGAATCAGTTTTTTAATTTAGTGTTTAAGTTTTAATAGGTAACATCACAATTTTTTGTAACTATATACATGTTAACAATGCATTTAAATTATAATTAAAATTCTTGCTAACTCTAATATAATTTGTTATTTTTTTATTATTTAAGTTTTTGATTGCTAGATAAAAGAAAGCTTGTGAACTAAATTAAACGTTTAAGTAGTAATTTCATTAGATAATATAACTTGTGTTACGAGTGGCTCCACATCCGTAGTACCTACATCGGTAAGCTGTAAACTTAATCCGCTTGGTTCGAACCGACACGACATCTCAACTGAAAGCCTTTCAGCCACATTGTCCACTTTGTTTGTATTTCGTATCAAATGCAATATCTCAAATGAAGAAACAACTCCAAGCATTTGTGGTAAATGTCCTATGCGTGTTTATTACGTTAGAAAGTTCAGTAAAGTTATTTGCAAAGCCATTTCGTGATAAAAGCGTAAATAAATGTAGGCATTCTAGTCTAAAAACCAATATATTATCATAAGAACAATAGTAGTGTTAGATTTCGTTAGGGGTCTTTTACATGCCGATATCAGGCAATTATTCTATCGTAAAAATATAAGCTATTATTGATAGCTCCCACATATTATAGATATTATAGATAAATAGCGGTAAAAATCGCCAAAAGAAAATGGAAATGGACGGGACACATAGGGCGTAGAACGGATGGAAGATGGGGGAGGAGGGTGCTCGAGTGGAGGCCAAGAAATGGTCGTCGAAGTGTGGGCAGACAGCCGATGAGGTGGACCGACGATTTGGTCAAGGTTGCCGGAAAGTTCTGGCAGAGGAAGGCCCAAAACAGGGAAGAATGACAGGCAATGCAGGATGCGTACACTCAGCATTGGGTGGCGAAAGGCTGAAGAAGAAGAAGAAGATTATAGTTAGTTTTGGTATCTTCACTTCCTTTTATTAAAAGTGGTATGTAGTTGAATTAATGCATAAGTACCGTTTGGTGCAACGGTAGCGATCCTGCCTTTAACACCATTGTCCTAGGTTCGTATCCATAAATAAATAATATACGGAACATAATATATATTCGGAACATAAATATATAAACGGAATATTTATTATTGTGTGTATATGTGATGTGTGTTAGTGTGCGTGTTATGTGTGTTTGTATTGTGTCGATTTATTTGCGAAGACAGATTGTGTTGTATACTTCGCATACTACAAATATCCTGTTTTTTATTTATTATAGATAAATCACTGTCATCTTAGCTGGAAGACGTCCACTGCTGGACGAAAGCTTCTCCCAAAACCAGGTAACTTTGCCAAAGTCTTGGTAGGCGGGTTGATCATCGCTGTATAAGATCATATATCGAAAAATAAATAAATAAATAATAAATAAATATTTTTTACATTTACACCAATTAGCCTAGCCCAAAGTAAGCACTGTAAGGCTTGTGTTATGGATGCTAGGGTAACGGATAAACATACATATATAATACATAGATATGTAATATTCATATAAATATATATAAATATCCATGACTCAGGTACAAATGCTCGTATTCATCATACAAACATCTGCCCCTACCGGGATTCGAACCCGGACCGTCGGTGCGAAAGGCAGGATCGCTACCATTGCACCAAACGGACGTCAAAAAATGCCGTTGCCCATTTTATGGTCTACTTGAGGTAACTACCTCCATTACTATACGCCATAATAAATAAATAATTATTGTCAAGATTATGATTACAACGCCAATAGATTTAGATCACCCTTCGTAAATCCTATTTGATCATTCATTAAACGGACTTCTTTCAAATTGCCATTTTCCAGGACTTACCGACTTGGAATAAAAGGCAACTTTTAAAAGTTCTATAATCCCGGGCCTCTCACGTCCCAGTCGGATTTCTCGTATAATTCACAGTTTAAGTATTCCGCCAGACCAACAAACCAACTTTCTATATAATTAGGTACTTATTATTGGAAACCCCAAGTCGGTCATCAAAAGGACCTTTGCATTCTGAATTTGTAAAAGGCACTTGAAATCCGCTTTTGACTTAAAGTTTCAAAGCACGATTCAGAACTCTATAATTGCAATGTTGTGACATAAATTAATGGGAAAATATTATACTGAACATATAATTAATAGCATAATTTTAATTGGGCACGCAAATATTGGAAGCTCATGTATGACGCCCATTACCTTAGTCATCCTATAAAGAAGTGGAAACGTAAGGTCTGAATATAAAAAAGCAAGAATTAACGCGTCTTTTATCTCGTAAAAGATGTTTTATTCAAATGTGTAACAGGCACTGAAGTGTAGAACTTAATCTCATATTACTTACCAAAATAAAAGTACAGCAAAATATATAATTTGACGGGCGTTTTGTAATTTTTAAGGTATCCTCCGTAGCACCCACCAAGCTTTTTGGTCGCCCATCTGCCATTTGGTATGTAGAACGTACCACTGTATTATGGCTACGCACATGGCACAGGCAGCCCATAACAAATTTTAGTATTTTTACCAAAACAGGATTTATACCAGTATTTCATTACTACTAAGGCCCCGATAAGGATAAAAATTCCGTTCTGCAAGATAAGCAAACGTCACGGAAATGTCTTAAGCGCCGGTTAGGAAATCCGCGATGAATCGAAATAGCCTTTTCTGCTTGGCCTTATGCCTTCTAAAATTTATAATAAGTAACCAAAGGAGCTAAAGATGTCGAAATTTTGTAAATTTTAGCAGATATTATTATTATTAGTCAAAAATAAAATTCTCTATACCCTAAAAGGGTTTCTTATTGAAAAGTTATAAATTTTATTCATACATTACAAAACTGCTTAATTACCGGTAAAATTGTTTATTGAATTGTATAAACGACTAATGTAGCTCATATTGCACTTTGTGTTTGAACTTTAACAATTCGTAAAAATCAGATTTTGTATAAAAATTGCTTTAATATAACTTAACTAACTTATAATTAGCGACCACAAAAGATTAAAAGTATATACTTATTTTCGTTGTTAGCATAAACACAACCAACAGTTAGTTTTTCGAATCACAATTAATTATCATTCACAAAATATATAATATGTAATATATAATTTTCACAAAGAATAAAAATATCACATTATTAGACATCTTTGTAATAATCTTAAAATATATTCTTAGCTCAAATACCAGATTTGTAACACCCAATACTTCGATAATATTCCCACAGCTTATATAGATCAGGTGTTCCGTATATCAATTTAATTAACAATTAGGTATCTGTCTGTAGATTAATCCCACTATCAATGTTCGAAGCACACACATTCTAACAGGTTTCCAAGTAATACTTGATTAGGATGAAATTGTCTGTGGTTTGAATAATCTGTACAATGGTTAAGGAAGAGCCGAATAATATATTAACATATTTGTCTGTGTTCTCTCATTTAGTAAACGTATGAAACTCAATACTGCGTTATATATTGAATCGAATGAAAAGTTGCTATAAAGAGAGGATAAAAATAATGGCTAGAACTAAGATTGGATTATATTAAGGCGCACTTATGATTTACTTCCTTATGACTTATGACGGCCGTTTCTCCTTCCGAGAACAAAAAAGGCAAATCTTTCTGCCATTCAGCACAAGTTGAAACGTCACTCTAATAACTGATTACTTAAACAATGTAGAAACACTTTCTTATTAATTTTACTTGCCTGTTTCCACAGTTGGAATCGTCTCAAACATAAAACATTTTTTTTTTATAAACATATTTTTGAATTTATATGACGGGTAATACCATCACAATTTGGTAATGCCACACATGATAAAACTAAAGATTTCCTTAGCATTTTAATAATGAAACTTTTACATATTATTTTTTTATTATTTCAGGATTTCACTGCCAGATTTTTATGTACAAATAAATTGCGGCGCTGGTTTCAGCAATGGTAATACGACGGAGTGAAAAAATTCGACCGGTCTGTCAAGGTAGGTAGAATAGCACTGAGCAGAGTGGATTCGAGTCCCACCTAATACCTGAGACAAGCATATTTTCTTTTTTTATTTCGAATGGGTTCACTCTTGATCTCAATCAGATGCTATCTAAGTCTCCGTCAAGAAGAATAGATGCAGCTTCTCGGTCTCCAGATGGCGATGAACCGGATTAAGATTTGAGTGCACTTCTCTAATGTTCGCAAGGTGCACTTTAAATGGGAGCAAGTGCAGCCGTTGTTTTATATTCTTCCTATTCTTTCTCGTTATGATGGTGAATGTTGGAGTTTAGGTTTTTCAGTCGAGACGCTACTTAGTCGATCATGAAAGTTTTCTTGGGCTAAGCTGACTTAAAAACGGAACTCACCTGGAGACTGTGGGGATACCCGAACCCCCCCGAAATGGTCACCGGGTCCTCCCGTCCAGTCGACATGGAGCACAGTGGAACATTTCGGTATTTTTCGCTCGTTGGCGGGGCAGCCCTTCACGCGTGGCTAGCGCGCTAGTTGGGCCCCCTATTAACTGCGGTCGACCAACGGCTAAAACCATGCTTCAGATCCCGCTACCCTCCAGAATGAGTAACCCAGTACAGCATTGCCAAGATACCGAGACCGGTCCTAAGCTGCGTAACTGACTTATTACCAACCCCCATGTGCACTGGTACTCCCGCCCTCTGACGGAACGCAGCAAAGCTGCTTGGCGACGGATTTCGGCAGGATGGTGGTCGCGAGCCAGACGGTCCCTTGCGGAGCGTACCACAGCCGCCGGAATCATTAGCCGACACCAAGTCGATCCGTGATGCCGTTGCCCGGGATGGACCGCTAGGAGGTAGATCCTGACCACCCCAGCCCCTATTTCATTAATTTTATGATCGTGACAGGTAAAAGTATGTGCTATAAGTTTAGAACAAAGAAAGGAATTCAAAACAATAGGTCAACACAGAAAATCTTTGAGAGATCGCCGTGATATAAAACCCAACCAAAATTCTGGATCACATTGCGCACGTTCGGTGAAACAAGGATAATTTATCGGTATTTCGTATAAGATAACGCCTGTATGACATTGATTTAATTAAAAAAAAAAAGTTAAAAATATATAATTAGAGCAGCTTCCCGCAAAAGTGCAAATATGTGCTTCAACGAAGATTCGTTCCTTTGCGAAGGTGCAATTTGACTCTCATTATTGTCATAAATGTGAAAGTGTGTGGTTTTTAATGTTTGTTATTCATAAGGATGAAATTCGACACAACGCTAGTTTATAACTTAAATAAATACAACTTTTATTTCAGAATTGAATTGTTATTTTCTATAACAAATATCACAAGAGTAACGGCGAGCGAAAACAAGTTTGATATATAAAACTTTGGCGTTGTGCAGTTCACTTGTTCCTAAAGTAGGTACTGTGTTACGCGTTCAAAAAATCATATTTCGACCTACAAAATAGTTCATTTGCCCGCATTACTTATTCAAGGATTAGCATCTTACTACTTGCTTAGTAAATGAACATCGTCCAACTCTCAGCGTTCTCCATTTACAACTTCATGGTACGACGAATATAGCGAGGAATAGTTCCCGCATAAATCTTGTACCCCGTATTTCTGGCTTATAAGACATTAAGTTATGGTTTAATGTAAACTTTTACATTATTATTGTTATGTATTTGACTGCTATTTAGCATTAATTTTATCTATATAAGCAGTTTTTACCACGCCAACCAATCTGATACTATGTAATTTATTTATTTTAACTCCGTGTTGAAAAATTGTGACAGAATTAGAAAGTCAAGTACAAATGACGCCTATTAGGGCACAGTAAAAATTAGGGGTAACTATTAACTGTAATTATAAATTCGTGTTAAACTATCTCCTTTATAGTCAGGATAAATAGGCACCTTCTGGGTTAGCTCGCTCCATCTTCCAACCTGTCTTAACCCTCAGGCTTGATTGAGATCAAGAGTGAACCCATTCAAAATAATATACATACGTATATCCGTTACCCTAGTATTGATAACACAGGCCTTACAGAGCTTACTTTGGTATAGGCGGTATTAATGTGAATACAAGAAACATTATTATTATTTTTGTCATAATATTTAACTAAATAAGAAATAAATTGTTCAATATATATGGTTGAACATCTTTATTTCACAATATGCTGATATATAAATATTAGACAACATCAAATATATTGTTATGAAGCCAAGTTAAGTACTTGTGTTATGGAATAAGAAACAACGACGGTGCCATAACACCCAGACCCGAGTTAATATGGAAAAGTTCGTTTTCTATTGACGCCAGTCGGCAGCACCTTCGTTGTTGTTGTTGGTGTTCGTGTATAATTTATAACGCGTGGCCGGGTCAGCTAGTATTAATAAAAGGAGAAGTTCATGTTAACACGTGACCCGCATGGTATATTAGGGCATTCCCTCTCTACATCGTTTACGTTTATCTAGATCTATGTTCGGCTGTAGGGCCATTAAAAGCTGATGATGATGAAATGAAAGCTATAATACCTTAAAAATGTGCTGATAAGTCGTCGTAAGTCGTAACTTCTTACACGGTAGCAGATGCGACTGAGCGGCCCGCTTCATGTTATAACTTATTCATGGATTAGCATCCCTCATTTCGTGTGGAATATTACGTCCCTATTTCACCTTATATCTCTACGAATTTATATAAATTTAAAAAATTTCTAAATTCATTCAATTTAATCTTAACATACACTTACACTTTTATTTAAACTTATAAAGGAATATAAATATGAAAAATTATTTTAGAATCAAAAGGAAACTCGATTATTATAAAAGTTTAAGTTTTAACAAATAAATAAATATTTATATATTGTAAAAGTCTTTAAAAATAGGCTGAGTCCATTAAAATTCCGAAAATTATTTGTGGATTTGTGCTTTATACTTAGGTAACATAAAATTTACACTAAATACACTATCTGATGTCAAAACAGTTTTAAAAATGGATATATATTATTATAAGCGTTACCACCCGAAACTAAATCCATGCATATAAAAAAAACAAGAACCCGCTATTTTAGTGCTAACTGAATGCACGCGTCGTAGTTCCGAAGCACCGCTATTTCGAAACCACCTCCAGCTTTAAATTACCAGCAATTATCAATTATTATTATTATTATATTATTATTCAATATAATGAACAATAGTTAAAATTTAGTCTGTTAAGATTAAAGTTAGATAAATTCAATAGAAAATGGAAAATCTGCAAACCAGGATGGGAAAACGGTTAGATTGTCTCGTTTTTAATTTATTTAAGTTACACTCGAAATCAAGATGCAAGTAAAGTATTATATCTGTAAAAACTGACGAAACAAATTATAAAAAATATTCGTTTCGTTTTCCAGCTAAGCTCGTAAATTTGACACTAAATTAAACATGGCGGCTTGACAAGTTAGCGGCAACAATGTCGGAAAGTCACAATTTGCAGTGGCTGTAAAGTATAAAAAACTAACAAAGTAAAATACGAATCAGAGCTCGGGAGTCGCCTATCGCAGAAACGATCTAGGAGATTTCACGACAAGTCACATTAGGCTGTTATCACAGTGAAAAGTAAAAGAAATGTTTAGATAAAAATATAGGACAAAGTATGTATGTAAGGGATGTTCAGCAATATAGTTTTTATGGAATACTAAAGAAAATTACGTTCTTCTTTAGGAGCTTCTTTTCTAATTTAATGATACTAACAAGTGATTATTAAAAAAAAAAACTTTAAGAACAATCAATTAGATTCGATTCCATATGAGGTTTAAGTATTATGGCTTTGACACGTCTTTAAGGATATTTACGGACCACGTCTTATTCAATAAAGAGATAGTAGGTGATAAACCACCACGGGAGTGTTTTACAATCTGTTGACAAATATCTGACATGCCTTCTATGCTCAGAGGGGTATAGCTTTAACTTTATATTTCTGTGTTACAACTCAATTAAGGCGTAACAATGCCAGAACTTTCAAAATTATTGTTGTCAGTTTAAAATAAAACATAAAAACAATTAACAACTACATAGAAAAAATCTTAAAATGTATAACTATAGGCGTTAAATAAGAAAAATTATAATAAAATAATATTTTTGTTATATCCCGAACCCACAGCATTTTAGTATATTTGAAAGCTCATATTATACAACACTATTTAGTTTTATTTTACATAAAACTAAATACAAGATACAGGAACTAAATAAACTAAATACAGGATACAAGTTTTATTTTACATAAACACTAACTTTTAAAAAGCATTTGTCGTACAGATCAAAATTGTTAAATAGTAAAGGTAAGAATAACAATTTATTAAAAAAGAGATGGCCGATAGCACCAATATATTTTTGCCAAAGAATCTTTCAGCAACACCGTTACTCATTATGTTAAGTTTCAAAACACCAAACGTTTTGTTTTTAACTTTAGAAATCTCTTTGTTACATAAAATAATAAAATGTTATAATGAAAACCATAGCTTTCCGCCCCTATTCCTTCCTTCCTTCCCTATTTAGCAAATTACCGAACGGGCTGATAGTTTTCATTATCAGCCTATTAATGTCCGCCCAGCTGGGAACCATCTCAATTGATGAAAATATCGTTGGAAAAGTACACCAAAACCAACTGTAAGTGGTAGACTGGTTAGTTCTGACCAGACCAAAGACTTGCCTTTCGAAGCATGCATGTGCTAGAGATAATTATTGATCATCCATCCGATGATCTGTTAAAGTCGATTAATCTGCGAAATCATAGGCTAAACTCGCTAATCAGTGCGCCATCGCGCTCTTCGTAACTAAACTGTTATTACTTGTAGGAACAGTATATTCGCTGTAATCATAGCATCGAAAAAGGAAATATTTTTGCCGAGGTGTCTGTACTCGAGGATCGCTGTCTAGCTGCGTTGGAACTTTAATTTATATAAGGAGGCGTCTTTACTTTGAAAGCGTGTTTCAGGTTTCTTTTGTATTGCCTTCACATCACACTAGCGTCACAGCTATGCGTTCTTCTGCAGTTGTTATTTTCAATGATCCTACGTTTCTTCGTTATTCACAACTACATGTGCGGCGCTATAAATCGGGCGCTACATTTCTAAATAATGGTAGAAGAACATAATAAACAAAAAGGGACTAATAGCATAATTTAATCACATGGCTGATTTGAAATCCGCAGGTTATGTAGTAGGTTATACATTTATAATTTAACTGTATATTAGAAAATAAAAATAGTATAAAAGTCATCAATACGATTATTTTTAATTTTTAATTGGGTACAGACATTAGAGATGTGATGAGATTTTAAGAAAAATATCATATATGGAAACATAAATTGATATGTTTTCATAAAAAAATGTCTAAAAATCGGCTTATAAAATTACAACATACAGTTAGGATAGAATGCAATCAATAACTATAAATGTTATTTCACTTCTATTTACTGCAGAAACGCCAGTTTGTTTACGCTGTTTATCTTAGAACTTTAGTCGTCCGAGTTTAAAATACCTACCAAATCCAGGCACTTAAGAGAACCAAATAATTTCTCTTCCAACATATACGTACCCTAGGCAACAATCATAAACTCGATTTACATCAAGCTCGCCTACAAAATATCCAGGGATATTAGCCATTACCCGTATAATTTCAGGCGGGCACCGTTTTATTATATCCACCACCTTGTCGCCCCCATCTTTGGCGACAAAGTAGCTTATCGTTGAATGTTTCATTTCACCTCATTTCGACGTATTTTCCATTAAATTTGGCATTCAACCTCTGTTGACTTTTGAAGAAAACGCTCTTTTGTCTTTGCCGCAGGCGAATCACACAAAGCTTTATACAGACCAGCAAAATCTGCTTAGGGATTTTATTTCCAGTGAAGGTAGTAAAACATCAGTTACTAGCGTAGCGACCGGCCCCGGCTTCGCATGGGTTTAGCAAAATACCAATATTTGTCGGATTATTTTGTTAATTTGAATATATGTAACTGAAATGCACATTTTTATACAAAGATACCTACTATCTAAAAATCCCAAATATTTTCATTCATTTTCCAAAAACCTAAATGTAAAATTTGTTCTGTCAAATCCATCTAGCTAATTCAAAGGCGATGCCCATTGTGATGACAATTGATTTATATTTATATTTATGTGAAATTTAAAATGTTTATTTGACATTTTCCTTTCTTTAAAATCTAAAAATATAAATACCCCGTAAATTATTTATATGTAATAACTAGATATAATTCCAAATATAAACTGTCTTTCTATGTATAAGAAAACGATAATCTCTCACAAAGTTTTTATTTCTCGCAAATTGTGATAATCCAAAAATTTGAATTGCGCCACTATTCATTTATGATCCGTAGCTGTAATCAACATTTTCATATTTCTAGCTTCAAAGAACAAAGACTCAAACAATTTTATATCGTCAGTATATTTTTTGTTGTTTAAGCATTTTACTGCTAGAATTTTATATCTCCTGAAATTATTACAAGAAAAAAATCAAATTGCCCCGCGTGTCAGGCGGGACTCAAAATCATATCCATCACTGGTGTCAGCTTAAAAAATACATGGAAAAAATTCGATGGGCCTGTCAAGGGTTCAGTAGCTCTATTGGAACAGCACTCGCCTGGATATCGGCGGTGGAAGTAATTTAAATCCCGCCTGACTACAATTCATATCATGACATGCTCGATGGCGCAATGGTCAGGCAATGACAGGATTCAGAGGGCTAAGCGTAAGTTGTCAAATGAGCAAACGTCACTATCTTAGAGTTCAAGTTAGATTTAGAACTTATTATCATAGTACTGAATTCTATTGCTCATATATTAAAGCCGGAATTACAGTATTGTGTCGGAATGTGTCGTGGGGCGTTGTGTTGTGGCGGCGACCGTTTACATTTATGAGGCGTGTCGTGGACCGCTTGGGCGCAATTTTCGTTCAGTTTTCCAGTAGTCTTTCGTGTGTTTGGGTCAGTAAAATGTTTTTTTCCAGCCCTGACAGTGATTGTGATGAAGATCTTTCATTTCTGTTTCTAATGCAATCAGTTTAAAGGGAAAGAAGAAAGAGAAGTTTTTGGGTACATTAAGTTAACAAATTAAGAAACAGTAGAGGCAAAATTCATTGTCTCGTTAAAGAAAATAGAAAATTATTATAAATATAATTAGAAAATTATGAAGAACGATCGCCACGACAGATAGCAAGGCGTACTATTCTCGTGTGTTGTGTCGCGACATATCCCCTCCACCGTTGTGTCTCCGATCTAAATCGCCAGATCGTTAACGCGCCAGAGAGCGTCACGACATATCACACGAGAATAATGTTATTCTACACATACAAAATTGATACTTTAGATACGCGCCAGATTTCACCGGAAGGCGCCACGACAGACCCCGACACAATAATGTAATTCCGGCTTAACACAAACGCGATAGAGCCGTTTGCACAACTCTGGACTTTGGACTGATCGTATGGGTAAATAAAAACATTATTATCTCGATATTTATTACATTGGTTTCAAAAATATATTACAATTACTTACATAGATTATTCTTCGTGCTTCAAAAAACTGCTTAACTGCAACCATTAATACCGTCCAATCTGAACTTGGTTTGTAGATTGTGGCCCATTTCCAAAGGTGTATCATTTACTGTGTGTTGACCGGCAGACTCGATATAGCAAAATAGCTTTCACGCTTAAAGGCGTTATAAAAGGTAACTTATGACACCAATCACCATACATTTCCGGCAGACGACGAAATGGGCAGCAGCGTTTTCCGCATATGATCTCATGCTGTTTTCTCCAAATCATGGAGATTATGACAAAATGCCCCCGGTTCTTGGGAAAAGCTTTCTTTCAGCAGTAAACGTCTTTCAGCTGAGATGATGATAATAAATTTGCACTAGGTTTGTGGGATATGGTCGACCCTAAGATGCTTCATTTTGTACTACATCCATAAGGAAGGCATATGCCCCATCAAATGAGACAATAAAAGGCTAATATAATGACATCATAATTTCCAAAAACACTGTAATAAGTCATTAAATGCAATTATTCTATGAAATGAACGACAATTTATGTAATGGCCTATTCTACGACACGGTTTCAACATAATTATCACATATTACTTAAAGGTGAAGTGAGTATTTTAAGCGTCTGAATAGACTCAGTAACGAGGTCGTTCCAGAAACTAGGAACTCATTCGGTTCTCGGCAATAACGTTTCAGTGCAAAAGGTAGCATACTAATTTAGACAACCCTAACTACACATTAGGTACGTACCTTCGTTAAGTTATACTGAAACTTGGACTGGGGCTTTAAGGAATTCAATGGCGCGTACGGCCTGCCATTACGGATGTTAATTAACCTTTGCAATAGCCGGTCATCTGATAGACCACCAATTTTTTTAGAATTTTACAATTAGTTCTTTTTTTAACTGACTTTCCATTCGACGTTGACTATTCTGTCAAAAGCGTGTAAATCTACTCAAAAATGCCAAATTATCTCAAACTATTTACAACTTCAAGTCTAATAGATAAAGTTCATTATGAATTAAGCAAATGTAAATAAAATAAATATTTTTTTCTTACATTCACATCAATTAGCCTAGCCCAAAGTAAGCACTGTAAGGCTTGTGTTATGGATACTAGGTTAACGGATAGACATACATATATGATACATAAATATGTAATATTCATAGATATATAAAAACACCCATGACTCAGGTACAAATGTTCGTATTCATCATACAAACATCTGCCCTTTCCGGGATTTGAACCCAGGACCGTCGGTGAGAAAGGCAGGCTCACTACCGCTGCACCAAACGGTCGACTGTATGTAAATATGTTCAGATAAAGATAAGATAAAGAGAAAATGATTTATTTAATCGGCTAAAGCGGTTATAGCCCATCGGTTGAGATGTGAGCTTTAACCCAAGCGGAACGTGGACCCACTCAAAACACAAGCATTTAGCTTACCAAGAGGGGTTAATTGGAAAATTAATACCTAATGTGTTTATCGCATTTTTGCTATTCTTTTAAAAATTGTTAATTTGACTTTTTGTGGTAGATAAAAGTGCTGTTGCCAGTATATTTCGTAGTAATTTGAGATGCTCGCAAAACTATGCATGTCGATAACCAAAATCGTGACAAATTAATTGATTTCAATTAATAAATTAATAGAAGCCTCTCCGACTTAATTATTAATAGAAGCGACTCCTAGATTTGTAGAGGACGAAAATATATTTTCTCGACTATTTCTTTTCTTAGAAATCACTCAGATATAGAATTTTCTCAACCTCGCTTCTAGCTGGTATTAATAATAATTATTCGTGGTTATTAATATCAAAAATCAGTGATGTATTTCTGTCACATAATTCATTAGAAAAAGATATATTTGGTCCACAAGGTTACTTTTTTACTCAAACAAATAATCATCAATTTCTAATATGCTTTCAAGTAGATATAAACGTATATATTTAACTACCTAATTTTATTGTATAAATTCATGTACAAAATATGTTATTAAACTACGTTCATACCTATACTAGCTTAAACACAAACATAATAAAATACTTCACGCAGTACTTGCGATAGAATAAGTTAATGCAATATTATAATAGAAATGGATCTAAAATACACCTGTTAGCGCACTATGTTACGCCATAGAATTAAGTAATCGAACAGAGTCATTGGTAGCTAAGTTATTTGAAAATCCACATACATTTAGAAAAGACATTTTAACTATATTCATATAGAGTTAAATATATTTAATATAAGTAAATAATATATATTTAATACATTCCTAACTTATTACAAAATGTTACATACAAAAAAAAATTATATTACAATAATTTTGTATATTTGTTTTACAAAGTTTATGTTGCAACTTGCAACCTTAGATATATATCTAGTTTTGTACTTTGTTTCAAAGTTTTCAACTTTATTATTGGTAAATAGTTCTGGTCCAAGTAATTTTGTTTTTGTCTCCTCTTTGTGAAGAGTTAAACTATGGTTTTTATAAACCTAACAGAAAAAATAAGCTATTTACATGATTACATTGTATATAAAATGGCATAAAAACAATAATTTCACAGTTTCGAATATTGTTATGTTTTATTAGTGGAAATGAAATGAGGCAGGATTATTTTGAAATAAGTGTCGGTTAAATATTCGCTGGCATGTGAAATGAGTCACGTCATTATGAAATAAGTGCAATGCGTGACAAATCATAGCTTTTTCGATGGGAGCTCAACACTGATATCAAACACTACACTTACAAAATGCTATAAGATTAGAGAAATATTTTCATGCCTGTAATCGATGACCTCCGAGGTCGAGTGATTTACATACTCGTTTTCATGATGATGCTACTCTGAGGTTCCGGGTTTGTTCCCCAGAATAGTAATATAAAAAAAATGCTATATTGGCTAGGTCTAGGTGTTGTAGAATTGTGTATTATGAATACACAACAAAAAGACAATGAGAGACAAACATACAGATAATAATACATGCAAGACAAATGGCGACAGGAAAGTTACCTATAAAATAATCCAGGTAAGTAAATGTTGTAATACCTAGTTGTTTCTTATTTCCAAAACATAAGTGCGTTAGCTACTTGCCTTTAAAACAATGATGTGTATCATATACCTATTACTATTAATATTTCATCATTTGAGTACCTCGATAGAGAAGCGGTTAACTCGTTTTTCATCAGATTGGTTCAGTTAAAAAAATTTTTATACTGAATCCCCTAGCCCAAAATATAACCAAAAAACTTATGATATGGATACTGGGGTAACGGATAGATATCTATAATATACATAAATAAGTAATATTCATGAACATATGCCTTAACCGTGACTTAGATACAAATACTCGTATTCTTGCCATAAACATCTGCCAGTCCGGGACTCGTACAGATTGGCTTCGAAGGTAGGGTCTCTTTCTTACTGATCAGCCAATATTCACATATATATCGAAGAATCCATCATATTTATTTCGAGTCCAACAACGTGAAATTGTTAAATTTAGAGAAGCCCTAATAAAAATTAAAAAGTTTACTCTCTGTTCGATGATAAACTCCTATAGAAGTATCAACAGTTAACTTCGTAATTACAACCAGTAGAAGCCTCAGGCTTACCTGCTTAATTAAAACGCCACTAATCTATGCTTGACACCCGAGAGCTGTGTTTGGAAACCCATATTGTACTTACATCGTTTAGTTTTTGCAGACATGAAATAAAAAACTGACTACAGTTTATACCTACGTAGAAATGATTTCGCCCTACTCGGCAATTGGTGACTTTATTATTCGTTTAGGACTTGAGATCATGATTTTGGGCTTAATTCCTACTAGCAAGACGAAGGTAATGAATTTCTGCGTTTATTATCGTTATTTTGTTGTTTGATTCATTCTGATTGATGCAAAAATACCTTTTTTTTTAGAATCTTTCACTTGGAAAATATGTTAAATTTAGAATCCGTCAAATATAGATTCTGTCAAATATAAAATAATTCGAATGTAGAATTTGACGAATGTAGAATCTTTCTAACACAAGATTTGTTAAACGTCACAAACGTCAAAACCTTATTGGTTTATCACTTCTGTGCCACATAGATAACATGTGCATTTCACTTGACTTTATTTCCTTTTCATTTATTAATATGGACCACAATTATTCTTTTCTTTATGTAAGTCCAGTTTTTTTTTAATTACTTCTAATGCTTCTTTCAATGTTTATTAGTTAATCATTGTAACAAAGCGCTGAAACAACAATATTTTATCTGTTCATTTCTCTGCACACATTGTAAATCTTTTTCATCTGAAAAAAAATCTGATAGGTTGGATGATATTTATCCAAAGAAACCAAAGGTTACCGAGACAGGTGATAAACTCAATATCGTTGGTTAAGCAAAGATCTAATATTTTGTTGGTTTAATTCAGAGCTGAGTTTTATTGACGGCATTCATGCAAATGTATATAATTATTCAAACAATAATGGGTTTGGTAGGGGTAATTTGTTACATTTGTTGAGGTTTCTAAAGGACTCTAAATTAAAATCTCCAACTATCGAAAAGATATCATTGGAACCGCATAATTGATCTTTTAATTTAGTACAGAATCCATAATATAACTAGGTACATCATAGTTGCAGGGTGGTATATAGACAGCAACTATCAGTTAGCTATTTTTCGCTATCCATAGATCCAGTATAATTAGGTCAACGCGTCGCTCTGTCGCAGCGCAGACGACTGATCTATCTATCTCGAATAATCTATGTATAAAAATAAAAATCAATGTTTGTATGTTTGTTCCCTATGAGTTCCAAAATTATTGATCTGATTGTAATAAAACTTTGTTAAGCTATTGTATGCATGCCAGGGAAGGTTTATATGTATAATCAGTAAAAGAAAGATCAGAAAAAAAGAGCATTGCAAAGCATGCCTATCGGTGCAGCTAGTAAATAATATAATAATATTTCTTACACTCACACCAATTAGCTTAGCCCATAGTCAGCATTGTAAGGCTTGTATGATGGTTACTAGGGTTAGGAATTGATACACATACATATTATTTATCACATTATTATCTAACTATCGTCAATTTTTTTGCTATTTTAGGTACTTTTGGATAGATAGAGTGTACTGTACTGTACTGTTGACTGTACAATCACGCACCGCCTCCACAAAAATTCTTTACATTACAAGCTATTCTCGATGTACCTACTATGCAAGGCTCTTTTCCGCTGACCCTTTTTTTGCTTACCATTAACCCGCTCTGGAATGCGTACAACAACTTAACAAAATTTCGTCGCAATCCATCGAAACTTTGGGTAAGTATTACTAGTACAAAAAAAATGCGTGAGAATACTTACTAACATAGATCAAATGAAATCCTGCAGATCTGTAGAGTATTATACAGCAATACATTCAGGAAGTATGCAAGTTCGTTATAAAACATTCAGAATTCTATTATCCCCTTACCAATAACAAAAGAAGTAACTAAAACAAACTAAAATTACCTTTTACAGCGATGAAACTAATATCATCTAGTCCCTATACCATGATAGTAAATATTTTTAATCACGTTCCTAATTACATAAATAAACCTGAAAAAGAAAGTCTATTCACTTTACAATGGAAAGAATTTGTCATTGCTAAATATTATTACAGTTTAAGTGAATTTTTTGAGAACCTATACAGTTAAAATTAATGATGATGTTGAAATGAATATGCATAATTTATAAGTTAAAAATTATAATGTACGTAAAATTATGTTATTTAGAAAATATATTTTAAGTAATTGTTTATTAATGTTAATTTTGTTTATTTGTTTTATTTAGAAATTAATAGCTTAATTATCTGCAGGGCGCCGCATGTAGACCTTACTAAATGTTCCACCTTTTTTTGTAATTTATTCGATGAATACATTTTATTTCTGTACAAATATGTGTTTAATAATATTGTACAGCTTATCACAAAATACTCGCAACATTCTTATTAATATATATAACTTGGACCACGAAACCACCTATGAGTGTTTAAAATAATTATACAATTTCACCTAAGTCTAAAATGCCTAATTGTAGTTCAGGCGTTCATATAATTCTCCTTATACCTCAGTTGAAAAAGTTAATTAAAACATACCAACTCCCTCTTAGAATTTTAGCTTAAATTACCTATTTCACTCACCAATACTCTGAGCTTCGAACAAATCCCTTTACATACATCACCATTCGCTCACCTTAATTTTAGGAGTATCTGTAGCCGGTATCCCTAAGTAACAATCTTGGTGAAATTACAGGCTAGACTGGCGAGCCAATAACGGCTATGGGATTATGCCCGTAGAGCCTATTTGACATGACGATGCCACAGTAAATATAGGCAGAAACAGAAGTAGAAGTCTTTGAAGACTATTTTTTTTATGGACAGCCAACAAAGCACACACCTTACACTTTTGATTTACATTATAACACAGCATTACATAGTGTTGCCTTAATTAAAGGCTGTCACGATATGCAAACATTTATACATATTTGTAAAGAAAAGACCTCAAAAATATAAAATTTTGTAATAAGTAATTAAACTATTTCAGAGGCAACAAATCTCTTAATAGTGAGTCTAAATTTGCGTAATAAATTTGACAAATCAAGCTCAGCATTACTGCTTGACAAACGTGATACTTCACTGTACCGCGACTGAATTCTGTTCATTGCAGAAAAATGACCTAAATTTGTTCTGAAAACAATTGCCTTAAACGGTAGATACCTCGCTAATCGAGCCAGCTTATAAGGAACATTGTAGTTAATTTGCTTCAATAAGTCAGGACAATCAATATGACCGTTTATGATCTTGTAAAAGATCATTAAATCCAACATTATTCTACGATTCTTTAAACTAGTCAAACTGTAGTGCCGAAGTCGAGATATGTGTAGGAAGCCTCCTTGCCAATCTGTCTTGAAATGTGAGGTGCCATAACAACCTTTAGTGAATAGATTCTAATCGCTTCTTATATATCTCGTAGAAAGGAGTCCAAACGACACTGCAGTATTCTAAACCTGAGCGAATTAATCAGTTGAAGATGGCTATTTTACTACTTGCGTGTTTAAAATTACGACAGTTAGGTATTATAAATCCCAGTAATTTAAAACTTTTTGTAACAATTTTGTCGATATGAACATTAAATCAAAGCTGGTTATCAATGTAAACACCAAGGTCTCGAATAACATTAACTTCTCGAATCGGTTGGTTACTATTATTATCAACCCTTTATAATTCGACCGTAGCCAACCGGTTGAGATGTCAGCTGTAACCCAAGCGGTCGATTCTTCGATCCTCGCCGATGTACAATGCACGGGTCTACGTAACACAAGCATTAAGCTTACCACGAGCATTTTAATAGTGTGTTTCACGCAATTTTAATATGTCCTCACTGCTACAGCTGGGGGATAATGGACAATGATAGCCACTTGGCCCCGTGATTGTAAATGCAGTAGCTACCAACTTTTACAACCCGTGCTTTTTTCTCACTTAACTGAACATAAAAAAAATATGATTTTATTCATTGTCAACTGAATATGAACACTTAAAAGTGTGAAAAAGATATGCCATTTGTTTAAAAATTCTTTGTCGAGATATTTACACTGGAAATAATGGACCATAATATCTGTTACTGTTTTTGTATCACTACTGTGTTGGTATTCATATAATGTAGAGCTAGCGCTGGACTTAGGAAAAATGTTATTATTTCGTTATAAAGAAAGATGTATATCTTCGTGTCAATCAAGATTTCTTACGATAGATCTCGATATCTAAAAATATACGCGCCTTTAATAACTTTTCATCTAACTGAGCTGAACTGTCAGTTTAGTGTAATAAATTTAAAAAATATAATTTAACACAAAAATGAAATATAAAATAACATTCTGATTAACAATGATTCCTTTTTATAACTTTTAATTTTAAAATATAATTAAAAATAAGGTTTGTTTTGCTTTAAATATTTTATCAGTATTTTAATAACATACTTCGTTTCGGGAGTTACTTGCGTTTTTTTAGCGAGAGTGTTCATTTTCATATTTTACTAATATAAGTAGGTACTTTAAAATTAATTGACATAAAAAAATCGGATACCTTTTTCTAAGAATCTGGTATTAGCTTAACGCCAAACAATTTTCTTAATCTGTGTGTCCTTCAAAATTTGAAATACTGGTTGTCTGTTATTGATAGCGCTATTCCTCTGACGAGCCATTCTAACTATGAAACTAATTTTTAGAATAATAATAATATTGCTTTTTATTATACTTATTATTATTATTATATTATTATTTATACCAATTAACTAAGCCCCAAGTAAGCACTGTAAGGCTTGTGATAGGGGTACTAAGTCACGGATATACATACATATATCATATAAAAATATGTATTATTCATAGAAATATATATGACTCAGGTGCAAATGTTATTCATCAAATAAACATCTACCCCTTTCGGGATTCGGACCCAGGGCCGTTGGTGCAAAAGGCAGAATTTTTTGCATGAAACGGTTATCTATGTTTATCGTAGTATAATATTAAACTTACATTGCTTATTTTCATACAGTTATCTTTTTATCTTCCTTTCGTAGTAAACTAGTTCCTTTTCAAATAGAAAAAAGTAAATCCATAATCCAGTAGATAGGATTTCAAAAGGAAAAGGCCTGACTAGGGAACCTACCGAAGCGGGTTTGGTATATTTTTTTTTGTATAGTGAACATTTTTCTTCAGTCATATTCTATAGGGAAATCATTCAGTTATATATATATATATATATATATATATGCTGGTCATTATTATTAACTTAATGCGCTTAAAATGTTGTCATCGTAATCTTCACCAACCTATTGACATCCGTTACTGGGCACGATAATACCAATTGAAAAACACATTAGGGAAATTGGCCATAACTCATCGCGTAAGTCAAGTGTGTCTATTCTATACCAAAAAAAAATTTTTTTTTTGCCATCCATCCGACAACCAGCCTTTGTTGAACGATAATAAACTTTAACAATCATAGGCCGAAGCCACAAACTCGATAATGTATCCTATTCGTTTCTCTACACTAGAAGTTTTGATACATGCTAAACTATATTAGCATATTAACGACGGGACTTTGTCGCTAAGTGTACATATGTTGAGCCATAACGTTCTAAGCTGGTCGTGCTAATTAAGCAGGTAACTAATTTGTAGTTACACTCAACGAGGTTCCTAGCACCTCTATGCGATGATCTTGTTCTGCTAATTATATTCTGAAGCGCAGTGATAGTATGTAACTAAATGTAAACATTTGTTTATATGTATGCTTATATGTCTAATAAAGTTGGAATTTATGTTGAATCCAATCCTCCTGTACTAGTATTAGAAAGAAATAAAGAAAGAAAGAAAAACATTTATTGACACACGCGCACTTAAAGAAACAGAGAAAAAAAATAAGGGACGAAAAATGTGAAAAAAATACAAAAGTAAAAAAAAAAGATTAAAATTAATGTGCGGGGTCAACAAAATACCCTGCCTCAGCATTTTTGCCTCTGTGTCCATCACAGCTGGGCAGAATAGACCAAAGGCGCTGTTATTCTGACAGGGTTCAAACCAGTGACAAACAAATGCGCCTTTTAATAAAATATCGATAATAATAAAACTAGCAATCATACATATACACAAACACATATATGGGTGGGTCAAAAAGTTCGCGGAATGGAGGGTAAAAAGTAAGAAATAAAACACAAAATTATTTTTCCTTCTCAATGTATTCCCCCTTAACTCTAATACATTTATTAGACCTATCAATTAATTTATTAATACCTTCGAAAAAAAATGATTTCTCTTTGTCGTCAAAATAGGCCGAAATTGCGCTCTTCACTTCTTCATCGCTGGAAAATTTCTTCCCTCGAAGCTCTTTTTTCATTTTTGGGAACAAACAATAATCACCTGGGGCTAAATCTGGGCTATAGGGAGGATGTTCGAAGATTTCGAAGCCCACTCTTTGAACAGCAGCAGAAAATTGCGCGATGACTGCGCGAAACTCAATTTTCTCCATGTTGCAAATTTTCTTCCGGATGGACTTGTTGATTGACGTGCAGCACAGGTAATTATGACCTATTTTTTTAAAACTTAGTATTTATACTCTCAATGAGTGTCACAACTAGTGCAGGTAGTAAAAAGTCACCTTTCCCCCCTCCATGCCCCTCATTCCGCGAACTTTTTGACCCGCCCTCGTATATATATACACACACACACACAAATGTAAAAAAAAAAAAGATAATGTTAATAAAAAATATTAGTAGCCTTTAAAAGGCTGCACTTCCTTTGACGTGTGTTGGGCTGAGTGGAGACAGTGAAAAATGACAAGTGTGATTTTCCAATGAGGCGGAGTAAAAAAAGCGAAATCTTGAACGCAGATGTTTCAACTCATGTACGACAGTACTTTTGATATAAGCAGTTAAACAATCATTATTTTAAGCACTTAACTGCTCTTTTGAGTTTATTACGTTTTCTTTAATTTATCCTTGAAGCGACATATAGCACTCCCTATGATTAACCCCAAGATCAAAACTAGTTGGTAATTTCATTGCTTATTATAGTAAATAATAATAATATATAACTTTATTATCTCCACACAAAAGTAAATACAACTAGGAACTAAGTACAGTTTTAACTTAAATCTATTGTGGGAGACTGGTGCCTGTACTAGGTAAACCTGTATTACTGGTCACCATGTTCCCACCTCGCGGAACCGTACATCACCGGTAGTACAGTTACATTACATATCATTACATAAAATTCTAAATCATAAATTCTAACTTAAAGATCAACATTTTTTCAATATCATCATAACATTGATTCTCAAGCCAATCTTTCATCTTTTGTTTTGTGGAAAATTTACGAGTTGGTAATTTCATTGTTTAAATGAAAAAAAGGAAATGGTATCTGTACCATTGTTTGCTTGTGCCGTTATTTTCAACCAAAGTATATATGAGGCGAATTAAATACATATTACAGAAATAGGGAAACACTGGAACTCATCCGAAATATTGACAGATGTTTTGTTTCTATCATTAAAAATATTTGTCGTAAACAATTTAATGATCTATAAATTCTAAGCATATTACTCTATGAAACAAAGTTAATTCAATTTATAAGTTTTTATTAATACAGCAAGCTAATACGGTCAGTAACTGCAAATAATGTTGTTTTAATATATTTTTATTACAGTTATAGTATTCGTCTTTTACAACGTAACTATAATGTTAAGATAATAATCAATTAAGCAGTAAATAAAATAAAAAATTGCGATATACATAAGATTCTCATAAGATACTCGATGTTCATAAGATTCGACGACCGTTTGGTGCAACGGTAGTGATCCTGCTTTTCGCACCGATGGTCCCGGGTTCAAATCCCGGAAGGGGCAAATGTTTGTATGATGAATACGAGCATTTATACCTGAGTCATGGGTGTTTTTATATATTTCTATAAATATTACATATCTATGTATCATATATGTATGTCTATCCGTTAACTTTTCTGCAATCGGGTCTAGGTGCATGCTAAAACAGAACTAACAGATCCGCTCAAAACGGTTACTTTCGTTTTTTTTTGCTTTACAAAGTATTTCTATAAATTTAGTTTTATCCAAAAGCTACAAATATCGCTTAAACCCGAGACTGTTGCTTATGTGGTACCTATAAAAAAGTATTAAGTTTTGCCCATCACTGGATATTCACGAGAGAAATATCGCTCTAATAGGTATTGCTTGCATAAAAATGCAATCGATAGCATAACAATAAGCATAATCCTTACATTTCAAAAATAGATGATCAATTTAATTTCGATTAATAAAGTCTAATATTACAGACATTTTCTTTCGACAATCACGTTTTCAATTAACGACGTAATCGCATTACGCCACGAGAGTTACAGTACCTTCAGCAAAGCAAATCGGATTACAGAATAAGTTGGTGTCTTTTACATTTGAGAAATACGAAAGTTAATTTCACTTACTGTAAAACGTTTTCAGTAATAAATAAAAAAACTATAATATTTCATAAAGACCTATAATTTGATGAGTTATGTTGTTTACCGCTGCGTTTCTTAAAAATATTAAGTAAAAACTTAATATGTTTTCTACTAGTGCTATCCGTGTGAAGAAGTGCGACAAAGGTGCCACGCAATTAACACTTAAATTAACACATTGAAAGTAACACATGCTTAAAATTAACGTCGATTTGGTGTTCCATTACTGCTAACAATAACAGCAGTAAATGGTAAAACAAAATTAAATATTTTTTTAAATTGTATAGCAGGTAAATAACCGATAGTTATCTTGTATCGCGACGATTCGCCCAGATTATATCACCTGTAATGCGAGATCACTCAATATGCAGGTACACAAAACGGAACGTGGAAGTTACATAAGTGTCTGTCTTTTAATCGGTTTGCTTTCCATTAAAGGAAGCCCTAGGAGCGTATAATGAGCATTGGACCCTTCTCATCGTTAAAGACGACTCTTACTCTTCATATTATATGAACAGTAGTTATCGTATCGTTTCGTTTCGTTTTATTTATTCTTTACTAGCTTTTACCTGCGGCTTTGCCCGCATTTTTTTATTTTTTTTCAGTAAAAAGTATCCTATGTTACTTCTAATACCTCCAAGAATATATGTACGAAGTTTCATGATGATCGGTTTAGTAGTTTTTGCGTGAAAGCATAACAAACAAACTTACATTCAAATTATAATATTATTAGGGATTAGGGATTGTACAAAAACAATTGGCTGACTTAATATAAAAAAATACGAAGAACTGAAAAATCATTAAAAATGATATGAATTATGAAAATGTTCACGCTTCGATAGTAGATCGATCTAAAAAATGGAAATAAATTATAGTTTCAAAAAACCTAAAAGCACCCTTTTATGGTAAATCGAACTAAGAGTAAAAATAAATTTCAATATACCAATTAAGTAATTAACTAGAAAACTAATTTTCTTCTTACACTAACCATACACTTCGATATAAAAATAAACATCTTGATAGTAAATTATTAAAGAAATAAAAAATATACCAATCGATATAGAGCTTACAATGACTTTAATTTTTCCGGATGTTAAATTGACATGATATATTCAATTGTAACTTAAACAAGGAATCGGTTTAAGAAAGGACGCTTAAATTAGCCCTTTTTGATAATGGTAGCTGGTTTATTCAACACAAAGTCTCCAATTGCAGATTTACCGATTACACAGTGTTATACTCACCTGGAACTTCACACGTCCTGAGGCCCTACCATCACGTCTTATAGCGAATCAATTTTAGCTGTTAAAAAAAGACGCCACTATAGACCGCGTATAGCGGTGTCTCACTTTGACAATCGAACTTGAATCGCGCTAAAATATGATGGTAGACCCTTCGTTCTGTGATCACAAGTATGCTGATCAAAATAAATGCTTATTGAATGCATAAATTTTACAAAGAAGAACCCGTACTTTTATCAGAAGCTCATAAATATATTTCTTTTCCATGTAAGAAATCTAAAGACGACATGAATTGATGCTCTAATATCAGATTATACGTGCTTCAATTTCCAAGTTGTTGGTTATATCTTTCTTACAAGTAATTCAGAGTCATTTATGTAATATCCATGGTAACACGTCTAAAATTACCAATAAGTAAGTAATATTCTTATATAAGACCATTTCCTTTTCCATTTCTACTGTAAAACCTAAATATTTATTTGCTTAAAGAAGTATTGGAGAAGTTAAAGAAAGTTTCGCCAAATTTTCAATGATTGTATATATTCTATTTTCTAAAATTTTATTCAATGGCTCGTAAATGTATTATTTTTCCCAGTATATAATTTCATTAGTGAGTGCCCTGTTTTTGAACCATAAAATAAAACAATTTATTGTTTAAATGTCTTTTATTTTTCTTCTGATCTACCGTATTTATTAATTATTTACGTAGTATAAATAAAGTATTTAGTGCAACATCTTTAATTTTTAATATTTTCCAGAACAATTTAAATCTTGCTCTGGGGGCATATTTGTTTTTATTTATTTATTCAAACAATGCAAACATTTGTTTTTATTTATTTATTCAAACTTTGTTGCACACAAAAAATATGTACAAATGGCGGACTTAATGCCATTAGGCATTCTCTACCAGTCAACCGGAGAGTTAGAAACTGATAGCGTATTGGAAGTGCATTGAAAAGGTAAATAGAAAATGCTATAGACTACATAAACATACATTTACATACATACTGACATTGTAAGATAAACTAATAAACATATATAAAACTAGCTGTTGCCCGCGACTTCGTCCGCGTGTATTTGATTTTATCCCGCGGTTAACTGATATACAGCAAAA
The DNA here is from genome assembly GCA_927399485.1 of Calamotropha paludella. Lineage (NCBI taxonomy): Eukaryota > Metazoa > Arthropoda > Insecta > Lepidoptera > Crambidae > Calamotropha > Calamotropha paludella. The sequence continues at coordinate 10,044,658 of OV656826.1, read as the reverse complement.
AATAAATAAAACAAAAATACAAAGTTTGGGTTAATGCGTACATTGTAGATAAAAAGAAAATGTGAACAATTGGACACAGATTATTTTCCAACTTAACCTGGCCGCTGATTGAACCCGCATCCCTGCAGGCCAAAGGCACTTGCGGTACCATAAATGACGACTGTGCCACAGAGGTCGTTTGATAAAAGCGGCCAAGTGCGAGTCGGACTCGCGCACGAAGGGTTCCGTACCATATGTAGCTAGTACCTCATAATGCCTCTTTATAGACAACGTGCGATGTGGTTTGGTTCGAAACATAAACAAACAGTTTGTTTGGTTGACTTACACTGGACAAAGCGACATAGAGCTGACCGTGTGAGAAACAGCCGACGCTGAGGTCCAAGCCGACAACACGTAGCGTCTGCCCTTGGGGTTTGTTAATAGTCATTGCATAACACAAACTCACCGGGAAATGTACACGTTTGAAATGGAATGGGTAATTATTGGGTATCAGTGGAATTCGCGGTATAAAAACTCTTTCACCGACGCCACATCCCGCCAAAATCTCCGCTTCTATTATGTTACGCTGCAGAGAAGTAACTTTCAGTCTTGTCTGTTGCATAATTAGGCGACCTTAATTTCTCAACAAAATAATTGGGATGCCAGTTTTTAGATTAATCTTATGTGCTGGAAGTCCAGGAGCGTTCAGGGAATTAAGAAATTCAACGGGATATTTGGTAGCGTCATCTTGCTCCATTACTCCGTTAATAGAAGTATACTCTACTACTTCTCCTTCAACATTGTTGAGTATATCCAAGTGGATTCTTGGGGCTTGGTCATTTCGCGGAGTCAAAATTGCTCTTTCGCAAGTTCTCATTATTTGTTATTTGATTTTGTTCACCATACACGGAAGAGATAAGTTCTTTAATTGAATCAACAGTGTGGCAGAGATTTTCAGATAAAACAATTTGCCCTTCTTCTTCCGGGTATGTCCCTTCGCCAATTTTTAGCAATAAATCAGAAAATCCCTGCGCATTTGTGTTGCCTCCTGTTCGCGCCCTCATGTTCACTGTTAAGTGCATTCTTGTGACGTGTCGCCAAAGGCTTGAGCTCTCTAAGCGTGCTCTTATCTCATCGGTTTTTGTTCCCCGTGGTACTACTGGCAACGTTTGTCTAAAATCCTCACCAAACAGCATCGTTACGCTACCCATAGGTTCTGGCGTCATTTTGACGGATACCTCTGACAGTTCTATTAACTGCTTCTACTGCTTTTCGGTGTGCCAAAGTGCATTCGTCCCAGATAATTAAACAGCAATCGCGTAAAACCTTTACTTTATGACTGCTTCTAGTGAAACCACATACAGCATGTTCACTTATGTCCAAATCTTAGGGGATTTTAAACATCGTATGAGCAATTTTACCGCCGGGTAACAAAGTGGTTGCTATTCCAAACGACGCCACAGCAAGAGCTAGTTTGGCTTAAGCTCGTAATTGTGCCAAGATTATCTTAGTGAGAAAGGTTTTTCCCGTCCCACCGGGTGCATCCAGACATATCATTTCTCCTATAGCATTGTCAATACTGTGACATATACGGTCGAATACAGTGCGCTGTTCTACAGTAAGACTGTGGACTCCGGTTCGTAAAGTTTCAGCTAGTTCAGCTGGATCATAATTTATTTCCGCAGCTTATTCTCTATTAATACGTTCCCCTTCTATGGTCGGCGCTGGCAAACCATACAGTGGGAGAAAATCACCACCCAGAGATGTAACTAAATCTTGTAAAGCTACTAAGCATTGATTGAAAGCAATCTCTCGTAATCTATGGCTAAAGTCACCGTCAATATTTTATCTTATATTCCTAAAAAAGTCTTCCGCTAATCTTTCTTGATATTTTAGCCACTATTGCTCAGCATTCGAAAGACCACAAAATACCAGTAATACAGCAAATAAATGACGCAAGCGGTGTGGACTATCACTGACGCATTCATTGGCTAAGGCGCTGAATCCCGTCACTTTTATAGGATTTATATTTAATTCGAGCGGTAATATAAAGTATCAGCATAAGGTAAGTACATAAATTGTGTGTATTAAGATGTCCAAGGTTTTTTCACTATCCCATGGGAACCCTTTAATTTTCCGGGATAAAAAGTGTCGAAGATGTTGACCAGGAATATAAGGTATCACCATGCAAAATTTACTTGAAATTCGGTCCAGCCATTTCGGAGATTAGCCCGTACAAACAGATAAACAGACAAACAGACAGAGAAACAAAAAATTTAAAAAAATCATTTTTTGGTATTTTACCTCTTTTTACATCCCCCTGACTTGGTTTTAAGCATTTTTTTTCTATGTACAGAAATTCGACCTCTACAGTTTTATTATAATATAAAATAAAATATAAAATAATAAACTACTTAAATATCGATACACTAAACCAATATTAGTTAAACTGTCTAAACTGTCAGTGCCTCGCAACTACCCCAGATACCGCATGTCTAAATTATTTGCTACACCATTTGCTCGTACCAATCTTGGGCTTCAGTCTCCTTTGGCACGAATTTCCACAGAGTATAATCTTTTGAGTATTGCTATTCCTGATCTAGATATATTTTGAAACAACTTTCAAAAAATTAAATCTTTGATTTTAGAGTATTCATCGGGCCTAATTTTTCGCTGATGGGTACTTTAGGATTAGTCACTGTAAAGTTCTGCAGGTTTTTTTTGTCCACTCTTACGTAATGAATTAAACGCAAGTGTTATGTACGCCGTTATTTTGATGCATATCAGAATATTTTTTTAGATTAAGTATTGTAATGTTGTATTAATATGTACCATGTGGCCTGTACTTATTTAAATAAATAAATAAATAAATATTAAGACACCTTACTAGATACATAAAAGTGAGATTAAGTGGATAGGTTCGAAGTAATTAAAAGGAGATTTTCACTTTCTTATGTAATATTCACGTCCATTGTTTGTTTGCAGTGTAGTTTTTGGCGACCTGACGAGGTTTTTCTAAGTTTTGGTCAAGCTTAAAACTACTTTACTATGTTTCTTTCATTTTTTCTTCATTTTAATAATTATTGTATCCCTAATCTTACACTCACAAACATACACTATTCAACATTCGAAATCATAAAAGATAATGTAATAAAGAAACCGGCTTCTTCAAGCGTAAAGAAGCTGGCAATGTTTAAGCTTTTCACTAATCAGGATTACTTCTAAGTATTTAGGTTAATGAGGATTTTATTACTAAAATCGTTATCAAAACCATTGTTTTTATGAATCTGTGCGGGCACTTCAATATAAAATAAGAACAAAGGTTTATATCTATATAGAACTAAGTGTAAGATAGACTAAGGCGAACTTTAAGGGGCCAAATAGACGATGTCCTAAAAAAAAGCCAGGTTAACCGATGAGCTTGTATGAAACACTGAGCAAGGAATCACTACGTTTTATATGAAAGGTCTAATGAGAGTTGAAGAAACGAGTGATGTATGTCACGATCGCGGATCTGAATCTGTGATTTCTGCCTACCCCAACGCGTTGCTATGGTAACGTTAATCTATAATCTAAGATCACAAATTTGTTGTTTGTGTGTTTCTCTGTCCGCTCTTTTTCCATTGTATCAATTAAGGTTACCATAGCAACGCGTCACCGGGTCAGCTAGTTGATACAATGGAAAAAGAGCGGACACACAAACAACAAATTTGTGTTCTTAGAGTATATATATATTTATCGACCGTTTGGTCCAACGGTAGCGATCCTGTCTTTCGCACCGACGGTCCGGGTTCGAATCCCGGTAGGGGCAGATGTTGGTATGATGAATACGAGCATTTGTACCTGAGTCATGGATATTTATATATATTTATATGAATATTACATATCCATGTATTATATATGTATGTTTATCCGTTACCCTAGCATCCATAACACAAGCCTTACAGTGCTTACTTTGGGCTAGGCTAATTGGTGTGAAAAAAAAAAATATTTATTTATTATTTATACTAGCGGCCCGACCCGGCTTCGCACGGTGGACAAAATTCTTGAATTTTTTTCTATTATTAAATATTTTTTCGTAAGCGCCATCTAGCGTCCGGTAGACGAACTGCTTGCGGTTAACGCGTTGCTATGGTAACACGTATACAATGGAAAAAGAGCGGGAAAAGAGCGGACAGACAAACACACAAACCACTGCGATCTTAGATTATAGATTATTAAATGTGGGTCACACAAGATAAGAAAACAAAGATAAGAAAAGCGCTAGTGTCGCCCCAGAAATAGAAAGCAAAGACGCTCTCTACTATTGGTTGGACCATATTTTTATACTAAAAAGGTAGCAAAAACATACAATCCTTTTGAAACCGAGCTAACACACTTAGCCTTAGGCCTTTGAAGCACTCTATCGTCTTTAATCTGATAGGATAAATACCCCATTGGGAAATACCCCAATGTCAAATATTTTTGCCAACTTTATTCACCTACATGTTTACATAAATATACCTTGTTGTTATTTAAATAAAATTACAGTAACCAACATTACTTTTATAATTAAACGACATTATTGACGACCGTTATTGCCATGTAGAAGTGAAACTACCTTTAAAGGCAAACGGTTCCGACTTCGAGTCCCAGAAGATGTTTGTGCAATGAGCACACATTTTTCTATAAATTATTTTTGTATAACATACCTATGTATATCCGTTACCCTAGTGTAGAAATCACAAGATCTTGAGTTCTTCTTTTGGACTAGGCTAATTGGTGTGAATATATGAATATTATTATAACTAAGAAAAAAATAAAGCAACAGAAATGAAAATTAAAACAAAGTGAAACAATTCTTCAAACCAAGGAGCAGACTTATACTCAAGCGCGGGCTCAGTGAATTACTACAGTAAAATACCGCAGCGTTGATAATTTTCTGAATCAATTTTGATATATCCGTTATTCAGATAATATATACGTACTTATTGTATAGTACAAAAGTATCTATATTAAAAACTGGTACATAAAAGCACAATAAAAATCTCCAAAGAAAATTAATTTCGGGTGAGTTCCTTTAGCATGGAAACAATGGTTATCTCACCTCAATTCTTTATTAATTAAAATATAAGATGGAGATTGGATTTATTATATTAATTTATTGTCACTCAATATCTCAAAACTTCAGGCCAGGTAACTTTACTCAACGAGAGAAACCATAAAAAGGTATTTTAATTAGTGTTAGTATACGTAAACGAAAGTCCAAGGTGGCCTCCAAATTCGTATAATTTAGTGTTTATTTAAAGAAACTTTGAAAATCAATAAAAAAGTATACATGAAGACGCATATATTTTTGACAGATTTATAATTTTCGGAAAATTATTAAAAAATCCTACTTGCTTGCTACTTGGCGGGTTATTTTTATAAAAATAATAACTAAAAACATTATATTACAAAATATATTGTGTTTATACTCTTTTAACCTCCTAGCAGGAATACGTCACATTTCTAATAACCCTGTATATCAAAAGTAAAGGGCAATTGAAAACAATGTTTTCAGCTGTGTCGTCGTTTTCGTAGGTAATCGGCTTAACTCACATGAGAAATAGTAAAGCAGTGCGAATCGGATTACGTAGAGACCTACTCTCTTACTCTTTTGGCACATTTAAAAAATCTGTAGCCGCCTTATAAGAGTGAGACAGCAAGTTTCCTACATTAAGTATTTTATGATAAAAACTTGAAGCTCATCTTGACTTTATTATTCTTTATGATCCATTCCTATGAATAGAAAGACTTTTCTTCTGCGGACTCGAAAAATCGGATCCGTCCAATTTTTTATGCAGGATAGATGAACCATGTTCACGTGAACACGATGAACCGTAGTACACCCAGTAGTGTCCGTTTAGGTACCACGGCTAATTTTCCGTAACATTGCCTTTGTAGTTTTTATTAATTTTATTTATTTTCATATTCTTAAATTGGTTTAACAATTATGGAGCCCCAAAATAGATTTGTAATTAACTAATTGACAATGTTTTCTTACCTAAAGAAAATCTACGGTCCAAATTTCTAAAGTAAGAAGTGCGTACGTAAGGAGATCCTACGATAACGAGTGATGTTTTATTTTTAAGATAAAATTTATATCAATGTTATAATACCAAATTTAATACTATGCAATTTTACAAGCCTTTTGTATTCAGTAGAAGCGAGAGAAAAGTAATCCCTTATACTGTTCGAAATCATCGGTATATGTAATATACTGGATTAAAATTTTCTATTGCCCACTAATGTAAGAACACAGCAGGATATGGATTTCATAGGTTAATATTATAATATATTTAATGATGTGTTATTTTCAAAAGTTTATATAAGTTTCTTTACATTCGTACTTGTCCGTACTTAGTTTGCTCTAAAAGTAAAAAACTATGGGTCACGAGGTTTTAGAAATGGTTTTTCTAATTTCTCTAGCCACGTCGAGTGTTTACACTCTAGCGCCCACAAATCCACACTGGATCCACGTGATAAATTGTGGTGAAACTTTGATAACCAGTTTGGCCGAGAGGGTGAGACCTTCAAAGCCAACTAGCCTGGGGTTCGCTTCCTCTTAAGGGCAAGTATTTGTATGATAATTACGAGCATATGTACTTACATGTACTGATAATACCTATGCATGATTGGCACTTCGTTTTATAGATGGCGCTAGTTACAAGAAAGCGCTTTAGTATAGCAACATATATCGCGTAATAACAGTTTACAAAAAATATCTTTAATATATAGAAAGTATGACCTACATCGTTTCGATTATGATCTCCGAGCTTTCCATCAGCTATTACCTACACTGTCACTTAATTTGTTAAAAGAAAAACAGAGACCTCAAGGTGACCAGGAAAGTAGTTAAAGTCATCAACAACTGAAGCTCTTGTAAATTCGTTGCAATATTGAAACATTATTTGTAACCAAACATTACAAATTCAAAATTCCATATCAGATAATTGTTTTAAACATTGAGTTTAACAACTCACTGACACTTCCTAATAAGAATTTTATCTAACAATTTGCGGTCACTCACGTGCGTGATATGCATGGTAACTGCTGTATTATCCCTGATTGCAATCAGTAGAGGGGCTCACGTCCCCTTTTAAGGAGCTGACAATTCATAATAATAATAATCACACTGCTTTTAGGGGTCTTTTCTTTATTTATTTATTGAGACAACAACAGTCATATTTAAGATTTAATTTTACGATCTGATTTAAACTATAAAATTTTCGGCCAATAAGCTGTCAACAGTGAATAAATTAACAATACCTCTATGTCGTAACTTTTTATAAGTTAGACATAACCATATAAAAATGTAGGTATTTTAATAGACACAAATTGGTACGAACAGTATTTAAAGAATGATCATATCAATACACACATAATAATTTAATGTGTGTATGGACAAAACCCAAATGTTGAATCAAAATGTCGTGTATTTTGCTTATGTTTTTCTAACAGACACAGTTTCAAAAATAACAAAGCGTCAAAACTATCACGATAAAGAGATTTAACTATGCTGTTTCGACATACATAGACTAGCGGTTTGTCATCGCCTGAAATACCTATTCTAGTTTTAAGGTAGGTACCAAGTTTATTTATCATTTATTCAATTGTTAAAACCTTTTGTCTCTTGTCGTAAACCGTTTTCTTGCATTGTTTTAGCTAATTATTGGGATGATGACAATCCTATTGTCGAATTTACTTTTTTTTTATCTAAGAAACTACAAACGCTACTATTACAGCGGCAGCTTTTTAACATTAAAGAATTAATATACAAAGTAATTTATTCACTTTGAGTTAAACTGAAAGAACAGTTAATATAATTCGTGCCTGGAATAATTGCACTTATTTCCTAAGTAAAACCATGTGCCATGTCAGATATAAACCTGTAAAGAGATTTAAATCGAGGGTCAATATAAGGATCGCAATTATCTCATAATAAACAGTGAATGAACAACGATTGTTGCCTCTGCTGTGCTGCTACATCACGGTGAGCCCTATTTTAGACTATTACAAATTTCAGTTGCACAAGAAATGTTAAAAATCAAACAACAGAGCCTTCCCTGTACTTTAGTCGATTAAAACACTACTCTATTCAAGTCTTGTTTTAATAAAACAAGCATTTAACGTTCACAACACACTTGCTTCACATAGTCTTGATCCCAATCAAGCCTGACGGCAAAACAGGAGCCACGATGGAACAAGCTAACCCAGAACTTACTATTCACAGCCTATTCACCCTGGCTCTGAAAACGGACGCATAAGTACTCGGAAATACAGACGCAGGGAGGGAGTTCCACTCCTTAGCTGTGAGCACTATAAAAGATGTTGAGTAGTGCTTGTGCGACAAGTAGGAATAGTGACCAATAAAGGCTGGTAACACGCAGTGCGTCTGGATATCCAATGGAAAAAGGGAGATGGCGGTATGAGCGCATGCAGCTCCTCCAAATTACATTCTGTAGAAGACCAACAGACAAGACCAACACTAATGAGCCTCTCAGCTCTGCACTGAATCGTGTCCAGTGCAGCAAGTTGGTATTTTGCTGAACCGTTCCAGAGGTGGCTGCAATATTCCATTCCAACTTAAAACGAAAGAAGATAATAAACCAGCCTCTAACTAATTGCAAATAATGTTTTCGTATATCTAACACTTTTATTTTAATATTTTTCTTTCTTTCAGAGAGGTGTCCGTCACCAATTACTTGTCGGAAACGAATTAGAAAGTTAAAGCTTTCATTTTGAATCTGTCAAAAGTTTCCGATGTCGGATTTGTAAATAGCTCACGGAGTTGACATTCGAAAACTTTGAATAAGGGTACCGGTATACACAGCTTGCGCTTTACACAGACACACACACAGATCCGGTAGCAGTCTACTGTCGGTACCTTACTATTGTTATTTGTGTTTCCATAAACACCAGGTGTGTATACGTACCTGAGCGCTTCTCTCGTCTAGGACACGACGTACCATAACCGAGGTTTTAGCGTTTTCGAGGTAACTTTTCCAGCTGAAGCGCTGCAGAGAATCTATGTCACCCGCTGCTTTCAGCTTGAAGTCCATCCAAGGATTTTGCCGCCCTTAAAATCTAGCGATGATCGGTAAACAGCAAGCAAAGGCCTCACTTAAATCACTCATAAAAATTACATGAAAATATCTAGCTGAATACTCAGTTAAGTCAGCATGTATCTAATAATTTTAAATGGCTGTTTTAAAATTCATTAATTTTACTTAATTTAACTGTACACATCCAACAATGAAAATCTCAAAATTATTTGTTATGATGTCGTTTTTCTTTTATATTCAAATGGAATATCTACCATTTCTTTACCTCTCCATTTATTAACCATTTGAAGAGTTCGGTGAAGCAAGAGTACATATCTGAGGAAAGCCGGTGAGCTGTTAATAGGCCGATGGAGAAGATGATGATATGTCCGACAATCAGCTACTTTTTCTTTTATTTTTTCATAATCTTCATTTTAAGAGGCTTTTTGAGACCATTTATCAGCGCTACCCTAACTAACTAAACCCTAGCTAACCCAAAAAAGATCAAGAAGAGGTTCATTATGTACAATAGACAACACATGAAGCTATACATCTTAATTTTTGAACCTACCTTATGCCATTGTTATAGAAATCATTTCATTTTGAAAGTGTATATCTGAGATGTGCCGTCGACCATACAGTGCAGAAAAATCTTTGAACACATTTTAGCAACAGCATTATCCCTAAAAAGGACGGGCCTATTTATCCCCGTTGCTTTATTAAGACTTGATGTATGTCTTCATTAATCAGGCTGGAGAAGAGCAGCTTTCTTTGGGAAGTTTAAAATAGTTGTTATTTTTACCTGAAGAACAATGCTTAAGATTGAGGCGCCCATTTATTGTGAAAAATTAATGGGCACTGGTTTACATATTTTTTCTAAAAATGCGTGGAAATTCAGTAATTATTTTGACTTCGAGATGAATTTTAATTGTTATGCAGAACGAATACATACAATCAGCCACTAGCAAAATAAACACAGCAACCAAGGAGGTAACTGACTTACAAATGAATTGTGTAAATCCTACTAATATTATAAATGTGAATGTAAGTTTGTTTGTTATGCTTTCACGCAAAAACTCTTAATCCGATCATCATGAAACTTCGTATATATATTCTTGGAGGTATTAGAAGTAACATAGGATACTTTTTATTGAAAAAAAAATGCGGGCGAAGCCGCGCTTAAAAACTAGTATGTATGATATAAAAACAAATAAGCACTGTGAACGTTGAATTTGGTAGATATCCATTAAATCGACGACTGGTTGATGAAACGGTAACGCTTCTGCCTACTGCAGTAACGGTCCCGACTTCGAATCTTGATAGGCATATTTGTGTGATTAGCATAATTTATCATTTGTTACTTATTTATTTATTCTATCTATTATTCAGTGATCATGGTGCTGTGCTGTCTACTTAGTTTGCGACTAAATCATAGATGGAAGTTGTCTAAGAATAACTGACTGGTGCAACGGTAGAGATCCTGCCTTTCGCACCGACTGTCCTGATCTCGAATCCCGGAAGGGACAGATGTTTGTGATATTTATATATATATATATTTCTATAAATATTACATATTTATGTATTATATATGTTTGTCTATCCGTAGCACAAACCTTATAGTGCTTACTTTGGGCTAGACTAATTGGCGTAAATGTAAGAAATACTAATATTATTATAAATAGAATTAAACATTTAAAAAAATGGATTTATAGCAAGTGAAAAAAAGCTGCAGAAATTGTCTTTCCCTCGAAACGTAAAATATCCTTTACCCTAGGTTTCAAAAATGGGAACCTAGGGAAAGGAATATTTCACTGTTCATTAATCTTTCATTGATCATCAATCATTTAAGGATCGGCTCTCATCATCATTCATCATCATCTAATTAAGAAAAGAAATTACTCAAGAACTGGCAGTTTGGCTTAGACCTTCGCCTGTTCCCAAAAGGACAATTATATCTACTACTACTACTTCTACTATTTGGACTTTTTAGTGGGAGCGGGAAGCGTCATGTTGGTGGTTTCTCGTATTGAAATTTGTGTTGTGGTAGATATTAGCGTGTAATAATGATGGATTATTAACCACTAAGTGTTAATAAACATAGGTACAAGAGTGATGGGAAGTGTAACAAAGTAGCGGAAGTTGTATTTTCCTGCTCTCTCAAGAAGTCCACGGGGAGGTTTCAGTAAAACCCCACACATTTACTGAATCCTAGCAAAAAATATATAAAGATATAACTGATAATTATACTTACTTGACACTGGCTAAAAGCACAAATCGTGCAAGCCATAAATAAAAATAAATATTACTACTATTAAAAAACCCGATCCACCACTCAATGCCCGCTTTACCAAATAATGATACGTATCAGGTGGGATAGAGGAATGCTCCTCTCTTCCACGAGACTTTGTACAGGCGTCAACTTCAGGAGTAGAATAATATTGGTAACAATTCGCATTAACTATTGTGTACATGGCAGGTACTTAAGTGCCTCAATGTGGTTTGATAAATCGGATTTTCCCTCAATGAAAAAAGGTACTTAAGTGCTATCTATTTCTGTGGCTAACCGCATAATAACACAGATCTGGGCCTTTAACAGCGCCCTATTGTACGCTGACCACTCTCCGGCTGCTCTACGACAATTTAGATTGAAGATTGGAAAAATTCCTACGCCTATTCACTTAAAGTCCATTTTTTAATGATTTCATCTTAGCAGAAACCGGGATGAAATGCAACTCCCATCCGGAACAAACTTATTTTTATTTAATCATTATACAACGAACTGTTAACAGTTCATTCGTAAAATCACATTAAACACACACATTTACACAAACACACACACACGCATGTACATACACACACACACACACACACACTAGATTAAGATCCATCTTTTGTTGTTTATCTATTCTTTTTAAAAATGTTAAATGGTAATCGTTGGTTCGGATGTGGAGAGACTGCTGATCTGTCATACAGGGTCTCCTCCTTTTAAAATTATTTTTAGATTAAGTCATAAACTGTACAGTGTGTGTCTATATGAAAGAAGAAATAAAGAAATTATTGTTTTTAATAATTATTATTACCTTTTAGGCAAGGGTAGTGATCCTAATTTACGCGATACTGTCTCAATATCCTGGGTTCACTTCCTGGAAGGGGTAGATGTTTATGTAATTAACATTTACTTGACTCGTGATCATTCATATATATTTCTATGATATTAATATCTATGTAACGCATATGTATGTCTATCCTTTACCCTAATATAGCTAATAAGTCCAAAACAAATTTTGCAAGAAAATAACTCAGGTATCCGGTGGAATACAAACACATTAGGATACCAAGATTCATGAATTAAAAATCTTACTGATCCAAAGCCTAATCTCCAAGACTTCCAAGAGATTACGATCCATAACAACTTAATATTTAATGAATGACGAGTAAGTGCTTAAGAGAAGAAATCAATCAGCTTTTTATTTATTCATCACAGGCTGGATTTCGGATTACGGAAATTGTAACAGGCTATTGTTAATTGACTTACATGGAACTGTGAGAGGTCTAATAAATACAATGACGAAGGTGGGAGTAGCGTCTGAGTTACGGAAAAAGAATTGCTTATAACGACCGACCATTACTCTCGTTCGCATTGGCAGTAGGTACTGAAATAAAGCTGCTTAGCTATTTTGTTTTCTTATTTTTGCCGTAGAATTTGAATTTCATTAACAAAACAATTGTTTGTCGTTCGGACCGTCTCTTTATTTATGTACTAGCGGCCTGTCCCGGCTTCGCACGGGTGGACAAAATTCTTTAAATTTTTTCTAGCATTCAATATAGCCTATGACACTCAGCAATAATGTGCCTTTCTATTGGTGAAAGAATTTTTTAAATCGGTTCAATAGATCTCAAGATTACCCCTTACAATTTAACAAATATACAAACACACGAACTTTACTTCTTTATAATATTAGTATAGATTAACTTTTTACACAAGAGCCAAATCAAATATATTAGAATTATTATCTAAAACGCACAAAAGAAAATATTTGATAAAAATGCATTCATTTAATCTTCCGATTCCTATTTTTGTTTTAGTCATTATGGTATTCTAGTCAGTCTTTAGGTTTAAAGACTTCTGATAACCTTGTCGAATCTATTGGATCATGCTGTCGGAATCTATTTGGTGTAGACTCAATAGGGTTAGTAACAAAGGCGCTACCCCCGCGATCAAATCATGGCGATATTGGCGTCGTGACTCGCGATAATTCTAAATCACGTGACGTTTTAATTGCGGTTATAATGACAAATTGACTTTTATATTGAATTAAACATTCATTGTCACTTATATTTGTATTCATTGAAAAGGGATCATTTTTATGTTTGCATGCCGAAATAGACACATGGAAATAGCCTCTTGTCACAGCCTACGAATGAACAAGCAGCGTTACTTTATCACGTATCAAGTTATTTGTTTCAGCACAGAACGTAAAATTATTTAGTACTGACACTTAATTTTGACATTAAATAAAATTTTTACCGACTTCATAACGCGTTTATTTTTTATTTTTCACTGGATAAAGTTCCATGATCACTGTCATCTTGTGTCAGACTTATTATGTTATACGGTTTTATTTGAATATTATTTTATTTAAACTTAAAATAGGACGCATTTAGTTATCAGAATTTTCACAAGTAGAGACGATATGTTGACGAAATAATAAATGCGATATTCACGAATGTAATAATATAAATAAAAATATTTCTTTAATTCACACAAATCAACCTAGCCCTAAGTAAGCTCTATAAGACTTGTGTTATGAATACTAGGGTAACGGATAGACCTACATAGGTATATGATACAAAGATATTTAATAATTATAGTTATTATATAAATATCCATGACTCAAGTAGGTACAACCATCGTATTCTGTATGCAAACATCTGCCCTTACCGGGACTCGAAACCACGACCATCAGTGCGAAAAACAAGAGCGCCGCCATTACACTAAATGGTCATTTTATTTGAATTGCTTAGAAATACTAATGCGAAATTGAGAGCAAAAAAGGATGTGTTTCATAGGCCTTTTCGCTTTTATAACGTCGAGTTTGAGTCGACAAGTTTTAGTTTTCTTGATATAATCTTAAAGTCTACCAGATTTTTTACATCCTGACAAACACATAACAGTAATTATTGCATTAAATAGCTAGTACGTACCTAGGCTATAAATAATAACGAGGAACTAATAAAGTTATCAAAGGGCCCATGAAAGTGAATTTATCGTTGTAATTGGGCTATTATCGGCACCTGCCTTACCGACATTTGCCCTCGGTATTTATATAAGTGTTATAACGTATCTCTTTAAAGAAATATTGGCGTACCCGTAGCTCAAAATTATATTTAAATTACCATTGCTTTGTTGTAATAAATTATCTATGAAGGTAGTTTCTTATTATGATGTATAAGTCACATTTCTTTAAGTAGTTTTACCTAAATAACTGTAAATATAAATGATGAATTTAGAATTTTTATTTGAAATCGTTGAAAAATGAAAAATCGTTGAAAATCGTTAAATTTTACTTCTGTCAGGCCTTTTTTACCCGACTGCGCCAGAAGAAGGGTTATGTTTTTCGAGAGTAGGCTATGTATGTATGTTTAATTGTTTGGCACTCTCTGCGGCCTGAACGACTCGATGGATTTTAGTTTGAGAGATGTCGTTAGATTCGTATTTACTGTGAGAGTGACACTGGGTATATCAAAATAAATAAAAGATTGGTTAATGTATAGCGAGAATACAACAGCCAACCCTAACATATTCAAATTCCTCACCAATTTCCAACTTAACGCCGTCATAATAGAATTCAATATTACTTTCATATTGTACCTCTCTTCTCGTGCATACTAACATGTAATCAATTGTTTCGGGCTTATTACGTTCAAATCACTTTCCTCATTAAAACATAAAGCTATCCTATTATGCGACGTGTTCACGTATTTCAATGTTTTAATCCCTTTTGGTTTTCATGTTCAAAAAGATCAAAGGTAACTAACTTTCAATCCCATATTGCCAACTGTATTGAGGTTTAATTAACTAATGCTGCCGAGTAAAGGAGGATGACCGTTTTTGTCCCAGTTAAGTACAACAAAACCATATTTCCAATATCACTTCATAAAATGAAAATCTATTTTTGTATGAAATGAAAATACATTAATTCAAATACACTTAAAATGAGTTGTTTTAAATCGTCCAACATTTTTACTTACCACCCATTCAGGACTTAGGAAAAGCTGAGACAAGAAGAATGGGCGCAAGAAACTCGTCAGCTTTAACAGAAGTAACGACATTTACAATATAATACGTCGTCACCATACGTAATCCACAAAATAAAAAAAAACAAAATTATTTTGTTATGGCAATACTAATAGTGTTATGATATCATTATTTCGTTGATTACAACAAAGTCAACAAGTATCTGTACTTACTGAAAGTAAGTATCCCTGAACATTTCAATAACATACAGGGAATAAACGACAAATTTAAGAGAGCAACAAGATCTACATATGTTTAATATTAGTTTATTACTAGTCAATAATATTGAAGGTTAAAGCAAACCCATTTCCCAAGGCAGCACCCGTTCACGAGCATGACGCATGATGCAGCCATCGTTTCGCTCAACCATATCTTAGGGAACGCAACGACCCGCACCACATGCCACAACCCAAGGAATGTATTAAGAGAGCATGTCATACTCTAACTACCAGTAATATATTAGTTTGAAAAAATAAACAAATGCTAATGTTGTATGACACAACCTGTAATAAATAGTGTCATGTTGAAAAGACACATATTACTTCCATGCATCGCGATCTATTAAATAGTCGTTGACCTTGTAATAACCTTTGGACATGAGCTTATTTTTCACATACGTTTTAAATTTATGATAAGGCAAATCTACTATACTTTGTGGAACTTTATTTAACAGTGCTATACCTTTCCCCAAGGATGAGCCTCCTGCCTTTGAAGTCTAAAACTTGGAACGGCAAGTCTATTTTAACTTCTGGTGTTAAAGCAATGTACGTCGCGAGAGAACAAAGATTTGTTCCTAGGATGCTACGCGAGGCTATTGAAATCAGAAAATATCCTAATTTCAATAGAGACGAAGGTTGGAGAATTCCACCTGCTTGGGATCCAGTTATCAAAAAATGAATACCTCCAAGGATACACACTGCAAGATCTAGTGATGTAGTTAGCTCTTCTTGCAAATAATAACAGAAATATGGAGGTCGGCCCCTCCATCTTTACAATGTAATGTAATACTAAATAAAATGTTAAATAAAACAATTTGATATATATATATTAACAATTAGGCACGTACCCGATTAAAATATTGTGAACGTAGTACAAAATGTCTGAGTCATCCTGTGCTCACGGCTCCTGTAAAGGTGTCGAAACGTCAGGATTAAATAAATATAAAATAAATTATGCGCAGAAATCCGTAAAAAAGTTCGTTTTATTCTGGTCACAAGTGAATTCTCGTGCGAGAATTCAGAGATCTCAGAGAATTCCCGCCTGAGAATTCACTTGTGACACGAGTCGACTTTTCTAGTATTTTTCTATAATAATAATTTATCTTTTATGATCGCATTGAAAGTGCATAAAATATATAAAAATTATAAAAAAATGTATTTGTGTTTTGAAAAGTTTTGCTATTCTTACTAACATTTCGTTTTACGTTCTTAATATTAACTAAATAAGTCAGAAAACTAGTTTACATGATCTTTCGTTCCGAAATTGAGTTTAATTTATTGGTAGTTATGAAAACACGTACAGCAAAAGCAAGTAAGAAATAAATACTTATATTCATTTTGAAGTTCATCAAGCATCAAAACATCAATCCTGTGAAACCAAATACGCAGCCATATAAATGGCTTTGATTTTTAGAAATACCTTGCCTTATAGTAGGTATTTATGATACCTACGCATGTTAGGATAAGCCAATTATCATTTGATAGTTTATCAATCTTTTATTACTAATAAGGGAATAGTTACACTTGCATTATGGAAGCCTGGTCTCAGCTATTACTCAGCCATATATCGAATGTATTCAATTGTAATTCTATTCGAAACTTATTGGTAGAAACCTATTCGTACAAAGGAGATGTCTTTAATCTAACTCAAAGTCGTTTTATGTTTGAATAGTGAAAAGTACAAAGGACTTAACTATATTATTATTTAGTCAAGTCTCTTTGTACTTTTCACCAAATAGAATAGATAAGCCAAAATTAAAATATCATGATCAAAGGTTGAATCAAAACCAGCAGTGGGGTAAAAATTAAAGTGAAATAAAGAATTAACATCATTTCTAGAAAGTAAACGTTTTGGGCGTGAAATACTTAATCTTTAAACACAACATAAAATCAGAACATAAATCATTCCATTTTTGCATCCCACCATTGTTTATGAAAAGCAATTGCTCAAAAAATCTCCTTTTACATTGAGTACAAATGTCATAGTAAAAGGCGAAAATTATTTGAGAAACCAATATACTAGTAACAAATGTTGATATAAAAAAGAGCTTTGCTGTTGCGTTTGCCATCAGTTCACGTGATACAAAGATCTATTATAAAATTAATACCCCACTATTAATACAAAAAATTACACACAGAAAGATATGGTTGATATATATATATATATATGTGTGTGTAAAATTCAAAGAACCATCTATACATATAAATATTCCCTGTCGCAGTGTTTGACCGAGATGAACTCCGAAACTAGAATATATTTATAAATATAAGTATAAGGTATAAATGCCCGGATACAACACACAAGCTCGGAACCTAGGACTGTGGCGTCGGTGCTGAAGGCAGGTTTGTTACGTTGCACCAAACTATCATACAATACCGGTTAAAGTTTATATTTGAAATTACTTACTTTGTGTTTTCAAAACACATACATAGAAACAGTACTAAACACCCAGATGGGAACACCTAGTTAAACAGAATAGAAAAAAGTAACTACATACCCTAGAAATTTGACTAGGCTTCTCACAATCTCGCGACCTTTTTTTACTTCGTTACTAGAAGCCAACCATAGTTCCATTTCATTATAGAAAATAGTTTTTATACCTAAGCCAAGCCTGAGGCAATCCCGGCTATCGCGCCAGAAGATAGCTTTCAAACCAGCGGAGCATAATTTATGGATGAAGCTTCAGCAATAATTCGTAGCTCAATTCTTAAGGGATAATAGACTTGTATTGTTTATGGATACCACCATTTGTCTGGAGAACAATGGCATATCTGTATAATCTCCAACGCATAATAGGATCTGAGGCAGATCATGAAAATTAATAACACGTATCAATTAATGTGTTAAAATTTATAAATATTTATTTAATTAGTTTATAATAAGAATATACTTAATGTCTATTATTTAGTACCTACAATTTAAGTAGTTTAATAGGAACTCATTTTTAACTGCAACAAAGATTTCTTTCATGATACAGTTTATAAATCTAATCTATAAAGTAAATATAAATTGAAGTCAAGTCTTACATGTCGGGTTAGACGTAAGAATGAACAAAACATTATCTCGACTTATCCATAGAACAAAGTTCGATGTGATCATGTGATCATGACTAGTTTTTTAGCAAAATGAGACCTTATCTCATTAAATTAAATAAAAAAAATCGACTTATCCATATAACAGAGTTGGATATGATCGTGACGCAAAAACTAGTTTTTTTAGCTTAATGAGATAAGGGTCTCATTTAGCTAAAAATACTAGATTTAAAAATCTAAAAATCCCACGTTTTTCAGTGACCAAAAATGAATAAAATAACTCGGCGGGGCAAAGCGAGGGGCCACTCAAAACGTGAGGGCGCATGTTACTTATGGAGATGTCATGAGATGTATGATATGCATAGATGTTGAGAGCATTTGTAAAGATGCGCCCCCACGTTTTGAGTGGCCCCTCGCTTGGCCACGCCGAGTTATTTTATTCTTCTTTGGTCACTGAAAAACGTGGGATTTTTAGATTTTTAAATCTAGTATTATTATTTTATTCTTTTTAATTATTAGCTCAACGAAGTTACCATGTGTTACACAAGGTTACACAACAATCGGATAAGCCCCATACAAAAGTGAAAGTTGCCGAAAGTTGGCCTGAAAGTGGCCGTAGAAAGTTAAAAGTTGTTTTAGGATGCATTTTCATCGGGTTCTGACTTGCTCCAAAAATTTCAGCTCGCTAGGTGGCCGGGAAGTGCCTCAAAATTGAGTTGCAAGAATCCAACTGCACAGACAGACAAACAGACAAACAAGAAAGCGACCTGAGAAAAATATGGGAAAAACTAGTCATGATCACATGATCACATCGAACTTTGTTCTATGGATAAGTCGATCTACACCTATATAATCAAAAACTTATTACCTATACCATTAGCAAATATTATATTTGCGTATAACATTTAATACTAAACGCAAAAAAGACCTTGCAAATTGTAAACACATCTCCGACATTATTTCAAATACTTACTAATAATTTGAATATTATTGACTTTTATGTACTAGTATATAATCTACTCTCTACTGAGATCGAGCTTTGTAATATCATTCTCACCAACAAGACGCAAATTTATTTGACACTGAGGTTAAGTTTGGGCGTTAACTCGCTTGACTGGCAATTTTTAACCATAGAACAGAATAGTATTTACAATGTTATTTTATTTTGTTTATTACATTCACAATGCCATATTTCTATAAAATATAAAATATGTTGGACCTGCATGGTTTCTTCTACCATAAACACTACTACTGGCCACAGTGAATATTCTTTTAGTTTAAATTAAGCATAGCAACTGTCACTCTGTAACCAAGTTTATGTAAATAAACATTATCAGCTACTACAGGTAGCTAGGTACTATAAATAAACCTTTAAAAAAACGACTACGTCACCGAGCCTCCGAGCCATTTACTATACCTAACAAAGAAGCGTACCGTATAAAATAACAAGGTAATTCTGGATTTTTTTTTTCAAACATACCTTCATTTTTTTAATGATTATTTTATTAATTGATTATAGGAGTATCAACAAACTGAAGCTGTTTATTATAGCTTAAAATTGTTTACCAAACTTTTGTTCGTCGAAAAATCGTTTTGCTGAATTATTATATTTTATCTCAAGATCCTCAATGTGTATAACTATGTTCTAACCTAATCTTACGGTATTAAATAAAAACTTATACCAAATCCATTTTCATTTTAAGCTAAATCTCTCAGGATTGTTAAAAAATATAAAAAAGCAAATTTACATTATTTGGCGTTACGAGCTATTGACAAACAGTGCACACTTCCGCGATTTTTCAGCATGTCTTTAGTTCAGTTTAATTAAGAAAGAGGAAAAAAAGTGCTACGTAACGAAGTGACTGCAAAACGAGCTTTTAATTGACCACAGTGATATTAAAAAATAGGGTAACTTAGTTTTTGAAAAGAACTTAGTTTTGGAATAGGACTGTGCACTAGGGTATTTTAATCATTAGCTGGGTCGTGGGTTTGAATTCTACCTGAGGATTCGGAGGCGTAGCCGTTATTTACATGCGTATTTTATACCTTATAGATAAATGGAATTGTGAATGCAAAAAACAAAATTAAAAACATTATTATAGCTGGTTCCATCTTAATCGAATGTTTAATATTTGTAAAAATGTTTCGATGTTGAAGGTTGTTAGCGTTCAACATTGGTGGAACGATATTAGCTCTTAGTAGAAGTTGAAATACGTTTGTAAATTTCGACGCGTCTGCCAGCTTTTTGTTAGCTCAGCGGCCAGAGCACTCGCCCGGATAGCGAAAGGTCGTGGGTTCGAATCCTACCTGAGGGCTCGGAGGCATGGTCGCTATTCAAATGCGTATTTTATACCTTATAGAAATATGGCATTGTGAATGCAAAAAATTAAATTAAAATCATAAATATTTTGATAAATCGATAGATTTGGTTACCCTACAAGTATTGTAAAAATATTTAAAATTTGAAAACTAAAAATACACACCGTACAGTTATATTTACTTTTGGGACTGATTCCACGCAAATAGCCTGCCTAATCTGGAGATCGTATCAGACGGAGTAGTCGGATACATGAAGGGATGCCTGTTTGTACAGATATCTTATAAAAATAAATTTTAATAATTGGAAATATCGGTATTAGAAATATCGTCAATGCTTACTTTCTTTGAAAATATATCGCTCATTTGGTGCAACAATGACGCAATTACACTTTTTGTCAAAATTACATTTCAGAAAAACATCGACAGGAAAAAAAAGAAATACAATTCTTGTAGTTTTCGCTAGAAGCTATATGAACCTAAGAAAAGTATATGTTTGTAGTCAGGTAATGATAATGATAAATGGTTTTTAAGGTAATGATAATTTAGAAAAGAAAATATATTTAAAATTTATTTCCCTCTTCTTCAAAAACACAAAATTTACAATTACGTCAATGTTGCACCAAATAAGCGATATATACTTTGAGATATCGTTATTTTTTACTCAAGCCTACAATTTCTATTATTAACCCTTTCCGCGTCAGCTACGAACATACTATTTAAACACTTAACATGTATTTTTAATCCTAATGCCAAACTCTGAAAAACCGATCTCACTTGTAGTGCCAAGAAATATTTTTTTGTATAGGATGCCCAAAAAAATCCACAAGAATACTCGTAGTCGGCACCATGTTACAGTAACGCACTACGAGTATTCTCGTAGCTGGCACGGAAAGGGTATAATTTTTCTTAAGATATAATTTCTCGGTGAGAAAATATTATATTTTTTTAGTGGTGGGTTTATTATTTACTTATTATCAAACATAGTATTTCTGATAATAAAAAATAGATAAGAAAAAATAGCCTGCAAATTCGTTTATAGGGTTGGCTTACAGGAATAATTGAAGGTAATTCTCAAAACACAAATTATAGCACTAAAACTTATACCGGTTCTAATATATGGCTTTTTAACCTATTTTTAAATTTATTTTTAATATTTTCCCATAAGTGCTGTGGAAAGTACTCAGTACATAGGGTAAACGTTTTTTTCAACCCTTTACAAAGTTGAGGGTTGATTGTTTTGATTGACTGAAAATATTCGACACGTCTGTAAAATAAGTACGCTTCAGAAGAATCTGTAGCACTGTGGTGCATCAAATATATTTTATTTTAATCAGTTAAAATGTATTCATCATCCATTGCTCATCCATAATCATTTAATCAAGATAGGAAATTACTGATGATGAGGTTGCATGAGTTCAGTACCCTTTGTCTTCCATTATGAGAAAATTTAACAAAAATGGACTTTTATTCCGAGCTGGAAGCGCCACTTTAGTAGCTTTGGTTTTCTTATTAAAATTTGTGTTGTGACGGATATTATTGTTCAATAATGGCGGATTATCAATCATTAAGCGTTCATGAACATGCAGGAATGTTGGCATGTGAAACAAAAAATTGCGTCACCTTTGCCTTCACTGTCACCACGCTCTCTCAAAAAGTTCACTGAGGTTTTATTGTAAATCCATACGCTCAATACTGTTAATTATTATTCATTGGTTAACCATCATTAATATATCAGTTTCCATCATAGATTATCACCGACCTAAATAAAACTAAAACTTACTAAAGAGAAGGCTATATGAGCTACAACTTTTACCATTCTGGATAGGAAATTAAACAAATAGTTAGGGGACTTTTGGACAGGAGCGGGATGCGTCACATTAAGGGTTTTGACATACTTTTAAATTTTTTTGTCGGATATTATACTTTGTCCAATGTAGGATAATACTTTTGACAGGTGTCACTTCCTTATTGCTACGTACTAAGGTTGCGTTTGTTTCCTTATGTTTGGCTTGATATTGCAATAGCAACTCTATACCCTCTATATAGGTGTCAACTGTCAAAAGTATCATCCTACATTGGACAAAGTATAGTATGAAAATAATGATGGATTATTTACCACTAAATGTTTATGAACATTCACGAGTGTTGGCGAATCAAACAAAACAGTGAAAGGTTTCTTTTCATGCTCTCTCAGGAAGTCCAGAGGAAGTTTTAGTAAAACCTCACAACTTTACTTAAATATGGTGTAGTAACTGATAGTGTTTATTTACATAAACTTGTGACAGTTGCTATGCCTTATTTAAACTAAAAGAATATTCACTGTGGCCAGTAGTAGTGTTTATGGTAGAAGAAACCATGCAGGTCCAACACCTCCCCGTAACATGAACACCCTGTACTGTACACACTCATTTACACATGACATAAAAAAATCGTAACAACACTACTCACTATACACATGTCACACCTTAACATAACTTAACCTATCTGTACAACCCTTAAAACTAAGAACAGAAATAAACCTATCTAAGTTAAGCCTAAAAATTGTACACATTTACAGTGGGAAGGCCTAGCTAATGGTTTGGTCAATATATCTGCTGTCATGTTCTTAGTGGGAATGTACTTCAGGTCGAAATGGTGTTGTGACAAAGCATCGCGAATGAAATGATGTCGAATGTCGATATGTTTGGTGCGAGCGTGAAATGTGTTATTCTTAGTAAGCTTTAATGCACTCTGGTTATCTGTGTAAATGGTGATGGCATGATTAATGTTGAAGACTTCTTTAACTAGGGAAGATAAGTATATGGCTTCCTTACAGGATTCGCCAAGAGCCATATACTCAGCTTCGGTGGTGGATAGTGCAACTGTGCGTTGTTTGCGGGATTCCCACGAAATAGCTGCTCCACTTAGCTGGAAGCTGTAGCCAGTGTAGGAACGCCTGTCAACTATGTTACTGCCATAGTCAGCATCAGCAAAACCTACAAGCTGACTTTCGTCCCTAGTAAAGGTAAGGGCGAGATCTCTGGTGGCTTTCAAATACCTAAGGACACGCTTGGCCGCTCTCCAGTGTGCCTCCCCGTAATGCATATTGTATTGGCTAAGATAAGAGACCGTGTATGAAATGTCTGGTCTTGTGCCAATTGCAATATACATTAGTGAGCCGACAAGCTGTTGATATGGAAGCTCTGGTTTCTCGTCATCCTTACTAGGGATTATGAGTTTCATGCCAGGTTCCATAGGGGTTGAAACTGGAATAGCGTCAGTCATACCAAACTTTTCGATAATATTATCGATATATTGCCTTTGGTCGAGAGTGATTTTACCATCGCTTTGAACAACTCTCATTCCTAAGCAGTCTTTAACTGGACCAAGATCTTTAACAACAAACTTTTTTCCTAATTCTGTTTTAAAACGATTTTTCATATCTTCATCGTTGCATAGGATGAAAAAGTCGTCAACAAATACTGCTACTACTAGGAGACCATTGGCCTCTCTTTTGTAGAAAACGCAGTGTTCAGATGCCGCTTGAGTTAGTGAGAAGCTGGTCATCGCCTCACTTACCTTTTTATTCCACTGCCGTGGTGCTTGCTTAAGGCCATAGAGAGACTTCTTTAACAAGCATACCTTACTGCGTGGTTCAGTTGCGAAGCCTTCAGGTTGTTCCATGTAAATCTCTTCATCGAGATCACCATTTAAAAACGCAGTTTCGACATCTAAATGATCGATTTTTAGGTTCAGCTTCACTGCATAAGCTATTAATAACCTAATAGAAGATAGTCTGGCGACAGGAGAAAAAGTTTCCCCATAGTCTATGCCATAAACTTGTGTAAAACCTTTTGCCACAAGACGTGCTTTGTACTTTGCAATTTCTCCATTGGTATTTCTTTTTATTTTGAACACCCATTTACTCTTGATAGTTTTTCTATCAGGAGGCCTGTCTACTAATATCCAGGTGCCATGTTTTTGTAGTGATTGGTATTCAGCTTTCATAGCTTCTAACCATTCTACTTTGTGGCTGTCCCTTAATACTTCTTTATAAGTATCGGGTTCACAGTCAATACTTGAAAGATTAGCAGTCTCAGGGTACCTGACTGGAGCACGTCGAGCTCGCAAGGGATAACGCCGCTCTTCTTGCTCGCGGTCTTCGGTGTTGTCTGACGGAGATTCTGATGGCATTCCTTCACTATCTGGTACACCTTCTACTGGTTCCGTTTCTGATGGGACATCAAAAAACTTCATCAGTCGTCGCCTCCTCAGACTGAGAACTGGAAACATGGGTTGGCGTTAGGACAGTAACTTCAACTTGGGTTTCAAAATTATTTAAAGTACTGCTATCGTCATTACTCTGTTCAGGATGATCAGATTTGATAGGTTCCAGAAGTTTATCTTCTATAAAGACAACATCCCTTGTGATAATAACTTTTCGCGGGTTCTGTGGATCAATTACACGATATCCTTTGCTCTCAGTAGAATATCCTACAAAGATGCAGGCTTGCGTTTTAGAGTCAAGCTTTTTTCGCTTTTCTTTAGGAATAAGCACATGCGCCTCACAACCAAATACTCGAAGGTGAGAGAGGTTAACTGGCTTGCCTGTCCACAGTTCTTCAGGGATCTTGTTGTTTAAGGCTTGAGAGGGAGTGTAGTTTTTTAAATAAATCGCAGTATTCACTGCTTCACCCCAATATGCCTTAGAAAGCTTTGAGTCTTGGAGTAAGGCTCGAGCTTTTTCGATTATGGTACGATTTACCCTTTCTGCAATACCGTTTTGCTGCGGCGTGTAAGGGACGGATGTCTGGTGAATGATTCCGTTCTCCTTAAGAAAGGCAGACATTGCACTATTTACAAATTCGCAACCATTATCGGAGCGTAGAATTTTAATTTTTAAATTGGTCTGGTTTTCAACCAAATGTTTGAATTCTACAAATTTTTCAAACACTTCGGATTTCGTTTTGAGTAAATACCCAAACGTTTTCCGGCTATAATCATCCGTAAATGTTAGTAGGTATAGAGCACCACCAAAGGAGTGCGTGCTCATGGGACCACATAAATCCGTATGCACGATACCCAATTTGGAATTGCATCTACTTACTGACTTTTTGAAAGGTTTTCGGGCCAATTTACCTTGGACGCAAGGAATGCAGTCAGACGATATTTTCATACCGGAGTTCTCAAAAGCCATGACCATTGGGTTATACTCCTCTGGTAGACCTGCCAACATAATAACACCGACAAACTCGTCTTCTATTTTTTCGTTTGCTTGAAGCAATTTCTGATATGTGTTGCGTATTCCGTTCACATAGCTATCCATGCTTTGGTGACTACTGAGCTTGGCACTGAAAAGTTCTCGTAGTAGTGTAAGTCTTCTGAGTAGCCCACAATCAGCGTACTGCACTCGAAGTCTCTCCCAAGTATCAGCGGCTGAGGTAGCGGACATTACAACTGGGTAAATATGTTCCTTTACTGACAGGCATAATTTTGATCGAGCTTTTTGATCTTGTTTCTTAAAATCAGATACCTCTTTCTTGTATTCTTCTGGACGCTCGATACAGTCCCACAGATCGTTGTCAATGAGGAACATTTTGACTGCAAAACTCCATGTTGTGTAGTTTTTTGACCCTTCCAATTTTTGTACGGGAATCGATGACTGCGACGAAACCATTATTTTTTGCTGTTGCAGAGTAGCAGGGGCAGAGGAAACGTCGGGTTGAGAATTTTCAGCCATATCCCATAACCTGTAGTCACTGATAGTGTTTATTTACATAAACTTGTGACAGTTGCTATGCCTTATTTAAACTAAAAGAATATTCACTGTGGCCAGTAGTAGTGTTTATGGTAGAAGAAACCATGCAGGTCCAACATATGGGAATGGGATTATTTTATTATTCGTTCATCATCTATCGATCATTAAATATTCATTAATCAAGTTTTATCAACCTTCGTCATGATCTAATTAAGTAAATAAATTACTGGAAACTAGGCTGTATTGGGTTTATTCCCTATGGCTTCTGTAATGGGAAAACAACGACTTTTTGGCGGTAGCAGGAAGCGTCTCTTTGATGGTTTTTTCTTGTCAGTTTGTGCTATGGTACATATTAGTGCGTAATAATATTGGATTATTAATCACTAAGTGTTTTAAACATGCAAGAGTGTTGGCAAGTAAAACAAAGCATCGAAAGATGTCTTTTCCTGCTCCCTCTGTTTCAGTAAAACCCCACACCTTTATTTAAATTAAAAACCTAGTGAAAGGGTAATTTCACTATTCATTCATCATTCATTAATCATCTATCAATCATAGATCGGCTCTCATCATCGTTCATAATCATCTAATGAAAAAAAAATAACGAAAGACTAGATGGTTTTGCACCCTTTGCCTGAAAATTTAACAAAAAAAACATAAACGCTGTCATTCTTGTCAATGTCAGTCAGGGCCACCGCCATAGAGTAGGGATGGCGATTCTTTCCGAAAAAGATCGATTTTCAAATCGATCTGAATCGTAAGCTGATGAATCGATTCACAAAAAAATCAAGGCCAAAAAGATCGATTTCCGAAATATCGATTTTTTTCCAAGTTGACATTCATAATTTAAATATAAATCGATTTTTTGAATTAAAAGAAACATACCATAATAAATTATCTCTTACCAGTAAATTAAGTTTTTTTTAGCTCGAATTCGGGAAATTCGATAAATATAATTATTTATATCAGATATGAAAGAAGATATTTATTTTCAAAATGTATTTATTTCATGAAAAAGTTTAAATTCCCAATGCTTTAAATCTGAACTTTTTAAAAATAACAGTTTGTCCAGTCTTTTCGGATACAAGCGGTTCCGCTCGTCACTTCCAATGTTGCCGGCAATTGAAAAAAGGCGCTGACAAGGAACAGATGATCCCACGATACTTATACACAACATGGCTATTGAGTGAATGTGAGCCACACAGCAATCCAACGAGTTTTTAAGTAATTAACCCTTTAACCGGCAAAACCGCAATATTACGGGTGCATTCAACTAATTGTAAATAATTTTATGGTTTTTACCAAAATAAAAAAATCGAATGCCGATTTTCAAGGGTGAAATATCGATTCACCGGATCGATTCAGTACTGCATATCGATTTAAAAAATCGATCTTTTCGACCTGAAAAATCGATTCTTCGATTAATCGATCGCAGATCGCCATCCCTACCATAGAGTATTTATATAGACGTCAGGGCCGAAGCCGAGACAGTAATCAGAATTATTGATCTCAAGATTTTGCTTTTTCTATTATTATTTATTACATATATCACGTAATGATACGAGTTCATGTGTACAGAAACTTAAAAAAAGATGATGGTCGACTTATGATTGTGGAGGACACGTTTAAAACCTTACAATCGGAAATATCTGCACAGTTTAACATAGTAGAGGAAAATGTAAAGTTATTTTCCTCAAACGGCTGTGAAATACATGACGTGAGAGTTCTAAGGGATAATGAGAACGTCTACCTAAGCTTAGAATGTATGAAAGATGAGAAAGACTGCCCTGTAATAAATGAATCTATGGAAAACCTCAGTGTTATCGATGCGAAACAAAAGCATGAAAGTAAGACTGTTAGTGACTGGATAACGCTCAACGTCGGTGGTAAACACTTCACTACCACCCGTTCTACACTTGTTGCAAAGGAACCTTTATCGATGTTGGCGAGAATGTTTGCCGATGACAATAACAGATATTTGATGAACCCCAGTGCCACAGATTCTTCTGGAGCGTACTTAATAGATAGAAGTCCCGAATATTTTGAGCCAATCCTCAACTATTTAAGGCATGGTGATGTCATATTGGATAAAAATGTTAATCCAAAGGGTGTGTTGGAAGAAGCTGTTTTCTATGGTAAGCTATTTGAACATATATTAGCTCTTTTATTCTGCAATATTTATTTATACATAACTGAATTTCTGGTGAAAGGTATTAAAATTTTATTAAGCAATGCAATTCTAGTAAATTGCAGTTATTTTGATTGTTACAAAATCTACAAACTTAAAGTATGGAATCTCTCTAGCTTGAAGTATTTTATTACAAAATTTATTTGTGATGAGTTAAGGGAAATTTTTTTATTCATGTTTTATTCAATATTAAAGAAACTTACATAAATTAGAATTCTTATATTTTCCTCTTGAATGTTGAAAGTGCAGATCTCCCATTAGTTCAAAAAGAGAAATGCTTTTTATATAATACAATTGAAACATCAATAATAGTCTTGAAGGCTTCAAAATTAATGGCATGCACACTGCTATAAGAACAGTTGAAAAGTACAGCATGCCCTGAGAACATATACCATTAAAATTAACCACTAAACTTGTGTCCACAGAAATAATAATAGAAATAACTAGAAAAATCTAGCACTTAAATGCGTAAATAACCATAATATGATAACTAAACTTGTGTTCAACATGTTCAGGTGGCATAAAGTTTTATTATAAATAACCACATATTTGTACTAATGATAATAAAGTCGTCAACTAACTAATCATAATAATTGTATACATGTTTATATATTTGAATGTAGATGATTTCAATAATTAATTTTAAATAAAACTTACAGGTATTGACTCAATGATACCACATTTGAATTATCTGTTGGAACAAACAAAGAGCAATTCAGGCAGTAATCAAGCACTTACTCGTATGGATGTTGTACGCTCAGTCATTATGACACCAACAAATTCAGAGCTGAGATTCCAAGGCGTCAATATGGCTGGTGCTGATCTCAATAGATTAGATTTAAGATATATTAACTTTAAGGTGAGTTGGTTTGCATATGAGATGTTAAACTATTGTTGTACATTCGATAAATTGTATGCGACAAATGTGTTATACGCTAGAAACAATACTAGTAACTGTATGCTAGCTGGTTTCTATGCAGGCATTGTGAATACACTCATACATGTACAGAGTAGCAAAGAATATTTCAACTTATCCATAGAACAGAGTTCGATGTGATCATGTGATCATGACTAGTTTTTAGCTAAATGAGACCTTGCCTCATTTAGCTAAAAAAACTAGTTTTTGCGTCATGATCACATCAAACTCTGTTCTATGGATCAGTCGATTTTTTTTTAAATTAAATGAAATAAGGTCTCATTTAGCTAAAA
This sequence comes from Calamotropha paludella, assembly GCA_927399485.1. Classification (NCBI taxonomy): domain Eukaryota; kingdom Metazoa; phylum Arthropoda; class Insecta; order Lepidoptera; family Crambidae; genus Calamotropha; species Calamotropha paludella. The sequence goes on along the minus strand of OV656826.1, from coordinate 10,014,615 downwards.
AACTAGTCATGATCACATCGAACTCTGTTCTATGGATAAGTCAATTTATTGTCTGCTATGCCAGGGTTTTGGGTTTAAACTGACTGTAAAAAGTGCGATATGGTTACTGAAGTTTGTTTTATTGTTTCTAGTACGCTTGCTTGTCAAGATGCAATCTAAGTGGAGCAAACCTGTCTCATTGTTGCTTGGAACGAGCTGATCTGTCTCATGCTAATTTGGAGGGAGCCCAGCTGCTTGGAGTTAAAGCCTTGTGTGCTAACATGGAAGGTTAGATAATATATTAAACAGCCACCATAATATTATATATGATTAAGTATTCTTCAATTGGATGAGTACATGCCTGGCTAGAGATTATTTCAATTTCCCAGGACAAAAAGTGACCATGGTTTAATACAATAATAAATGATACAAGGGGCAGCTGAAAAGTTTTGAGCCAAATGTATAAATGCTGATGGAAATGTATAAAATATCTATATTTAATATAGATTCCCTCTAATTCAATGCACTTCCTACATTTATTAACAAGAGCTTTTAACCCGGTAATAAAATATTCGCCGTCTTTGCCTTCTAAATGTTCTTCCTTGTCACTTGAAAATCTCCATCCTCGGAGGTACTTTTTCAAAGGAAATAATCGCTAGGGGCCAGTTCTGGATTGTAGGGTGGGTGGTTCTCAAATCCTGTTTCGGCGAGGGCGCGCCTTGTAACTCTGGCAGTGTGGACGGGCGAAAATTCGTAGAAAGCGCTGATGAGTCAGACTTGTAGATGTTTAAGGTTCAATTACTAAAAATGTAATGATGCTAATGACATGAAACTTAGTTTTTATATTATTTAGAATACCCTCAATTAGTGGTGTGCAGAGCTACTCATTAGTGATGATCAAAGGTACTTAGGCTCAAAACTATTCAGCCACCCCTCGTACGTGCCTTTCATTAAAATCTGTTTTTGCATGATAAAGTAATAAACATCCAAACAAATATACAAACATCCTTGTTTTAAATTATAGAAGCTGATTGAAAGAGAAGAGAAATGATTTGCATCTATCAAATCAATATATAAAAGATGCTTGTGGCGCCCTAGAAGTCACTTGAATTGAAGATGAGGAAGATCTTATAAATGTTAAGTATTCAAATAAAAAACCTTTGTTTTATTTCAGGGGCTAATTTGAAAGGCTGTAATATGGAAGATCCAGCAGGATCCCGAGCTGTAATGGAAGGGGTTAACTTAAAAGGTTTGTATAAACTTTTAATACTGAACAGAGTGGAAAAAACTTTGTTTAAGTTATTTAAAAAATCTTATGTCCTGTTAAAGTACATATGGAAAACTATATCATATTTTACTATAAGTTCCTATAAATTGACTATGAAGACTATAACACTTTAGTCAACAGTTACTTTGTGAGGTTTTATTTTATATGATGCCAGTTTCATACTTGGTTGTAATAAATAAAAAATACTTTATATTCTACATAAACTATTTTTTAAGACACTGGATGGATAAGCGTTTGTCATAACAACAGACGTTTAAAGACAATAATGTCAGTTTTATTGTCTACAAAAGGTAGTTGGGAAAAAAATTGGTTACCGATTTTTTAATTAAATACCAGTCATTTTTCAGGTGCAAACTTAGAAGGAAGCAATATGGGTGGTGTGAATTTAAGAGTTGCCACTCTCAAAAATGCCAATCTTCAAAACTGTGATCTCAGAGCGGCTGTTCTGGCTGGAGCTGATTTAGAGGTGACAACAATTACATTTGAAAATTATAATAAAACATTTATAGGTGCATTTTGTTCCAAGGAATTGAAACATCTGATAATACTCTAAATCTTGCCCTAAATGACAGGCACTCTAGAGCCCCTTCCTCTTCAGTAGAAAAAATCATTTTTTTTTATTATTTAATAAACAAGTGATGCTACAATTAACTGCTTTGATTTTCACATAACTTTATGGTTTGTTAATAAGTATATATTTTTGTTATTTAAGCACTTCGCTGTTAGATTTTTGCATCTTAATCATTTTTACTAAAAAAATAAACTGCATACCAAACACAACATTCCATGTTGTAAGTGGTTACCTAGCAAGTAAAGAGTTTGCTCTGATATCCAAAACTCAACATCTGTTAAAGTCTCGTAAGCTTAATTTGAAAAGCACTCCCATAGACAGCGAGAGATTATTCGAGTCCAGTCTGACGCGTAAGACAGTTTTTTTTTTCTAGTAAAAATTGTTTTCATAGACAATGTTTTGTTTCAGTGTTGTGACCTCTCCGGTAGCGATTTGCATGAAGCAAATTTACGTGGCGCTAACCTGAAGGATGCGGCGTTCGAACTTATGTTAACTCCACTCCACATGTCTCAAACCATAAGATAATTATGTATTTAATGAAAATAAACTTTAATTTATTCCAAATTACGTTGTAATGAATTATCAAATTGTTTGCAAGCAACAACACATCAACCTATATGAAACTGACAAATTTATCCGCTCGATTAAATACTTAAATTACAACTCATACAGTTTAATATTAATTAAAAAAAACTTGTTAGTGGTAGGTTGAGTGTTGACGTTATGTTGTCTGTACCTAAAAAAACAAAGTGTAAACTTAAAAAATGGGTGTGCCAGAGGTATTTGTTTAATATTGTTAGCTGTGGTCGCCTGTGTTGTAAAGTCTCTAGGTTCAACTGTAACTGTAAGGTATTCATAGTCAGTCAGTGACAAAGCCTTTTATTTAGAGTGGTAAATTATAATTAGGAATTCATATGAATTATGCTTATGTACTTAAATCAAATATATCCAACTTTATCATTGTTTGACTCATAAAATAGTAAATGACCACCAAAAATGGAATTACGTTTTAATTAACAATGGTATTATCATATTTCGTGTTATCAAACATTTAAGTGCTAGTTAAACTTTCTACTAGAAAAAAAAATCAAGTCATCTCGGGGCTCGAAGCTGTAGCCTTGAGATCTTGACGGATACGTTGAATTTTTTCTAATTCTCTTTAAGTTGAATCGTCAGTGCAGTAATATTTTTAAGATTGACATACGAAAAGCAAAATTTGTTCTCATACACATTCCGAACAATCGATGTAAAATAAACTATTATAAAATGATTATCTTTCGTCATTAAAGCGCAAGATTTTTTGTATTTTATACATATTTGTATTTAAAGCATATCATAATCTAAGGAAAATCTAAGGTTTTAAACGGGACACAAACCAGTAGCCTCTCACCATCCGGGCGATTGCTTTTCTGATAGTTCAATATTTAAAAGTATTAAAATCGATGTCTGTAATTAGTTACCTAAAACATGTAGAGATAGAGCTGGCGATTTATCTTATAACATTTCTCTACTCTATGATATAAGAAAGGAACTAATAATAATAAAATAGGCTACTTACAACTGGAACGAGCAATGATATAAAAATATTGGTCAAAGTAAAATAGCATCCACAGGCCCAGTGGATCTCACCCTAATAGGGTAACCAAACCTATGGAAATATTTGAGAATTGTCATAATAGTTTTATAAGTTCAACATCTTTATTTTCAAAATAATTCTAATATAAAGTACGACGGATGGTGAGGCAAAAATGTACAAATCTGCCATGTGATTTACATAATATGACTGAAATGTAAGGGAAGAGGGCTTTACAATATGCACTTCAAATTATTTTAAAACCGGAATCGATCACAAACGCAGGAGGCTAAGGTGGAAAAGACCTCCACAATGAGGAAATTCCACGGCCCTAAGAGACCAAATGTTTGGTTATAGACATTGGTCTGCGTGTAGACAATTGGTCTACTTCCGGCACGCACGGAAATAGGTATGACGGACATCCAGTCTACTCTGATGAACCGATCCAAGATTTATTAGAAATGGTCAAAATGGTCACTGTAATGATAAAGTGACGTTTTTCTGACTAGTCGAAGGAAAAAAATGATCCAACCTTATGATTTACACCTACAAAGTCGAAAAAAATGAAAAAATAGCACAAAACTGAAAACAAAAAATGTAGGCAACTTAGTTTTCTCTAAATTTTAAAGGAGTTAGTAAAACGTAGTTTAAAAAAATTATATTGTCTATGCCTTCAAGTCTTGCAACTGTAGTTAAGATACATGAGGAATATGAATTACATACTCCCCCTCTTCATAAGGGTGATCGTACCAATCGTGGACATTTTAAGGAAGCTGATTTGGTGTAATTTTTTAAACTGCAACTTTTTTGACTTATACAGAGTGTTAGGAAGGACATTGAACATACGAAAATGGGGGGCAGGTGAGGTGGTATGTTAACTAACCAGTCCAAAACATTTTACCTAGGTCTCAAGATTTTTTTAAATTTCTGAAATTAAAATGTCATATGCCAATAAAATGTCCGCATATTCCTCATTGGTAAATGAAGTCACTTTACCAATAATCAAACGTAACAGAAATAACAAAACCACAATATACGACAAAATATACGACATGTACAATAAGTGTGCTAGAAAACGTAGTGATTACATACTCTTTGGTGCTAGAGTGAAACGTAATCATTATTACCTTTTTTTTTGAAGCGTTCCTCGCTGCGCATTCCATACAGAGTGAAAGAGAAAAAAGATAGCCGTTATGAGTGAGCAAGAGTGAGAAAAAATCTACCCGCTTTTCGTCACCATTTCAGTACTAAGCAATTTCCTTATTTTGACATTTGCATTGATAAATTTCGCAAAACATTTAACTTTCCACATCAGTAGATTTTTGTCGAAATGGTCCGCCTTGGTAGAAAACATCGAATAACTTTAGTTACGAAAAAGATATCAAACCAAACTGTATAAACAATGAGTTCTTTTCCGACAGTGAAATATATAATAAACATTTAGATCTTGCTAAAACATCATAAAAATCTATTTAATTTTAAAAAAAATTACAGGTTACCAAAAACACCAGTATGGAGAAATGGAGCCATTACTCCATTCATGGACATTACCAATTACGTACACCATTAATGGACATCCATTGGTGAACAACGTAAATTGTCAAAAGGCGTCGCAATTTTTTCTCCCTTTCGAACTGCGTGATACGCTCCCCCTATTTGTCTGGATGTATAATTTGTCTTTGGTGCCATCTAGAACAAAACAAGAACACTAATTTTAGGACACTTTCAAATACCTAGTCACACGCACGATGTCCATTATTGGAAAATAAATAGCTATTGCAAAATCACCACGGTAAAATTTAGAACCACAAAATATATACTTTAAATGAATAAAATTAAAAATATATGAAAAACGATAACTTTCGACACATTTTCGATGAATGAACAAGGAGCGAAAAAATAAACGACACTGCGTTGATATTAGAATTAGCTCAATTCCCTTGTATTTAGATAAAATAGTAATTATATCATAAAACAAAATGCAAAAATATCTACTCACCTCCTTGACGTTTTTGCAATAAAAATATGAGTGACCTTGTTATTCCTACTCCGCGATGCTAAATACCTTATTAAAAGACGAACTTTCTTCTCCGTAGCCTGTTAATTTTCACATCTTATAGGTTTAACACGCATATAACTATTTTCATGAAAATCTCCTTTCAGAAAAACTGAACCACATTTATTAATCGACTTATGATTCGATGCACCACTGTCTACATACAACTCATAATTGTTAAGTGAATCATTAACACTAAAACAACAATGTTAATTATTTTAATTGTGATATTAAGTAGATGTACCTTCTTAATTTCGTAATAGGCAGTCCTGTTTCTTGTGTCCTTTCTTTTTACACTTACATCACCCACTCTTATTAGGATTTCTCTTTTTCTGCACCACACCGCAGGGAACTTTTGGGGGACAATTCCATAAAGTCATTTTTTTTTATTTTGAATGGGTTCGCTCTTGCACCCAATTAAGCTCGGGGTCAAAGACAGGACTCACGATGTAACGAGCTAACGATGGAAGAAGGTACCTGTTCGACCTAGCTTTGAAAACGGGCGGGTTATAAGTGTTTTAAATCCACCTTCATGGAATTGTATTTGCCCAAAAGTCCTTAACACTCTACAGCCTCTAAATGATCGTCAAATCTTGTTTTTGATTTGGAAAGGCATTTAGAACTGCAATCTATCTATTTATTCCTTTGTCTCGAATAATAATGCCAAGTTTACCATGCATGTTTCGTAGTGGTCGCTTCTTTGCCGTATGAATATAGATACAGCTCGTAATGCAGACAAATATGAGTTAGTGCCTCTTCAGATCAGATCAAACGAGTATAATTGCTCAAGGAGTAATAAAACATTTTAACAGTGAGTTTCCTATTGGGATAATTTTCTAATCCGTGTAATTGATTGGTGGTGGTTGAATAACGCATTTGTACAATTTACAACGCAGAATAGTTGGACCTCGGTCTCGAACACAGATACCTAAAGTAGTTCCCTTTATGCTGCCATTAACGCCATGGAAATGGCTAATATGAAATGTGTTTACATAACCTTTAAAAGATTCTTCTACAAGCTCATTTAAACAACTTCCAGCAAAGATTTTTTTTGTATCATTATTTTATTTTCTTTCAATAACTCTTTATTTTATTATACACTAAACCCTTATGAAACTAATACATATTATGTTTAACAACGATAAAACAAATACTACTTAATATGTCCGTACAGTACATCTTGTCTCCTACTATGGATATAATTTAGCAGCGCAACTGGTACCGTTACCGGTACCTCAAAATTCCCACTTAGGACCTTTTTGCAATATTAATCGATGTTTTATCTGCTCGTTTCCATTCATAATTCGTTAAAATTAAAGCCAGCAGCATTATGCTAAAGGTAGTTTATTTTGTTTCTTTTTCTTCGCCATGCTGTGCTTATATCAAGTAGGGTAAATCATTATAACATGATTGAGATTAAGCTAAATTAAAAAATGTTTAAGGTTGAATAAGATAAATATCTTTGCCTAGAAATGCCTTTACACGTCGTTCTAAAAGACAATTAAGAATTTCATAACACTTGTATGTTCTCACTTAAAATATTTCTTTAACACAACGCCAAAAATTTATTCACCCTATTAGAAAGAGACAAAGGCATTTATTGTTTAAATCCTGCTTGTATGATACCATACGTTAATACCATTCAATACCAGTCAATACCAAACTACAGAACTAACAATATTTTCTTTATTTTTACTTTTATACTCTAGGATTGAGAACGTAAATTACTATACTTATTACTTTTGTAATAGAAAACAGACTTTTAATTTTTGTTATGTTGACAAAGCTGTCCATTTCGCGCCGTAAAGTTGGACGCATTTGTTTTTTAATCGCGTTCTATTTTTGTGTGTGACGGTTCCGTCCGGCAAAGGTTTTTATTTTCCAAATAATTTTAATGAATTTCGTTTAGATTATTGAAATATTTGCTTTAAGACATTACCAGATTACGAAAAATGCAGAACGGGGACGATACGGCGGCGGCTGCGGAAACTAGTAAGTGTTACTTTTGTTGTCAGAAATTATTAGAATCTTTATTCCACTGTTTTCATCACAATATATAACGAAATCGTAACCTGGAGGGATGCATAAATGTGTTAATAAATTGTATTTGGTTGAAAAACACGTTTATTTTCGTATACCCCCATTATAGCGCCACAAAAATGGTTCTAATTATCTATATCTGATAATTATTATGATCGAATTGCGATCGCCAATTTCACTTGCATTTCAGTGTTTCGTGCGATTACTTATGATTATTTCTCTTGATCCTCAGTTTTAACTTATGGATACTGTGGGTAGCTTAATTGGAGTGTGAAACGTGAGTCACATTCTTGTGCTGCCCACCTCTTTTACAAAAATGCAATTGTTTTAGGTACTAGTTTTTGGTTTCGTATAACCGTTTAAAAATATAAAATTTTGCCATTAGGCTCTATTTATTTCCAAAGTGAACTATATAAAATTACCTAATTATTTTTTCAACTACCTTCTAAAAATCAACTTCCAAAAATGACATGGTAGAGGTCATTACATCTTTCCATTTACTCTGAATCATCATTATGAAGGACTTTACAGAAAATAGATATTACCTCACCAAGTTCAAAACTTATTTAATGTTTATTTAATAGGCAAACAACACACAATGAATGTTATTTGATTTTTTTACAAAACTTACTTTAATTTTAATAGTAATAATGTCTCATACTTTCACACCAATATATTATGATATGTTATTTATAAATAAGTAATATTCATAGAAATATATATAAAAACCAATGATTCAGGTATAATTGCTCATATTCATTGCACAGATGTCTACAGCTGGGATTCAACCTACGAACTGTTTGTCTTGCATCGCAATTTTATCAAATTATAGTTTTTTATAATTTCAATGCTTTTTGATTATACTATCTTAAAAAATCTTTGGTGAAGTTAAACAATTATTTTTCAACTATAGGAAACTTTCAGGTCACTATGTTTTTCTTTTTTCTAAGTGGCTTATAACAATATGTAATTGTCTGACCTTGGTTGCATAATAAAATAAACTTGAATTAGCTAAACGTTCCATAATAATCCTGGAGTTCATTACACAATCTTTTTTTCTTCTGCTGTACATTAGTTCTCATTTTATGTTAATTAAATTTATCCCTATGGAATCTAAGCTGTAATGTGTCTGAAGAAATTTTTGGCGATTTTTCTGTAGGTAGTCATATTATTACGGTTAGTGATTATTTTACTCATTTTCGGAATAAACATTTAGTTGTGATTCAAATATGATGTAACAATTCTTCCATGTGTTCCATTGCTTGTGCTGTAATATAAATGTGAAAGAATATTAGAATTTATGGCTTTGTATTCATTATTCTATTTGAATATAATGTGTCTTGCGTAACCTGAAGTAGGTATGAACAGGTGTTACATTACAGTAATGTATAAAAGTAATCACCTTGGGCATTATTAATAAAGAAAGGCTGTAAGCCTGTATTATTTATTCAGTATTTTGTCTCTTTTCAACATCATCCCAATGTGATTTGAGTGAGGTGTACAAAAAACTACATTTTACCATATTTTATGTTTATTCTATTAATAAGATGTACAAATTGTATATAGATGTTGATAATATCTATTTTATGATATTCAAGAAAACAATTTTGGTTTTTATTGTATGAAATAAAATATTGATTTACAGCATGTCATTAGTGGGGGTATAGTTGGTTGCTATAAGGTAACTTCTTGTGAAGATAATCTTTAAACATATAGTTAATTAAATAATTTCATCTATCATTTTGTATAAGATTACACAAGAACTAATATTACCTGCACAATATGCTTGAATTTAAGGCATATTTAAAAAAAAAGTAACACTACCTACTTGATATTATTTGAAAACTTTTATCTTTTTGAGGCATTTCTCTGGAATAACAGTTATTAAAAATAGAATTTACTAAAATGACATTTATAAATTATTTAATTCTTTCAAATGGTTGCAATTTTGTAACCTTTACGTGAAGTAAAAGATTTTCTGAAATCTGAATTCTAACTCAGCTGATTTTAAATAAAATATTAAACTAAATGATATTATACAAAATTAATATTATAAGAAATAATCGTTATGATTTAAAGATGAGATTGATTTATTTTATTTATTTATTTTTACAACCAACAAGGTACAACAACTATACATGTGAAATACTTAACGATATGACCTGCTTAAACTAATTGTTGCCTTACTTAAAGGTTGCCACAGAAAGCACAAAACACAGCCCAAGTAGCAATTATGACTAGTGATTAAATCTGATATATCTTTACTTTATCTAAAGTTGGATTTTGCTAAATCAAAAAGGATTTCCTGAAGTCTTTTATTTCTTTAATACTACATAGTTTTAAACTACCGCTACTTAAGCGAGTAAGGAATACTAAAAACCGAGTTAAGTATTCTTGAAACTAGTTTGATTTAAGTACACCTACACTTAAAACTTAAAATATTTTTTTACTTTACTCGTATTATTTGAAAGCTCACTTAAAACTCTATTGAATAATTAAAGTATCTTTTAAAACTCATTAAGAAAAAATATATTTTCTAGATAAATTTAAGATGATTTTAATACCAAGTTCTAAATATTGATTATCTGAAGTATATTTTCATTCCTTTTTTACTAAAATTAGTAAGATTAGAGTAAAAATTCATTTAATGGGACGTTTTCTCCAAATATAACCAAAAGAAACATGGATGAAGCTGGAAAAATAAAAAGATCTGGTGCCTTTCGTCGACGTGTAGAGTAATATAAAAAAAAGAACGTTGTGTGTACAACCCGGTTTCAATATCTGTGGACCTGATGACGTCACGTCAGCGCTTAGGTACGGTGCACAAAACAAAAGCGCGGGGAGGTGACAAGAGAACGGGGAGGGGGCTTGACATTCCAGCGAGGTCCACAGATATTGTAACCGAGTTATACTTATGTACGTACGTAAAAAGTTATACTTCTTTATCGTTACTAAATAAGATAACTAAAAATTTCCCCCCGTGTGCTCGTATTCTTTGTATGTGAAAAGAAAGATAAATTTATAAATTATATAGTGATCAGTAAGAAGCGTCAAAAGATTAACAGATTTCCTATATATATGTATACAGAATCAAGTTATATATCAAAAACCATTAAAATAAACTGTTTAACCAATAGAAATGTAAAACTAATAATTATTTATATTACAAACAAATAAAAAGAATACATTCCGACAGTTAACCTCAAATCAATAAACGCACTTAAAAAGTTTATAAAATAAAAACCACTTTTAAATAAAATTGTTATATTGTTATTATATAATATAAAATTGTTATTATAATTTTAAATAAATTACTTTTAACTACCATATATAATTTAAAATCACACACACCCACACATTCATAATTAGTGGCCAACTTCATCCTGCTGGTTTATTCTATATCGCTTTTGTGGCTAACTTCACCCTGTAACTTTTGTGCTGCAGTGATGAAATTTCACTCACAACATTTTTTCATAACGCGCCTAAAGAAGTATAAATTCAAAAATAACTGGAATGTGCTTTAATGCTGCAAACCTGAGCAATGCGACACCTTCGAGTCAGACCTTAATGTTGGTAATGTATTACGAGGAAGATGATACCACGGTAAATTTAAATTGAGGTGATTCCAACTCTTAATGAATCGACACTAATCGATCGATCAACACGAGCTGACGATAACGCATCAAAAGTTGATCATGATTTTTATTTTAGAGACCAATTAAGAAACTGGTCCATTTATCACAATATACCACATACTGCAATCGATGCTTATAGCAGATTATTGACAAGCCTGATCCAGGTGTTGTGCCAAAAGACGCTAGAACACTTCTGAAAACAATAAAATCTGTAGATATAGAATACTGTAGCAGTGGGGAGTACTGACACAACGGATTTAAATAAAAATATTCTGCAGTATTTTGAAAATTTAGGTAAAAATGTCAATTTATGTATAAATGTAAATATCGACGGCTTACCCACATAAAAGTTCAAAAGTAGAATTTTGGCCAATTCTCTGTAACATTTATGAGATGGCCAATGTGCCTGTAATGAAGCAGAACAGAAGTTATTTAATGTAGGCACCTATTCATTATTGTTGCTGAGTTTATAAGCCCTCTAAATAAATGGGGATTGGATAGTTATTTAATATCACGTAAGTACTTACCGCTGATTTTATTTCCTCGACTATCTTACATAATCCTCTTCCCACCACAAAATAAACAAGAACTATAGAATGTCAAGTTAAGAAAATATTAAGACGAAATCTGATCTTAACTAAATCAAACTATAGAATCACTTAATACCAAAATGTATTAAATAGTACTTCGCCAATACGGTTTTAAGAATAAGTTAAGTATAATATCTCTTAACTAGCACTACTTCAAATGTAATTTGTCTTTACTTTGTCTTAAATAGCCTTACAAAATCAATATTGACTAAAGTCTTACCTCGTAAGGAAACTTATGATTTAACGCCATTTTGCACTTTATGTGAAAAAATTATTATACATTTTCCGACAACACTTCATCAAAAACTAGAGTAAATTGAACATTATTAATTTTGTTATAGTAATTATAACTACATTAATAATTAGTATGTTTATAGAAAATGTAGAACTTTGCAATATATGCAAAAAATAAACATATTGCAATATTGTTATACAAAATTTTATTGTTTTTTTTAGTATTTCAACAGCCCGTCTGTTTTATAGCACTATCTATAGATTTTACACGAGAAACAATCAAGCGTTTTAAATTTCCAATGCATTCAACGACATAAGAAAGCCCTTTTAGACATAAAAATTAGTTGTTTAGTCGCCATTTTCCTAAACCTTAAAACAGTTATTGTAATGAATTAAAAGTTCGCCATATTTTATAAAATTATGTAACTTAAATCACTATAAAGCAAAATAGGTTTTTAATTTTACTTCACTAAGATTAAATCGAATATCTGCAATTCAATAGTGAAAGTTTTAAGTAGGTATAGTAGATATCTTTAAGTCTATCTCTTGATCTGAAATCAACCTACAAGGTATCTTAAAGTCAATGTTTAGAGTTCTGCTAAACCACATTTCTTAAATAGGGTTAAAGTTTATCTTAACAGTAGTATTAACTCTTTCTTAACATGTCGTTAAATGCTGTGCCCATTTTTACTTAACTAGCCCTTGGAGTGTATCTTGAAGATATCTTGAAGGACATATTAGTTTTAGTCAAGACAACAGCTGGAATTCGTCTACTTGCCTTCAAGATATCTTCAATTCCTTTTAAAGACATTTGTTTGCTACTTGGGAGAAGCTATCTTAATCTATGACCATGAGCTAATATAATTTTTAATGCACATAATTGGTCATTTACATTTTTTCAAATATAACTAAATCCAAACAAAATAAAAGAAATTAAAAATGAAATTGAAGGACTCAGAATTCCCAGCGAGACATTAATGAGTACATTAAACATGCAAATATTATGTTTATTTTAGTATATTTCTAAGCATTTCCATAAAACATGGAATAAAAGAAAATATTAACATCAGTGATATGATTATTATTATGATAAATCTGACATTTTAAAATTTTAATCTGAAATGAAACTGTGCCCTTATTGAATTTTCCTTTAATTTCAAATGTTCTTTTGTGTAACATTAAACTTGTGTTGGATAAATCTTATAAATATTCGACTGGACGGACCAGCAAAGAGAATCCTCGTAAAGACTATAATAAGATAATTACATGTACCTAGTTGTCAAATAGACAATTGTAAATGCTGTCACCTAGCGTGGTAAAAAAAATGTGGCTGTTTTAGGGAAAAACAACTGGCTGTTCTGCTTCATTGTTTGAAATAATCCTTTCCTTTGACATTTCCTCTTTTATTTAAAGCATTTTCCCTTTAGTTGGAAAATAATGGGTAAAAATAAAACGATTTTTATAAATGGTCATTGTTTGCATTATCACAATCACAACTCAGTTGAGAAAATCTGTGGAACAGATTTTGAAGTTGATTTGAAGGCGGTCACTACCCGCCATAATTTATATCTTATACAAGTAGTCATGACCCTGCTAGTTATGAATCATCATTCATGAACTGGCAAGTACGAGCTTATCTATACAAAGGATATTAAATTTCTTAATTTTATTTATTCTGTACAAATGACCAATAATTAATAGTAATTTATAACCTCACGTGTATAGATTGTATTTGATGTTCAATACGATAATGGCAGATGTATTATTAGAGAGGAAGGTTCCCACATAAAACTATTAAAAAAAGTACCTACATAACAAAAATAATTCATATCCACCACGATAGAAAAAATATCATTTTCTCGTTTTAGTTTCTAATTCTTACACAATATAAATTATATAGTTGTTCTTATTAAAGCAATGTCAGACGTTACTTTAATAAATACAACCGCATTCAAGACACGTATTTAGATACAATGATGGGCCTCGCATACGCAGCAGCACTAACCTGACCTATCGATGTTTGTAAGATAAGTTCTCTTATATCTTGATTTATCATTATAATATAAAAAGGAACTTAAGACGGTGATAGTTTATCGGTCAGTTTTAACCCAAGCCGACCGAGTTCGATTCCCGCAAATGTTCTACGGACTTTGGGTCTACGTTCGCTATTAATGCAAGCATTTAGTTTATCACGAGGGTTCACCGCTTTTAATATGTAGATAGGATTAAAGAATATTAGAATTCGTTTACCTCGACATTGTTTCAACATTTACCGATTTATCGCATTTCTGATAAGACTGTCTTCGTCACATTTGTCTTATTGATGTTAAGAAAGCGAGAGCACCTATAGTACTTACATTACAAACTAGTTTCTTATTTTTGTCTAACACATATGTGTGTCGAGATCAACATTGTACAATAACACAGTTATTATTGTAGTTAAGTATGTGGCGTGTTTTAGTATTGAGATCATTACATATCCACGATTAAATAAGATATATTTAATATAATAAATAAATTTGTTACAAATCAAACCAAATATTTAGGCCCTAACTAAGTAGAACCTATAGGGGTATGCTATTAAGGATAGAATGAAGTATATAACGTCCATGGCTCGGAAATAAACGCTTATATTTATTACACACAACA